>JAKELP010000002.1:12762500-14142500 GCA_029929735.1 Mimosa pudica
AGTTAGCATTTTCCGTTAAGTTAAACTAACGGTGTTAACAAAAAAGGACTAAAAGTGTATTTTCCAAACATAAAGGACTAAATTGAAACTTGATGCAAACATAAGGGACCAAAAGTATACTTTAGCCTAATATTAAATGTGACTAACGTTCTAATTTATGGGGCACTAATTGACAGACTTGATGTTAAAACAGGAAACACAGCAGCTTAAAGCAGCTTTGGAGAAAGAGGCATCATTGATTGAGGTAGGTCAGAAACTTTATCGTGTCATAGATGAATACTTGACTAATATCTAGCATGTCAAATCCTCAATAGTTTCTGCCAATGACTTACAGTTATATTGTGCCTTCTGGGTTTCATCATTCTTTGTTTTCCATGATGTATGACTGAGTTATTTTGGACTTGGGGTCTGTTTTTTCAGAGGCATGCATTTCATACTCAGCAATCAGAAATTTATGTTGGTAAGACTGATCAAGGGGATATGAACTGTGAAGGTCATTTGGTGATACCAAACGATGGGTCAGATGTTTGGGAAATAGAGCCTAAACATTTGAAATATGGAGATAAAATTGCATCTGGATCATTTGGTGAACTGTGAGTAATCTAGAAATATTTGGCTTCTGACAGTTTATTCGATTTTTTTTTTGTCATTTATTTCAGTTTTCCAAGTAATTAACTCTTCTGTTCAAAATAGATTTAGAGGTACATATTGTAGTCAGGACGTGGCCATTAAAGTTCTCAAGCCTGAGAATGTAAATTCAGATTGGAAGAAAGAGTTTGCCCAGGAAGTCTATATCATGAGGTCAGTTGTATTAGATTTTTACTTGACCATTTAGATCTCTTTTCCAGTTGAGTGAGCTCGAGAAAATTTTGCAATTGATTGAGAAAGCCATTGCCTGTTCATTTGTCATCATCTTCTCATAACAGTTGGCAACAATATCAGTGTTCTTTCTTTTTCTTCTTCTGGGTCAAAAAAAGTAGTGGTGCTCCCCAGGCTGCATGATATCAGAAACATGAGGATGGAGATTCTGTAGAATTGAAGATTAAAGGATTAAGGGTCAAATCTAGCACTCTACTATTGCCAAAAGTTCACCCAACATAAACAAGAATTCGATGGCTCAAATGTAGTACACATCTTTTAAAAAATGGTTCAAATCTAGTATTTCCGTCAACTTTAACGGGTTTGACCGTTAAGTTTGACTTGACCATGCCACGTCACCCGCCACGTCAACCAGTTTTGCCATGTGACCTGTCACGTCACTCGCCACGTCACCCAATAATGGATAGTGAGTGGGCCATTGGGTGACGTGGCATGCCACGTGGCAAAACTGAGTGACATGGCGGGTGACGTGGCATGGTCAAGTCAAACTTACCGGTCAAACCCGTTAAAGTTGACAGAAATGCTTGATTTGAGCCCTTTTTTAAAAGATGTGTGCTACATTTGAGCCATCGAATTCTTGTTTATGTTGGGTGAACTTTTGGCAATAGTAGAGTGCTAGATTTGACCCTTAACCCAAGATTAAATCGTTTATTTGTTCCTTGAAAACGTAAAAAAAGTTCAAATATTTTTTTAATTACTGCAGTCATGATATTCTCGTATAGTATTGATGTTTACCAAAACAAAATGTGAGTCAAATTATATATTTGTCTGTCTCTAGGATACATGCATTAATTGTCTATTCAAAAACAAATATTCATAAGTTCGAGTAAATTACACTGGTTTATCCTATTTTTGTCATGAAATAGAAAGTTTTAAAGTAGTAATATCCTTAATAATATAATTTGTATTTAGATTTTCTTGCTTCTTGTAGGTTTCTTTCTCAATTTAAATATTTAGTGTAATAAGAGACTAATTCAATTAACCCCAGTAAGAATCTCTGCTTGCTAAGAGCTGCATGCAGAAGCCTGTATATCAATATTTCTATTGTAGGGATATTGATGAATGAGCAGAACTGAAATGATTGTTTTTTTATTTTTTTTTCTTGTTTTACACTTACTAAGACTAAGTGATTCAACTTGCAGAAAGGTCAGGCACAAGAATGTTGTTCAATTTATTGGAGCATGTACTAAGCCCCCACACTTTTGCATAATAACAGGTGAAATTTAATGATTAGTGATATACGAGATTTAAATTGAAATGACTCAACTAAACTGTTTTTTTTAGTGATTCAATTTCTTATTTTGGATGTCAGAATTCATGAAAGGTGGAAGTGTGTATGACTTTTTGCATAAGCAGAAGGGTTTTTTTAAATTTCCATCCCTACTCAGAGTAGCGATTGATGTTTCCAAAGGAATGAACTACTTGCACCAAAATGATATTATCCATAGAGATTTGAAGGCTGCTAATCTTTTGATGGATGAAAATCATGTATGTACGAGGCTCATTCTCATAACCTTTTATATTTGGCCAACTACAAACAATGGTAACATAATACATGGTGAAGCCTGAATTTCTTATGTTTTACCTTAAAGGTTGTCAAGGTTGCTGATTTTGGTGTTGCTAGAGTGAAAGATCACTCCGGAGTCATGACAGCAGAAACTGGTACATACCGATGGATGGCTCCTGAGGTATGATCCATTCTTCTTTTTCTTGCAAACCACACTTGAAGTTTATTTTTCTATCTGCATAATGCAAGCACCAAACATTATCACAGATTGGTGGACATTCTTTTCTCCCCTAGAACGTATTTATGTTTCATTTTTTTCTTTTGGAAGATAACCACTTTGGTCATACATACAATTTCAAGGAAAGTAGCCAAGTGATACCTGGATCAAAGCATTATATAATTAACTTGATAATTAATTACATTTGTATATAGAAAAAAAAATTAAGGGTAACATGGTGGTTCTTTTTGTACTTAATTGTTTTTCTCATATTTACCCTCCCAATGCTAGCTGCATGATAATTTTGTTTTTTTTTTCAATTTTTTGTAAAAAAAATTCAAAGCTCAAGAAATTAATTAGTTTGAATCTTTGGTTGCAAATGTAAAATAGTAGAAAAATTCCTACAGTATGATTTCTTTTTTTTTTTAGAATAATCCTGATGGTTTGAAGGAGGAGAAATATATGTGTGTCTTTGTAGTTTTAGGGTTTCCCTTATTCTTTTTCTGGTGACAACTAAGTTTTTCAGATGAAAGGTTGCTGTTCGTGAATTTTTTTTATATTTTTTCTTACCCGATTTGCTTCCTTTGAAGGTTATAGAACACAAACCATATGATCAAAAGGCTGACGTGTTTAGTTTTGGAGTTGTTTTATGGGAATTACTTGCTGCAAAGGTATTTCACAGTATGAGATTTTCAAACTACTGTTCCTTCTCTTTTGTTTATATTATAGGTTTGTTAATTTTTTCTTGTTTTTCTTGGCAGCTCCCATATGAATATCTGACCCCACTACAGGCAGCAATAGGAGTGGTTCAAAAGGTAATTCTCTTTGTTGATAAAATTAATCACCACATGATAATTCTTTTGCTGCAGCTACTTTTCTGGAAACGTCAAATAAGTTAGCACTCACAACTGATGGCATATTTACCTCCACTTTAAATGTATTTCAGGGCCTACGCCCCACTATTCCCAAGAACACTCATCCAAAATTTGTGGAGCTTCTTGAGAGATGTTGGCAGCAAGATCCAACGTTAAGACCTGATTTTTGTGAAATTATTGAGATCCTGCAGCAATTAGCTAACGAGGTATAAGATGGCTACTTTTTGTAGAATGACTGACTTAGATGTAATATACGAGTATTATCCATGTTTATTTTTTGGTGCTACATGTTGTTTTAAGCAAGGATTAAGACTGCATTTTTTATGTGCTAGCTATTCTAGTATAATACATGAAAATCTTTAAATATTGGAGCAGGTGGGGAATGATGGAGAGGAGAAGCGGAAGGAAAAATCTGGAGGATTATTTTCTGCCCTTAGACGATCAGGTTATCACTGAGTATTAGGAGAATTGATGATTTTCGTAGGGTAAATTTATTCACTCTCTAGATTGATCTGTACATTCTCTTCTGGCCAACTTAATTGCTTTTTAACCAGATTTCCTCACCTCTTAGCGTTTCCAAAAGAGAAACATCAATATCTGCTAGCTAGTTACATTCAGTGCCAAAAAGAATTATAGTGGATATTACATTTCTGTAAATTTCAATTCTGCTAGTTAGTTACATTCACTGCCAAAAAGAATTATAGTGGATATTACATTTCTGTAAATTTCAATTCCTTAATTGTTCAAGCTGACAACAGCTGATAAAGTAATGCTATAGGTACGTGCTTATTTATAGAAGTATGCTATGATCATTTGAGATTGAGTCATATATACATTACTATGTCAGCTTGTTGTCGAGTTTATACTATACTTGACATCATTCTTACACACACACACACACCCTGGATCTCCATCACGTTTTAAGTTGATCCTTCAATTTTATAATATGTATTTTCTCATTCTTGATGTTAATACTGTCAATATCGTTAACCAAAATATGCAATTAAATGTTGAGGTAACATGTTTGAAATTTGATCATTTATATGAATTTTCATATTTTCAAATGACTTTTGCTGTTGAATACTTATAGTAGACTAGTACTACATATTCATTATATTTTATTTTATATAATTTTGAATTTTAATTGAAAAATTAACATGTCATCACTGAATTGAATTGAATAATCTCGATTTAAATTCGTTAACAAGTCACTATTTTCCAATACCGAAACTTATTGTGTTAATATTTAGCGATTGAAAATATATATATTTTATGAATTTACGGGATTATATTAGATTAAAATTTAATGTAAACTTTAAAACATGAAATGAGTAATTTAGTCTACTATTATTAATAGGAGAAAAAGGCCAATTATTTCTCATCAGAAGTCACTACAAAAAAAACGGGCCATTCTGGCGCAACCTTACCGGCGTTTTGGTCTAAAACGCCTATATGAGACGCATACCGGCGTTTTTACCCAAAGCGCCTATATGAAAACGCCAATAAATTTGGCGCGCGCTTCCCGCCTTTTTTCCCGCGTTTCCATATCGGCGTTTTGGGTATAACAAACGCCGGTATGGTTTTTAAATTTAAAAAAGAGGGGCTGACAGTTTTTTTTTTATTTTTTTATTCAGAAAACCGCATATAGGCGTTTCTTCAAAACGCCTATTTGCGATTAAATATTATTTTAATCGCACATAGGCGTTTTGAGAAACGCCTAGGTGCATAACGTGCATTTAATATGCACTTTATGCGCATATCGGCGTTTTGAAAAACGCCGATCTGCGCATTAAGTGCATATTAAATGCACTAAATGCATATCGGCGTTTCTCAAAACGCCTATATGCGATTAAAATAACATTTAATCGCATACAGGCGTTTTGAGGAAACGCCTATATGCATTATTTACATTAAAATAATGCATATAGGCGTTTCCCTGAAACGCCTATATGCATTAGAAATCATATAGGCGTTTCACTGAAACGCCTATATGCATTATTTTAATGTAAATAATGCATATAGGCGTTTGACAAAACGCCTGTATGCATTATTTAATATTAAAATGCATATGGGCGTTTTCCAAACGCCGGTACGCACCTCCGTTCCCTATAAATAGCACCTCCCTCCTTCCGCAAAGTTGCTCATTTTCTCGTTTTCTTCTATTTTTCTTCTCTTCGTCTCTCATTCAATGTTGCTGTTGCTTTGTTTTTTTGGCTAGTTTTGCTGATGTTTTTTATTTCGTGTTTTTTGGTGATATTTGATTTTATAATGTTGATATGATCTTATTGCTTTTCTTTTACATATTGCTTGTTGTTTTGATTTTATATATTTGGGTATCATGTTTTATGAATTACTCTTGTTATTGCTTATGTTTATATATATTATTCTTTATGTGTATGTAACTTTGGGATTAACATATTATTCCTTATGTGTTTGAACATTTTTCTTCTTGGTTTTAAACAATCAGGAAGAAAAATGTTTTTTATTTTTTTTTTGGAAAACACATACCGGCGTTTTGCAAAACGCCGGTATGAAATATTATTATTTAATACCGCACATAGGCGTTTTATAAAACGCCTATGTGCATAAATAAAAAAATATTATTTCCGCATACCGGCGTTTTGCTTCTCATATAGGCGTTTTCCAAAACGCCGAGATGCCGCATTTCGACGGCAAATTTATAGGCGTTTTGCCAAAACGCCGTAGCGCTATTCCGCCGGAAAATTCCGCCGATGCGAGGCCCTATAAAACGCCGATATGGGCCCCGTTTTTTGTAGTGAGTGTATGTTCAAATAAAAAACGTTCACCTTGCTCTCTATTATTCCATGTTAACCCTATCAAATGTGCCAATGTTTAATTTATTGTAGGCTATTTTATGTTATTTCTATATAGCCCTTTTCTTAAAACCTACGATTGAACAAAATACATGATGGATCCATTTCACAGGTTCTGCTTGTCCTATTTCGTTTCTTGCTACTTGCTAGCTAGTTGGTTCAAATTCGCTACTATAAAAGTTCAAGCTCATTGGACATTAATGTAGGAGTGTCCAAAACTTTCCTGTCCCATTTGTTCCGTCCCATCAGGCCAACACACACACACACACACACACATATATATATACATACTCCCTCCGGTCCTAAATATAAGACACCTAATTGACTTTTTCTAGAAAATTCTTAAAAAAGCAAAATAAGTTAATTATAAATTGATTTACCTAATTTTTTCCCTTAAACTAGTTTATTTTACCTATAAACTAATGGATAATCTAAAAATATATCAAATATGTCATCATTTAATAACATATTTCACAACTTTAATCTCTCAAAAAAGTCAATTAGGTCCTATATTTAGGACTGGAGGTAGTGTGTATATATATATATAACTTTCCTGTCCCATTTGTTCCATCCCATTAACGATTATTTTTTGAGATGGGAACCGGACAAAGTTGTTGTTCGAGACAAGAATGAGACGACATGCCCAAAAGATAATGTTAAACACGCACGCACATATTATTTTAAACAAATTTATAATAATAATACATAAATATTGTTTCAGGTAACAGTGAGTTAATATATGTAACCAGATATATTATATAAATATATATACTGTTATGTTTCGAAGTAAGATGAGGTCAGTTAATATTATATGTAAATTATCTGTATATATTGCTTTATTCAAACACGGTAGATAGTTGATATGTATTGGCATATAAGGAAAAAGAACATTAGCTAAACCAAAAAGAAACAAAAAGTGGCATGAAAATTGGGAATTTCCCTTCCTATCCCGATCTCATCCAATCTGATCAATTGGGAGATAGACAAAGTAGTTGAGACAAAATCTCATCTGTATCCCACTAAATTGAAACAGAACGTGTCATAGTTGTCTTGATCTTGTCCCATGAACATCTTACATTGATGTATGCGTATAAACAACATATTGACATAGACATATGTTCCCTCCGTTCCTAAATATAAGATCACTTTGGTTAATTTGGGGAGATTAAAGAAGACAAAAAAATTACATGATCTTCCCAAAATCCCCTCAATTACTTAATTTAAAAGGATGAGGGGTTTTCAATGAAAAGAGGTAATATAAGGGTAGTTTGGACAAAACTTGAGATAAAATAGGAAGTGATCTTATATTTAGGAACTTATCCAATTCCCCAAAGTGATCTTATATTTAGGAACGGAGGGAGTAATTATGAAACTAAAAATTTCTACAGGAAAATGTTCATAAATAAGCTAAGCCAGGCATATATCGACTATATATTAATCTGTGTGTGTGTAATTTTTTGTGAAGACGATGAAAAGGACCATCTGCACAACCTTCCCTAACATGGCTTAGCATACAACAGAGTTTCATCATATCTCTTCACGCATTAATAAATAATTTTAAAGTTCAGAATATATATATATATATATATATATATATATATATATATATATAATATGGATTGTATAGGACGAAATATGACTTTGAATACAAACCTACCTGAGGTTCACGTCAAATGTCTTACCTGTAAGACTTTTCAAAAGAAATTATGGCACCGGTGCTGAGACGGACTACCCGTGATGGGGCATTATCATTCACGGTTGGTACATACGTGTGCATGCATGCATGTGACCTTTATAGGTACCACAGATTTCCAAGATTCCTTTTCACATTATCAGATGTTTTTAATACTATTTCAAGCATTATTTGTTATCAGATTTGTTATGTCTATCATACAATAATGGATCAATAATAGTATCATGTAAGACTACGTACTGCGAATAATATAATTCATAAAGTGCTGCCAGATGCTGGTGAATTCCATTTTCTACCACCTTTTCTTGCACAATGACCTTTTAGGTGGGGAATTATCTACACTTTTTGTTTTGTGTTTTTTTTTTTTGAGTCCCTATGCCAGTGGATATTTTGTAGGCATTCCATTTAGTCTCTTGTGTCCCAAGCTATTGTTATATGCCTTCCAAAGCTAGCTCATTTAAAGATACTGTATATACATGCAGTATATTTAAATGAGTATTCAATTGGAATTTCAGTGTCTCTTCCTTGGCATCATATACATACAGTATCAAGGAACAATAATAGTATGCGGGGTCATGTTAGCATATAACACAAGTACATATAGTATCACCCTTGCTTCAAGACTTAAAATCAAAGCGCACGTATTTAGGACCGAGTGGGCGCTGCAGAATTTGATGAATTATTTTTTGGACCAATATTTACATAATTACATACTCTAGTCCATGTAACAAGGTACTCCCCTTTTCAAAATCCAAAATATATATATGCTTCTCTTTTGTGAATAAGATTGTCCCATCCCATTCAATACAAAAAAGGAGCTTATCCCAAAATATAAACTTCATTTTATAGTATGTTTGGCCAAGTTGCATATAAAGAGAGTATATAGAGACATATAAAGGATGGATAAAATTGCAACTTAGACAAACCTACTATAAGAGCCAGCCGGTCCATAATATAAAGGAGTAGTTAGTTATATTTCTCGTTGACTTATAACTACTCCCTCCGGTCTTTAATATAAGAGTCAGCCGCAAAAAAACGCTTCTTAAGATAACATTTGATTATTAGTTGAGTGTCTAGAGTTAATGCTTCTTTTTCAATATTGCCCATATATTTATTATGGTTTTTCATAGAGAGAAATATATAAGTATTAATAAATATGAAAGAGAGTTAGGGGCAGAGTAGGAAAAAACACATTAAATGAAGAGAGAAATGTAAGATGAGCTCTTATATTTGGGACCAAAATCATTCAAATTTTGGACTCTTATATTAGGAACGGATGAAGTATTATAAGAGGTGTTTAACCTTTTCACACCATACCAACGACAACATGTTAGAAAGCAAGGAGAAATTCCAAATAATAAATGACAGTTGAATTAGGATATTAATAGGGATAATGTGAGAAAATCATAAAACTATGTCATATTTAGGACAAAGCTTACCTCACTAGAGTGATTTTATATTTACTAACAAGTTGTTGTATTTGGTAAAAGAGTTGGACTAATAACTTTATGATTGTGGGTTTAAACCTCGTCAATATGAGAACCTTATTGGTGAGTATTTTAATAAATATCTATAAACCCTTGTGACACAACTCAAATTGATTAATGACTTGTCAGCTGAGCAAGGGTGTAAACAATTCAATTTGCTCACAAGTCATATAACTATAAACATTGTTGTTAACCATCCTATCAATGGTATAATGACTCTAATAGTTGTATTAAGTTATTAACCAATTTGCCCCAAATTTATTTTTCTCAAAGTGGGATCCGAATAATCCCTCAAGGGTCATTTACCATGTTTGATGTATTTATTTGTCTTTCCCCTTTTTTATAAATAAAAGTAAAAAAATTACTCTGTCAGTATTCCTGTTTACATTGTTAAAGGCTGCCACTTTAGTCAAGAAAAAACACCAAAGAAATCGGCTGTGCTTTGCATTACAAGTTTCAAAAGAAGGAACACTACTAAGTCGGTTTGCCGCGTAAATATTCAAAACAGAAAGCCCATTCCATCCAACAAGGCCCCACTTTATCTGCAGAAACCAAATCCTCAAATTAGGAAGTACTACAAACACATAATCACCCCCGCCAATCATTCGCTTAATCAATCACATTCACGTGGTCTGGTGTAATTAATTAATTAATTAACAAAAAAATAAACACAATCTCCCAGACTTTCGGAATTTTGACCTCTTTCTAACGGACGGGGACACCTCCTATTCCCTCTCATCCTATTTTGTCCTATTCCCATAATCTCATCCGTCCAATACATCCTAGGGCTCACAAACTCTCAACCTCCTCCCACCCCACTAACCCCACTCTCTCTGCAGATCTCTCTTTCTCTCTCCTACCACACATGTATACTCTCTCTCCCTCACCGTCCCGCCCTCCTCACTCAGCAACGCAGAAACTCAACAGTAAACGAGAAACGTTCACGCATAGACAGTGATAAATGTAGCATCTTACCATATAGAAAGTGAGCCAACAACAATGACTGGATTATCAAGGTGACCAGTGAGAACAATGATGGTCATGAAGTACCAAATCTCCAAACAAAGCATAATAGCAGAGGCAATTCTCCAAACAAATTCATGTGCAGTGCCATCCGAATAATTATTTTTTTTTATACTAAGGTTTTGAACCCTTCACCTGATCTTGAAATAGGTAGTGGAATAAATTCTGTTCTGATTTTTTTTAATAGCATATGATAACCCATCGAATCTGGATATAAACACTTTAATAAAGCTATGAACATGCTGATTGTATGCAACATATATCTTAACAAAACCCTGCTATTAAGAACAAGTAACGGCTTAAGTGGGTGTGGCCGTTTATTGACTGAGGAGGGCGGGGCGGTGACGGAGAGAGAGAGTAGGGCGGGGCGGTGAGGGAGAGAGAGTATACATGTGTGGTAGGAGAGAGAAAGAGAGATCTACAGAGAGAGTGGGGTTAGTGGGGTGGGAGGAGGTTGAAAGTTTGTGAGCCCTAGGATGTATTGGACAAATGAGATTATGGGAATAGGACAAAATAGGATGGGAGGGAATAGGAGGTGTCCCAAACGGCTCTTTCTAATTACTCTACATTGATAGCCTCGCAAAAAAATCTACTCGTACTTACCATATAGTTGACCCTCTTCCTCAATAAATTATCCCACCTTTAATTTTCCCACTTTACACCCACTCCCGCCACCTTTTCCTTATCCTCCCTCAGTGGCACTCACGTAATTACTCCACTTTCCTAATTCCGTCATAATATATTAATTACCATAATTATTACATTTCCTTTCTTGTCCATCCATCAATAATTAATCCACATAAAATCAAGATAATCCTATATTTAGATTCCTGTTATCTTCGCAGCTCATCCCCTGTTCTTCATGTTTCCTTCCACCACTCTCCACATTCAAATCCAAACCAATCCACATAACACCTCATTTAATTAGTCACCCGTCCGTACTTGCTCCAACAAATTAAACAACAAATAACAAACTAAACCTCCTTCATAAATCATAATCCCTTCCCAATCACGTAAATTAATAAACATAACAACATTATTAACAATAATAATGGCGTCAATCAAATTCAATCCCTAATTTGAAAGCCATTGCTATGGATTTCACCGTCAGGAAATCCTTCAAATCCTACGGTGGTTCTTACGGTGAATCCACTGATTCTAGCCACGAGGAAATTCCGATGCTATTTCAACAAGATTCACCTCTTCATCACCACCATAATCATCACCAATCTTCCTCCTCCTCCTCCGCCGGCGGCGCCGGCGCCGGCGTCGAGAGCCCTACCTACAGCGGCGAGGTCATCGTCAAGATTGACAACGGCACCGGCGACTCCAAAAATCTCCGGCCACCAAAGCCGGACGATCCTCCGTCGAAGCTCATCGGAAATTTCCTCCACCGGCAGAAACTCTCCGGCGACATGTCTCTCGACATGGATTTGGAAATGGACGAGCTACAGCACGATCCGTACAAGACGTATCTCCCTACTCTCGACGAGAACACGTCGTTGAATTTCTCGCGAGATAGCCTGAAGGTGTCTTTCGAAGAGCCTCGCCCTAATTCCGGCGACGAAAACGCCGAGCCTGTTCGCCGGCGGAAGGATTCCTCGTCGGTCCTCGATGAATTCCCGAAACCGCCGTTTCCGCCTCATCACGATCGCCGGAGCTCGACTCAGAATATTCATCCGGCGAACGCAGACGGTGAGGTCGTGAGGTGCACGTCGAACGCGTCGTTTGAGAGGAATTTGTCGTTGCAGAGGAATTCCGGTTTGCTCAGGGCGAAGACGAGATCGCGGTTGATGGACCCGCCGGATGAACCGGACCGGAAGTCAGACCGGATCCCTAGGTCGGGTCAGATACCGAAGTCGGGTCAGCTTATGTCGGGTTTACAAAATAATAATAATAATAAGAGGGAGGAGGAGGAGGATGATCCGTTTTTGGAAGAGGATCTTCCTGATGATTTTAGGAGGACGAAATTCAGTGTGTTGGTTTTGTTAGAGTGGTTGAGTTTGATTTTGATTGTGGCGGCGTTAGTGACTACTTTGTGTATTCCTTTCTTGAGGAGGAAGAATATGTGGAAGTTGAAGTTGTGGAAATGGGAGGTGATGGTTTTGGTTTTGATTTGTGGTAGGTTAGTGTCTGATTGGGTGATAAGAATTGCAGTGTATTTTATTGAGAGGAATTTCCTATTACGTAAAAGGGTGCTTTATTTTGTGTATGGTGTGAAGAAGGCAGTGCAAAATTGCCTTTGGTTGGGGCTTGTTTTGATTGCATGGCACTCTTTGTTTGATGAGAAGGTTGCTAGGGAGACAAGGAATGATCTTTTGTTGTATGTGACAAAGATATTGATATGTTTTTTGGTGGGGACCTTGGTTTGGTTGGTGAAGACTCTAATGGTGAAAGTCCTGGCTTCTTCGTTTCATGTTAGTACCTACTTTGATAGGATACAGGAGTCTTTGTTCAATCAGTTTGTGATTGAGACTCTTTCTGGGCCGCCTTTGGTGGAGATGCAGAGGCAGGAGGAGGAGGAGGAGAAGCTGGCGGAGGAAGTGATGAAGCTGCAGATTGCAGGGATTAATATACCTCCTGATTTGAGGGCATCTGCTTTTCCTTCATTTAAGAGTCCCAAGGGGAATAGGAGTGGGATGCTTTTGAAGAATCCTTATATGAAAAGTGCCAAGTTTTCTAGGCCACTCTCTAAGAAGTCGGATAATGATAATGGTGGCACCATTCCCATTGATGTCTTGCATAAGATGAATCATAAGAATGTGTCTGCATGGAATATGAAGAGGCTCATGAATATTGTACGGCATGGTGCTCTTTCCACACTTGATGAGCAGATACAAGGTTCAGCCTTTGAAGATGAAAACGCCACACAAATCCGCAGTGAGAATGAGGCCAAAGCTGCAGCAAAAAAGATATTCCAGAATGTTACCAGGCGTGGGTCCAGGTCTGTCTTTAATCTATATCTTTCATAATTCCTTAATAATTCATATATATAACAACTTCTTAAATATGAGATTCATATAATAAAAAAAGGAAGGCCCACACATATTTTATGACAATTATATACTTTTCCTTCATATACTTGTTTAATTTCATGCACTTTTCTTTCACGTAATTGTTTGTGCTTTTAATACGTAGGGGAAGAGATTTAATATATCCCGATCAATTTATCATTTCTGCTGCTTGATATGTTGGTGGGAAAAATTATAATGATTTTAGTCATTCATAGTGGATCGGACTTGTTATTTATAATGTAGCTATTATTTGTCATGGTAGTGCATAAAATATAATTATTGTTTCGGCTTTTTGAAGGTACATATTCCTAGAGGATTTGTTGCGCTTCATGGGAGAAGATGCAGCTGTCAAAACCTTCAGTTTATTCGAAGGAGCGCCTGACTCCGGCAAAATAAGCAAGTCAGCCTTGAAGAACTGGGTGGTACGTACGTTAGAACTGTCACGCTACACACATATATACAAGTACTCGACTTATTGATATCGTTAACTTGTGTAATAAGTAAGTACAATTTTCACCCCCCAACATATATATTCATGGCATCATTTTAAATATGGTAGGTGAATGCCTTTAGAGAAAGGAGAGCGCTTGCATTGACGTTAAATGACACGAAAACGGCAGTGAACAAACTCCATAGAATGCTCAATTTTTTAGTGGCCGTTGTGATTCTGATCATTTGGCTCTTAATATTGGAAATTGCCACCAGCAAGTTTCTTGTAGTCGTGAGCTCCCAGCTAGTTCTGGCCGCCTTCATATTTGGAAATACCTGCAAGACCATATTCGAGGCCATCATTTTCTTATTCGTGATGCACCCTTTTGATGTGGGAGATAGATGTGAAATTGATGGCAATCAGGTAACATAATCTCAACTTTTTTTTAAAGTTGATTTTATTAAATGGGGATGAAGTTATAATTACATAATCTGCCCTTGCAAATTTCAGTTGGTTGTGGAAGAAATGAACATATTGACAACCGTATTTCTTAGATACGATAATTGTAAGGTTATGATCCCAAACAGTGTTCTTGCTACCAAATTCATACATAATTTCTACCGAAGTCCCGATATGGGGGATGCTGTGGATTTTATGGTACATATTAGTACCCCACCCGAAAAGATCACACTCATCAGAAACAGAATACAGAGGTATGTGTGTTTGTGTAATGATGCTTAGGAGATGCTTGTTTTTTGACCTTGAGATATGCTTATTTTTGATGATTCAATAATATTATATTGCAGTTACATCGAAAACAAGAAGGAGTTTTGGTGTGCGTCACCTATGATAGTGCTCAAGGAAGTAGATCATCTAAACATGATAACAATAGCAGTGTGGCCAAACCACAAAATGAACCACCAAGACATGGGAGAAAGGTATGTTAGGAGGTCCCTTCTCATTGAAGAGATGATCAAGATCTTCAGGGAGGTTGACATCCATTACCGGCTACAACCCCAAGATGTCAACGTTCGGAGCATGCCCAATACCTCTGATCGCCTTCCTCCTAGTTGGGTCATGGCCGCAACTCAGACTTGAACCACCTCCATATGGTCACATTATTATTATTTTTGTGATTCATCATTCAATGTGTGCTTGATTGAATTAGCATTGGAAAAGCACAACATGTTGACACAAATCTAGAAAAAATTCTCTTATTCTTACCGAGCACACTGTAAATCATGCACGTTGGAAAAGCAACTTCCGCTGCTGCTAATCCAAACACATCAATTTATTCCTGTGACTTTAGCTGTTGTAAAGTGTCTTAGTTTGTGGTAGGATTCTCTTTATTAGAGGGTATGCTTTGATCATACTATTTGTATATGTTGTAGATCAGTTTTATCGTTGTTACTACTGAACTTAGCTTATTTGGTGCTTGATAAAATCGACAAGGTTTTATCTCTTAATGAATTTTTTACTTAAAAAGCTAAACTCACTATTAGTCCTCCTGTCACTCTTAATTGCTATCTTTGTCCTGACTGCTAGCGCTTGCATGTAAGTGTCCCTATATATACTTCTCATGTATTGTAAAGGGAGTAATATTATATTGAATAATTTAATTACAAATTCTCACTAATTTAACATTTTAAGGACACAAGAGATGACATTGTTTCTCTTAATCACATTGTGAATGATAAGTACTATCTTCCCTTAAACAAGTGGATAGATGTTCGATCTCTAGCCATTGTGAATAAGAAAATTCACATGTCAACCCTATATGGGACTTCAGAAGAGCCGCAAAGATTAATTTTACTTGATACGCATGTTAGTTTTTACCTTATAGCTAGCTAGGCAAGACATTACTATATGCTTACACGCATTATATTCCATAACAATTTCATACCCTTCTACTTGTTTAACTAGTTTCTCCTTTGTTCCCTTGACCATAAAAAATATAAATATGGAAAAATACATGTAAAAATCACTTAAGTACGCATAAAATATTCAAAAACCCTTATTAACAATATAACATCAACGTTATATCTTATAATTAATTAAGTATAAAATAGATACAACAGCAAGAAATAAAACACTGTTGTATTTGATTATTCTATTAATAAAACATTCATATATTAAATCCCATATCAATATGATTCTTTTTCGTTTATTTATTTTAACTGACTTTTGATTTTAGAAGACATCATTATATATTATCAACATCTAGATACAGTCCCAGAATGTTTATTCGTTTTGTTTTGGGGGATTGGGGTTTGTTTGAGTTCTCATGACCATAAAGAAATAGCTAGGTGGTTTATATAGAACAATTGTTTAACCCTCTAAGTCCATTTCCAATAAGGTTCTTTAGATTCGTAGAAAGTAACATTTTACGGCTATTGGGGATGCTATGATGATAGTTATAGAGTGTGTTTGGCTCGGCTTATTTTGAGAAATAAGCCGGCTTATTTTGAGAAATAAGTCAGCTTATTTTGAGTTTTTGGCTTTGAAAATCCAAAATAAGCTGGCTTATTTCTCAAAATAAGTCGAGTCAAACACACTAATAGTTATGTCCCCGGGCCCAGGATAATGTTATTATGTTCAGCCTTGCATGGCAGGATCCCTCATATATTTTCTGTGCTATTTTGGCTGCACAAGGAAAGCTTGGGTTCCCCCTCATTTTTTTGTTGGGCTAATGCCCTCTTTCTTAACCAAAACTTTTTTAAGCAAGCGTCTACTTCACAATATTAAATTTTAAGTTGGGTTAGCCAGAGTGATGAGTGAACTAGTTTGATCAGTCAAGAGGTTTGAACCAACCCATTAGGGTTATTTATTTGTCTATTTAATAGTTAAACATTGTTGGGTTGACTTAAGGATAGTCATCCCCAAAAACTTGGTTTGTACTCACGTGGATTCAGATTCGAAGCATCGTGTCTAAGTAGCCAAATTAAAGCTTCACTTGCTTTAATGAATATATACCTCATTGATCTTCACATCTTTGTATTACAGTACTCCTAAAAAACAAGTGTAGGCACGTGTGGAGTGTTCAAATTCGTGTTTCTAGACTATCGTGTCGCACTTCTAAACATTTTGGGACTGAATGTTCTGTCCTAAAATATTTTTGGGAGGCAAATATAGATGGAACAAATATGGGTGAGTCAATGAGTGTGATAGAATTAGTATAGAATGTCAACTTGATTTTAGCTCGACACATTAAACGTTGACAATGACGTGCGACTCTCTTCAGCCTATAATGTGTTAAACTTTAAAGACAAATTTCGTTAAGATGACTTTAAATTAGTGTCTAATGTTATTTTATGTTCTCTCCTATAATTAATGTGTTAAACTTAAAAGATAAATTTGGTTAAGATGACTTTAAATTAGTGTGTAATGTTATTTTATAAGTACCCTATAATACACTTTCGAATCACCCACCCCAATTCTATTCACTAATCCATTCTTTGGCTCCATCTATCTCGTTTTTGTTATAAGTTGATCAATATAAATATAATATAGAGTAATTAATACTCCCTCCGGTCCCTAATGTAAGAGCTAGCCGTAAAAAACACGCTTCTTAGGAAAACATGTGAATGTTAGTTGGATGTCTGGAGTTAATGCTTCTTTTCCAAAATTGCCCATATTTATTATGGTACTTTTAAGAGAGAGAAATACATAATTATTAATTAATATGAAAGAGAGTTATGGGTAAAGTAGGAAAAAATGCATTAAATGAGGAGAGAATGTGGGTTGAGCTCTTACATTAGGGACCAAAACCATTCAAATTTTGGGCTATGACCGGAGGGAGTAGTAATTAATAATCCCTGGCAATAGCCTGTTGAAGTTTAGGACTAAGGGCACATTACATGAGTCTTGTCATTCCACCACAAAAGTTTAACCTAATGTGGTGGAGACTCAACTCATATATATACCCTTAGATCATCTATGATTTAGTCAATGTGAGATTTGTATTGGTTTCTCACAATATATTTGCCTACCTAGGGTTTAGAGAGAAAAGCAAGAAAATGATCTTGTATTATTGATTAATCAGCTCGAATGACAAATGAAGAGTACATTTACTTTTATAGTGTATTTTAGTCTCTAACAAACTCTTAACAGACTAATTACACTATAACAAACTCTAACTAACTCCAACTAATCTAATTGGTCCTTGTGCATGAAGGCCAAACATACTATACTTCTAATATCCGACGACGACGATGAACAAGAGGCGAAGAGCCGCCACAATGGATAACGCCGTCGTGGATGTCTGGCAGCGAGAGGTTGGCCACCTATCTGTCAGAACTTTCTCTCGTCGCCTCGGTGCTTCTCAGGTCTCATTATTTTTTTATTTATAGTATTTATTATTTATTATTCACTCTTCGTCATCATTTTCCGTTTTGCTCTTTCATGTTTGGGTCTGTCAATTTTAGAGCTACGATACGAACATGGTTTCAATTTAGCGGTTTATTACCAAATTTGACGTATCACACGTTTTTGTGAACGAACTTCTTCACTAAATTCAATTGGACTTTAATTTCAATTTCTTTTTATTTTTTTATAACAAACTTTAAATTCAATTTCAGCTTGTTCCTGAATATAATCAACTTTCTAATTTTTTCTGAACCTTTTCCCAAATAAAGCCTAATAAATAAATAAAGCTTATCAGTAATGAACAAGCAAGAGAGGGAAAAGTATATGGTTAAGATTGATTAGTAATATCATGTGCTAATAACTAACTTAACTAATAACTACCATTCTTAATCTAGTCAAATTACGAAAGTGATCTTATATTTAGGAATGGAGGGAGTATATTTTTCTTCTAATGCCAGAGATTGTTTCCTTTTTTGATTCATTTGACACTCTTTTCATTTTACTACCATTACCATCTGAAGTTTAGGAAAACAAAATAGCAAGAGTTTTTGTTTCTTAAACTAATTAATGTGCATTTGATATCAGAAACTTGTCCTAAATTAATCAATGTCATATGTTTTAGGATCTTGTACTTCGACTTGAGTTACATAGGAAGCTGGATAAGCATGGTGGTTGTGTAAACACTGTAGACTTCAATGGAGATGGTGACATTGTGGTGTCAGGATCTGATGATAAGAAGGTTATCCTCTGGGACTGGGAGAGTGGCCGCACGAAGCTGTGTTTCAAAACTGGTCATCGTAACAATGTTTACCAAGCAAAGTTTATGCCCCACTCCGATGATCGAAGCATTGTGACTTGTGCTGCTGATGGACAGGTACGTCCTAGCCCTCTCTTTCACATTATGAAAAGGTTATGATCCATTTTTAATGGCTCCACATTTCCATGCTTTCGTTTTTTTTCATATATGTCGCATTGTAATGAACTTGATGAGGGCACTTTGTTACTATTTGAATTGTATCTCAGGAACTCATGTTGTTGAATGGTTATCAATTATCCCTAACTTATGCATGTATTTTCTATCAGGAAAAATTTGATATGTTTACAACCCTTATAGGCTGGTATTTCATACCTGATTTTTGTACACTTTCATCATGATAAATGTTATGGTCTATGTCATTATCAATATTATTACACACATGCGCGCACACACAAATCTTTATATGTTACTCCCTCCGGTCCCTAATGTAAGAACCCGAAATTTGAATGATTTTGGTCCCTAATGTAAGAGCTCACCCCACTTTGTCTGAACATTTATTGCAATTTTTCCAATTCTACCCCTAATCAATTTGGGTTGAATGGAGGAGAGAGGAAAGAATAAATGAAAGTTCTTCTTCCAAAGTCTTCTTTCTCTTTAGTTTTTCCACTTATCACATTTATTATGCAACTCTTTCTCTCCACTTTTTCCAATATGCATTATTATCTCTCTCTCCTAGTACAAAGGGTAGAAATGGAAAAAAAAATATTAATTACAGACAGCCAACTAACAATTAGATGTTTTCTTAAGAAGCGGATTTTTGGCGGCTGACTCTTACATTAGGGACCGGAGGGATTATTTGTTTGGAAACCTTGATTCTTTATAACAGTATACTCAAATTTAGGTGAGACATGCTCAAATTCTGGAGCGTGAAAAAGTCAAAACTAAGATATTAGCCAGGCATCAAGGACGTGCGCACAAGTTGGCCATTGAACCTGGTAGCCCTCATATATTCTATACTTGTGGGGAAGATGGATTGGTGCAGCATGTGAGAAATTGCTCTCCTTTACCTTCTCTTTTTTTTTTCTTTTGATTTTTTTATCTTTTGATATGCTTTCACTTGGGTTATAATTGGTTAAGCCCCTTGTTGTGTTTATCGCCCAACAATCACTAAAACAGAACCAAAAAGCCAGAAAAGTAACAAACGAAAGAAGAGAGGTAGGAGAACTAAGGACATATATCACACACAAGATATTAACGAGAGAGAAAGTCTGAATTGTTATTTCACAAATGAGTTATAACTTGAATACAAGTTGATAGGGAGTAGCTTTTTTATATTAGTTGCCTCCTATTTCTAAATACCCACTGACATGTATTATTTTCTAAATACTGTGCTGACCTGGCATTAGTTCAAACTAACTCACAACTAACTCTAACTAAGACTTAGTTTTATTATTGTTCTATAACACCCTAGCACTCTTAACTTTTCTCTCTTGAGGGCAGGGGTCATTTGAGATAGTACCTCCACATATAAGCTTTTATCTGTGCTAAAACCTTTTCCATGACTCTAGTTGTTTTAGCTTAAAATTCTAAATTGAATTACTTGTTGACTCTTATCTGTGAGATGCATAGAATGTTTTAAATGGAAAGTCCACTGTTGGTTCTCTATATCTTCATTTGGATAGGCCTTTTGTAATTTCAACCTCAAATGAATTTACATTGTGAAGTGACATTGAGCATCATTACAGTTTGATCTGAGAACTGGGACTGCAACAGAACTTTTTACTTGCCAGCCAACTATTGATAGGAATTACCCACCATTCATCCATCTAAATGCAATTGCAATTGATCCAAGGAACTCAAATGTCTTTGCGGTCGCTGGATCAGATGAATACACTCGCCTTTATGATATTCGCAAGTACAAATCAGATGGATCCACTGAGTTTGGTCAACCGTTTAACTTCTTTTGCCCTCCACACTTAATTGGTTATGAACGTGTTGAAATAACAGGCTTGGCCTTTTCCGAACAGAGTGAGCTGCTAGTGTCCTACAACAAGGAGTTCATTTATCTTTTTATGCACAATATGGGCTTGGGACCCAACCCAGTTCCCAGATCTCCAGTTTCTGCAAACAACGATGCAAGTGAGACAGGAAGTGATCATTGCTCTACAGCATCTCTATCAAATATGGATATGGATGAGGAAATGACCCCTCAAGTTTACAAGGGGCATAAAAATCGTGTGACGGTGAAGGGTGTTAATTTTTTTGGGCCTAAATCTGAGTATGTGGTGAGTGGGTCAGACTGTGGTCGGATATTCATCTGGAGAAAAAAGGATGGAAAGCTTATTCGTGTCATGGAAGCTGATAAACACGTGGTAAATTGCGTTGTATCTCATCCTCATATAATGGTTCTTGCAAGCTGTGGAATTGATAATGATGTTAAGATATGGACTCCAAATGCCTTAGAGAAAGCTATTTTACCCAAAAATATTAAAAAGGTATGAAATATGTTCTTTAACTAATTCTTTCCCCCTTCCTTTCTTTGTTGGTTTGTAGCCTGGAGTTAATTATTCAAAGTTAAGCACTTTAAGATATTATTTCGTTATATAATGCCTGTCATGGGTACAGAACACTATGTTTTTTTAAAAGAAAAACTATCTCTTTAAATACTCTATATACTGCCGGGATCATTTTTTGAGAGCTATTGTTCTGGACGTAGGATCCAAGTAAATAAATATAGTTGCAGAGAAGTGGAAAATAGAATAGAAAACAAGAAAAACTCTAGCTTTTTGTGAAATAACCATCCTTCCATAATTACATCCAGTTGTCAAACAAAATTTTCTGTCATAAAAATAGTAAATCCCCCCCCCCCAAAAAAAAAAAAAATTTACTATTAACTTCCCCTACAAGCCTCTCTAAAACAGTTATGCATATCTAGACGTTCCCCAAATTAAAATTCCTGTTATTTTAGATTGTCCTGTTAATAGCTCTTCAATCCTTTTTGGATGTCTGTTGTCTTTTTGATGTGAGGAAATGCATCAACTTGTTATTGGCATGATAAGAAGCTAGAAAATTTAATCAAGTTGTTTTAGTTCATGATTTTGATGTAGAAACAATTATTCGAGTTGTTTTAGTTCATGATTTTGATGTAGAAACAATGGCTAAGTGCTTTTTTTTGTTCTGAGTTTTGCTGAGAAATTGATTTGGAGATTTATCTTGTGAATAGAATGGCAACGTTTCTTTTTTTATTTTGACAACATGAAAATGAAAATCTCTTCAACAACATATGTTTGGAGAGAAATGTCAATTTAACAAACCAATGTTGACATTACTAATGATAACAAGAAGGATTGGTTATTATGTTCTATATGAGCTGCCTGGGCAGAAGAGGACTAATATCTCTGCTCTTACCCCTCTGAAGCCTGTTCCCATATTTGATCGATTTCCTTGGTTTACAATTGGTGATGATGACGAGGATGAGGATGAGGACGACGACGACGATGATGTTGATGATGACTATTTTGATGATGGTGGGGGTGACTTTGATGATGACGAGGGTGAAAATGTTGTGAATGATGTTGGTTATGGTGATGGCAATGATGATAAGGGCGTCAACAATGGTGATGGAGGTGGTGATAATTACAATGACGATGCTAGTGGTATTATTTTTGGCAATGGCAACAATAATAATTTTTCTGGTGATTCTAATGATGCTATTGATGATAATTTTGTGTGTCCAACAGAAACCGAAGCCGAGCGGCTGGATGTACCAGATGGAGCCTCCTCATGATCTGATGTTGCAACTACTTTCACTTCCAAGGCAAAGGACTGGCACTGAGCAGGACAGAGAAAACTCAGCCATGACTCAACAGCTACTAGAGCTTATACTAAGGTTTAATGCTGCTATAAATGATGGTTCTGATGACGAAGATGGAGGTGATACTGCTGGGAGAAAGGTTTGTTAGGAGGTCCCTTCTCATTGAAAAGATGATCAAGATCTTCAGGGAGGTTGACATCCATTACCAGCTACTTCCCCGCGATGTCAACGTTCGGAGCATGCCCAATACCTCTGACCACCTTCCTCCTAGTTGGGTCATGGCCGCAACTCAGACTTGAACCACCTCCATATGGTCACATTATTATTATTTTGTGATTCACCATTCAATGTGTGCTTGATTGAATTAGCATTGCACAACATGTTGACACAAATCTCTTATTCGTATCAAGCACACTGTAAATCATGCACGTTGGAAAAGCAACTTCCGCTGCTGCTAATCCAAACACATCGATTCATTCCTGTGACTTTAGATGTTGTAAAGTGCCTTAGTTTGTGGTAGGATTCTCTTTATTAGAGGGTATGCTTTGATCATACTACATGTATATGTTGTAGATCAGTTTTATCGTTGTTACTACTGAACTTAGCTTATTTGGTGCTGATAAAATCGACAAGGTTTTATCTCTTGATGAATTTTTTACTTAAAAAAGCTAAACTCACTATTAGTCCTCCTGTCACTCTTAATTGCTA
The DNA here is from genome assembly GCA_029929735.1 of Mimosa pudica. Classification (NCBI taxonomy): domain Eukaryota; kingdom Viridiplantae; phylum Streptophyta; class Magnoliopsida; order Fabales; family Fabaceae; genus Mimosa; species Mimosa pudica. Next base: position 12,786,104 of record JAKELP010000002.1, read on the forward strand.
TCTTTGTCCTGACTGCTAGCGCTTGCATGTAAGTGTCCCTATATAGTTCTCATGTATTGTCAAACGTAGTAATATTATTATATATTGAATAATTTAATTAAGAAATTCTCACTAATTTAACATTTTTAAGCACACGAGAGATGACATTGTTTCTCTTAAACAAATTATGAATGATAAGTGTTCTCGTCCCTTAAACAAGTGGTTGATGAATGGTCGATCTATAGCCATTGTTAATAAGAAAATTCACATGTTAACAATATATGAGACTTTAGAAGAGCAAAAGATTAATCTCACTTGACACTTGAGTGAAATAAAAAAGAAGAGAGAGATGACATTGTTTCACCAAAATAATTGGACATTTGGAATCCATAGCCAATGTCAAGCGGGGTTGGTTTTCATCTTATAGCTAGCTAGGCAAGACATTACTATAGTATAAGCTTACCCGTGTATTACATAACAATTTCGATACTTTGGGCTGAGTGCCCTTCTACTTGTTAAGCAAGTTTCTCTTATGTTCACTTGACCTTACAAATAAATGTGGAAAAATACACGTAAAAATCACTTAAATGAGCATAAAATACTCAAACCCTTATTAACAATATAACATCAACGTTATATCTTAATTATTTAAGTATAAAAATAGGAGCTTACAACAGCAAGAAATAAAACACCGTTGTATTTGATTATTCTATTAATAAAACATTCATATATTGAATCCCATTTCAATATGAATCTTTTTCGCTTATTTATTTAACTGATTTTTTAATTTAGAAGACATCATTATATATTATCAACATCTGGATACAGTTCCAGAATGTTTATTCGTTTTGTTTTTGGGGATTGGGTTTGTTTGAGTTCTTAATTAAGACTATAGAGAGGTAGGTACGTAGTTTATATAGCACAACTGTTTAACCCTCTAGGTCCATTTCCAATAAGGTGCTTTCTTTAGATGCATAGAAAGCAACACTTAACGGCCACTGGGGCTGCTGAGATAGTTTCAATTATCTCCCAAAGGCCCAGATAATGCTTTTATGTTCAGCCTTGCATGGCAGGATCCCTCATATATTTTCTGTGCTGGTTAGGCTGCACAAGGAACGCTTGGGTTTGCCCCTCATTTTTTGTGGGGCTAATGCCCTCTTTCTTAACCAAAACTAGTTTGATCAGTCAAGAGGTTTGAACCATGGTTATCAAATCGAGACACGAATTGTAAATTGAAAACCTCATTTTTTTAGGGCGAAAGTGCAAAAATGATACTAAATTTTACCCAAAATTGCGTTTCTAATACTTAAGTTTCGTGAGATGCAAAAATAGTACCAACTTTGGGTTCAGGTACAAATATAATATTTTTACTTGAGGAAAATAAAATTTAGATATGAAAATACTATTATATCCTCATTCCTCCCTCATTAAAATTTTATTTATAGAGGGGCATAAGAATCTTTTTATATCTAAATTTTATTTCACTCAAGTGAAAATATTATATTTGCACCTGGATCCCAAGTTGGGTACTATTTTTGCTTCTCGCGAAACTTTAGTATTAGAAACACAATTTTGGGTTAAGTTTAGTATTATTTTTGCACATTCACCCTTTTTTTATCGTGAATCATAGGATTCACAATCAAATATAGAAGATAAAATATTTACAATTTTTACCTTAAAAATGAAAGACATACAATATCAAAAGACATATAGCTGTTCATAGAAATAACATGTAAATAGTACACATGAAAATTAATCATAAGGGAGTCTAAACGAGTCCCAAATTTAAATCAACGAAGTCATTGTCACTTCAAAAATCATAACTCAATACAACTAACTTTCTAAGCAATTCAAAACCCTTAAAATGAACTAATGATATAATCCACCATTCATTATCATCTCTAAAATCAATATCACTCAATTCATGATCATCTTCCATCAACAATATGTTTTTTGTTTTTTTAATCAATAGAAAAGGTAGGGTTTTGTTTTTTTATTAAAGAAGGGTTTTGTTTTAATTTAGGAGAGAAAATGAGGATGAGATATATAGGGCTGAACCGCTGAACTATATTTATATTAATTAATAATATAATATAATAATCCATGGAGCTCATCTAGTATTTTTTTTAAAATAATTTTATAGATACCAGGGAAAGGTAAAAAATTTCTGGTCAAAAGATAGGAAAGGTAAGAAAATAAATATTATTGGAATTATTGACAAAAAATGCACATGTCATTCAAAAAGAGCAATGAATAAGGATTGATTGATTGAATATTAAATAAATTAAATAAGGAATAGTCCTTGTATCGAGATTCATAAGATTCTAAATGTATCTCATGATTCAATATGAGATTCTAGGTACTTTTAGATACAAAAGATGATTTGAGTTATTTTCCTTCAATTTTGGATCATATCGTAAGATACATATCCAAATCATAAGATTCTAACTATCATGGTTTGAACTTTGAACCAACCAATTAAGGTTAATTATTTGTCTATTTAATAGTTAAGCGTTGTTGGGTTGACTTAAGGATAGTCATCCCCAAAAACTTGGTTTGTACTCCCGTGGATTCAGAATCGAAACATCGTGTTTAAGTAGCCAAAGGTTCACTTGCTTTAATGAATATATACCTCTTTGATCTTCACATCTTTATATTACTACCTCCGGTCCTAAATATAAGACCTAGATGACTTTTTTTGGAAAGATTAAGGTTGCGAAATAAGTTACTCCCTCCGTTCCTAAATATAAGAGCACTTTGACTTTTTTGGAGAATCCTAAGAAAGCAAAATATGGTAATTAAAAATTGATTTTCCCAAATTTTTTCACTAAACTAGTTTATTTGACTTATGAACTTACATATGATCTAATAATATTTAAAATATGTTATGATTAAATTGTTCATTTTGCTTTCTTAGGATTCTCCAAAAAAGTCAAAGTGCTCTTATATTTAGGAACGGAGGGAGTATTAAATTATGACATATTTGATATATTTTTAGATTATCCATTAGTTATAGGTAAAATAAACTAGTTTTGAGGAAAAAATTAGGTAAACCAATTTATAATTAACTTATTTTGGTTTTTTAGAGGATTTTCCAAAAAAGTCAACTAGGTTTTATATTTAGGACCGGAGGGAGTATTATTTTTCTTTACCTTCAGGCATCTTTCTATTAACATATTATGCTCATAAAAAACAAGTGTATGCATGTGTGGAGTGTTCAAATTTGTGTTTCTAGACTATCTTGTTGCACTTCTAAACATTTTGGGACTGAATGTTCTGCCCTAAAAATTTTTTGGGAGGCAAATATAGATGGAACAAATATGGGTGTGATAATGGGGGTGTGATATAATTAGTATAGAATGCCAACTTGATTTTAGCTCTACACATTAAACGTTGACGTGCCACTCTCTTCAGCTTACAATGTGTTCAACTTAGAAGACAAAATTTCATTAAGATGACTTTAAATTAGTGTCTAATGTTATTTTATACTCCCTCCGTCCATAAATAAAAGACTATTTTACTTCTAATTTAATTAGATTAATGATGTTAGTTAAATTAGTTTATATCTCATGATATTACCAATTCACCAAACCATATATTTGTATCACTACTCTCTCTCTCTCTCTCTCTTAATTATTAGTAAGGATTATCATTGTTAACTAGAGAAAAAATTGGGGAAAAATTAAATAGAAAGAGACTTAATATTTAGAGACAAATTCAAATGTAAAAGTGACATTATATTTAGTGACGGTGTGTAGTTAATTTGATTTAATATTATTAGAAAGTGTTCTATAAACATATATTTTTCATTTAGATAAAAATAATATCCTTCAACTATTAAGAGTACATGTAAATATTAAGTTTGCTGGTAGTATATTTAAGATTTATATTTGGAAAAAGGGTAAAAGATCAATATTTACCCCGGAAGTTTTAGGCTTTAAGTTTTTTTTTTATCCAGTTTGCCCGTGAAGTTTACAAAATGATCATTTTTGTCAAGCTCACGCCACATCATCGTCTTCTTCTCCCTTCAATCCTCACTTCCTCTCCCTCCCCCACAGCCCCCTCTTCAACCAGAGCACACACAACCTACAAGTTTAACAATCACAAAATATCCCCATATCACATATGATCCCATAGCGATCTAAATCAAACAAAACGAGATTTCACCAAGTTATCAAACTCATTCCTAAACCCAAAATCACCACCCCGTTCCCACCGTTTGCAAATCTGGGCAAAATGCCAAGCCCCATATTTATTTTTTTTGCTTTTGCATAATAATCAAACCCCATATTTCTCGCCATGAAGATATTACTAAATCCATATTCCGGTTAAAGGTAATGAATGAACTATCACCCAAACAGAAAAACATGAAATAAAAAAAAATCATTGCAGAAGCTACAAGTTTGAACTTTGACGGAGCTTCTTCAATGGGCTCCACCTTCGAGTACTTCACAGCCTTATATATGCACTGACTCCTCAGATTTGAGAGGTGGCTTCCTCGTCGGCATCGCCGCCGGAGGAGAGGATCTAAGAGGCGGAGATGAAAATGTTTCTACGAAGTACGGTCGCGGCGCCTTGCTTCTCATATTAAAAGTTTGGGGAGACTTTTTTCTTGAAAAAAACAAATGCAGTATATTAGATTAGATGACTAGATTTCTTTTTCCTTTGAAAGGTCCAGATCCTTCATAATTGAAACGATGCGCACTGAGCATGTACTCTGGTTGGGGGTGGCAGAGGCGGTGGTGGAGGGAGAGAGGGGGTGGGGGGAGGGAGAGGAAGTGAGGATTGAAGGAAGAAGAAGACGATGACATGGCGTGAGCTTGACATGGACGATGACGTGGCAGCACATCTACGATGTGAGGGCAAAAATGATCCATTTTGTAAACTGGGCAAACTTGATCCCAAAAAAAACTTCAGGGGCAAATTTGATTCTTGCCTAAAACTTCAAGGGTAAATATGATCTTTTACCCTTGGAAAAATGACAAAAAAATCTATTCCAATACTCAAAAGGACAAATAAAGAACCTAAACTTCTAAAAGGACTATGAAGGATCCAAACACTTATATGACATTTCCAAATGTTACAAAAAGACTTGATTGCCCTCATCCCAAAACACAAATTGCTTCCCATTCTGAATCCAACAATTCCATAGTACCGATTTACTATTGCAGCATAGTTATTAACAATTCCATCATAACTAATAACAATTGAAGTATAATCATTAACAATTAACTTTCTTGGTAATAAACGCGTATTCCTTATTAACATTTGAATCCTACCGATTAACTATTACACTGTAGCTATTAACATTTTGATCATACCATTTAACATTTGAAGCATACCATTAACAATTGAAGTATAACCATTTTTCCTCCTTTTGTTTAGTAAAGGGCAATCAAGTCTTTTCGCAACATTTATAAATGTCAAGTAGGTACCGGGTTCCTTCATAGTCTTTTTAGGAGTTTAGATTTCTTACTTGTCCTTTTGGGTATTGAAAGAGATTTTTTTGTCATTTTCCCTATATTATTTTGTGTGTTGCATTCGGTCGAACAAGGATAGCTCAGATTCCTTACTTGTTTATTATTGGGTTAGTGTGGCTTGATGCCCTCTTTTTCAAACAAAAAACTTTTTAGCGAGAGTTTATTTCACAATAATAAAATCTAACTCGGTTTATCCATAGGGGAAGAATGAACTAGTTTGATGAGTCAAGAGTTTTGAACCAAGATTAATTATTTGACTACTTTGATTCTTCCAATATTAATAGCCTATTTTTAAATTAAGTTGGGTAAGCATAAATTTTGGTTCTCCCTATAATTTAACTCAATTTTGATTTTAGTCCATGTAGTTTAAAACAAAAGGTTTTAGTTCCTCAAGTTTGATTTCGTTAGAACAGTTAGTTCCTATAGATTAATAAAGACTTTGATATGAGTTAATATTGGAAGGATCAAACTAGTCAAATAATCTTAATATGAAAATATACTACTCCCTCCATTCCTAAATATAAGACCACTTTTGAAATTTAATTTGTTTCTAATTATAATTTCACTTTCTAACTTTTTCAACATTTTCCCAAATTAACCCTATAATATTTATCTATGATAATAAACAAAAGAGAGAGAGTGAAGATAAATGTATATAGTTGGAATAAATTGATAATATCGTATGTAAATAATTAATTTAACTAATTTATTTAATCCACTCAAATTAGAAAAAAATGATCTTTTGTCTTATAAGGAGGGAGTAATAATGTTGGAATGATCAAACTAGCTAGCCAAACAATCTTACAAAACTCTTGACTTATCAAACTTGTTCATTCTCCACTGTGGACAAACCAAGTTAGATTTTATTATTGTGAAATAAACTCTAGTTAAAAAGTTTTTTGGTTGAAAAAGAGGTCATTAAGCCATCAACCCAAATGAAGTACTCCCTCATGTCCTTATTATAAGTCATCATACCTATAATTTTTTTGTCCTTAATATGGGTCGCTAACCATCACATTAAATGTTTTTTCCCACTTAACCCTTGTTATAAATGTAGATTGAAATTGAAAATGTAAAACACATCATCAATGAAGGGTGAAGTTGGAAAGATGGAAAATTTAACATGAATTTTAAGATCTGATTTCTTATTTCTCTCTTTTTATATATTGATACCATATATACTAATAATTCCCCTGTGAAATGCATGAAAAGTAATCTATTTATTATATACTCCCTCCGTTCCTAAATATAAGATCATTTTACCAAATTTGTAGAGATTAAGAAAGACATTCCAATGAGTTAGGATTACATGAAATTTCCAAAATACCCCTCACCTAAGTTTTAAAATTATCCTCTCACATTCAAACCACTATTTTTTGGGGTGAAGGGAGTATAGGGGTAATTTGGGGAAAACTTGAGTCAAATTAGAAAGTGATCTTATATTTAAAAACAAGTTCTCCTCCCTAAAGTGATCTTATATTTAGGAACGGAGGGATATACTAAAACTCATGGCGACATTCCTATTGAAACACTTGACACAATATATGATTGAACCACATTAATATCTAATTATCTTAATTTAAAAAAAAGATAATTCAAATAGAAATATTTTCCTTGTTATTTGAATTCCTTCAATTATTAATTTTTATATTTTGTTTGTATTCAATCTAAAATTCTTCAGATAAAAAAAAAATCTAAATTCCAAAATTCTTAGAACAATATCTTTTAATTTGCTAAATAAAATAAACGGATCCTAATTATCATAAATGTGAAGATTGCAAGCATCTATTATATATTTTTGATAAAAAAAAATCTAGGCTAAAATATGTTTTTGGTCCCTTAACTTTGGAGAAAGTCATGTTTTGGTCCCTTAACTTTGAAAAGTGTGTTTTTGGTCCCTTTAATTTTGGAGAATGTGTGTTTTTGGTCCCTTACTTTGAAAAGTGTGTTTTTTGTCCCTTAACTTTGGATAAAGTGATGTTATTAGTTCTTCTAGAACATGATAAAATATTTTTCGTCCATTACTTTTCAAAATTAAGGCACTAAAACATGATTTTGTGCAAAGTTACAGGATCAAAAACATATTTTAACTGAGTTTAAAAGGACAAAAATCACAAAAATCACACTTTTCAAAGTTAAGGACCAAAAACACACATTCTCCAAATTTAAAGGGACCAAAAACACACTTTTCAAAGTTAAGGGACCAAAACATGACTTTCTCCAAAGTTGAGGGACTAAAAACATACTTTAGCCAAAAATCTATTATATCTATTATACTACCTCTGATCCTAAATATAAGACCTAATTGAATTTTTTTTAAGAGATTAAGGTTGCAAAATAGGTTATTAAATCATGACATATTTGATATCTTTTTAGATTATTCATTAACTTATAGGTAAAATAAACTAGTGTAGTTAAATCAATTTATAATTAACTTATTTTGTTTTTTTTTAGAATTTTTCAAAAAAGTCAGTTAGGTCCTATATTTAGGACCGGAGGGAGTATATCCTAAAACTGAGGCAACATTTGTATTGTGTATTGTGCCACTTGATACAATATGATTGGGACACATAGTTACCTAATTATTTAAATTTTAGAATGATAATTGAAATAGAATCAGTTTCACTTTTTCAAAATTTTTATTATTAGTTTTTATTTTACTTGGATGGAATTTTAAATTTCAAAATTCGTGTATCAATATTTTTAAATTTTTTTATCAAAATATATTTTTTGAACGGATCTAAAATAAACAGATATACGCCACTTATATAGGAAAAAAAGGAGGAAGACCAATTCAAGTTTGTTAGTTCACTGGGTTATAAATAGAGAGAAAAAGCGTTGCCATCATCATATTCATACTCATTCAGTCTCCAATTATTCTATTCACTGTCACTGATCCGTGTTTTGTTTGTGGCGCTAATTCTGTTTGGCTCCATCTATCTCGTTTTTGTTATAAGTTGATCAATATAATACTACTATAATACTACTATATCAGATGACGACGATGAGGATGAACAAGAAGCGAAGAAGTGCCACAATGGATAACGCCGTCGTGGATGTTTGGCAGCGAGAGGTTGGCCACCTATCTGCCACAACTTTCTCTCGTCGCCTCGGTGCTTCTCAGGTCTCATTATTTATTACTAGTATTTATTACTCGTATTTATTCACTCTTTATTTTCATTTTCCTTTCTGCTCTTTCATCATTCCGCCTTTCAATTTAGAGCTAACAACATGGTTTCAATTTAGCCGTTTATCACCAAATTTTACTTATCACACCTTTTTCTTTATTTTTCACTCAATTCAATTTAAGATAAGTTTGTTCCTAAATATTAGCAACTTCCTAATTTTTCTCAACGTTTTCCCAAATAAATAAAGCCTAATAAATAAAGCTTATCAGCAATGAACATTTGCTAATAACTAACTTAACTGTCATTCTTAATTGAATTAAATTAGGGAAATGATCTTATATTTAGGAATGGAGGGAGTGATTGTTTCCTTTTTTGATTCATTTGAAACTCTTTTCATTTTACTACCATCTGTAGTTTACGAAAACAAAATTGTAAGAGTTTTTGTTTCTTAAACTAATTGATGTGCTTTTCATATCAGAAACTTATCTTAAACTAATCAATGTCATGTGTTGTAGGATCTTGTTCTTAGACTTGAGTTACATGGGAAGCTGGATAAGCATAATGGTTGCGTAAACACTGTAGCCTTCAATGGAGATGGTGACATTGTGGTGTCAGGATCTGATGATAAGAGGGTTATCCTCTGGGACTGGGAGAGTGGCCGCACGAAGCTGTGTTTCGATTCTGGTCATAGTAACAATGTTTTCCAAGCAAAGTTTATGCCCCTCTCCGATGATCGAAGCATTGCGACTTGTGCTGCTGATGGACAGGTACGTCCTAGCCCCTCTGTCACATTATGAAAAGGTTATGATCCATTTTTAATGGCTTGACAGTTCCATGCTTTCGTTTTTTTCATATATGTCACATTGTAATGAACTTGATGAGGGCACTTTGTTACTATTTGAATTGTATCTCAGGAACTCATGTTGTTGAATGATTATCAATTACCCCTAACTACTTATGCATGTATTTTCTATCAAGAAAAATGTAATATGTTTACAACCCTTATGGGCTGGTATTTCTTACCTGATGTTTTGTACACTTTCATCATGATAAATGTTATGGTCTATGTCATTATCAATATTATTACACACACGCGCACACACAAATCTTTATATGTTATTTGTTTGGAAACGTTGATTCTATATAACAGTATACTCAAATTTAGGTGAGACATGCTCAAATTCTGGAGCGTGGAGAAGTCAAAACTAAGTTATTAGCCAGGCATCAAGGACGTGCGCACAAGTTGGCCATTGAACCTGGTAGCCCTCATATATTCTATACTTGTGGGGAAGATGGATTGGTGCAGCATGTAAGAAATTGCTCTCCTTTACCCTCTTTTTTTTTTTCTTTTGATTTTTTTATCTTTTGATGTGCTTTCACTTGGGTTATAATTGGTTAATCCCTGTGTTGTGTTTATTGCCCAACAATCACTAAAACAGAACCAAAAAGCCAGAAAAGCAACAAACGGAAGAAGAGAGGTAGGAGAGAACTAAGGACAGAGATCACACACAAGATATTAAGGAGAGAGAAAGTCTGAATTGTTATTTCACAAATGAGTTATAACATGAATACAAGTTGATATGGAGTAGCTTTTTTATATTAGTTGCCTCCCATTTCTAAATACCCACTGACATGTATTATTTTGTAAATAATGTGCTGACCTGGCATTAGTTCAAACTAATTCACAACTAACTCTAACTAAGCCTTAGTCTTATTATTGTTCTATAACAACCTAGCACTCTTAACTTTTCTCTCTTGGGGGCAGGGGTAATTTGAGATAGTACCTCGACATATATGCTTTTCTCTGTGCTAAAACCTTTTCCATGACTTTAGTTGTTTTAGCTTGAAATTCTAAATTGAATTACTTGTTGAATCTTATCTGTTAGATGGATAGAATGTTTTAAATGGAAAGTCCACTGTTGCTTCTTTATATCTTCATTTGGTTAGGCCTTTTTTAATTTCAACCTCAAATGAATTTACATTGTGAAGTGACATTGAGCATCATTACAGTTTGATCTGAGAACTGGGACTGCAACAGAACTTTTTACTTGCCAGCCAACTATTGATAGGAATCACCTACCATTCATCCATCTAAATGCAATTGCAATTGATCCAAGGAACTCAAATGTCTTTGCGGTCGCTGGATCAGATGAGTACACTCGTCTTTATGATATTCGCAAGTACAAATCGGATGGATCGACTGAGTTTGGTCAACCATTTAACTTCTTTTGCCCTCCACACTTAATTGGTAATGAACATGTTGGAATAACAGGCTTGGCCTTTTCCGAACAGAGTGAGCTGCTAGTGTCCTACAACAACGAGTTCATTTATCTTTTTATGCACAATATGGGCTTGGGACCCAACCCAGTTCCCAGATCTCCAGTTTCTGCAAACAACAATGCAAGTGAGACAGGAAGTGATCATTGCTCTACTACATCTCTATCAAATATGGATATGGATGAGGAAATGACCCCTCAAGTTTACAAGGGGCATAAAAATCGTGTGACGGTGAAGGGTGTTAATTTTTTTGGGCCTAAATCTGAGTATGTGGTGAGTGGGTCAGACTGTGGTCGGATATTCATCTGGAGAAAGAAAGATGGAAAGCTTATTCGTGTCATGGAAGCTGATAAACATGTGGTCAATTGCATTGTATCTCATCCTCATACAATGGTTCTTGCAAGCAGTGGAATTGATAATGATGTTAAGATATGGACTCCAAAGGCCTTAGAGAAAGCTATTTTACCCAAAAATATTGAAAAGGTATGAAATATGTTCTTTAGCTAATTCTTTTCCCCTTCCTTTCGTTGTTGGTTTGTAATTGTAGCCTGGAGCGAATTATTCAAAGTTAAGCACTTTAAGATATTATTGAGATTTACTATTAACTTCCCTTAGAAGCCTCTCTAAAACAGTTATGCATATCCCTCATCTGTATCTAGATGTTCCCCAAATTAGAATTCCCGTTATTTTAGATTGTCCTGCTTTTTTTGTTCCGAGTTTTGCTGATAAATTGATTTGGAGATTTATCTTGGGAATAAAATGGCAACATTTCGTTTTTTATTTTGTCAACATGAAAATGAAAATCTCTTCAACAACATATTTTTGGAGAGAAATGTTAATTTAACAAACCAATGTTTACTTTACTAATGATAACAAGAAGGATTGGTTATTATGTTCTATATGAGCTGCCTGGGCTGAAGAGGACTAATATCTCTGCTCTTACTCCTCTGAAGAAGGTTCCCATATTTGATCGATTTCCTTGGTTTACATTTGGTGATGACGACGAGGATGAGGATGAGGATGATGATGGCGACGGATATGATGATTTTGATGATGATGATGATGATGATGATGTTATTGATGATGATGATGTTGATGTTGTTGATGATGACTATTTTGATGAGGATGGGGGTAACTTTGATGATGACGAGGGTGAAAATGTTGTGAATGATGATGCTAATGATGATGAGGGCATCAACAATGGTGGAGGTGGAGATAATTACAATGTTGATGCTGGTGGTATTATTTTTGACAATGGCAACAATGATAATTTTGCTGGTGATTCTAATGATGCTATTGATGATAATTTTGTGTGTCCAACAGAAACCGAAGGCAAGCGGCTGGATGTACCAGCAGAGGGAGCCTCCTCATGATCTGATGTTGCAACTACTTTCACTTCCAAGACAGAGGACTGGCGCAGAGCAGGACAGAGAAAACTCAGCCACGACTCAACAGCTACTAGAGTTTATACTAAGGTTTAATGCTGCCATAAATGATGGTTCTGATGACGAAGATGGCGGTGATACTGCGAGCCATGAGGATTTGTTCAATTGAGTCACAGCTTACAGGATCAGAACTTTGGCCTCCTAAAATAGTGGACGGCTCACGCCTCTGTATATACCTTAGGATTAACATGAATTGTTTGGAGTGGAATCTTGCACATTTATGTCAAAGAATGATCTTGTGTGCAGGTGTTATTGACATTTATTCTAGATCATTTTAATTTTATTCATGATTTATGATATTTGCGCATGCATGTTCGTGTTTTTATTCTCTGACTCGAGCAAGGATCTTTCCATAAGATAGAAATTAAGGTGATTTACTGAAAATATATGCAACGTTTTTTGAATTGAGGATTGATTAACCTTTGCGTGTGTCTACTTTCCATATGTATTTTCCCTGCATTCCTACAAGTTTTGGCTAAGTTGTAGTGAAAGTTTTAAAGTAACCAGCGTGTGTGATTTGTTTTACTAATGTAAAAATGTTATCTGCGTGATTTTGATTGTATGCGTGATTAGGTGATTTAATTTGATCAAGTTTGATTGTAACTATTGAATGGGACAAAATATTTTGATTAGTAGTGTATTCAAATGTGTATTGATTTATGATAAGAAATACACAATTCACATAACAGATCCAATCTAGTGGAATAAAGCATCTAGTTGAAAATGGATTTTTATTGGATAGTCAGGTTAACTAACTAATTTCACCTTCCCATAACCTGATATAAGGTCTTTTCAATTGAATCACTAGTAAGTAAAAAGTAAGTTAAAGCTGGTTCAAAATAATTACTCTGTCTGCGTGTAGAAAGTGTCCTTATTAATGAGTAATAGAAAAGGTAATTACAAAATGAAGATGAACGAGTATGTGTGGAAATTAATACATGTTTAGAATGAATCAAATGTATTTATTACTCAATCTAAGTCACATAGAATCTTATACTCCAGGACATGGTCATTAAAAATGTGGAAGGAACGAGTATACCATAAATTGACTGAAATAGTAAGAAATAGCAATTATGCAAAAAGGAGAGCACAACTTAGAAGGGAAAATGATAAACAAATACTTCTGAATATCCAAAAAGACAAGTAAGGAATTCAAACTTCCAAATAGAAAAAATAAAAACTGAAACATACCTATTAACAATTGGAACATACTGATTTACAATTGTCTTGTTCCTTAATCGTCCTTTTGGAATTCAGAGTTCTTTACTTATATTTTTGAGAGTTTGAGTTCCTTACTTATCCTTTTAGACATTCTGAAGTATTTATTTATCATTTCCCAACTTAGATTTATGAGAAATACGCTTGTTGTATAAAAACTGATATCATGTGCACTAAAAAAGAAGTAGTCTTAACTCCAACGGTTTAGGGATAGAGAATTAGAGATAACCTTTACCGGAGTACTCTATTTTTGACCACCTAACTTCATTGAAATTGAATTGGACTCTCTTAAGAACCCATTAGGGTACATTTGGTTGTAAGAAACTAATCCTATGGAAGTGGAAATAGAAATGGAAAGTTTAGTGGGCCTCAGACTCTGCAAAAGATTATCTGTGGGACCCATTTTTGCCGCTATAGTGATAGAAAACAATGACACACTACCCTCACATAAAATCAATTTTAAGCACCCAAAATCTATTTTCGGTAACAGTAATGATGTCATTATTCTCTGCCACTGTAGCACCAAAAATGGGTTCCACAAACAACATTTAGCAGCCTGGGCCGCTAAACTTTTTTCATTTCCATGGGGTCAATTTCTTGCAAACAAACAGGCTAAGTAATAACTTGGCGGGTTGACGTGAGTGGTAAGTACTCTCGTTCAGTGGTTGAGGGTTCGATCCCTAACTCTTGCGAATGGAGCAAATTCACAGTCCAGCTGTCTACCCCCTATATGGGACTTCAGAACAGTGAAGGAATAGTTCCACTTGACACACGAGTGGGGATACCCTTGGGTAATGATGCTACCAAAATTTTGATAAAAATATCCGCAAGTGTACGAATCGTAATTTAGTAAAGTGGTAAATCAAGGTCGATCTCACAGAGACTCAGACAATTAATAATTAGGCATTAGATCTCCTATTTTCGTTAAAGTTGAGTAAATACAAGAAAATTGATTTTAATTACCTAACATCTAAGAAATAAAATAAAACAAATATTCACACAGATGAAATTCACGAGTCAAAAGAACAACCTAGAGCCACTAATCCCTTATTTACTTCTTAGATTTCATTCCCACTAAATTAATTACGAATTAATCCAACTAACTAATCTAAAGTACTAGTGTCTGTGCCTTCCGGTCCACTTACATCCTTACCTAGCTTGATTATGTAATGTCTTACTATAATTTACTAAGCCAATTTATAACGGTTCCGCTCTAATGTGACTATGTAGGGCTTCTAGGTATATTCCTATCCTAGTCACAAATCAGATTAAAATCTAATCCTACACTATTTAATTTTATGGTCTATTTAAAATTCCCTTTTCCGAGTCCAATTCTAAATTCCCTAACATGTCTAATGGTGATCAAGCACTAAACAAGTTAATCAATAATAGCAAGATTAAATAAACTAAATCAAATTAACCATGACTAAATAGTGGAAAATAAAATACTAAGTTACAAACAAGTTCATAGTACTTTAGGTTGTAAAGAAATTAACCACACACAGATTCCAAATTCATCAGAGAAACTAAATAAAAATCCTGATCCAAGTATATTCAAAGAATGAAAGGAAATACTAAACTAAGTGAATCCCTTGCTTCAAGTAATCCTCCTTGCACCAACAGTCCACCACGTGTGTTCAATGATGGATCCAAACAATATTGAGCTGCTCCTTCTATTTTTCTTCTTTTCCTCGTCAGTTTTGTTCTCGTCAATTTTTGGATGAATAATAATCAATTTCTGTTGCTTCCCTCTTTCTCCATTGCGTGTCCTTTTCTTTCTTTTTCAACGTGAATCTCTCTCTAGCTTTAGAAAATTGGAAGAATTATGTCCAATCTCCCTTTTTCACAAGCTCCTCTCTTTCCTTTTATAATGTTGATCTCCTTAATCAATTAGGAAAGATCAAGCCCAAGACTCATTCTTTCCTTTTTCTTTTGTTTCCAAATCTTCATTGTTCTATTATAAGAGAAAGAAAGGAAATAGGAAATAATCACCATAGCTCAATCATATAATCTCATTAATAAGAAACTTTCCTTTAAAATATTTTCTTTTATTATTTCAAGTTTCCTATTTCAATTAAATTTCATATTTTTAAAATAATTACACATATAATGCTCAAATCACTTTCTTTTCAATTCACATCAACTCTCTTAATTATTTAATTAATGACTCCCCAAATACAATAAAATATTTTCAAAAATTTCACTAAATATGGGGAGTCATTAGGTAAAAAAAAAAGTAAATGTGGAAAATAAATGGGCAAAGACAAGAATTGGAGAACAAATAAAGTACTCAAAACACTCCCGAACAATAACCCATCTTGAGTTTTCCCCTTCCAACATGCTTTTTAGGGCCTGTTTGGTTTGAGGGAAGGAAAGGGAAGGGGAGGGGAGGGGAGACCCTTCCTTTGTTTGGTCTGAAAAATTGGAGGGGAGGGGGCTTAAAATCTCCCCTCCCCTTCCCTTCAAACCCTCTATTTTGGATCCCTCCAAATTGGGGGGATTTGGAGGGGAGCCAAAACTTGAGACTAAATTGCCCCCTCTATATTATTATATTTCCACATATGCCCCCTCCCATAATAATAAAATAAAATAAAATTAATTAATTTATAATATCCCTAATATGTCGAACTCGTCTTCCTCACCGTCAGAGATGGTGGGGCTTCGTCATTGTCGGTCATAGCTCTTCGTCAGTCCAAGACAATAGTGTTGGGTCAAATATTAGTGATTAGATTTATGGTAAGAAGAATGATGGTTAGTGATTAGTCTTTTGTTTTTGTGAAATGCTTTGGTTATTTTCTGGAATTTGTGGCTTCAGTTATGTAGATATTATTAGTATTGTGAGCCATTTACTTGCGATCTCCTCTGTAGCAGAATCGGTTTGATGTTAAAAGAATAAGGAAAAATACAAATACCTTCCATTATTTACAGAGTAGTGATTTTACTTTTTTTATAGCTCATTTTATTTTTCTTTCTTTGTAACTTTCCTTGATTATAAAAATTTTATTTAAACACATAAAATGAATTCTCCTTGTCGGTCCTTATCTTCTTTGACACATGGATGATAGAACAGGTGTGTACCATTCGTTTTTTTTATGAAAGTATTAATTAATTAGGTATGAATATAAACTTTTATTCAAATATGTCTTTTAATAATCAACTTAAATTGAATCAAAATGTAAGCTATTTTACATAACAAACTATTATAAATTAACGTATAAGGATAAAATGGTAAATCAATCATTATTACCCTCCCCTTCCCTCCTTAAACCAAACAAATGATCATTAAATTCTCTTTCTCCCTTCCCTTTCCTTCCCCTTTCTTATCAAACCAAACAAAGTAATATTAAACCCTCCCCTTCCCTTTCCTCCTTCCCCTCCCCTTCCCTTCCCTTCGACTTCCCTCAAACCAAACATGCCCTTAGTTTCCTGGATCAAGAATCAAAAGTTTCCACTCTCATTTCTTGGACAACACAACAGTGATCCAAACCATGAAAAAAAAAATTTTTGATAGAGAAAACCATGAAAAATTTGAGTTGGGCCAAAACACCCATAAAACAATGCACGGCTCTTATTTTTTTTTTTTTGGCCAGTACACGGCTCTTATTTAATACAAGTATATTACAATTGACGATATTTTATTTCATTTTTCATAGAAGCAAGCTAAGCCAGAAAAAAGTATTACACCACATAAACTTCGACCCACCGTTTTATGGAAACCATGGCCAGCCCTTCCTCTGCAACCATTGCTTCTTCCTCTTCCCCTTTTCCCATTTTACCCCCACGAAGATGCCTCACCCCCCGAACCCTCCATTTACGTGCCTCCTCCAAACGTATACTTTTCATTATTTTCATCATGTAACATCTTTCAACATATTTCATATTCCCTTACCATGTTTTGACTTTTGATCATTTCTTCAGGTGATGACAATGATTCTACTCCACAATTTGATTCAAACAAGATTGAGAATCTTCCTGTTCTCAGCGATCGTCGTCTCTCTCTTAAACAATCTTGAAAGGGTCAAATTGGCCGAAGAACAATAAAAGACTCATTCTGGCCCTACTTGAAATAACCAAAATAACCCTTGGGACATAATTAAAATAATTTTTTAAAATGTAGGGTCTCAAGGGTTAATTTGGTATTTTCAAGTAGCTCATTATGAACCATTTTAATTGTTTTTTGGCTAAAATGAACCATTTTATTGTTCTTTGGCCAATTTGACCCTTTCAAAATTGTTTATTGGTCAGAATGATAATAAAAATTGAAACTTTATGGCTGTCAATGGAAAAGATTGATTTTTTTTGTGATAGAAAAAGTGGGATGTGATTATATTTGTGGGTTAGGATGCTGCGATGGGATTGGTGTTAAGTGCTGCGGCTGGAAGAGGATGGACTACAGATTCAGGCATGGAGGGACCTTCTGTGCCTGCTGGTGATGAAGCTGATAATGGGAATATGAATATATCTACTTTTCCTTGGTCTCTTTTTACTAAATCTCCTCGCAGAAGGATGCTTGTGGCTTTTACTTGTACCATATGTGGGCAGAGAACTACTCGTGCTATTAATCCTCATGCTTATACTGATGGTACTGTTTTTGTGCAGGTATGCTTTTGGTTGTTTAAGTACTTTTCCTGTGGAATTTGGCATGTGTTGTGTAAATAATGGATCAATATTGTTGTTCAAACTGTCTGTCTGGCTTAATTTCTCGTTGGAAAAGGCTGATTCAACAATGAACTTAATTCTTCTTCTGTTATTAAATATAAGACCTAATTGATTTTTTTTAGAGATTAAAAAAGCTAATTGACCTATTTGTGTATAAGTAGATTATTTGGTACTCCTTCCGGTCCCTAATATAAGAGTTAGCCGCAAAAAAAAAAAAACGCTTCTTAAGAAAACATGTGAATGTTAGTTAGGTGTCTGGAGTTAATGCTTCTTTTTCAATATTACCCATATTTATTATGATACTTTTAAGAGAGAGAAATACATAAGCATTAATAAATATGAAAGAGAGTTGAGGGTAAAGTAGGAAAAACGTATTAAATGAGGAGAGAATGTGAGATGAACTCTTATATTAGGGACCAAAACCATTCAAATTTTGGGCTCTTATATTAGGGACCGGAGGGAGTAGCTTATAAGTTAAATAAATTAGTTTAGAGAGTCCAGACAAATCAATTATAAGTGACCTATGTAGTCTTAGGATTTAACAAAAAAAGTAAACTAGGTCCAATGTTTAGGAACAAAGCTTGGCTAACTTTGGTACCAGCTGATAAGCAGTTAGTATATTTTTCATTTTTCCGTTAGCTACCTAGATTGTTTGATCTTTTTATCTGTGATTAATGATGATGAACGTGAAAATAAAGCTGACATGGTTACATCTGTATGATAGTTCTGATGTCATTGGTTAGGAAATTGACCACTTTGTTTTCTTTATTTTTGGCAGTGTTGTGAATGCAATGCGTATCACAAGCTTGTGGACAACTTGAACTTGTTTCAGGAGACTAATTGCTATCTCAATTCAAGTTTTAAATTTAAAGAACATGGAGGGGGAGATACAAAATTCAGGTATCTGGATGGGGATAACGACAGTGATGACATATTTCCAATCCAGTGAGGTGAATTGTCTTCTCATGAAGCATACATTTCCATCCTGATAATATATAGAATTCAGTTTACATGCCTTGTATATTGTTTAGGCTTTATAGTTTATGACGATCTACCAGCTTTCTTCTGTCGGGGGGCTGATGTAATATGTTTAGTGGCTGGTAGATTAAACCATGCGATCATCAAATTGTATGGTGTACAATAAAAAATAGTTAAACATTTTCTCTGCTTTACTATGTGATGTCAGAGCAATAAACTTTGTCTGACGTTTCAACTATTTTTCTTCTCTCCACCCTGGCCTTCAGTATTTCCTTTCCAGCCCCTCTTTTATTAACTTCTCTGGATTCTGTGACAAAGTGCATTAGATGCAATTATTTGTTCTTAGTAGTGGAATAAATTAAGATAACTGGCCATTCATGCTATGGAAGTTTACCAGCTAGTTACTTAAAGTTTGATGTAATATCACTTCCATGTTCCGGAATCCCTGATTTCCTTTCTTCATTTTTTGAGACAATCCCTGATTTCATTGTGCATGCATAATCTTATGCTTGCAGTTGCATCTGTCAATACTTGCTTGAAAATTTTTGCCTTAGTGTTGAGTTTTTTTTTTTTGACCTTTCTTAGTGTTGAGTGGACTTAGTTGATATTTAGTCCAAAATTGCAATTGGAAAGAAGTGGAGTTCAATACAACATGACAATGTAATTCTCTGATGTTTGATGTCCAATAATCATCCTGTATCATCTGTTTTGTTAGTTGTGGTTTCTAGCTCAAATTATAGTATTAGAGATTGATATCTTTTTTTTTGATACATTTAGAGATTGATATCTTTAGCGGGAGAAAATTGTTAGAACAGAAAGTATAAAATGCTGTAGTAAGAGTATAGTAACATAATAGCAACTCGGTAAAGAGTGGCAACGTTTATCTATTTGAATTTGAATGTACAATACATTTCTATTTAGAATGACAGAAAGCCTATGCCCCACCGAACACGAGCCTCCAACCAAAAACACAGTGAAATACAAATTATATATTTTGAATGACTATTATTTACAAGCCAAATTGGTAAAATGTCTCCCTACAAAAACTACTATCTTATTGTAGGAAGATTATCCCCACCATGGGATAAGACTTTGTTGTCTTTCTGTAGTAGATTATCTTTGAACCAGAATCTTCTTGTGGAAACAGGAACCTGGTGTCCAAAACTTAATCCCCCTCTCAGACCAAGGGATTTATGCAACCTTTGCCTCCAACACCAGATGTACCAACTCGAATCATTAAACTCTGTATGAAAGCAATCATCTGCAGTCCCATGTGTACTTGTATGATGTTAGTTACAAGACCAAGAAAATCTAGTGAACTATTGGTTTGATGATGAAAAACTTAAACACTCAATCAGATCAAAAGAAATCTATGCTAGAATTGTAGAGCTTAAATTTCAGAAAAATCCTGATCATTAGATACATGTGATGGATCCTAGTTTCATTTTCAATGACCGTGGGAGATGATAGTTCTCATTAGAATTAGAGAACCTCCAGGTGGTTTGATGATCTTACCAATGCCAGGCCAGCGACCATGAGACTAAAGCCAGGAAAATAGAATGGTGCTTTTTCAGACAGGAAAAGAGCTGCAAACATACATTAAAGCATCAGTTTCTACTACCTTTTATAACCTTATGTCCTTAAATTGAGCACCTCGTACCTGTCAGTGGACTGAACATGAATGGAGCAATTATGTTGGCGAAGGAAGTGATTCCTGAAAGAGATCCTTGAACCATTCCCTGTATCAGTCAGTTGTGGCCTATCATTTCTTGATTCAAAAGCAATTTTTTATAAGCACATGTATGCTCTATGGGTTACCATGAGGGTAGGGTCTAGTAGAATGGGCCACTCCCTCACAGCGCACCACATATCAAGGTTCAAATTATTTTCTAGAAGAGTTGTCTACATTAAGTGCTCAACAGTATCTCAAATAGAACTGCTTTAAGATGTGTGTGCTTTATAGAAGGTAAATGGAAACAGTTGAGAAGCTGTACCTGTTCCGTAGGTCCAACTTGTTTGGATACAATGCTACAGATCTGTCCAGAGTGATTAACAGATCAGAATGCCAACTTCCAAGAAGAAAACGTATTAACACAAACCATTTTCTAATGGACGTGATCAAATTCAAGCTGAGAAACTTACACTTGGGCGAACAAAAATTCCAATAACAGAGCACACTGCAATGGCATAAGGAACCTGCAAAGTTTACAACTTTATTGAAAGATTCTTTCAAGTGAGTATAAGCAAATATAGGGAGTGTTAGAAGAAAAATTACCCATGGCGCCCACGATATGCTGTCAACTAACATCTGCATAGTACCATATATTGTATTTAATCACAAGATATACTAACTAGCATTGATTTAGATGAAACTTGTAAAAAGAGAGATAGAAGCATACGCATAGGCAGCCGACAAACAACCCTATTGAAAGCAGCTTCTCCTCTCCTAGAACAGGAACTAGTAGGGGCATGAGAAGCAGCTGAAACATTCAAACCATTTCCAAACAGATCAATTGAAACTCATCTTTATAATATATCATTCCCTTATTATAAATATTAATTAGAAACCAAGGAATAAGAGCATGTGGGAGGAGTTGGAGTGTACTTGTACAACAGTTGCTCCAATGCCACCAATTAGCATCAAATCAGCAAATTCGTTTTTATCGAATTGGAAACGAGCCTTTAAGAAGTACTGAAATTGCAAAGGAAATTGTTAAAATAAAATAACAACATGCAATGATTGATCTTGGTTTAGTCTCCTTTCCCCTACATATAATCTCATATAAACATTCATAAAATCATGCTCTTAATAAATTGACCGTTGCTACTTATATCTTGGTTCAAGTAAGAAAAACGTTTAATAGTTTACCAGAATCGAAGCCTGCAATCCCCCATCTGCAAGGCTATTGAAGAAAGTAACAACAGCTGCTTGGGAAAATGTGGGGCGGCAAAACAAGGATTTTTTTATATTAATAACACAAATTAATATCCTCAGTTCCCCCAATGAATGTGTGTTACTCTCATGTAACATGCCTGCGCTTGACCAAGCTAATGGCATTCCTCACTGAGGGAAGTCTCTTGAATATTCCATTTGATTTTTCTGCTTCACCATTGATCTGTCTTTCTTCCTTCACTTGTGCCTCCTCGTTCTCGTCTAACATTGGTTCTCTCAGACCACTAACACCAGCAGGCACACTTTCCTTTAGAAAAAATCTCATATACACCACCGCAATCATCGCTAGGACTGCAGAAAACTGAATGATGAAACCAGTCAAATATAGAAACAGAAGCTAGAAGAACAACAATGTGATTGACATCATTGAACATGAGACCATGATAAAGTGATTATAACCTGAAATGTTAAAGCAGTGGTAAGGAAACGTGCGGCTAATGTTCCACACACGAATGCTGCTGAGCTTACACCACCAAGAATTCCGAATGCAGATGCCCTTTTTCCAACTTCAATCTTGTCTGCCTAATTAGTTAATAATACCATCATATAGATTAAAACACAATCTGAACACATGGTAAAACATAAGTTTTATGGGTAAAAGACTTCTTAATTATTTTCCTTCATAATCATTCAATAGGATTTGGGAAGTACGCACCACATAAGCCATAGTGAGGCAATAGATGCTGGCTTCACCAACCATGGAGGCTAAGGTTTTAACAACATAATATGCGTAGAAGTAGTTGGTGTCCCTGCTGCATGCCAATATCACTGCCAAACATATCACATTAGTTTTACTGTATCCCATTCATCACACTCTACTATGAGTTCCAAAGAAAAAAAATTAATGTAATCCTCAAAAGTTCTAATAATAACAAGCAAACTAAGTGGACATATTATCATTTTCTCTAACTGGGCCTCATTAATTATTTCTCCTCATATCTTATATTAGCATGCACCTTTCTTTGGCAACATGTAATATTTTTGAAAAGTGGAAGCAGGCAAGTGAATTTGAAAACTTTGCATCTCTAGTAGATAGTCGGATCAAAGAGAATTGTTCTATGTATGTGAAGTTGGATTAGAATGTGGAGCTTGAGGACCACAACTTTCATGAACATCCTTCCAAGTTTTAATATGTTTGTACTTCATCTAGATAAAAAAATTAATAAATCCAGATAAAAAATGACATTGTATGTGCTCGCGTGTCAAACCGTCCAACCTCAATGTATTTAATGAACCGAAAGGTACTAAGGATATTTCAGAAAGTAAAGGAGCTAGACAGCAGCTTCTTTTACAAGACTTACTAAATTTTAGTGAAAATTGGACTGAATAATACATGCATAATCGGATTTTTTTCTTTAAATTTTTAACTTTTCTTGTTTGAATTACTGTCTGATAAAGGAATATAATGAAGCTAAGGGCCAATCTTGCTTTGAAAACAATAGAAGGAACATCCAAATGATGACGCAACTTTAGTGTCTAAAGGGAGTAAGTGATAAAGCAAAAGGAAAAGGAGAGGTAGCCAACAAGTAATTAACAACAAATGCTGAAATTGAAATAATGTTGGCCTTTTGTTCTGCTATTAATTATGTGAACAAGACGTATTTGAATGAGTCCTCAAAGGCTTTCATTCATGGGGACCACTCTTTCTTTCAACCACATTAACATCACATTACAACTACGATACTGGACCACTTGTTCCCAAAAGGATAAATTAAACATGTTTTTTCATGAATCAAAGAGACATACACTAAAACTAACAACGTAAGAGAGATTTTAAAAATCCCATGTATGTGAATGATACTTGTGTTTGTGTATAATATTCTCTGACATATACACCTTAAAATTATTATCAAATCTATATACGAAATATTTCTATTTTAAGAGGGATTTCAATAAAAAGAAACAAATTGACAAAATACTGATATGGATTAAGTCATGATGGATATCCAAGTAACATATTTATCCCTCTTATCCTTAATTAAATTAAATTGGCTTTGATCGAAAAAGTAAGAAGCAAAATATGCTACTTAAATATATCTTATAATGCACATTACTAGATTATAAAATTATGAGTCATGTAAATATAGTTTGTAGAAAAAATAAACAAAAATGTTTTGAAGTCATTTAGTTTACTTCCTTAATCTTGCAAAAATACCTTAATTGCATTATATGGCTGAAGGGAGTAACATGAACAGTATGGATTTATAAAATTACAAAATTATACTCACTTAGTCATAATACACACACACATGTGAATTTGGTGTTATAGGGGAAAATATATTAATTATCTTAATTATTATCTTTAATATAATAAATTAGGTAAATACACACCCCCGCCATAGAGTTTTAAACATGATATAAAGCAGCTGTATTATTAAGGCAGTAAAAAATAGGAAGTATATGTGAAAGATATTAAAGAATCACCTAGGGGAATGATTGACACCGTTAGAGGAACCGTGAGCAAGGCTCTTCTCCCATACTGATCCGATAAGTTTCCTATTAACGGAGTCATCACCACTGCTCCAACTGCCGTCACCTGCGCCCACATATATGATACATGCACATCACACATTTATTTATAAATTCCATATACTTTTTTTTTGGCCTAACATCATTTACAAGTATCGAAGATGTCAATTGGAAATATCTGCAGAATGCATAGGCGACAGTCTTAACTGAATAATAATTTAAAAGATGACACTTCTCGCTAGTATTCTTTCACTTATATTGTTCTTATTGAAAGCTCCAAATTAAATAATCTTAGTTCCTCACATGTGTATTTTAAACAAGGAGACAATATCAATTATTGAACTAATAAATTAAGGACACATCAGAGTTTTTCTTAAAAAAATTGTTTCCTTGGTAATGAATACTGAGACCTTAGAAGAAAATGTCACATAATAATAAACGAGGTTGCTCTCGGGTCGGGTATGGTTGACCAGGAAAAAAGCTAGAATATGCCTATATGGTAGGTTTTATTGTGAACAGTAATGATAATTTAATTAAGGGGCTGTTTTCAATTACAATATATATATATATATATATATATATATATATATATATATATATATATATATATATATTCCATGAAAAAGACAAGAAATACATATTAGGTATACATGTGACACGTGCGTGTACGATGAGATGTAAACGGTTGAAGAAGAAGATGAATAGGTTAGTTTTTTATCTTTAGGTTTGGGATATTCTTCGATCTTCTTTTCAGAAAATGACATCATCACCGTTTCTAGATTGATTTTTTAACCACTTAAATATATCTACGCCATATATACATAACCACCATTCTTAATAATCCATCAATCAATACTCCTTCATTTGTATGAATCGTTTTGTAGTAAGATAGATTAACGCAGAGGAATGGAGGATCGGAAGAAATTAAACAGCCATGTGATGAGGGCTAGTTAGTTATTAATATATGAATAAATTATATTAATTAAATCCGTCGGAAAGAAAGAGAGTTATATATAAAGTAAGAGAGAGTGAGAGACTTACGGCTTGTTGGAAGCCGGAGAGGAAAATGGCGAGAGAGCAGCGAGGCTGAGAAGGGCAAACGGCGGAGATGGTGACGTCAGTGATGGCCGGAATGACGGTGAAACCGGCGAGGCCGGTGAGGAAGACGGTCGCTAGCAAATGCTTCAACTCCTTTATGCACTCCAGGGTCCCCATGATATATTGTTATCATTCACTTCCACTATTACTCACTGACACATCTATCTATTTATATATTTGGTATTTGCTCAATTGCTCTTGTATGTATGTGTCATGTGTGTGTGTGTATTGCTCCAAAAGTGGACGCTTTTTTCAGTTATTGCATGCCTGGCCCCTCCTTTTGCTTTTATAACACTATGCACGGGGCAATCAATTAACTTTAATTTTTTTTATTCAGATTATTATCATGATAATAGAATTAATATAGACCAACTGAAATTAAAGAGAGAATTAGGTTTAAATAAACTAAAGATAGGAAACATAAAACTCCTAAAGTAAAAAATAGGATAATAATATAGGGCGAATGGTATAAGGTACCTCCATGAGATCTCAAAATTTCATCTCCATTTAGATCTATGTGTATTTATTTACCCTCTTTTTTTTTCAACAATGTTATAAAAATATGTATTTAATATTTTATTTTATCTTTTGAAAAGTTGTTGAATTAAAATAATAGATGAATAAGCACCGTTAGATCTATTGGGAAATAGAGAGATAAAGAGGCCCTTAATAAAACAATAGGATGCTAGTGTGTGTATTTAGTCTTTGCTATAGTGGACGCTTTTTTCAGTTATTGCATGCGTGGCCCCTCCTTTTGCTTTTATAACAGTTTAGGACAATCGTGAGTTTGTGACTTAGGGAGGGAGTAGTAGTGACTGAGAAGTAATAAGATTCCACTATTATGTCATGTGTGTCTTTTTGCCAAGATATTATCCCACTACCATGCAAACTACAAAAGCATGTGGGCCGTCCTACTATACTTTGCTTCCAAGTTCCTCTTCATTTCGTTACATGACCCCTTTAATTAACTAATTGCCCTCTCAACCCTTAAACCACATATATATAGTTACTGGTTCATTATTGGTGAAGAATTATGCGAGGGTTGAATTATCCATTACTACAATTGGGAAGAAATCCTAGAGCATTAAGGTGTCTAGGTTTAAGCACGAGGCCAGGGGATGCAGTTATTGCCTTGCCTAACAATTTGTATCAACAAGATTGAGTCATTCAAGCTATAGTGCCATGCACTTGATCACTAGCCCTAAGCCCAGCTTAAACTTTTTATGCAAGAGAATTCTCTGGTCAAACTATATATATAAACAAACGGTCAAGTCCATTATCATTGATGAAATTACTATATATACACTACTTCACAATAATAAATTGATACTACATTTGTATCATTTCACAATAAATTCATACTACATTTGTCCCTTGAAATTGTTAAATTTTTTGGTACAATTTAACTAATTATATTGTTGGATATATTTACACCTTATTCCTTTCAACAAATATATAATTCAATATAAAAAATTCCTATCAAAATATGGAATCGATTGTGGAGTGGAGGAGAAGCAAAATATGGACAACGGACACAAATGTTTTTTTTCTGATCAGGTACAACAAATGGTTGCCAAATCAATGGAGGCGTGCATCCTTCTTACCGCCTGTCGCACAATTCTGGTGTTCATCCTCAAAATTATTAGTGTTCGCATCCCCACATGTGTGTACCATGTATGGTACATTGGTGAGAACAATATAGTAACGGTATTTGTGGTGATTCATGGATGCCTTTTATATTTTGGTTGTTTGGAGTGCCTCTCTAATGCATTCACTTTATGTTCAGTTTCTTCATTTATGTACTTAATCAGGAACCTCCATATATTCTATGGAGTTTTACTTTCATTAATACAATATTCAATTCAGTTTTTTCCATCACATTTCTTTAATTAAATTCTGATGATGATTTCTTATTTTAATTTTAATAATTGAATTAAATGTATTACCTCAACTCCTAAATATTATACCTATTTGAGAAGGTGAACCTGTTTGTTTCTAAATATTTTTTTTAATTTTCTTAACTCATTCTAAATGATCTCTATTATTATTCTTCAATATGATAAATAAGTAAAAGAGAACGTAACAGTGAGGGTAGGAATGAAAGTAGATGATGGTTAAAGAAATTTGATAATTAATATAATGTGATTTTAACTAATGTAACTAACTTTTTAATGACATGTCTTAAGGAAGTGAGGGAGTATTTACCAACATTAATCTTGCAACTGGCCATTTAATTTAAGTTATAAATACTACACACACAAATATATATAGAAATGTCATGTCTCATATCGAACGTATAATAAACGTTTCCATACACTGATGAGATACGCGTTTTAAATTTTGGAGACTTGTTTTTCAGTTCAAAAAATAAAAATTGGAGACTTTTTTTGGGTTCAAAAAATAAAATTTGGAATTGGAGACTTGTTTTTCAGTTCAAAAAATAAAAATTAGAGACTTGTTTTTCAGTTCAAAAAATAAAAAAATTGGAGACTTGTTCATCATACTTTCTTGAAATTGAGTTTACTTGATTTTTCAATTTGAAAAAAAATAATCCCTGTCGCTGATAAAAAAGGAAAAAAAAAAGAATCCCTGTCCTAATTATAAAAGCTTTCCAATTAGTACTTCATGCTTATCTTATGAACCAAAACAGACACTTACAGTTATTACCAAACCCCATTTTGGGATGCCCAATAGCTCATCTAATGCATCGCATGTTGATTGCATGATAGCGCATATGTTCCATGAATTTTCTCGTGATAACTGTTTTTAATGACATTCCTATCAAAACTCACTACAAAAAAAGGAAGGGATAGTCACGGCTAAAATGGGGACATAGTCACGTTTAAAGCCGAGGTAAGGGGTGAGTCGCGGTTCATGCATACACAATAAAATGATACGTAACTAGGAACATTGTCGCTTTAGAAATACGTGACTAGTGTGAGTTAAATGCTACAGACATCTCCAAACATCTCCGGCTTGTAGTTGTTGCGTAAGGGGACACGCAATAAGTACTAAAATAATTTATGAATCATGTCGCGTACAGAAACACGACATAAGCAATAAATATTTATTTGCAGAAATTGTTTTATGAATAAATATTTATGAATAAATATTTATTGCTTATGTCACGTTTTGCAGAAATTGTTTTATACTTCTGTCACATAACTAACCGTGACAAGAAAATGTAGAGTCATTATTTCTTCATCCACTCGCCATTGAAAGGTTGAGTATTTTTTTAGGAGGATGAGTATTTTTCCACATATCCTAGCATTTTCTATTTGGGAGAATGTAAACTTATAATTGTATAAATAGTATAGGACCTAATTTATGTAAATTACATTGAGCAAATGAAAAAAACCAAAAAAGTAATTAAATTAAATTACAAATTAGTAATTAGCAACAAGAATGAAGATGATGTGAAAAATACAATATGAAGTTAATTCATAAATACATTATGGATGAATAGAGACAGAGATAGAAAATTATGTTGCAATAGAATAGATGGATATTGAGTGAAATATGAAGAGAAGAGGAAGTTAGAAATATGAGAAGATGGAGATAGAGTGGAAAATAAGAGTGAATGATGTAAGTTTAATTTATATAGAGAGGGATGATGCGCGAGATTTTTCAATTTGAAACATCCTGTGTCACGTTTTGCAAACGTGACATTTATTTTTTAATTGTTGAATTTTACATATATGTCACGTTTTGCAAACGCGTCATACATTTTTGTTGAACCCAAAAATGAAGTTCAGGTGTATTTCTATGTCTTGCTGAATTAAAAAATAATTAATATAATATGTCACGATATCTATAAGTGACAATGTTGTTACAGTTTTTGTTTTGCCCATTTTCACCTTGTCGCATTTCAAAACGCGACGAAAACCGTGACAAAGCATTTATTTGTCACACTTACCTCAAAAGCGACAAATTCAACGAGACTATCCCTCCGTTTCTTGTAGTGACTTGATAATTATCAAGTTTTTGAGACTTTCAATAATCTGAATCGTATCTATGTTTGCTGTTCTTTAATAAAATGGTAGGTACTAGCTTTAATTATAGAATAACTCTTCCCCTCAAGTTTGAAAGGGGATGCAAATTGCTTATTTATTTTTGCGTGTGAAGGGATAGTTGCAGTTTCCGGGTGGACAAGGGAAAAGTAATGGAAAAGTAAAGACAAAGGATGCCTCTGATGTTCTGTCCTATGTCGAATTATATGAGCTTAGGTGGTGATAATCAGTAATGGCGCATGGAATTCATATCTAAATATTCATATCTAAGAACTATTTGATTAGTTAGTTGATTTGATTAGTTGATCTTGATTTCTAATGTAAGATATATTTTTTTATTTCTCATGTTGTATCTATTCATATCCCTGTACAACAAAAAGGAAAAAGGTGATGAATTTGTTGGAAATTAAAGAACAAAAGAATGACGAGAGAAAAGGAGAGGGGGGAAGTCACGTAAATAATATTGGCCACACTTTATTAATAATAATTAGCCTATTTATAGGCGTTTACAACGGAACTAGTCAAATAACAAGTTCCTAAAAACATGACTAGAAAATCGCAACGGACAGATTTTCCTAATTATTTAAATAAACAAATATGCTAAACAATAAAACAATTGACTAAGTCAGTGTTGTATTCTTCCAACACTCCCCCATAATTCAAAACTGACTTTCAAAACAAGACTTCATCATTCTTCCTGCAATCAGATCTGTGAAATCTCTTCATTCAAAATCAGCATCTGTGAACTCGCCTTTTGCGTTCTTCATGTTCTTCTGAAAAATCAACACTTGTGTGCTCTTCATGATCTTCTCAAAAATCACTATTCAACAAGTAGTTCTTCATCTTTTATAAAACAATTCTTTTCACACGCTTAAAAGAAATTGTCTCATAAAGGATTTGCTCATTAAGAGCCAAGAAGAGTAAACAACAAATTGTCACTCTCCAACGAAAAAGCAAAACATTTGTTTACTCTATCACCAAAAGGAGCTGTGCTCACTCCAACAAAAATAGAGAAAAAAAATGCTCATACACCAAAAAGAGTAAAGAAAAACGATTTCTTTAACTCAAAAAATGTTTCACACAACACTGTGAAACCAACAAATATTCTCTGCGGCTTGTTCTCTTTTCCGAGTCTCAGAGGCCGATCTGCATGACTTGTACTCCTTTTTGAGTCTCATAGGTCTGCAACACCCTCAATATTCTCCACGGCTTGTACTCTTTAAGAGTCTCAGAGGCCTGCAACACCCTCAATATTTTCTCTCATCACCCACACGATCTTTCAACCTGAAGCTCGGATACCATGTTGGAAATTAAAGAACAAAAGAATGACGAGAGAAAAGGAGAGGGGGGAAGCCACGTAAATAATACTGGCCACACTTTATTAATAATAATTAGCCTATTTATAGGCGTTTACAACGGAACTAGTCAAATAACAACTTCCTAAAAACATGACGAGAAAATCGCAGCGGACAGATTTTCCTAATTATTTAATAAAAACAAATATGCTAAACAATAAAACAATTGACTAAGTCAGTGTTGAATTATTCTTCCAACAGAATTAAGGAAAATAGTTGATGAAGTGGTTCTAAAAATCCACGATATATGTTTCAATTTAACTTTTACCTTTAATTTTTTTGTTAGAAACTAACATCCTTATTATAACATTTTTTCTTCTAAAACATCTCACCCATCTTTCTTAATTTATCACCCTCTCTTACATCTTGTTGTCCTCGTTAGGTGAGGGGGAAAATTAAGAAAATTTGACACAAATTGATTAGAAGTATCTCATGCATTTATAAATAAAATCAACTTTTATGAAAAAGTTCAAAGTCAAAGACTCGAGGGTCTAAATTAAAATTAAATATGTTATATTTAATTCTCAGTTAGTCAATTAACTCCATTCTTTATTAAATCAAAGACCTATTTGATTATGACTAGATTATATTAAGAATATTAGTTAATTTATTTAAAATAACATTATATTACAAAAAATACCCTAATGGCTTGTATGGTTTGATGAAAGAAAGTAAGGGAAAGGAAAGTGAGAGGTTTTATGGTAGCCCACAAACTTTATCTATCCATCTCACACTTTTTATGCACTCCACAAACTTTACTTTAATCATTTCATCTACTTTCCATCTTTACCGTTTTCATTTTCCATTTCTCCACTTTCATTCTTACAACCAAACAGACCAACATTTTATCTGTAATTTATTTTCATTGTCCATCTCTTACTTGTTTATTATTAAGGAGTATCAATAATAAGGATAATTTAATGAAGAGAAAAACTAGAAAGAGGTATTATATTTAGGAATAAACTCAACTCTTCAAATATATCTTATATTTAAGAACAAACTCATCTCTTCAAATAGATCTTATATTTAGGATAGGGGGTAATGTAGATTTAATTAGAAGGAACTTTTATTTTGTTACAAAATTAAATACATGTGCAGATTAAGATCAGAGGAGTTTCTTGTTGATTCATAAGAGGGTTGAAATTGCAAATTCTATAAGGGCTTGACTTAATTAACCCTCCTTTAATTTGGTGTTCCCAAACTACTATTGCAAAGAAAATTTAATTAACCAATATATGAGTGGAACATATAGACATAATATAACACTGAATTTCGGGTCTAGGTTCTCTCCAAATCCACCCTCTCATTTTCCCTCCTTTTCCTTCTTTTCCTTTTAGACCATTAGATATTTGATCAAATGGCCCATAATTAATATTTTTACATAATAAATATATTTATAAAAATACTTATAAATCTCATAAATAAATTTGATATGTAATTTGATATCAACAGTTCATGACTGTATTGAAAAATGCAAATTAAAATTTAGATTTACAATAGTAGTCTATAGTTCTGGACAGTTTACATAAAATTGTGACAGATCAAATTTATTTATTAGATTTTAAAATTTTATTATAAACTTGTATTATTTTTATGAAAATATTAAATCTGAACCATTGGATCTTTTGATCCAATGGTTATGAAAGGGAAAATGAGGGAAAATGAGAGGGAAGATTCTGAGAATATCTTCATCCCTGGATTTCAGATAACGAGATTCCTTAATTTCAAGTCACTGCTCAATTTTTACTGTTTCTTTGCCAAAGCCCTGAAGAAAACGTGCGCGCGCGTATAGACACACACACTCTCTCTCTCACACACATAAATATTCCCATGCAACTTTGTTCTTTTCCTTTCCCTTTTTATATTCATGAATTGTTTTTTTTTTCTGGTTTCCCCAAAATTTTTTTGGAGTCATAAACTTGAGTGGAAGCTCATCAGATCATCGAGTTCGGAGAAAAATATTGTATTTTGTGATGAACACATGGCAGTGCCTGAATAAATTTGTTGCTAAATATAGACTCACCTTCAAATTCAATTTGTTTCTAATTATAAGATATTTTTCTAATTTTCCAAATTTTTTCATTAATTAACCTTAATTTTGCTTATCTACCGTAACAAGCAATAACGGAAAATATGAATAAATGTATATGGTTAGGATAAATTGTTAATATCATATATTTATAACTAACTTAACTAACATCTTTGATTTAATTAAAATTATAGAAAATGATCTTATATTTAGAAATAGAGGAGAGAGTATAAAGGAGGGAATTGAAATGCACCAAGGTATGTAAGGACAATGCCCATGATACTCAATTGATATGGTGATCAATAATCAATTGATATGGTGATCAATAATGCGCTGCACATCCGTGGTTTTCCCTCTTACAAAGATAATATGCGAATATCCTATTTTGTCTTGTCCAGCATCTTTTATAAAAAAAAATTATTACAAAGTAACAAAAATATATGAAAATCAGAAAATGAAATGAATGAGAATTAATGAATTATAATACTAAAGATTTTCGATTAGTTAACGCTTTTAGACAATTACCAAATCTTGGGCCCCAAAGAAGGAAGGGGTAATCACCAAATTCAACTAAATGAGAGGGACGATTACCCAATTGTTTTGGGCCTTGGGGTCTGCTTGGTGAGATGAGCAGCAGTACTGTTGTAGACTTGTAGCTTAACAAATGATAACACGTTTCGGCTGCAGAAAGACATATCTGATCACACATCCTCCAGCAGGTTCAATGGTAAAAATATAAATTCCTTTTCGCTATAAAAGAAAAGGTTTGTTACTAACTACAACGGTTAGGGAGGTATATTAGAGTAGAAGTGCCTCTGTTAATGCCTGATAGTGTAAGGTGCTATCCTGTATGTCCACATAAGTAAGTATCACTTAAAAAAAAAAAGTTAACTCTAAACCCTTATCTAAATAGGGAAAAAAGCATCTAACCACCTATCATCTATCATGACATCTCTCTTTTCCTTAGGATGCTTGATTTTGAAAAAAGTATTGGCTTCAAATTATTAGAACCTAGAATTTTAAATAAGTTATGC
This sequence comes from Mimosa pudica, assembly GCA_029929735.1. Lineage (NCBI taxonomy): Eukaryota > Viridiplantae > Streptophyta > Magnoliopsida > Fabales > Fabaceae > Mimosa > Mimosa pudica. Next base: position 12,820,216 of record JAKELP010000002.1, read on the forward strand.
TTATGTCATTTTGTGTTATTACATATTTGATGATCAAATTCTATAATGCATTTTGACTTTTATAAAAAAGTTGAAAAAGAAAGGCACCCCCACGTTCCATCATGGCACCTTGCCAAAGGTCATCAGCATCACAAGGATCATGATCCTGTATATGCTCATATACATACACTCATATCCCTGAATATGTTTAGAAATGTACTTTTATTTTTTATAAGATACTTTCAACATATTAAAAACAAATAAATGAAATATTTAATCTCATCAATTAAACCTTCAAATTTGACAATTTTTTAATACCTTTTTTATTTGATAATTCATCCGGTTCTAGATATAAGATCTATTGTACCTTAGTAATATGACATTTCCCTTATATTTCCATCCACATGTAACTTCAAACCAATTGTGATTGGCTTGTAACTTTAAGCTATGAGTGCATGCAACATTTATTTTCTTTAAAAAAAAAAAACAAAATAGGTTGAGTTGCTATACTACTAGCTTAGGAATATTTTCCCTTCTCCCTACTTGGATCATGGTGGACTTGAAACGTGAATTGGGGTTCATATCTGAACACTTTGTTCTGTTTGAGAAACGAGATAGCACTCCCGCGCGATGCGCTTGGGGTTTACCTTCCCAAGAAATTAAAACTCAATATTATCACAATTCAAGGATTTTGAGGTTTTATATGTGGAAAAATTAAGTAAAAATGAACATCTATATGTTGCTCTAAGGATTCTACTTTAATTAAAGTAAAAACTGAAGATATGAAGGAGCAATTATATTTCGATTTCCACATCTCACCACAAATTATAGAAGTAAGAACGTGTGAAATGGTTTTTGTTGCCAATAAAATGGTATTTAAGTGAGCATGTGATCTTCATTGGTAAATTAATCACCTAAATCACAAAGATAATAGTCTCTCGTGGTGTGATTGGAAATTATCAAATGCTGTTATAAAAAAACAGAAAGAAATCATCAAATGCTTTTTATATTGAATGGGTTCTTCAAGAATCAAGCAAAAATGAATCCTATTAATGCACATCAATGAAACTGTAACTACTAGGGAACAATTATACGCTATAAACCCATATTGCTCATTTAGTTTGAAGACAACAACAATTTGACACAGATACAAAGAGGTAACAGAACAACCAAAAGAGGTGAAATAGGATTGGATTCTGTCTAGTGTCTATTTGGGCACAAGATTTTCATTTGAACACATGGATTCTCATATAAAACATGCTCCTGCGAATTAAAATAGAAATCTTCACATTTTCAGTTTGGAAATATATAGACATCTAAAGTTAAGCTAACCAATATTTACCAACAGAAGTAAACTTCAAATAAAAAACAATTTCCCTTAGCAATAAGACAATTCTTTTGATCATGCTATTAAATGGTAGTAGAAATCATATGACTGTCACCTAGATAAAGTAACTTGTGAAGTCAATAAAGCATGTTTGAAAGAAGAATTGGCTTCAATTGATTCAGATTAAGGCAATATCCCTTGTCTAGGTAAAACTTTTGTAACAATTGAAGTCAAATAAATCCAAGTAAATGTGATTTCTTACCCCTGGGTTTTTTGAAGATACATATGGTTCTCCTTTCTTCAAAATGCTAAATTGGTTAATAAGAATAGCTCATACTTCAGACCCATTCCTTATGCTGAGAGGTGCAAAAACTATGGTTTTCCTTATTGTGTGAGAATGGGCATTTTTTTGTAAGAGGACTTCAGATTCAAGTATACTATCAACTTCCTCTTGGCAAAAAGCTACCTTCGAAGGATTTCTATTTGATACACTTATAAATCCAACTTCAACAACTGCATAGCCACCAAAACAAAACAACTTCCGAAGGGTCTGAGGTATTAAAGGGAGAAAGCTAATTCATATTAGTCAAACTTTCAATGAATTGAGATATGCACAGGAAAAACAGTCATTAATGAATTGAGATATTTTGGAGAACTTACCACCAAAATATTGGCAAGTAAATTTGCATTGAAGTAAACCCAAACACCAAACATTCAGCAGAAACAACAGAATGAAATCAAATTGTCTCACGTTGTAAGCTTATCCAAACAACAAAAAAGAAGCTTTGAAAAATCACATTCCCTTGGAGGCAACCTAGCAACATAAAAACTTCCATACATATCATTGAAACAAACAGACCTTCCTCTGGTAAAAAAATCAACCGTGCCAAGATCGCTTCCATTGTTCACCTCTTGTGCTTCAAAAAATCAACAGAATGAAATGTTTGTGTTTCTGGTTTACGCAAAACCGAAAAGCCTGTACGCTATTAGCAAATTTTTTTTAGGCAAAACAAAAACACTTCATTTAAATACTTCATAGCATTTTTAATTTACTCATAATAAAAACACTAAAATCATAATCAAAAATAAATATAATAAGATCAAAACAAATCATAAGAAAGCCTTAAAGTTAAGAGGGAAAAGAAACTCCTAAAAAGAAATAACTTACCCTCCACCACACCTTGCTCGACGACTACCCCTCCCCAATGGTTGCAACCACACCGCCACCAACCTCTCCCTCCCCAGGGACGCCTTCTATCTCACCGCCTACTCCAATATCACCTTCAAGCTTGCTATATGAAAAATATGAAAGTGGAATGGACATGAGTTATGTTCAACAATGACACGAAAAAAAGTATCAGAGCTCAATGAGTAAAGATAAAATCAGAGACATGGGAGCAAACGAAGAAGAGGGAGAAAACCTGTACAATGAGTACAAAAGATCACAGTGAAAATAGTGTTGGACATAAACTAACAAAAAACAGAGCTTACATGAACTAAGGAAGAGGTAACTGGGTCACACCTCGACAGAAAAAAAAACCACAAAGGAAGCTTCGTTGTTGGCTAAACAGCGGCCATAAATAAGATTGCAAACAGAGGAGAGGAGGGGGTGAAAGGTTTAATATGATTAGGAACAAAGTGTCAAGCTTCTGGACAGGTGTCAAAGTTGTGTGGAGGCCAATATGTTTAGGGTTTATTGCAAGTAACATATGAAGCTTCTTGGAGAAGCTTATTAGCGTGGAAACCGAAACTCACCTACTTTGTTTCATTAACTCAGAAAGTGGACCCCCCACAAAATTTTGAACTGGAGAGACGAATATATGCTTGCTTGAAAGTGGAGGCACTTTTGAAGAAGCAACTACGTGGGCCCCGTCATAATGTCAGGGACAATATTTTAAAAGTCTGATTTTTATTAACGTGAAGCATTAGAAGAGCAGATGGCAAAAAAGGGACACGTGTCACGCAGTGTATGGATGTTATGAACAGTAATCTGCAGTGTGGTTATAGGTGTGTAATGTCATTATTTATATAGATAACAAATCATTATTTTCAGATTTGTGCGTTGGGTATTTGGAAATCACATGCTAATTTCATGGAGTCATTCATTGCTAATTATTTTCTGTATTTCACACGTTTTATAAGTATTTATATTGGCTTCATAGTTTTGGTTTTTGAATCAAAATTTGATTAGTAATGAATGGTATTCATCTTCATTAGTACCATTTCTGGAGAAGTAAAACCAAGATCAATATTTTATACCTTAATTCTAGTTGTGTTTGCTTTCTTGGTTGAGTTTCCAAGAGATAGTTGCTGTTAAAAAAACTAGTTACACTACTCGTTTTTGTAACTTTATTTCGTGCTTCTTTCAAAGTGTTAGTGATCAGTTGTCATACCTTATATTTCAGTCATGTCTTAACTTCATGCAGCATAAGAGGTTGCTCACATTCACTCCCATAAATATTATGAAGTTGTCTGTTCACGTTAAGATATTTTCTAACGAATGAGTTTGTTCTAAGTCGTATCCTAGCTTTTGACGCAGACTTGTTAGCATTCAGTTGACGTATGGGGATAAGCCATAAGTAGTGTCATAGAGATTCCACGAAGAAGCCTTGTTAGTGCTTAGTTTTTTACATTAATATTGTTCCCAATCATTCATAAATAATATCGTTAGTATCAATTACATTTTGTTAGTTTCGGCAATTCGTGTATTTTGTGTCATGCACATGCACTTCTCATTTTCTACCAAGATAAAATAGCCGTATCAGAAAATGTCAAAACACTGATAAATTTAATGTACCCTGCAGAACATCAAATTTTAACCGTGAATTATTTCAATATAATAAGAGCTCCTTCAAATGTCTTAATCTAAACGTGGACCCTTGGTTTCCATTGTTCATTTTCTACTTAAAATAAAATACTGAGACGACTAATGGTAATTTTATTCCCAATCAGATCATACTGAATGTATACAAACAAAATCAAGCATCACCAGCCACAGATATACTAAACAAGAGAACACCATTTTCTGCCAAAATCTTTTATACATATGGTTCAATCCGACGGACACTTCAAGGTCTTCATTTGCATGTGACATCGCTTTGTTGCTCAAAGAACTAGAACAATGAACACCAAGTAGGAAAGAAGATATATAGATAGATATAACCAGAAAGACACAAATTAAAAGACTCGCACAAACTTTAGGAGGAAACATGGGAAGCCTCAAAGCACTATCTTCCCTTCAGAATTTATTTGATCAAGACAACGTTGTCTTCCCAGACAATGGCTTCTACTCATCATCATCTTCCATGTCAGGTTTGGTGAATTCATCTCCCATTTCAGGATATGAAGAAATCCTCTCTCTCATATCCTCATGCAACTTGGTCTTCACCTTCTCTGACCCTTCAGAAACACCTTCACGTCAAGACTTAAAACGTGTTAATCTCACTCGCCTCCTTACCATCATCAAGTCCTCCAAGAAGCCTTTCCCTGAAAGATTACTTCCTTCTCTTATTTCAATGGTTTCTCTTAATCTCTTTCGTCCACTATCTTATTCTTGTCCCATATCAGACTTCCCTGAAGAAGATGACTCCACTTCTTCTTTTTCACCTGCATGGTCACATCTTCAAATTGTATATGAGATCCTTCTAAGACTTGTCATAACCATAGAACCTGATATTCTGAAAAAACATGTTGGTCACTCTTTTCTGCTGAAATTACTGACTCTTTTCCAATCTGAAGATAGAAGGGAAAGAGAGAGCTTGAAGAATGTGTACCACAAGATATATACCAGATTCACTCTTGAACGTTCGTTCATGAGAAAATCTATGAATGATGTGTTGTTAAACTATTTGTTTGAGGCACAGAAGAGTTGTGGGATTGCTGAGTTGCTTGAGATATGGGGAACTATAATTAATGGGTTCACTGTGCCATTGAAGGAGGAGCACAAGTTGTTTTTGATGAGAGTGTTGATTCCTCTGCATAAGCCAAAGGCTGTGCATATGTATCATAGGCAATTGGCTTATTGTATGGCACAGTTTGTGCAGAAGGAGCCTATGCTTGGAGGGGTTGTGGTTAGAGGGCTCTTGAAATATTGGCCTGTTACTAATTGCCAGAAGGAGCTTCTGCTCATAGGAGAATTGGAAGATCTGGTGGAGAATTTAGACCCTGATCAGTATAGAAAGTTGGCTTTGCCCTTGTGTACACAGGTCATTAAATGCATTAACAGTTGGAATTCTCAGGTAAATTAAATTCTCCACTTTTCTTTTCTTGCCAATGTTAACTTGTTTGACGAGATATATCTTGTTCTATTTAATTCAAGTCTTTAGTAGACCACTAGACCTGAATGAATTACCTGTTCTAATGCTTTTGGTAAGCTAAGCTTCCATTTCCATATTCAACATACCAAAATATGTCTCCTTTGCATGAACAACATTGGTGGATATCTTGTTCTATTTAATACAAGAGGCTTTGACAAGAAATACGAGATCTCAAGTTTGAGTCCAATATAAAAAACGCTTCCTTAGCTTGTGTGAACTTGTTATTCCTTCAAGTTATTTCTCTCATGAATACCGGATATCCTAGGACAGGATGAGCATATCATACGTGATAAACAATGTTTGTGATATTTAGTAAACAAATGTGTGTGAAACATAGGTGGCAGAACGGGCACTGTATGTATGGAACAACGAGCAGTTTGTGAGAATGGTGTCAACAGCAATGGTGGAAGTGTTTCCGGTGATAGTAGAAGGGTTGGAGAAGAATCTGAAGTGGCATTGGAGCAAAAACGTTAGACAATTAACAGAAAGTGTAAAGGTAATGCTTGAAGAAATGGATGCTGTTCTTTATTCCAGGAGTCTCCAAGACCTGAAAGCTAAAGAATTAGCTGCCCATCAAGAAGATATCAAGAGAAAGCAGAGATGGGAAGAAATTGAAATGCTAGCAACCCAGAATCAATTTATGAACTCCCGACCTTGTATCTGTGTCTCTAATTGATCCCCTTTTTCTTTATAGATCAATTAATCATGATATATCAACTACTGAAAAATGTCTTGAGCATGTGTTAAGGTGGATGTGTTGTGTAAACACTTAATCTGGCAAGAATGTTTTGCCTTGTGCAGTGATCTTTTCTGGAAGACTGTTGAGATGTATTTGACAAGAAAAAAAAATGCAAATTATGCAGTTAAACTTTAGCTTGATAAACAAAAATATTCCGCAGATTCGGTATAGGCTTTGTGAATAATTTAAGATGGAAAAAGAAATATCTGTAAGAACATAATCTACACAACCAACAAACATTTCTGAAACTAGAAGGTCTACTCTACAAAGTAGTTAAAATAGTCAATGACCTTATAGCCTACCTAATAAACATATAAGCTCTTCTATGAATGAGCGGGGGTTGCCAGTTACATTTTGTTTACAACATCATGCCATTTATTAAAACCTCCAATCACGATCATAATGAATAAAAAATATTACAAGACCACAACCATCTTGAGAAATATCAATCTGGAAACCTCCAACAAAATCCGCAAAAAAGGTGGAAAATGGATTGATGAACAAGGGGCTCGAATAAATATCTAAGCCTCAAGATGTAGGGACGACAAAGAATGAAGGACCCCTCAACTCTTGAATGCCTTTTTCCCTGTGCAATAATTCATATTACAAGCCAGCCTAAACCAGAACAATCTTAAATGATTTTCTCGTGAGAAGAACATTGCCTGGGATCTTCAAGTCTTGAAATGCTTGTAACCTTCAAGATCAAAAATAAATGAGTATAGATGAGGACGTTTTTCAACAAAAACCTGCACCAAGCCGGGCCCTGCCTAGAATAGTCCACGACTCCATTTTTTCTGGAAATGCATAAACTGACCAAACAAGGTCGACTCTGATAAGGCTCACAAGCTGTGAAAACTGGGGTTATTCAGCAGCACTACGTACAATACAGTTGTCTTATAATTGATATTTCGAAAGCGCTTCTTTTACTGTGGGTTCCAAAGCAGACATGCACTGATCCCAAGCTCCATCGCCTAGCATCTACCATACCAGATGGATATAAAACTTCCCAGTTAGCTCCCATTATCAAGATAATCGGGAAATAGAAAGAATACACATTGCTAACAGCAATTTCATAATATAAAGAACGGCTTGTAAGTAATGCCTTTTTTTTTCAATTCATGACAAAATTGGCACCAAGCTAAATGGCATAATTTCTGAATTTACGTATCTCAGAGAAGCCATACTTACTTGCTTATAAGCTTGTAAGATCTGGCCTACTTCAATGTGTAAATCTTCACTTCTTATTTCCTATAATAGATAGAAAGTAAATGAAATCTTTATTAAATGAATCTCAAAGGACTTTAATTTTGAGATGAGGGTCAAGGTGCACATACATGCCAACTTGCAATAGCTTTGCACATAGAATCAAATGAACTTAGAGCTCCGGGAGGATTTGTTCTGACCTGAAAACAAATGAAATAAAATAATTACATAAGCAGCCTAAATAAAGCATTTGAAAAGTTAGAAAGATGCACACCATAGCACATAGGCCTCTAAAAGCATCCTCTTTCTCTATATCGTCACGTATCCTGCCACAAAAAAAATTACGAGAAATCAATACTTGGCAAGGCAATTGAAGGTCATCCTCAATTTATCATTGAAGGAATATCAAGAGAAAGATTATCCTCATCAGTATGTTCCTGCAAGTTAGTTTCAAGTAGACATACAAGCCTGTGGCTGTGGTCGAGGTTTATAACCACAGCTGTACCATTCCAAGTTTCAGTTAATCTCCGGTAGTGGTAAGCTTTATAAACACCAAATACATACTATAAGCACCAAATAGCACACCCCAGAGCATCCGATGTGAAAGGAAGCTGATGGGAAATCTCAACAATATTATTGATTTCTAACAAAGTTTCTCCTCCACAGATGAAAATTCTGTTGGAAGATTACAGAGAAAGTCACAGTAAACACAAAGTTACAGTGTATAAGAACACTACCCTCCTCAACAAGCAAAATACTCGCATACCCATTCCCTCCTAAACAACTCTATTTATACCCTTCCTCTAGTAACAACTAACTAACTGCATTACAGTATAATGTCCGAAATACCCTTCCTTATTTACTATATTTCCCATTCTACCCCAACTACTTACTTGCCCTTCACGACACCCTTATTCCTTCTAACATATGTAATAGGATATCGCGATTCATCATTTTTGATGGGAAATCTCAACAATATTATTGATTTCTAACAAAGTTTCTCCTCCACAGATGAAAATTCTGTTGGAAGATTACAGAGAAAGTCACAGTAAACACAAAGTTACAGTGTATAAGAACACTACCCTCCTCAACAAGCAAAATACTCGCATACCCATTCCCTCCTAAACAACTCTATTTATACCCTTCCTCTAGTAACAACTAACTAACTACATTACAGTATAATGTCCGAAATACCCCTCCTTATTTACTATATTTCCCATTCTACCCCAACTACTTACTTGCCCTTCACGACACCCTTATTCCTTCTAACATATGTAATAGGATATCGCGATTCATCATTTCCTTCCCCTTCAAAAAGCACCTTGTCCTCAAGGTCAAACAAAGGAAATTGTTGCTTCATCACCTCCAAAGACTCCCACGTATTATCATACTCACTCAAACCCTGCCACTTTATTAACACCTGCATAGTTCCGTCAGTCAGCTTCCTCTTTCTGATAACAGCTTCAGGAATTACCTTCATCTCCATTTCCTCAGTTAATCCTTCAGGAAAAGGCTGCACCTCCACATAGGGTGAAAGAGACTTCTTCAATTGAGAAACGTGAAAAACAGGATGAATTCTAGTACCACTGGGCAATTTTAATCTGTAAGCAACCTTGCCCACCTTGTCCTCAACCTCAAATGGACCATAAAATCGTGGGCTGAGTTTCTCATTCACTCTGGAAGCCAAAGTCTTACACCTATATGGTTGTAACTTCAGAAAAACCATATCTCCCTTAACAAAATGTACATCCCTCCTTCTCATATCAGCAATTTCCTTCATCTTTTCCTGGGAACGAATCAGATTGGCCTTAAGTTCATCCAGGATAACATTCCTTTCCTTCATTCTGACCTCCACAGCCTCTACAGAAGATAATGGTTCCTGAAACCTGTACAAAGCAGGGGGTTCTCTTCCATAAAGAGCCTTAAAAGGAGTCATTCCAGCAGATCGATTAAAATTGGTGTTAAACCAATATTCAGCCCAACATAGCCACTGACTCCAAGACTTGGGTTGCATACTACAAAAACAACGCAAATAAGCCTCAAGTCCTCGATTAGTTACCTCAGTTTGACCATCACTTTGAGGGTGGTAGCTAGAACTATAGCATAACTGTGATCCAGCTAATCTGAACATTTCATCCCAGAAATAACTAGTGAACACCTTATCTCTATCCGACACAATTGATCGAGGAAATCCATGAAGCTTCACAATCTCTTTCACAAACAAGGAGGCAACAGAAACTGCAGTATATGGATGTTTAAGAGGTAAAAAATGACTATATTTGGTGAACCTGTCTACCACCACCAATATAGTGTCATAATGCTGTGATTTGGGCAATCCTTCAATGAAATCCATGGAAATGTCAGACCAAACATTATCGGGCACAGGCAAAGGTTGCAGCAAACCAGCAGGACTCAATGCTGAATGCTTGTTTCGTTGGCAAACTTCACAAGCTGCTACATAAGCTTGAATATCTCTACGCATGCCATCCCAGTAAAACAAGCTAGCCACCCTTTTATACGTTCTCAAATACCCTGAGTGGCCACCAATTGGTGAATCATGAAATTCCCTCATAATAATGGGAACATAAGTGGAAGTTTTGGGTAGAACCAAACTCCCATGGAACAACAAATGCCCCCCTTTCACCGAATAACCGGGAAGACTCTGTCGCCCAATTAACACATCCTGAAGAATTCCAGCCAATTTCTCATCCTTTTGAACCTCTTCATCCAGTTTACTCACTTCTGCCACATGTGCCACTGAAATTGCACTCAACTCCATTACTTCTTCCCTCCTAGACAGCGCATCAGCCGCTGAATTCATAGTTCCAGGCTTATACTGAATCTGAAAAGTATACCCCATTAATTTGGTAACCCAACCTTGTTGGGAATCATCCAATATCCTCTGTTCCAACAAGTATTTAAGGGCTTTCTGATCAGTCCTAATTATGAATGGTCTCCCAAGCAAATAAGGCCGCCATTTCCTCACAGCAAACACCACCGCCATGAGTTCTCTCTCATACACCGAACTCATCTTCTTCCTACTTGAAAGAGACTTGCTGAAATAAGCTAAAGGTCTGTTTTCTTGCATTAAAACTGCCCCCAACCCACTTCCTGAGGCATCAGTCTCAACAATGAAAGGCTTATCAAAATTTGGTAAACCTAGGACTGGTGCTGTTATCATAGCCTGTTTAAGCTTCTCAAAAGCTGTTTGAGCTTCTTCCGACCATAAGAAAGCATTCTTTTTCAACAGTGCTGTTAAGGGAGCTGCTATCAGTCCATAGTGTTTAACAAAGCGACGATAATAGCCGGTTAATCCTAAAAATCCTCTCAAACTCTTCAAAGTAGATGGTCTCGGCCAACTAGTCATGCACTCAATTTTACTAGGATCAGCTATTACACCATCCTTAGAGATAATATGCCCAAGATATTCCAATTGAGGCTGAGCAAATACACATTTCTTCCTATTAATCACCAGATTATGTTCACGCAGTAATTGCAAGGCTATCCTCAAATGCTGCATATGCAACTGCCTATCCTCACTATATACTAGTATATCATCAAAGAACACTAGTATGAACTTACGCAAATACTTTCTGAATACATCATTCATCAATGATTGAAAAGTTGAAGGAGCATTCTTCAACCCAAACGGCATGACCTTAAACTCATAGTGCCCATCATGAGTTCGAAAGGCCGTCTTATGTTCTTCCCCTGGCTTCATCCTAATCTGGTGATATCCTGACTTCAAATCTATCTTTGTGAATATCTGAGCCCCTCCAAGCTCATCCAACAACTCTTCTATAGCAGGAATAGGAAATTTATCCTGTATAGTCAGATTGTTCAGTGCCCTGTAATCCACACAAAAACGCCAACTCTGATCCTTCTTTCTGACTAACAATACAGGACTAGAAAATGGACTTTTACTAGGCTGAATTATCCCTGCTTGAAGCATCTCTTGCACCAACCTCTCAATCTCAGTTTTCTGATAGTAAGGATATCTGTAGGGTCTAATGTTTGGTGGTACTGCCCTTGGTTTCAAATCAATGGTATGATCTACTGCCCTAGAAGGTGGCAGCATCAACTCAGTAGTTTGAACATCAGGGAACTCCAACAACACTTCCTGTACCTCCTTATCCACATCTGTAACAGAAATGGCAGTCACTTTCAACTCTGCAAATTCCACCAAATAGGCCTCCTCCCTACCATGTACAACTCTTCTCAAAGCTTTACAACTCATTTCAGATTTCTGTAACGTAGGATCACCCTTCAGGCAAATCCAATCTCCTCCCATATCAATCTTAAGAGTTGATCTTTTCCAACTCACTAAGACTTCATCTAAAGATTCTAACCAATCCGCTCCTAAAATCACATCCGACCCTCCTAATCTGAAAGGATATAGAGAGTGTCTAATTTCCAGACCTTGTACCAGTATTGGTACATCTCTACATATTCCTTTCCCTTTCACATTCCTAGCATCGCCAACCTGAACCATGAATGTAACTCTATCATCCACTGTTAAAGATAAGGTCTCAACTAGCTCATGGTGGATGAAGCTATGTGTAGCCCCACAATCAATCAAAATCAAGACCTCTCTCCCTTGTAACATTCCCAACAGCTTAATGGTCTTTCCTCCAGTGAATCCTGAAAGAGCATTAAGAGATAAGGACATCAATTGTCCACCATCTTCCTCTCCCTCATTTCCTGGCTCCTCTTCACAGGGATCTCCTGGTTCTGAACGTTCTAATACTCTTCCTACTTCATCAGCCTCCTCTGAGAGTATTAATACCTGAAGCTGCTTCTTCTTACATCTGTGCCCAGGTCTGAAACGTTCATCACATTTAAAACAGAGTCCTTGTTCCCTTCTTCGCTCAATTTCAGCATCCGTATACTTCCGAGGTATCAATTTGTTAGTTGAAACCACATTTCCCTTCTGCTCTTCCTTATTCCTCATCTCATATGCTGAATTAGGGTTTGCAGCACCGAAAGTATTAGTCTCTCCAAATGCCACAGACCTAGTTGGTGCTACTCTAATCCCGGACCCATAGCTATCAGACCAATTCTTAATCACCCCCACTCCTCTCTGGTTATTCACGTGAGCCTTAACACTGTCCCTCTCTTCAATCCTTACCGCCATATCCATAATTTCCGCCAAACCTCCTAGCCTCATCAATCGTAAATCAGCCTTCACCTCTCTACTCAGGCCATTCATAAAAGCAGCTTTCATCATCTCTTCATCACAAGATTCTAAGGTGGCAGATAACAACTCGAACTTTTCAATGTAATCCATTACACCTCCAGTTTGCCTTAATGCCATCAACATCTCATAGGCACTTCCAGTTTGAGACGGATGGAATCGCAACAATAATTCTTGTTTCAATTCCTTCCATGACGCGATTGGAGAACGAACCTCCCTCCACTGAAACCAATTGAGCGCGCGATTCTCAAAGCACAACACCGCCGCATCTAATCTCTCGTTCTCACTCACGCGATTCACCTTAAAGTATCGCTCTACTCTGAAAATCCATCCTAAAGGATCTTCACCACAGAACAACGGCATATCCAGCTTTCGGAAGCTAGAAAAATCACTGTTGTCTCCTTCGCTTCCAGTTTTAGCCTTCTCGTGTTCTTCTTCGCGATGATCCTTAGTGTGCGACATTTCGCCAGTCTTCCTCGAATCCTCCGCCTGAACCTTCTCTTTGAATTCTCTCATGAAATCAGTGAGAAAATTCTTCAGTGACGAAAACTCATCCTTCATCGCATGAACATCTGAACCTAATTGTTCGATGTACTTCTCGGCCTCCTTCAATCTGGAATCGCAACCTTCAATCCTTGATTCCATCCTCTTTGTACTTACCATGCCCTAGGTCTTTGCTCTGATACCTTTGATGGGAAATCTCAACAATATTATTGATTTCTAACAAAGTTTCTCCTCCACAGATGAAAATTCTGTTGGAAGATTACAGAGAAAGTCACAGTAAACACAAAGTTACAGTGTATAAGAACACTACCCTCCTCAACAAGCAAAATACTCGCATACCCATTCCCTCCTAAACAACTCTATTTATACCCTTCCTCTAGTAACAACTAACTAACTGCATTACAGTATAATGTCCGAAATACCCCTCCTTATTTACTATATTTCCCATTCTACCCCAACTACTTACTTTCCCTTCACGACACCCTTATTCCTTCTAACATATGTAATAGGATATCGCGATTCATCAGAAGCCTATTTTGATCTCATCAAGAGTTGGTCCCTTTCTATCGGTCCTTTAAAAGAAAAATACAAGCCTAAAGAGATGATGGTAAGAGATAACTAAAACATCCATGACAATGAAATGCACTCAGATTCCCAGATGACGGTGGGGTGAACTACTAACCCTTCAGGAGTTCCATGTTTCTTAATAGAAGAAAAAAAGAAAGAAAAAGGCCAGAGACTCACAGTCTTCAACAATAATTAGCATGAACTATGAACTATTTACAAAACATTTGCCATACATCTCAAACTTCAACATTGATTAGCATTAATTATACAGTTGAACCAACAATAGTCATTGACTTACATTGACAAGGCTTTGCACCAAGGTTGCATGAAATGCTCCATATGCGGTGATAGCAGCTCTGGGCAGACCCATGAAAGCCTTCCCAGAGTTATTGCACTGTTTTCTACAAGTGACTTGTGTAATCCCTGATGAACAGCTTGACAATCAGAACAAGACATGACAAAATTATAACTATGAAAGTGATAAGACAGTAACCTCTGCATGCTGAAGAATCGGGAGCAAGCATGAACTAATAGTCATAACGAAGGAAGATATTTCTTGCCGAACCTGAAATTCATAATTATATATTATTCCTATGGTATAGCCAAATGCTGCAGCCATTAGCACTTGAATTTGATATATCATAAACAAGAAAAACAAAAATATCAAATCAAAAAGAGGATCTGGATTTTTAAAAATATAAAAGCATAGAACCAACCCCCCATGTTAATCTATCAGCAGGAGACTAGGCTTAACTGGTCATTTCGAATTCTAAGCTTCAAGCCCGTTTTAAATGAATGAACTTTGACATTAGTATGTGGAGCAGAATTCAGTATGCAATGACATCCAAATACTTGAAGCAGGGAGATGATAGCAAATGACACGCCCTTAAGATATAATGCTCAAGTATCACACAGGAACGTTCTTAAATGAATGAAATTCTAATATTCTGTTTCTCGAAAAAATCTATTAGTAGGAAAATAAAAGAAATCTATAGTATTAAAATAATTTTGGTCCTTCACCAATCGACGCAAGGTTTTGACAGTTTTAAACACAAAAAGGTATGAGATGCAAATTCGCAGTTTTCATTGTTGGTCAGCAATGCTTCTGAAACTTAAGTATTATCCATCCAAGTCTTCACTATCACAATTTAGCGTTTTTATGACTTTATCAACTTCACTCATTAATCTTCTCCATTACATGCTCTTTTAAAAAAACACCCTAGCAGTGACCAAGAACTTAACCGCTTTTTAATTCACCGGTTTTATTTCCCCTTTTTAATTTATAAACACATAAAAGGTTAAACCAATGAGATAATTAACATTAGTTTACATATGATACAATGTAAGGCATATTTGAACCCAGAGTCCAGCAGTGCCAACCAAATTCCAATTGCCATAGAGTTCTATCTAGTTGGATCAGAATGCATCATTTGGCATTAACTCACCTTAACTGCTAATTCTCCAATAGCCCAGCAAGCGTTATTTGCTACTGAAATAGCTTCCTTTATCTTAGAAATTTCCTATACCGTACACAACTTGTGTCATCAAAATGGTCATATAAACAAAACATGAAGCTTAAAACTACACATACCAGTTGCTTTGTTGCAGCCTCAATAAACTGAGACAAACAAGGGCGCAAATAAACTGAGCACACCTAAACAATTTTAAAGAATGCAAGTTAGAATAGAGTAGGGGCTGTGCACTCCAGAGTCGTGCGTTGTGATTTCACTGTAAAAATGCTTAATTCATGATGTTCAAATATATTCTGCCCCCCCCCCCCTCCCAAAAAAAAAAGAAACAAAAAAAAATGCATTTCATTGAGATGGCCATCTGTTATAGAGTATGACTAAAAGTCCATGAATTGAGATTGTGTTTATAACTAAATAAGTGAGGATTCCTCCAAGTTTGAAATAAACGCATATGCATTCAACTTACTCTTGCAAGGTCTCCAAGTAAAGCAAAGGCACTTTGCCGAATATCAGGCGCATCATCAACACAACAATGCAGAAGAAGGTCCTTCAAAGAACTTTGTGAGACCTATAAAGAATATATACAAGCAATGTCAAGCACGAATGGAAGTGCTGCTTTGATTATTTACATGTGGTTAATACATATTCACTTCAACAGAAAAGGATATTTAATGATATAAATGCATAGTCCTCGTATGAAAATGAAATTTTAGAGTACCAAACTATCTATTCCAATGCCAAGACCCTCTGCTAATCCCGAAAGCAGATCAAGAGAACATACAATAAATTCCTTGTCATACTGAACTGCAGCTTTAACTGGATCAATCTGAAACGAATAGACATGTGCACACATGCAACAGTTTGCTTATTGAAATGAAAAATAAAATCATAAGTTCGTTTCTAACTGCTAACAAATTAGTTGGTCAGGAATTTTCATAAAGCAAGCTGCAACTCAGAAGGGGATAGTTGATTTTTTAGCAAAAATGAAATGAGATTTTGGGTCCATGTGCATATTTCAGAATAAGAATACAAAATAACAAAGGCGAACACAGGCATGAGTAATAAGCTTTTGAATTATGCAAAAATTAGTGAGGCTTCAAATTTTTCAGATTCAGACATAGCCCTGACAGATCAATTAAATCATAAACAAGTATTTGTGATGATTGAAGATTCTGGCATTACAAAGCTTTTGATTCACTGCAACTAGCCCTTTTGATAAACAATAAACATGCTACAAAACAACAGTAGACTGTAATTTGAAATTAGGGACCAAATGTTTATCATTTTAGTTATTTTCAGCATCAGTATTCAGTCTGAGCTGTCACCCTTTCCCAATCGTGTCTTATGTGGAACATCAGAAGAAAATATTGAAGCATCACTCCTCTGGGAGAATACAAACAGCATGTAAATTACTTTTGTTACCAACAAACGTGACATTATTAAAGCATCATTCCTCTGGGAGAATACCAACAGCAAGTAAATTACTTTTGTTACCAACAAACGTGATATTTGAACTTGACAAAAAATTATACAAAACATGCAACAATGAATTGAGCATGAATTACAAGAGAAGAAATGACCAAAATGTAAAAGTGAAGTTTCACAAGTTGTAAAATGAAAATTCATTGTAAATAACAAATCAGTCAAAATAGCCAGAACCTTTGCAAATTGTTGGGTCTGGATTATGTTTATGCACCTCCTAAATACAGGTTCAGCAAAGGGAGAGAATCCTTCGCCCAATGCCTGAAACAGATAAAATATACGAATTATACAAGAGGTCAAATATAATGTTGGTGATAAATTAAAGACTTGGATGTGCTATAGAAAATCAACATGAACAACTTTCCACGGTGTTGGGCAATAGGAATATTCTGCACAACCCCAGTTTTGGCCATACGATAACAACTTTTGCTCAAACGATCTTAACTTTTTGGCCAGAACTAAGGATCTCAATTTAATTAGGTGATTTCGTGGGAACCTATCTTAATTAAAATCCTCCTTGATGACCTATAATTAATTTTACCCAATAATTGATGCTTATAAGAAATGAGTATCTACTGATTCCAGAGAATCTCTGAAAATTACAAGTTTAATGCGGAATTGAAACAAGTTCAGGTAAGGTTGCTGCTTTAAGTGAATGAAACCATCTTCAAGATCACATGAAAAATAAGGGTTTCAAAAAATGGTGAGATGCATACATGTGCTATAGATGTGAAGCATTCGTACAATGGAAAGAGATCTTTGTCTGCGTCAGAAAGCTGCTGCCACTTCTCAATTAATGGTGGCATCAGAATTTCAAGATAAACTGGCTGCAGAATAAGAAAAGATCCATTGGTTAAAGAGTCATCTTCATAATTAATGGAAAGTTTGATGATAAATTACATCAAATAACTAGGGAGGAAAAGGATCAGTTTCAGCAAGGGGTGAGGGTTGATCAACATCAGATCATTATCAGCAACAGAAATACCTTATTCATCTGTCGTCCAACAGCTTCAGCTAGAGTTCCAATAGCATCATACAAGATTCGGAGATTTCGTCTCTAATGTTTAAAATAAGAAATTACAATCAGAGATGTCTGAGCATAGGTAAGAGTAATTTGGGAAATAAGACACCATATGATAACAAATTAACAACTAATAGCACTCATCCAGATATAGCACATTCTATAAGAAACATCTACACAGATTCTGTATTGTAATTAAATGATGGATGTCATAAATAACCTGATATTTCCCAAAGGCGGTCATCAGATGCTTTAATATAACTTCCAAGTGCGGAGCCAACTCTTCTGCAGCCTCCTGTTGTCCATAAACTTTTATTTGAAATATGTATATGATAATGGTTGATTAAAAAAAGAAATTTAAGCAAGAACCTCTTCTAGTGTTGCAAAAGCTGAGCAGGCTGCCTCTTGCACTCTCTTATTATCGTCCAAGATTCTTCGTAAAAGGCCCGTAAGGACGTCATCAAATTGTTTATAGCCCTTTTGATCACCAATACTCTATCATAGACAGAACACAAATAAGTTAAGATTCAACTGACAAAACAGTGATTGCCACATTTGATGTGGAAAAATGCCACTTTTACACCAGTCAGTTTCCTATGTTAAGTACAAAGACACTGCTAAAATATTTCCCTGCATCAACAGACATTTGTACATATCGATTGTATAGTATCATAAAAACCATAAAATACATAGTATATACAACTGACACAAACAGTTAGCAAACTTCATCAATGTGCATAAACTATGAAAGTGTCAATGGATGGGCATCACTCTCAAAACATAACTAAAAAAGAGCAAGCCACATCCAGAGTATGGACATTCAAATTTACAAAATGACGAAAAATAAGTCACAAAAAAGACAAAGGATATAAAAAAGTTGCAAAATCCACAGACACATGATAAAGAAAAATGAAAATGTGTGTGTGTGTGTGTTGATTAAGCAATTAAAGAAGTACAAACCTGAACAATAAATTTACTGAAACGAGATACCGTCCAGCACGAAATGCTTCTTATTAGAGGAAACTTATCATCAAGAAGAGGGACAAGAAAAGCAACGATCTACAGTTGTAAAAGAAGGACCATTTAATAATCATAGAATTAAATGAAGAGAAATAAAGGAGGCTTATAAACTATTCCACCAGAGAGGAGAAAATGTTGACAAGCTTAAAAGACATGATAAATCCTAAAACCAGCCTCCTTATGCTGAAAGAATAAAAAAGGATGCTTTTGAGAGAATTAACAAAAGTATATAACAGTGTTTCCTTAGGACATGTGTGAAAATGCAATTCACACAGAAAAATAGAAAACTAACATCAGGATATAGATTGAGCACATTGCATTCAGCACTACATATATGCATAAATTTTACTATTTAAAAAAGAAAGTTTAGTATATGCATGCTTTAATATGAATAATAGAATCAAAAGAACAACAATGGCATAAAACATTTTAAGATAGTAGTTTTTGGAACAACACCACTTGAAGGGATAAATCTAACAAAAATGATAAGATCAGCAGGAAACAGTTACATTCAGAAACGTGATTAATAGTATAACTGAGCATTAAAATTAAAAAATATGTGCCAACTATAGCATAACCTGATTAAAACAAAAAAACTTTATTCAGCCATTTTAATAGACCAAAATTTCATCCAAGCAATGCAAGAGATAAATAGTAGCATAAAAATGGGACCTATTTAAAAGAAAAATTGAAAATTTTTCAAAGATAAACACGATAAAAAACTGTTATTTTGGTATTCTGTGAAAGAGAAATGTTTAACAAAAGTAAATGGGAGAAGACATAGGCATGGAGTTCAAGGGAAGCCAAAATAGCACATGTCCTAAGTATTTGGCTTCTAATAGATTTAATGGATATAAAAATAAATCATAGTACTAAAGTATCAAAAACAAGAAAATAGACCTCAGGTAAATGAGGATAAAGTCCATTAATGCAACCCTCGCCTATAGCGCCTAGAGCCAAGACGGCAGCTTCCCTTTCTTTCCAAGCATTATCACCACTGGTTGACAGCCCAGCCTGTAAAAATTACAAATACGATTATGTGATTAAAAAGGTGATGGTAGCTTGGGTTGTTCTTGTAATCATATGGCTGCTTATATATAGATTTTAGAGGCAACTTGTAATGAAATTGTGGATAAGAGTTGTAAGGATTAGTTATTTGGGGGGTGGGGGAGCTTGTGTAATGCAATTATTGGTTTTCAAAATACAAAGAAATCCATAGTTAAAGTAAAATAGAGGGGATGTCAATGTGTTTACTCTTTAATTTAATTATTAATGATAGGACCATCACTAGATCAAATTCAGGACTACTCAGTCAAAAAGGCATCCATACCATATCAAGAACCAAAGGTTGAAGTTATAAGGAGAAAGTCCAACAGTTTTTATATCAGCAACACACCTGAACAATAGGCATCAAAGTTGGAAGAATTTCATCTCCAAACACATTTGAGAGAATATCTAAACCAGCAGCACTACATTTCCGTAAGTTCCATGTGTTGACAACATCATCATCCTGTAAGTTGAGGGGAAAGATAGAGATGATGACAATAACAATGATAATTTAGACAGAGAAAGCTTTTTCTCCAATATAAACCCATCTTTCAAAAGCTATACAAAATGTAATCACAATAAATTACAAATAGGAAACTCTTGTGCAATTACAAAATGACATACATCATCTTCCATGTCCTCCTCTGAACCATGAAATCTTGATGCATGGAATCGAGGCTTAAGATCCTATAAAGCAGAATATAAAAATAAAAATTAGACAATAAAGAAAAAAATGTTCTCAGGCCCAAAGTTTGCAACAACTCAACCAGTAATTTAAACCTGATCTCGATCAGGCAGAGAACCATCTTCCTGAAAGAAATAAAAATTAGACAAGTGAAGCAGCATAAACTTAAATAAACCAGTCTTAATTAAAAATAAAATACAAATAAAAAATAATCAAGAATATAACCTCAGCCTCAACAAGTGATTCATCATCATCTGCATAAACCATATTTGATAACAACACCTATAGTGATCAAACAGATAAGATTAAAAATAATGAATGTCCCAACGCAAAACAATTGTAAACAAAACTAACTATATGTAAATTTAACTGGAATTAAGCGAGGCAAGAATTCTCTCAAGTTTTCAGGCGGCAGTTGAGCGTCGCAATAAGCAGTCCTGCAATCAAGAATATATTAATCACCCACAAAATCCATAGAATGGGAACATCAAACATCTAGTCATACAATCCTTGCGTTTCCAAAACAATAAATTGATCATTGATAAATGATGAACCCAATTTCTAAACAGTGATCTACCTCAGATAGAATTGTGAATGGAAGTATACCTAAATGGACTATCATATCTCACATATTGTTATTTAAGTATCATGCATTGCAGAGACTTATAAAAATTCATCAATATAGCCACTACAGCATATTAGTGATGGAAATTATTTGAAATTAGAATTTAATTCCATTTAAAAAATTGACAATGAAATTGACAAAGAGTAGTAATTATAGGTTAAAAATATAAGCTGCCACTTTCCAGGCAATTTACACTACTCTTTGCTAATGTAACAAAATTTTAAACAACATATTTCAGGTACAACATAGAGCCAGTCAAGCCCTCGAGAAACTGTTACCAAAATTCACAGGCTTCAAGAGCCACTTCATCATCTGGGTCTTTGTTGACTTGTAACATGTATTCTATCACATTTCTTAGATGAGGCTGTAGCACAAATTACAAGTGAGGAAAGATTACCAAGATAATTTTGACATAAACAGATAAAGATTGATGTGATGGAAGGATTTAAGGGATTTAACTGACTATATAGAATATAAAACCCAAAAAAATAGGGCAGAATCATTTAATATAGAAAAACTGTAAAGCTATATGAACTTGAACAAGATGCGCACCTCTAAAAAAGATGGATGGACTTCAATTAGTTGAACAAATGCTGCACAAACCTGATCAAGAGGGAAACAAATATATGATAGTTCTTCACAAAATTTATCATGATATCATCCCATATTCTAACATAATAAATTGACTAGCATTAAAAATTAGTGAAATTAGAGCCTTCAAATGATAAAGCAGCTTGTCAAGCATGATAGCAATGATTATATGAAACAGATAACACAAATAAAAGTGTGCATGCTCAACAATTGACACTGTTATAACTGATTCAGAGATATTGCAATTAACAAAAAAGAATAAAGAAAAACCCATCCTAGAAAATTAGATGCTAGTCCACGAACAATAAGTAATAGGAACTCACCAATTTCCGCACTTCTGCAGCAGGGTCATTTGCAAGAATAAATAAACCTTGAAGAAATTGGTCCATGGATACATACAAGGCCTGCCAAATAAAAAAAGAGATAATTGATGTTCTACTACCAATCCAAACATCTGTATTATATCATTATAATTAGAATGGAGCTGATAAGTTATCTTGATATACTTACAGAGGGCATCAACATAATATATTGATTCACAGAACCCACTGAAAGTTTTCTTAATGAAGCATGAGGAGACTGGAATAACTGCAAGACAATTTAAAAGAAACAAAAAAAATATACCAGAGCAAATAAATAAACACGCCAAGATAGAATTGAATGACACAGTTACGCAAGGAGATGCAGCATAATAGATATAAGAATTAAAAAAAAAAGATTAGTTACCTTAAATAATCTAGGAAGGAATATGTTGATTGGGCGTTCAGCTAACCCAGGTATGTCTGCATCAAGTACTTGAGGGATATCCTCACAAATCTGCATAGCCCAGATATACAAAAATTAAAAAGTGACCATACATGTATGTATAAAGTAACACTTAAAAAAGTGTCAGTTGGTAGTAGTTGGATTTGGAATATCTTCAAGCAGTTACCACAAAGTTGGACAAGCAAAGTATTCACTAGCCGCCAAGTTTTCGACAATTCTTTTAACCAAATACTACTCAGAGAGGGGAGTAGTGAAAGATGGTTATCAGTGAAAGAATGGGAAGAAAATGCAAGCCAAACTTTTTGCTTCACAGAAGTCAATAACCTAGATGAGGGCACCTTCATAGGTCCCACCTAACCCAAATTGGAATTGGAAGAAGACCTACATCATTTTTTAACAAATTGACATGCTGCTGGAAGTATGCAACACTTAATTTATTAATATGACTATGGACAATAATGCCAGAATCTTTAATCTCTTGAAGATGCGATTTGAGTTCAGAATCTTTCTGTTAACTCTACAGTGTACCATTTACCTTAGATAAAGCATCCATAGCACCTTCCATGTGATTTACATCATTACTGTCCAAGCAAGTTAATAGGGCTTGCAATAGTTCAGGCCAACCCGAAACTCCCTCAAGCTGAACTACAACACTAATAATGGTTCCTACTGTGGACCTGATGTTCCTGTCCGCTGCTCCAAGACAAGGAAGCAACTCCGATTTCACATATTGCTGATAAACAGGAACCATCGATTTATACGCACTTTTCAGGTTATTCTTTAGATATAGACCAGCAGCCTGTCGAACCTCCACCGGCTTTCCCTGTCCAAAAAGCCAAATTTTCAGAAAAGAGAAATTATCTGGATTTCCACAATGCATCCAATCCACCATGCACCAAGCAATTGAGCAATCTATCTTAGGAACCAAATGATGCTCACAGATAAAAGGTTTCAGAACCAATTACAAACAAGTAAACCATTTTTTAGCCCCTTTACCGTTTAAACGGTTATAAAACACTTGATCTTCACATTTCTACTTTCATATAATCCCAAATACCATTTCCACCCAACAAATCATGATGTAGCCCAACCTAATGACTTGTCTCTAGTGATGAGCAGGTGTAGAATGAATTAAACTCTTTTTTCATTAAGAACAAATCATATACCCTCAAAGCACTGTTAATATTTTACATACAAAGCTGCCTCTACCTACACCATTCATTACCCTAAACTTTATTAAGGACATACTAAACACATACCCTATGCCATGCCATCAACTCTACTAGGCAAACAAAAACAAAAGGCAAAAAATATTCAGAATTCCAACGAAAAAGCCTTCCAAAATCAACAAAAAAGCAAATTGATCAACTTTAATTGCAGTGCAGCCTAAAATAAATACATAAAAAGGTGGCCATAGACATTAAGAGCAGTGTATATTATATAAACATGAGTGTAAAGGCATTGAATGGAGAGTGTGATGTACGTGAGCACGTGCGAGAATGAAAACGAGATAGTTGTTGAAGTCAGGGAGCTGAGAATAGTGGTGAAGCTGATTCCAAATGTGGGATTTATCAGCAGAAGAAGGAGAATGGGAAATCTGGCTCTCCAGTAAGCCACAAATCTCCTTAAACCCTTCTTCTTGGGGACTCCATGGAGCATTGGAAGCCATATTCCAAGTCGCAGGTGATTGATGAAGATTCTTCAAGACAAGACAATGAACTAGGAACTAGTTACACACTTCACAGACTATGTTTATTAATATTAATAATTAATAATATAATAGTAATACTAATAGCATAGGCAGCAACTAGAGGCCTTTTCAATAATAGAACCAATTTTATTTTATTTTATTTTATGCGTGCAAAAAGAAAGGGCCATGGACAGATATGAATATGATTGGGTTTTCATTTCATTTAGATTAGCTGGGTTGTCTCATTCAACTTTCAAGTGTCTGTCACAATAATGAAAATTATATTTCTGACCAAAAAATAATGAAAAGTATATAAGCTTGTACTTCTGAGCAATGTTGTAAGAACCGGACCGGATGGTTGAACTGGTTCACTCGTCGACCACTTCATGTATCGGCTCAATGGTTATAATTTCGACCGTCAGTTTGAGCGATCCGATCATGTTGAACTGTGACTTGAAGGCTTCTTTCACATGCCTTCCGATCCGTCTTTTACAAAACTTTTTGGGAAAATCCCAAATAAGCCCCTCTGAATACCCAAAAGGACAAGTGAGGAACCTAAGCTTCCAAAAGAACCATAAAGGAACCAGCACCTATCTGTCATTTTAAATTTTGCAAAAAAGACAAAATTGTCCCCATCCTAAAACACAAATTGCGAGAAGAGGGTGGGTGTTAGGGTGAGTTTAGGGTGAGGTAAGAATTTGTGTTTTAGGATGGGGGCAATTTTGTCTTTTCGCAAAATTTTAAAATGACAGATAGGTGCTGGTTCCTTCATGGTCCTTTTGGAAGTTTAGGTTCCTCACTTGTACTTTTGGGTATTCGGAGGGACTTATTTGGGATTTTCCCAAGCTTTTTTGAGTCAATTGGGAGTTTGTAGAAATAATAAGCCCATGCCCTTGTTTATTAACTCTGATGATTGACATCATTGAATAAGCTAGCTAAGTCTTTGACAGGAATAGGAGGAGTTAAAAATTAAAATTCACCTTCACATCATGAGGGAGGGAGCATGTTGTTTTATTTAAGGGCTAGTACTATGCCACTCAACTCTCACTTGATAATACTTTTGATTTATAAACTTTAAAATCCTTGGTATGGTTTTGCTGTTTGAAATTTCACTTGATTTGGTTTAGTTTCTATCAAGTAAATTATCATTATCATTTACTCTTATTTTTAGGCGTTGATCATTATTATTTACCTAATGTAAGGATTGATCATTGAACTTTAAAAAATGGAAAGTTAGGGCCTAATTGTTATCAACAAACCGTTATTTAAAAGTTCAAAGTTCAAATATATAATTGAGTGCGAGTTCAAAAACTAAAACCTGATTTTTAATTTTATTGATCAAAACGAAAATCAAATAAATGCTCGAGAACTTAAAGTGGTGCTCCATTGGTCCTAATTATAATATCTCAGACCACTATTATTGTAGAGAAATGAAGCAAAACAAGCTGTTTCAAATTTTAATATATGTTAGGTAAAATTATAGTGTAAGTTATTGTATAAGTAAAATAAGTTAATTTTGACAAAAAGTATAAATAAAAAATTCAAAATAATTTATTTTACATCTTTGATTTCTAAAAAAAAAAGAGTGAACTAGATCCTATAATTACTACCAAAGAAGTATCAATCATTTGTTAATGTCTATGTTCGATTTTACATGAAATAAATTTAAAAGATAATTTCTCTATGCAGAAAAGAGTGATAAACTAATATGATATTTTAAAAAACACTTCTTAACATAGATTTGGATTTTGAAAAAAAAAATTACTAAAAACATGAGAATGCTATAAAAAACAGCAAAGCAGTAAAAGTTGAAATGTTATGTCAGTATACAAATAGGTCGAGAATCAAATTCATTCAATTATTAGTATAATTGATAGTTAGAGGTGTGTGCCCTTTCTGGTAAAAGGAATATAAAGAAAATCATTATTCATGAAGGGGCCAACCAAAGTGGGCATCGAGATGTAAGGTTAGAAAATAGGAATGGACATTAATTAACTTAGTTAAGATGCTAGTTTTAGATTTAAAGACTAGGCCATGATAAAAATAAAAAAAGTATCTTGCATAAATTAAGATATTAAAATAAAATTAACATTCCATTTCCATTCAAAATAGGGCGAAGGGGCAAAAATAGCCACTGTAATTCTCCAAATGGACAACTTTGGCACCCGTAATTTCGATGGTGCAAAACCGTTCATTATAAACCAAAATGGGACAAATCTAGCCACGCCGTTAAGTTGAAGCTGACAGACGTGTGTTTCTGCGTGGGGCCCACATTCATTAACCTATGTGGCATGACAGTCAGCAAGTAAAGTGAAGCCACGTTGGGAAGCCCTGACACATCACCAAATCCCCAAATTGAAGCACAAAACCCTAATCTCCAAATCGCTCCTTCATCCTCACCACACTCACCTTCGAATTTGTCGGTGAAATCATCATCCCCACCTCCATTTGCTCTCCTGCGTGAAACCCATACCCCATACCAGGTACCATGAAGCAACCCAGACCCCATACAAAGTCTCCAATGGGTTCGAGTGGTCCGCTGGTGCGAGTGCTTCGCTAGGGCGAGTGGTCACATGGGTCGAGTGGTCCGATGGCTCGAGTGGCTTCACCTGGGTTCGTGTGGGTCCGATGGTGGCTGGGGTTTCAATGTTGGTGGCTAGGGTTTGGTTTTGGGTCCGATGGTTGCTAGGGTTCGAACATGTTGGCACTTTGAGAGTGTTATGTTTGTGTTTTGTTGGGGCATGATTGTGTGTTTTGTTTTTGGGCATCAAGTTGTTTTTTTATTTTTAGTTAACATATGTATTCGCATGGGCCCCAATATGACATGTTTATCTTTATTTTTTTGTCATATCATATGTAATGTAACACATAATTCCTTATTTCGCCATGTCATCATGTCAAATCACCATTCCCAGTCAACTAACGGTCAAACTTAACACTTCTGTTTGAGAGTGCTAAATTTGTCTCATTTTGGTTTATAATGAACGGTTTTGCACCATCGAAATTACGGGTGCCAAAGTTGTCCATTTTGGAAATTACGGTGGCTATTTTTGCCCCTTCGCCCTTCAAAATATATGGTTATGCTTAAATTGCAAATAAACATTTTGAATTAAAATAAACTACAAAATTTTGATATATGCTACATATGATTAAATTATGTATTATGTATTGATTTATAAGTAAAATAATTGAAACAAATACAAATATAAAAAATTCAAAGTGATTTGTTTACATCCTTAATTTCTAAAAAAAATCAAATGGATATTATAGTTAGGATTAACGTAAGTAGAACTAATCATTTGTTTATTAATGTTTATGTTCACTTTTACATTAAATAAATTTATAAGATATTTTTTTTCTGCACCGAAAAGAGTGAGAAACTACATGGTATTTTTTTTTAAAAAAAAATTCCTACATAGATTTAGATTATGAAAAAAGATTTTTTTAACAAAAACATGAAAAAAGCTAAAAAATTGCAAAGCAGGAAAATTTTATTATGTTCGTATACAAATAGGCTGAGAATCAAATTTATTCAATTATTATTACATTTGGCAGTTAAGGGTGTGTGCCCTTTCTGGTGAAAAACAATAATCATTATCCACGGAGAGGCCAACCAAAGAAGCCATCCAGATGTACGGTTAAGAAAATAGAAATGGACACTAAACTAGTTCGGATGCTAGTTTAAGATTTAAAGATTAGACCATAGTTAAAATTATGGATGAATTGTCATAAGTAAATTAATACGTTAAAATAAAATAAAATTTCACTTTCATTCAGAACATATACATGATCATTCTCAAATTGCAATTAAATATTTGAAATTAAAATAAAAGGGTATATGTAACCTGAAATCATGTTTAATAAGTCCCACTATTGTATTAATTAATTCAAGGCCAACGAGATCAGCTCGAACACAAGACTAAACTTCGTTTAAGTCCAAAAACCATTCAATTCTGTTTTAAAAGAAAATTGATATATTCAAGTCAGTGGTGGAGAGTATGAGCAGGAAGTTGAGTGGTTGGCAAGCTGCAAGTCTATCTCTAGCGGGTAGAATTACTCTAGTAAAATTAGTTACAAGTGCTATAGTACTGTACCCGATGCAACATGAGAGACTTCCTCAAGGCATAGTTGCGGAGCTGGAACGTTTGCAAAGGAATTTCATTTGGGGTGAGGATGGAAGGAATAAAAAAAGACATGTTGTTGTTTGGAATCAATTGTGTAAGTCCAAAAATAATGGAGGGGTTGGAATTAAGAAACTCAAGCTTATGAATGATGCATTTCTAATGAAGATACTTTGGAATTTGAAGTCTAATCCTGATAATTTGTGGGTTCAAGTGCTCCAAGGAAAATATGGCAGGAGTATGCAGGAGGGTAGCAGCCTAATAGCAAAGCAAACAGATTCCAAACTTTGGAAGGAGCTGAGTAAACTAGAAGATATTATGGGACAAAATATTCACCAGCAGGATCAGGGTATGGTGTGGCAACCTTCCAGCAGCGGTCATTATACAGTGGCTAGTACATATAACTGGTTGTTGCAAGAAACTGAAAATAGCAGACAGAAGTACTGGAAGCTAATCTGGAATCTTCAAGTTCCAGAAAGAATTAGAACATTTATGTGGTTAGGTTCCCTACAACGACTTCCAACCAAAAAGTTAACCAGTAAGTGGGATGATTCAGATGGTGACTGCCCGGTATGCTTTCAAGATACAGAGAAGCATCTCCATGCACTCAGAGATTGCCCTCTAGTTCAGAGTATATGGAAACAATTGGTGCCCGAAACAGGTGGCATCTATTTTTCAATTTAAGCTGGGATAATTGGCTTAAAACTAACTTGTTATTCAGCAAAAGAATTTCGGCCGAAGCTCAATGGCCGGAAATATTTGCAGTTGGATGCTGGAGCATGTGGAAATGGAGAAATCAACAAGTACATGATGCACACTTCTCCCTTCCGCGAGATACAAGTTTGCAGATTAAAGCCATACTTCAGTCATATTGTTTGAAGTGGGAGTATGATTACCAAGGAGCGCCTTCAATCCAAATCATTGATGTACAGTGGGAACCACCCAATCCAGAGTGGATTAAACTTAATACAGATGGTGGTTGGTCTGAAAGTTATGGGGGTGGATGCGGGGGAACCATCAGGGGAGATAGTGGAGAATGGTTAAAAGGATTCTCTTCCAAAGCTGAAGGAGGGACTCCTTTATGTATCGAATTGGAAGCTATAGCTAAGGGTTTATGTATCTGTTGAGACTTAGGATTTCAACGAGTTGAGGTTGAAACAGATGCTAAACTAGCTATTGAAGCCATTGAAGGGAAAACCATGGTTAGGGGGTGCGAACAAGTATTACAACAAATACTAGAACTTAGAAACAGAGATTGGCAACTCAAATTTGGGCATTTATATAGAGAAGGTAATCGCTGTGCTCATCAGATGGCAGAACTGGGAAAGAAGCAGCGCCAGAGAATAATAATGTGGGATTCTCCTCCACATGAAGTTGAAGAAATTTTAAGAGTAGATAATTCAGACCGTTCTTGGTCTAGAAGAGTACTAGTGTAGTTTGGGCTATGCCCCCTTTTGTTACCAAAAAAAAAAAAGAAAATTGATATAAACACAAACAGCAGAAGAGGGGTGAAAAACCACCAATAACTTTCGTACATGATTATTTAAACGTCATTCTCTCGAGAAATCTAGGCAAAAGCTATCATAATTTGCCTTTTTCATTGAAAGCACCAATGTTTTAAGGCAACAGAAAAATCTCATTGATACACGATTACTCCAATATCATCATAACATCAATCGTGCAAGTCATCATCAATACGGACACCAAATAGATTAATAGTGGCATTCATCCTCAGCTTATTTAATTTTGGGAAAATGTCATTTAAATCCCTCCGAATATACAAAAGGACAATTCAGGAACCTAAACTTCCAAAAGGACCATGAAGGAACTCAGACCTAGTTGACATTTCAAATTTGTGTGAAAGGACAAAATTACCCCCATCATTAAACAAAAATTACTTTCCACCCTGACACCCCCATTTCCTCTTCTCCATTCACGCATGAACCCTAAAACCCACACCCACTGCGTCTCCTCTCTTCTCTCCCTCACGTTCTCAATCCTCTCATACTTCCACCCTAAGGTGAACAAAACACTTGATACATGCATTAGGTTCACACCCATTTCGATGTTATTTATACATTCTGCTGGTAGTTTTCGGTGAAGAGAAGTTATATGGGATTTCGGGCATGTCATTTGTTATCCCCTTGGCTAGACCTGCGTACTCTGATGTTTAATTCAGAAGCCATATTCACACTTTATTTAGGTTTGTGTGCTCTGAGTAATTGCCACTCTTTTTTTCATTTTGGCTTTTCCTCTGACTTGTATTTGTAGTTTTTGCAAATGGTTTTAGGTGAAGCAAAATTTGGGCATAATCTGAAGACATCATTTATCAAGAGATCATTCAAATTTAAAGACTGAGTTTTAAGAAGGAAATGGAAAGGTTTGTATAAGCTTTGGTCGTTACTGAATCTAAGTTGGAAAAAGTCCAATGTCATGTGAAATTAGTATCACATGGTTTTACATTTGAAACTCACTCATTCGTGTTTCTTATGGTTGCAGAAAATGATTGATTTAATTGAAAATTAACCTGTTGTAGAAGTGATTATTTGGAAACATGTGTTTCTTATTGTGGGGGAATTCTGTCAAGCTGCGAAATCATAGACTAGATCTTACTAGCTTCTGATAAATTGATGTGCAACGACTTCCTGATTTTGATGTAGGAGTGTAGGACTGTGGCGTCCATGTCCTTATTTGGTTGTCACTTGGTTGTCATGATAGAGTCCAGGAGCGTGGCTAAAGTACTTAAAGGATGATGTTAGAAAGTTTAGGTCCACTCTGATGTGGTGGCCTTTTGCATTTGTTAGTTTGAGAATTTGTTAGTACAGAGAAACACTTTTAGTGTAATGATCCATGTATATGTTAGTTTGGTGTAATGATGTTAGAAAGAATGATTGTTAGTTTGAGTATATGTTAGGACAAAAACATAGAAGTGTCTTGTGAGACAAGCTTTTTGTGTAATGATCAGTATTTGCTTATTAATGAAACATTTTTAGCAAGGAATACTGTAGTAGCATATATATTAACAATTGCATTGTAACCATTAACAATTGAACCTTAGTCACTAACATTTACAACATAGCCATTAACTTTTGGGTCATTGGGAATTAACTTTCTTGTAAAAAAACGTGTATTTTGTATTAACAATTGCATTGTAACTATTAATAATTAAACCTTAACCATTAATATTTACAACATAGCCATTAACTTTTGCTTCATTGGGAATTAAGTTGTTAAAAAACGCGTATTTTGTATTAACAATTGCATTGTAACCATTAACAATTGAACCTTCGTCATTAACATTTACAGCATAGTCATTAAATTTTGTGTCATTGGGAATTAACTTGTTAAAAAAACATGTATTTTGTATTAACAATTGCATTGTAACCATTAACAATTGAACCTTAACCATTAACATTTACAACATAGTCATTAACTTTTGGATCAGTTGGAATTAATTTGTTAAAAAAACGCGTATTTTGTATTAACAATTGCACTATAACCATTAACAATTGAACCTTAGCTATTAACTTTTGGTCATTCGGAATTAACTTTCTTGTAAAAAAACACGTATTTTGTATTAACAATTGCATTGAAACCATTAACAATTTAACCTTAACCATTAACATTTACAACATAGTCATTAACTTTTGGATCAGTCGGAATTAACTTGTTAAAAAACACGTATTTTGTATTAACAATTGCACTATAACCATTAACAATTGAACCTTAGCTATTAACTTTTGGGTCATTCGGAATTAACTTTCTTGTTAAAAAACGCGTATTTTGTATTAACAATTGCATTGTAACCATTAACAATTGGAGAATACCAATTAACAACTAGAACTTACCCATTAATAATTGGGCCATTTGAATTAACTTCCATGTTAACAAATGCGTCTTCGCTATTAACAATTGCAGCGTAATTATTAACAATTATAGCATATCAATTAACAACTGGATCATAACAATTAACAACTAGAGCATACCCATTAATAATTGTTAATAAGGCATTGCTTTGAACCATGGAGAATTAAATTCTTGTTGGCTAATTAAGACTTAAGAGTATATCAAATTAGCTTGCATAAAGCTACTACATCTCTGCTGAAAGCATCAGATACATCTTAAATGGAGCTTCTTCAATGTTAATAACCTTCACTTTCCCATCTACTACATAAGTTGACCATCAACACCAAAATTTCAGCAACTATATATTCTTTAGAAACCAAAAAAAAAGTGGAAGGAAGATTTCTATATAACATGCTCAAGACCACATGATAATCATATGGTTGAAAGGTTTATAGGATGAATAATGAAATTTAACACATCTATGGGATTGAGTTCCAAGCAGAGCAACAGAGAGACCTATTGTCAAATCCAAGCTTTTGTGGAAGCTAACATCAAAATCCCCATAAAATTCAATCTGCAAATAAATATTTGACACTCTTGAAATTAGTAATTGAAGCACGATAATCAGCATTTTGACTATATAATGGTTTGTGAAGGACACACAAAAAATCCATATAGATTGCATACATATTAATTCTGGGAGGTTGAAGTTCATAAAAATCACTTTATTCTTCTTGCACATCAACAACAGAAAAATTATGTTCCTATTCCTGGAATAGTAGCATAAGGAACAATTCTGCAGAGAAATTATTTTGCCTATATAATGGTTTGTGAAGCACTTGTGCAGAGAAATTCTCGGTCAAAAAGGAATATCACAACAACAACATACCAAGCATAGGTTCTCACCTGGATTGAAGGCGAGGGGTGTTGAGGGCAAGAGAAGCGCAAGAGGGTGATTTAGCCTATGGAGAAGCGGTGGTCAGTGAACACAGATCGGTGGGGATGACTGGTAGGAGATGGCAAAGTGGAGGAGTGGGGGTGGGTGGTGCGACGGGTGGGTGAGAATGAAGGTAGAGGTGGAAGGGAAAGTGAATGTGGGAGGAGGAGATGTTATGAGAGTGGGGGGTATTTGAGTCTTTGTGCAACATTTAGTAATCTTAATTTAGTACCTAGTTCCTTCATAATCCTTTTGGGTATTGGGAGGGATTTTTTTGTCATTTTCCCTTTAATTTTAACTTAGGAAGAAAATATTATGAGGATAGGATTTAATTTTAACTTGGAAGAAAATATTATGAGGATAGGATCATAGATTATTTGTATTGACCTACCTTCAGAAGAAATATTATTAAGTTTCCTATGCTTTGATGGAAATTGATTTCCTAGAATCCAAGTTTCCAGCAAATCAAATGGAAAATGCACTATAATTACAGAACTTGCGAAACATGCACTTGAGCTTTGCTACCAAGGCAATCCCCAAAAAACACTAATTTAGCCACTAAGTTGTAACAATTTGAATTGATAATACGTCCAAAAATATAGCAAATAATATACCCTTACACAACACTTACTAATTACAGTGCAAGTGAATACAAATAAGCAAGCATCAGCTTATTGCTGCATATGTAAATTGCACCATTCTGTACAAGCAAGCATCAGCTACAAATTCCAACAGGGCAATACAAATAATGGTTTTATCAGCTAAAAGATATATCCACACTCCCCTTTAAGCTCGTATCGAGTATGCTAGTGTCACATTGTAACTGTAAATTATCAAGTATATTAACTAGGCACAGAAATAAATACAGTGAGATTAGTACAAACTATAAAGTGCTTCAACGTTTCATGTTACTGCTCCTTAACTAGCACATCATAAGACCGACACAAGTTGTCAAGGTAGAAAAGTGAGATATGGAGTTGATGCTTTATTCTGTGGTGGCTAAAGAATTTGGGTGAATCGTAAGCCAAATAGGGCAATCTCGTGCTTCATTATTACCGATCATTTTCGCTTCTGTGCAGCCTGCAAACAAATACAAGTCAACAAATCAGGTAAGAAATATAGTAACAGATGTCATTACAACATTTTGAGATAAAGGGGCTCAAAAATCGTATGATAGTTCAAATGAGCTTAAAGAACTAATAAAAATCAAATCAAACATGTCAACACCTGAAACTTTTTTTGTAAAACATAACATCTCCTGAACAACTACCATTTATGTCCTCAAGGATCAAAATATATATGATGTGAATCAGCAACACCAAACCCTTGTACAGCAGAGAAACATGCACTTCCAGAAAACCTATCAGCTAAAAACTGAAACAGCTCACTAACAGCTCATATATTGGGAGAGGTATTGGATCTTCTACGACTACAAATCAACTATTGCTAGTTCAATAATCAGAAACGAATTGTTGCTGTTGATCATCTCAAACGGACCCCAAAGAACATTCCTTTTGTAAAACGTAACTGAAACCAATGGGAGCATTACACTAACAGCTCAGATGAAGGGCTGTGGGTATTTATAGGAGAGCAACTGAAGAAACATTCTAATTCCATCATCCCATGGTTGGATGCATTATATTTTCAAGAAAACCAGGGGACAAAGATGCTCCCACAAAACGAAGATTTTCTTCATTTCAGTGACCTCCCAAAATATACAGAAGAAGCAGGATTTTAATAGTATCTCATAAAACTCTAGATTTTAAATTTACTCACCAAGCACTGGAAACAAAAAGAAAGCAGATAAAAAAATCAAATTGGACTCATCACATAAAAATTATTTGCTGTACTCTCAATTCCTCTGCATCCCTCAGCATACACTTCAATTTTTTCCTTTCCTTAAGGTTAGTTATGCTGCCCAAAGAAGAAAATAAACTTTCCACTCTACTCCATTTCTTAAAGAGTCCATTCTACTGTCAAACTCCCAAGTCCAAATATCTCAAAGAAACAAAATTTTAATTTAAAATTCAAGAAACTGGAGACCACATATACCACACAAAAAGCATGCTACATATCCACTTTACATAAAAATAAAATGTTTCCATCACTAATTCAAAATTCTACTTGGTACATTTACATATGATATAAGAAGGACATCAAAATCCAGAGAGTCAAAAGGCACACCTTTTGCAGCTTCTCCAATACAGAATCCTCAAAAGCTTGATACCCAGCACCAACCAGGTTACTTATCTTATCAGGCACTACAGGTCTCTCACTACTTGTGAACTGTGTTGCCACAGCAGGCTGAAGAGGCAAAACCAGCAAAGGATTAGAAACATGACCACACATTGTTCCTGTAGCAGCAACCTACACACAAAAAAAACCCACCACCATTAAACACCAAAATAATCCCATCAAAACACTAAATCTCAAAACTTGATCACAAAATTTAATCCTTACAGCTCCTTCCTTTGAACCCATAACAACAAGTGCAGAACCCTTCTTCTTATTCCCCTTAATCACCACATCCTCCACGTCACCAAACTCTGAAAACACTTCCCTCAACTCCTCAGCCGTGTAATCATCACCACCCTTCTCCCACGTGACCTTCAAAACCCTTTCTTTCTCCAACCCAATCCC
Source organism: Mimosa pudica (assembly GCA_029929735.1). Taxonomy (NCBI): domain Eukaryota; kingdom Viridiplantae; phylum Streptophyta; class Magnoliopsida; order Fabales; family Fabaceae; genus Mimosa; species Mimosa pudica. Next base: position 12,855,984 of record JAKELP010000002.1, read on the forward strand.
AACCTCCACAAAAGCTTCCTTCTTTTTCAAGCCCTCCCCAGTGGGGCCCACCTTGGGGCCCACCTTATGCATGGCCCGAATCCGAGCAATCTCCTCCTTCAACTGCCTCGCAATTCTCTCCTCCTCTTCTTCTCTCACTTTCACACCTGGGTCCTCATAAAAAGCCGATCTTTCTCTCTCCTCGAGATCGGAGACCATTTTTCTTCGCTTCCCATCGCGTTCTAAAGAACGGCGTTGTTGCTGGCGCTTCAGGCGGAGAAGATCGTCGAACAATTTGCGGGCTTTTTGGTCTTTGAGGATTTCGTAGGAGGTTTTGAGGGTTTGGAAGTTGGAATGGGCGTTCGGGTCGTCGGGTCTTTTGTCGGGGTGTAATTCTAGGGCTTTTGCTCGGTACGCTTTTGATATGTCCTTTTCGGTTAGTTTGGATCCTTCCTCGCCGGAGGGGAGGCCTAGAACGGTGTAGTGGTCTACGGCGTCCATTTTTTTCCGGCGAGGGCGGCGGTGGGGTTTGGGAAAATGAGAATGGTGATTGTCTGGTTTGTAATGAGGGTTGCTTTTACTTGTTTGGGCTTGGGCCAGTTGAATTGTGGCCCGTTGAATTTTAAAACACATTTTATATTTAATAAATGGGCCTATATAGTAAATTGTATAAAGGCACTCAACATTGCCCCACACATTGGTGATTCTGAGGGTATAAAATTATAGTATATGATAAATGACCATTTTTCTGTAAAATTATATAGTATATGATAAATTATAGTATATAGTAAATTTCAATGACAACTTCTAGTTTACATTATCAAATGACCATTTTTCTGTAAGTTGTAATGAAAATCAAGAATGCTTTTGGAGTTTTAATGGATTTGGAGGAGGAATCGAATAATGAGGGAGAAAGATTCATATTATTATCTCGTAATGAGAGTTTGTTGCCTTCATCTTCTAATGTTGATAATATTCTACATGCTCAGGTGAGTGGTTCTTTAGAAAATGTTAATGGTGGTTGTGAGAACCACAATCTCAATTCAATGATTCCCCAATGAATGTTATTTTCTGGAATTGTAGAGGGGTGGGAGCAAGATCTTTCCCAGGATTAATAAGAGAATTACAGTATAAGTATAAAGTAGACATTGTTTTATTGTTTGAGACTCGTTGTGGAGGTATGAAAGCAAAGAAGATAATCTCTAAGATGGGATTTAATGGCTCATATGTTGTTGACGCTCAAGGGTTTAGTGGAGGTCTGTGGGTGTTGTGGCGTGATGAGAGTTGGACTGTTAGTATAATTGGTTCATCTGAGCAATGTGTTCATTTGAGTTTTGATCATAATGGGGAGAAATGCTTAGTTTCTGCGGTGTACGCAAGCCCTTATTATGTGAAAAGAAGGAGTTTATGGAGAGAGTTGGAGGAGTTTGGTAATGAGGTGGAAGGTCCGTGGTGTGTAGGAGGAGATTTTAATGCTATTTTATTTGAGAATGAACGACGGTCTACTAGGAAGGAGTATTCTTTGGTGGATAAGGATTTTTCTAATTGGTATGGGGAGTCCGGTCTATCTCATATTCATACTATGGGATCTTTTTTTACTTGGAGTAGAGAGGGTTGTGAGAGCAGACTGGATCGTATTCTAGCAAATGATATGTTTATGGATAGATTCACTGAAGCTAAAACAACAGTTTTATATAGTTTCAAGTCGGATCATAAGGCTTTGTTATTGACGATGAAGGTGTCTCATTGTTCGGTTGCTTTTGAACGTCCTTTTAGGTTTGTGGCTTCATGGTTGTTACATAATGACTTTAATGAATTTATGAAGCGGGTATGGGATAAGAATTTGTCATGGTCCCAAAATGTGAATGTTTTTACCCAGCAAGTGGAGGTGTGGAAGACGGAGGTATATGGTCATGTGGGAAGAAGAAAGAAACAAATTCTTGCTAGGCTTGATGGTATTAGTAGAAGTTTAAAGAATCAAGGTTCTTGGTCTTCTCTCTCTCAGCTTCAGAAAGAACTATGGCAAGAACTAGAGACACTAATTTTGCAGGAAGATATTATGTGGGCTCAAAAGGCAAGGTGTGAGTGGTTTTATTTAGGGGATAAAAATTCGAAATATTTTCATCGAAGGGCGAATGCAAGGAGGAGGATAAATCGTATTGAAGCTCTCAAGGGTGAGGATGAAGAGTGGATATTTGATGTGGATCAGATAAAGAATGTAGCTGTGAATTTTTATCATATGCTTTTTTCTGAAGATCGTGCGCATAGGGATGTGTTGAATGTTGATGTATCTTATCCTATGCTTACGGAGGGTGTTATTAGTAATATGAATATTGATGTGAAAGAGGTGGAAGTTGAGACTGCTTTGAAGAGTATGGGCCCTCTTAAAGCTCCAGGTCCTGATGGTTTTAATCCTTTATTCTTTCAAGCTCAATGGAAACAGGTTAGTGGAAATGTTATTGATTTTGTGCGAAAAGTGTTTGAGAATCCTTGTTTGATTAGGGAGGTTAATCAGACTTTTCTTGTGCTTATTCCTAAAGTCCCTAACCCAGAATTTATAAGAGATTTTCGTCCGATTAGCCTTTGTAATGTGATTTATAAATTGATAACGAAAATCATAGTTAATCGGATTAAGCCTGTTATGTCGACTATTATTTCCCCTAATCAGTGTAGTTTTGTTCCGGGACGTTTGAGCTCAGACAATATTATTGTTGCTCAAGAGGTGATCCATACCATGAAAACTATGAAGGGAAAGAAAGGTTTTATGGCTGTAAAAATTGATTTGGAGAAGGCGTATGATAGAATTAATTGGGAATTCGCTATTAATTGTTTAAGGGAGGTGGGAATTCCGGAGAGCTTGATCTTCTTGATTCAGGAGTGTATATCTTCTCCCTCTATGCAACTATTGTGGAATGGTAGTAAGTCAAATGTTTTTAATCCTTCCCGAGGTATTAGACAAGGTGATCCTTTGTCTCCGTTTTTATTTGTGATTTGTATGGAGAAGTTGGCTCATTTGATTCAGTCAAATATTTCATCTGGAAACTGGAGACCAATTCGTCTTAATAAAGGGGGACCACCATTATCTCATTTGTTTTTTGCTGATGATTTGATTATTTTTGCTGAAGCTCGTTTAGACCAGGTACAAGTGATTAAAGATTGTCTTAATGCGTTTTGTGATGCTTCGGGTCAAAAGATAAATGAAGGAAAGACAAGAGTTTTCTTTTCTCGCAATATTAATCATAATATTAAATCTCAACTAAGTCATAGTTTGGGATTTAATATGTCTGCTGATTTGGGTAGATATCTTGGGGTTCCTCTTCATCATGAGAGGGTTTCTAAGTCAATGTATCAATTTACGGTGGATAAGGTAAAACAAAGATTGGCTAGCTGGAAGTGTCATTCTTTGTCTCTGGCAGGGAGGAATACTCTTATTAATTCAGTGGCTTTGTCTATTCCTAATCATGTGATGCAAACGTCTATTATTCCTGTTGCTTGTTGCGATGAGATTGAGAGGAATGCCCGGAATTTTTTATGGGGTTCAACAAGTGATAAGAAGAAAGCTCATTTGGTGGCGTGGGACAAAGTTTGTTATCCTAAAGTGTGTGGTGGATTGGGTCTTCGTCATGCTTCTCTTCAGAATAAGGCTTTTATGATGAAAGTGGGATGGGGGTTGGTGAATAACAAGGATGCATTGTGGGCCCGAGTAATTAGAAGTAAATATAATTGTGGTCAAGATTTGATCCCTATTATACGAGCAAAGAAGCCGGGGTCAAGAGTGTGGAGTGGAATTAAAGCTGTTTGGGAGAATGTTAAGAATGAGATTGAGGTTGTTCACAGGAATGAGGAGTATAAAGTTAGATGGAAGCTTGAGAGGAGTGGGATGTTCTCTGTCAGATCAGCATATACGAAAGTTGCTGATTTTAATGCTCAGGAGGATCAATGTTGGAGGAACATTTTGAGGCTCAAGGTCCCTCAGAGATGTAAAATGCAGATGTGGTTTTTTATGCATGATAGACTTCCTACTAATGAGAGGTTGCTTGAATGGAGAATTCATCCAGATGGTTCTTGCGCGTCGTGTAATTCGCAGTTGGAATCAACGGTACATGTGATAAGAGAATGTGGTAATGCTAAAGAGGTTTGGCTTAACTTGGGAATCTCTTTTGCAAATAAAGAATTTTGGGAAAGTAATTTACATGATTGGTTAAGGAAGAATGTGAAGATGCGTAGAGGGTATGGGATGGATAACTGGAATGAAGTTTTTTGTGTGTCTTGCTGGTTGATTTGGAGAAGAAGGAATGAAGTGACCCATAATAATGAATGTTCAAGTGTGTATGAAGCCATAGCAGAGATCAAAGGCATTATTAGATGTATGCATAGGGCGAAATCTGTCTTGCCCAATTTAAGGATGTAGGTTATTTTTTGTTTGTATTTTCCTTCCTTTTTATCAAAAAAAAAATTGTAAAACGTGCAAATATAAATTGTAAAAAGGGCATTTTGCACCATGCATGGGAGTGAAGAACAAAGATGATGGTGAAATGTTCATACCATCTCATGGAATAATAGTGTTACTATTTGACACAAGTTATGGAAGATACTAGTGGCTTAGTGAGTTGGAGTCTTTTCTTGGCTCCTCCTCAAATAGAGAAAGATTGTTCACTAATGTGGAGAGAGTCAAGACTTCACTCAAGAACCGACATGCTCATTGTGTCATCAACAACATGAGGATATCACTCATGCACTCAAGTTTTACCCCTTGGTTGCCTCAGTTTAGAAGAAAGTTTTTCCTCAAGATATGTACATAGGTTTTCTATGAATGACTCTAAGAGTCATTCTTAGAAAATTTGAACTAGATATCTCTTGGAAGATAGACATTTGTATCACTTTTTGGAAATTGTGGAAGGTTAAGAATCGTAGGATTTTTGATCATGTTCATCAATTCAATACTAAGGACATTGTTTTTAAAGATTAGGTCTTTAGTTTACAATACTCAAAAGAGTTTCTCTCTAACTAGTCTCCTCTCATAAGTAAGACACTAGAAAGACTTGTACAAATCCTTTACACACACACACTTCCATTAAAAAAAGATGGTGAGATACCTCATTTTGATTTACCATGTCTATTTTTATACCTTCAGAATTACCATGATACTAGATGTCTCTTTTACAATTTATTATGTATAGTTTTACACATTTCCTCTTCATAAATTGACTCCTTATAATGTTTGGGTTTGGGTTCAAGTTATGCATTTTGTACTATCTCATCTGGAATGGGCAAGTGAATTTTGGATAGTTCATAACTTTTTACTTAATTGACAGGAAATGTTAAAACAGAACAAAAGAAAGCTAATTCCACTGATTAATAAATAGTCAAATGCAAATAAACACATACAAATTTCGTCCAACTGAAAATAATGTCATTAACTATAAAATAAATAATATTATGAAACAAGCAACATACATGGAAAGGCTTGGCAATCCAACAAATCCTATCCGAAAAGAAAATCCCAAAATACAAATCGCGCCATAAACAAACATGGTAATACAACACAGCTAAAACTCCCTCTCCAAAAGAAACATGGCACTTGAATCGCAAGATCCACGTGGTTTTACATCTGACCGAGGATATTGGAATTGATGCACTAAGCCAGGCACTAACTTAATTGTTCTTATTCTTGTCACTTTTGGCGAGAAAGCAGAGGAGTAATTTAATTCCCAAGACCACGGGGAACTACTTGAGCAGGGGATAAATGCTTGAGCTAAGTACAATCCATTAATTACTGGCGTCCCGGCTATAATATTGGTCGAGAGTCTTTGCTGGTATACGATGAAGCAGCTCACGGGGGAAAATCCGAAGCAAAGTCCATGCAAGATCCAGTGACTGGAAGATGTTGCGGGTGTCATAAGCTCCCTGGGTGACAAACTTCCTCTCAAACTTGTCCAAGAATTCCAGATACAGCTGTTAGAAGACAAAAACTTGTTAATAACACTTCATGAAGAGACTAATTTTTTCAAATGAGATGGATGAGACAAATATAAGAGACCAGATCCTCAGATGAAAGTGCTTCTTCTCCAACCACGGCTTTCATTGCCTGGACATCCTTTCCAATGGCATAATTTGCATAGAGCTGGAAACAAGCAAGTTAACACTGGTTAGATGATTACAAACTTGCATTGCGAAAAATAAATATCACACTGAAGCACAATTGGACCTGGTTCGAGACATCAGAATGATCCCTTCTAGTCATTCCCTCACCAATGGCACTCTGCAAAGGTCGTCAATAATGCATCATGACTCATTAGTGTGTAAGACCATAAATCGTATAATTTGCTATTTTCTTCATGAAACAACACAAACTAGTCACTCTGCAACATCTTGATATCAAAGAAACAAGAAGATTATCCTCACCTTCATCAACCGAGACAGTGATGGAAGCACATTGATTGGTGGGTATATCTACACAATACAAAAAAAATTGAATGTTTTATTTCAATAGATATGATAAAGCCTACATAACTGAACAATATAAAGTGAAAATTGAGTGGGTTGTTGATACAAATTAGACACCTACTTCAAAAACCATGACAAAGAAACTAGTTCCATTTATGCAAAAGGATTATTCATAAAAAAAATTCCCTATAACTGAAGAATATTATATGTTACAACAGTCCACCATGACGTGTCAAGTGAAACATGACCAAATCAATGTTTGCCGAAGCCATAATATAGGGAGAGTGCTGAAAAATATGTGCAATCCTATCTTGCAGTAAATTTACATGTTAAATGTTGGAATCCTCCCTAAAACAACTTCCCTTCAGTAGTGAATTCCACCGACTAATCAAGCAAATTGTGTTCATTAGATGCAAAGTTACGGTCAACCATCTTACTTGTCTGTTATACAGCTGTCTATCGATGTATATCTGCCCCTCTGTAATGTATCCCGTGAGATCAGGAGTTGGATGTGTGATATCTGTACAAAATTTTAAGAACATGATGTCAACACTAAAAGCATGTTATGAAATATAGCTGATGCATATATATACATATAGGTTCTTACCATCATTTGGCATGGTCAGAATTGGAATTTGTGTGATAGAGCCTTTTCGCCCCTCAATTCTTCCAGCACGTTCATAGATTGTTGCAAGATCTGTGTACATGTAACCTGGATAGCCACGCCTTCCAGGCACTTCTTCCCGAGCAGCAGACACCTATAAAATACAGTGCAAGCAGCAACTTGTGTCAAAAAAAATCACCCAGTATTTATGATTTATTTCTCATCCTTTCAGAGTAAGAAAAAATAATAGCAAAAATTTCTTAAAATCACTCTTTTGGAAATCTCCATAAAACATCCACAACTTGCTTCTCAGCATTCAAAAATAAGAGAGAAAGCAGTCTCCGATGTTGCCTCTAATTATAGATATCCATAGAAATCACAACTGCCTGATGGCTAAAGAATTGATAGATAACAGCAAGGGCTATAAGAGGTTTCTCAGCATCTTATTTTCTTCCCTTTAGCTGCCTCATTTTCTAATAAATAAATAAAAATTTAAGGTGCCTTACCTCACGAAGAGCATCAGCATAAGAACTCATATCTGTAAGTATCACAAGAACATGCTTTCCACATTCATAAGCCAAATATTCAGCAGTTGTTAGAGCAATACGAGGAGTGATAATACGCTCAATTGTTGGATCATTTGCCTGTAGTTGATAGCAGCAGCCAATGAACAAAAATTTATAGATCAACTCCTTTGTCCAAAATATAAATATTGAGATTTTTAAATAAGAAACACTGCTTCGATTAAATTTCCTACTCAATGAACAACCTTGTTTTCCTCAAAATACATTAACGCATCTTTTACAAATCGTTTTTAGGTGATAGATTTAAAAATCTAAAAAAAAAGGAATGTACAAATTTTTCTATTATTTAGATACACAATCCTTTCAGCTTAAATAGCGAAAATGTTAGTTCCAAATGCAATGCTAATGCATCATTATTCATATCTGGTCTTGTTCTCTAATATTTGAATCAAAATATAGCAGTTCCATCTTCATGATACCATTGACACAGGACAGCCTTAAGCTCAAACTGAACAGACAAAGAATTTGGAAAGTTAAAGGGAAAAAAATCGAGCACATGCAATCTAATTTCAAAAAACCTACCAGATTAAGAAAAAGGGTGACCCTCTCCATCGAGCCATTCTCCTCAAAGTCACGTTTAAAAAATTGCGCAGTCTCCATGTTAACTCCCATAGCTGCAAACACAATGGCAAAATTGTCTTCTTCCCCACCCTATATAATAATGATAAAATGTCTTAAGGTAAAACCAACTTCTCAATCTTATAAAATGTAGGTGAGTCATAAGTTTTAACGAAATCAGGAAACAATAAGGCTCATTCATTTCAAGGAAATTTAAATAAAAGTGTGTGAGAGAGGGAGAGTAAAAAATAATGCAAGAAAAATATAAAATTCCAGATTGTATTTGGCAGCATCTTTATTGCCCTTCCCAGTTAATATTGCAATTTCAATTTTCAAGAACTGTAAGAGTCATAGTGGCTAGTTTTAAATCTGCCCCGAAAATCCCAAGAAAACTAGAAGCTCCAAACGTCAGATATTCAACTGCCAAGCAAGCACAAATATAAATATTGATGGCAATCAATGTGGTATGACTCAGGAGAGAGATCTTTCATTTAACATTTTCAGTTCCCCATGCAATGATATAAGAAAAACGTGTTCTAAAAAAGAGTAGGGGAAAAGGTCCAATGTTCAAATGCTCCAAATGTAATAAAAAATAAAGCCCTAAACCTTTCATCTATATGCTTACTCAACAACAGTAAATGTCATGTCAGTATATTTTGATCATAAACAAGGTGTATAAGTAAACAAAATAGCCAAAACTTTCTGTCAGGTGCATAATACAGCAAGTGCTCGAATTACTTTAGCCCGGAAAATGCAAGTACAGTAAACCAGGAAGACCTGACTGGAATACAAGCCGTATAAAGCAAGTGCACTTTAGTACATCTATACCTCGAGAAGATTATCAGACTTCTCCAATCGCTTGACTAAGCCAGCCTGACGACATATCTGAGCAGCAATTTCATTATGGGGAAGACCAGCAGCTGAGAAAAGAGGGATCTTTTGACCTCTAGCAATGGAATTCATGACATCAATTGTAGATATTCCTGTCTGTATCATCTCCTCTGGATACGTTCTCTCACTAGGGTTGATAGAACTTCCTGCATTAGGGAGAGATATTAAGAAAAGAACAATAAATTTGTGAAGCAACATGAAGAAATTAAACTGAGAATCCCAAAAGAAACTCAGTCACCTGATATATCCAAGTAAGCCTCAGGCAATATGGGTGGACCATTATCAATAGGTTTACCAGAACCATTAAATATGCGTCCAAGCATATCAAGTGAGACAGGAGTTTTCAACACCTACAGGCATGAGAGGGAAGTTTTTGGAACCATTAAATATATCAAATACCATGTCAACATTGGCAATTTTAATTCTCAATTACTTATGTTAAATTACAAACGATGAGCAATGAAATTTATGATGATAATGCACAAATCAATCAGCATTTCTCCCCTGTAGCTATGATGTACTAATGGAATGATTATAGGGGTTTGAAATAACAATTCAAAAGGCACATACTCACACATTAGTCATTGATTGAATCAATTCTATATAAACAGAAAATCTTTACATTCAAATATAACTCCCAAGTCAGTAAACATATTATTTAAGTCGACAGTTTCATGGAAAAGTGCTTAATATAATATGCATTGAAGCAGACTTCTATTTAAGCATTTTTAATAAGATAAAGTGCAATTCGTACCTCTCCAGTGAACTGCACAGTTGTAAATTTATTGTCGATACCAGATGTGCCTTCAAAAACCTGGCCAACAGTGTAAAAAAATTAATATTCATATTCCAGCAGCAGATTGCAAAATTGAACAGTTACAAGGCACCTACGTGGAATTACAAGACTAATAAGATATTCTTGGTACCTTCTTTTCTTTTATTTGATTGTTCCTAGTGTACATTACTAATACAATAATCAAACCAAATACATTGGGACACATATCTCCTCATTTTATATGAAGCTATCCTCCCAAATGAAGCAAAATGGGCAACAATAAATGTCATAGGAAATCACCTGAACAACAGCCTTTTCGCCATCAACTTCTAAAACTTGCCCACGTCGAGTAGTTCCATCTCCTAAACGAATATTAACGATCTCTTGATATTTAGGTCCCTGTGTAGTTGACCAATGCAAAATTCAGTCATGACATACAGAAACAGAGGAGTCCTTACTGACAAAACCCAATAATTACAAGTACAATTAGGATATTAGAGAGTAGAGGCATTACCTTAACTTTGTCAAGAATGACCAATGGTCCAGCAACACCAGATACAGTTCTGTATTCTGAGACATAAAAGAACGTATAGAAGTTAAGGGGATATGGATATAAAGCCACAACTTATCAATGTTAATTTGGTCAAACCAAATGTTACTGCATCGATCCAATTCAATAAAGAAAAATATGTCAGTATTAAGAGGTGCTTAATACACCAAGAGACTTTATATTCTACTCCCTCCGGTCCTAAATATAAGTCCTAGTTTACTTTTTTGAAAAATTCTAAAAAAAGCAAAATATAAGTCAATTATAAATTGATTTACCTAATTTTTCCCCTTAAACTAGTTTATTTAACCTATAAACTAATGACTAATATAAAAATATATCAAATATATCATAATTTAATAACATATTTTGTAACCTTAACATCTCCAAAAAAAATCATCTAGGTCTTATATTTAGGACTGGAGGGAGTATTTTTTAAGAACAAGAAGAATTATAAAGAAAAAACAGTGAAATACTATTCAGTGATTAATGGACCAAGAGGCCTTTACATTAAAATTAAAAGAAGAAAACTGACAACATACATACCCATTCCTATCTCCAAAGTTCCCTCCTCCAAATCAAGGTTGTTTTCAGCCACACCCATGGTTGAACTTGAAACAGTGAAACAACTGAGAAATCATATAAAAAAAACTCAATAAATTCCAGTTTTTAAGGGCAATAAAATACAAGCCAAATCATTATTCATAAATACAAGCAAAAGCCAATATTAATAGGATACAGAATCAGTAATGATGTATAACTAAAGAAACACGAAAATCACAACATTAAAAGAAGTGAAAGAACCGATTCTAAGCAAAAAACACAACAATTCATATGTAAAGTTGACTCCAATAATACAAAACTCTACATTTTTATTAGTTCTGCAAGACAAGTACGTGGAAAGGATTTCAAAAGCTTTTTCCTCAAAATCAAGCCAGTCATTTATTAACTAAGCCGTTCAACTCAACAAAAACTCTGAATTCAAAGCAAAGAGCACAGAAAATCTTCAATCTCCATTCACATTCTCTTAACTTCAAAAACCGCTTGCTCCATTCAGGAGGAGGATTGTTCAATCCTCGAAAAACAGATAAACGTAACTATAATTTCAACGAGCGAAAATTAAAATCGCGAGGAATTGAACAAACAAAGGCATGTAAATCCGATCGAAATGAAATGCAAAAATTGTGGTGGATCAATCGATTAGGCTATGAAGATGACATCATGGAAGATATGTAAGATTGCATGGAACAAGAAAAAAGGATCCGGAGAAGGAAGAAGCGTACCTGTTATGTGTTATGCCTTGATCTGAAGAACGAAAGAGAGAGAGATTGAAAGAGAGAGTAGAAATGAACTGAGATGAGATCTAATGATCAAACAAGACAATAATATTAAGTGATGGTAAATATTTTGGCATGTGCAAATAATTACATACCTGTTCTCTATTTCTCTTCTCTTGTAAATTTATGAATAGCTCTCCTACTAGAATCTAGTTGACTTTTTTGAAAAATCATAAAAAAAAATTAAAATAAGTTAATTATAAATTGATTTACTATTTTTTCTCTTACACTAATTTATTTTACCTATAAGCTAATGGATAATCTAAAAAGATATCAAATATGTCATGATTTAATAACTTATTTTAAAACTTTAATCTCTCTAAAAAAGTCAATTAAATCTTATATTTAGAACATATAGTATTATTAGTTATTAATAATACTCCATATTATTACCTGTTTGCGAAAATCTGGGGCATGGGTAATAATGCAATGTACCAGCCCATAAGCTGCAATGCAATGTGAAGTGATATACTTTTTTTATGGCCAAAAATGAAGAAAACGATAAAACAATATGCAGGAAAGGGGCCATTACATTTTACCATTACCATTAGAACAGTGTAGGACATTTTGTTTGATTTTACCTCAACAAAATTAATTTTGAGTTTTTATTTATTTATTTAATTTTACCATTAGATTCTACATAACATTGTGAAATTTTAATATCTTATCCACTAAAAGTGGCTCTGCTATCAATTTTATATTATTTTTCAAAGATTTATTGCTTAAAATGTTTGTATCTATTTTAAAGTTAAGCCACTGAATATTTGAAAAATCACGTAAATATGAAAACTTAAGCCTTTTTTGTCCATAACATATTAAAATGTCACAAATTTTAGGTAGAATCTAATAGTAAGTCAAAAAAATGTGACCCAAAATTGATTTTTTTTAGGGAAATGGAAAGTAGAAATGGGGAGAGAAGAAATGGAGCAGTCAATAGTCCCTTCCCCTAACTACATGAGCTTTTCTAAAATTTATTGATTATTGATGATCTTCTATCATTTAAACTCTTAATAAGTGTTACAAAGTTACTAATGTTATAAAAATAAAATATATAAAAAATGAAGATGATGGAGGAAGATAAAACAAGAAAAGGGAGAAATGTTTATTCATTTTGTATGTTGCAATTTCTTGTGCATGACTTCTATTTATAGGCCTTCAAGCATTCACAATTACCCTAAAGAATTACAAGTCATAAAGAATAAAATCAAAACAATATAATGGTACAAAGGAGGTTATAGACAATATGCACCTAACAACTTTAATATGAAAGATATATGGAGTTAACCAAGAGATGTATACTAAGAGAGCATAAGTTATGAACATCCTATTATATTATTTATAACCCTCCCCAGTAAATTAATAAATAAATATTGTGTCTCATTTTTTTTTTGCCATATATTGTGTCTCATTAAAACTTATATCATCCTTATTTTGTATTCTTACCAAATTAATGCCATCATCCTTAGTACTCCATCAAAACACATAGTACTGTACTAAGGGATAACTAATGAGGAATTCATAATATTGATTCACTCAAAAAAAAAAAACTACAGTACTATACTAAGGATGATGCAGTAATTTGGTAAGAGACAAAGGCGTATACGTGACATAAATGGCAGAAGCGGGCAATAGCGGGCAATGGGGGCGTGGTACCCCGTGGAGTACATTTTTTTAAACAATAAATAAATGTTTGATCCTTTATCAATGCCCTCTCCGTGGGTCCGTGACAGCACCACATGATGCAGGCTGTGGAACACGTGTTGCTTGCCTATAGTATATTTTTCCCCCAAACAAAACCAATTCTACGGGAAATGTATTAAAATAATTATAGGGGATGAAATTAGACAACAAATCTATATTGTTCACTTATTATTAGGATTTTCGGATGATTAGGACACTCTTTTTTTAACCTCTCACAGTTATTCTCACTATTTTTATGATGTTTTTATCCTACAGTAATTAAAATATTATTGCGTAATAATCTTTATTTTGTTAAAAATTCAAAAACTAGTTTATAAAAGTTCAATTTCATTTTTTAAATTTGATTTCCAACTACCTAATGCCAGATCATCCATGTTTAGTCTCCGTCAGTGTGTTGGCATGCTGTCATGGTCCACTCTAATGATCTGTTGATCTCAATATCATGCTGAAATCTCGGAAAGATTTTTTGCTTAGGGCCTTCGGTGTCCGGCCCCCTTCGGGGAACCGACTAATCCGAGACTTGGTGGGTACGCGGTGTTTAACCTTACCCTTTCTTACCAGCTGGTCTACTCCCCCTTGGGCAACCTCAGGTTGATTTTAAAACTGGCTGTCTAAGTAAAAAACACAAGTCATGCATCCACGACGTTTATCTCTCTTCCCTTTCCAATTCAAAAGAATTCTGAACAGAAATACCCGTACCATTATATATTCCTTTAACATTATAACAATCATATACATCCAGCAGAAAAATGATAAATTCTGCAACTTCAGATAACAGCTGAGCCATATTTGTGACTATGTACTAATGAGTAATGACTGTGTTATTTGACTATTTTCTAGGCATTTCATAATTTTGTGATAGATTTATGTCTCACTTCTATTTTTCTTTCTTGATCTCTCAAAATTTAAAAGCATGTGAGTGAATCAGTTCACTGAAGGCAATAATTGGCTAATGGACAAGGAAAGCTGGGCCCTGAGATCATTAAGGCTTTTATTGGCGCCACGAAGGGTCTGAATATGTGGTTCAGCTTCTTCTACAGGGAGTATCCTAGCAAAGCCTCCCTCTTCTAGATAATCCAGCACTCTATTGGCAGCTTCTAGACCCGTCACATAAGATTTTTCCTGCCACCATACAATTACGTTACATGTTATTATGTTACATGTTACTTAAAGGCACGAAGCTTCCTGCCTTGTACTTAATGCACCCAACAAAAAGGGAAGATGTCAAAGTTCAACCTGTGCCCATGAACCGTGTCGGTTAACAATCCAATCACCTGCCATGAACAAGTTTGGGAAAGACGTGGACGCACGCATTGCATTCTTGTATGAACCTATGAAATAAAGAAATTAACATCAGTAGTACGTGTTATTTTAAATTACATACATCACTCATAATCTAGCTGCTATTATCATTGAAAATATGGATCTAATGTGGATTAAGGAGTCAGATACAGTGATAAAGTTAACATGGCATTGTCATCAAGTTGATTATGTAAGTTGGACCAGCAAAACATCAAATGGGCCAATTCATAATAAGGGATAACACACATTGATGACATTATACCTGGAAAGAAGTGGGTCAAAGATTTGGAAAATCTACCAATCTCTTTATCAACAACGCTAGCATTCTCAAACTCTTTAATATACTTGGAGAGGTAAGCCTTCAATTTCATAACAATCTGCTCATCTTTCAGGGGCAATAACTCATTTGCATAATACTGTCACAATCAATCATGGCATACTAATTAGTTTTGCAGCAGAACAACTACAAACGGGAGTTGATCTTGGTGCCTGAAGCAGGTAAAGTAAGGAGCATAATATCATATGAGAAAAACAGAATTGTTCAACACCTACAAAGTCAGCTTGCAAAACTGTCGTAGAATCACTTTGATGCTCATCTTGAATGACATTCAAATCAAAGAATGTCCACGCAAATGAGTTGTCAAAACCAGAGCAAGCGTTTGTAGCAGCTGGAATCTTCACCTGATAAACAAGGATTTGACTACAAATATCAGGGCCATGATGGCCAACAAACCAGTTTGATAAATTCATAATACCTGCAAGAAACCACGGATGATACTTGAACAGTCTACAAGACATTTGACAGGTATATCATCACTTATTTTGGGCTGTGCGCCAACTTTTAGGATGTTGAGAATAATGAGGGAAATACATGTTTGGTTCCTCTAATAAAGCCACTTCACAGTGTTTTGAGGCATATTCTCATTAGTGCATGATATGAAAGTAATAAAAACGAAAAGGTTTTTTTTTTCCCAAACCTTTTGGTCGAGCCAAAGTTTAACAGTGAGAACATCAATGCTTCTCAAGTTCAGAACCTTCAAAAAGTCCTCCCTTGAACACAATGTTGGGCTACAGAAAAAGTGGTAGCCAATGAAGAAGAGCAGGAAGAAAATCAGTTAGTGGGTTTACTGCTATGAAATGCTTTAAAAAACAAACACAGAAAAAATTAAATCCACCTTTTAAAATTCATCTAACTGGGTATATACACGTCGCAGTTAAAAACACGAGAGGTTCATAGCTTTCATAATATTATGTCAATACACTAAAAATAGCTATATAATCTGTCCGATTCTTAATATATGAACTATTTGGAAAGTTGATCTTGGTTCTAAATGAAAGATCTATTTCTAATTTTGTCATTTTTCCTAAATTATCCCTAATTGATGTTCTCCAACAATGATCAATTAAGAGAGGGGGGGAAGGCATTGAAGAAGATGAATATAGTGTTTTAGAAAAACCATATCTTATTTTTTTTTTATCAGCAAAAAAAACCATATCTTATTAACTAACTTATTTTTCCACCTTAATCAAATTAAATTAGGCAAATAGGTCCTATATTTAAGACTAAGAAAAGGCTTTACACTAGTTGCAAGAGTAGCATACAACTATCCATAAAGTGATAAGAAGCTACCAAATTCAGAAACAGCATACCTCTTCTTTATAATCTCTTGTAAAGAAGAAATTGTTGCTGCCATTATCACTGCATCAGCTTTGTAGGTCGCCCTGCCACAAACTACTTCTGATACACAACCGGTTTCCTCACTGTATATTAAATCCGTCACTCTCCTATCTTCCTCAAATTTACAGCCCTTAGCTCTTAGGGAATCCATCCACGGCTCAAAAATTTTTTCTTTCACAGCTCCACGAGGCCAGGCCATATCAAAATCTTTCTGGATCAACAAACAGATAAACTTATTCAGGTATTCTTCTAAGAAGATAAATGTGAGGGTAGATAATACCCATAACAAGTGCAATGACAATGTCCACTTCATAACGAATTATTTTGGCAAAACAGAATTGAATATATCATGTTTAAAATTGCAAACTTTGATGTATAAAAAAATATACTTTTTGTCTTGTTCAATTACAAGTGTGCCCTCTAGATTTAATTTTACATTATTGGTGACTGTAGGCTCCTCAAACAGAAGGTTCAGTATAAATACTCCCTCCATTCCTAAATGTAAGATCACTTTGGGGATATGGATAAGTTCCTAAATGTAAGAACACTTTCTCTTTTTTCCCAAGTTTTACCCAAAATACCCCCATACTCCTTTTACAATTGAGTTGTGGGGTTGAGTTGGAAGCATGAAGGGGTATATTTGTGTTTTCAATTTAATTGAAGGGTATTTTTGGAACATTAGGTAATTTGACCACCTTCCTTAATCCCCCCAAATTATGGAAAGTGATCTTACATTTAGGAACGGAAGGAAGGAGTATTTTTTTTAATGACTCATGTTTCAAAACTAGCTTCAAAAGTTAATGCCAGATGCATAGGAAAACACATCATATGTCTTGAACATTTCATTCAATTTCCGTACTTAATGTTTAATATGTAATTTTCTAACTTTCTGGATGTTTTTGTTGCTCAAATATCTTATTGAGGAGGATTAATCAAATTTCACTGACAGGGAAATATTTAAGCATCAAACTTCATCTACGAACCTGGTGGGCAAGGATAATAAAATTTAGCAGTCCCAGTGTTGCAGCAGCACTACATTGCTCTGCTGGAGCGAAAAGACCTACGTGAACCAATGGGCCTAGTACATCCTGATAAAGCCTCTCAGAGCAGCCAAACTGCTTGAAAAGTTCCCTTGCAGTAACTGCCAATTGAACATCCATATAAGTTGCTTGACGGGTTAGATTATTATTTTGATCTTGAAAGAAGGTTACTTGAATCATATTTCCTCCAGGCTGTGTCGGTGTTGTCAAAGTCAATCACTGCAATAAGGATGCTTTGTCAGTGAATTTTCTAGAATAATGAAGTGGATATATCATATATGTATTGGATAAATCAATTCCGTTCTGTTTATTGACAATAACAACTATGAGTTGGGAGATAGATTGAATAGGGTAATGACTGAGGTGATCAAAGGCTTTTGGCAGTGAATATCTACACATAATTACCCAAATATGCAGATCCTTAGCCATTTCACTTTACTTTCCAAATTCCAATAGTGCAGGTCAAAGGAAAATACACTTCAAGGATAATATACCTGCAGCCATTAAGGGTAGAATTGTCAACCTATCCAACAAAGGAAGCCGAAAAAACTGCAAACAAAATAATGCACGCATGAGGTTTGCAACTCTTAAAAAAATGAGACACGATGCCTAAGAAAAGCTTCATACTTGGCTGTAGTAAAAGGTTCCCAATGGAGTAGGCAATCGAGGCAAATCTTGAAATATTGGAAACTCTATCTGCATGTAGATTCAGTTTTCCTCAAGTTAAGCAATATGGGATTTATCCAGCAGAAACAAAGAGGAGGCACTAAAGCAGAAAGTTCCGTTAAGTGTATTATAGTGACGGAATAGCATCAATGCATTATAGTTACCTCCATCCCCTCTTCAGAATATTGTGCAGATTTTGTCCAGTTCGTGAAGGGCTTAATGCTTAACTCATCAACAAGGCTAAATATGTTTCGAAAGGCTCGATAATAACCTAAAAGAAAATAAACAAATAAACTGCAGTAACTATCTAACCCATGGCAACCAAAATCAAAAGTGAAACAACTCCTCCAAAATAGACATCAATCAATTTTGTCTTTTGGAAAGGAAAATGAGTGTTCAAGTGTTAAATGGCAGTATGTACATAGGAAGAAATTTACTGTCCCCTGACCAGAAATGAACACTCTACTTCAACTTCATAGGCGTCCCTTACAAAATGAACACATAAAATTTGGTCATCTGGTTTTTCTACTATGACATGAGAGATAAACATTACCTCGAATTGCTGTAGTGTCAGGATATCCAAAACCCTTGTCACCTTCAAGAACAGTAACATCCAAACCCTGAAACAGAATCCAACACAACAATTGAAACAAACCAAAAACAAAAAAACAACTTAAACTACTTAGTGAAACCTTAAGAAAATACCTGATTACAGAGGTGATTAGCTGCACCAAGGCCAGCCCAACCAGAGCCAACAATCACCACTTTCTTTTTACCACTATGCCCTCCATTGGAAAAGCCATCTCCATTTTCAGCTTCACAACGAAACACTCTTTTCTTCCTCCTAACATTTGATAAGCAAGTTGGAAATGCAATCCTTCCACAAGCAAGCATGATTCCACCACTATAGAACACAATAAAAAAAAATTAACCACCTAAACCAGCTATTATGATAGCAATCCACGGTTACTATTAATTCATGCCATAATAATAATAATAATAATAATAATAATAATAATAATAATAATAATAATAATAATAATAATAATTACATTTTTTCATGGCAGACAATTTTCCTGTTGGCTTCTCCTCCACCATTCATCACATTGATTACTTTCGTCTTGTAGTCACAAAATATTTACACTGTCGTTTCTCTAGCCCTAGATATTTTTTGCGAGGTAAAAACTTTGGAGTTTTAATTTTAAACTTTGAAGTCACATCAAGATATGCCGTTAAAATTACTCCGTTACCACTTGTCGTTACAGAACTTCGTTTTTCGATGGCGGTTACGCTTTCCGTTCATCCCGATCGTCTGTCCGCCGGTTCGGTCTTCACTAGACCGGCGGTTAGACCGGTCGGCGCGGCTCCGGTTGGGAGGTTGGTGGCGAAAGAGGTATGGTGCGGCGCGAAGTTACAGTGTAGGAGGAGATTGTGGAGGTTTGTGTCGCGAGTTCAAGCCGACGGCGGCGGCGAGGAGTCGGCGCCGGTGGAGATGTCGGTGGAGAATGCGCTGAAGCTACTTGGAGTAGCTGAGGGAGCTTCGTTTGATGATATACTTCGAGCTAAGAAATTGATTCTTGCCACGTGTAAGGATGACAAGGAAGCTGTTGCTCAGGTTTGATTAACCGTTTCATTCATGTTTATTAAGTGAAATGCTGAACTTGATTATATACAGATTAGGGGCTTCAAATTGAATTTTTGGTTCTTATATGAGTTGGATGTATGAAGAGCCGACTTGATTCATTGGTAAGCTTGTTTGTCGTGGGTCTAAGGTCGTGAGTTTGAATCAGTCTCTTTGCATAAAAAAGGGTAAGATTGTCACCAAGTGGGGACTCGAATTGGGTTGACCTTTTATATGGATTGGAAGTCAGTCATTCTAGTTGATTTTGAGTTCTTTGATTCTGGATGGTGCTCCATGCTGAATTATCTTTATAAGTAAGTGGTCTTGTTCAATCAATGTATGTATGTACCTCTGAGTTCAAATTGTAGTGGACAGCTGACACGGCATATTATGTCATGTAGCTATGCCATTGTTATGTAATAATAATAAGAAGAGTTAGTTAGTTGGTTAGTTGGCTAATTAGTTAGTTAGTTACAAGCCATTAGAATTGATTAGAGACATAGGGGATTAGTACAACAGCCTTGTATTGTGTCTGCATCTGTACTTCTCATTAGGCTTGATACTTCTTTTCTCTGTGTAATGTTTTGTGTAAGGATTAGATTGGTGAATGAAGAATAAGCATTATACGCATTCGTCAAATATGCATTGCTCTTCTGATCAACTGCTCTTAATGGTTTTAAATGTAGCTACAACATTTTCAGAATGATTGATTTTGACTTATGGGAATATATGGATTATAGGAATAGGGAAATGTAATAAGCTGATCAGCACAGTGTCATGCACTATTGATTCACGTTTTTGAGTTCTAGATAATCTAAATAAATTCCCTTGTTGATTTGTGTTGTTGCTTAATGTCCCCTAGGTCGAGGCTGCATATGACATGTTACTTATGCAGAGCCTAACTCAGCGGCGAGCAGGAAAAGTAGTGGATAGTAAAATTCGTTATGCTGATATCAAACCTGTGAAGCCCTCTGGTGTGGGGGCAATGCCTCAATGGTTCCAAACTACAATGAAGAACTCACCAGTTTCCATAGAGGCTCCTTCAACTAGTGCTTTAGGTTTACAAACCGGAGTGTATGGTGCTTTGATGGGTCTAACCTATATTACTGATGCTTCTGCACCGGCTGCATCATATGCTGCAACCAACGTTTCTGGACTCATTTTGGCTGGCAGCTTTGGAGCTTCCTTGTACTTCATGACCAAAAAGAATGTAAAGTTGGGTAAGGAGCTTTCTCATGCATATTGTGCCCTTGTTCTGGGCTCAAGTTTTGATTTCTAGTGAATCACTATGTTACAAAATCAGAGATTATACTTGATATATGCATATACTAGAGCAAATAGTTGCTCTTATTGAGTAACTTGTTTATACTGACTTGCATAAGCCAAAGCTTAAACTCACTAAATCGTGTTCAGACTTTCACCTAAGTTGAATGGATTGTTTTTAATGTTCATTCCCCCTCTCTACATTGATCTCATGAAAGGGTTTTGTGCTTGTAACTCTTGCAGGGAAGGCAACTGTTATAACCATAGGAGGGCTCATAGCAGGAGCAACAGTAGGATCAGCTGTAGAGAGCTGGTTGCATGTTGATGTTGTCCCATTTCTAGGCATACACTCCCCTGCTACTGTTGTAAGTGAAATCATAGTTCTGTCTCAATTCTTGGTTTCCCTGTACTTAAGGTAGTCTAGGAAAACACGATGTTCATATATTGAAATGTGATGCCCCCTGCCTTTCTTTTTTTCTTTTTAGTTTAGAATCATTGTTTATCTTTCAAGGTCTGAACAGAATGTGGCAGCAAATCTTGGGTAAAATACGCACATGCATAATACAGTAATAACGAGTAAGAAACCTTTTATATTCAAAGGCATTTATTCATCATTACACGTTCCTTTTGCTGACAAAACACCATGTAATTTCTGCTCTCCAACGCCAAGGCCATTGTTCCATGATTCAACCAAGCTAAAAGTTTGATGCTGATATGAGTCAGTTATCACTTGAGCTATGGAGTATGGACCATATAACTTTATAAATTTCTTAACGTGGTTTACCCTTTTATCAAAAGTAAACTCTGGTCACAATTGGTGTATTACACAATCATTACTCTCATTTTACTTTCCTGGAACAACCGTGTTTACTGTTTAGCATAGCATTTAGAATAAAGATTTTGTACTTATTCATCTTAATTTCCCAATCATTAAATAATAAGTATTTGTTTTCATGTTACTGAATTGGAAAAATCTATTGAGTTTTAGTTTCATTGATTTATAAACATATGTACATACTGCCAAGTGCCAACAATAAAATAACTATTTTAGAATAATATCACCTTATACATCTAAAAGAATTTTTGAATTACCATATATCTAGAACAAATTATAAATATGTTAGCTAGTATAATATTTTTCACATCTATTTACTGTAAAGTTAAAACACTTGTTTCACTTTTTTGAAAAATTAATAAAATATGGTAAGGGTAGATTTCTAGAGATTAATTTATCTGCCCCTTATTGGTGTCAAGTACTATGTCAGATTTTTTAGCGTGTTTTGTTGAGATAGAAACTATTAAAATCATGATCACAAAGGTCGTGGAACAAGATTAAGATTCTATAATTGTTTTAAATTTAATAAGATTAATCTCATCTTTTCATAGTACTACCTCCGATCCTAAATATAGGACCTAATTGACTTTTTTTTAAGAGATTAAGGTTGCAAAATAGGTTATTAAATGATGACATATTTAATAGATTTTTAGATTATATATTAATTTATAGGTAAAATAAGCTAGTTTAAGGGGAAAAATTTGGTAAATCAATTTATAATTAACTTATTTTGTTTTTTTAAAGATTTTTCAGAAAAAGTCAATTATGTACTAAACAGTAAATACACCTCAAGTAAAAATTAAGATTCTGCATCTATTTTATAAGCATATCAAACACATGTGATAGCTTATCGCTTCTTACGCACAAGTGTATGTATAACGAGGGCAATGGCTCAAATGAAGGTAAATCGTAAAGAGGTTAAGCTTGGCGCAAACGCAACTATATATCATCATGGTCATGGGAAGATCCATTGCTCTTTCAGATTATCCGAATGTGACATAAGTATTACTATTCTTTGTCCAAAAAAAGACATAAGTATTACTATTCTATAAAGTTACAATTCTGCATTTATACATGATTTGGATGGGAAGAAATTTAAAATAGAATTGTTACTGAGTAAAACTCTCAAAAATAATAATTTTTCTTACCATTTTTGACAGTTTTTGCTCATATTCTCTATTCCAATTTTTCTCCCTTTCCAAACCAAGCCTAAAAGAATTGAAGTGCTGGTCCAACGCTCATTACTATTTGAAGACACCTGATATTCACACAAGAGAATGATACAACAAAGAAACATAAGATACAAGTTTAAATCAGTTACTACCAGCCTCAGCTGGTGTTGTACATGGTGCCAGTGTGTTATGAGGCAGGTTGATGCCACCACCTCTGACCGATATACCATTGAACTTCCCAGAGCCTGCCCTACTCACGAGATTCGAGTCCAGGAACACAACAATCACAGTTATATCGTCATGGAAATGCCGACGAACCCCACGATCAATCTTCTTTAGATCTGAATATCTCATTTCTCTCTTCTTTGCTGCTTCTTGAAGGGCAGATTTCACCATCCTCCTTGCAATTCCCTGAAAGAGAGACAGCAGAATAAGCATTAATCCATTTTTTGTCATGTTCTCTTTCTGACTATCAGCAGTTCATATCAATCGCACTCATAAAAGGACTTTCGATCAGATTAGAAATCAATTAATATCTGCACATCAGTAGAGTCTAATGTCAAATGCCAATAACTAATTGTATGTTCCTCTAGAGCTAGCCAGTTAAATTTTAGTGGACTTGATAGGATTTCTTCATTGTGATTGGATAAAACTAATCCGGGTGAATCAAAGTAAATATAGATAGACCATAAAATCTCAAAAGAAAGTTCCATCTTCATCTGCCAAAATGACCAAGTATTAGCTTAATGGGGTACATGGACCATGGTGAGTACAAGTTCACTACTTAATAAAATTCTGCTTCCATTTGAAGCAGATTAACAACATTGAGATGAGCGCATGTAACATGCTCAAACAATGTTGGGCGGGCACACAAAAAATTTTTCTGCACAAGTAAAGGACACGGCCATACAGCTTTCTTCCCTAAAGACTAATAACTTCATGGTGAATATGCTTGTGCCCTCATCTCATAGAAAATTTCACATAACAGAAAAACGAAAATAAAAAGTATTTCCTTTATCTTCAAAATGGGCTCTACGTTGCCACATCAGATTTATGTGATATAAATTATATAATTTCTCCCTCAAACTCATACCATAGGAAAATTACAAGCCGTGAGGCATACCACAGATCACGTTAAATGAATGATTCCGTGAACTGAGACACAACCATGAGATTTTTCCACATCAACCTAATTAGTCTAACAATAATTCATCAATTTAGTTTTACTCAGATTGAGACATGATTCTTACATTGCGAGGGTTGTTTTGAACTATATCAACTGCATCTTGATTGCTAAGGTGCTCCCAGAGCCCATCAGATGCAAATATAATAAATTGATCTTGTGGCTGCAATTGGCACACTGATATTGATGGTTCTGAGCTTAGTATTGGCCTCTTGAATGGCTCCCGAAGTCGAAACTTAGCATACAGTGGTTCTCTATTGAACTCAGCCTTTTTCAAATAAACATCACCAATAGATCTTGAAATCTGCAAGATTGAAAGACTTTAAGATCATCTGTAAAGACCATGGCAAGGAATGGACTGATTCAAGTCCAGGTTCAAATTTCAGGGGGAAATACAAAAAGAATGAAAGACGCAAAAGAATAGATAACCAAATTTCAAAGAACATTATCCAAAGCATCTCAATATGTGGGCTTAACTAGTAAAAATAAAAATCTTTCTACTCACATACATCATTAGAGAGCATCCTAAATTTAGCAATTTACTTATGTTAACAACAAATATAATGAGAAAAGTTAGTGAGAAATTATTTTAACTTATTTTTCTACTATTTTAATTCACAGTGTATATTTTATGCGTGTGGTAATGTATTGGTTTTGCTGCCAAGAAACTACAAACTAGAAAGCCACAAAGGCATGCATTTATAATTCATTTCAATAAAAAAGTCCAAAAAAATTTCATGTCGGTCAGGCGACTCTAGAAGTTCTGCTCGTATAACATCAAAATGGTGAAAATGAGCTGCCACTAACATGTGTTCTTTTTTCAGTGCCATTGCATATTCAAATGAACAATTGCACATCATGCAGCAAAAGCAGATAATTAATTAGCTCTAGACACAAGAAAATTATTATTGTGAGCTACAAAAGACTTACTTGTATGAGGCCCTTTACACGCCACACATTATGTTTCAAAACAACAATATGTGAGTCATCAGGATGCAAAGAATGCATCTCTTGTCTCACGGCCTCTATCGCCACATTGTGCTCGGTTGACAGTTGCACAGCTAGTACGTCCCCAGTTGCCTTGACCACTCTTCCCAAGACAGCCCTAGAATCACCAAGATTAGCTATATAAAGGGTTCCATTACAAATAACACCAACGAGACAGCATGACCCAACAGCTGCTATTTGTGGTTGTATTGACCACTGTCTGGCAACAATAGACATAAACCCCTCTTCTGTTGCTTGAAGTGCCTTACGAATTACATCAACTGACATTGATTGCTGCTCAGCAGCAAACCCTGCAATTAAAAGGTGAGCAAGATGAGTGTTTTATCAACAAGTTACAATGAAAATTACTCACTGCCACCACCCAAGAAGAAAGATCCTCACCCATGAATTAATGGTTAAACTGGGACATAAGGTAGATTAAAACATGATTTAAAAAGAAAAGGGAAAAATTGGTGGTTTCACTGGGAAACTGCTAAATAGAGAACAAAACTTTCTCTCCCCATTAAAAAAAGCTCAAAAACAAAAACAAACAGCATTCTTATTGACAACAACTTGGTTCCACAGTAACAACAAACTTTTGTCTTAAGCAACAGAATAGAAAACTTTGTTTCTAGAAACATTGTAACTCAGCAAGGTCTAGATTAAAACACATGCAAATGGATGAGATGTTTGCTTTTCGTCCCTGGATATATCACATGTATGTACTTAGTCAAGTCAAAAGCAATAACAGATTATAGTATCAAAAAGATTTGAAAATGAAGGCAGCAGGAAATGCAGTAAAGCAACAGTGGTAGACCATAACAAACTAAAGAGCTTTAAGAATTGAGTCCTCTGAATGTCACTTACTCTTAAGATGGTGAAACAGGTTACTATTGATAAACCGCGATGTCTCAGGGCCTCCATGTCCATCATAAACACCAATGAAGGTACCAAAAGGACCAGAATCACTGGTGCTCAAACTTCCAGATTCAAACTGGCTCTGATCCTCCAGCAAGTTATTGGCTTGGACCACAGCCATTGAAAAGTCACCATTCAAGTGCTGCCCCGAGTCTTTGTACCACAACAATCCCTCTTGTCGGCCTCCGGCATCTGAACCTGCACGCGCATTTTGATCCGAACTTGGCCACAAGCAGGCCCGCAGAAAGTTCATTAACTGTGATAACATCCCTCATCTCACCACACAACAGTCCAGAATTTCCTCATCTACCAACAGCCCAAAAAACTTCCTCACCTCACCTCACCCCCAGAATTTTCAGTCACAATTATGCAAGTCCTGAACTACACTCACCACAAGAACAATCCACTGTCAAAACCAAATTCAAAGGGCTGAACAATCAAAAATCAACTATGATTAACACAGCCAGTCATGAAGTAGAAAAGCCCATAACAATTACTAATTAAGATTTCATGTGATAAATCACACTCAAAATCATATAATAGCATTATCTCCCATAACCATAAAAAACAACCCTTTACTGCTAGGATAAAAATCACAAGCACAAGCAATCAACACAGAAAGGAATCAATCAAACAGGAATAAAAAATGATCTCAAAAGAAGAGGTCAAACCCACTTGTTCTCAAAGTCAGCTAATTTCTTTTAAGGGTGAAGCAAAGAGTTAACTTTATCAAACACAAGTGTTCACATTCACATTGGAAAAACAGAATCCCAAACTCACACTAATCTCAACAAGTACCAACAACAATAATTGACAACAATCACAACATGGGTCAAGCATAAAACAAAAGCTAACGAGAGAGAGAGAGAGAGATCGTACAAAAAGCAAGGAAATTGAGTAAAGATTGTGAGATATAAAAGACCCAGATAGAAGAAGAAAAGTAGAATAGAAAGAAAGAGTTAGATCTGTGGATCCATCAAAGGAAAGAAATGAAGAAGTGGGTGTACAGTGAATATGGTGGCCTCTATAAAAAATCTATGTGTTCGATGTAAATGAGGTAGAATTGAATTGAAGTGCATGGATGCATTTAAAAGGGGGGGGGAGAACTGTTGGGAAGGATTTTTAGGCAAAGGGGAAAATAAAAATCTCAACTTTTTTTGTTTATCTCTCTCTCTCTCTGTCTTAGCTGATAGGTAAGGAGAGAGAGGTTGAAGACAGCAAAGCAGAGAGGTGCAGGAATGGGGTCCACAGAAGAGTCAATGAGGTTAGACGATAAGGGGTTCCGTAATATTATGGGCTTTGCTTTCCGTGAAATGGGGTTCACATGATCACACGTGCAATTTATGGTTTTACTTTACTACCACATTTCTAAACTTCAACCACTTACCTTCTTCCTTTTTTTGTTCATATTAAGGTATCTCACTTATGTCTCCATTCACCTTAATACTTAGTTGGTTGGTCATTGAGCTTAAAGGACGAGAGTATTTGTCAGAGTCACGTCAACTTATCAAATTAGTTACTTACCTTATTCTTTGTTAAACAAATGTATTTGAATTAATATGTAAAATATTGTTTTTTGTTATGTTGGATAATCTTAGTGTTTTTTAGTTGTTATTATTACAGTCTGGTTGTTTGAAGAGATTGATTCATTCCTAGGTAAAAATAGGCTAGACTTACATGATGTGTTGACTATTGATAGAGAAAATGTTAATTGTATCATCTCCAAACCTTCCAAATTTGGACACATTTTAATAGATCATGAGTATGATGCTTGCTGCTAAATTATGGGTGAGCTCAACCACTAATTTAAAATTTACCTATAAAAAATTAAAGAAATATTTCATAAACTGGTGGGATTTCATTTAAAGGATCAAATATATATAACTAACATTTATGGGCATAATTCTCTTTCAATCTTTAACTATAGGCAGATGACATTTACAATTAACTAAAAATATAGCATCAACTTTAGCTGGTGAAAAAGGTTTAGACGATCATCCAAACAAATGCATATTTTAGACATAATTGAGTAAATATGTTTTGCAATTGGAGATAGGACTTTAATTATTCGGTGGTTCTCTCCATCATCAATATGAAAAGTTTTACCTGCATATGTCTCTAAAGACGTAACATAAGTCAAAGGCCTATTGTTGGCCAGGGAAAAAATCTTGTAAGCAAACGTTATTTTTTTTAACACATTTTCGGACCAAACACGACAGCAAAACCAACTAACGTGGTTGGCAAGTTTAAGTGTGAATGTCCTACTTATATACTCACACACGCACGCATTTCTGGTCGATGTAAGCAAACGTTATTGACTTGCTTAGCTTTTGATAATATATATATATATATATATATATATATATATATATATATATATATATATATATATATATATATATATATATATATTGTAGCTTATCAAAGGCTCATATTTTATAATTAATTGAATATTAATAAAGGTGAATCGTAGTCTTTTTTAATGTTGTTTTTTATTGGTTGAACATTGTATTGTAGTTTGAAAACTTATTTATTTTTATTCACTAATTTTTGTATTTTTTAAAAAGTTTATTTTTGCCAATAAAGTTTGCTTATATTTTAGTTTTGGTTCTTATATTACAAACCACAAGTCTTCAACTCTGAAAGGAGAAAATAATACATACTTTCATTAAAAATATATGAACCAACATCTAGACAAAAAAATTGAGGTTCAAATTCAAAATAATTATAAATAGTAGAAATAAAACATTGTTTCAACCCTTATTTTCGTACTCAAAATATTTTTGATTTAAAATCCTAAAATTCGAAACCGTGTCTGAAAAGTATTCAGAGAAGCAAATCATAAATTCATGATTCTTGGAGTGGGGCTTGTTTCAGATTCAGCCATCTCACGTTTGTCGTGTCGTTCTTGGGCACACCATCTCGAATTCGGCGGTCAAAAAATTGTTATATAGCTAATTTTTTTTAAAACGAGTAAGAAACGAAAAAAAAACAGGGATGATTCTAATTAATTAGTGAAATTAACGATCTATATATGTAGTTATATTTTATATATCACAATAATATGGCGCAAACTGTTTGTTGTCAAATAAACTTTACTCTTGCTTGCTCGTTGATATATAATAATACTCCAAATGACTTATATACAGGGTGGGTCTTCCATAAGGAATCAAGCATATCACATGCAATATATCTTATTAAAGAAAGTTGCCAATGAATATTAACTCAACAAATCTATAGCAGTTCTGATATTTCCCCCACCTGAGGAACAGGGAATTCAGTTTGTGTTGCGTATGAGAATATGATTAGATTTTAGTTGTTCCAATTCTTGGTTTTAGCAGGAGACAACCACGTTCATTGCACCTCATGAGAATATTCAAGACTAAGCTTATATTCTGCAAAATCAAAACTATGATGCGTCGTTGAATTAAACTGATGGTTTAGGAATGAACTCTTTATTATATAACTTTATTTTTCTCAAGTTACAAATGATTTTTTCAAAGATATTCTTAAGTTACAAATGATTTTTTAAAAGATATAATTCACTTACATTTTGAATGAACAAAAATAAGAAAATTCTCTAAATGCGTGGTAATTGCGGATTAAGTTGG
This sequence comes from Mimosa pudica, assembly GCA_029929735.1. Lineage (NCBI taxonomy): Eukaryota > Viridiplantae > Streptophyta > Magnoliopsida > Fabales > Fabaceae > Mimosa > Mimosa pudica. The sequence continues at coordinate 12,885,683 of JAKELP010000002.1, forward strand.
TTAATAACGTTGTGGTGGTCGATTCTTTCAGGTGATTACTTATTTGTCAATTTCGCCTGCTGTCTCTAAGCCATATTATTATAGATGCTTCATCTGAGGGGTAACTTAATTTACATTTAACAGTTTGGAAAATTTAATATCCAAGTTCCTATATAATTGCTTTTTTTAATCCACAAGTTCCTATAAATTCACCTAATTGTGAATTATAATTTTTTGTAGCTTTTACTCTCCTTTCTAAACCTTTTAGTTTTCTCAATTATATGCGTCAATATATAATCATCATGCTCATATATAGTATGTTAATTAAAAAAGCATACAGCATTAATAGCTGATTATGCGACACTTGCAGTCTCATGGAACATTTCCGTGCAGATAAAAAAATAAGTAGAAAAAATAGAATATTTAGACCATTTAGATTTTATACATATTTGATTCTTTAAGTAATTTTTTACAATGCATAATATAGACCATTCAGATAAAATTAAATCTATATGGCCTAGCTCAACTATCGACTAATAATCACCTAGATAGCAGATAATATATAGGTACAATGAGACAATTACGAATAAGTTTTCTAATTGCTACTAAATAGTTCTATTAAAAAAATATATTCTGCGTTCTGTCACAGCTTATGTGTCATTAAAAATCTTATTCATATCATTCCTTATTCACACATGCATTATGGACGTAAATTACTCCGATCCCTACACAACGATTATTCAATAAAAAAAAACATGTACTGCTGGTTCAACAAATTATTAAGAAATACGATTTAATAGATTGTCCATTCCAACACTTGCAAGTTGCAAGGTCCGAATGAACTTTCAAATTTCAATCGTGGTATTTGGTCCGATTAGGGAGGCAATTTCATTATTGAGCCCCTGTCACTTCAATACCGAATACCCACCACTTTACACGAGCGCGCGCACACATACACACAGATATCATAGAAAAGAATATCATAGAAAAGAAAATCATTCAATGCATGTGAGATGAGGCAGGATTAGACCGTCCCCAGATGAAGCATTCCTTCGTTGATAATGTAGTTAATTCGTTGATGTTAATATCAACTGTAAACGAAGTTTGGCATAGTCAATTCAATATTGGATCAAGGAATATATGTAAACTTTTCGTAGTCGTGGTCAGAGAAATATTAGAAAAACCAAAGTCCTTTGCCCTTTTCTTGGGCGATATATATATTACATGGCTTCTGGATGTTCAGCAATAAGCGCTTCATATGTGTGGTCACAATTTCAAAATAACCTTCCCCAGAAGAAGCAGGTCCGATTGATGGAATAGTATATTATATATAAGTCTAATAATTTGGTCTGTCTCATACGAATGTCGAATGGTATGTTGTTATTATTATATATTGATCAATATTGGAATGGAATGAGAAGATAACAATGATGGGGAAAGGTGCGTGGATGATGGCAGAATGCAGTAACACCAGACAATGGACAAATTCCCTTTAGGCTTTTACCTAACTAGCAAACTATAATAAATACACATTGTTAATTAATCTATTTCATGCATCTGGCAAATTAAGATTACTGCCTTATTTAATTTGTTTCGGATAGAGGAAATCTATGAGATTGCCTCTCGTGGTTTTCAATCAATATGTTCCTTCCTAGTTCTTAGCTACTATATTAAGTTTTCTAAAAGAAAATTTTAGTATATATCTTAAAGGACTCTTTTAATACTATATATCCATCACCTCTATATTATAAGAGGTAACATGTAAAATTTAAGATAATAAATACTATATGATTTCATTTCTACCCTTTTACTAAGTGAAGAGGGAGAGGGTATGTATATAATAAATTATATAAATGTAAAATTAGAATTGATTTGTGTAATAAAATGGTTGATTACCTTTTATAATGTGGACTAAATGGCGTGAGTAGCTAGTTTCAATAAGTATTAAACACACTTTTTTTCTTGTAGTGAACAGGGTACGTATAAAATGATCTGATGATATTAGAGTTTAGTATAATTTATAATGATAAGTTAAAACTTACCTTTTATAATGTGGACTAAATGGCGTGAGTAGTTTCAATAAGTATTAAACACACTTTTTTTCTTGTAGTGAACAGGGTACGTATAAAATGATCTGATGATATTAGAGTTTAGTATAATTTATAATGATAAGTTAAAACTTACTTCAATTTTATGACAAAATCATCATTTTGATCCATTTAATTACTATTTTTATTCCAACTTTAAAACAAAGTGAGATATAGGCCGGGTTATAATATTAAACAAAGAAAATATGAAACTGCTACATTTATGAGAAATGAATTTTGAAATAAAACATGAGAAAATTAATTATAGGTCTCTGGTAAGGGACATAATATGGAAAAAGTCCCAAAAATTGAAAATATTAAGTAGAGAGGAGAGATGAGAGAGGGTGGGATTATTTTATTATTTATTGTGGAGCCTGCATTTTCAAAATAATTTAAGTAGAGTCCTCTGGGACTCTACTTTAATTATTTTGAAAAGTTGGGACTCTACTTTAATATTTTCAATTTTTGAGACTTTTTTCATATTATGTCCCTTACCAGGGACCTATAATTAATTTTCCCATAAAACATTACGGAGCAATGTAGCTAGTGTATACTTCTTTTTCTAAGAGTTCAGATCATCAAACGAGACATTTATACAAGACAAGACACTTATTGCCATAAACATCGCATTATTTTAAAAGATTGTGTGCTATAATACTATATATATAATGATTCACAAAATTTGAGGGTGTTAGTGCCTATAAAATTTCCGGTATTTTTAGGTTGAATCATACTACAATAAATTTTTTGTAATAAGAATCTTGTCATCAAAACGTAGAATAAACAAATTAGAAATTATACCTAAGTAGTAGATATGTCTCTGTAACTAAGTATTGAATAATAGGACATCATGTAATATTAAAAAACATAATTAAGTTTGACGGATTTTCAAAAGGTCTGAATGATATGAGCTATTTGAACAAAAAACCGAATCACGCAACAATGAGATAAGAAAACAATTGTTTTTCCTAAACTCTGCATTGCTTTCAAGGTTAATTTCAACCTCTTGACGATTATGTTAATATACATGAGAGTATTATTTGGTCTGGCATCAGTGAAGCTGCAATGAGTTACGTTCCTGACCACTAAATTGTAATTTAATTATTATCTTTCAAATGCCCCGTCGAAAGCTAAGTTTTGGACCCCAATCCATGTGATTGCCAAGGACTCGAATTATAATAATGTATACCATATATATGATGAGGCTTCAGAAGATTGAATTTGGGATATATTAAATAATTAGATAATAAATAACATACTAAGAATAAACTCTATGTATTCACATTTTCAGTCTGCTACTTGTTCTGTTTTTCTAGGGGAGGCTTCTATTATATTCATGTTAACATGGTGCATGACAAAAAATTTACTGACTTGGTCTACACCTATTGTCTTAGTGTGTATATATGTATGGAATAATGGGCAATGGTTCTATTTTGCCCTTCAAGTAACCACCCTGGACTAAATACGGGTACAATTTTACCCTCGAAGTAACTTAAGAGATTCAATTTTAATGTTGACACGTGGAATGTAATGTTGACATGCACATGGACGACATGTGTCAACATTACATTCGCCAGAGGGTAAAATAGGACCACTTTAATTATTTTGAGGGTAAAAGTGTGCCCGGTGTTAATCTAGGGTGTCCAGTGGTCCATGGTGGTCACTTGAAAGGCAAATTAGGGTCATTTCTCATGGAATAATCCCTATCATGGGTTGAATAGTTTTCTGTGCTAAAAAATTGTATTAATAAATTTCAATTAATTACCTAAACATGAAATATACCCTTGTATGTAGTATCAATAATATAGTCATAAAAGTTGGCCAAAAAATATAACATAGTCATAAAATGAATTCACTTAATTTGCATTTAATATAAACATTTCCAAGTTCTTATATGAAAATGTGAAAGAAGTACAAGTGATTCAGATTTCCAGTGGTCCATGGTGGTCACTTGAAAGGCAAATTAGGGTCATTGCTCATGGAATAATCCCTATCATGGGTTGAATAGTTTTCTGTGCTAAAAAATTGTATTAATAAATTTCAATTAATTACCTAAACATGAAATATACCCTTGTATGTAGTATCAATAATATAGTCATAAAAGTTGGCCAAAAAATATAACATAGTCATAAAATGAATTCACTAAATTTGCATTTAATATAAACATTTCCAAGTTCTTATATGAAAATGTGAAAAGTATAAGTGATTCAGATTTCCAAATTGTTACACTACAAAAAAAGGGCAGATCTGCGGCGTATTTTCCCAGCGTAGGGGCGGTCATGGCGCTCCGGCGGTCAAATTTACCGCCGGCGATTTTAACGAGGGAACGCTGCGTGGGGGCGGAACGATTTACGCTGTAGCTCCCTTGGAACCGCCGCTACGTGTTGGGGCGGACGTAGGGGCGGACCTACCCGCCGCCAAAATTTTTTATTTTTTTTTAAAAAAAGGCATGGGGGCGGTTACGACCGCCGCCATGTGATTTTTTTTTTAAAAAAATCAAATAGTGCCCGCGTATCAAACCGTCGGCATGCTGTTATATTTACTAAAAAAAAATTGCTTCATGCGAACAATTTAATGATAATGACTTAAATTGAAGACCGAAAAAGGAATAAAAACAAGAAGAAAAAAACAAATGCAGCAAAAATTAATTTTATTATAATATATATGAAATAAATATATACTAAACCATCAAGCACAAAAAGATCATGTCCAAAATCCATAAGATAAATTCTAACGAAACAAAGAATAAGAGAAAATATCTGAAAAATAAATAAGATATATTACGAAAACAAAATAATAAGAAATAAAAACAATCAGATATAATAAAATAAAAAAGAAAAAATAAACAATACCTATACCAAAAGCAAGACAAACTTTTAGACATCATGTGTGCACCAACAATGAAAACAGCAAGAAACACAAAAGGGAGAAAGTGAGAAAGAAGAGATTGTGCGCGCGTTAAAAATGGGGGGGGGGAGGTTATTTATAGGGAGAGATAGCAACGTGGGGGCGGGCGACCGCCCCCACGCGACAGTAAATGCACACAAAACTCTGTGCGCCTTGGGGGCGGTTGCCCGCCCCAACGTGATTTTATTTTTTTTTAAAATTCTTTTTATTCGCGTTCATGAAATGCGCACAAATCTCTGTGCGCCGTGGGGGCGGGTGACCGCCCCAACGTGATTTTATTTTTTTTAAAATTTTTTTTATTCGCGTTGGGGCGGTCGACCGCCCCCACGCGACATTAAATGCGCACAAATCTCTGTGCGCCGTGGGGGCGGGTGACCGCCCCAACGTGATTTTACTTTTTTTAAAAATTTTTTTTATTCGCGTTGGGGCGGTTGACCGCCCCCACGCGACATTAAATGCGCACAAATCTCTGTGCGCCGTGGGGGCGGGTGACCGCCCCAACGCACCGCGCCAATGAAATTTTTTTTTAAAGTATTTTTTTTATGTTGCGTTGGGGCGGGTATTATTTTTGTGACCGCCGCAACGAATGCACCACAAACAAAAAAAAAATTCACTCGCAACTCGCCCTCGGATGGCTTAGACCGCCGGAACGTGTTCTCGCGGGGGCGGTTTTTGGCGTTCCGCCGGGACGCTTGCGCGGCTAATCGCCGCTTCTTTTGTAGTGTTATGCGAAAAAGTGAAAAGTAGTACAAGTGATTGAGATCAGATGAGGTTTAATGTGATAGATAATTAAGAAATTTGGAGGAGAAATATGGTGCAATTCTCATCCACTTAAAGGTTACAATTAGTTGGCGCAGGATTTATAGTCCCTTAATTATAGTTTTTGAATTATTTGTCTTGTCATAATAATAAAATTATAGTAGTAATAATATCACAAGCCAACTTATTTGTGTATATGATAAATGTACGTACAAGACCCAAAACTCCTTGCTTTTTATATTTTTACGTGCATGAACCTCTTATACTGTTCTACATATGGTTATGCATGTCTCAGCCCCCTTGTAATAGTGCCTCCTTAACATAACCAACCATGTTGACTATTCACTCATTTTAAGACCCGTCATTCTCTTTTGCTTCATGCATATATCCTTTCTTATTTATACTGAGATTGAAGCTTTTTTAAGGGAAATTTGCATTCTAGTCCCTGGGAAGGGAAATTATTACTTGAAGGTCCCTACACATTCCAAAATAATTATCAAGTCCCTTGGGCCTTTCCTGCAATTGTTTGCTTATGTGCAATGACCATTTTGCCCTTATGAAAGCATAAAAACCCAAAACATGCACAAGATAAAAGTCAGGGACTTGCTACCGCGGGTGTGCCTACTTGCTACCGCAGGCTTGGGAACTTGCTACTGAGACGTTAAGTGAACAACATTTCCTTCCAGTTACTGCAGGTTTGTTGATCTGTAAACACAGTAACAAGTCCCCATGCCTGCGGTAGCAAGTAGGCACACCCGCGGTAGCAAGTCCCTGACTAGTCCCTCCCATCCCATGTGAATAAAATGGTTTTTGAAAAACATGGTGTGACACATATCGGGGGAATAACAAAAAGTGATCACTGGTTTTATTAAAGGGCCCTCAGATATGAATGACACTTGGGAGGGAATGTTGGTCACTTAACGTCTCAATAGCAAGTCCCCAAGCCTGCGTTAGCAAGTAGGCACACACGCGGTAGCAAGTCCCTGAATTTTATCTTGTGCATGTTTTGGGTTTTCATGCTTTCATAAGGGCAAAATGGTCATTGCACATAAGCAAATAATTGCAGGAAAGGCCCAAGGGACTTGATAATTATTTTGGAATGTGTAGGTGATAAACGTGGCTGTCACCCAAGAGGGGGGGGTGAATTGGGTGAGGGAATAAATTAAATCTTTTGAATCTTCTTTTTGAAAGACTGCTTGTGCTTGGTGATAATATTTACGAAGTAGTGATATGCACAAGTCAGTATGTTATGTGATGCAAAATAGAATGTTTGAATGTAAATTTATGCACACATAAATTTATCCTGGTTCGGTCACCCAGACCTACATCCAGTCCCCAGGCTCCACCTGAGATTTTCAATCCACTATTCTTGTTTAAACCGGGCACAAGAGAAGCCTTTACACTTTAGGTTTTACGAGCACGGGTTCACCTAACAACCCACAGGTTTTACACCGGGTTCACCTGCAAACCTTACAAATGCAAGTTTTACGGGCTAACTTGCAACCTATGGAGATTTAGACAACCTCTAAATGCTCCCCCTTACAAATTGTAAGTTTACACTATGTTCACTCTATGAACTGATTGTGCTAAACACTTAAGCTCAAAACTAACTCTCTCTAAGAGTGGATGATGTTACTCACTTAAGTACAATAAAATTACTCTCTGAAAAATATCACAAATCTGGATCTGAGAGTAGTAGAAGATGTGTAGAATGAAGAGTATGATATATCAGATACTTTGTTCTGTTCTCTCTTTTTCTTCCATGTCTTCTCTTCTGAATGAATGTCTCTTTTATACTCGGCTTCATAGGCTTCTGTGGCAGGTTGAATATGAACGTTTGAATAAAGCCGTTAATCCTATGTTACCGTTGAGAAGTGCATCTTCATTAATGTTTAGCAGGGTTGACTTGCTTTATCTCTGAAAAGTAGTCCTGACACCTCTGCTCTGACAAAAGCATTCTGACTTCTGAGTATGTGATGTTTACTCTTGCACTCTTGCTGACGGATGATCATCATTCATCCGCAAGTGGAAATCTTGCTCTGCAAGTGTTAAGCTCTGAGCTTCAATGTCAAGAGTCTTTCCATCCGGAAGCTCATTTGCATCCGGAAGCGTGACCATGTTCTGCACATACTGGTTAGTCCAACATAGCAATATATATATAAGAATTATACATGCTGTGGGAAGCTTGTTTGCTATGGGGAGTAGTTTACTTAGACTGTGTTCTGATTTGGTCTATGATGTATCCGGAAGCATTTTTACATCCGGAAGTAAAGCTACTAGATGAAGGATCTATGTTCACTATAACTCACTCTCACTTAGTGTATTTCATCCCAACACTCAGCGCTAGTCACTAAGCTATCGGAAGCACTTTTACTTGACGTAGTGAACTCACTGACGCTTAGGGTGAAATCTATTCTATCAGTCTGCGCCAGTCAAGATCTAACAGGAAGCAACTTCACTTGATGTTGCATTTCCACTGACGCTCGGGGTTAAATCTATTCTATCAGTCTGCGCCAGTCAAGATCTAACAGGAAGCAACTTCACTTGATGTTGCATTTCCACTGACGCTCGGGGTTATATCTAGTTTATCAACCTGCGTCAGTCTAAATCTAATAGGAAGTGCTTTCACTTGGCGAAGTAGACTCACTGACGCTTGGGGTAATATCTAGTCTATCGCTCTGCGTCAGTCTAAGTCTAACAGGAAGCAAATTCGCTTCCGATTGAAACATAGCTTAGTCTTAAGGTTTGTGTACCTAATGTTCATGGACTAAGTTAAATCCCTAGTGATTTACTTGCTGACGCTGGGGGATGAGAGCATTCATCCGCGTGCGCAAGTCCTAATCTATCCGAAAGTAAAACCTCATCCGGAAGCGCTCTTACTTGGGATCCTATGTTAACCTATTGCTTCCTAGGCACTTGGTCTAATCCTCTATATTTTAGTCTTCATCAAAACTTAAGATTCTAACATTCTCCCCCTTTTTGATGATGACAAACCTAGTTTTATCGATTAAGTTCCTAAGGAAGAATTAGCAAGAGAATAAAAGCAATGGATAAGAACAAGTAACTCAGACAAACATTATTGACAAGCAGTAGTTACAAGTCAGAGTTATACAATCAAATAACATATACAAGTAAAGAATGTATACAAATAAATTTCACTAAGTATGAATGAAAATATGCATGAAAACAAAATCAACAAAAATATTTGGATTGGGGGTTAGAGTTTGTGTCTCTTTTTCTTTTCCCTCTCTTTCTGCCTCTCTTCATTTTCCTCACGCTCACTCTGGTTTATCTGGGCAATGATCTCTTGAAGCTCTTTTTCCTCTTTTTCCCTTCTGAGCCTTTCTGATTCAATGGACTCCTCGTATGCCCTTTTCATGTTCTCCACTTCTTCATACCCAGGGAAACCTGTAGCATCATCGAAGTAGGAGATCTCTCCATTGGGATAGTGGACAGCCCGGATTCTCACATTCCATACAGGGAAGTTGGGATCTTCCTCAACTTCCTGGACTTTCCGTTTCCCTTTCCCTTTGCTCTTCCTTTTGCTTTTGCTAATTGGAGGAGTGGGCATGACACTTGCTCTTTCAGCATCGAGGCAAGCCATCTGACCAAAGGATAGCTTGTCAGTGAATCCATACTTCTCAAATTCTTCAGGAGTCATGTCTTCAATTTCCAATTTGACTTCCTTCAGAATTGGAACCGCTTGGACCACTGGATTTTCTTGCACAACCTGAGCAGATGAAGTTCCTTGCTCAGGTAGGTCAGATGGAGTCTCTTCCTCAGACTCATCAGATTCAGTGGTGGCAATTAACTTCCTGGCACGTTTCCTAGCAACGGCCTTCTTTCTGGGTGCACTGAATCTGGCTGCTGGCTCAGACGAGGGAGGAGGATCAGAAGATTGCTCAGATGAAGGGACCTCAGACTCTTGCCCAGAGGATGCAGGAACAGGCTTGGCTATCACAATGGGAGGATGGTTGGGTCTCTTCAGTCCCCACTTCATTATGATCTCCTCAACCATCTCTCTACTTGTTTTATTTGGAGGAGGCTCCGATGATGACTCAGATTGTGAGGATTGTTCATTCTGCCCATACACAACCATATCTCATTGTGGTCCTTGCTCAGCCGCTTTCTTCTGCTGCATGAACCGGACGGCCTCTCCTCTTATAAGGCTCTCTGCACCACTCAGCCTCTGAGACTCATATGCACGACGCAGGGCGGCCGTGATATCTTCATCAATCCAGAGTGATGGCTGGCTGAGGGCATCCCTTGTGGCCATGCTTAGACGAAGAGTGGACATAACATTTCTCCCCCTTTTGTCATCATCAACAGGGGTGAGTGCCAGGGATGGAGTGGATGTGGAGGAGGATGGAGGTGGTTCAGGACCAAATTTCTTGGGAGGGGAGGGTGAGAGGGTAGAGGTGGAGGATGTGGGAGAAGATAGGTGTTCAGGAGTTTGAGGAGGGTCGGGGAAGCAGCTGGTGGTGACAAAGATATCCCCATAAGGATGAGTGGAGGAGTATTCTTTGTAGTTGGCGGAGTCAGGGGTAAAGGGTAAATGGTCATCGGAGAGTGGTTGAAGGCGGGGATATTCGCCGTATGGTTGGCTGAGGGGGTGAATGGCTGTTTCAGATCCTATGCGTCTAGGGCTTTGATGGGTAGGGTTGGAGAAGCGGAGTGGAGAGCGTGTAGGGGCACCTGGTCGTGTGGGAATGGGTGAGGATGAGGATGAGGAAGGTGAGGATGAGAAGTTTCTAGGAGAATGGCGTGGAGAGTTGTGAGGTGAGTCTTGGGTTTGGTGGTCATGGGTAGGTGAAGGTTGGGATTGTTGGTCATTGTTGGGTGATGGTGGGGCTTGTTGGTCATTTTGTGGTGGAGGCTGAGGTTGTTGAGTGTTGGGCGGAGGAGGAGGTGGTAGTTGAGGGTGGTTAGGAGGAGGAGGGTTTTGAGGAGGAGGAGGAGGAGGTGGTAAGTTACCTTGTGATGAAGGTTGGGGAATTTGTAGGTGCTGGAGAATGAGGTCTAATTTTGCATCCACCCTGGCAAGGTGATTCTCGAGTTGTCCTACTCTGTCCTCAAGCCGTTGGGTTCGCTCCCCTTGGTGGTGGAAGCCAGCTTCACATTCAACACGGAGAGGACCCACCAAGGAATCAGTCAGTCTCAACAGAAGCTCTTCCTTTATGTCCTCGGCAAAGACCCTAACAGAAGCTGGAACCCTTGCACTACGGCTTGGCCCAGCATGTGAGTCAACTTCCTGATCTCCTGCTCCAGATGCAGAGGGAGCTGAAGTACCAGAAGCACTACTGGCTTGTGAGCGTGAGCGAGTGGGCTTAGGAGGCTTGAAATACTTGATCCCCATCCTTGCCACATTGGTTGCTCCCACAGGCCTACACTGGACATTCTCTTCTTCCACAGCAGATGTAGCCTTGATCAGATGCTTCTCAAGGAGGAAGGCAATGATGGTGGGATAGGGAAGATAACCTGACTTGTCATTGCTTAACCAGCGCTGAAGCTCTAGGCATATCAACTGCCCAGGGTTGAAAGGCTTGAGCGAGAGGAGTCTAGGGAACCAAGGGTTGTCCAGCAGTGTGAACTCGTTGAAGTTGCCTCCCTTATGAGTCATTATCCGGGAGTAGATGTAGTACAAGAGCCTGTTAGAATCAGACATCTTGGACACCTTTTTGCTGTTGGTGCCATACAACTCCTCGAGTTCCTCCTTGCTGTACTTGTGAGACTCAGGGTAGATCCATTGATTCATATCCTCTTCTGTGATTCCCATCATCTCATTCAAGGTTCTCCAAGTGAACCTGAAGGTTCTTCCTCTTACAGTGGCAGTGAAGGAGAGTTTGTGGACTTGCTCTTTCCCATCCACCTTCCTGTACTTAGCTCTGCCAGAGAGGGATTGGCAAAAGACTCGCAGGACGTTGACGTTGTAGTCCTGGTTGATGCCCAGCCAAGGCATATACTTTTCCAAGTAAGGGCGCAAATGAGCAAACCCTAGTTCATCCAACTTGTCCAGATTGATGAACAGGCCATGGTTGAAGATGGGAATGGATGTCTCAAATTTGGCGGATACACTCTCCAGAGCCCCATCTCTATAAACTGTGAGATCATCTTCTTCCTCAACCCTCTGCCTCTTGGAGGAAGGCTCCTCAGAAAAATGAACCTTCTTCTTCTTTCCCTTTCCCTGAGCATCCCGCTCTTGTTCAGAACCCACTGCCTGTTCTATTCTACCAGAGGTTTCAGGCTGACCCTGAACGTCTTCACCCTGTCCCCGTGATTGCCCAGAACCTTCTTGGCGTTCATGAAGTTCTTCATGTTGTTCTTCATGGTGCCCAGATTTACCAGAATGCTTGTGAGTGGATTTCCCAGATTTCGATTTATGTTTCTTGGAAGAAGAGGTTTTCTGGATGACTGGGTTGGATTCATTCGTACCGGCCATTTTTTGTATGAATGTTGTGTAAATAAAGATGAAATGCAAGAAGTGTGAAAAAATAAAGAACACAATGGAGAAGATGAAAAGACTTTTCAGAGAAAATGATGCGAGTGAAAAAGATGTAGTAAAAAGTGAAAATGGAAAATGACTTCTATTTATAGGTAAAACTTCTGAGGATAGAATGGGCATACTCTTTCAAATTTTCACACATTGGGTAACGTAAGTTTTTAAGTTGGAACGACACACCTGATGACACGTGTTGCTTCAGAGAAGGCACAGCGTTTCATAGAGGAAGTTGAAACGTTTTCTGAAGTGATGTGTCCCTTGATCTGACACTGGCGCTCTTGATCATATTGAATTATCATCCAGCGCTAGCAAAAGAGTATTCGGAAGTGATTTTGCTTCCGGTTGGACAGACGCTCCTGGTTGCCTTGAGTAGTCATTCAGCGTCAGCACGAGAGCATCCGGAAGTAGTTTTGCTTCCGATGGTACTTACTTAAGATTTAACATTGAGTGACTCGTTGATGTTCTCTCATGTGCATCCACAGCGATCAAGCTTTCATAACTAAAGCCATATTTGCGTCAAGTAGAGTTTGTTTGATCTTCTCAATTTCAGGAGCAGTAGCTCTCGGAGCCCAGTATGAACAACAACTCATTCAGATTTGATACATTGCTCTGATCAGGTATGATCATGAAAATTGTTGTTCCTTCGTACCTTCTTTCCTACAAAATAGCAAATGATTTCTCTTTCCCATTTTTCAGTCTCCAAACTTGGATCTGACTGGTCAGTTTGTAGGAAGTATGTGATTCTTATGCACTTAAGAATTATTCACTATGAATATAGCATTGCGAATCAACTATGACTATATGCACATGGCTTCTGATAATGATAGTCATAGATAGCATGTAGAGTATGAACATTGTGTGAAATATCTTATAAGCCATATCATGTTCATGCTTATGATGCTTAATGTAAAATCTCAATAAGTCCATCTTACATTTGCATAGGAGATTTTACGGTTGCATGCTTCAACCTTAAATAATCTCTTGCTTACCCAAGGAGATCTTTTATACTTATCCTTGGCCTGAAGCACTTTCTTAGGAGAGACAGGATTCGCAGGTTTTCTCCATGTGAGTTGAGACATCCTCTCTCTTTTGTCCTTCTCAGGATAGTTGAATGGAACTCTGTGATAGCTTATCCCTGAGACAAGGTCTTTGTTCCTTGTGGTAGTGCACTGCTTCTTATGATTGAACCAGGTAGTTGCAGTAGTGACATCACCACGAGTTCTCTTCTTTGGGACAAGAGGAACTCTTGATCTTTCCTGCACAGGTAAGGCACTAGAAGGGAGTTTTGGTACCCATTTGTACTTGGGTCCTACATAGTTAGCGTTGGACCTTACTTGTCCTTTGGGGATCCATATATATTTATTTCTCACATTTAAATTTCTCTTAAAATTGCATGTGTGAGAAATATGACCAGTTCTACCACAATAATGACAGATAATGGGATGATGTTCAGAATCAGATTTCTTATCACTATTATGGTGGTCAGTTTTCTTTTCAAAGACTCTATGTTTATTAACTTTTGAAATCTCAGGGTCTTTCGAAAAATCTTCTTTTATGAGTGGGACTTTGGACTCCTTGGTTGTAGAAGAAGGAATAAGTTCCTCAAGTTCCCTATTCCTTTTTCTTAAGCCTAGAATTTCTTTTGCAAGTTTACAGAATTCAACATGTAGCTCATTATACATATCTTGCAATTCAGAAGTTTCAAGTTTAGGTACCTCATTTTCTTCAGCTTCTGAATCTTCTAGGCGGAGATCCACTCTCTCTTTGCTGATACTAGCTTCTACTACATCACCATCCAGTAGCTCATCAACGGTGGATTCACAAGGAGCACATAGTGAGCTTTGGACAGCCTTAACATCAAGAAATTGGTTAGAAGCATACATAGTATCAAGAGTGTTCCAAATATCTATAGCCCTAGAGCAATGTTTAATTTTCTGGTAATCATTGTCAGATAAACTTTTGTGCAAAATTTGCATTGCTCTAAGGTTTAAGTAAAATAAGCTTTTGTCCTCTTCTGTCCAATTTACTTTTGGTTTGAAATCAGAGTCCTTTTCAAAAACATCCCACATTTTGAAATCAGTGGATAGTATAAAACTTTTCATCCTTCCCTTCCATAAGTAAAAATCAGCATTTTCTAACACGGGTGGGATTGTATGATCAAAACCTTCAAAACACATTTTGTAACCCAAATCAGCCTAGGTCTTTGCACTTGAGATCGTTGGATCCTTTAAACAAGTGACCTTGCTCTGATACCAAATGATAAACGTGGCTGTCACCCAAGAGGGGGGGGTGAATTGGGTGAGGGAATAAATTAAATCTTTTGAATCTTCTTTTTGAAAGACTGCTTGTGCTTGGTGATAATATTTACGAAGTAGTGATATGCACAAGTCAGTATGTTATGTGATGCAAAATAGAATGTTTGAATGTAAATTTATGCACACATAAATTTATCCTGGTTCGGTCACCCAGACCTACATCCAGTCCCCAGGCTCCACCTGAGATTTTCAATCCACTATTCTTGTTTAAACCGGGCACAAGAGAAGCCTTTACACTTTAGGTTTTACGAGCACGGGTTCACCTAACAACCCACAGGTTTTACACCGGGTTCACCTGCAAACCTTACAAATGCAAGTTTTACGGGCTAACTTGCAACCTATGGAGATTTAGACAACCTCTAAATGCTCCCCCTTACAAATTGTAAGTTTACACTATGTTCACTCTATGAACTGATTGTGCTAAACACTTAAGCTCAAAACTAACTCTCTCTAAGAGTGGATGATGTTACTCACTTAAGTACAATAAAATTACTCTCTGAAAAATATCACAAATCTGGATCTGAGAGTAGTAGAAGATGTGTAGAATGAAGAGTATGATATATCAGATACTTTGTTCTGTTCTCTCTTTTTCTTCCATGTCTTCTCTTCTGAATGAATGTCTCTTTTATACTCGGCTTCATAGGCTTCTGTGGCAGGTTGAATATGAACGTTTGAATAAAGCCGTTAATCCTATGTTACCGTTGAGAAGTGCATCTTCATTAATGTTTAGCAGGGTTGACTTGCTTTATCTCTGAAAAGTAGTCCTGACACCTCTGCTCTGACAAAAGCATTCTGACTTCTGAGTATGTGATGTTTACTCTTGCACTCTTGCTGACGGATGATCATCATTCATCCGCAAGTGGAAATCTTGCTCTGCAAGTGTTAAGCTCTGAGCTTCAATGTCAAGAGTCTTTCCATCCGGAAGCTCATTTGCATCCGGAAGCGTGACCATGTTCTGCACATACTGGTTAGTCCAACATAGCAATATATATATAAGAATTATACATGCTGTGGGAAGCTTGTTTGCTATGGGGAGTAGTTTACTTAGACTGTGTTCTGATTTGGTCTATGATGTATCCGGAAGCATTTTTACATCCGGAAGTAAAGCTACTAGATGAAGGATCTATGTTCACTATAACTCACTCTCACTTAGTGTATTTCATCCCAACACTCAGCGCTAGTCACTAAGCTATCGGAAGCACTTTTACTTGACGTAGTGAACTCACTGACGCTTAGGGTGAAATCTATTCTATCAGTCTGCGCCAGTCAAGATCTAACAGGAAGCAACTTCACTTGATGTTGCATTTCCACTGACGCTCGGGGTTAAATCTATTCTATCAGTCTGCGCCAGTCAAGATCTAACAGGAAGCAACTTCACTTGATGTTGCATTTCCACTGACGCTCGGGGTTATATCTAGTTTATCAACCTGCGCCAGTCTAAATCTAATAGGAAGTGCTTTCACTTGGCGAAGTAGACTCACTGACGCTTGGGGTAATATCTAGTCTATCGCTCTGCGTCAGTCTAAGTCTAACAGGAAGCAAATTCGCTTCCGATTGAAACATAGCTTAGTCTTAAGGTTTGTGTACCTAATGTTCATGGACTAAGTTAAATCCCTAGTGATTTACTTGCTGACGCTGGGGGATGAGAGCATTCATCCGCGTGCGCAAGTCCTAATCTATCCGAAAGTAAAACCTCATCCGGAAGCGCTCTTACTTGGGATCCTATGTTAACCTATTGCTTCCTAGGCACTTGGTCTAATCCTCTATATTTTAGTCTTCATCAAAACTTAAGATTCTAACAGTAGGGACCTTCAAGTAATAATTTCCCTTCCCAGGGACTAGAATGCAAATTTCCCCTTTTTTAAGCCAACAAATATGAGATTTAATTTTGTTCAGTTAAATCCATATAATTGCATCTAATCTTCCTATGTTAACTTTAGCCTTTTATGCATATCAAACTCAATTAACTAATTTGTTGAGATTTTAAAAAAACTAAATAAAATACTTGACTGTAGCTAGCGTATGTCACATGACTATACGGAAAAACTATAGAAATATCATTAGATTATAAATTAATTATAAATTAAACAAATTATATTGAAAAAAGTATGCATTATTTTGGAAACAACGATTTTTCCATTGTTATCTTTTTTCGGGGTCCCTTGGTGGGATTCCCATCTCCTTAGTTTGATTACAACCCACAAAATAGAGCCTCAAATAATCACACTCATTGCAACTTGCAACCACGCCCAAAACCGATCTGATCTCCTAACTCCCCTGCTTTGACGGACTTATCCCCCCTTAGATCCCTAACTTACGTTAAATTATCTGAGGAATAGTTGCACCTAGGTCGCTAACGAGATTTCATTTCAGATAGGTATATTGACAACTATTTCACTTATAATTGAAGATTGGTGTTGTTATAAATAGTTGTCATTAACAATCCTTTATAACTTCTTGAAATTAAATCTCTTACTTGTGTCTTGCTTGTGACTAGTGTGTAATTGTCCCTTTATTTTTTTTCATTAAAAAACTCATTTTAGGATTATTCCCTTAACAACAATTAAGTTTCAAACGGGTTGCATGTTAATATGGACGAATTAAATTATGTGCCATGTTTTGATTAGTTTCATGGACAAACTTGACCTAACTAATTTGACCTAAGTGTAGCCATTAACAAACCTTTGTGAATTGATCATCATACATATAAATATTTAAAATCGTAATTGTAAATCAAATAAGAGAATATGGTAAATACCTTTGAATTAATCACAATTCAGAAAAAAGTAAAAAGATAGTAAATAAATATTATTAATCCATTTTTTCTGATTATGATATACTTGAAAATCAACTCAAAGTATTCTTATAAAATATAATGTTCAGGCTAGACTTAAGGCATAAGGAATGGCCAGACCTTGTCTAACCCAAGACCAAGACTTGGCTGTGTTTGGTTTACCAATTTACTAGATCGGCCTTGCAAATGGTCCGATAACCAACCCAATGTACACACCACCCTATTGGTGGTGAGGTAGGCCAAGTCTTATTTTGACAATCCTTTTTAAAAATGCATTGTCAGCCAAACCATGGGTTTCAACTGTTTCAACTCAAACCATCTAAACACTAAAAAAAATCACACAATGTATTTTTAGTCCAGAATACAAACTAAAGAGCTGAAACCTTAGGTTTTAGAAAAACTATATTTTTCTCATTTTTGGGATTGATTGCTCAAAAGATGAGTCCACATTACCTACTCATCTCACAAATGAGCACCTTGTGCATTTCTCCCAAAAACAATCTCAACCATTGATCATGTCTAATATTGACCGTTGCTTTTATATTTTATTTTTTTAAATAAACTCCAAGAAAGTCGACATTTTTTATTTTTTATGCATCATGAGCATGAATGACTACAAAATATAATGGATGAGTAAAAGTTTTCATGATAGCCAAGTAAAATTATAGTATATGAAAAAACTCTTATAAGTATAAAAAAATACCTTCTATTTGTTCCATGGTGATTGCAATCTCTTTATTATAAGGACACTACTTCTTCACAATCTATGGGGATTTAATGGCATAACAAAATGGACAGTTTCTGGAAGCAATAGAAAATTATGTAGGGTGCATAACAGTGGAACCCTCCTTTGCTCTCTCATCTTTTTAATCTCCCTCACGTGCGGCTATAGATTGCCTCATGCCCATGATACATAAAAAATGCCGACTTTCTTGGAGTTTATTTAAAAAAAATAAAATATAAAAGCAACGGTCAAGATTAGACATGATCAATAGTTGAGATTGCTTTTGGGAGAAATGCACAAGGTGCTCATTTATGAGATGAGTAGGTAACGTGGACTCCTCGAAAGATGTTTTTAAAACCCATTTTCTCGGAATGCTTTCTAGAAAACAAAATTCAAACAGACTCGATGTCTATTTTTTAGGCTGGGTTTTGTAAAAAAAGTCAAGGTCAGACTCGTAGAAGAGCTAGTGGATTGATTATTACATACGGCCCTGTGTCAAGCTTGGCAATGATGATGATGATGATGATGATGATGATGATGATGATGATGATGATGATGATGATGTATGCTGGATTGCATATGCAGCCCTATGTGCAAGCTTGAGAATGATGATGATGTACCATGTACCATGTACCTAATCGGTAACAATAGGTCCAAGCTCGGTTATGATGATGATGATGTATCGCGTACCTAATTAGTTGCAAGTAATATTTTAACAATGCACTTTTCAAGGCACTTATATGGCATGATGCTAATTACAATTTACCACTGCCCACTTATAGAAATAAAGTCCTACTATTAGGCTACAAGGACTTCACTAGAATTCTAAAACAATTACTAACAACAATTTCTTTTAAAAAGCATATTAGGCCGTAACCATATCTTTTTCCAAGAGAGAAATTGGTAATCACTAGCAAAAGATATGGAAAAGAATTATTACTAGTGCTCAATGTTAAAGGTTTATTTTAATTCAAAAGCTTTCACCAGTAGTCGTTTTATGCTATAAGGAATATTAACATGTTCCCTTTAAAAACTTGCAGTGATTATTAAAAAAATTAACATTGATGGTTAATATTTTAACGATAAAAGACAAAGTTACTCTATTTAGTTCTTCAATGTTAAAATTAAAAAAGCCGTTCGATCTCTCGGATTGATGGCAGGAGTAATGTTGTTCCTACCCCACACGTCAAGAGTTCGAACGGCACCAGAAAGAACATGGGGATGTTAAAATCAAATAAAAAGTACTTCTGGCACAAAATTGCTCCTATTCAAAACGTGTCAGACATTACCAATAGGTAGTTGATTGAGTAAGTGAGCTACAACCCTCGTAAGGATGAAAACACATATTTGAATCTCGGGAAGCGCTCTTGTTGGGAGAGAGGACAACTTTACCTATGCGGGTAACACTCGTACTTTTCGAGTCCAAATTAAACTGGACAATGATTAAAAAAAAAAAAAAAAGGGTCAGACACTAGACACTTAACCGTGAATTTCACATAAAGACATCACACCACTAGGTCACAAAACATCACAATCTTAGGTAGACAAAAAAATCAATGTAAATTACAATAAAAACCAAATCATGGGCTGGACATCTAGACTATCCATCACAGGCCCATTTTATTTAACTGATAGTGTAAACCACTAGTTTCCATGTCTCATGTGTCACTCTTCTGTACATGTTCTTCCTGTCTCTTCCCTGCGCATGAGAGCAATCTCATTTTTGGCGCAAGGGTAGTAACTGTAAAAGCCTCTCTCAATCTCTCTTTCAAAAAACTAACTCTATTTTATCCTAAAGGTTCAACCTTTATGAACCAATAGTCCCATATAATGATTTATTAGTGTCCAAGCTTCTTTCACTACACATTAGTGATGGCATATTGGAGCCGAATCGGGCAATCTAAGTTCAGAATCTTGTCTACCCAATATCAAAGATGTTATTTTGAGCTCCCCAGCTCATCTTTATTGGATCCCATCACGCATCCAAAAATCCCACTTTTTGAGAGGCCATGTTGGAATTTTGGAAATAGACCCAATGATGTTTTTTACAATACAAGGTTTTTTGCTGCCCCTGTTCAAGTGAGTTTGTGATTTTGTGGTTGAAAAATTTGAACTTTTTGCATTTTATGGTGATTTAATTTAATGTTGAGGCATGTGTTTGTTTGTTTGTTTTGGTGGGATTGGTTATGGTTTGTATAAGAGGTGAGGTCATTGTGTGTTCTTGATTTTCAGGCGAAGATGAAGATGGACAACAGTGAGCCAAGGTTGAATGAAGAGATCACTGCTCAGTTTGTCAGGCTTGTTGTTGATGATGGTAAATATATCACTTTTCTTGATATTGGCTTATGTGAGTTGTTTGCTTTTGTAATATGATTGACATGGTAACGAAATTATCCAATGAGATCTTTTAGTCAATAATTTATCGCCAAACATGACTATTGATATAGTAGAATGACGTCGTGTGATATATGTAGCTCGATCCCACCTAGTTGGAATAAGGCGTTGTTGTTGTTGTAATAACTAATACCTTCTGTAAGAATGACTGTAATTCAATTTGTAGTTACATGTGAACTTATTAAGAAAAGGTTGTATTTGCTTTTGATTACTGATTTGGAGATAGGAAATGCGAGTGTAACGGCATACATAGAGCTTTCATTTTATATTGGAAGTGGCGATGAGCTAAAGCTGTGTATTGTTGTTTTAAATTACTAAAGGATTTATGGAGATTTATTGTCATCTTAATATGATTAAAAGATAAAGATTGGGAGCACAGATTATAAGCATGCTGCTGTAGCATTTGCAATGGAAAGATCATGTTTTGTTTGAACTCTGATTTTCCTGTTCATGTATTCATGCAGGACATTCAGTTGTTTCTAGGCTTGAGGCACTACAACGAGCCAAGCGGCTCAAGCTTGATTTGGTGGAGGTAAAGTTATTTTTAGGTCTTTTGCCATATTATCTGACAATTCAAGCTTACAAACAGAAGTGCTAAATTTAAATAGGCTTTAAATAAAATGGTTTTGTTTGCTGAAGGATTTATTGATTTTTGCGTGGGACTATTAAAGTTTTGTATGATATTTAGACTGTGAGCCTTCAATCCTAAGATGAGGCAGAGGGACTCATTTCATGTGGTGAAAAATTTTGTCCCTGAAAATAGAATGGAAAATTTCACAAAACAAAAGACATAATAATGGAGAACTTTATATTGCTTTCAATATAAAAGAAGTGTAGCCTTGATTTGTGCTATATAGTGGTCGTTTCACCTCTATGCCTCAATATAAGTTTTGTTTTCTCTTTGATTTATTATGTAAAAATAGTTCCACTGGATTTTGTAAATTATTCTACAAATATTGGATTTGTTCTCAAATCATTCGCAAGGGCCTCCATAATTTTGATAATATTGTACAGGTTCAGAAAAATGCAAAACCGCCTGTTTGCAAAATTATGGACTACCACAAGGAACAGTACAAGCAACAAGAAAAGGAAAAGGAGCGTGCTAAAAGCAAGGTGCAGTTTTGCTGTTGTTTACCTGTAAAAATTCTAGATAAAGATATAACATAGGGTTTTGAATAAGAACAGGAGGATATTAGTATAGCATTTTAGTGTTTTTAATCTTAAGATATTCTGTTAATTTTTTTCTGTGGTAATAAAAGGATTTAGTAATTGGGTTTTAGATAGTTTACCCTGGTTAAGGTAAGTTTCATTGCTCAAAGAGAAGTTATAGAGGATAGAGGTGCTAATAGATTTGCTTGCCAATGAGATCATGATATCTATAGAAGGGCTTAAATATATGCCTTTAAGGAATAATTTAGAAGGGTTTGAATAAATGCTAGAATTGGTAATAGTTGCTTCAACTTTGAAGTGTCTTTTGGGCAAATTGTCTGTTGTCCCAAAAGTCATGCTATACATAATATTTTCCCATTAAACTAGCTTTTTTTTCATGGGTCTCAATTCACTTCTTCTCCTAACGCCCAAACAAGCCATATGCTGCCATTTTCCTGCTAATTTTAAAACTATTTTTTTTAAACAGAAAAAAGAAATGTTACTTAGAGAACTGCATTCATGGTTTGCTGGATTTTAATCAGATGCCATTATTTATTCAATCTACTTTAAACCTTTTTGAGGTGACTGGAAAATAGACATGAAAATCTTCGGTATGTGACTAAAGACAAATGGACCATGATGTTTATATACTTATGTATATCAGGTATTTGTAAAGCAGGATAGTTGACTAGTAAAATTTTTTTTGACAGAGCAAGCCAAATTCCAAATGGCTAGAAAATGAGACTTTGCATATTTTCTTTACTAACAAAAAGATGGTCCATATGTAAATGTGTCTGTTTGTTTATATATATGCAATGTTATTTTTAATACGATAACTTTCACATGCAGTCAGAGGTGAGTTTGAGAAAGGGGGTTGGCAAGGAAATGCGCTTTTCTGCCAAAGCAGTAAGTTTGTTTTCTTTATTTTCATCTATATATTTGCTTTTCCTTAGCTGTTGGGCTCAATGTTTAGTTTCTTTGTTACCCACCGAAAAAAGTCAATGTCTTGTTTTGACATTTTTATCTTTTTGTCCTCAGGAGTTAAAAGACCTGAAGATGAAAGCAGACATGGTTAGAAAATTAATGGAGAAGGGATACCGAGTGAAGGTGCTTTTCTCCCCTCTGAATGTGATATTTTATTGGTTCTAGTTCAGGTCGCTCATATTCCCCCCTCCCAAAAAATGGAGTAGGATGTTCTTAGAGTTTCTACATTTCTGCAGTACTTTTGAAGCAATTATGAAGTGATTTTTTAAAATCTGTTTGTTAAGCAAGGCTTGTGTATGCATCTGATTGGCTAATCAGTTCATGCTCGTCGTTCATTCGATATAAATTATGATGGGCATTATGCCTATAAGCTTTATTGTTTAGACATCTGTATAGATGATGATATGATAAATGCACCCGTGTACCTTGCTTGCATCATGTGCTAGGATTTAGACATGCATACATGATAAGAAAACAAGAGGGGATCTCAAGAAAATTTTGGCCGTAATATTTGTGCATGCATTAATTGCATCATAAAATATTTTGATATATTTGTGTTTGGTGATCTTTAACTCATTCACGGTAATGCAAGCAGTGCAGAGCAATAGGAGGAGCTGGAGATCAGGATATGGAGGGAACATTATCTCGTTTTTCTGCTTTGGTATGACTGTCGCCTGCTTTAAAGTCCAGGATTTCCTGTCCGAAATTTGTGTATAAGTTGTTTACTTTGTCTCATTTTCCTTCTTTGTCCACCACTCCATTCCATACTGAAGCAAATATTTTCAGATAGAAGATGTGACTGTTGTGGAAAGTGGACCACATTTGGCGAAAAAAGAAGCATATCTGATTGTCAGGCATATCAAATTTGGGCTGCCAAAGAAGGGAGGCCGTGGGAAAAAGTTGCAAGACGTGATGGATAAGTCTGTTGGGGCCGAAGATTCTAGTGACTTAGATGAAGATCATAATGAAAGTCCTGCTGAATCAGGGTTTGAGACAGAGGAAGAAGTGCTGGCTGATGGCGACATGCGTATGTCGGAGCCTCCTGCTATGGCTGAGAATAGGTACAGACGAACTAATCAACCGCCCATCACACAGGAGCAGCCAACTATGACTGAAAACAGATATAAACGAAATAATCACCCATCTACCACGCGAGACCATCCTGCTGTGTCTGAGAATAGGTACAAACGACAGGATTCTCGTATGAATAATTTTCCATCAACGGCACAACAGCCTTCTGTTGCGGCTGATAATAGGTACAGAAGACCTGATCCAAGAGCCAATTTCCAACAAACGACAGCACGGGATAATTCTGTTCCGAATGGCAGAGGCCCCGACGTGAGAGGTGCATTCAGGTCAGCACCCTCAGATTTGAATCAGAATAGGCATACCAGGCCTGGTTCTTATACTGATACAGAAGGAGGTAAACAAGGTGTTACTTCTGGATCAAGAAACCCAATGCCTCATTTTCAAAATATTGGTAAGGGGGGTGGAATAGCTCATCCTAGCACTTCTAATGCCCGAAGATCTGGTTATGGTGTTTTTAGTCCCAATAAAGGCCTTGATACGCCTGATGCATAAACTGAACTGCATAGGAACAGAGAACGTTTTCCTGTGATTCTATTCAATCTTGTAGCTCAGGTTCTTCATCAACTTAGGCAAGTGTTGAGTAGAGAAGTGTGGGGTGCTTACAATGATGGTGCTTTAACAGTGGGGAGTCTGCAGTAGTGAGCTCAATCATAATTCCCAAGGGTTCATCGAAGTCAAGCTAGATAGGATAACAAATATAATATTGGGATGTAAGCAAATGATATTTAAGTCCAATGAGTGTTTAACGAGGCTAGTAGCTTCATTTATTTTATTTAAACAATAAGGTTATTTATTTATACATGTTAGCTCCTCAATTGGCGAGGATTCTCTTCCGCTTTTTTCTTGGTTGAAGTTATGTGGAAATAAAGGCCAAGCTATATGTTTTGCTTGGAGTTGAACAATTTTGGAGCCCTTACCATTTCTATCCATATTTAACCCTGAGAAGGGGATTTGTGATTTGGAGCCTTTAAAATTTCTATATGTATATAATTAAGTCATGGCAATGGTGGTTCGGTTACCCTTGATGAGAGCAGAAAATGTGTTAATTGTTGTTGTCATGGCCTGGCCAAATTTCCCATTATCGTCAGGAAAAATGAGTTGGTTCATTTGTAATGAAGAATCTTTGAAAATCATTCTTCTATAAGGATTGGAAAATGATTTTATTTTAGCATGATTAGACCAGGTACTCTTTTATTATTTTCCTGGGAATCAAGAGAGCCTGAGCAGTCGAGCATTGTCCAATTCTTACTAGTATACTATTCCACTGAATGCTTAAGGTTGTAAGATATAAAAAAAAAGTAGCTATAATATGAATAATTTTTTAAATGAGTTCATTAAGTATGAGTAGCACTCAATTAGCATCGCGTCAAACAAAACCAAAGTACATGAACCATAGTCGAAACTCGAAAGTAACACAATGTGATTATTCAAATAAACCGTTAGGAAACTTGCATATGGAGTTTTGATGATTTCGAATTTATATATTGAACGATATTACAATGGATATTGTCTAAAATGTTCAGACACCCACATTTGATAGGTATTTTACCGCGAAGTAACTCCTAAGGAACAGAAACCATGAGGTGAAAATACACTTTTTTTGGGAGAAAAAAGAACATTGTGTGAGAAATATCAACACTCGACTAGGCTCAGCTAGTTGGACTTAACCCAAATGACTTGACAATTGTGCTCACCCTTTCTGCAAAAGTTCTAGAGGTGATCTTTTTATCTGGTACATGGAACGGGTTTGAAACCGCATCTACATATGCAGCATGGAATTTCCTGAAAAACTGCAGAGAGAGACAATGACAATTAGTAGCCAATTCAAACAACAAAAAATTTCAATGAATTTTATCCAGTTCAAGAGCAAATTAAGTAAAACCTACAGTTGAATCATCAAAATATGTCCAATTGATCTCACTAATGAGTACAACAATAGCGTATTTCATCATTGAAGAAATGACCTCAGGGTAACATGAAAGGTTCACATGTATAGATGAAACATCTGAGTAACTAATATTGATAATTGAAAATTCAAGTAACAAGTCCCATGTTGACTTACCTAATCATATGCACGATCGTTTAATTTAGGCGAATGTTGCACTCATGGATGAATCTCATATTTAAAGTAAAACAAATTGAAACATGACTACCTATTAATAAACCATACTCTATATTAAACCTAAGCAAATTTGAATATAACAAAAAGAATGGCAATAGCTTTTGATCCAGTTGAAATATATATGAGGCCACCATTAACGCGACACAGCAAGTAAAAGAGCTTCAATTTTCTGCTAGAATAAACACCCCAATCTATAAAATTTAATTGGCATTAAGGTTGAGTCCATTGAATATGATTCTATCCCATCAATTTTCATTTCATCATGACGATGCTGATGCTTCTTCTTTCTTTTCTCAAGAGAGGAAGGGTAAGGTGAGGAAATTCAGCCATTAAAAATGTCACGGCTCAAAGTAAAACATTCAGTCCAGTAAGACCTATCAAGATTTATTCCAAGAAACACTCAACTTTTTTTAGTAACAAAAGCCTAAGGTGTCTACATCCTCAGTAGAGCTTAATTAAGAGAATACTTCACTGGCAGCACATTCCTTTTCAGTGTCAACAAAACCAAACAAAGAAGAATGCCACAGCTACTATGAACTTGCAGCTTAAAATAAGAAAGGAAGAGATCAAATTTTTATCATACTCACATTTCTAACATCCGCATCTCTGACATCCAGATCTGTTGTCACCAAGATAAGCTTCACCTTTGTATTAGTCAGATAACCATAGCTGCAGGTTTCATAACACAGAACAATCAATAAAAACCATAAACCTGTATTATTCTGTGGATTCAAGGAAATCAAAAAAAGAAAGAAAAAACTTCTCTTCACGTGCACTCACACCCTATAGTTATCAGTAGGATAAAGCAGACCAAGAAACGCCTCATTCAGCATGGGTCCAGACTTCTTAGGATTGTTCACTGCCAATACAAAACATTCCACAACATAATGCATAGCATCGGAAAAGTACTCCCTCTGTTCCTAAATATAATATCACCTTCTTAACTTGACTAGATTAAAGATGTTAGTTAAGTTAGTTATTAACACATAATATTACCAATCTATACTAATCACATACTTTTATCCCCACTATCCCTCTCTTGCTAATTATCATAGATAATCATTATTATGATTAATTTGGGAAAAAACTGGAAAAAAATAGAAAATGATGTTATATTTAGAAAGCGAGGGAGTAATAAGCAAATTAAGCTTAAAGCATGAGAATTTGACAAGATCTCCCAATAAGAGAATTTGCAAATCCCATAATTCCCATATAGGATCAATGAAAAGTTGAAAACTTTGACATCAAAATCAATGTGAATGATGAAATGGAAGCATAATAAGTGAACAGTAAAGGAAGGGTGAGTGAGGAACCTCGCTCATCGACGACATCGAGAGAGCAATGGACGATGTGGTGGAGCTTGAGAGCATCGTCGGCATCACTGAAACTCTGAATATACAGAGGATTGTTCTGCCCATTGTGCCAAAACAAATCAATTTGACATCTTTTGATGGGTGAAGACGACGGCGTTTAGATGCATACCTGGTTACCTACGACGGCGACGCAGACGATCATTTCTCCGGCGGTACCTCACAGCGGAAGCCGATCACAGTCTAGATTGCTCCTTCTTGCGTTTTGATGTGTGGGCTGAGACACATATAGTCTTGGGCTTAACTCATCGGATGGACCAATTAACAAATGATGAGAAAGTAAATATGACCATCAGTTTTTTTGTTTTTTCTCCCTATCTTTGCAAATTGCAACACCATCTTCTTTCTTTATGCTCCCTCCGGTCCTAGATATAAGACCTAGTTGACTATTTTTGGAGATTTTAAGGTTACAAAATATGTTATTAAATTATGACATATTTGATATAATTTTAGATTAGTCATTAGTTTATAGGTTAATAAACTAGTTTAAGGGAAAAAATTAGGTAAATCAATTTATAATTGACTTATTTTGCTTTTTTAGGATTTTCCAAAAAAGTCAACTAGATCTTATATTTAGGACCAGAGAGTATTTTTTTGTCTGAATTGATGAATACATTCTTTGAAAATTTTTTAATTAAGCTGGATATCATTCCTTTAAAGGATCACTACAACCTACAGGACGAGTTGACGTGAGTGGTAAGTACTCTCATCACTTAAGTAAGTAGTTGAAGTTCGATTCCTAACTATTGTGAATAGAATAAACTCGTATGTCAGCTGTCTAGCCCTATATGAGTCTTAAGAATAGCGGAGGATTAGTCTCACTCAATACGCGGGTGGAAATACATTGGCCAAGCAATAACAAGTTTATGGAACTTTGATTTAATTAGGTGGTTTTCGAGGTACTTCATCTTAATTAGGTTCCTTTCATGGGACATGTAGTTAATCTTCCCTTGCAATTTACAAATAATATACTACCTCCGGTCCTAAATATAAGACCTAATTGACTATTTGTTGGAGATGTTAAGGTTGCGAAATAGGCTATCAAATCATGACATATTTGATATATTTTTAGATTATACATTAGTTTATAGGTAAAATAAACTAGTCTAGGAGAAAAAATTAGGTAAATCAATTTATAATTAACTTATTTTGCTTTTTTATAGGATTTTCTAAAAAAGTCATCTAGGTCTTATATTTAGGACTGGAGGGAGTAGCTTATTGGACTTGTAGCTTTAAACATTGATACCTTTTGACAAAAAAATCAATGATACCTTGCATTTATATTAGATCGTTTATTTATAACCTCACCCTTGAGAAATTCTTGAAAAAAATGTGTTTGACGTCTTTAAACAATGCAAGCTAAATTGCTAGAATATTGTACGTTCAGTCATATTAATTACGTGGGAGCAACATTCAGATCAATTGGATTTGAGGAATAGTTGGTTAGAACCGCACTTATCCATGTTGATTTATAAGAGACATTGGTAATGTCATAGACAAACACTACATTCAAAATATGGTTTTATCAATGAGCTCCTTACACACGGAAAAACGATAATGTATTTAGAATGCAATAAAATAACATTTTGTTGTCGTCTTCATATTTGTAAGTGCAAGACAAAACGTTTCTGAGCTAATAGTTACTTTTCCTCTAAGAAAATATGTTTGTTGAAGTGGTTTTGTTTCCATTCTAGCAACCAACAAAAGTGATATTAAATTCAAGATCTCCCCAATTCATAGAGAAACCAGCTTTTTGAAAAGGAAAAAATTACAACAAGCCTAAGATTTTGAGGTTACTTTGAAGAGGTTAAAAATGACTAAGTATGAATGTGATGTAAATGGTGGGGGTTATTATAAGCAGCCATGTGGTGGTTGTGATGAAGGTGAAGCTGTTGTTGCTCTTGCTGATGATAGTCCCCTATTGCAACTCTATCTTCTGATGCCACACTTGTGCTCATCTCATGATTCCACCCTCTACATGGATTCCTCATTAGTTCCATCAATGACTCCCTCACCTCCTCAGCTTTCACCATTTCATCCTCTTTTCTCTGTTCCTTCCAATCACATTAACATAATTTATTACAATTATATGTACATACACGCATGCACACACATTGTTACATTCTAATCAAATGGACACGATGGATATTTGGCTAAAGAAAAGACACATTGCACAATTCCATACAAACAATTTAATCACTAAAAATCTTTCAAGTTATTAGTATGTAGTGATAATCATGTAATGACAGTATAACAACTACAAGTCTTACGGTCATAGTATGATAACAATTCAATGGATTTTTAGTGATTAAGTTGTTTATAAAATTTTTATACTAAATTAAGATAATCAATTTGCTCATGCTTTGTTGGTACCTCTACTTTGAAAACATTGGAGACAAGTCCCTTGTGGCTGGTGACTGTTGCATGAATGACTTCAAATCCCAAAGCATAGAATGCTTCCATCAGATTCACAAACCCACCAGGTCTATGCTCACAGAACACCTTCACATACAACTCGTTCCCTTCAATCACTGCCACTTCCACTTGAGGCTGCATTTCATTTATTCATTAACTGTTAGTTAACCATCAAACCAAACTCATCATACAAACGTCAATAATAATCAAACATATGGATTATATTTCTATGATACCTCCATATGTTGTGTTTGCTTATCATTGGAAGCATCAAAGTCTTGATTTTGCTTCCAAATATGGCCATTCCCTGACTTCCCCACATGAAATCCATTCTGTGATTTCATTTGATCTGCTTCTGGACTCACTTCAATACCAATAACATTATCTGGTGCTTGTTGTTCATCCATTTCTGAATGTTCCTCTAGCTCATCTTGCAGATCTTTAGCTTGCTTCTGCAAATCCTTCACATACTCAATTGCATCCCCAAGAATTGATGCTCTATCCAGCTTAGAGATATTAGGAACCAAAGACCGAAGATTATACAAGCTGTCATTCAACTTCTTCCTCCTCCTTCTCTCTGCCAAAAGATTCTTTGATTGATTTCCTTTCCCATTCCTTCTCCTATACTTCCCATCATCCTCATCTTCATTTTGATCACTGCAATCTGACATTGAATCTGACCTTCCCACCAAGTGTTTGATCAAATCTTTATCTTCCCCATCTTGATCTTTCTTCTCATTTGCCTCCCCAAATTGTTGGCTTTTATCCAATAGGAATGAACCTTGGGAGTCTTCAAATATGTTGTCACTTTTCATTCTGTTGTTTTGGTTTCCATAGCTATACTGCTGCATAAAGTTCAATGGTGAATTGCATTGATCATGCGGGGGAAGACTTGAAGTTTCTGATGCTATTGTATTCCCTTCATTCTCTTCCCCTATAAGTTAATTCATATTTGGTTGCATGTGACAGTTTAAATTCACGTCAATGTCAAAGTTCATATCCATGTTACAATGGGCTGTGATGAAATCAACCACCTGTTGATCTTCCTGCACCTGTTATACAACTAGAAAGTGTGAAATTTTCTCTACCTTTAGAGCATGTCTCTAAACAAAATGAAGTGAACTTTATTACGTACTTGTTTAGCTACAAACAGCTCAACTAGTCCCCCTGGCATAGGAACTAAAACCTGGGTCCCAATTGTTTCCTGCAAAATTAATATTTCTCATGTAATATTAGTTTGAAATGTGGAGTCTGTTTTTATTAAACAAGAAAATGAAAATATATGAAAGGAACCTACTTCCAAAGTGTTTGGGTCTAAGCTGGTGGAATAGTTGATCCAATTGGGCTGATTAGATAAAAGTGTCTCTGCATGAATCCTGTTCATGTACAGATTCAATTGGTAAGATATTAAATAGGTCTGAGAAATTACAACTGGAAGCAGATTATATCTGAGGGAAGTCAATGTATTATACCCAGAATCTATGGTTATAGAAGTGGGAAGTTGGGAAATTAAATCACAAGACTTTGTTCTAGGATGAGGAAACATAGCATCTCTGCATGTAGGAGATGAAGATACAGAAAAAAGAAGTTCTTCTCCACCATTTAGGCTACCATCAGTCCCAGCACAAGAGCAGCCCATCCATTCAAGAAACCTGAATCACACATCACATCAATCAATATTGGACAAGCTCAAGATCACTAGATCAGTGAAGGCAAGAACAAAGGAATGAAAAAGAGGAAAATGTGGTTTGAATTGATTAAGTCTTTTATGATAACCTTTGGTCTTGGCTTAGTTTCCAATGAACACAATAGTCCCAGCCATTTAAACCCACAAGGGGCCTAAGTCTATCAGACAGGCTTTGTGTGATGATGTTCATGTCACCTTCAACAATATCAATCAGAGCCTAGTAATGGAGGCGCTGACAAGAAAACAAATACTTATTAAAAAATTGTTAGATTAAATAACAAAGTGACTAAAAGGTTTCATCATGAAGTTTGTAGTTTTCTCAAGACAGTGCTAAATGCTTGTACTTCAAATCACCCACGTATATATACACTGGCTAATATTGTAAGATTATTTTCTGTTGCACCCCAAAATGGGAAAAGACTACTTAGTTTGACTGAAGTACGAAACGAAGAAAAACAAGAGCAGAACGGAAGAATGACAAAAGGATAAACCAGAAGAAACAAAAAGTGAGATCCATACAAACTTAGTTGAAAGCAACAGTTAACTGCAATCTTATCCTGCTAATGCCAAAATTCTCATTTGCATAGTGCAATGGAGAGAATGACAAGGAGAAGTAGACAATTAAAATACACTCTATATAAGCCTACTTTTTTGGTATTTATAATTAGTTTATAATAAAATTGAGAGGTGGCCGTTACTCAGGTAGGTGAAGTGTAGAGGGTGTATGAGAGAGAGTTTTGCTGTGAAATAATTTAATTGGTTAGAATTAAAGAATAGAGAAACAAGAAAGGAGGAAAGAAAAGATATTAGATGAGTTTGGTAATGATGGCAGGAACAGATTGCATGACCCAAGATGGCGTACAAAACCTTAACTACCTCTTGAAAGTATTTCATTCGTTTTAATTTTGGATACTATATTCTCTCAAGTTTCAACCACTTTGGAACAATATAAGGCAGGTTTAGAGACAAATAGGTTATGTTGTCCCCTATTACGTTGAAACACTAACTTGCATCAACTTACAAGTACACATAACTTGGGCTATATCCAATAAGAAGAAGAAAGAAACATGCATGTGTATACTTTGATTGCTGGTGATGTCAAGTTTAATACTTAAAGCCAATCAGAATCTTCTTTTTGCCCTACCCAGTTCTGTACTTTCATCATCATATAAAGGATGCTGTATAGTTCTGCCTTTTTATGTTTAAGTTGTTTGTGAGTTTGGGTCAGTGCCTTGTCTTCATTTGCTCATTTTCAAGCTCAAATTCTGTACACAATTGTACATTTTTAACTTCAAAATATGCAAAATCTTGTTTAGAGATTTTTTTAAGTTTGGGGTAATATACATGATTATTTTATTAATTTTTAAAATTTTTAACAATTGCTCAAAACAAATTATCCTTAAAAGTTATTCATGGTTGCACTAATTTTTGAATTAAAAGTATGAATGGGTTATATCTTTGAAACTTGTAGTAAAAACACGGGAAACATCGGTGTTGAAAAGTAATAGATGATACTTCTAGCAAATTATTTATCGATAAAGTTATTATACTAACAACAAAATCTAAATTTGCAACGATAATCAAATTTCTTTTGGTTTTGTTCGTATCAGTCATGTTGAAGAGATTCAATTTTCTTGATTGGAATATAAATTGCTAAGACACTCCATTTAATCCTCAATGTAAGTTTAACTTGACTTTATTTAAGGAGATTACAATAAATAAAATAAACCACATAGTTAAAACATATATTACAAGTGGTTTTTATATAGAAATTTTAGGAAGGGGTTAGACTTACCCACAATACAAAGGTAATGATATTATCTCATGATCAATTGGGTCAATCCACATACACTCTGGAGCGTGAATGCATGATAAAACAAATTTTTTTGTTCCCACAGATATAATAATTTATTATTCAATATAAATAATAATTTTATTATTATAATTCTTTGTTCAACGAATTTTATTAGGGTTAAAGGTCAATATGGCCACCAAACATTTCCAATGTATCAATTTGGCCTATAAACAATTTTTGGTCTCAATCTGGCCTATAAACAATATAAAAGGCTCATTTTGACCACTACTCTACTGGAAAATACTAAAATACCCTTGAGATCTATTTAATATAATTTTTAAAGATGTGGGTCCCACCTTTTAAAAATAAAAAATAATCACCCGTAACCCACCCTCCCTCCTTCACCCACCTTCACCCACCACACTCCTCTCTTTCTCTAGGTGGGTGAAGGAGGATAGGAGAATAATGAAGGTGGTGAGAAGCAATGTGGGCAATTCAATTCTATTAAGTGTACCACTGTTGGATCCATGATGGCTCGAGTGACTGCGGTCATTTGCGTGTGCAGCACCAGCAACATAAGCTGGAAGAACAGCACCACCTCCTTGTGTTGGTGTTCTTGATTCACTGCCCCCATTTTGGCCATTGTAGGCATGGTGTGATCGCCGGGGTGGGCACTACTGGAGCCTCCACCTTTAGCTATTCTATATGCATGTAGACTTTTGTTTTCATTAAATTTACTTTCCTGCTTCTTCTGGTCTGTAAAATCAGTGAGCAAAATCATTAAAACTAGAGCTTGAACGAGCTGGTTCCTTTTGAAAGAATCAGACTGAGAACTAGTTTGGAATGAATGTGGGTGAAGGAGGGAGGAGAGGGGTGGGGTAGGGGTGATTATTTTTTATTTTTAAAAGGTGGGACCCACATCTTTAAAATTTATATTAAATAGGTCTCAATGGTATTTTAGTATTTTCCAGTAGAGTAGTGGCCAAAATGAGCCTTTTATATTGTTTATAGGCCAGATTGAGACCAAAAATTGTTTATAGGCCAAATTGATACATTGGAAATTGTTTGGTGGTCAGATTGACCTTTAACCCATTTTATTATAACAAATTATAATTTTATATTTCACCTGCCAAACCAACCAAAGTTTAGTCAACGAACCCATATGATGACCCTTATCCACGGCAAATGTCACTGGAAAACACAATAAAATTGTTTACTTAGAAAACTTGGCAATAAAAATTATTCTCTATCTCCATCAGTAATTGATTTTGTTAGTATCATTCCATCAGTAACGTGGTTTTTTAAATAATGCAATTGTTATTTGTGTCTGCTTGTTGTTTGGAACATCACATTCTTGTTTTTGCTTCCAGATGTAGCCATCCATACACTGATTCTCACACCAAATCCAGGTCTTCATTGATCGCACTTTGTGCCACTTCAACTTAATTAAGTTTGTTTTATTTCGTGATTTCTTTTTTTTTGGTAATATATATTTATTTCGTGGTTTCTGATTTCTTCATTCAACTTGGATTATTCCGCCATCTTATATTTTCCGATTCCTCCACTAATTCTGTTGCCTTTTCAGTTTTCTCATTTTCCAGCCAAAATTCAATATGTTCCACCATATGAGTATTCCAATTTTTTATTTAATGAAATCGATTAAAAGAATTCCATTTGTTCATAGCTAAGCGACATTATTATATATTACTTTCCTCTCAAGATCAAAAGCTTTCTTATATAAGTACAAACGAGAGCAATCAGTGTCCGTGCCTGGAAAATGAGGTTTCCATTGGAATGACATGTTGCCTGCCTTTAAAAAGAAAGCAAGTAATAACCAAGCGTGGTTGGTGTAGTGGTTACCTCACTTCACCGCTTAACCAGAGGTCTCGAGTTCGAGCTCTGGGAATGCAGCCTGCCCCTTGGCCAGCACTTTACCCTTAAGTGGAGGCCCCGGTGCGGATCTGGATTAGTCTGAGCCCGTTGAGTTCCCCGTGACATTGGGGCTGGCCCAGGATACCGGATTAAAAACTCAAAAAAAAAAAAAGAAAGCAAGTAAATTTTGTATACGGCCGCATACAGTAATTTTTTTTTGAGAGAAAAAATATTATTGATACATAGCTTACTATTTTCACCCAAATTCAACAAATAATTTTTAAGGTGTGATTCTCCCAATGACTTATACCTATTATAATCGTGTTTTTATTTAGAGACTATCAACTGGAGAGGGATCGGTTCTGATTGAAAGGGTTGACCAACAAAAAAAGGATTGAGTGAAACATCAAGTAAAGTGGCAAAAAGTGGAGCAACCAAGACAGTTTCGTTGGTTGCTCTAATCCCAATTCCCAACAACTAACTTTCGTAGAGTATGGTTTACCGAATAGTATTTGCTCATTGCATAGTTGCGTTCAAGATCTATGTATTTCTAATGGGAGAAATAGATTTGTTTTCTGATAAAAAAAGAAATAGAACTATTTAATTGGACAAAAGAAGTTTTGTTACTCAATGACTGGGAACAATTCTGCATATTCACTTAAACCAGTACTTCCAACATAAAAACCCTACATCATACTCCTCTATCTAATTTTATTTACAAATAATAACCTTTTATACAAACTAAGAATCTTTAACTATAAATGTTCCTTGAAATTCAACAACTTTTAAATTGTATTCTTATACTCCTATTATATACTTTGAGAAGTGAGAACAAAATCAACAAAATAGAGTAATATATAAATGAAAAGTAAAATTGCATATTTATGTGATAAATTTCATTAACGGATAAGTAGATGTCCTCTCTCTTTGCCACAATAATCGGAAAGCACAAGATTTTGTAGAAAATTAAATGTAAGTATTGTTTCCTGTGGATCACTCACTCTCGCTCTCACTCACGTTTATGTAATGTTTTGTTTGTTTAGAAAAGGATTGTATAAGTAATGGGTAGTTGTTGAGTAATAAGTGAGTTTCAACCCGTAAGGATAAGAACATGTGCTCAAATCCTAGGAAGCTTGAGAGGGGACATCTCTATCTATTTGGACATTACTCTTACCCGTCAAGTCTGCATTAGTCGCGTTGTCAATAGACACTAAATTACCAGATCGTGTGTTTAACAAATAAAACGGATTTATGAACACCAAACTTTCATAAGCTATCATATTAAGGTAGGTAAGGATTTGCAGAAAGTAAGTTTGAATATTGATAAAATGGAATATTGAATCCCCATATTTTTGTATTTTCTGGGAAATGTTGTTAAATAAAGTCATGAAAATGTGTATGTAAGTCAAAGGAGACCAAATGTTAGAATTTGAGGCATTCGCATTCACACTACAGTTAATCGGGTCGACCCACGTTTGTTGGAATTTGCTTAACCCACCAACTCCCTCCTTCCTTTAAGACCATTCAATTTCCCATGTGCAAATCATTCTGCATCTACTTTTAAGACCAATTGAATCTTCAATATTCCTTTTTGTAGA
Source organism: Mimosa pudica (assembly GCA_029929735.1). Lineage (NCBI taxonomy): Eukaryota > Viridiplantae > Streptophyta > Magnoliopsida > Fabales > Fabaceae > Mimosa > Mimosa pudica. The sequence continues at coordinate 12,922,222 of JAKELP010000002.1, forward strand.
TATATGTGATTAAAGTACTAGTAGTACACCTTGTCCAAAAGAAAAAGCAACCCTACCAATAAAGGTTGGTTCAGTTGGTAAAGAGGTTTGACTCATAACTATATGTTTGTAGGTTCGAATCCCGCCGATATGAGAACCTTGTTGGTGGACGAATTGTAAGTACTTCTATAAGCGCTCTTTGAGCCTGGGCCCTGGAGGTCTGCCTTGACCCTAGTGAGCCCCAGGATCAAACTCAACTAAACTTTTTGTAACAAAAATAAGGTATCCCTATACTCACACATGGTCACTTAAAGAAACGGCTTCAACAATTTCTATCTTAATTTTATTTCTATTGATTAAAAGTGCAACTTACCACTGCTATCATCTATATACGTCCTCCCTTTTAAGAGCCTTAGGTGATGTTGATTCAATAAGTTGTTTATTCTACACCTCTGAAAAAATGAGTAATACGTAGTTGCTTTATTTATATTTTCGGTTATACCTCCCTAACCAACGAAATAATTCAATTCATATCGATGATAATGAGTATCCCACAGAGAAGTAAGTCAAGACTTATTTTTTTAAAATTCATTTACCTTCAAATGGATTGATACATTTAGAATTCATTTGATCTCCCTTTTTGACAAAGACTTTAGATGATGCAATTAGTAAAATTTAAAATATAAAGAGATTATTCTTAATAAGATTACTCCTTCCCTTATAATTATAAGGTTTTAGTTTTTGAATATGTCTGCTTATTTCATAAGATCTTCTTTGGAAGTGTCTAGAATCTAGATAAAAACGATATCTTTACCCATTTATTAAGTTAAATTAATTTTTAGTATCATTGCAACTCGGTTAAAGGACTTAATACACACATACACACATAATTAAGAGGAGCAGATGGAGTTTAAAGTTTCCTTCATGTGTTACATCTCCATACGCACGTGTATATCTTTCACGTGATCTCTGGAAATGCTACAAATTAATATTTCATCATATGAATTCCGAATTCCAATAAGGGGTAATTAATTAGAGGTCCCCCACAAGGGAGTTAATACTGGAAAAGTCCCAAAAGTTGAAAATATTAATGTAGGGTCCCAAGGGACCTCACATTAATATATTTGAAAAGTGAAAAGACAGTTTTGTCCCTAACCTTAATAAAAAATTACCCCCCCACCCTCCTCCCTCACCCAACCCCCCCCACCCTCCTCCCTCCTCTCTCCCCCACCCTCCGCCCCCCCCCCCCCCCACCCCACCCTCCCCCTTCCCCTCCAGCCGCCCCCCACCCTCCCCCCCTCCCCCTCCAGCCGCCCCCCACCCTCCCCCCTCCCCTCCAGCCCGCCCCCCCCATCCTCCCCCCACCCTCCCCCTCCCCTCCAGCCCGCCCCCCCACCCTCCCCCTCCCCCTCAAGCTCGCCCCCCCACCCCCCTTCCCCCATCGAGCCCGCCCCCCCCACCCCCAACCTCCCCCCTCGAGCCCGCCCCCCCCACCCGTAACCTCCTCCCTCCACGCCCCCCACCCCCAGCTGGAGTGGGAGGGGGGGCGGGCTGGAGGGGAGGGGGAGGGTGGGGGGGGGGGGCGGCTGGAGGGGAGGGGGGAGGGGGGTGGGTGAGGGAGGAGGAGGGGGGTGGGTGGGGGAGGAGGTAAATTTTTTTTAAGGCTAGGGGCAAAATTGTCTTTTCACTTTTCAAATATATTAATGTGAGGTCCCTTGGGACCCTACATTAATATTTTCAACTTTTGGGATTTTTCCAGTATTAACTCCCTTGTGAGGGACCTCTAATTAAATTTCCCTTTCAATAATTAATCCGTCCTGTCCTTTAAAATTATTTTTTGATATTGATAACTCCCGTTCATATTTAAATATTTGCTAGTGCTCGATTGGAAGGGAATTGCAGCCTCTGAATAGACGATTTGTCGAAATTTACGTTGAAATATCGTTAGTATCATAGGAGTATTTATTTTTCATTAAGTTCATGTATTAATTTATCTTATCCCGGAAGAAATTAAATCAATCCAGCCTCTCTTGAAATAAAGGATTTGATTCCTTTCCTATCTTATATTCACCCCTTTATTTTCTTTTTCATTTTGAACTCGCATTTCAAATGTCAAACGTGAAATTATTGTAGAGGCTTAGCTTGGAGTTGTGCAACCCTATAATAATAAATGCAATTATTGGCATGATAGATGACAAACACGATTATTTGCCGATCTTGAGCGGGGAATGTTCGTAAATACAGTATACAGTACTCTCTCTCTATATATATACTCCCTCCGTTCCTAAATATAAGATCACTTTGGTTAATTTGAGGAGATTAAGGAAGACAATAAAGTTACATGATCTTCCCAAAATCCCCTCAATTATTTAACTTTAAAAGGAGGAGGGGTATTCAATGAAAAGAGGGAGTATAATGGTAGTTTGGGCAAAACTTGAGATAAAATAAGAAGTGATCTTATATTTAGGAACTTATCTACTTCCCCAAAGTGATCTTATATTTAGGAACGGAGGGAGTATATATATATATAATGTTACTATTATCCGTCCAAAATATATGATAAAGGAGTATTTACTATTTTAATTAAATTAATTATGTGAATTATATTAGTTAATTGATATGTTGCGTTTTTATCAGTCATATTTTCTTGTTTCGTCCTACATCTATTGATTATTGATGGGGAGCAGTAATATAAATGATTTGGGAAAAAATTGACAAAAATATAATTTAGTTGAACATTTAGAACAAAGATCAACTTCCTAAATAAGTTTCTGATAAAAAAAAACTTCCTAAATAAGTCTATGCATAAAAAAGTTAGATGATCCAACAATATTTTATTTTTGGTCCATAATATATCATTAAACATGACTATTGATAAAGTACAATAGCAGTAATTTATATTGTCAACCACACACCTATTTAGGGTAAAACTTTGTTGTTGTTGTATAGAAAAGTTAGATGAACTAACCTCACTTAATTAATTTTATATTGTTAATATTAAATTGAAAACTAAGAATTTACTAGTAGCATATAAATTCAAATGTTAAAATGGAATTTATAGTTGGAAATCAATATTTACACTAAAATCTATTGTGTTAGGCTTCAGTGCTTAAGGAAAGGTTGGTTTCTTTAATCTATATCACTCATTTAAATTTCACTTTACTAGGTTTAACTTGGAGTCTTTCTATTTTAAAGATCTTAGTTCCAGTAATTTCACATAAGTCACATGACTTATAGGTCAACACTTCGCATGAGCCCAATTAACAGTGTTGATGGGGCATATACGAAGCTAGCAATTTTAAATTCAAATTCAAGTCTATATAAAAACACAAGGATGATCGATAAAGGTGGTACAATTAGTAAAGATTTAACTCATAACTATAAAAAGTTGTTAGTTTAAATCTTTTCGATGTGAGAACTTTATTAGTTTTCTTAGGATTCTCCAAAAATTTAAACTAACTCTTATATTTAGTAGGGCGAAGACCCAAAAATGATACTCCCTCTGGTCCTAAATATAGGACCTAGATAACTTTTTTTGGGGAGATTAAGGAAGGCTTAATTTTAGATGTCTTTCCAATAATAGCCCTCCTTAATTAGTTTGATTACTTAGTAGCCCTTCCTCCCCTATTATTAAGGAGTTGTTAAGAAGAAGAAGGGTAATTTAGGAAAAAGGTGACCAAAAATGTATCTAGGTCTTATATTCAGGACCAAAATGAAGTCTCTATCTAGGTCCTATATTTAGGACCGGAGGGAGTACATAACTATTGGCCAAGGAACAAAAATAGTACATATTTATTCCAAGTACAAAAATGATACTCAACTTTTACCATGTGATCAAAAATGATATTTTCACTAATATGACAATAATATTAGACATGAAAAGTCCAAAATGCCCTTATAAATTAATCACCACCCATAAGGGCATTTTGGACATTTCACTTCTAATATTATTGTCATATTAGTGAAAATATCATTTTTGATCACATAGTAAAAGTTGACTATCATTTTTGTACATTGAAATAGTACTATTTTTGTTCCTTAGTCAATAGTTATGTATCATTTTTTGGTCTTCGCGTATTTAGTAATAGATGGAAGGACTAGTTGACAAAAAAAACAGCTAATAGATAATACTCCTATCCTATAACTCATCAATTTACAAGTTCTGTGCAGTTGTTAATAATTTTGAGACGTCAAACAGTCAAAGGAGCTCAAAGTAGTTCATTGTCATATTTGAGATCCAGATATGCACAATTTTTCGTGGAGCCCGGTACACGCAAACTGTTGACGTACAAATATTATTAATATTAATTAAACAAAGTAAACACACGTATTATAACGGAATCAAAGAATAGTTAAATATGATTCCAATGAATGTAACAGCTGCAAGCAAATTCGTGGTTACACACGTAAACAGAGATGGCAAATGAATAAACTCGAAATAAAAAAGAAACCACAAATCGGCCTGCTTCACAAAGACTATTTCTTTCGTGATTCTAGAAGCCCCACCTTACCTTAAAATATTTGACATTTCCGGCATGAAATTCAACGGCCCCCTAAACTTCTTAACTTTGTCTGGTCCATTCCTTTTTATTATAGCCTTTTCAGTCAAACATCAAAAAAACAGAGTCCTCCCTCTTTATTTTCCGGCCTCATCGTTATGGTCAAAAAACGGAGGCTACCACTTCTCTTACATTGCTGAATTCTCATCCTTTTCTTGTTTCATCGTTTTGTTTTCTAGTTTCCTCTGCTGTGTAGGCTTCAGATTCTTCTCCTTCTTCTTTTTTCACCTCGAATTTCAGTCTTCCTGGGTATTATTATATTTGTTTGGTTAAAATTAATAAGGGGAGCTATTTGGTTTATTCATATATTCCAGTGCATTGATCAAAATCGAGTTTTTTTTTTCTGTGATTGTTTTTCAAAGAGGTTATTGATTTAAGTTCCTATATGAAATGAAAAGATGAAATACTGTTTTTCCTCTGTACCTTGAGGTTTGATGTTTATCTTTTGAATGACAAAATTTGATTTTTTTTTCTTACTGGGGCAGTTTGAATTTATTCTTCAGTGCATGTATTAGAAATAATAGATGTTGGAGGAGAATGATGGGAAGGGAACAGTTTTGCTTGTTTGTAAGTGTTAAAATCTGATTGGATGATAGTTAAGAGAAGAGAGAAACAACTTCAATGCTTTCTTCAATGCTTCCCCCCTTGTATGAGAGAAACTTTATTTCCTTTCATCCCTCTTTGTTTCACTTATTAATCATCCAAACAAAGCAAGACATGTATTTTTTTTCTGTTTCATTCATTTAAGTCTTAACTTGTGTTATGTATATTCAATGACTGTTATCTATATTCTATTTTTCATTCTAAAATGAAATTTATCACATGACTGTTGTATGATTTGAATCATTTTTAATTTGTGTAGGGACATTAGAAAGAGATGGCACAGAACGGAAAAGTTGTCCCAAATTGTGCGTATGCATCAAATCCTTACCATGAATGTTCGGAGAATTGCTTGAAGAGGATCAAGGAAGGCAAGCCACAGAAAAACCAAAAGAAATCAGGTTAATTCTGCTCCATGTTTGATCTGTTATGTTCTGCCTAATTTTATGTGAAGTGAAACTCCTCTTCTATGTTTTTTACTACCTACCCTGAAGCTTTGCCTTAGATTTTGGGTATATGCATTATTAGATGTGAATTAAACATAATTTTATTCAGATTTTTTGTTGGAAAATAATGAGATCTTATGGAATTTACTTTGTCTGTGGTCTCATTCTCTCAGTCTTTCCTTTTTGATTGTGCCTCCCTATTTGACTAGCAATTTTGGCATGCTCAGATACTCATTTGGATTTATAAAATCCTGGGGACTTCACTTGCTACTTGCAATCTTGAATTTATTTATCATCTAAATTAAAGAGAATATATTAATGCTGCAGATTTTACCCACTTGTTATTTTTAATTTTTTTGGGGTTATTTATGGCCTTCAATGTTTCAACACATGTAAAACCTTTATTTTTTTTTTTTAAAGGTTATACCAAAAGTGTAACCAATGGTGAACTTGGCAAGAAGACTAATGAAGACAGACGAAAGCACTCATCTTGCCCTAAAGCATCTAATCCTTATCATGAATGTAGTGACAGTTGCCACAAGGGAATTTCAACTGCTGAGCCAGGTTTTACCTACTTCTCTGTTTTCTTTTTAAAATTATCACTAGTTCATTTTTTAGTTAAAAATTTGTTGTGTCTTAATAATCCTTTAATCAAATTTACTGGTTCAGAGGAAGGAGGTTATCACAAAGGATTACATGAATTTTCTCCCCTAATTCCATTATAGTATTAAATAGAATTTTGCTTTTCAAATTATCTCATCTTTACCATCTGTGAATTGATTTGAAATGCTCTCCAAATAATGCCTACATGTATATCACCTGTTATTCAAAACTTCACAAATAGTTGTAGGCATGGACATACAGTGATTATTGGTTGCTAATTCCTGTTTATTGTGATTACAGGTGCCAATAAGATAATCAGGAGAAAGAAGCCAGAACCACCTGTTATTGACAGTGTTCCTGCCTCAAAAATTGGAGCTATTTATTTCTCTGATGTTTCATCACCAATAGTACAATATTCTGAAAAGAATGGGGCTGAGATAACGGCTAATAAGAACATATCTCCTAAGCCAGTTTCAAAAGAGATTCATGACCAAAAAATCATGGTAATGGTTATCTTCCATCTCATGTATTTTTCTAATAAGCTCATGTGAGGCATACCGTTAACTTTTGTCTCTTTGGCAGCCTGCCTACCACAAAGATTTGCCAAATGGTTGTGCTGAGCATCCTGGCAGCCCAAAACACAAAAATCAAGAAGTGGATAAAAATGGTTCTCCTAAAGTTTTTCCAGTCACCTATGCTGATGACACAGGAGGTCTCGGTGCCTCAAATGAATCCATGGATTATAGCAATGAAGACAGTGATGAGGATGATATTGGATCAGTGGTTTCAGAATCTCGTGTTTCAATCGGAAGGTATCATGTGAAAGAAAGTTTTGCTCCAATCCTGCGATCAATCTTCGATAAGTATGGCGATATAGGACAGAGCTGTCATTTGGAATCAGTCGCCATGCGCTCTTATTACATGGAGTGTGTATGCTATGTGGTTCAAGAGCTTCAGGCCTCCTCAGCAATGGAGTTAACAAAGTCCAAAGTGAAAGAATTAATGGCAATTCTGAAGGATGTTGAGTCTGCTCAACTCCGAGTAGCTTGGTTACATAGTATACTTGAAGAAATCGTCGAAAACATGGAAAGCATCTATCATCACCAGGAGGTGGAGACGGCAAAGGCAAACTGCGATCGTGAAGTTGAATCCCTGAGGAAAGAGCTGGAATCAGATTTGAAAACTTTGGCTCTGAAAGAACAAGAGGTTACAAGTATCAGAACACGAATCGCTGATGCCGAAGATCGCTTGAAGGAGCTTGAGCTTCAGTGTGCTGAACTGGAGAAGAGTATGTTGTCAATCAAGTCTGAGGTCGGTAAACTCAATAGCAAATCCTTGTTAGATGGGTTATTGTAGTACTCATGCTGAATGTCCAAAAGATCACCTCGTAGTATATTCAATGAATAAATTCGTCAAGTTAAATGTTTAAATAGCGTAAGAACATAGAGAATAGGCTTGCATCATTACCATTATCCATCCATGCATTGTATCATCACATAACAATGCACTGTTGGGTAAACATGATTGACTTCTTATGGTCTCTCAGGTCTTGTAAATCATATACATTTTGGGTTCATTTTGTAATGTGTCAAGACTTTAGTTGCTGTGCTTGAAGCATGGCTAAATAGTTATAAAGTGTACAATGTATTGATCTCATATCTTCTGTTTCAAGTAAGTTTGTGGTGAACTATTATGTTTTTTGGGCCATATGATTGAAAATAAGTTACTTAATGAGTTTGTGTCCCACGGTCTTAAAGCCAATCATCATGATGAAAGCTCATGATGAAAGCTTTGAAGTATTCCTCTGTCCTTATATAATTGAGTGGTTTTAATCAAACCGCCCGGCTTGGATCGACCATCCTTCAATTAGATATATATTGGGATCCTCAGTATAATGTGTCACTTCAATTTTAATTTTTTTTGTTGACGGTTTGAAATGATTTTGACTTGCCTAGTTTGTGAGGGTTCCTATATTGGATTAGAATTCACATATGAAGATTACATTTTTTAAGTTTTTGTATTATATACAGATTAATTACTTGAAACTTGTGATAACGTAGCAGTGGCTACGATCACTTGTATTATGTGGGGGCAAATTGAAATAACTGAATGTTTTACTGGGAAATTTCCCTATACAGACTACTCCCTCTTGTCTTAAATATAAGACTTAATTGACTTTTTTTAGAAAATCCTTAAAAAGGCAAAATAAGTTAATTATAAATTGATTTATCTAATTTTTTCCCTTAAACTAGTTTATTTTACCTATAAACTAATGGATAATCTAAATATATATCAAATATGTCATCATTTAATAACCTATTTCGCAACATTAATCTCTCCAAAAAAAAGTCAATTAAGTCCTATATTTTGGACTGGAGGTAGTACCTTTTATCGAATTTGATATATTTAATGTAAAACTTCAGTTAAAATATTTAATCTAAAAAAGCTTCAAGAAACTACAACTAAGCTTTCTGATTGATATCTATAGATATTAGCTTAAAAATGGTTAAGTGGTTAAAAAACAATTTTCTGCCCGAAAAATATAAAAAGTTAAATTATGATAAATTTTATTATAATAGATTTCAGAGCCAATCAGGTAATGTATTTTTTTGAACTGAATCATGTAATTTATTTAATCATCAATGTTCTATAAAAAAATTAAAATTGATTTTACAATAGATTTATTATTCATTCTGAACGCGGTTAGTTTCAAATAATTAAGACCAATGACTAAATGAAACTTAATGTATTTCTAAAGGAAAAAAGTGAAACCTATTTTTTTTTTATAAATGAAACTTATATTTTTTTTTGGTGAAACGAAAAAGTGAAACTGCAAACATTATAAACAAACACATTTCATATATCTAATCCACTTATCTCATATTTGAGTTTTATTATTCTTATATTTTAACTGTTTAAATTTTTAATATTATTTTTTTTATACATGATCAAGGTATCCCTCACTCGACAAGTGAAACCCGCTGATTTGTAGGCACCTCGATGGGTTGAACAACTGTTTTGTGAGATTTAATGTTTCTCCATATCCAACGCCAATGATCAAATACAGACAATTGGTTAAAGGGTGAATGAGTCTTTGCCACTCAACCACACACTCCAGGATAAATTTTTAATATGGAAAAAACTTACCTCAAGTACTTGACCTCAATTACATCCAATAAGCCAATAAGAATTAGACACATGTCCAACTAACTCACACCACTTTCTCCTTCTTTTCTCTCTCCTCCATGTGTTAGTTGTGTATGGGGTTAGTTGGATATGTGTCAAATTCTTATTGGGTAATGGATGTAATTGAGGTCAAGTACTTAAGTAAGTTTTTTCCTTTAATATTATGTTATTCTCACTTTATTTTAAACTTTTTATTACATTATTTTATACTTTTATTTGTTTTAAGCTGATATCATTACACATGACACAATTATTTTAAAATACAGTTTTCTTGATATTTTTATCTATCTTCTTTATGGTAATCAATATTGCCTGGAATAATCAAATACGGTACGGCCTTTCCCATCCTATTTCCTATTCTTATTAGGGTTCGCGCGATTGTTTGAGATTTCTTATTAGGGTTCGCTCGCTGCGACAATAAGTAAAGAGGTAATTGTATTTGTAGCTCCTTCTATTCAAATTTCTGTGCGCGTTTCCGAAAAGAATTTAGGGTTTCAATAATTTTGATTTTTATTTTGTAGGGCTATTGGTATCAAATCTTTGGGATTAGTGCTTTCTGCTTGAAAAAAAAATGTCTGAAGAACGAGCAGTGCATCCTGATTGCCGAAATGCCAGTAATCCTTTCCATGAGTGTAGTGATTTTTGCTTTCAAGTCATAGCTGAAGCCAAAGCTAAGATCCAACAAAACCAACCAGGTTAGTCTTTCAGATTAAATGAATGATGATGTTATGCTGGAAAGAATCCCCAAAGTGTTGATTTTGATTTTCAGATTAGTACTTAAGATTGTGGGCTGTTTTGTACTACCTCCGGTCCTTAATATAAGACCTAATTGACTTTTTTTGGAGAGATTAAGGTTGCGAAATAGGTTATTAAATGATGACATATTTGATATATTTTTAGATTATCCATTAATTTATAGGTAAATTAGGTCTTATATTTAGAGGAGCTGAGGGAGTATGATGTTATATTATTCCTATTAATCAAATTAAGCTTATTTTTTGTGATATGTTATTTGTTTGTTACATCTATTAGATGTTATAGTAGCGAGTGGCGGCAGTAGGCAAGGTCCGGCGGATGAGATGCATCCTGCTGAATGCATAGATGATGAAAAGCCTTATCTTGATGAAGAGAATTCTGATAGTGAACATGAACAACCTGCGGCTGAAATTGATGTGCAGGATTACGCGAATCTTTCAAAGAGGCAGAAGAAGTGGATGGAATTGAGGAGGAAGATGGTGAGCTGTTGATATGTTGAGCTCAGAAGTTAGGTTTAGTTTCTACTTGGAATTTTAATTCATGTTTTTGTTTTGTTGTACTGGCAGCAAGAAGCAAAGAAACGCAATCAAGTTGAAATTGCTGCTGAAAGAAAGAGGATGGAAGCTCCAACAGAATCTAGGGGTGTTTCTAAACAGAAGTGGTTTGATGAGAGGAAGAAAAAACTTGGGAAACTTTTAGATGCAAATGGTCTGGAGATGGACAAAGCATTTATGCTCGATACACAAGAGGCAGCAGAAGAAAAATACAAGAAATGGGAGAAAGATCCTGCACCATCTGGCTGGGATGGTATGTTTTGTTCTTTCCAAAAAATAAGGTGGTAAAATCATTATGTTGTCCATATTGATGACTGTATTCTTTCCTCCAAGGTGTTTTGTATGCATAGTTACTTTTTACTTGCTACTTATTTTGACCATAGTCTAAAGTTTAAGATGCTTCTTACGCACTAGACTTCCATTGAGGTTGAGGTTGAGGTTGAGGTGAGGGTTGCTCAGAGCCCTAAACCTGAGTGTAGCCTTGTAGGGGCCTGGCCTGAGTAATCAAGAGGCTTGGACCTTTTCTGATATGGATTATTAAAATTTAATTCAAATTCATCACATTGAGCACAAAGAGAGGAGCTCCTGTTTCTTGATCATACTTGTTACTGTTACAAAGTTTTGGGCCCATAAGCGTACAAACAAACTACTTCCTGCATATTTAGATATATGACCCATTTGACTTTTTCAGAGAAGTTTAGGAAAACAAGTGAACCACTTAATTATAACGTATTTTGTGTATTTTAGGTCATGTGTTAGCTTATAAGTCAAATAAACTAGTTTAGGGAAAAACTTTATGAAAATTAATTTGTAAGTATCTTATTTAGCTTTCTTAGAATTCTCCAAAAAAGCCAATTAGGTCCTATACTTAGGAACCAAGGAATATTTCTTAATGGACTTAGATTAACTTGGGCTTTCGTTTCATTGGACCCAAATCTTGGGAGGAAACAAGAATTGACTTGTCCCTACTAAACCAAAGTGATCCAACCTTTGAATAGGCTTGGTTGGTTTAATTGAAGAACTTCAAACTAGCTGAAAATAACATTCATATTAAACATTTGAATCAACTACTTTCAGATTGTTTTTTAGCATAAACTCATTTATGGCTCCTCAATTCAGCAATTTTTTGGTTTTTTACCTAAAGTGATTATTTCTTTTCTTTAAAATTATGCCTGTATGCAATTTATTTATTTATCTACTTGGTGAATGAAAACTGTTACATCTAATTTTGGTTAATGTATCTTCTTAATCAGTTTTTAACCAGAAGACATTGTACAATGCATACAAGAAGCGAACCAAGAATATTGAGGTGGATTTAGAAGAATACAATAAAATGAAAGAAGCTGATCCAGAGTTCTACCGTGATGCTTCAAGTCTCCAATATGGAAAGGTTCACTGCTAAAACCAAACCAACTCCCACAAATTCACTAAACCTGGTTTCTATTGTGTATTTTTGTGATAACTTCTTTCCAATCGTGGCAGGCACCCAAAGCTTCAGAGGACAAGATTGATAGGATGGTTCAAGAATTGAAGGACAGGGAAAATAAGCTCAAGTCATTTAGCAGGAGAAGAAAGTTCCATGAAGAGAAAGATATTGACTCAATTAATGATAGGAATGAGCATTTCAACAAGAAGATTGAGCGAGCATTTGGGAAATACACATTGGAAATCAAAAATAATCTGGAACGAGGAACTGCCTTGCCTGACTGAGTATCATCTGCTCGTGTGGCTGCGTTGCGCTATGGACAAGTCAAATCTCAGTAAAAAGTTTAATTTAACGTACTAGTAATGATTACTCTGTTCAATAGTGAGACTTTCCAAGGTCGCTCATAGTTCTTGATCAAGTTATTTCAAGTTTGAGAGGGCGATATTCATGACTAAACATGTCTATTGCCTTTTTGATTGATGTAATGTTTATGTTAGTTTTGTGGGGTGATTGGGCTATACAATATCCTAAAGCTCTCGACTATGAAAAGGGAATATGCGTGTTGGTGCACGCCAGTTTCTGTGAGATGGAAACAATGATGGGGCCTGGGGGAAGCATTTTGGAGGCTGGGGGTGTAAAATAGGAAAAATGTAATATCAAACTTGCTACTGATTTTGAATTTGGAGTCTATTTCATCCAGCTTCTTTCAATATACTCTTGAAATGCAAATTCTCCCCATTGCAAGTTCTCTGGAATAAGCTAATATCGGAGTTGACAAGATTGCATAAATATTTTGGAGAATCGTAATACATTGTACACGTGACATAAAGAATTACCAGTAACCGCTCAGTTACACAAGAGCTTTATGTCACCAGTATATAAAAGTATTAGTGATAACATACTAACACTAAACTGAATTCTCACATGATGTTTTACTGTTTTTTGCTAAGTTTTATAATAAACAGACAATATCATTGTTCCTGTGAGGTGTGACATCATAAGGTGCTCATTGTTCACGTGAACGTCACAAATTCTGATCTGTGTACCCATTGCAGGGTCTCATCAACATTCAACACCAATGGCTAAGTGGTCAACGTATATTACCTTTGGCTACCTAATAGTCAATGCGACCTTAGTTAGTTGGAAGTTTCTCGAAATCTCCTACACATAAACTCATTTTCCTCTTCGTTTACTTTGAATTGTGTTGGTTAGAGTTGTGTCTCGTTTCAATCTAAATATTTCTGTTTCTCCCAGTGAAAACCTCAATAACATTATTCACCCTTCACCAGAATCACCACCCGCATCTGCAGCCAGAAACTCATTCAATTCTGGCCAAAGCCAAAGCATTATTATTGCCATATTCACGTGATAATGTAATGTCATAATGTGATATGACGAGGATATGTATGGGACTATATACGTATGAGGACTGATTATGAACAGGACACAGTGGTTTTGCATAGGGCCACACGTTGGGGCAGCAGAGAGTAAATGTTTCGGTTATGTTTGCCTTTTTCTGTTGTGTGCTTTGAATTCGTTTCCAGCTTGCCACTCATGTGTGCATGTTCAGTTGTTCACTACAAATGAAAAGGATGTGTATGCCTAGATTTATTGATCCTGTGATGTCCAGAGAGGTCAGTTTGGACGAATTTCACTTAATTAAGAAGGCAACAAAATAAAAACAAATAGAACATTTTATTGGTATATGTCTCTCTCTTTTTAAATTTAACACGCATTCAAATTTGTCATTTTTTAAATTTTTGGAAGCTCGCTTTCATTCATGTGTGCATTCTATCAATATCTCAAGTAGCAGGCCAGGAGTACATCTTTTTTAATGGAAAAACTGCATTTGAACTACGATATCAAATTCACATAATTGGACGCTCTTCCTTTTCTATAAAAAAAATAAAGAAAATACGTTGCCTTGCTCGCTATTTATGTTTCAGTTGCTATGAAATTTGGCTTGACTTGCATAGTTGTAAGCGCAAATCTTCCTATCCAATAAAAAACTAACCAATAAAAGGAAGAAGATAACTTTAGAGAGTTAAATAAAGATAAGATAAAGTAATAAGGATTTTTAAAATTACTTACCAGAGAAGAAGCCAGAGGATAATCCATCACCCATATCACCATGTGATTCTATCTATATGTACTTCAATAATTAGTTGGCTTGGTGTCCCCAGTCCAACTCGGAGCCTTAAAAGACGTGACAAACATCCCCTTTTGATTCCCTTTCTATGCAACTTATCTTTAAATTATTAAGTGGGCCTAAACTTCTTATTTATTATTAATTAACAAAAGAATTAGGTAAATAAGCTCCTTAATTTTGTTTCGGTGCCTCAACTTCTAAAATAACCAAAACATTTTGTTTGAGACTTATGGACAAAACAATGAAAATGTAATTTGAAGACCAAAGATGTATTAACTACAGCACCCAAAAACAAATGTACTTCAAATATTTTTATCCAATTTAATCATAATAAGTGAATTGAAAATATTGACACTAGAGATTCATTATAATAAATATTTTTTTGCTTACATTATAAAATAAATATTATAAAAAGTTTATGCGTGCTTACGTACGTACGTTTATTGATAAACGAATATATTTGATTAATACATCATATAATACAGAAGTAGAAGGGAGAACAAAAGCGTTCTGTTGATGCAGATAATGGTCAACAATGGTCAACATGTTTTGGTGTTGAGACTTGAGAGTAAACAAACCCCACCAGCCACAAATAGATATAAGTTCAACTTCAGAGCTAATCTTGATCTGTGAACGTGGAAAGAGGTCAGACCTGACAACTCGATGATGCCACGTAAATTAACGCAATGAGCATTTTATGAGATATAATAATACCATAACGAAAAAACGTTCCTTTATGCCAAATGTGCGAGCCTGAAAGAACTTAGATTTGATTTGATTAAAAATAAGGACTACTTTTTATTATTGTTTTCTTCAGATGCCAACTTATTGTTAATCACTTCCTAAAACTATATTAGGGATCAATGCAAAGCGCATCTGAATCCCTTTATCTAGGGAAAGAATGGTCAAGATCAAAATGTCTCAAAATAACTTGGTTTGACCAGTTTTCCTGTTTTCGTCTTTCCCTGGGCAAATTAAAGACATGTACAGACACAGCATTCCCGTCCAAAACAAACAACTTCTCCATGTGATAAAGCGACAATGCTCATTGGCATGTTTATCTACAAAATCCCTTTAAAATAACTTTATATAACCCACTAATGTAACGTGTGTAATGTAACGAACGACAGGTAGCACTTGTCGGAAGCTGAGCTCCTCGAACCTCCTCTTAATCTTTTTGATAATTGCAATCTCGTTCATATCTTTGATTGTCATTCCCGTAATTTAATCTATAAATTAATATCAAATGACTTGCGATTTTTTGATGTTATGGTCTCACTTTAGGATGAGGAGAGGAAGAAGAGTTGTATTTATAAGAAAGAAACGCGAAATGATGGAAAACGACAGTCCACACTACTCATCTTGAATTATACATAACGAGACGACCAAAAGCTAGCAAAACGCAGAGAGGAGCAAACTAACAAAAAGGAGAATAAACAAAATACTACAAGTCATGATAATAATAATAATAATCACATCTGATCATGTCATATCATATCATCATCCACACAAAAACAAACGAATAAATGATTAATTTAATGCATCATGCATCATCATCCATAGTTGTTCACTGCATCATAATCATAATTCACAATCCATATTTTAGTCTAGTTGGTGGGGTTGCTTCGGAAGGATCCCAATGCCTTGATTGCCGCTGCCCTCAGAATATACTGATGATACGCCGCTGCTGCCAATGCCCCCACAAATGGTCCCACCCAGAAGATCCACTGCACCCAACAAATCAAACACAAAACAAACATCACCAATCCATCATAATTAATTACAATCATAACCACACAAAATTAATGACAAAAAAATCATATATACATACATGGTCATCCCAAGCCTTGCCATTGTTGTAAATAACAGCAGCACCAAAACTCCTAGCCGGATTAATCCCAGTTCCAGTGATGGGAATGGTAGCCAAGTGAACCATGAAAACAGCAAATCCAATAGGCAATGGAGCCAAAACCTGCAAAAAACCAAACATGACAAAAAAATTAATAACTCTAGTTTAGTTTAAGCTTCATTGTTTGATGAAACAACGTTATGTAACGTGACGTAACGTACGGGAACGTGAGAGTCACGTGCGCTACGCTTGGGGTCGGTGGCAGAGAAGACAGTGTAGACAAGAACAAAGGTGCCAATGATCTCAGCGCCAAGGGCTGTGCCTTTGGAGTAGCCAGAGTTAACTTCATTGGCTCCACCGCCAAGAGAGTTGTAAGAGTGCTTCATGAAAGCCTTCACCAGACCAGTTCCACATATAGCTCCCAAACACTGTGCCACCATGTATGCCAAAGCCCTTATTAGTGACACCTTCCGAGCCAAAAACAGCCCAAATGTCACCGCAGGATTTATGTGTCCACCTACAAAAAACACCACAAAAATCAAAACGTAGTTAATATTACATGTACATAGCTTTTACTTTTATTTTATTTAAGGAAGCCTATGTCCACCTTTCACACAATAAACACCACAAAAAACAAAAGGCAGCTAATACAACACATGCATAGCTTTTACTCTTATTTGTTTAAGGAAGCCAAGTGAGTGACTTAGTTATCACTTATTTTGTGGCTTAGTTATGACATTATGTTAACTACTTAGCTTATATGGCCACCTTAAAAAAACAAAACAAAACTAAACCAGTTTAGATAGATAGATATTATTAGAGATACATCATATATAACTGACTATAATTATTTTTTTCCTAAAAAATATAGCATTTTTCACATTAATATATCATAAAAAAATAAAAAATGTAAACTTTATGTTTTGAGAGTGGAGGGAGAGTGGTTAGTTGGTTAGTGAGTTAGTTAGGGTGGTTACCGGAGATGCCGGCGGTGCAGTAGACGAGGACGAAGATCATGCCGCCGAAGGCCCAGGCGATGCCGAGGAGGCCAACGCCGTCACAGGGGCCACTTTGTTTCTTGTGGCCAATGACGGTGGCTACAGTGATATACAGGAAAAGAAGAGTGGCTATGAACTCAGCGATGAGGGCTCTGTAGAAAGCCCACAGCCTCAGCTCCGCCATGTCTATGAGCGGAGCCGGTGGTGGGTCCACGTAGTCCTTCCCATGGTGCTGTGTCTGCCCTTCCTCACTCACTTCCTTAGACATTCTCTCTCTATGGATCAAGCTTAGTTTGGTTTAGAGGGTGGTAGAAGTGAGAAGTGGGATGCATGTGGAGGGTGTTATAAAGAGGAGAGAGAGTGAAGCGGTAAGGGTAGGATGGGGAGAAAAGACTGGATAGGGACAAGGTGGGACCCGCTTGAACAGCATGGCCATGTGAGGAGAGAGGGGTAATGATGGAAAGAGGGCTGTCAGGCTGGACACCACAAGAGGAAGAGGTCTGATAACTCTTTGCAACGGTCATTTCTTGTCCTTCTTGCTTTATCTATCTTTTGCTTTCACTTTCAACCTCATGGTGTAATACTCTCTGTTTTTTACTGTTTGTGCATGGTTAATAAAGCTGGGTGGCTGTAAAAAAGCTGTGTCATTTTGAGATGGCATGGGATGACCGTTGAGTAATTCAAGGGCTCTTGTGTCCTATGTGGACCCCACCATCACCTTCTCCATTATACACCATCCTTGTGTAGGATTTTGAATCTTGTTCAATACTAGACTACTAGTAGTGGTTTTTTCTTTAATGAATGGAGGAGGATCATGTCTGTGTTTCATTTGCCAATTTTTTATAAGCTTGTTGTTATTTTTATTTTGGGTTAAATTTGATGTGAATCTTCTTACATTACGGCATCCAAAACAAAGCTAGGTTGAACAAACTAAGTTGCCTAAATTTCTTTTCCCTTTTGTTTGGTTTACCAAGATGTGATCTTCTTTCTTGTTAGACACCTTTTTACTCAGTCTTTCATTTATTTGCCTCTTGTCCTTATCCTCCAACGGCACTTTTTACCCTCTTTCTTTTGCAGACGTCATAAGGATTAGCATCATTTCCTTTTCTTTTCCAACTTTTCAAATTGGTTAACTCATTTTGAAGTTGTTGAGGAGTATATCGGGAAGAGTTTGAGTTAAGTTGAACCTGTCATATTCTTTCAAATTCATGCGTTTATTACACATTGTTTAAATTAATCGTTGTTAGATTTTGGCTTGTTTAGTTCCTTATCATGCATAATATGACCACTAACCGGTCATAGTTGGATTAAGAATGATTGCATGATTCCATAATGAAATATCCTTTATTCTTCCTTCAGAGCAAAGCTACACATATGTGGTCATCATGAAACACTCTTTTCTATAACTTTCTTGCATGATGTCTTTTATCATTTATGCCCCCAATTTTATCCAACTTTTGCCGATTCCTTCTGCCTTTAATGTTGCCATTTCTAAGTAATTAATAAAGTAGCATGTATAGTCCATTATCTCTTACGGATTGAAGAGATTATGCGTAAATGTCAATCTTTTTAAATACAAACTTAAAAATTTCTACCTTGCACATTGATTTGTACATGATAAAAAACAATGCATGGGAACAAATGAATGGCATTAAGATATACGAGTACATATAATTATCAGCCACAAGTTTTAATATTTTTTCCCCAGGCCATGTGATCGAGGGAAATGGAGTATGAAGAAAGGATTGCCAAACATGGGAAAGGAACGAACAAATAATGGTATGGACATGGAAGCAATTTTAATGTGTGTGCCTGCAGAGTGGTGGGTCCCACTATTACCTGTTAGTTCGTCTCTTGCTACAACTCATATCCGAATCAAAACCACTTTATGAGCTTTCATGGGACTGGTTTTTGTGATATGAAAAACATGAGTGCATGCAAGGGAAATGTAGTGTCAAATGAGTCCAGGCTGTAAAATGTGTATGATTTGGAGGGAGTGACCCCTAAATGGGACCGTTGATCAAAATAAATAAAGGGAAGGGTTGTTGGAGTTTGAAGAGGGTGATGTGATGAGGTGGAAAGGAAAAAGACAGGTTGATGAGAAAAAAGTGATATGGTTTGGTAATTGGTGGTTAGTTTGGAGTTAGGAGTTGTTGCATGAGAAGATGCTTTTGCTTTTTCAAAATTGATGTTGATATGGGCAACGGTCCTCTTATCCATTCTATATCAACAATGATTTTTTTCCTCCAACGGGATTGTTTGAAAATTGTGTTAGCTAGGAAATCCTGAAATTTCTAGAATACTTTCTATATATAAAATTTTGTAAACTTTTCATGTATACTTTTCTCTAATTTCCCATTTTTTCCTACTTAAATTTATATAGATAAACACTACAAAAGCTGGGATTCAACATGTTATCTTCCACTTATGAGGAGTTTCATGCTATTAAAAATGAGTGAAAAGTTTTTCTTTGTAAATTTTTGTCTATCAAAACGAGCTGAATCTGAGTAGTGATGCTTCTTATATATGGAATCACACAGTGTTGGAATTTCTTGGCATAAAAACATGAGTTCATATGGAAAGCCATCATAAACAGGATTTTGTTTAAGTTGGCGACAAAGAGGGATGATAAAATGAATGGTCAAAGCATGACATATATGGAAGCTTGCGGTCTCAACTAGTGCTGGGAGAGGCATAGAAAAATGTACCCTCTTGTCTAATTATCTAGATCAAGACTACCCCGTTACATAGAGATTTCATAGAGAAAAATGTACCCTCTTGTCTAATTCTCTTGAAATTCAATAGATCTCATAGAGATTGATGTATTCTAGTTTATCATGTATATGTATGTGGAGAAACATTTAATACCCCTATCTCTACAAAATATGGATTAGCTAAATATTCAAGTTTATCATAGAGATTGGTGCATTCAAGTGCATTTCATAAATTGGCTAAATATTCACATATAATTTCGAAAGAGATTTTTGTACATTTTACCAACATTCATCTTTTATTGAAGGACGTATGTTGCTAAAACTTAGGAATAGGTATTTTTTTTGAGTCATTATCTTATAGATTACCAACAAAAATAGCTTTAAAAGGAGAAAGACTAGTTATTTTTCATCAACCCCACCTATATAAGTCAGGTGGTTTCTTAATCAAAATCAGCAAAGTTAACATCTAACCTATGTGAGAGTTTCGCTACATCAGTTGGTTCTCTATACACATAAGAGACCCTTACAAACCAATCCCGATTCATGAAAAGCCTAACATTAATAATAATATCAAAGAACCAGTGATTTTCCTCACACCCTCTCAACAAAAAATTACTTGCTTCTTTACAGTACGATAATTAAATTATGTTTCTAAAACCTCTAGTCCAACACTGGCGCAAACCATGGGTAAAGTCAAGAAGCTCAACAACTATGGAAGGGACATTGATCAGTTTCCCTTATTTGCTAATTAAATTTGGAGGGGTGGACTCTAACAATGAGATTATAGCCCACTTACCGGAGTTGTAGCCCACTTACCAGCTCAATTAACTATCCATGGATTACTAACATGAAGCTTTTTGTGACAACAATAAGTTACAAAGTCATTGACATTTTGCTGCACTGCTCTTACTAGACTTGTTTTCCTACCCCCTCCGAATAATCTCATTATTGCCCTTCATTCCAAATACTACTAGCCTTGTCTTTTTAGATCCATGATTTGTTGCAGCCCCTGAGCCCATCTAAGCACTACGCCAAAACTACAGTGAGTTGGATGAATATATGATTCACTATTGTTTTTTGAGCATTGCCCCCCGAAAGGGGCATTGATTCTTGTCTGATCCAGACCACCATAATTGCTTGCCAGTTATCACAGAGGATCACATTTTCGTTTAGAATTTAAAGACTTTCCTGTTTAACTCTATTCATGCATTCACCACATAGACACACATACACGTACCACATAGTACGTGGAATTATAATTAGACAACATGGTACAAGACACAAGTTCACATATGTTACTGTAAACTTTAGAGTGCTGTTGAAACTTGAAACAAACCTGTGAAAAAGTTTTACTCAAAAAAAAACATGTGAATAAGTTAAAAACCTATGGACCCATTATCAAATGAATTCAGTTTTGGTCCACAAATTCATTCATCAGTGCATGTTCCTTCCACACCACAAGTTTCCCTGTGGCTGTAGTCCATGACAAAATGATTTTATGATTTCTGATCACGCCCTTAACAAATGTGCCTCCTTCTTTCTTGCCAAAACAGTTTCATGTCTTCATTCCAAGTTTTTGGTTAAGAATATGCGTTATTTTTGTAATTATTTCATGACCATATCATTTTTTCACATCAAGATGTAAGAGTTATATTCCTCATCAAGCCATAACTTCATTCACGCTAAAATCTATGAAAATAACATAAGTAGCAAATGAAGCCAGTATTGTATATAAGACAGAAATTGTACATACACTGTGTCAACAATCATACATTAAGTATAGACACATGCCACAGAGCTCCACTAAGGTAATTATTTCATGTGACCCGAGCCCAACTCAACATGCCAAAATTCTGTTTACTTTTTTGCTCTAGTAAGCCTCCGAGATGAAAGCCATGTGTGCATCTCACAGCTTCGAAACTGGCAAATCTGCGTTGAGAAAAAAACCATAACATACATAATTGTCTTGAACAACTTTTTAAAAATATAGATTTCAAGTGTCCAATAAATTAATATGATATCTTACTCAGGGCTTTGGCATTAACAATGCTAGGACATGCAGCTGGAGGAGGAGCATTCTCATTAAGGAAAGGTTCCACCCTGTTTGGATCAGACCAGATTGGATAGCCTTTAATTTTCCCCTGCATATGTTAACAAAGTATCAATGATCTTTGAAATTGTAAAGTTAAACACAACTATACATTTAGTACTTGATACATTGCATTCTACTTCACCATTTTCAACTATAAAATATTTGTTCTCTGTCTGCTTTTTCCATGGCATAAATCATCTCATGCGAAGAGGTTTTCCATCATTTCAAAAAAGCAAGTGTAAATTTTTGTACAGCCATTTGTACTAGAAAGAGAATAAATCATGATGACAATAGAAGAGGGTTCGCTGCTGCTAGAAATCAGCAATAATAGCAGCACAGTGATAGTGTTGTTTTCAGCTCATATTTCATTTTTCGTTTTTGAATATTTAAAATTATTATTTGTAACCACCCTTTACTATGTCAATGTTTTCCAACAGCCAGAGATTCATCTTCAGATGACAAGACATACCAGAACATTCAAAGCAGCCAGTGTTGCCATTCCCTCTCGGGTCCACTGCAAGCAAAGATGAAAATAATTTTGATAAATCTTACAACTGGTCATTAAAAGTGTAGATATAACACTTTTAATAAGTCTTTGGGCACAATATTAGGAAAAGCATTACCTTAGAGGCAGATGCAATATGGGGTACTACAATGGCATTCTTCATTTCTGCAAGTCCAGGTTTCATGAAGGGCTCATCCTGGTAAAATTTAATTCTTTATAAATGTCAAGAGGTGGATTAGAAATCATGAGTATTGTAAGACACACAAATGTTAACATTACCTCAAATACATCAAGGCCTACTCGGAACATAGGATTCTCTCTCAAATGGTCCACAAGAGCAACTTCATCCACAACTGGCCCTCTACTGCAGTTGATTAGAATAGCTTCCTGTGTTTGGAATAGTATCATTGTCACCTTTATATATCTTTGATTGCTTGTTTGGATCAACTTACTTTAAATGATTATTTTGTAGTAAGTAAGCATATGACAGGGGTATTATTTGATGTAATAGGCTGCTAATAACTAAGCACTCTTCAAATTTTACCTTCTTCATCTTTGAAAGACTTTGCTTGTTGACCAAATGATAGGTGGTTTTGTCCAAGACAGGATGGAGACTAATCTACAACATAACAAAAGCCCATTTTTATATGAAGCAATCATAAAAAGACGTGAGTTTTGAATATTATTCTTGGCACATATTTCTTACAACGTCAGCCTCCACAAGCACCTCCTCCATGGATGATGCCCTTTTCCAAGTTACTGGTTTTTCTCCATTTGCTTTAAGGAATTCACCATAAGCTGCAATAATGGTGAAAAGGTTAAGCCATCAACTTACAAAGTTTTGTATTGCTTTATAAGTTCAAGTCAAGGACATACCTGTGACAAACTTCTCTAGGCGTGTGGATTGGTACAGATCAAAGTAGATCAGGTTCATCTTAAAACCTTCAACCTGAAACAATAGAACGAAAGGTTCTTTTCCGTCATCAACAAAAAAATTATTTCAATTAAATCAATAGGGAATTAGAATCAAGTTATAATCAAATCTGTAATCAATACAGTGAACATTAGATATGCACATTGACCAAGCAGGCTAGTAAGTTCTTAGTGAACTTGCAATTTGACAAAGAGAGCATTTAGTTATTGGCCAAAAAGTAAAAATGGCATTCAACAAATGCAACTCAACCAAATAATAAGGCCAGAGGCACAAAAAGACTTCAATGTTTGATTTAATGAAAAAATTACCATCATCCTTGCATAAGCTGATCCAATACGACCAGCTCCAATAACTCCAACAGTCTGTCCTTTGAGCAAGTTTCCAACAAATCTATTGGAAAATTAAACGATTTATTCAAACCATTACAAAAAGTATGTAATTTATTTCTGAGTATAAAGATGAGCAAAGAAGTGAAATGTGTATTCTTACAAACGAATTGTTATTGGAGTATAACAATTCAAGTGTGTGTGTGTGTGTGTGTTCTTACAAATGAGGAAGCCATCCATCGTATAATCCTGCCCTCATGAACTCATCTGCCTCAACGATCCTTCTAGCAGCTGCCAAAGAAAGTGAAGCTGCCAACTCTGCTGTTGTCTCTGTCAATACTCCCTATGAAATGAGCATCAAAACAAATGTTATAACTTCTAATCAATATTCCTATCAATATTTTCTGGAATCATGTTAGAGAATGCAATCAAAACTATCCATGCCTTTATGGACTCTTATAGCAAAGTTTGTCATGTAGAATTAACGGTTTCTTTGGCTACTAGGTAAGTAGTTATATTAATCTATTGATTCATATAAGGAAAAAAGTACCTCGTATCTACTCTTTAAGAAACATACATAAATGCAAACCTTGCAACACAAGATAACTTGTGCGTGAATCTATTAAGGTTTGATGTAAACCAAGAAAAATAAAGGGCAGAGATGGCTTACAGGAGTATTTCCAACAGCAACACCATACTTATTTGCAGCATTAACATCAACATTGTTATAACCAACAGCCATGTTACTGAAAGCTTTGCCTCCTGCTCTGCTCAAAGCAGAAAACAACTCTTCTCCCCAGTCTTCTGTCAGCTGTAACATAAGCTCATTTTCAAACAAAAGTAACAAAACCAAACAACCTAGTACACCACAAAGATTGCACAAATACTCAAACTTTTCTTCTGGGTTTTACCTGTCCAATAACTCCATCACACTTATCACCAATCAATGCAATGATATCTTCAACAGACAGAATAGTTTTCTTCTGTGTACATATCTGAACATGAACACATAAAAACAAACATGTAGTTACCATATATAATAAAGTATAAAGATAAATAAATGAACAGAAAAGGATAAGAGGAAGGCTATTACTTCAACGCGACAATCTTGCTGGATTAAGAGATTGATCCAACGAGTTCCAGGCATGGACTTGGTACTAACAACTCTGTATTTTCCATTTGGGTTCCAAACTTCGATGGACACAGGCTTGTTGGCCATGAAGAGAAGCAGCAAAAAGAGTTCAAAGGTGAAGAGTGTACGAGACAGCACTGAAATGAAGTTTCAGTTAATAAGGTTGGTGATCTGGTGGGAAGGGTGGAAACAAAATGTTTTATGTCAGACCAATGAGATGGTGCCATGTGGAGGATTAATGAATTATTGGATAGTTTATTTGAGTGCTATGGGTGGTGTAGTGAGAGTGGTTGCCTATGGGATTAGAGCCTTTACAGATAAAGGAAGTTGACGAGAGGCTGATATGAATGGAAGTAATGGACGTAGTGTTATGGCCTCTCGTTTGGTACAATAATGATAAATGGATAATATTTTCATGTATCATACTCCCTCCGGTCCTAAATATAAGACCTAATTGGCTTTTTTGAAAAATCCTAAAAAAAAGCAAAATAAGTTAATTATAAATTGATTTAACTAATTTTTTCCCTTAAACTAGTTTATTTTACTTATAAACTAATGGATAATCTAAAAATATATCAAATATGTCATGATTTAATAGACTATTTTGCAACCTTAACCTCTCCAAAAAAAGTCATCTAGATCCTATATTTATTACCGGAGGTAGTATTTAATATTCATATGGTCGGACTCGGATCATCCGCTTATATTCTGTATATTTAACTTGGCCCACATTTTTGGGCCTCCTTGTTGTTGGCCCAACTCATGGATTTACCAAAAATTTATAAGTTTGGTTTTAGTGTTTAATCCAGTGATTGTGGATCAACCATATGTTGAGTATCTGTGTCCGTGAGAATGACTCTCTTTCATTGCCATTAGTGCGTGTGAGGTTGTAATTACTAATTTCAATCTCCTCGTAACTAGTAAAACTTATTCTTGTAATCTTGAAGATAAACAGGGAATCGTAAGATATTTGCTTCGTTTTTTACTAACCACACCATAACGCCTGTTTAAGAAGAAAAATCATACCACACATTTTGTACCAGTGATATGGAAGTTTTCTTAGCAATGCTGTGGAGATTCAATGTTGTTCGTAACTTTAAAAAGAGCCTATCCTTATAATTGTAAGAGAAACTTGAATTTAATTTAGTTTTTATTTAATTAATACTCTCTCAAACCACTAATAAAGCAAACCATTTAGATGTTGGTCATCCAATTAGAAAATACTCTCTCCGGTCCTAAATATAAGACCTAATTGAATTTTTTGAAAAATCCTAAAAAAAGCAAAGTAAGTTAATTATAAATTGATTTACCTAATTTTTTTCCCTTAAACTAGTTTATTTTACTTATAAACTAATGGATAATATAAAAATATATCAAATATGTCATGATTTAATAGACTATTTTGCAACCTTAACCTCTCCAAAAAAAAGTCATCTAGGTCTTATATTTAGGACCGGAGGTAGTATTATGTACTAGTTAAATCTATAGCATAACATTCATTAGTTGGCAAAAGAGAATAAGGTTGAAGGTCTCAATCCATACAAGCTTGAAAATAAACCTAAAATATGAAGTTTAGCTATACATGGCAAAACGAAACTCAAGATTCAAAAATGAGAAATGAGAACAAAAGAAGATAACCCACAAAGAACTGTCCAAAAAGCTTCAAGAATCTCCTTCTCCAAGCACTCTCTTATGTTTCCTAGCTCAAAAATTTGCCCAAATATGAAGTCCCTTTGTTTTTCAAGCAAAACCCTACACATATGCTTCAATTTTCTTGTTCCAACAGTCAAAACACTTGGTTGCACTAATGCATGCTCGTGCGCGGTGAACTGCATAGTAAGTGCACTCTGATCTTGTTCACTTGCTCACCGTGGCAAGTTGCACAGTGAAGCTCCCATGTTTTCTTGCACTATTTTGCCTTCATTTTTGTTCCTGGCTCTCCTCATTTTGGATCTTCATCCCTACAAAATAAAGAAGGATTCCATTAATTTTCTTAAATAATATGCCAAGAGAATTCGCATGAATTTCAAAAGTTATTATCTCATCAATTAAAGATAATCAAACTAGTATGAGCATTAGCAAGTGAAAATTGTGTAAAATATGCTAAATTTCCAACCGTTAACAATCACACACTTTATATTTATCCTCTCCTTTTCTTTCATATATATTTCCTCATGAGTATAAGCTTAGGGTCCAAGGACTCATCTCAAACTTATCTATCTATTCTTATCAATATTGGTGTGATAGAATCACAGCATTTTTTGCTATCAATATTATATCTATTTTGAAAATTCATTTAAAACTTCTGTTAAGAAGAGGGAAAAGAGAAAATGTTCCATCCAACTATGCTTCAATAAAGTTATGTTGTTGTAAAATGATCACTATGATGGTGCTCTCTTTTCTTTTCTTTTTCTCCTAAATTGCTTTAAATTGTTGACATTTTTAATTATTAACTTTATGAATTTGGAGTATTCCAACAAGACAAAATAAAAAAAATAAAGTGGTGAAATGAGATGTCATGATAGGAAGGGGAAAATATCAGAGGTGGGTAGGAAGCGTGTGGCAGACACACGAAAGTGCAAGCCAAATGCATGTGGGATAGTGGGGTGGGTACGTCTTGTTTGGCTGTACTCTTCATTTCATCCAAACACTAAACATGAGGTGGCCCTATCACCTCCCTACACCTCTCCAAATCATCATACTCCACCACCCTATTATATATCATTCCCCCTTATTATGTAAATGAAAATGAAAATGACAAATACTGGTATATTCATCTTCATTTTAAACTATAAATATAACGCTTTTCACTTGACTCCTAAGAAATATTTTATTTTGGGTGATGTACAAAGAATCGCGTTGTCACAATCTTTGATAACAAAAATGCAAAAAAAATTATCATTAACAGTATAAATTTTGGAGTTGTTTGGCGTCACAGAGAAGTACACATTCGATAATTTAAATTAAAGAAGAGTCGGGTTTTAAAATTTGATGTTTATATGCAACTTTAATTCATCAATCACTATATATAACAGCATCATTATTTTTAATTTAAGCATATTGACATGTTTGCATTGATGGAGCCTCACTCGTACTTGTAACATGCAAGATGCTATTTGCGTTTAAATACCATTTTTTATACTAACAAAAACTCAGTCAACTTTTTGAAACACGGTAACTCAATTTTGATTATTGTGAGGGTCAAGTAAAAAAGAGAGATTCTTAGGCGACAAATCTTACACATGGCCTACCATTTCAACCACTCATATGTAGATGAGAGGTGTGTTTTTAATTTATTTGAAAAGAGAGGCTGCACTTTGTTGATCTCTCATCCTATTATTTCCAATTTGCACGTCTCTTTAAACCCACAAAGATCATTATTTCGACCGGAAACTAAAAGCTACAGATTTTGAAGTGGTCTTTGTCACATTAAATTAAGAAGCAACTTGTATTCACTCCAAGTTAATGGCCGTTACTTCTAATTATTTCGTTTTGGTCCGTGGCCTCAAAGCTCTAGCCAAAAGTCAGATGTATTACTCCACCTCACCACTTTGGTCGTAGTCGGCGTCAAATCTCACACACTTTCTCCTGCCACACACACACACGCATTCAATTTTGCAAACATTGGAGATTTTTCTTACCACAGAGCCATTTTTTAACCACAAAAGAACTCGCTTCTTGGAAAATTATGCTTATCACAATAAAACAGGAAATGTAGGAAATGAAATCAGTAAACAATAAATAATGGAGAACTTGTTTATGAAAAATATTTACATTTGAATTTGAAGTCTTTTTATTATGAATGAATTTGATTTTTGAAGTCAATTAAAAAGCAATCTTTTGTTTATATGTACATTGGCATTATTCCCTCAATGTTTTTTTGCCAAACCAAATCAACACGGCTATCCGGGTTGAGATTTTAGCAAGTTTTCTCCAACTTTTGAGTTTTATATTTGCAACTAAGCCTTTTTCTTTGTTTAAATTACAGGACAAGCAAAATTTTGAAAATAAAGCATGATTACATCTTAATACTTATTAAAATTCCATAGCGACTGCTTAAAGTTAATGAGAGGTAGAGTCAGAAATTCGAGTGAGACTTTGATTTTGAGACCTATAGAAGGAAGCAGGCATAAACTAGCTTGAGTGGTTTAGTAACCATGTTTTGTCACGTGCACCAATTATAACACTACAAAACACTTGCCGCTTACCGGCGTTTATTTTTGCCTCTTTCCGGCGTTTTTTCCGGCGAAACAACTCTACGGCGTTTTTGCAAATCGCCGAAAAAAAACGTGGAAAAGTAGCACATCAGCGTTTTTAGAAACGCCGTAGGGTACCCACAAACGCCGAAACGCGGGATGCAGAAAATAATATAATATTCAGACATACCGGCGTTTCCCGAAACGCCAGTATGTCCATTATTTTAATAATTGACATACCGGCGTTTTGATGAAACGCCGGTATGCTATTATTTAATATAAACTTTTTCGGCGTTTGCAGAAACGCCGAAAAGTGTTTAAAAATTATTAAAAAAAATAATTTTCGTCCCAATTTAACATTAAATTGGGACGAAAATGTAGTATTATAGATATAAATAAAAAATATTAATAAATAATAATGATAGAAAAATCATATTACACATATTAAAAGAAAATAATACCTATAAGAGCAACTAAAGTATATCAAATATAAAAATTAACAATTACATAAAAATAAACAAAAATGAAGCAAATATAAATAAAAAGAGATATGAAAATAAGCAACCACCAAATGTGCAATGAGGGGGGAGCACCACTATTTATAATGATCGCTGAGAAACAAATAGAAAGAAGTAGGAAGGAGCAAGAAACGAATGAGCAAGGGAAAATGAGGGGGGAACATCGCTATTTATAGGGAAGGTGGAGCATACCGGCGTTTATGATGGGAACGCCGGAAAGTGATATTGTATTATTATTTTACCGGCGATTTCGCAAACGCCGATATGCATGGTTTGTTTAAAAAAAATATTATTTAATACTTACCGGCGTTTTTCTTACACTTATCGGCATTTCCAGGAAACGCCGGTATGCATGTTTTTTTTAAAAAAATAATATTTAATACTTACCGGCGTTTTTCATACGCTTATCGGCGTTTTCAGGAAACGCCGGTATGCATGTTTTTTTAAAAAATAATATTTAATACTTACCGGCGTTTTTCTTACGCTTATCGGCATTTCCTGGAAACGCCGGTATGCATGTTTTTTTTTTAAAAAATAATATTTAATACTTACCGGCGTTTTTCATAAGCTTATCGGCGTTTTCAGGAAACGCCGGTATGCATGTTTTTTTAAAAAATAATATTTAATACTTACCGGCGTTTTTCTTACGCTTATCGGCATTTCCTGGAAACGCCGGTATGCATGTTTTTTTTTAAAAAAATAATATTTAATACATACCGGCGTTTTTCATACGCTTATCGGCGTTTTCAGGAAATGCCGGTATGCATGTTTTTTTAAAAAATAATATTTAATACTTACCGGCGATTTTCTTACGCTTATCGGCATTTCCAGGAAACGCCGGTATGCATGTTTTTTTAAAAAAAATATTATTTAATACTTACCGGCGTTTTTCATACGCTTATCGGCGTTTTCAGGAAACGCCGGTATGCATGTTTTTTAAAAAAATAATATTTAATACTTACCGGCGTTTTTCTTACGCTTATCGGCCTTTCCTGGAAACGCCGGTATGCATGTTTTTTTTTAAAAAAATAATATTTAATACTTACCGGCGTTTTTCATACGCTTATCGGCGTTTTCAGGAAACGGCGGTATGCATGTTTTTTAAAAAAATAATATTTAATACTTACCGGCGTTTTTCATACGCTTATCGGCGTTTTCAGGAAACGCCGGTATGCATGTTTTTTTAAAAAATAATATTTAATACTTACCGGCGTTTTTCTTACGCTTATCAGCATTTCCTGGAAACGCCGGTATGCATGTTTTTTTTAAAAAAATATTATTTAATACTTACCGGCGTTTTTCTTACGCTTATCGGCATTTCCAGGAAACGCCGGTATGCATGGTTTTTTTAAAAAAATATTATTTAATACTTACCGGCGTTTTTAAGAATGAAAAACGCCGATATGTGTTATTTTTTTCAAAAAAAAAAGAAAAAGAAAAGCAAATAACAAATTTTTTGATTAAAATATACATACCGGCGTTTTTGTGTCCACAAACGCCGGTATGTGTGCGCGGGAAAGAAGGCGGGAAGCGCGCGCCAAATTTTGCGGCGTTTCTTTTAGGCGTTTTTTAGAAAACGCCGGAAGGCATGCCATTTCCGGCGTTTTGGATGAAAACGCCGGAAGGTGTACGCCGGAAAGCGCCGTTTTTTTTTGTAGTGTAATGATATCTTAGGTGTAAAAGTAGACAACTTTTTAATGAGGGCAAAGATAGTAAAATTGTTTACTTGAGTAAAACATCCATTATTACTCTTTTTTTATTTTTCTTCTATATGAAATTAAAAATTAAAGTTTATTCCTACTTTTCCAGGCTCAAAACATTATTAGGATTGGTTTACACAACCACCCTAACTATAATATTTAACACTGATATTGATGAGTTGAATACCAACCCTTGTTTTGGATTATTTGGCAACATGTCTTGGTTTTGCACTTTCCTTTAGGCGTAAGGAGGGCTTTCTATGTAATCTTGGATAGCAAAATTAAATGTTCAAGTTTTTTCGTTTTAATTAGCAAAAGGGTATAACCCACGGAAAGTCTAGTTTGTGGTTAGGCCAATAAATAAGTCAAAACTACTCTCTAACTTTGACTAATTGGAAAGGAGAGTTTTATCCAAGAGTTAGTTCCTCTTCCCCTCCTCCTCCTTCTCTTCGTTTCAATCTTTCTCCTCTTCCCATATCTTCTCCTTTTCTCTATAAATATTCATTATTGCATGCATTGGCGATTTCTTTACCACAAAATCACTTGAATTGTCGAAAATTTTTTAAGGAACCTCACTAATAGTGTCAACTTTAGAATTAGTATGGATATGGATTGACAATTTTATAGTGCATTCATTCTAAATTGTCTTGCCATAGGTATGTTTTAAAGTTTAAACTGATTTATGATGGGATGATTTTGTCATGAAGTTCATAATAAATGTTGGCTAAAGTATGTTTTTGGTCCCTTAACTTTGGTGAAAGTCATGTTTTGGTCCCTTCAATTTAAAAAAGTGTGTTTTTAGTCCCTTAACTTTAGAGAAAATGTGTTCTTGGTCCCTTAACTTTGAAAAATGTGTTTTTGTTCCCATAACTTTAGACAAAGTGATGTTTTTAGTCCTTTCAAAACAAGATAAAATATTTTTTTTAGTCCCTTCCTTTTTAAAGTTAAGGGACTAAAACATGACTTTGTGCAAAGTTAAGGGACCAAAAACATACTTTTTTTTATTTCCCAAGGGTATCCCACTCGCGTGTCAAGTGGGACTAATCATTCGCTGTTCTGAAGTCCCATATAGGGGGTAGACAGCTGGCCTACCCCTATATGGGACTTCAGAACAGCGAAGGATTAGTCCTTCAACTTTTAATGCGGGCAGTAAAAACTAGTTTAGTAAAAATAAATCTTTTCACAATAGTAAGATAATAATGGACAACTTAATCATAAAACAAATTTACCCGAGAAGTTTTATCCAAAATCTAAATTTCTAAATGTAGCAAATAAGTTTTTTCTCCCTTTAAATTACAAGGCAAACAATACTGTGATAGAAATAAGATTATATCTTATGATTTCCTAAAATTCAGCCATAATACTTAATGATAGCAATGTTTAGATATTGTGATCTCACATTCTTATAAATCAAATTAGTATGTTTTTAAGCACTCCACATTGATGAATAAATATAGGGACAAATATAAATTTTGCTCTATAAGTATTTTATCAGGAGGCGTTTCTCCTGTCCTGAAAGTTTTTTTTTAACCAATGCCACACAAAAGTATAAAAAGTGTTTTTTTGAACCAATGCCACACAAAAGTATAAAAAGTGTAGCATATAAAGCAACTCATAAACTATCCTGAATGGTCTAAGATTGCCTGTTTTTATCTCCTAAAACAATTAGGAAAGTATTGGAGAAGTTCCAACTATCCAATCTCTAAGAAAACTAAAATTAGTGAACAATGAATGGGACAACCAATTAGGAGGTTTCAATTAATCTTAGGATTTCTTAGGGCCCGTTTGGAAGCAGAAAAGTTTTGCTCTGAATCTGAAAGTGAAATCAATTCACATTCTCAAGCGGTTTGGAAGGCAGAAACTGTAGCTTTGAATTAGAAAGTTTTTATTTTCAGTTTCCCTCCAAAATTAAGAATAGAAATACAAATTTGGCTTCCCACCAAAATTGAGTGTGGGCCCATGTGTTAAATACCACATTACCCTTCATTTACTCTAACCAAATACATCACAAACGTTGGGAGCTTCAGTCAAGACACGAATTTGTCAGTGAAGAGGTGTGGGTTGTCGTGGGTGGCATTTAACTCAAATTAGCTAGCTGCACATTGTGCCAAGTAAGGAGACAAAGGTAAGGGTGATCAATGTAGTTTCATATTGGTGGAGAAGTTTTATTTTTGTCTAGGCATTGATGGTGAACCCAAATATGTTTGCATTTCTTCTTCATAACCCTGTTTGTGTTTCTTTTGAAGTGTTTTGTGTGTGTGATGCGTGCTTTTTGCTTAAATGAATTGGTTTGAACTTTAAAATTGATGGGTTAGCAATGATTGGTTTCCAAACTATAGTTACATAATAAAAATCTGTCTGGGTGTTGTTTGAAGTTGTTGTCCAGGTGCTTGTGTTTAGCTACACTGTTGGGAAAAATTTGGAGGTGACGTCAGTTGAAAAGGTCCAACTTGAGTAAACTGATGATGGCAAAATCGAGTTTACAATGGCCAAATCGATTTTAAATCTATTTATTTTTTGCGAAATCGATTTTAGGATGCCAAAATCGATTTTCGTAGGCAAAGTCTAAAATCAATTAAGTTTTTCAACATGTGTGTGGGTGGGTATGATGCATTTTGTTGTACGTCCTGTTGATATAGGAAAGGGGTGTGGGGTCATTTTTTGTAGGTGATGGATGAAATACATGCTCAAATGCATTATGAATTTGTGGTTGCCTGCATAGCCATACTGCTAGCTGTGAGGTGTGGTGACGATGCTAGCATGTACCGCGTATAACCTAAGACGCATACCCGATAGCACATATAGGTTAGATTTCCATGTGAAGAGGGCATGCTTAAGGGCGATGATCTATAACAACGACACAACATGCTTCAACCAAATTAGAATATATAGGTCAACGTTTGACAGGTTATGTCACATGCTGGACACAATTGGGGGATTGAAACCAACAACCCATATGTTAGTTGATGAACAAGTGACAATGTTTTTAAACATTCTGGCCCATGATCACAAGAATAGGGTGATCCAATTTGAGTTTAGCCGGTCTGGAGAAACAATTAGTAGGTACTTCAATGCCGTTCTAAGAGGTGTGTTGAAATTACAATCACATCTTTTGAAATCCCCACAGCGCATACAAGGATTGTCCAACGGGGAAAGATGGAGGCACTTCCAGGTAATAGTCATTTCGAATAAATGTTT
Source organism: Mimosa pudica (assembly GCA_029929735.1). NCBI lineage: Eukaryota > Viridiplantae > Streptophyta > Magnoliopsida > Fabales > Fabaceae > Mimosa > Mimosa pudica. The sequence goes on from JAKELP010000002.1 coordinate 12,956,642, forward strand.
GTAATGTATTCATATTGAGTGATTTTATGTGATCCTTACCTTCTTTTGTTGCAGGGTTGTGTAGGGGCATTAGATGGAACCCACACACCTGTACATGTGCCAGCGCACGCAAGAGGGCGTTATAAGAATAGGAAAGGGGACTTAACAACAAACGTGCTTGGGGTGTGCTCACCAGACGCGGAATCCATCTTTGTGTTAGTTGTAGGGCAGGATTTCAATGGGTATTACTATGTCAGTGTTTGTTTCTCAAGACTTTTGGTTTTGTCTTGACAGTTAGTTGCTAATGTTGTAATGTGGATTCGGTGTATTTTGTTTTTGAACGTCAATTGTATAACATATTTTACATTTTCCCCTCTTTATTGTCATTTGTATCAACTGAAGCCTTGTACAGGCACACACTCTCGGCAGTTAGGTTCAACTGACGTTCCCACATATGGAACATTTTTCAAATGTGCTGTGTCATATTACAGAGTTCACACTGTTAAAATCGATTTTAACTGCTTAAAAAATCGAGTTCGTTCAGGTCAAATCAATTTTAACCTCTCAAAATCGATTTCGTTCAGGTAAAATCGATTTTATCCTCTCAAACTCGATTTCAGAAAGTTGAAATCAATTTTAACAACTTCAAATCTTTTAACCTATGCAGCACCAGTGCAGCTACTTGCTTTTCAGTCAACCTGCTTACCAAGTGACATGGATTCTTTTTAACCACACAATTGAAAAACTCCAGATTTTACATTGGCAATTTAAGCATACATGCATACTATACATTGACAATGTTTTGTCATTTCACACTTACAACAATCGAATTACACAGAGTGCAACAGATATGTTCTATGCCTAATGCATTCCACAAACAGTACAACTTCACTCGTCCTCACAACACAAACAAGTAACCTAAAATAAATTGAATTCAACATCTCCAACTCCATGACATCTAGATGCACACTGTCTTCTCCTATCCAATGTTCTGTCCATGACGTCTGAAAAAATGTAGTGTGTGTGCACTTCAATGCCCTTCCTCTGTAAAGAGCAGCCCTCACATTTTGTAAGCACCCCAAGCCAGCAAAATATACCTGCAAAAGTATGTAATGGTGAACAAGAAAATTAATTACAATATAAAAGTTGACTAAGGAGCAAACACTATACTATCCAAATTCAAAGAGATTATTTAAAGAATGAGCATTTGTATATCCAGCAAATTGAGATTTTAACCACAAGTAACCATACTCCCAGATTTATAAACTCACCCATTTACATCACCATATATCCAATACCTAAAGGGAAATAGAAATTCTAGATTCTTTAACAGAATTGTTACAAACTCAAAGCCACAAATTAAAAACAAAATTGATTTACGTTAGACATAGCCAAAACGCTCTTACAAAACACCAAAACTGAGTTGAAATATATCACAAAACAAATATGATGATCATTAATTACCAATTAAACATGCAGTAAACTCAAATTACAACTACATACTTCAGTTCATACCTATCAAACAAACAGAACCCCATGCTTCAGTTCGGCCTTCACTCAAATCTCACCCCAAATCGCAGATATATTTGTTATGTGATTCTCCATGAGTTATGTGTAATAAGATATATTTTCACACTATTTTTTCACAACTAAGAACGAAAAGTTTGAACCTCAAACCTGTAAACCTCCCAAACTTCGTCTCCCACAACTCAGTCCCCAAGTTTCTGTCTTCCATTCTCCAGCTAGCCACCTGGGTCCTCAACACAGCGCCTCCTTGTTGGAGAGAAGAACAAGCTTCGCAGAAAAAAGAGGAGTCCTAGTGGGGGTTTCTTTTTTCAATCAGGGGCTTTTTGGGAATGTTACAATAAGAAGGGGTATTACTGTCATTTAAGGTCCACATTCATTACACTAAAAAATATGTTGTTTTAATAAAAATTCACTTTCAGATTCTTCTATTAGCCAACCACACAGCCGCCCATCATTTACTTTCTTGGTAAAGTGAAACACTTTCCTCACTTTCAGATTCAGCCCATTACTTTCATGCTTCCAAATGGGCCCTTAGAGATGTCATACATATGTTTTGAGAAACAATGGGCGAAGACCAAATCAATAAAATAGGTAATGCTCCTTAAAATAAGATTGTGCTTCTTTAATTTATCCTACCCTTTGCATTCAAAATAGAAAATTAGGAAATATGTGAAATAGATCAAAACTTTAATAATGAATTAATTGCCTAATTTGATCAAATTATTCTAAAAATGCAAAGAGTTAATTAAAGGTCTTATGGAATAAAGATAATTAAGATAGGTTCTCACAAGTTGTAATCACTAGGTTAGGTCAAAACTCAAAAGTTATTATTGTTAAGTAAAGAAGTTGTAATCTACAACTCGTATAACTTCATGTTAATTATCTATCTTTCTTTCATTAGACTTCCAATTAATTATCCTCAACTTTAACCTTGAACGTATATGTACCTAATTCTTAATTAATTCCTAATATAATACTAGTATTTGAAATTCAATGCCAATTACCCGTGGTCATAAATCATATAACTATGGAGGACAATGTTCTTTCTTTTTCCAGTAAAGAGAGGGCAATGCTATATTAATAGTAACACATAACACATCCGTTTAAATCGATGAGATAACATCTCTAGAGAGTAGAGATGTGTCCATATTGCAAATAAGCAATTGGTAAGTCAAATAGCAAACATTTTGGAATATTCTGGGAACTAGCAAAAGCCATGGAAGGTTTAACTAATCCGGGGTTAGGCCAAGAAAAAAGTGTAAAAACTAAAAACTACTCTTACAACTTTCTCTGACTTGTAGGAATTAGGAAAGAAGAGAACTTTATCCAAGACTGACTTCCTCTCCTCCTCCTCATTCCAATCTTCCTCTCCTTCCTTCCTTCCCACATCTTGTGAAGCCATGGAGAGGCTTCTATCTTCCCCTTCTCCCACTTCTCCCAAACCCAATCTCACTCCTTCTCTCACTAACAACAACATTCCATTCCATTCTGCAAGATTCTTTTTTCCCGCATCACCCCCTTCTTTTGTTAAACGCCTTACTTCTATTTCTTTCAAACATAAAAATTCTCCAACTTTTTTGTCTAATACCCACACTTTTTCTTCATCACCGCCGCCACCCATTAGTTCTCAGAGTGGAGGCGGCTCTTCGGAGAAGTCGGCTCGGCAATTCGTCTCTCTCAATCACATCAAAGATGGGGTTTTTGGAAAACGCAAGGTTTGTTCTTTCTGTTACTGTTATGTGTAAAGATTGGATTTTTTTTTTGTGGGTTGATCTGTTTTGGATTTCTGAGATCTTCCTTGCATTTGCTTCTAGTCTTTTTGCATTTACTGAGTCAAGCCCATAGTTTTGTCACTGGTTTTTCTGTTTTCTGGTTGCTTTTTGCATGTGAGATTATGCTTTTATGGGAAAATCGGGACGTAACTTTACTTGGTGATTTTTAATAGTGTTTGCAGTGGAACACTTTTTTATGAATATTCGCCTTGGCTTGGCAATCTGCGGAAATTAGGAAATATGTGATCTATGCAGAACATCTTGTTGTCGTTGATCTATGCGGAATTCTTCAATTACTTTTAAGGCTATGATGTTTTATGGACGCATTGTAAACTATTATGATTTGGTTAATAGCAGCCTTTTTAAGATGTGTTACGTGCTAGAAAGTAGAGATAGATTTTGCTTTGATGGAAAAGCGTGCAATTTAGATCACCTGACTGATCTTATTGTTTACGACCCTATTTTGGATAAGGTTATGTGATTGGCAAAGTTTTACATGAACGGAAGCTGCTGAAATTTGTTATCTTTGCATATTTATGTTACTAAATCATATTCCCCTGGTTCTATATACATGACCTGTTTAACTAAAATGATTACATTAAGGATGTCAGTTATGTTAGTTAGTATGCTCCCAATCATCTTCGGTTATTCCCTTTTCGCCCACTACTTGATTATAGCAATAGGGATCATTTGAGAAGAAACTGACAGAAATAAAATTAGATCCTATATTTAGGACCGGAGGAAGTAATTTATAACTGGACTGCCTGTTGAATTGTGCATAGCTGGAATAGAATTGGGTATATGAAACTTCCACTCAAAGCTTACTATTTTGACCCTGGTGTGTCCCTTTTTGTGATATTCTTGAATTATATATTAGAGTTAAGCACACATGTGACTTTTTTCTCTCAGTATTTATAAATCCTTTGATATTTTGTTATCTCAGTCGATTACACCTCGAACAGTTGCGATACTCGCTGCTCTTGTTATGATCATATGCCAACCAGCCTTTGCACCAGCAGCTCATGCAACTTTTCAAACTGCCACCAAAGCTGGTGGTCCTGCTGCGGCTGCAGTTGGTGGAAAACTACTTCGCACTGAGCTGTTGAACAGCGCTTGGGCTGGTTTTTTCGCTGGTTGCTTACACACACTATCAGGGCCAGACCACCTAGCAGCTTTGGCTCCTTTGTCAATTGGTCGCACCCGAATGGAGAGTGCTGCTGTTGGAGCCCTTTGGGGTTGTGGCCATGATGCCGGTCAGGTTATATTCGGCTTAATCTTTCTACTCCTGAAGGATCAGCTTCACATTGAAGTTATTAGAACTTGGGGCACTCGTGTGGTTGGCCTTACCCTGCTTGTGATTGGTGCCATGGGAATTAGGGAGGCTTCAGAAGTGCCGACACCTTGTGTCGCTTTAGAAAATGGTGAATGTGATGTCAGTGCCTATGAATCACTTGATAATCCAATTGCAGGAAAGAAGAAAATTGGTTTTGCAACTTTTGCCACAGGGATAGTTCATGGCCTGCAACCGGATGCATTGTTGATAATATTGCCTGCCCTTGCATTGCCTTCTCGCGTGGCTGGCGCTGCATTTCTTATCATGTTCTTGTTGGGGACAGTTGTTGCAATGGGAAGCTATACTGTATTTATTGGTTCATGTAGCCAGGCACTAAAGGATAGAGTACCTAGAATAACTGAGAAACTCACTTGGGGTTCTTCCCTTATTGCAATAGCCTTTGGATTGGCCATCATTATAAGCCAGTTTTTTGGGTTTAGTCTATATTAGTTCATTTCCAACTGCCAAGGTACTTCACTTTCAGAATCATCATTTTGTTGACAGACTAGAGAGAAGACAGAGACCTCAGAAGAGCGACTTGATTGTCCAAGCCACTCCATCGAACAATTTACTGCTTTTCAATGTGTATAATGGTTTAGGTTTATAATGATTATCCATCTCAGGATTCCTTTCTTTAAAACTTTTTTGGGTAGGTTTCAAATTTTTCCATATGTATCATGCCACGGAATTGCATATGATAGCATGTATCTCTATTTGAATTTGAATTATACTATATGATGGTTATGTTATATGCTTATTTTGGTGTTATATGGATAAGTCAGTTGACTGGTGAAGTTGAAATAATATGACAGAATCCAAAAATCATCTCAACACTTGAGAGGTGGAGATGGTGATAGCGAGAACTATGAGTGGGGTTGAAAGTACTAAGATTCTGCATGAAGCCCACAAAACAGTACTAGTATTGAGCATGGGAATTGGGAAGCACATCTTCCTTGCGGTATTGATTCTCATTCTAGGCAGTGACATGGTATCTGATGATTCCGACAAAGATTAAGCGACTTTATGCTTTTCATTCATGTAGTAAACAGATTCTCGGCAACCACCAAATGTTAAATACCCACTGTATGTACAAGTATACAAATATTTAAGTTTTGAGCCATTAACAAAAACTTAGATAACCAACTTGAACCTAAAAATAACTTCTCTTGCCTCTGCACTTCGGAAGGTAGATCAGACAAAAATATAGCCCAAATCAAAATGGAGAGATTTGGAAGAATAAAAAATATCCTCACTTCAATTAGCTAATCAAGTAGCTGATCTATTGGCTAAGAAAGGACTTGCAGTGCCGCTGGGATTTCAATTATTCAAACTCCGCAGTTATTACATGATGTGATCAAGAGGGAGAAATGATAGCTGAGTGAAGGATTTTCATTTTGTATAAAAAAAAAATCCCCACTTCTCCCCTCCAACCAATTCATTATAGTAAACTGTGAAATTATGGAAACTGGAATTTGAATGCTAAAAATATGGATTTTATTGATAGAATGAATGAGTCACCGGCAAAAATGATTAAAAAATGATTTTTAGTACTAAATAATCACAGTAAGCTAAGTAATTGCAATAAGCCAAGTAGCTAGTAGACTGTAACATCCTAGTAATAAAAGCATGACTCATAATTATATTTATATATATATATATATATATATATATATAATATAATAGCTTAGGGTTAAATTTTTGTATCTAATAAATATATCACACATGTAAGAATGAAAGAAATTATTACAACTTGAATTCCATAATTAGAGTAAATGTGACACATCTAGTAGTAGTAATGGATACATGTATGTGTGAGAAATTTGTATACAAATAAGCCATTTATAGTTAATGCCAAGAATAATCTAGAGATGGAAAAAGGGAGATTAATCAAAAGAAAATGATACATAGAAACATTCTAGAAGCGCTTCTAGAGGTTCTCGAGGTTGATGACTTCCGTAGGGAAATTTCAGGAGTTTTAATGACTATTTCGTCGGGAGGGAAAAACAGCAAGGAGCTCTTGATCTGGTGCAAAGAAATTCTGAACATAATTATTATATAAAACAAGTGGACTTGATGGTGGTATTGGAGATAGTGGTGGTTCTGGGTAGCTAGAAATCATCACTAGGGATATGAGTTTGCTTTACTCTCTCTTCATCATCATATGTTACTTTTGCATTTTTTATTTCTCTTGCTTCATGAAAATAGCCACAAATATCTCTCGTGGTGATTTTTCCTTTTCACCACTAGGTCTATTTATAGTAGTTCCTAGAGGCTAGATTCTTTGTTACACTTTACTCTTATTAAAGTCTTTTAAGCCAATTTCATGTATCATTCTATCTTTTTCAGCAAGACAACTAGATTACTCCCCCTTAATATTCTAGAGTTTTCCAACATAAATTTTTTAATCCCCTTTTCTATCTTGTTCCTCAAGGCAACCAAGTTACTCCCCCTTTAATATTCTAGAATTTTCTACATTTAATTAATCAATCCCCCTTTTCTATCTTTTTCTTCAAGCCAACCAATGTACCCTCACTTAATAATTGTTTACAACAATTAATCCCCCCTTTCTCACTAGTTAACCTCCCCATCCATTTCTAGAATGTTTCTATGTATCATTTCCTTTTGATTAATCTCCCTTTTTCCATCTCTAGATTATTCTTGGCATTAACTATAATGGCTTATTTGTATACAAATTTCTCACACATACCTGTATCCATTACTACTACTAGATGTGTCACATTTACTCTAATTATGGAATTCAAGTTGTAATAATTTCTTTCATTCTTACATGTGTGATATATTTATTAAATACAAAAATTTAATCCTAAGCTATATATATATATATATATATATATATATATATATATATATATATATATATATATATATTATGAGTCATGCTTTTATTACTAGGATGTTACAAGTAGACAAGAGAGTTTGCAAGGTATTGATAGAGCTTTTTATTAGTTTTGTGTCTATGAATGGGGCTAGAGCTTGCTTTTATAAGTGGTCGACATGCCTGATCACTCCGAGATTGTAGGCGACAGTTTCAGAGTAGTAAACGTTATGTGCATTGACCAAGGTCCATTGGTAACTACTCCGCATCATGGGTGCATACTCAGTCTAAACATTTGAATATGAAATTGGTCATCTGGTTCTGTTGAGCTGAATGCACATGCATGCAGATCAGCCTTTGAGTGCTCCTTGGCCTTGGACTATCAGCATAGTCCCAAGATGGAGAAACAGGGTCCAACACAAAGGTTTAAATACATCCCATTTTCGACTCTCTCTTTTCAAATATATATATATATATATATATATATATATATATATATATATATATATATATATATATATATATATATCACCCTCTCCCCTCCCTACATTGTCATTGTACCAAACACTATCTTATATTAAGAAAAATAGTGTATGATAGACAACTACCATGGGAGCATTTGATACAAAAAAAAAGTTTTTTGATGCTTACTTAGATATGAACAATTAAAATGTGCGCAATTTTACCAACATGTCAACTTTTAGACGTTTACTGTTAAAAATAGTAAATTTACACCTTAACTCAAAAAATAACACTATCTTTTAAGAGTTTGTTCTCAAATTTTCAGCTATTGTTTATTAGATGACGGCTCTTAAATACATGTATGAAGTGAAAATAACTTGAACGTCAACAATTATTTACACATGCATTTGACAAGTATATCATCAATGTCGAAATTTGAAAGATAGCCATTGCAATGATAAACTCTAGTCTTTGCACCCCAACTTTCAAAAATTACAGCTATTGGACATGAATATTTTCCATTGGCAAAAAAAAGGACATGAATATTTTGAGGACTTACTAGTTAGCTGTCTACAGAAATTAGTCGTGGAAGAAGCAATAGCGCTTTTGCTTTTTCTCAATGTCATGAAGCATACACACGTCTGCTGCTGTCTTCATCAGGAACCGCCAAACCGGTCATAGTGCAGGCTAAATTAGAGTGCTTGAATATATGAACTAGTAAATACAAGTGCAAGTAAAAATAATGGAAAAATGGTAACATAATCATGGCTATGCAGTAAATTAAAAAAATTCAAATTCAACAATTTTTTTATACAGTTCAACAAGTTATTTTAGCCAAGAAGAGGAGGAAGAAAGTTCTTAGGATTAATGGTTAGTCATATTAATACGCTGTTGCACCATGATAAAGACATGCCGAGCAGCAATAAGCTGAAGAACCAAGTAACATGCTAGTTGTTGGGTTTTATATGCAGTGCCAAGTCAGTCAATTCATGAAGTAAAGAACCTGTAAATTCTGTATCATCTTAAACGGAATTGTAACTGGCCAATGAAGGCTTCTGTACAATATGGCAAGCCAAATTCCCCCCATGCACGCATTTGCTTTCAGGTAATTTAGAACCAAATCTACAAAAACACGTGCATGTATACCCTGAATAATGATACGCCTTGCATTGAAAAACATCCAAACTTTGACACCAATCTAAAAACCAATAGATGGGCTTAAAAATGTAATTCAAATTACCAGATATCACCGCACTTCAACGTCTGAAAATGAATTCCCTTACTTAATTATCTACTTTGAAAACTAGCAATTAGATATCCCCCATCAGTTCTACGTACATTACACGCTGCACCATAATATAACACTCCAATTGTACTTTCTAATAGCCATTAGCTACGCTTAAGAAACAGGAGCGACTCGGATAGAATAATACACAGATGATGTAACTCTTGACTATAAACATTAAGTCAAGATTTTTAACACAGAAGGCTCCACATATATATAGCCCTCTGCTGTATTATTGGGTGTGACGGCTGCATAAATCACTAGATGGTGTCAGGTACATATATCACTAGACGCTATATGCTCCCTTAGTAATCCAATCTTTAGATGTTACTTATTATGATATAGATAAAACAAATCTCATATCAGCTCTTGCTAACATGGAGTATGTGGTTTATAGTACTATGCCGCACATGCAAGGGACGAAGATAAATCAAGACTCGAGCAAGTTATTAAAATTTACAGCATAGTTTATGGAGATTTGTTTTTTTATGAAGATGAAAATTATTAAAATTTATTGCAAAGTTTATGAAGATTGGTCAGTTGTCAGTAGCACTGGATACCTATGAATAAATCAAAAAGAATTTTTTTTTCTCGTGAAACATGTGAAACGTGTGGGAAGTAGCTATGAGCTTATATAATTAAATAACACCATTTCCTAGATATAAAAATAGTTGCAATTAACTTTTATCTATGATAATTTTATCATTTTTTTCAAAACTAATTTATTTTGCTTATTGGTTAGTATATAATTTGATGACATATAGTTTTTCATGAATATTACTCCTTCTGGTCTTAAATATAAGATCTATTTGGGAAGACGAGTTTAGTTCTAAATAAAAGACATATTTCTAACGGAATGATAGAACAAAGAAAATTATAAAACAAATAGAAAATTTTCAAAAAGACAAGTCTTACCAACTTTTCCCCAAATTATCCTCATCAATGCTTCTTAATATATAAAAGAGAAAAAGAGAGGGAGGGAGGGGAAAAATAGATAATTAAGGTATGATTAGTAATATCGAGTTATTTTAACTAACTTAACTAACTTCGTTAATCTAATCAAATTAGTTAAATACATCTTACATTTAATTAGAACCAGAGGAAAAGTATTTTGTATGTGTTACAATTACATTATTTATCTAATTTTTTAACCCTTATAAATTATTTAATCATCTCTATATTTGGTTAGGGGGGGTTTAAATTAAATTTAAGGATGAATTAGGTGATAGATGCGCAGGTCAAGTTAAACCGAATGGCCAGTCGTCTAATACAGTCAGCTTAAGACATAATGCCATCTACTCTTTCCTTTGCCAAAAAACTCAGCAACCCTACCCCCACTACCTATATTTCAACCGCCCTTTTTTACCTGAACAACCCCTTTCATTAGTTCATCTATAGTTGCTTTTGCCAGCTCTCATCTATAGTATAAATTACACATAGTTTACTATAACTGCAAAAGTAGTGGACTAGTTAGGTTGGGTTTATTAGAAGGGTTAGCCTCTAGAATTAGGAGGAGCAAAAGCCTAAATCTCTGTTTATATAAGAGCAAAAGTTTACATCTTGGTTAAGAGAGACGTTTGCACTGGGCCTAACCTTATCTACTCACACAGGGCCTAATATTATCATTATCATTTTATTCAAATATTGTTACAGCCGTCCTCTTCGTTTTATAATAATCCAAACTTTAAATGTGTTTTTTCCAAAATATGAAAGTTAACCTTACATTTTTTTATAAAAATGTAAGGTTAACTTTACATAAGAACACTGGCAAAAAAAAAATATAAAAAGAAAATAAGACTAAAAAGTTAACCTTACATTTTATCTTCATTTTCAATGAATTTTTTCAATTTTCTCCTAACTCTCTTTTATATTTAAATGATTATATTTTTATCATAATAAATGAGTAATATTGAAAAATAATTAACTTTTGACATTCAACTAATATTTACATAATTTCTTAAGAATTATATTTTGACAAGTGAACTCTTATAGTAGGGATTGGGGGAAGTATTTTTTTATAAGATGATTTCAACAAAGGGTAAATAAATACCTTTATAAAGACAATGACTTCCTTTTACAACAAAACACAAATCTTTATTCCTCTATTTGAGAGTTGAGCCCAACAATTGATAGTATAAACATGGTAAGAACAACCTAACAATCTATTTTTCTGATAAAAAAACCTAACAATCTATTTAACCATAATATGGGTTCGTTTTTTAACGATAAATAATTATATTAATTATCTTTAAATTGATTTGGTTATTATGAGATATTGCTGATTTGAGTATTAATAAGTCGTTTTTGCACGGAATATTAATATTAATAGGTCGTTAACTCAATATTTCAAATTTTGAACCTATCGTATTTCAAATTTAGTTCAAAAAAATTAATATTTTAGAACAATCTCCCTAAAATATTATTAATTAGGATATTAATCAATTTCTCATGAGAAGAAAAAGTCTAGGTTACTTAAATAAAAAAAAAGATTCTATAATAGTCGGACTATTCAGTCGTTTCTATTTTTTCAACATGGTATCAGAGCTTCAAATTAAAGAAAGTTGTATTGTAATTAGAAACTAAAAAGACAAGGTTCCATAATAAAATCATTTATGTCCACTAAATCTCTTAAACATATGCATGCACGCATGAAATGATAAAACAGGCACACAAGTCGAGTGATATCAAAACCGAAGTGTTTGGCAAGTCAGCGAGTGTTATTAAGCCTATTAGGCAGCACATAGGTGTCGAAGCACTAATTGCCCGTATTTGTGTTCAAAAGAGACCCTTTTAGAAAATGTACAGTTTAGACAGTTCGGTACTGCCCACAAGTACTATCTTCATAAGCCAAATCTAGATTATGACACTAGTAAACATAGCTTGTTGGGCACGAAACCCAGTTACCACTTAGATTGTGAAGAAACGGATAGTGAAGGATACGATGATGTTGATGAGAATGAAGTTTCAGAGTTTGTGAAACATACAGAAGCAATGTTTGATGAAATTGACATTATCAATGAGTTTTTTAATATTCAAGTTATTTAATGTATAGCTTTTATTATTACTTCTGCAATTTGTTTTACATTTTCCTTGATCGTTCTCCACATTCACTATCCTTTGTTTCAAGTTTGAAGAAGTGCATTTATTTTCAATTTCATCACAATTTTTTCTTTTTAAACATAAATGTAGTTTTTAACTTCCCTTTTAATTTTAATATGATCGCTTTCTTTCAGTTCACTTGTGAAGTTTCATCTTTTTCTAATTAACTGGATTTCTGACTAATCGTTGGTCAAAATGATATCTCTATATATATTAAAAGTGTTGACAACATTCCTATTTGATCACTTGCCACAATATGATTGGAATACATGATTACCTAATTATTTAAATTTTAAAGGGTTAAGGGTCAAATCTAGCACTCTACTATTGCCAAGAGTTCACCCAACATAAACAAGTATTCGATGGCTCAAATGTAGCACACATCTTTTCAAAAATGGCTCAAATCTAGCATTTCTGTCAACTTTAACAGGTTTGACCGTTAAGTTTGGCTTGACCATGCCACGTCACCCGCCACGTCACTCAGGTTTGCCACGTGGCATGCCACGTCACCCGTTATGGATAGTGAGTGGGCCCATTGGGTGACGTGGCATGCCATGTGGCAAAACTGAGTGACGTGGAGGGTGATGTGGCATGTCAAGTCAAACTTAAAGGTCAAACCCGTTAAAGTTGACGGAAATGCTAGATTTGAGCCATTTTTGAAAAGATGTGTGCTACATTTGAGCCATCGAATACTTGTTTATGTTGGGTGAACTTTTGGCAATAGTAGAATGCTAGATTTGACCCTTAACCCAATTTTAAAAAACAATTGAAATAGAATCGGTTTCATTTTCCGAATTCCTTTTATTATTATTATTTATTTCGTCTATAAAAAATTATTTCATCTGGAATTCAGTTTTAAAATTCTAAAATTCTTGTATCAATACTTTTAATTTTCTATAAAATAAACGGATCTTGATTAATATTAATGCAATAATTTGCTATAATTAGCTATTAAATTAATAAACATTCAACAAATAATCAACGATTTTGATCAAAAAAAAAAACAAATAATCAACGAATAATTTCAAATAATCCTTTTTCAATAATTACTTTCCAGGCATCGCATGGGGGAATTACTAATTTAATTTAAATTATACTTTCGAAATAGGTTTGTTGGTTAAAATGATATTTAATCCAAGTTTGAGTTAATGTTACCATTTCTATTTTTGGTGATGACGCGAATGGTGCCGTGGATTGTAGGTATGGTAATGGAGGAGGATTTCTCTTTTAGAGAAAGGATCGAAAAACAATATTTTAAGGGAAAAACCTACCTCAAGTTCCTTTTTTCAGGTTCTCAAGTTCTTTTAATATGGGAGTGACACATGTCCTTTTATAACAACCATCCATTCAATCTGAAAGCCAATAATTGGAGAAATGGAGAACCTGGATAGAGGAACTTGACCTAAGTAAGGTCCATATTTTAAATACAATTATAAATCACTGTTAACAAATCAGGGGGAAAAGAACTTGCCGTTTGCTTGTAAACTTAAGGTAGTAGAAACAGAAATAGATACACACACGTTTGTTTTTATGTTCTCACCGCCCCTTTCATTTTATTCAATTGAGCCATTAATCAGAAGAAACCAAACGAATCTTCGAATCCTCCGGATTAAATAACTATAACCACAATATTGTTTTTTATTATTATACGTTGAATCGAAACCAATGAGATATTTATGTCCCCGAGATGGCGATATCCCATCTAACCGGTCAAAAAATAACTTTCCTTCGAAACTCACAAGATATTTCCCGAGAGAGAAAAAAGGTAATTTAAGTCAATAATTTCAAAAAAGAAAAGCAGAAAAGAAACAAAGCAACTCAATAACTATGCACTGTGCCAACAAGTTCATTCATCGAAATGGATTATGTGCATCCCCTCCCTCCATGTCATCTATCTGACTAAATGACTAAATATCCTAGCAACTTCTAAGCAATCAATCAAATCTCCTTTTTCCTTTCGCTTTTTTTTCCTTTCTTACATTGTTGCTTCCAATTGTGTATTTACTTTTCCCGGAAAACTAGCCTAGAAAATCAAATCAAAATCTCTATAGTAGCTTTCTTAGGCGTCCTGCATACAGGGCAAGACTGAAGCATACCCTCGCATTCCCTGCATGAACATACATGCCTGCAAGGTAAAAACAAAACGCACGCCTTCCCACATCCACAACTTTTACAATTCATCATCATCTTCCTTTCACTTTCTTCAACTTCAACGTCAACTTCAACATCATCTTCTTGGTTACAGCATGAACCTTCATCTGATATTGCACCATTATTGTTGTTTATGAACCCATTATTCACATGTTCCAACGTGTTGTACAGTGACAACACCATGGCTTCTTTCTCTTCAGCCACTTTTCTCCATGCCTGATTCTCTTCCTCTAGCCTTGTTAAAAGCTCCATTAACTCCATTCTTTTCATTCTTGCGTGTGCAATCTCTTCGTCCTTTCGACTCAACATGTGAATTGCTTCGGCTTCCACTTTCTTCAGCAACGTTACAACCTGTCGTTTCCTTTGTTCTCGCAGCAACATACTCAACTTCTCGTTCTGTTTCATAGTATAACATCCAACATTAATGCACGTACAGTCAAAAAAACGTATATATGATGACGTAATATAATTAACAAAACAACAAAAATACGGGTTGTAATGTATTTTTACCTGTAGCCTGATGTAGCGATCCATATCCTGGTCATGCTTCTCCAATAGAAGATTCAAACTTTGAGAAATAGACGGAGGAGGTAACGCTTTGGTATGAATAGTATTATTGGAGAAGAGGTGATGATTTGTGTCAACAAACATGTTGTGACTCATCTGCCTATCATGGTACAAGTGTTGCAAATCCTGTTGCGTATTGAAACACTCATTGTTGATCATCAAATCCTGAGAAGAACCACGCATGGGGAACCCAAGATTGTTTGTGAACACCTGTGTTTGAATAGCCATGGTAGAATCAAAGGGGAAAAATCTCAAAGCGATGATAAGAGGATGATATGATGTTGTATGTGGTGGGGTTGAAGAGAGCGGGGTGGGGTATAAATAAATGGAGGGGATTGATAAATAGTGAATGAGAAAAAAGGAAGGGAATATAAATGAATGGGGAGGATTTGGATTGAAAAGAAGGGAAGTAGTAGTAACTGAAAAAGTTTGAAAGGAAAAGAGAGAGCCTAGGATACTACTGCGCAGAATAGGAGTGAGTTGTTTTGCTTTATATGTTATATTTTGTGTGCATTAAAGAGGGGAGATAGATGTGTCATATGTGGGACGCGGTAAGCAGCGACTTAGCACATGCATATTTTGTGACCAAACTAAGGGGCCAGAGATTTCACAGGCCTTGGTTTTGAATTATTTTTCAAAGTAAAATTAATTAAATTTCAGTTATAAAAAAATATGGAGTAATTAAAATTTAATGAGAGAGAGAGAGAGAATCGCTCACACACAAACCTGTGAGGCTGTGAATGAGTCAGTACTTCTCATTTATCATTTATGGGAGAGACGAGAGAGAAAAAGATTTGTCAGTTCGATTATTGTCCCAGAACTGTGAGTCTGGGATTCTTATTTTTGTCGTTCTCCAAATATTTCCTAAGTAATTACCTCCTCTTTTTCATTATAAAATTATAGATAGATATAGTACTCCTACAGTCCTGCTATCTTTGTCACTGTTCCATTAATGCCGTTTGTTATTTTTTAACTTTCGGTGGCTTGTTAATATGCATTTTTTTCTTTACTTTAGTTTTCAAATATTAAAAGTATAATAAATCATGCACTTTTATGATCGTCTATCCCACGTTATTGCTTATGGGCAGGCGATTTCACGGACAAGGGGTGATAATATCTCATGCATGAATTCTCCGGATTCAAATAATAAAATATATTTGTAGTCCACTTTTTCTATATTAGTGAAATGGAACAGCTTTCTGATTTTGTACTTTGTCAAATAAAGTATAAATAAAAAGCTTAATTGTTGTCTAAAAACAAGAGTACCTGATACGTCCAGAATATGATTTCTGTCTAAAACTGTGCAAACATGATTATCTTAGTACTTAGTAGAGTATATTCTAGAGGACAACCGTATCATACAAGCAAGCTATTCATATTTCATAGAGTAGTTTTATTTCATCGTCTTTGTCATCACGTACGTGTCTCCCTTTTTAATTATCATCACTTTTTGTTAAGTAGTAAAAACATTGCCTGAGAGTATTAATTTTCCATTTTGAAATGTTCGGACTTGATAATTATTAAAGGCAATTGGTATCACATGTTAAGTGCCAAGATTTGGTGGTGTCTAGGCGCAATAACTCTCTCGCTTTTTATCCAAGCAAAATTATGATGGCGATTCCAAGAATTCGAAATGGCATAACCTATTAAAGACATTAATATATATTTAAAGTCTTGATATATATACACACTATTTATTTATTTGGGTTTGAAAGGATATATCTTACATAGGAAGTATTTGTACTGTTACGCGGTCAAAGAGATTCAATTTATTTAAAGTTCATGTACAGAATGAATATACAATAAATGAGAAGCAAATTCTTTAATGATGAAGGCAATTGAAGGATTTGGCAAGAAGCTACCCCTCTAGATTTTCACCAAATTTGTTTATCTTACGTGGTATAAATATATAGCAGGGCCCTAGGCAGTAGGCATCTCTAGTAGAATGAATCTAATTATATATTTCCATTATGGAATTAATCACATTGATTGAATATAAAATGTTGCCTTTCCTTTTGAATTTCTGCTACTGTTATTAATTATCATAGGCAAAATCAGAATATCTTGAAATTAGATTTTGATATTAATAAAATCGTGTGATTGATCCTAGCTATTCCCACCAAGTAAGGCGTTTAATTATTATGCCCCCAACTCTTAACTCTGAAAGGAAATAGTGCTATGCCAGCCAATGTGATTGATAATATCGATTGCAAATTTGTAAGTATATATCCTACTAGGGAAAATTTTTATTTATGGAAAAATATAATTATTACTACAGATATGTGGTTGAATTTATGGAGGCTATATATGATAAACAAACATTAATATATTATTGGTAGGGAACAAATTTTGGAAGTTATATTTTTTGGTCGAAATTGTTTTGGAAGTTAGCATTTAGTGGAACACCACAAAAGTAAAAACTCCACGCGTCAGAATTGACCAAAATTTCTTTTGTCATTCAGATCAAGATTATCAAACTCACGAATTCAAGTGAACTCATAGGGAGGTAAAATTGGAAAGTTTACTCCTAAAAGTGTGTGTTTATTCATAAACATGTGTTTTCGTATGTAATTAAATAAAAATACAAAAAATATACTACCTCCAGTCCTAAATATAGTACCTAATTGACTTTTTTTGGAGAGATTAAAGTTGCGAAATAGGTTATTAAATGATGACATATTTGATATATTTTTAGATTATCCTTTAGTTTACAGGTAAAATAAACTAGTTTAAGGGAAAAAAATTAGGTAAATCAATTTATAATTGACTTATTTTGCTTTTTTAAGAATTTTCTAGAAAAAGTCAATTAGGTCTTATATTTAGGACCGAAGGGAGTATCATTTATTATTGTGTCATTCCATGATTGATTGTTATTGTAATGTTCATATTAAAGAAATTGTAAAGAACTTTGTATAAATATATGATCACTTTATTGATGATTCTAAATGTTGAATAAAGAGACATTCTTGTGTGCACTCATTGCATCACATTATTTGTTATTTGTGGTCTGACCAAATATAAATAAACATATAAGACTTGACTTGGTATTTTCAATTTGACTTGGCACCCTAAAAACAATAGCTAACTAATAAAAATGATTTTATTGATTTTGTAAAACCTTGAGAACGTGACATTTAAATTTTTTAATCAATTAGTTGCTATTTTTACGATATCAAATCAAATTGAAAATTCCACATCACACCTCGCGTGTTTACTTTAGATTGGTCAGACTACAAATAATGTTTGATACACCAAGTTCACACAAGAATTCCTCTTGAATTAACGTGGGAATACCCCTCTTTAATTTACGAGTGTCCAATTCTTGGGGAGTACTACCTAATTAAGGATTCAGTCGGGTAACTGACAGATTCATAACCACAACTAAGTATGTAAAGCTACCTGTATGTATAGAAATCATGCTCATCATGAATTAGGAACACTGTGGTTGGATTGTGAAAGATTAATTCAAAATAATCCACTAATTATTGACCCACTTCTTCGATTGGTCTGGTGGCCTGTCTTAGTTAGGCAGTTTCATAAACTTAGTATATCTATGATATTACCACATAGATCATCAGACTCATTCGATACATACTTTTGTTTTCTAATTACTACCACTGAATTTCAGTTTTTTTTTGTGCCTCCCATTTATCCGTATTGGTAAACCTTATTTAATTTGACCAAGCTAGTGGAGAGGATTATTCATTACTAATAATAATATTAATGTTAATAGTGGAGTGTAAAAATGGGAGGGTAATCCTTATTTGGGGTGAAGCAGAATCCTTATTTGGGGTGAAGCAGGTGCAAAGTGGAGCAGACAAATGGACAAGAAAGCTGAGTTGCAATTCCCAATATGTTTGAATAGTTTTGTGTAAAAAAGGACAAATGAGAAAAGGTGAGGTCGGTTTGAGGTTTTGGGAGCATGGAAGAAGGAAATTGACGCATGAGGCGCACCTAATTGTACCCCTCTTCTTTTGTCGACACAATTTGTGTTTCCTAAATTTACTTCATATTATTCTGATCAAAAATTGAATTTACTTCATATTGCATGTAAATGTGTTCCATAGGATTTAGTAGCATTTAATTAATTGAAAACATGATATCGCTTATTATAGACTTTTGTATACAGCTATGTATTTTTTTTTTAAACTAGCTAATTTATGTAGTAGGAATACTTTATAAAAGAACTCACTCCCCTCCTATTATTTTTGCCAAACACTATCATATACATATTATAACATGCGTTTAATTTATGTCATTAAAATTATTTACAAATTAAACTTATGTTTTAATTCGTAATTTAATACTTTGGTGATAAATTAATCTAATCGGATTCGATAAATATGTTGTATATTCATAAATATATATAGTTAGGAGTAAAACTTTGAGTTGGTTCTCTATCAACTAACTTATATTCAAGAATGTTTATGGTGCAATTCAGTTTTACAATTGAATTTCTGAAAGTTTTTTTTATCAGTTTACCCAAAAAATGTTTTAAAAAAACAAATTCCAATTGATGATATTATATATATAATACTTGTTAAGTTAGTTGCAGTGAGAAAAATTTTAATTTCTCGGTTACTCGTAAAAAAATTGCTTCAAGCAAAATTTCTGATGAATATGTTAGAATTATAAGTAGTTGTTTTCTGAACGGAATTTTTTTTTGATACAGGTTTTCTGAACGGAATTTTACTTTAAACATATGTTAGAATTCATAGACCTCTTTTAAAAAGAAGAATAAATACTTGCTACAATGGATGGAGTAAGCAAGACGAGAATGTGGGGAGATGAGAGGATGTGGAAAGTCGTAGAGACAGCGTTAGAAATAAGGTACGCGAAACTTCAGTGGTAAGAAAGTGAGGATGTTAGGAACTTAGGATGTATAAGTGAATAACGTAACATATATATCTATTCTCCGATGGGTTTCCAATTAAAATAAAAATAAGCCAGAAGTTATCTATCGTACCCCGTCTAGTACCCTAACTATTTTTCATATACATAAATTCTCACATATTTTTATCATTTAGTATAGTCATTATAAATATCTGAATATGGAGAAGTATTAAATCTCTCAAGTCAGTTGTCTCGTGAATGAATCTTAGATAATTACCAACAAACTCAATTCCACTATGATGAAGCATACATCTTAAGTTGTCAGTATTTTGTTGCTCTCTTTAATTTAATTAGCAAGCAATAGAGAATAAATAATTTTAAAATGAGAAAGGGGAAATAAGAGAAAATTGAATTTCAAAATTATTTTAATTAGTGAAATAATAATATTAACTCGTTGATTAGTGGCCTTTGCTACTTAAAATCTCAATTTTAAGAATTTTAAAATTTAAATATCATTAATTTGGGATATCTCAATTAGAGAAATCACATAAAAGAGTATATTGTTGGGAAAATGACAAATAAGTACCTCAGAATGTCCAATAGGACAAGTAAAGAACTTCAATAAAAATTAACAATTGAAACATAGTTATTAACATTTGGAACATAACAATTAACAATTGCCTTGTTACTTAATTGTCCATTTGAAATTCGGAGTTTCTTACTTGTCATTTTAGAAGTTGAGTTCCTTACTTGTCCTTTTAGATATTAGAAAATATTTATTTGTTATTTCCCCTATATTGTTCTAAGACACATACATTAATCAATTGGTTAATAGAGGACACGACGGCTCAAGTGGTGATAAGCGAGACATCTAGAATGTCTATAAAGTGGGAGGTCTCGACTTCGGTCCTTTGGAGGGCCAATGACAAGATTTTCTCCCAGGAATACTGCAGCATTAGATCGTGGACTCGAGAGAGCCTTGAACCTCCCTACAATACCTGAGTTGGGCTTGCCAATACCAGGGAAAATGCGAGAGCTGACCCTGGGGTGCCCAACATGATAGGTTCAGTAGCCGACACTGCTGGACTCGATCAACAAAAAAAAGCGCTTTTTGAGGGGAGCATGGAAGTAAACCGAACTCCTAAAATGGGCCCTGCCGACACAGTACTAGGCCCTGCATTACTCGAAGTCGAAAGCTCCGTCGAGACCTCAATTTCCAGGCTACAGCCCTGGTGGGATTCGATATCGCCACTTCGAGCTATCACCTCATTAAGTCGACACTTAAGGGAGTGGTCTTTACCCTTTGAGCTGTATATTTGGATGGAGTGAATTGAGATATGAAAAATTAAGGGGTAATGTACGAAATGCGGAAAGAGGACCCCACCGGCCAGATCATGTATCATGCAATGACACAAAGCTGGCCTCACATTGCCTATATTATTAAATCAAATATTAATTGCACCATATTACACGTTTTCAATGTACTACTAAGTCTGTAACATAAATATGATCATGAAGATAAAATATTTGAAAACATTTTGTATTTAAAAAAATAAATGAAATATTCATGTGCTAGAGTGTCTCTACATGTTTGCTTAATCGCAGCGACTAATTATAATTCAAGAGAGGGAGGATGGTGCAGAAATAGACATAGGTAGGAAATGATTAGGATGAAGATCAGATATAACTTCACAGTGGCTCCATTTCTTGTTGCAGTGAACTAACCTGAATGATTTTGGCTTGGTTTACTTTTAAACGTTGCATTCTTAAAGAGGAGGGGACAAATGAAAAAGGGAGGAGGATAGAGTCCTCTCATATGTAAGTATATATTCTTTTTCATCAGACTCCGACACACGCAAGACACGTGATCTCTGAACCTGTCTCAATATATGGGAATGGGAATGTGACCCTTCCATAATCTAATAAGTATATCTATCTATAAATATATAAATATGTAACCATCCATCGTAAGGTCAAAAAATAAAAACAACCATCCATCCATGTCCATCCCCATCCCATCTTTTTGCTTTTGGTTAATTGCAATTGCTCCTTCTCGTTAATATCAACCTAAAAGGTTATACTGTATTAAAAAACCATTATTTAATTACTTCATCTCATTAACTTTTGTAGCCATTCTCGTGCAACTTTGACTCTGTCCTATTTTTAGCTGTACGGTGAGTCAGAAAAGTTGGTACACATTCAGTCAGCACCCAATCCATATCTTTTCTTTCTTCCCTATCATGTAACATCCATTACTTTTCTGTAAAGCAAATCAACTCATCACTCTCATCTTCTTTCTTTTTTCCCTAGCTCTCTCGTTTTCCCCTCCCCCGATATATATGGATCGTTTCACGCCAACTTTGTCGTTTCCTTATTTCCTTCCTCACCTTTTCATTCAAATCTTACTGTGACATGCAGCATCATTATTAAAACAACACTATTCATACGTCTTAATTAGCATGCACTTAGCAGAATCTTAGCCAACTTCCTCCATAAGTGCCCTGAAAAGTCAAGGCAGAAAAAAGCGCTTACTGTACCCGCTACAGTAGTATGGTACTTGTATGAGAAGACATATATTAGTATAATATGACCACATCATCGTTCATCGTGTTCCCATTTTCTCTTTATTGCTTTTCTTTTATGATGCTACCCCACCTAGTGTGCCGTGCCTCATTTAGCTTGATACCGAATTTCTTGGCAGTCTGGGAGACAGGACTTTTAAGGGGGTTCATTATTAAGTGATTATAAATATAAATACTATATATTGACGACGTGACAATCAAGGATAGGGCATTAATACTATATGTGTGTGTATATTCAGCGGCGGACCTTTCTGTCCTAGTCAAAAATCCGTAGGTGCTAAAATAGGAAGAGAGGGGGAGATCCTCGTATAAATAAAAACTGCTACTTTCACGATATAATTGCATGCCTATGGAGACCAAAATGATAAAAGTAACAAGAATAGAGCTGTCAAGTTAAGATAATTGTTGTTGAGATGCGCATAGCTAGCTAGTAATAGGAGTACAGGTTGTTAACGATTTAGATATTGTGAAAATATCGAGGAGGCTTGAGTTAGCAGAGATGAGTGTATGATCTTTGGGAATCCTGCAGGGGGCAGGAGGAGGCAGAGAGGGAGGGAGGGATGAGCTATTGGCATAAACGTGCAAGGTAATGCTGAGATAGGTAAATAGATATAGGTCTGCAGAAAAGCCTTTTGTAGCTGCCACTTTATAAGTCCTATGCAGGTGTCATCAAACTTACACCTTCCTTCGGTTTGATTGCTATTTTTCTCTTAAACCCCTTCAATTGGTAAACTAGACCCAGCTAATGTGTTATGGAGGGAAGAGACAGGTTTTATTATTGAAGGGAACTAGATCAGTGGATCTAATGTTTTACTCAACAAGAAAGTCCATTTCAAAGTGACTATGTACAGGGTCACATGGCTGGCTGAGTTTGTACTTTGTATTTAGAAAGATGGACAAACCAAAGGGGATAATGAGATAAAATCCGACAACCTCGGAGTTGATACATACATTATAATACTCGTATTACTTTAAACATTGCAGGTCATACATGTTCATCATGGATCGTCTAAGTTCTCGAGCCTGATGATAAAACTGTACATGTATACATCAGAGTTTCACTTGGATGACTATCATATTAATATTGAGTAATTCCATAGTTGATAGATGCCTGTGAGAACATCAACTTATTAAAATATAGTACTACCTATCCAACAATCCGTTGGCGCATAATATAGGTTGAGTAGTTTATCAACAATTATTATATGTACTTTCAGTTTTATATACATTAATTACATTTTAATATAAATTATTATGAGATGGTTATTATAAATAAGTGTATAAATATGTCAGCAAAAAATAATTTAAATTTTAAGTTTTAAAATACTATTTGCCATTATCAATTGTTAGTAATTAGAAATTAATACATTTCTCTTGCATACACCTGAATAAGTTCTAGTTATATATGCAATCTTGTAAATAGAAGTATAGTTCATGTGATGTGAATACCAACACCAGGCCGACGTTACGTTATAAAATGTCCAAACGATTCACTTTGGAGTTGGGATTATGGATTGGGCCATTTGGGTCCTACCTTTCCCAATGTTAAGGCCCGATCCTGACACTGTATATAATTATATCTAACGATCCTTTAACAAAGAATTAAAAAGATGATTTAGCATGCATAAGAATAATTCAGTCCCACTCCTACTCTTGGCTTATTATCACCTTTGATTTTTCTTTACCTATTGGGTCAATAACTGAAAAGAAGAGAATTAAAACACAAACTAGTTCTTTAATTTCTGTGAATATTGCAACTAATTACTCCCTCATGTTAAAAACAAGACCCCTTTGATTTTTCTAAAGTTAAGAAAAAATT
Organism: Mimosa pudica; assembly: GCA_029929735.1. Lineage (NCBI taxonomy): Eukaryota > Viridiplantae > Streptophyta > Magnoliopsida > Fabales > Fabaceae > Mimosa > Mimosa pudica. The sequence goes on from JAKELP010000002.1 coordinate 12,980,887, forward strand.
AGAATACTAAATTATAACATTTATCATATATAATTAGAATATATTGTAATTTATAAGTACAATAAATTAGTTTTATGGAAAAACATAAATATAGACAATATAAAGTAATTAATCTTGCATCCTTATTATAATAGAGTCAACCTAATTCTAGTTCCCACTTGATGATGATGATGCTAAGAAAGAGAATATACTAAGTAGTTTTACCCCTACTTTTTTTTATTAATCACCGTCCGGTTCATTCCAGGCTCAAGGGGTGAGAGTGTTGACCAAATAGGCAATGTTGTTTCCTCTCCCAATGAGAGCGCTTCCCGGGATTTGAACATACGTTCTCATCCTTACGGAGGTTGTAACTCACTTATCAACTCAATCAACTATCCATTGATAATTTTACCCCTACTTTATGCAAAGGGGTTGACTTAAACTCACGACATCAAATTCCACAGTAAACAAGCTTACCGTTGCGTCTCTAATCTCTAAAAAAATCAAATAAAGTTGTCTTATAATTAGGAAAGGGAAGAAATACTATAATAACTGACTGAAGACTCATAATGGATTGTACTATTTCTCAATTTGTTTGCAGAATCCTAAAGCCAGGCATAAAAAAATATTGGAGGAGACCGGAAGGTCAAAAAGAGCAAAATAATAATAGAGTCGGTGTAACTTGATTTTTTTTTTTTACCATAAGAGTCGGTGTAACGTGATGGAGATATCAGGTCTTGTAGCATAGTAGAAAGCAAAAACCGTCGTTATGGGCAAGGGGTGGTCAATAGTGAGCACTGTAGATGTACACCACAAGTTAATGTAGGTGACAAGGAAGCGTGTCTGGTGGGCCTGGGCTTGCGCGTTTATTTCAAGATTCTCATATAGTGGAAGGTTCATATGTTAGTGTGAACGGTGACTACTGCCTTACTCTCGATGTTGACCCTCGTGACTTTTGGTCTTTTGGGACCAATACTACTTAGCCAGATATGGTCACATTATCTTCTCCCACTTTGTTTTTTTTATTTCTCTCATTTGTTAAATTGAGAAATCGTCTATCTGTAATGAATACTCATGCATGGTATAAAGTACTCCCTCCGGTCCCTAATGTAAGAGCCCAAAATTTGAATGGTTTTGGTCCCTAATGTAAGAGCTCACCCCATATTCTCTCCTCATTTAATGCATTTTTTCCTACTTTACCCCTAACTCTCTTTCATATTTATTAATGCTTATGTATTTCTCTCTCTTAAAAGTACCATAATAAATATGGGCAATATTGGAAAAGTAGCATTAACTCCAGACACCCAACTAACATTCACATGTTTTCTTAAGAAGCGTTTTTTTGGCGGCTAGCTCTTACATTAGGGACCGGAGGTAGTACTTGCCTTCGGTCATGAACTTATGATACAGCAGTGAGAGCTTGCTATAGAAGTAAATGATTCGACCAACCACTACTTTATTTTTAAGCCTTGTTGGTTGCTGGTGTTGATAAGAAATTAAAACATCAAATATATATAGTAATTTCTTGTGTGGAATATTCCTTTTATTCTCTTTGCTTTCACACTTGGATCAGGTTTAATATGTGGTTTGACTAAAGTTTGGGTGCTCTCAACTTAGGAAATATGTTTAATAATACGAACTCATTCTGCGTCAATTCACATCTTCTTCCCATTTCCCAATTCACCTCTTGGTATTTCGCAACTCCACCTGTTGATGTTGCAAAAAAGTATTTGGCCCTTCTTCTCTGTTATTACATTAAAGGCATTAAATTGTGTGGACCAAGTTTTAGTATTCCAACAACAAAGCCCGTGATGTTTCCAGAACCCCAAAGGACGAAAGCCTTCTCTGTCATTTTTCACTTCTTCATTGTTTCGTCCTCTTCTCCCTCACCATGGCCGCTTCAAAATCTTCTCCCTCTTCCCTCTATGTCACTCCTTCCTTCTCAATCACCATCAAATTCCCTCCATCTCTCTCAAACCTCCCAACCTCAGTCTCAAATCCCGCTTCCTCCATTTCTCTCTCCTCTCTCCACACTCTTCGTCTCTCAAATCTCCATCTTTGTCGGCGGTCCACCATGAGGGTTTGAAAACACTGAATTGTAATGATAAATGTTGCCAACTGTTTGGCAACAGTTCCTCCATGATATTTCACTAGAAAAGGAAATGCATAAATTTGCTGATTTCACTTTATTTGGTCATTGGAATTTAGTATTTTGCTGAATTGTGACTTATTTTCAGGGTATTATACCTTGATATCCAACTTCTTGCCCAGTGGAATGGGTTGATGCTGAGAATCCACTTTTTCTTCTTCATAGAAGTGAAAGTACAAGAAAACCAAAGGTACATGTTTGCAGTACTTTATTTTGACTTATTTCCCTTCTTTCTAACATATGTTCTCCAACGGGTGTCCTCCATACAATAGGTGGCTACATGGTTTACACTGCAACCACATTCAAGTATGCATTTGACTACAACCCAGCTAATGTCTACGGATATACTTGAAAGCTTGCTATCTATTTTATTTTCTGGGCATTCTGTATAAAAAATCAGAATAGTGCCATTAATTTAACACTTTTGTATTTTGACTATAGGTGTACTGGTGACTGTGGTTGGATTACTAGACACATCTATGTTATAAAATACAAATAAACTCACATCTCCCTTTATTTCTTTCTTTGGTTAGCCAAGTAACATGTTTAGCCATTTGATACTCTCAATTAATGTGTGTATTGGTGTGAGTGCATGGTTATTAAATATGACTATGAAACACAAACTGTATCATTATGTGGCCTAAGCTCTTAGATTACAAAAGGTTTTATTGAATCTGTGAAATATTGTCTATGTTATGAAATAAGATTTTTTAAAATCCATATTTAGTTTGTCTATGAAACATGATCACATAAATTGATTGTAGGTGCCAACTTTATCTAATCCATTTGAAATTTACAATTCTAACATGTGAGAGGTGTATTGAATGTCTAATTACATGGCTATGTTGTTTTAGGCGCAGGTTCTTGGCCAACATCATTGAACAATCCATGCAGACTTGAATTATTATGAAATGACAAGTATAAGTTGTTTCAGGTATAAAATTAAACCATGCTATGACTTTATATATGTTGGTCAGAATTAATTATATATGTTGGTCAGAATTAAACGTGGATGTGACTTTATAGAAAGATCATTTTTGTGCAAAGTTTCATTAATTTATTTTGTTCTGATGATGGTTTGATTTACTGGGGATTTGTGATAATATATGTTGATGTTGATCCATTACATTTTCAGTGGATTAGTGGATTGTACTGGATCAAGTTCAACAAAAAACACACAAGTGAAAAGGATTTATTTTTTGGAAGAATAATCATGCTTGTGGGGTCTTAATTGTTGTGAATTCTAAGGTTGATCCATGCTTTTGTCATTTATTGCATTTTGGTCTCCTTATTTGTACTGAACTAAACTCCAAGTTCTTAATACTTTTTGAGAACTAACGTTGTTATTCAGTGGGATCAATCTGATGGTTATGTACTGGTGCAAAATATTTTATCATGGGTTCACATGTTTTTGACATGTTTTCAGTGGGATTAATCTGGTTTTATGATCTGTAACTTTTAGTGTCCAACACGTTTTAAGTTGTTAGCACCTATTTTAATTGTGACCCAAAATGTTTGGGAATAAATTGTTTCAGTTCGGAGTGGTTACTTGAGCAGAGAATATAGTATTGCTTCTGCTGCTGTTCAAGCACACATTAAGCCTTCAATTCAATTAGAACATATTCAGCTCTTAATCAAAGGGAAATTCATAAATTCTTCTTCTGGTGAGTTCTCTCTATTCTTTAAGCCTATTTTTTTGAAATCAAACTTTACTTGGAAAGATTGAAAAATAATTGAAGGAAAAGAAAAAAAAGGATATTTTTTTTTTAAAAAAAAATTTAGTGATCTTACTATTAATGTGATATTATTCCTGGGTTTAGGCAAAACTTTTCCAACTTTGGACCCAAGGACAGGGGAAGTAATTGCACATGTTTCTGAGGGTGTTTCTGAAGATGGAGAATTGAATCTATCAACATGAAGGGGTGAGTTCGCCTTATTTATATTTTACAGTCCACTTTAGCGTAATTCGATGATATGTAGTGTTTGATTTTTATACTTTGTTCCATACCTTATCGTCCTATGTCAGATTTCATATGGTGAGTCAAGTGTGTAGCGTGCTACAACACAAGTTTAAGAAGGTGCATTACAGAATAGTGAATATGATGTTCCAGCCTCTAAGTCCAGGGCTCCAATAGAATAAAGTTGAAGAGGAAGAGAAGTGGCACATTTGTGGAGAATGACTCTGATCATATTAGACTAATAGATATTTGTACACTCAAGTTCCAGCAAGGAATGTCATTGGTTGAAGAAATACAAGATGAATTAGAATTGGATGTTTAGGCATCTACTAAATATCCTTGGGATTTTTTTGCTTTTTAATTTTTATTCTTTTCAATCTAGACTGTATCAGTATGTCATTATTTTTTGATCTCAGCAACTTTCACTATATTTTCTTCCAAAATCTACATATGAATAATACAAATTATCTTAAAATAATTTGAAATCAACTAATTTTATCCAAACAAAAACATCCCCGTGCATCGTACGGGGTCTGCCACTAGTTGTATAAATTGTGCTCCTATATTTTTTATTTATTCATCATTGTCATGAATAAAGATTTCATTATTTAATGAGTAACAGTCAACGTTGATATGGAATGGCGAAGGAGACTGTGAGTGGGAAAGCGCTGGCTGGGAATGCTTAAAACTGGAAAACGAATGACAAATATGAACCCATATTCCCCCTAATTAAAAATAAATAAGAAGATCTAAACATATTTGCCTAGATTTAATTATGGATTCGATGTATTTTTATTACTTTTAAAAATATCAAATCTTAATTGTTGAAATGTTTGGATATATATATATATATATATATATATATATATATATATATATATATATATATATATATATCATCTGTTATTAGTAACTCTATTGGTGAGTTTATTCCTTCTCTAAAGTATGCTTTTACTAATAATTGTACTCCTGCTATATAAATTTCTGTTACTTCATCTTTAAATGGTAATCTTGAAATTTCATTTTCAATTAATGCTTTACTTACTAGCTAGTGGTATTCTAAGTATTCCTTCTGTTAATGTTGATTCTATAGGATGTTTTTTCTCTAAAACTACACATGCCTTCTTTTCATTTTTATTCTTCTTTATTATTTTACTCACTCTACTTATAAATCCTATATATATATATATATATATATATATATATATATATATATATATTATTGCGTCTCTATACATAATGTTTTCTTAATAGTATGTCTCTTTTTGATAATACTTTTTTAAGTTGTTAGAATAATAAAATGGTTTTCCCATTTTACCCATTCATAACTTGTTCCCGCGCATTCTCATTTATGTTTTCTTTTTCATAACTACTCCATCTTTTACTCATTCATAAAATATGGACACTTTTAGAAAATATGTGTTTCTAACACATAAACACATATATTATTTTAACCAATTTTAAATTATTTTTAGGAAATATATTAGGCCCCTATTATATCGGCTGGTCAACCTTTTAACACATATACCATATATAACATGTTGAAATCATTTTCTTACAACTAGTTGAAATCAATTATTATGAGTGGATTTAATAAAGATTTTTTATTTTTACTCCCATGTTCACTTATCATTATTTATGGTGAAGGTTATGGTTTTTAAAAGACCAATAATTTTACCATTAAAAAAAAACCACTAATTTTTGAGTGATTTCGCTTCCATATTTAGGAAAGCCTTGCTTATATATTAGTATAATATAATTTTTATTGCTTTATTTTCGTTGAATTCATGCTTTAAGTCCAACTTCTTTTCTCATTTGATGCCCATTGAAATGTATATTAATTATCATCAGTACTCCATTTTCATTTTTTCAAAATATACCCCATTTCCATCATTCCCTCTTCCAGGTTCTAATTCATTTTTCTCCTTTAATTCACAAAATCCGCCGGTGCTTGCTTGATTTGCTTCAACATCCACACTATCATTTGTTGTTCAAAAATAAAAACATCCCCCATTTTTCCAAGTTGTCATGATTTCGTAATTAAGTTGTTCACAAAAATATTTCCGTGGAAGCAACCACAATTAACATTAGAATGGTTTCCTTTTCTCATTTTGGGTGATATATATATATATATATATATATATATATATATATATATATATATATTTTCATTTGGAACCATGATTTCTATGAAGAAATTTCCTTGTTTCTTCCTTTTTTATTTACTTATTTTCATCAGAGTCACCTTTTCTTTTTCACTTCTCACCATTATACTACTACTGTTCCTATTTATAAAAGCTCGTCCATCAAAACATCTCCTTCAAAAACTTGTGAAAATTACCAAGTATACAAACCTAGAATATAATTTTTGTCTAATAATATCACTCTTAATTATAATGAGTTTATTTTTATGAGGAACTAACAAATACGAAAGAGAAATATGTACAAATAAAAAAATGTATTGAATGACGATTTTGAAATTTTATATTAAATCAATTCAAATTTCGGGTTCTTATTATAAATACAATAAAGACCGAGGGGATAATTATAATTAGAGAAGAAATCACCATGATTATTTCTAATTTATTTCTTGTTTTGAGGGTCAATTATCGCAGTTGACTTTCATGTTTGCCCATTTTGCTATAAATACTCAAGAAAGTTAATTTGTTTGCTATTTTATTTTTTTATTTTACTTTGTATAGCCCCATATAAAATAGGGTGTTTACAACTGATTGGCCCTTGCATTGATACAAGGGTATAAAATGGAAAATATGCGTTCACTATTTTGAGTTTTGCTTGTTATCTCTTTATATTGTATAAAAACATTGTTATGTTACATATAATTCTCCTACTTATTAAGAGTAAAGTGAGTAATAAATTCAGTTAAAAAATGACTCTATGATAAGGAACGAGAGAAAACCACTAAACATTCGCACGGGTAAGACACTTGTTCAAATAGTAAAGGATTATGACTTATGACTTATGACTTATGTGCAACTTATCACCATGAGGCCGAGTGGCCGACTTCAGAAAATCCTTCAAGATTTAGATGAGGTAGTTGAAGGATAGTAATGGTACACTAGATGCTCTAGGAAAAAAAAGCGGTTGAGGAAGAAAAAGGAACCCACACCTCGAGAAGGACGCCATCAATAATCAATTTTCCAAAAAAGAAAATGATCCCGCCTCGCTGGCGCCCATCCTTCAAAGCCGGGCCCCACTTCACTCCATCTGGTCCGTGCAACCCTTACACGTGTCACATTTCTGCCTACCCTCCCCTCTTCCCCATATTTCCAAGGACGGCTCAGATTTCCCATACTGTCCCCAATGTTGCATGTGTGATGTGTCCTCCTCACATTCGCTTATAAATTCGGTGATTCCCCAAAACCCCTTCAAAGTCCAAACCTTAATCATCATCACTCCCAACTACATTACATACTCATCCTCTTGATATTTTCTCTCAACTAATCAATCATCCTTATCTCCTAATGGGTGCTCTGGATCACATATCTGAACTCTTTGACTGTTCCTCTGGCATCTCCAAGCACAAGAAGCGCAAGCAGCTGCAGGTATTTAATTATTTTATTAATTTAACCATCCTTATTAGCTTAGGCCTTAGCTTCTTCACTTTGTTAGAGTGTTTAGATGATGACACGTGGGTGATTTTGTGATCAGACGGTGGAGGTGAAGGTGAAGCTGGACTGCGAAGGATGTGAGAGGCGGGTGAAGAAAGCCGTGGAGGGCATGAAAGGAGTGAACCAAGTGGATGTGGATCGTAAGGCTAACAAAGTAACTGTCACGGGCTACGTGGATCCCTCCAAGGTTGTGTCTAGGATTGCTCATAGGACTGGCAAGAAGGTTGAGCTGTGGCCGTACGTTCCTTACGACGTCGTAGCACATCCTTACGCTCCTGGTGTGTACGACAAGAAGGCTCCTGCGGGGTACGTGCGAAATACTGAGGATCCGTACGTGTCTCAGCTCGCACGTGCCAGTTCCACCGAGGTCAGATACACCACTGCTTTCAGTGATGAGAACCCCTCTGCCTGTGCCATCATGTGATCCTTGTTTTTTAGTGTTTTGTGATTTCTGGATGTTAATTAGATTCCTGTAGGGGTATATTGGTGAAATCCTTATATATCTTGATTTTGAATTTTGATTGTATTTGGTTGATTCTGAAATTTGGAGAATCTTTTGGAAATGTTGTGTTGTAAATTAAATTGTATGTTAAGGGACGTATTTTTGGGATAGTGTATGGAAATATCAGAATATGACTTATAGGACCATTTTTAAGCAACAAAACTTAACATGCACTCGAGCATTTTTAAAATAGTCTTGGCTACTACTATATGTCTTTGCCTGTGTTCTTTCTTTACAAGGTTATGTTTGGATTCGATTGCCTAGACAATAGTGCAGCCTAGACTTGCGTTGGATGATGTTGTTTAGAGCATGTGCTACAGTCAACTTGAATGAAATTTAGTACTGTGATTAGAAAGCACGGTGGATACCGTACTATTTTTATTTGTATTATTATTATTATTATTATTATTATTATTATAATTATTATTAGCCGAATATTGTTTTGGATGTTTTGCGTTTGTCACCTAGTACATATCTTTCTGTAACTTGAGATTAGATCCTCCATGATTAGCGCAAGTCACACGAGAGAGGATAAAAGAGAGGGTAGGGGGAAAGGATCTAATGAATCTATGCTACTATTTTGATCATATTCTACTGCTCCGGTGAATCAATTTCTGCTCTTTTTAAACAAACAAGTATTCTATATATAATACGTATATTTATAATTTCTTCAGCATATGTTTATAGTAAGACGCATTGGCTTAATTTAAAGCTATTATATTTCAAACAAAGTTAACTTACTAGTTACTCCTATAATTAAAGAATATTCGCAGTATTCACTGTAAGCAGCTGGTCATTCAACATCATCGTCATATTCGTGATTCTCTTTTATGCTTTAATTTCTTTGCTCGAAACCTCAAACGATTTGCACATTGGCAGCATGAGATGGTGCTTGTTATTCCCTCAGTCCTTCCATTTCTTATATAAGATTACTTTAAAATTTTAAGATGTTCGTAAATATAAGACAATTGTTATTATTTCTCATTTTTTAAATTAACCCTAATAATGCTTATTGTATATTGATAAATAAACAAGTTAAGAGAGAGAGGTGATAAAAGTATAGATTTATGATGAATTTATAATCAGGTGCTAATAACTAACTTAGCTAACATATCTTAAGGTAAATCATCTTATATTTAGGAGGGTGAGGTACTAATTAGTTTTTTCGCCAACATTGATATGCATTTGATTTCTAAATCTTATGGTATCAAATAATTCTATTCTTTACAGATGTAAAGTTCAATTCCATGATTGATTTGCCTTTAAAGTCTGACCCATCTTGTAAATAGCTCTTTAAGCCTTGTCAAATGCTCAATTATAAAATCCTTTGGTGGGTGGGTCCAACTTTTGAAACAGGGCAGTCATAATATTAAAAAAAAATGAGAACTAATGTTTAAGGGACAATTGAATTTCAAAAGTATTTTAATTAATTGAATAGCATGATTAACTAGTGTTCGGTAGCGATATTTATTGCTAAAAATCTCCCTTTTCAAATTTTAGAATTCAATTGTCATTTTTCTAAGATTTCTCAAGAAAAAAAGTGTCTAATGGACAGGATATAAGAAAAAAGACATAGCATGTGTAAACTGATAAAGCAACAGTTCCCTACCCTCGGGTTTAAAAAATATTTTTTGTTATGTTGATTCTATTTTAGCATGTGCTAAGGCCAAGAAAACTGAAACAGTCTAAATATGTTTACATTTTTAAGTTGCATTTTGTCTCTCTACAAAATCAGAGTCTTCATAGCCTTCATTTTATTCTTTTTTTTTGCCAAAGTTTCATTTGATTCTATATATCGTATATATGTAAATATAAAAGTAGATATCGAAATTCAATTGTTCATCTTGTCCATTAAGTTCTGACGTTGGTTCACCACGCAATGGAAGTAAAGCAAAGAGGAGAGACTGACCAAGAAACAAAGGCCTCTTACAGTTATTATATGCCCTGTCTTAAGCTTTGGCTGTACCCAGCCAGCCATTTGTAAATATAGCTGTTTATCAATAATACGCTACTATCGTTCACTAAAAAATTAGTTCATGAAATAAAATTGTATGTCATGTTAAATTTGAACTGTCTAGCTTATTTAGTTACTTACAATGGTCCAATTTTAGCATAGACATCATTTCCCATGTCACTTCTCCAAAAGCTTAAAATAACAGGAAACTATCACTCGAAATATAAAGTAACTTAACACGTAAAGAAATCGTATGGGACCAATGAGTAGTTGGTTGAGCTTGTAAGTGGGCTACAACCCCCGTAAGGATGAGAACGCGTGTTCGATTCCTGGGAAGCGCTCTTATTGGGAGAGGGGACAACCTTGCCTATGTGGACAACACTCCTACCCAGTCCGGATTAAACCGAGCGGTGATTAACCAAAGAAGTCGTCTGGGCTCGTATTTCCCAAGTCAACAATGTTATATATGGGCAGAGCAATCTTTTGATCAGCACGCATCTTATTGTTGTATGATAATGTAATCTTGTTAATTTGCGTGGCCTGTACCTTCCAGTCATGTATATATCAACCCGGAATGATTTATCGGCATATGGTGTCAATTTTCTTTTCCCTTTCCCTTTTAGTTTTCGTTGTTTTGTTTGCAAACATTTTCTGTTTGAGCAAATCAAATGTTTTTTCAATGTGCTGGTAATTGGTTGGAGAAAAAAGAAGGTAAAGTGGAAATTGGAATATTCTTCTGCTCAATTCATCTCACCTTTGGTTTGCAAATAAAGCGAGTCGCGACGAAAAATAAAAGGGGTAATTAATTAGAGGTCCCCCACAAGGGAGTTAATACTGGAAAAGTCCCAAAAGTTGAAAATATTAATGCAGGGTCCCAAGGGACCTCACATTAATATATTTGAAATGTGAAAAGACAGTTTTGCCCCTAGCCTTAAAAAAAATTTACCCCTCCCTCACCACCCCCTCCCCCCTCCTCCTCCTCCAGGCCGCCCCCCACCCCCACTCCAGCCCCCCACCTCCATCTGCCCCCACCCCACCCCCCTCCCCACATCGGCCCCCACCCCCCACCCCACCCACATCGGCCCCCACCCCCACCCTTCCCCCCTCCCCACACCCCCTCCCCCCACCCAGTTCGGCCCCCCACCCCCACCCCCTCCCCCCACCCAGTTCGGCCCCCCACCCCCACCCCCCTCCCCCCTCCCAGTTCGGCCCCCCACCCCCACCCCCCTCCCCCCTCCCTCTTCCGCCCCCCACCCCCACCCCTCCCCCCTCCCTCTTCGGCCCCCCACCCCCACCCCCTCCCCCTCCCCCCTCCCTCCTCGGCCCTCCCTCCTCGCACCATTTCCTCGCACCATTTTTTGGGAGGGGGGAGGGGGTGGGGGGCCGAAGAGGGAGGGGGGAGGGGTGGGGGTGGGGGGCTGAAGAGGGAGGGGGAGGGGGTGGGGGTGGGGGGCCGAACTGGGAGGGGTGGGGGTGGGGGGCCGAACTGGGTGGGGGGTGGGGGTGGGGGGCCGAACTGGGTGGGGGGAGGGGGTGTGGGGAGGGGGGAGGGGTGGGGGTGGGGGCCGATGTGGGTGGGGTGGGGGGTGGGGGCCGATGTGGGGAGGGGGTGGGGTGGGGGGTGGGGGCCGATGTGGGGAGGGGGGTGGGGTGGGGGCAGATGGAGGTGGGGGGCCATGGAGGGAAGGTGGGGGGCTGGAGTGGGGGTGGGGGGCGGCCTGGAGGAGGAGGAGGGGGGAGGGGGTGGTGAGGGAGGGGTAAATTTTTTTTAAGGCTAGGGGCAAAATTGTCTTTTCACATTTCAAATATATTAATGTGAGGTCCCTTGGGACCCTGCATTAATATTTTCAACTTTTGGGACTTTTCCAGTATTAACTCCCTTGTGGGGGACTTCTAATTAAATTTCCCAAAATAAAAGTAATCATTGTTGCAGTTGGAGTCCTCTTATATCTTATCAAGGTTTTGGAAATCACAACTACCCTTTTTTGTTCTCATCAATGTCATCAGATGAAGGTAAAAAAATGTCATCAGATGCAATGTGTCACATGAGTCATTTTTAAAAAGAGGGCCCATTGACTTACCATTGAATCAAACTAACCCTTTAGACTAGAGTATAGACACAAAAGGCTTAGGAAAAATATTACATCTATAAGATATTTTGCAGTGCAATTTGTAATACAAACCAAATCTTACATTAATGGCCAGTTGGCCACACGTAGTATAAGATGAGATTGATAATGAACTAAGGAAAAAAGTTACTACCTCCGGTCCTAAATATAAGATCCAATTGACTTTTTTTTTGGAGAGATTAAAGTTGCAAAATAGGTTATTAAATCATGACATATTTGATATCTTTTTAGATTATTCATTAGCTTCTAGGTAAAATAAACTAGTGTAAGAGAAAAAATTAGATAAATCAATTTATAATTAACTTATTTTGCGTTTTTTTAGGATTTTTCAAAAAAGCCAACTAGGTCCTATATTTAGGACTGGAGGGAGTATAACTTAAGAAACTTGGATTTGAAGGATCCTCAGCTAGGCTCGATAGTTCTTCTGACAACTAGTTCTACTCTCAACGACTTCCATATCCGTTGATTGCAGCATTTGATCTTTTTTCACCTTCTCTTTCAACCATTGTGGCGGTAAAACGCATACAACAAGGTTCCTTGATAGAGAAGACATTGATTACTTCACCATTAGAGGAGACATTGGAGGGCCAAATTTGTTCTATATTAAAACACAAAACCATCCTCTCAAGCGATTTTGGACAAAAATTATAACTTCCGTCGTCGACTGTGGATTAGATTGGTTTGTTCAGTTCAAAATATATTGATTTTGGCTATGAATTTGTTTATTCAACTAATCACACGTTATATTTGGAAAGTGTTTTTATGACAGTGACAACGTTAGCTTTCCCAGGAAACATACCTCCTCCCAGTAATAGATTGCTGGAGAAGGGTCTCCCAAGATTGATTAAACAATTGATGCTTCCCTCACTGCCCAAGACCTAGAAATCAGTATCCTTTCCTTCGGTCTCCCATATGTCATTTTATCAAGACTAGTCAGCCAAGTCTATCAGCCATATGCTCTGCTGGTTACACATGCACTATTGTTTTAGCTTAATAAAAACCATCAATGTAAGACAAAAATAATATCTACACCAACCATAACTGGCAAAGTTTAACCTAACATTATAGAATCTGTGATTCCAAACTAAGTGGCCCGACAGGGAGTCAATAAGAAAGAAATGGATTTTACCAAGCAATGATCACAATATGACCCGATGGAGCTGATGCTACAATTGTCAACAGTTTACTAGAAGAAAGTATGAACCATGAGGATGATAAAAGCCAACATTGCCACATCATTGCATCTTCAACTAGCCGTTGCAGCTCGAGTTCGCCCTAATACATAATATAGCATTACATTATTGAAAAGGAAAACCGGCAAGACTCATTCTATGACAATTCAGGTAGCATCACAAAGACATAAGAAATTAAAATACTATCTAGCCTTTTGGAGATATATGTCATCGTGATTATTGCAGTCTAACAAAATATTCAGGCATCATAAAGCGAAATTGTCACTAAAATGTTTAAGTGTTTTCATCTCTTCCCCCCTCTCTATCGATCAAGTGGTCCTCCTCAATAGGATAAGAGTTATGCATCCTATAACATGCTTTACTACTCAGCTAAATTGTCAAGGAGAAAAGTAAAACTCCCTCTAGTCCTTCTATAACAACAACTAACAAATCTCACATACCAACAATATTACTCAAACTAACCACTCTAAACTCAAATACCATATTAATTACCACAGTCTGCCACTACCTAAAAAATTATGGACATAGCTGATAAAAAATATTTAATACTTCTTGGAAACCAATAAATGCCTTATAAAAAGGACCAAATAAACTTGTTAGTTGGTGCCTTGTAATGAGAGTCAAAGGGAGTATATGGCAACATTTAATAGCAATCAAGAATCATGCTTTCATTGATGAGGTGATGGGCTGAGAATTATGGCAAAAACCCTACCAAAACCAGATATCCTTGTGGAAATTAATGGTTTTTCATCAGGAAATCTAGAAAGTAAGGTTTTTTGAGCATCCAGATATAATACCAGGATGGCAGTGATTTTATTCCACAAAAAGAATAAGAAACACAAGCACATGATCACAAACCAAGATGAAACATGCTTAGGCAAATTATACCATTCACCAGCAATTTGAATGGCATCAAGCTTAAACATAATTTGTATGAGATCAATAATCCATGCTAGAATCAGAGAGAAAGGGAGAGAGATGGAGAAATAAGGCTTCACCTTTCCTTTTATTTGCTTTAGAAAAATTGACATTAGACACTTCCTGTCCAACTTCACAGCCAGAAAGATCATTAAGACCTAAATTCTGGTTTACTGGGCAGTGGATGCTTTCAAATTCACAACCACTCAATCCTTGCCCATTAGCTGATAAATGATCTGCATTCTTGCCATCTGCTCCTGGATGAAGACAATAGACCTGATCACCACATTGCACATTACAAGGATTCATCACAAAGGAACCAGGCAGCTGTGCAGTTGGCATGTTAAAGTTATTAGTTGATTTCTGATATGGAAATGATCCGATCTCCCCATCAATCCTTCCTCGAATGTCAACTAGCAAGCACTTTAGCCTTGCAATTTCAGCCTCTAAAGCGGACTGACCTTGCAACCTCTTCAACAAATGTTGATTCAAAGCTCTCAACTTTACAACCTCATCCTCCAAAGACGCAGCTCGGGCTTTCTTCTTCTCACGATATTTGCGAACTGCTTCACGATTACCAGAAGAACGTTTTTTTGGCTTTTCGGCAGATTCTGTACCAGTACTATCATCAGTGCAAGCCTTTTCTTCAGAAGGTGCTGGAACAATTTTGGTGTGCACATGATAACAAGTGTGAGTATGAGAATTGTCAGGGCCAGGAGGGTTGCACGTGTGAGTGTGCGTGCAAGCATGCGTGTCCTTAAAAAGATCTTCAAAGAAATTATCCATCGAACAACTACTATGAAGTTCTTCCATATTTAGACCAGAGAATGTTTCCGGGTTTGGAAAATCAAGCTCACCGTCATCCATTACAAATTCCCAGATTGGTGTAAAGACTGCAGACCAAGTCAATTAAATGAGATTAATTAACACAGTTTCCACAAAGGTCAGAAGCCGGATTCAATTCGTTTTAAATGAAACAGCAGTACACAAACAAAGACGACCACAACAACAACAGGAAGCCCTATCCTTATCCCACCTAGGAGGGTTGCAGATGAAATCATTATCGTTGCATGTTCATCAGATTCGACAGTGTTTGTGCCAAAATAAAATTAGGAAAAGAACGAAACTGATTAAGTATTTTTTTAAAAGCTTAAGCGCCAAGCAAACCCATAAAATTCATGAAAATGTAAGATACAAACTTCAAAGAAATGGTAGCTAGATAGGATTTTCTCTCAGGGTAGCTACGCATAATAAGCTAATTGAAAAGCTTATGCGAAACCTCAAATGAAAGAACACGATTTGAGGCCAAAAATAAGAACTTCAGACAACAGGACAAGCACACATAAACAAATTAACCGACGACAATAGAGTCAAGAAGTCTCATAATCTATAGAGTTGATCATTGGGGTGAAAAACTTAGTGAGTGCAAAGGCAGCAGCATTTCAGGTCAAAGGCCAAATGGTATCAAAATCGATTAAAAAATAAAGGAGAAAAACACCACTAAATTACTGAGATTATAAAATTCGAAACAAGGCTGATGCGATAGAAAATAAATTAAAAAGAGAGAGCGAATGTGAGGAAACCTGAGATGAGATGAGATGAGATGAGGAGATAATCGGAGGCGCGAAGCAGAGCGTGAAGAGAAACCCTAACAGCAAAATGGCCTCATTAATTCATTCATTCCACACAATTCTCTTCCTCTCTCTCGCTCTCTCACTTCGAAATACAAATGTCAAAAGCTCAAAAATTTTAGGGATAATATTATTTATACACTCTCTATCTCTATATATAACTAGTATAATAAGTATTCTAAAAAGAATTTGGGCCGTATTTTTTCATTTTTTGAAACTTGGATTTGTTAAAAAATTGTCAGGAGAAATTTTGTAATTTTTGTTACCGGGGCTAATTTAATTAAGAAAATTTAGCTTCTGTTGTAAAAGGTAGGAGCTTCAGTGCTTCTTTCATGGTGGTTTCTGAAAATTTGCAGAGTGGGTCCACATAACTAATGAGACGTTCTTTAATATCTTAGTCATAGCGGAGAGTTTTTAAAATAATGATAATAATGTTAATCAAACCTATAACTTAGTCCCACTACACCATCCATTTTTCTGTTTTTTTTTTCCTTATAAGAACGCTCCTATAAGATTAAATTTCAAAGACCACTTTTAAAAGATTATAAACATAGTTTAATAAACTTCATTGATTAAAAAATTCATCTTAATATCGTATTTACCTTTGAGGTTGTTTTTTTTTTACCAACATTAATTTTTCGTCTTACAAGATACTCCCTCCCGTCCTAAATATAAGACCTAATTGACTTTTTTGAAAAATCCTAAAAAAAGCAAAAATAAGTTAATTATAAATTGATTTACCTAATTTTTCCCTTAAAACTAGTTTATTTTACTTATAAACTAATGGATAATCTAAAAAGATATCAAATGTGTCATGATTTAATAGACTATTTTGCAACCTTAACCTCTCCAAAAAAAAGTCATCTAGGTCCTATATTTAGGACCGGAGGTAGTACTATCTCCGATTCTAAATATAAGACCTAATTGACTTTTTTTGGAAAGGTTAAGGTTGTGAAATAGGCTATTAAATTATGACATATTTGATATATTTTTAGATTATACATTAGTTTATAGGTAAAATAAATTAATCTATGGGAAAAATTTAGATAAATCAATTTATAATTAACTTATTTTGCTTTTTTATAAGATTTTTTAAAAAAGTCAATTAGGTCTTATATTTAGGATATATTCATTAATATTTTTGCTCTTGACTTTTTGTTCTCACTGTAGTAAAGGATAAAAGTCTTGCTTCAACCCAAAAAAGAAGTTCACAACCTTAACAAGTCAAAAACTCTACATCTATTTTCAAGTCCTTATTCATTTACACAGGAAAATGCAAAATAAACTCCACAACCCTCTTCTCATCTACTAACCACCTCATTGTGGGTGCTTTATGTACTTAATATTTATTTATGTATAAACGAAGATAGCAGATTTAATTTTTTTCCCTCAACATAAAAAATTGCTAATCAAAACTAGACGATCTGCTCTATCTTTCTTTCAAGAGTTCTTCCAAAGAAACAGTATTGCTAGGCTCTGTACAACTGGTAAACGATGTAGAGTCATCATCATTAACATCAAGTAATGCCAGACTTAGGTGTAACTCTGCACTTGAATTTGGATACACTTCGTCATCTATGTTCTCTTTGTTTTCTGTATCTTCATTATCATCATCAAACCCTTGTGATGACCTCATCAAAAAACTCTCTTCGCTTTCTTCTCCTTCTAAGATCTTCAGTATCTGCATGCACATATTTACTTCATGTCATGAGCTAAACCTTTACTTATATCACTATGATATCAAAAACTTGGTAGCATTACTTACCTGGTTCATGTTAGGACGAAGCCTAGCAGCCCTTGTAATGCATAGATTTGCTACCTTAACCATTCTCTGCACTTGCAGCTCATCGAATTTCCCCTCTAAATGAGGGTCCAATAAGCCCCCAATCTTCCCACTCTCGATGATAGTTTTTGCCTGAAGTCATTGCTTACATTCATATACTCATCTCCATATTATAACAAAAGTCAAAATTCTATTAATAGGTGTTGATCCTAATGGAAGGGGCTTTGACCACTTAAACACAGTGTTTCAAGTTTGAGTAAAAATGAATTAAGAAAAACCCCCCTATTGAGATATGGACCTTCTATCATAAGATTTGCGTAAAATCATTTCTTATATTCATATACTTATCCCTTTGATAACAAATCAAAGTTGTTCTAATAAGTGTTGGTCCTAGTGGAAGGGACTTTCACCACTTAAAAACGATATCTCAAATTTGAGTCCAAGTGAATATAAAAAAAAAACTATTAATAGAACCGCCCTCTATCCGGTCTAACAATTTCCTAGAAGTTGAGCCTATAGAATATTTACAACAAAAAGTCAAAGGTTTAGGTAGTATTAGTTCTTACCCATGCAACCAAACTTTGTTGTCCTTCGCAAAATTTGGAACCGATTGGTTTCCTTCCAGAAATCAATTCAAGGAGAACTACACCAAATGCATACACATCTATCTTGTCACTTAATTTTCCAAACATGAAATATTCAGGAGCAAGATATCCAAATGTTCCTACTACATCTTCTTCGGTAAGAAAATTTGAACTTGTTGGTCCCCAGATTGCCAGTCCAAAATCAGTCAACTGCCACAAGTAATATCATAAATTTCAAACATAATGTTCTTTTGAAGAGTAAAAGTAATAATATATACACACGTACTTGTGGTTCAAACCCATGGGACAGTAAAATATTTGAAGACTTGACATCTCTGTGTATAACAGGCTTTGAAGTTTCGTTGTGAAGGTATTTGAGAACTTCTGCTATACCAACAGCCATATTAAATCTCACTTGCCATGACAATATGGATCCATCCTTGTTCTCACCTATGTACATGCATTATTATTTTCTTAATTTAGCGCCAACTCTTAGGAAGAGTGGAAATGAAAAACTGTTTATATAATATTTACCGTGTAAATTTTTCTCTAAGCTTCCTTTGGGAAAAAATTCATACACAGAGATTAAAGCATTTTCTGAAATGCAGATTCCAAGCAAAGGGGTTATGTACTTGTGCTTCAAAGAGGATATTATTTCCGCTTCCTGCACAAAATCTTTACAAGCTTCTTTTGATGACTGTAAAACTTTGACTGCAATTGGTTTTCCATCAGGAAGAATCCCTTTGTACACACAGTTATTCCCTCCTTTCCCAATCAGATTTTCTGCAATAGAAATCCAAGTTCAGGTCTAATACAGAAAAAAACATGGCAGAATAATTCTTTTCTAAAAGATGATTGGACCTGAAGAGAATTGAGAAGTCCATGACTTGAGATCTTCAAAGTTAAACCACTTGCAATCAAATGAATTCAAGCCAAAAATCCCCTCCAATTCCTTTGGCATCTCAAAAGATGAAAAACAAGAACCAACTTTCTGTCTGTCATTCTCAAAATCATTGATGCCTATCTCTGAGAGACTTTCTTCTGTGGATGAAAAGGAAGAACTTTTCTTTGGAGAACGATCTGGTAAGTTCATTACCCACTGTACTACAGACATGTTCCTCGCAAAAGGTGCCTCTGACATTTCTGAATGAACTCTTCTGAGCAAGGGCCACCCTAGTTTCTGCTCACAAAGATTACCCACAGGCATAGATATTGATCTTGAACACTCTTTCTTGTTGCCCCCTTTAACACTTTCAAATACTTGTTTCAATTCTGAGACATCATGTTGTGTCCCCTCACAACATGTTGACTTCTCAGTGCCAACCTCGGAGTCTCCAAATTCAGATAGGAATTCCTTTTCATCCTTGATTGTGAGACTTGGCATAGGGTCTTGTATAAGACCTGTCATCATGGGAAACAAGTTAGTTGGGTATTTTGTTCAGGTTGTACAATAAATGTTGGTCTCCTTCAAAAGGACATGACATGAAAAACATCTAACCTGATGCTGGTAGTTGAAGATTGGTACACCTTCTGAAGACAATTCTTCCATCCTGAATGGCTACTACATCTGTGGTGGGTGGGAGTCGTTCAGCACAGTGTTTGGCTGTGGCAGAATCACCACTGAAAGTGAAATATATATGATTTAGACTCATCCCAACTTCTTTAAAAGGAAAAAAATATAAAAATATGATTGACAATATCAACAAACAAAAATAAGTTCAAATTCTTGGAAAATGAAAATCCTTACCCAACCACTAGAGCCAAAGCAGAACTATTCTTTGCCTCTCTCACAAGAATGTCTGGAATGGATTTCCCATTGAAGATTTGACCAACAAGACTCACCTGAACCAACCCCAGTTAGGCCATATATGTTGCAATATGCAAATATCAGTCACCTTCCCATGAATACGTAATCCAAAAATATTCTTTACATTACTTAACAAAACAACTAACATCTAACGACTACTTTCACAAAACTAACACGTACAAGCTATTGAAAATTCTCTCAACCTGCACTGTACTTACTTTTTTCTCATCACATAGGCCATCATAAACCTCTAAATATTTATCCAGCCGGGGTTTGATCTTTGAAACGTGATCTGTACAAATGAAAGTGACAACAAAGCATATAAAGTTCGTTACTCTGTAGTTTTGATGTGTTACGTGTAAGATACGGAACACGGATTCATTTCATGAAAGTTTAAGACATGTATGCACCTGCACATTTGACCACATGGATTGCAACAACACGATCTCCAGGTTGAGCAACATTGATAAGAGCCCAGATTAAAAGCTTCCTGCTTTGGCCATCAATTCCAATCCCCACCACCACATTTCTGCTCTCAACAATCATTGTTATGATTTTCTCTTCTATATCAAATAACCTTTATAAGGATCGTCTCATTATATTCTCTGCAAAACAGGGTAGCTATGGTTCAAACTAATAATACTCCCATTGCTATGCAAAACTTTAGAACAATATTTTTTGAATATATGTAGCACACGTGATATGATACCATGTGAGATATAGAGAGTTTTTAATCACAAGCAGGTGTTAAAAAAATGGAAAGAAACAAAATGATAAACGTGACAAGACAAAGAAGGCATACCAGCCATGGTTTTTGGCAAACATGATTTAAAAACGAAATGAGTGCCAAATAGCATTAGCTCACCTACTGTGTAACTAAATTTCGAAACTAACAGAAAGAAATATAAATGATGAATATATTAAAAGAAAGGAGAAGATAATGAATGATGTTGTTGCTTGTTTGGGCGATGACAGTGAGTAATAATGAGATGTGGGATTAAGGGATAATAGGGAAGTGACGGCAATGAATAAGAGAAATAAAAGGGGCAAGTGAAGATGATCTAATGGGAGGGATTAAAGCAGGAACTGATAATAAGGAACTCGTTTCACTTTTTCCCTATTTGGATTTATTTTCCTCATTTTTTTTCCTTCAATTTAAAAACTATTTTGATAAAATAAATTTTAACTTTTCCCTATTTTCTCTCCTTAATTTTTTCCTCAAACCTTCTACAAGTTTTTATAACATCCGTTCTACAAGTTTATTCCATGATTATATATTTTATTTGGATTAAATTCATTTCATATCATTTCATTTTTTTGGATGAAAATATCATTTTTTTTATAACAAGAAAATATCATTTCTATTATCTCCTTAATTATTCTGTCGAATTTTGTTTTTCCAAATTATTACCTTATTTTTTTTTATTTGGATTGACTTTATTTAATATTCTTCCCATTTTTCTATTCATCTTCACCACCCTAAAATAACTGGATTTGCTGAACTTTTTTTAAATATATATATATATATATATATATATATATATATATATATATATATATATATATATCAACGTATTATAAGACGTTAATACTTGATACTTTATGGTAAAAAAAAAATACTTCATACTTGACATATGGTGTCAGACATACCAATATTTTAGCGATAATTAATTTATTTCATAGCAACTAACACTATATTTGATACAAAAAATTCAGAATTTCATAATTGAATCCAGACGAAATAAAAATTAGTAATAAAAGGTATTCGGAAAATGAAAACTGATTCATTTTTTTATTACATTTGAAAACTGATTCTACTTGAATTGTTTTTTAACTTTAAATAAGTCCAATTATATTGTGACAAGTGATCAAATAGGAATGTCACTTTTAGTATATAGAATATATTTTGAATGTTATTAAAAAAAAGAATATATTTTGAATGATTTTATTTATATACGAGTATATGACTGGCTTGTAATAAAAAAAAAGTACTCCCTCCGGTCCCTAATGTAAGAGCCCAAAATTTGAATGGTTTTGGTCCCTAATGTAAGAGCTCACCCCACATTCTCTCCTCATTTAATGCATTTTTTCCTATTTTACCTCTAACTCTCTTTCATATTTATTAATGCTTATGTATTTCTCTCTCTTAAAAGTACCATAATAAATATGGGCAATTTTGGAAAAGAATCATTAACTCCAGACATCTAACTAACATTCACATGTTTTCTTAAGAAGCGTTTTTTTGGCGGCTAGCTCTTACATTAGGGATCGGAGGGAGTATATGACTGGCTTGGGAATCGAGACAATAAATAAGGACTAGTCAACGACCTTAGGTTCAGCTGACTATTTTTCTGCCATAATATAAACACTTTTCATAATATAATCAAAATAATTAGAAAATACTTTGATCATCGTGTTCCATGCTTCTTGAAATTTGTTCTGACAAAAAATATGGATTTTCCTTGAACTGTTAATTTTTATTTCTTTCTTTCTATTTTGAGGAGAAGATAAAAGTAAAATATGTGATGGAATATATGAGAAATTGAAGGATGTGAATTGTGATCTTATCTCATGAAAAAGTATGATGACACATGCATGCCTGGGAGTCATGATCCAACTTAGGTGATAAAAATTAGACTTAAAGATGATGATTTGTTGGCACACCCAAAATCCTAAAGACGGAATTAAAGATCTTTTGGGAGCCACAAATCCCAAGATGGTTACTGAGGATGAGATGAATATAATGGATTTCTCAATTTAGATACTATTGTTGGTTTGTTACCCTTTTTATCAAAAGTTTTCTTACTCTCTTTTATTAAATTTTGGTTCTAATTTATATGATATTATAAATGCTACTTAGTGATTTTTTTTTATTTCCATACTATTACTACTATCATTTATTAAATTTGGTTTTAGTTTCTATTCTACTTTGTTATAGTTTCATTATGATTTAGTTCCAGTTCAAAGACAGCTGCTCTTTATGTTTTTAGCTAGGTTTATTTTTGGTTCATAGACTTATGACTAATACAATATTTAGTTAGTTAATAAAAAAACACTCCACATTTTGATTAGTTAATGTTTAGTTTGTCAAATTTGTCCAGATTTTGATTTTATTTTACTACTTCCGGTCTTAAATATAGAACCTAATTGACTTTTTTTTTTGAGAGATTAAAGTTGCGAAATAGGTTATTAAATGATTACATATTTGATATATTTTTAAATTATCCATTAGTTTAGAGGTAAAATAAACTAGTTTAAGGGAAAAATTAGGTAAATCAAGTTATAATTAAATTATTTTTCTTTTTAAGGATTTTCTAGAAAAAGTCAATTAGGTCTTATATTTAGGACCGGAGGGAGTATCAAGTTTCATTTTAGAGGTTTTGATCCCTTAAAAATGAGTCATTGGGTCCTTAAGATGATCAAAACCAAAATGAATGCGAATTATAGAAACCAAATTCACATTAAGTAAAATTAAACCATTTTTTCTTTGAATTCTGCGAAGGTCTTTGATGTTTTGTAAGTGATCTCTTATTTTAGTTATTTGTTAGTTGACGAAATGGGAATCCATTCAAAGCTGGATTAAAAACGTTAAAAATCTTATTCACGTACAAGTGGGTCCGACAATTCAAAGTCCAAAAGCTATACCTCCACCTTTCGCCTTCAAATCATGCGACCATGCCCCACAATTTAGAATGATCAAATTCAATTCTTACATTCTACCTTATCCCTTGTTAGGTACAACAGAAACTGTCTTTGTTTGTTGTAATTGGAGTTTCACCTTCACACTCCTTTCTTAAACAAAGCTCTAATTCCTTCCTATCTGCTGACGTTCGTCCAAGTATAATTTTTTTTTTTTGATAAAAGGCAAAATGACATTAATTAAAAACCTAGCTATTACAAACGTTCACTAGTATCCAGATTATATAAAACAAATTTAAAAGTAAACCATAAGCTAATAATTAAGACTGATAGTTGAGAGACAGCATCAATCTCTGACTGAGCACCAGCATGAAGGTAGTCATGAAGAACTAGTGAAGAAGTTCCGACAACCAGACATCTTCTGAAAATGACGGAAAGTTGGAACCGGAGAAACACGCCACTACGAGAGCTAGGAGAATTCCAAAGCCTCACGACGTCTATACCACAATGGGCATTGAAATGTTTTGGGGTGTTAAAATGCACCAAAGATGCCACCCACAAAAAGCTGGAAGATTCAACATGACAACCTGAAACTTGTGCAGACAGAGGATATAGACCAAGACAACACCCAACATAGCAAAATAAAAGCATATGTAGTTCAACACTAAAACAAACCAAAAGAGCCATAAAAACACATAAAAAGACAGAAGTGGGCAGCACTGCAAGATGGACCTCTAAGCGGCTGCTGGTGAGCTTAGAGGTCCTCAATGAGATCATCCACTAACGCGGAGCTTTGTGGCACAAGCTCCGCTAGAACCCAGACCCGCAGTTGGGGAAGATAGCTTCATTCTCTTGTTAACAAAGATAACAATGAAGAAAAGAGGAGGAAAACTCAGAGCATCACACAATGCTGGCTTCTTAAGAGGAGTGTGGCAAATTTGTTCAATTTCTTTATCTTCTACTTCTAAATCACGCTCTCTCTTCTTAGTGAATGTGCTTAGCATCAAAATCATGCTCCTCTTTTTGAAAGGAGGAGGGAAAACGACTATCTCACCCCAATGTCTCTTCCGTTTCCTTCTCACAATCTCAGATTGGTTGTGGTTTTCCGCTTTGATTGATAAAGGTTCTTCAAGGATTTTCAAAAGGGACTTGGATCCGCTGAAAGAGACAACAGAAGAAGCGTGCTCGTATCCCAATTTCTGTATCTTGGTGTCAAAGGGTTGCAGTCGAGGCTTTTTACAATTCTTGAAACCAAAATCAGCCTCTTCCATGTTCCTCTTATGGCTTTTTCCATCAAGTCGAGCAATGGCCTCTACTAAAACTAGATTTAAAGCAGGTTCTTTTGGCACAGAGTTCCCAGAATAATAAACAAAATTCAATTTTACTCCAGACTCATGCAAATTATGATCATAACATCCCAAGAACTCATGATATTTAACATGAACAGATTTAGTGCCAATAAAGGTGACCTTTGCTCGAGGCTGCAATTCAGGAGACAATTTACAAGATTGAGCCACATGACCAATACACATGCAGTGAGGACAAAATCTTCCAACATGTTCTAAAACAATTGAGCATTCCAAGGATTTACCAGCCAGCAGATGAAAGTCATACAGATTAATAGCATTGAAGGACAGATCTGTGAGAAAAAGTTGAAGTCGCAATCCAAAGCTATTGAAAGAGCTTTTTTCATCATAACAAATAAATTTCCCTAATTTATCACCAATGAATCTTGCTGTGTCTAGATTATAATATTTCAAAGGTAAGCCATGAACTTGAACCCATGTAGGAAAATGATGAACAGAATGTTGAGACAAAGGGATATTAAAATGCCAGGGAACCAAAGAGATGAAATAACCTTGAAGGAGCCATGAACCACGAGAAACCATAAAGATCAAGTCTTCTTCACATTGAAAATGAAGTAAAAAGGAATGATTAAACCTTCTTACAACTGAGATGAGACCTTGTAGCTTCCAATGAAAATTGATTAGAGATTGCAATTTTGAAGCATGAATTTGTCGGCTGTCCACTACTTAAGCAAGAGCAAAATTACTTCTGTTGGAAGAAGCATAATCAGGCGAGGGGTGCATAGTGGACAAAAGGAAGAAAATGCTCACAATCTTGTAGGTCAGCTTGCATGCAACACCAATAGGAGCTCAAGAAGGACAAGAAAGGCCGAGAGAAGTTGTCAGCCTTGGGGAAACTTAGGAGATCAGCGGCGGCAAAGGTGGAAGAGATCGGTAGCAGCGGCGTAGGTGGGAGAGGACCGGCAGTGGCGGAGATGGGAGAAGTCCGTGGAGGAGTGACAAGATTCCAAGGGCGAAGATCTGAAGAGATCGGCGGTGGAGAGACAGCTTCCGACGGCGGCGACGGCGGCAGACTGAAGAAAAAGGCGGCGGAGGAGAAAAAGACCGGTGGAAGAGAGAGAAGCTGGTGGCGGCGACGGAACTGAGGGGAAGGGCCGCGGCGGAGAAACCAGCTGTCGATGGTGGCGACTTAAGAGAGTTGCGGTGGTGGAGCTCGAAAAGACCGGCGACGGGAGAAGACACTTGGTGGTGACAGATCTGAGAGGACAACGTCGGTGGAAGATGGAGAAAACCAGCGGCGGAGTTTGAGGAGGTCGCCGGCAGAGAAACGGAACTCGACGGCGGCGGTGCTCGGCGGCGATCGGAGGAGGCGGTGGTCTATGAGGGAGAGAGAGACAAGCTCTCCAAACAACCTTCCAACAACATGAGCAGGTGAACAAAGATGATGGTGAGGATGGTGGTATGAGTGGATTGTTTAAAGAGGAACAAGTCCTCCATGCAAGCCACGGTGGTGCTGATTTTAGAGAGAAGGGAGATCGCGTTCTATTCCCTTGAAAGCTCTCACACTTCGTTCGTCCAAGTATAATAAGTTTTGACCACATTAAAACAAAATAGAGTTTAAATCTATATGAATGGCAAATATATTACTTGGTATAGAGTTATCTTCAATGAACCCTTTCAATACACTTGAATATCATTATATCAAATAATTTTTTTTTGTTAATCATTATCCGATTTAATCTACACTTGAGGGGTAGAACTGTAGAAGTGTTGTCCACATATAGGCAAGATTATCCCCTCTCCCAACGAGAGCGCTTCTCAGGATTCGAACATGTGTTCTCATCCTTACGGAGGTTCTAACCTACTCACCAGCTCAACTAACTACCCATTGTTTATATCAAATAATCTTTAAGAAAACCTCATTCTCTCCATTTTATGCTGAAATACTCGAATATAATCACTCAAATGAATAAACTTATCCAAAGTTTCCAATGGTGCAATAAACAGAAAAACATAAATTCTCTAGTGATTAATGATGATAATTAAGAAAGGAGGATTCAAATTAAAACGGTGAATAATAATTATAGATCAAATGTGGCATGCGGGAATGTTTTTACAAGGGGATGTTAGTTAGGACGACTGCGTCAGAACCAACAACTAAATATGTAAGTGATGTTGACAATAAAATTTAATTGGGAAAAACTTGTCCAAAGTCATCCAATGACGTTTATGGACCAAAAGTTGGAGAATTGGAATTTTTAAGTAATACACACCACAAAATCTTCCACTACTTTAATAAAGAAATAAAGGAATGGTCCAAATTTTGATTAGTTGCATCATCAACCATACACTTTGGGGAACCATCGATTTATAACAACCTGTCCTTCTTAAGATGTCTTCTAATTATCATATTTGATTCTCCTATTTTACTTTTAATTCCGCTCAGGCAGTAATGAACCTTAGTAAAAAAAATGGAGCTCAATTGATAATTAACTGGATTTGATTTAGATTTGATTGTGAATTGAATTAATAATTATTAATGGATTTGATTGTAATTTTCTCAAAATTTTAAAAATATAAAATAATAACATTTTTTGGAAAATGTTTGCTTACTTTGCATCTTTTGGAATCAAGTGCATAGACTATTTTGCTTAGAGAATATTAGATGGGACATTCCCTATTGTTCCTGCAATATCGCCAACCACAAACAATTCTCCAACTTGCACTCACCATAACACTCTGTGAGGCTTGGCTTGATTTGCCTCATATGGGAATCACTGCAATTTCATTACTTTTTTTTCCTATGTGGCCATATCGCTGCAATTATTAAAACAATATGTTCTATTTAATATCTATAATCATTGCTGCTTTTAGTTCGTATGGGAACTTTATATAATCAAGAGATCTAACCGCTTCGATCTGTTAGGTGTCTAATTTAAAAAAATGGTTTTGGAAAAGCACAATGATGAGTTGCTGCTAATAGTATTGATAATTGCAAGAAAAAGACGTGTTATCTTTAGCCCTTCAGGAAATTTAAGATGTTTATTAGCAAGAAGTGATTATTTAAATACTACTCCCTTTTCAACAAAGCTAATGTCAATAATTTACTAAAAATATCAACTTGAGTATTAGTACAAAATCATAGTTATACAAGATTAATCTGAAATAGTTCATGTTAGAGATAGCCCAAAGTAAATCATAGTATTAATGTTGGTTTGTGTTTACATAACTCCATGATATGAAATGAGTTCAAGAGGCGCAACGAGTGTATCAGCAATAAGATACTCCATCTCCTAAATATAGAAGCTAGACAAACAATTACTCCCTTAGGATGGCCACTTTGATTTTTTGGAGAAATTAATTACAAAATTAATCACTTTAAAAAATCTAAAATTATATTTTTTCTTTAAAACTATTGTATTCTACTTATAAAATAGCCCATAATGTAATTACTTTATAATTTGGTGTTTTGATTTGCTTCCTTAACTTTAAAAAAAAAATAAAGGAATTATATATTTAGGAATTTTATATTTTAGGATTGGAGGGAGTATTTAAGCTTTAAATAACAGACTTCAAGCTTAATCTATTGTATTCTAAATTTATAATTTATAACCCGAAATATTCATATTGATTACACATAGCAACGATGTTTCGGTCAATGGATAGTTACATTAAACATGATTAAAAAATATTTCAGGAAAACCAGCACAAACTTATTATAAATAAACTACTTAAATAATTTCCTTCACAAATTAGTTATCCAATTCTTATATTATTAAGAATTGGAGATATCATTTATCATAGTGTGAACCAGAGTTATATAGGAGGCAATAGTGTCTTGTTGTCCAAAGAAGGATCAACAAGAAGATAACTTAATGCACAATCCAAGTCAAGATATCAATGATTTGAAGGAGGGATTCAGAGAGATGGATTTCTGAGCATTTTTTTCATAAGATTACTTATGGGCATATTTATTTATTATTAGATAGAAAACACCACAATCACAAAGGTAAAGCCTGTTTAGAACAATTCTCATAGTTATGGCTGGCTCAAGTTAAGGACATTCTTATATGAATAGGATCGATGTTGGACAAGATCAGAGGCAACTATTATGAAATTCTAATCATAATCAGCCCATGGCATACTTTTGGGTCCACCCTCTTGCAGTTGACTCATACTTCTGTTTGTCAGACTTGCACATATGAGCAATCTCTGGCACAAGCGGGTCATCCGGGTTTGGATCTGTTAGTAGTGAACAAATTGACAGCAAAACCTGTCATAAATATACATAGAAACAAACATATATTAGAAAGCTTTTGTCCAGGGAAAATAAAATGAAAGTCATCTTCTGAGATGGATGACATAATGGATCTTCAAGAGCTCCAAAACTTAACCTTAGATATGGTGAGGGCAGGGCTCCATTGTTCTTTGAGAATGTCAAGACAAATATTTCCATTGCTGTTTATATTGGGATGGAATACCTTGGTCCTGAATGCAACCTGTTTCCAATGCATCAATCAATATTTCAAAATTAAAACTGTTTCAGTTGCGACTGTTGTAGGTGTAGCAATGATCGACAAACATATTTTCAAAATCTTCTTCTCAGAAGATCAATATGGCTTTTCATGATAAAAAACTGTTACTTTCTAATATAAGAACTATTTGGGAGTAACTTTTGATCATAAATATAAGACATATTTCTAATATTTGTCAATGGTTTCCAAAATACCCTTATTTATACTATCTCAACAATATCAAGTATAGAGTGAGATTTAAGAGAGACAAGTTAGGATGTTTTAGAAAGAAACAGATCATGCTAACTCAACTAATATCTTTAGTACAATTAAATTAGGTAAATATGTTATATATTTAGAGGCCCGAGGCTTATCTTTCATGTTTCTTGAAGTTACCAAAAATTTCTAGATATTTATAAGCAAATCTTCCAACTGTCAGTATTTCATTCAGAGACAATAACATCTTGAAACATCATAGTAACACATAAATATATAAACAAACCTACAAACTAAAGAAATATAAGTGGAACCTTTAGGAATTATAAAGGATATTTAAAGTTCTTACTTTGGGAGGCTTGAAAGGATAATCAGGAGGAAAATGGATGCTAACAAGGAAAACACCACCAGAATAGGGACTGTCATTAGGACCTATAATGGTTGCTTGCCAATGGAACATATCTTCCCCAACAGGACCTGTTTGGCATCATAACAGCATGTCACAACACATTAAACAAAGAAAAAGAAACTGTTAAGTTAGTTGTTTTCAGGTATGCTCTACCTGCGCTGCATGATGTTGGGGGGTCTTTCTGCAAGTCTTTGAGCTCCTTCAGAATTCTCTTGGACGCCATTAACGTGTGGAAGGAAGAGGAGTGCAAACCAAATGGGAATTATAGTAAACTTCAGGAGAGGCCATGCATATTTAATGGAGGAAATAGGTGAGTGGTTTCCAGAAAGATTTTGAACGGACTCAAGAGTTCCATTTGTCCATTTTTGACTCATGAAAGTGGGCACAGTATATATTCCTCAACATATGGAGGAAGATAAGATATGAAGAATCTATCACCTTTCACAAATAATATAGGAATCTGAATGGCGTATTGGTGTTTGCCAATTCACATTGTTTTTCAATTTTTCCAAAGCTTTCTTCTGCTCCCACTTTTAATTTCCCATAATTTTGATCATTAGTTACAGAATCCATTATCACATCAATGACGCTGAAAACACCACAAATATACTCCTCAGATTTTTCTTATCAAATCAATAAAGTTCATAAGTAATTCTTAAAGGCATTGGTTTAACACTCAAGTAATTAATGTTAGATAGTAAAATCCAATGGCTGCATGGGACCATATTGCCACTTGCCAGTTGCCACAATACAGTTGTAAAGGCAAGAGCTGGTTTTCAGCATCCAATTGAGATACTGTAAGGCGCACACTCCTGCTTCTTTGCCCTGTCAAAATCTTTATATGTATATGTTATGTAAAAGAAGTAGCTTAAGTTACGTAAGTTTGAACAAAACGATTTAAAATTCTCTGCAGTATCAGAAGTTTGAGCGCACCAAAAGTCACTATTAGATCCAGTCATCTTTAATGTCAAGTCAAATTAGTTCTACATGTGTATTTTTCTCACTCTCCATTTTCTTTTTTAAAGTCCAAAGTTCTACTGTGTGAGGAAATGGAACTCGGTGGGATGAGTAGGTTGGTCCAGTTTCTAAAACATAAGAAGGCCCAACTAATCGTAAGAATGTGGCAGGGGACAACACTTTATTGAACAAAACCTTAATTTTTTATTTTTTGTGTAAATCAAATTTATTTTAAAACTATATAGTGTCCCAAACTTATTTTAACACCAACTCAAAACAGACAAACTTTTTGAGAATATGATAAAGTAGGGGAAACATAGTGTCACATTCCTTCTGAAGATGTCATGAACGATGCATACTCCCTTCTTCAAATATATTAAGTTGCTGACATCTCTGTAGTATACATTCTTGACAAAAAATTCAAATATCCCATTCCGAATACTCGTTTTTTTCAACTCATGTTCCACTTTTTCAACTGATTATTTCTGAGCATTTTATCATCTAGAATTTTTCACATTAGATAATTGAAGCTGAGGTTTTGGCTATATCAACGCAAACATATTTTACAGAATCAACACTTATAGAGAAATAATCAGCAATCAGTCTGCTAAACAGCTCATAACCATAATTACATATTACATATGGTTCACATCCAAAGAAACGTTTTAGTATATTAGATTACAACATGAATAGAGTCATGACCACAAACGAAATAGCCTCAATCAAGAATGTAAGAGTAGCAACATATGCTTGTTCCAAATCCAAACGTCTAGAAATCATGACTATACAGATACACACCGAAACAACTAACTTGATGCTCATGAGTTACAGATACGGTCAGTGATGGAGCCATGGAGCAATTGCTTCCTAGAGGGTGGAAACAGTATACAAGATATAGTATAGTGAAGAGTGAAGACTAGCAGTAAATGACTAGGGTCATGTCATCCTCCAAAAACTAGCATATTAGAAAAAGGAACATCTCACAGAATAGAACAGCCCTTTTGCCCCTTTCTTTTCTTTTTCTTTTGCTTTGGAGGCTGAAGAACAACTTTGATGGCCGCATCAAAAACTGCCTTCACGTTCTGTAATCACAGTTTCACACAAGGGTTGCTTGGCATCAATAAGGTTATGATATACTTTTAAACCAAGAATTTCTGAAGATGCGAATAACATTTACGTACCATTTGAGTTTTTGAACTGCACTCGACATAAACTGGAGCACCGATAAGTTTTCTTAGTTCTTCCCCCTTCAAAAAAGATAACAAGATCATTTATCAGTAAGTTTCAGTTTTGGCCTTTCACTTGTCAGCAAATTGATATGATGATTATGAAAAACAAATAACAGTTAATAGACAAACAAAACATATAAAAAAGCAGTAGCGTATACCTGAGCTGTGGTGATGGGCACGGCACCAGGGTGGTCTTGAAGGAATTGCTTATCATCCCGCAGATCTGAAAGAATGATTGAGCTGCCATGATTCATCAAAGCGAACTAACTAACACTTGTCTAACAATGAATCCATCAACCACAAGCTTTTAGCTTCCAGGGAAACATTCCTAATGCAGCTATATGTGAAACTATCAACTAATAATTTGGCACTGTAAACAACACTTATGTTGTAGGATGCTTGAAATGTAAATTCAGATAAATCAAGGATTTAAGAACTAATGCAAAAAATATCCTACACCTTTGCACAGAGTTGTATAATTCAAAGCCTGAGGTATATAATACAAAGCTACACTTCATTCCGTCTTGATGATCAAAGACACTACAAAGTTCAAACATCAAGACTTCGGAAGACTCAGTTTACAGAAAAGTAGAAATGGAATCAAGACGAAGATTTAATGAGGACACATCTGTGATTCAAATAAAAACTTAAGACATCCAACTAATATGCTGCTATTTTTTGAAAATAGGACCATTTATAAAAAAAGGTCCATTTATCTTGTGGTCCTAAGATAAGCTTCAAAGATTGGATAACATTCCTATTTCCATCTCTACTAAATCACATATTTTCTCATGATTATGTGGTTAGTTAAAATACATATATCCGCTAAACATCACAAAGAAAAGCTTATAAATTTGCTTCAGTAATCCTGACTTCACTGTTGTTCTCTCAGCTAAATTTGAATCCTGGGATGCAAAATTGGAAGGTGAGAAAAATATGCTAAGAGAGCAAGTTGGCAGTTAAGAAAATAGTAACAATCTATTGAAAAGCAACTACCCCTGATATTGGTTTATGGAATGTACATATAACATATACAACTCTATCACGTGTCACTTTGACATTGAAAATCTATTGAAGCATTCCCTCTCAGTCATAACTTAATGCTTGTAAACAATGAGTGCACTCTGATCTAGCCAGTGAACACTTGTAATAACTAATAACATATGCAAGTAAATGTAACTAAGGAAGAAGATTCTAACCAAGTTTTGTCCCAACAAGAATAATTGGGACACCAGGTGCATAGTGCCTCAGCTCAGGAACCCACTGGAAAAAGGGAGAATAATCATTAGTACGGAAATAAAAGGGACTATACAAATGTTAAACAATAAAACAAGTCTTACTTTCTTGGCCACATTTTCATAGCTTGCCTTGCTTATGAGAGAGAATGCTAGCAGAAATACATCAGCTCCACGATAGCTTAAAGGTCTCAATCTATTGTAATCTTCTTGGCCTGTTTTATGTCATTAAAAAATCAGAACAAAGACAGGACTTTTCAAAAGTACAAGAAAAATGACACATCACCGTTTACAGAAATTACCAGCAGTATCCCACAATCCTAGATTTACAGTGCTTCCATCCACAACCACATTTGCACTGAAATTGTCAAAGACGGTTGGCACATAATCCTGTCGCCAATGATTTCAAATAGACAAAGGATATCTCAGTTATGAGTATGCCAAATTATTCTCCTATGTTAACCAAAAGCAAGTCAAAGAGGGCAAAGTAAGTGGATTTTGAGATTATAGCATCACTTAAAATAAAGGAATAAAGCTTCAATGACTCAAACTCAAATTCATTAAGTTGCCAGAATTGCCGGTTCTTAACATTGAGTGCAATGTAGGGGAAACACTAAAGAATCCCGCCCAACAAAATGATTACTTTCTTTTTTTCCATGCCAAAAAATGATTACATATACAAACAGAAACATCTTAAGAACGGAAATGATAACAATCATCATCATCAATATATCAATATCAAGATATAATCTATATATTAAACATAAAGCTAATAACACTGTTGCTGAGGCTGATTTCCCAAACTTCAGACTCTATGCAAGAAAAATCGTGTACAATAGATCAAATTTCAAGCAAAATTTCCCCCTTTTCACATTCCACTCAACAAACCAGAAAAATCATTTGTAGTCAGAGATCAAATTTGAAGCACAAGTTTTTCTCTTTACACTTTTCCACCCAAAATATCAATCAACCACCAATCCAATTCAAAATACTCCTTGAAGAAAGGTCCACAAAGATCGTTTGATCAAAACCCACTCCAAGTTACCTCTTTTGAACCAAGATTAACACCAAAAAAAGATTAACCCAAAGATTAACAAAGAAAACACAAGCAAGAAAGACCCTTTTTTATCTTCAAAAACAACAAACCACACCCTCACAACCTTAAAACCCACAAACAAAACAAGTTCAAATATAAAGAATGTGAATCTTTCACAACCCTTTTCACACATTATCTAATAATGCACTGACCGTAGGGAAAGTATTGCTGGTATAGGAAATAAGCATGCAAGTTTTGCCGACGGCTCCATCACCAACAGTGACACACTTAATGAACCTTGAGGCACTCATTGAAGTTCACTTTTTTGTTCACACCCAGAAGAAAAAAACTTGATGGGTACAATTTTTTAGCTTTCCAAGCAGGAAATAGTGATTCAAAAGGCAAACTTGTTGATGAAGTTGTGATCTTTTTGAGAGGGGTGTTGGAAAATGAAGAATGGGAAGTGAAAATAGTGGAAAGATTGAATTTTGAGAAGTGGGGAGATGGGCCTATAGAGACAGCTCTTGCCAGCTATGGTTTATGAGACACACCTACTTCAATAGAGTACCACAATGAAATCTAGGGCCCTGATTCCACCAATTAACTTGTACCCACCAACTACCCTTACTTTCAATTTAT
This sequence comes from Mimosa pudica, assembly GCA_029929735.1. Taxonomy (NCBI): domain Eukaryota; kingdom Viridiplantae; phylum Streptophyta; class Magnoliopsida; order Fabales; family Fabaceae; genus Mimosa; species Mimosa pudica. Next base: position 13,016,287 of record JAKELP010000002.1, read on the forward strand.
TTATACATTTTTCTTCCCACTTTCTATGATTTCTTTTAGTGAAGATTGAAACTTTATTTTCTTTTGTATGTGATTAATTAAAAATCTAGGTAAACTTATAAAACAATATCTATTGGTGAATGATATACCTAAAGAGTTGGTGAATGATAGAGCATAAATGTATAATGACGTTGTATGATCCATATTACTGACCCCAAGTAGTGGGATAAAACTTTCTTGTTATTGTTATTATGTGATTAAAAATCTAAAATGATTGTTTCTTGATTGAAATATATGAATGATTTGATATTTTATGCTGATTAGCTCCTTGTTATTTTTATTATGTAATCCTCTATGTTAAATATAAAATTCATTAGAAACAAAGTAGAGAGAAACGTAGAGAGAGAAAAAGAGAAAGAGAGAAAGTGCTTGGTTTTTCCATGTCAGAGACTGTTCAGGGGTCACGGAAACAGCCCCCTGACCGGCCATCGGCCGGCAAAGAGGGGCCAGATCTGATTCCGAGTACCAAGGAGGGGCTTGGGGCTTCTTCGTCTCAAAACCTGGGGGGTACGACTGGGGTAGAAGAGACAGCGAACACTGCAGCAAGAAGGAAGATGCCGAGAACTACAGGAGCTTTCACGGGTGAGGTTTCTTTGAAGCCTAGGGTAGAGGAATGGATGAAAGATCATGAAATGGAGTAAGAAAATCAAGGCCCTAAGTCCTACAAAGAAGCGGTGAGACCAAACCCATGTTATGATGAGGAAGGGTATGAATATCCTTATAATGAGGATGACTGGGATGGGAGCCTTTTGACAAGCAATACAGAGGAAATGAAGAAGGGGGTCACCATTTTTGAGACGGAGAACGGGCCACAAATTTCTTTTTCAGAAGAAGAGAGATTGAGGCTAGGTAGGAAATGACAGTATTCTCTCATTATTAAGCTTCTTGGGAGGAATCTTGGCTATATGCAACTCAATCGAAAGCTTCAAGCCATGTGGGGACAATCTGGACAAGTAGACCTCTCCTTCATAGGAAATGGGTTCATGCTAGCTACGTTCAGGTCTAAGGAGGATTACTTTTATGCACTGGAAGGGGGGCCATGGCTAATCCAAAACCATTACTTGACTGTTCAGACATGGAAGAGCAACTTCAATCCATGGACTGAAAGAATCAAGAAGCTTGCTATATGGGTAAGACTACCAGGTTTGCCAGTTGAGTATTATGATAGAAATTTTTTTTTTAACTTAGGAAATCAGATTGGAACTGCCCTTAAGATTGATGAAATGACGTTGCGCCGTGCTAGAACAATGTTTGCCCGTATGTGCGTTGAAATTGATTTAGAGTCTCCTCTTATCCCCTCATATAATGTTGATGGTAATTCTTTGAGGATTGAGTATGAGGGGCTCCACTTGATTTGTTTTCACTGTGGGAAATTTGGTCATGCCATTGAACAATGCCCTGTTAAAAGAGCTCAAGAAGTAGATAAAGAAAAGGAAAATAGGGGGAATGAAGCTATGCAAGTAGAAATGATAGCCGGTGAGAACGGAGGTCAGGTGCCGCAGAAATATGGGGAATAGATGTTTGTGCAGGATCCAAGAAAGGGGAGAAAAGTATCTCAAAAGGCTACAAAATCAGGGCCAGGACAGGGAAAGATGGGAGAGAACACTGTTAATAAGTCTAGATTTGCTGTATTGGAAGTAGAAGATGACAACCTTGCTGTAGAGGAAGGAAAGAATGAGGTGAGTGATAGGCAAGTCCTAAGAGACTTCTCAAACAAAGGAGAGAGCGATAATGCAAGAAGTTACCGAGGGAAAGGAAAAAATGTAGAAACAAGAGGATTAAATAAAGGGGTAGAGAAAATCTCTAGGGGTCCAAACATAGCAGAAAGTAAAGAAAGGAAGTTTGGTGGTAGAGCAGGAGGAGGTGACAAGGAGGGAGAAGATCTAAAAGGGGAAGGCCAAATTAGAGGAATTGGCCAAGAGTCTGCGCAAGAGGGCGGGAGTAAAAAAAAGAGAGTAGGCTTGGATTTTTCACAGGAAATGAGGATTGAAGATCTACAAAACAGAGTGAGATTAGGCTCTCTTAGTGATAAGAGTCAGGGTAATAGTGAGACCGAAAAAGTGGATCAAGAAGAGACAGTCATGAACCCCTCTATTGTGAATCTGTCAGATCAAGAAATGGAGGTTGAAATAGACAAACCACCGGATCCAGGAAATGGTACAGAGTTAATGGAAATTAATGATGTGGAGAAGATTCTTGATAATCAAGAAGACCAATGGGAAGATGATGAACTTATTCATCAGTGCAATGGAGTTGAAGGTACTAATACCTTCTAAGCTGAGTAATAGGGTGTTGATCCTTCCATCAATAATTTTTTTAATGATTATTACATGGAATGCGAGAGGGGCAGCTGGAAAAGATTTCTGGACTGCTGTAAAGGAATTGAAGCGAAGATATAACCCGAAAATCTTTGTGTTAGTTGAGACTAGATGTAGTGGTGAAGTGGCCCAACAAGCCATTAAGAAAATGGGATTCAAAAATCAAGCTTTAGTTGATGCACAAGGGATGTCGGGAGGCATTTGGTTGATGTGGAATGATGACTCCATTCAGATCAAGGTTCTGAAAAAGCACAAACAGTTCCTTCATTGTGAGATTATGGGTGTATCAAGGTTCCCGTGGTATTTTACTGCAGTGTATGCTAGTCCCAGAGCTCAAGAAAGGCAAGAATTTTGGGCAGAAATGGAACAACTAGCAGTACAAGTGCGAGGGTCTTGGTTACTTTCAGGAGATTTCAATGATATCAAAAATAGAAATGAACAAAGGGGAGGGGGAGAAATTAATGAGAACAAATGCAAGAAATTCTGTGAAAACATAGAAAAATGCAGGCTTATTGATTTAGGTACAGAAGGTCCCCGATATACTTGGAGAGGGCCGAGAGTAAAGTTAGCAAGCAGATTGTACAAAAAACTGGATCGAGCATTGGCTAATGTAGAGTGGAAGATGAAATTTGGAGAAGCTAAAGTCAAAGTGGGACTGAGATCACAATCTGACCATCACCCACTATTAATCCATTTGAATACTAGTAACAAAGATAGGGGCGAAAGGCCATTCAGATTTGAAGCTGCCTGGCTCACCCATGCGACCTTTAAAGAGTTTGTAGCTAGTAAATGGACAAACACAGAGGAGGTTTGGAAGACCTTGAATAAAATGGAGGAGGAATTAAAACACTGGAATGTTCATACTTTTGGCCATATAAATCAGAGGAAAAAGGAATTGACAAGGAGAATTGATGGTGCTCAAAGGGCTCTGCAAGAGGCATACAACCCCCACCTTGAAGAGCTTGAAGCTTCCCTACAAGAAGAATTACGAGAGGTATTGATGCAGGAGGAGATTTTATGGTATCAAAAAGCTAGAACAAAATGGTTGAATGATGGTGATAGGAACACTTCCTATTATCACATGAAAACCAAGATCAAGAGAAGCCGGTGCAAAGTGACGTCCCTTAGGAATGAAAATAATGAATGGATTGATGGTAGGATTGAAGTAGGACAGCTTGTCAATGACTACTTTCAACGTCTCTTTCACGAGGAAAATGAGGACAGGAGATGGACCCACACTTATCATAATTGGCCAGAAATTGAAGCTGACTCTTGGAGAATGCTAGATGTCCCACTCACCAATGAGGAAATCAAGATTGCTATGTTCTCTATAGGAGGTTTGAAGGCTCCTGGAGAAGATGGGTTTCAGGCAATTTTCTTTCAAAAGTGCTGGGAGACGGTTGGTGAGTCTGTTTGTCGGTCATTACGACAGGTTTGGGAACAACCAAATCAACTCTCAGAAATCAACAAGACTCTGATCACGCTGATTCCTAAGATTGAGAACCCTGAGAAAGTAAAACAATTTCGGCCTATATCACTTTGTAATGTGGTGTACAAATGTGTCTCAAAGATAATTGTGAGTAGGTTGAAGAATTTAATGACAAAGTTGGTCTCCCCGTACCAAGTTAGTTTTGTCCCGGGAAGGAATATTCAAGAGAATATTATTATAGTGAATGAGATGATTCATTCGATGAGGAGAAAATGTGGTAAAAAGGGTTATATGGCCATAAAGGTTGATCTTGAAAAAGCTTATGACCGCATTAGTTGGAACTATATGAAGAAGGTGTTGGAGGAACTTAGCTGCCCACATGAAATGACAGAAAGAATTATGAAGTGTATCAACACGACCTCTACTAGCATTTTATGGCATGGAGACAAAATGGACCCCTTTCGACCCTCTAGGGGACTGCGACAAGGAGACCCCCTTTCCCCCTACCTATTCGTACTTGGCATGGAAAAACTAACTCACTTGATCCTTGATAGTGTGAGAGAGAGAAAATGGAGAGGATTGAGAGCAGGTCAAAGAGGACCTTTTATCACTCACATGATGTTTGCTGATGACCTTGTTTTATTTGCAGAAGCTAACCAAACAAATATGAATGCTATTCTTAATTGTTTGCAGGTTTTCGGAGAAATGTCGGGCCACAAAGCAAGTGAGGAAAAAACCGTGATTTATTTCTCACCTAATGTTGCAGGAAGAACGTGTAGAGACCTCTGCCGGATGAGTAACTTCAAACAAGTGGAGGAGCTGGGTCAATACTTAGGAGCCAATATCAGGTTTCCTAAAAAAAGAAGAGACAAGTATAAAAATGTGGTGGAGAGGCTGAGAAAGCGCTTGCAAGGATGGAAAGCTTCGAGTCTGTCCCTTGCAGGTAGGATATCATTGGTCAAATCAGTCACAAGTGCGATGGTGATGTACCCAATGCAACATGATAAATTGCCCCAAGGAATTATTGACGAGATTGAGAGGTTACAAAGGAACTTTCTGTGGGGGGAAGAAGAAGGTAAAAGAGTCTGGCACCCAATAGCATGGGAAAAACTTTGTAGCCCAAAAGAGCAAGGGGGGGTCGGTATTAAGTCTCTTAAGATCATGAATGAAGCTTTCTTGCTTAAGTTGCTTTGGAGACTTCATACAAACCCTTCTGATCTATGGGCTAGAGTTCTAGTTGGAAAATATGGTAGAAATTGGGTTGAAGGCAGCCAACTAATTGCGAAAGATTCTGATTCTCGTTTATGGAAAGAACTAGCCAAGCTCTGGAGTAGTTTTATGCAGAAGATACAGCGAGTAGCGGGCCCTAATTCAGGGAGTGAACTCATATGGAAAGCCACAAGTCATGATGAGTTTACAACAGCTAGTGCATATACAGAACTACAGGGTGTGACTGAATGCCCATACAGAACTACATGGATAAGGATTTGGAAGTTGAAAGTTCCTGAGAGAGTTAGGGTGTTTGCTTGGAGATGTGCACATAGAAAATTGCCCACTAATTCACTAACTCACAAGTGGAGTGGAGGGTCTGGAGTATGTTCTATTTGTAACAGACAGGAGGAGGACATATTACATGCCTTAAGGGATTGTCCAAGCGCAAATTCTTTATGGAGGAAAATGATCATACCAGCTAGAAGGGCAGAGTTCTTTGGCACAAATTGGTGTGAATGGTTCCAACAAAATCTGTCAAAACACTCTTCAAGTTGTGATGAGGAGATGTGGCCTGAAACTTTTGTAACAGGATGCTATATGATATGGTGGTGGAGAAATTTAAAGAGGAAAAATCCAGATTTTGAACTTCCTTCTCATGGGGATAAAAGTATTAGACAGAGGGTGGTAAATTATTTTCAACGGTGGGACATGGAGGTATGTAATACAATCAGAGGTGTTGTTACAGGAACCTCATGGAAACCTCCACAAATGGGCTGGTGCAAGTTAAATGCAGATGGAATGACATCCAGTCTTGGGTGGGGTGGCTGTGGGGGAGTAATTAGAGGGGATGAAGGAGGATGGATTCAAGGTTTCACCATGAAACTCAACACTAGCAATGCTCATGAAGCTGAAGCTTGGGGAATTCTTAAAGGATTACAACTTTGTTGGAACATGGGGATTAGAAAGTTAGAAGTAGAGTCTGATGCAAAAAATATAGTTCAGCTGTTTGCAGGAAAACAACCAAGAAGAGCACTGCTTGAACCTTGGGCAAGCATATGGTTAATGAGAAATCTGAATTGGCAACTCAAGTTTTGCCATATTTTGAGAGAAGGTAACAAGAGTGCGGATGCAATTACTGCACTATGCTGGAAGCTGCAGCAGGAAGAAGTGATCTGGGACACACCACCTGTGGAGATAGAACAAGTATTACAAGAAGACTCATGTGAACTTGAGGAAGCTCGCATACAGTGGGCTAGTGTGTAATGGGCGTTGCCCCTTTTCTTTACCTAAATAAAAAATATATAAAATTCATTTAGTTTTTTAATAAGTAAATTAGATCACTAGATTATTACATGTGTCACGTTTAATTGTATTATATGTTAATTTATGAGTTTAATTAATTGATTTGTAGTAAAATTATGTGCGATATATTTTAAAATGATTAATTTTGCATTCTTAATTTCTCAAAAAAAAAAATTAAAGGGTGTTATAATTAGGATAAAAAGGAGTAGTAAACTAGTAATCCTTTATAAGAGGAAAAAGGCTTTGCATATTTAATTTAAGAAAGGTACTCTTAAAATATTTAATCTCAATTCCGCTTTAATTAGTATGCCCCATTAGATACAGCACATTTGATAAGTAAACGACAACAGCAATTTATTAGTATAGAGTATATTTTGTTTTAAACTTGAATTCTGAAAATATAATTAATTGAAACGTTTCATTTGATTTTGTAAATATTTATTACATTGTCTTTCATATTCTCATTCTTGTGTCAATTCTTAAGAAATAGTGTATGGAATAAGATTGTGAAATTAAAATGAGTAAAATCAATGTGAGTTTTTTATAAATATGAATGCGTGAGTGAGTGTACATAAGTGTGAGTGAGGTATAATATAATGTGGGAGTGAATAACATCAATGTATAAACTAATAACTTAAGTTGGCCAAAAAAAACTGATAACTTAAGAATTTTATAAGAATATAACAAATGAAATATGGCGTCTAACTTTTTTCTTTTCCGATACATATCTGACTATTTTATTACTTTACACTTTCACCAATTTAATTGGTTAAAATGTCATTTTTTTCTTGAAAAGGTCATTTGGAATATTGGACTCTTTCATATAATTAACAAATCGATATTAAAAAATCATACTGGCAAGAGTTTAGTCGTTTACTTATTGTAGTTACTCGCTTATATTGGTCAAAAGTTTGAAAATCGTGATTCCATTTTGTCGGGAATGGTAGTACTATTAAATTTGTATGAGGCAAATTGCTTACTGCCTAAGAGTTAGGACCAACATTTGAAGCACTACTGTCGCTCCCTTAGCTTGTACTTTTCCAGGTTACTATTGGTAGGTGTTAGGCTGTTAGTTCATTAATTCATACTCGCTCTGGTCCTTATTACTCATATTTATGGTTTTTATTTAAATTATCTATATTTTTTATGAATAAAAACTATCTATATTGACAGAAGACAATTTACACACACATATTATGTACAAGGGTATATAAACGCAAGTGATTTTTAAATTTTTTTTGAGAAATTAACATATATTTTTAAACAAATAATTAATTCATCTAAGTTTCTTAATGGATTCACTCAATATATATTATAATAAGGAAGAAAGGCGTTTTTTAGAAATAATTACGGAAATTCAAAAGACAATAATCTTTCAGAAATTAAGTTGTCAGATTAATACACACACAAATACAATTCTGTCTTTGAAGACTACATAATTTTGGCACATTTTTAATTTAACCTTTATTTTGAAATTTTAACAAGCTTTAAAATATGTATTTTTTATAAAAGAAAATAAACCATCCTCTAATAGATATCATCAAATAAATTTAGAATTAATCAAGCCCAATTCCATGACTTGTTGCAATGATATGAGGTGAGAGTTAGAGCAGTTGCGTCTATATATATTTTCCTTTTTGGAGAAAAAAAGTTTTGGCAAGTTGTATTAGTATTTTCTTAGTCAATCTTGATAAACATCGGTTGGAGTAGGGCCGAATGTGGTGTCAATCTCCCAGTGCCTCAGCATTGTCATTTGTCAATGATTAATAACCAACCCTAACTTCTCCACCATTTTCACTTCACTAATAAAGTGGATTTAGTGACTAAATGAAAACTGTTAAAATTTTAGGGATGAAAAAAACACAATTTTGGAAAATTTGTGGTTAAAATAAAACAAATGAAATGTGTGTGAAAAGGGAAGAGATGCATGCTTGAGGAAAGACAGTCATCACTCATCACATGGGATGGAGGATGGTGACAGTAATTTGCATGAAAATGATATATGGGGGAGAATTGAATGCTTCTCCTTCCAGTTACGTGACAACTGCAAATACTTTGGACCACCTTTTGCCTTAATGAGGAAGCCAAACTCACAGAATTCATTGTGGCTTATTTTACTAGAATAGCAATATCTTTTTATCCATCGCGTCGCATTTCGCATGTATACCTTTCTATTGGATGCAATCATACTTCAAAGTTGAAACACTATCAGGTACATTAATGCGCCCTCATCTTTCCAAAAATATTAACAATAATATTGGTTTGTTATTTTGTGAGGAATTCAGTGCTGATAAATTCAACCATAATCATTTAGTGAATATTGTTTATAGTTTTAAAATTGGCTACCCCAGTTATTTTTCGAAGCTTTCTTTAAGCCAAAATTATCCTAGCAAGAGCTCCTCAAGGCCTATCACAAAACTCGTAGTATAGGGTGCCGTTTTTTAAGGGACAATTGCAATTAGCTCTTAAATAAAAGACTTAATTTCAAAAAAGTTTCAAGAAGTTGTTAATGACACTATCATTAACAAGTGCAATAACATTCATTAATAAATGGTAATAACTCCTTAGAACTTATTTAGAATTAAGTCTTATTTGGGTCTTAAGTGCAATTGTATTCTCTCTTTTTTTCCAGAATAGCATGTAGTATATATATTATCACCCACCAAGGCACCAACACTAGAGATTTCCTTTGGAGAAAAAACAATAAAGATTAACCTTCTTTGAGATATATTGGGGACAAAAAATACACACGCGCGCACATCTTGCAATTACTTTTGTTTAATTGCTACGCAAAGATTTTTCCATAATATCTGGTTACTTTTTAGCTCATAATTCCTCTTCATCAAACCACCAGTTTGCCTCATCGTCAACGGTGATGTCCACAGCAGATTGGAAACAATTATGGAAGCTCAAATTAATTCCAAGGGTCAAGCAGTTCATTTGGCGAGCCTTAAACAATTGTGTAACTACCAAAGATGCCCTTCACCGTCGCCACCGTGGTCCCTCGAACCTTTGTGCCATTTGTGAGACGGATCCTGAGACTTTGGAGCACCTCTTCTTCGAATGCCCATGGACAAAGTGGGTTTGGTTTGGAAGCCAACTGAGTATAAGAGTCGAAGATTTTAAAGTCACTAATTTCATGGCTTGGTGGATTAATATTACAGAGAAATCAAATCAAATCACCGAGGATCAGATCTACCAAATAACATTGATCTTATGGAACATCTGGAAGCAAAGAAACGAAAAAGTCTTCAACACAAAGGACCCAGACCCACTTGCTGTTATCCGCACTGTAAGTAAACATAATATTGATTATATGACAGCCAACTCATCTTTGTCTTGTGTTAATCATGTAGGCAATTCCGCAACAAAGCTGAAGCAGTGGTCCAACCCGCCGACGGGCTACCTAAAAATCAACTTGGATGGATCTTTCACCAACTCTTTCACTGAAGCTGGAATTGGTATTGCTTGTAGAGACTCTGAAGGAAGCTTCAAGTGGGCATTTATTGATAAAGTAAAGTCTATTTCAGCATTCATGACTGAAGCTTTGGCATTGAAAAGAGCTCTTCTGCTAGCTCTTGATCTCAGTTATGATAAAGTGGTGTTTGAAACTGATTACTTGCTTCTTAAACGAAATATTGACAAAGGTGGGGTGGAGATTTGTGAGTGGCAATGTCGCAGTATTATTCACGAAATTCTGCAGCTTCTTGCATCTCAAGTTGGGTTTTCTATTTGTTTCACTCCTAGGGAGGGAAATAGAGTCGCTGATCATCTTGCAGCTAGAGCTTATAAAGAGGTGTACCCTACTGGGTGGGTTTACACACCATCACCTCTTTTGTCCCAATTTCTAGCTTTGGATGTTAAGAAATTGAATGAAGTTCGCGAATCATGCCTCCATCACCTTCCCTCAGTTGTTCATGACACGAGTGGAGTTCTTCTACCTTTTTCTCCCTCGATGCATTGTTCCGGCATAGGCTAATAAAGCTACATGCTTGTAATTTTCTGCTTCTACTTTAAAACTTTTTCATGTTTGATGTATTGTATTCTGGAACTTGCATTATTTTATCAATAATAGAAGGAAATTTCAGTTCAAAAAAAAAAAAATTGCTACGCAAAGATTAGGGATTCAATTCCAACCAACAAAACCATAAAAGTCCTTTCTACTAATCTCATCATAAATAAGTACACACACAATATGTCAACGATCACTGAAATTGTCAGATTAATCCGTATTTAAGTAAACCAATCTTACAGATATTACTAGTCATTACCTTTTGGGACTCTTTTCGGAGTGGTGGAACAACTAGCTACCTAACTTTGATTACTATTGGTATTATTGGTTAAGGGAGTACTCCCTCCGGTCCCAAATGTAAGAGCTAGTCGTCAAAAAAACGCTTCTTAAGAAAACATGTGAATGTTAGTTGGATGTCTGGAGTTAATGCTTCTTTTCCAAAATTGCCCATATTTATTATGGTACTTTTAAAAGAGAGAAATACATAAACATTAATAAATATGAAAGAGAGTTAGGGGTAAAGTAGGAAAAATGCATTAAATGAGGAGAGAATATGGGATGAGCTCTTACATTAGGGACCAAAACCATTCAAATTTTGGGCTCTTACATTAGGGACCGGATGGAGTACTATATTACATATATCACCGTAGCTTTAACAAATGAAAATTGAAGGCACAAGCTGTATCATTTATATTACAGATAAATTGAGGTCATTGACATTGAGAGAAAAGTACTTATATATTTGAATATTTAATATAATTTTACATTAACCGAAAACAACTTAATTTTAATAAATATGTCTTCTGTTGGGTGGCTACGTACAAGTCATAGGTTGGGGCTAATAGGACAAATTTTTTTTTATCGAAAGCTAATAGGACAAATTTAGCTGCTTAATAGACACAGCAACTACATGTGCACATGACGGAAAATTTAATATAGCGAGAGAGCGATCCATGTGCAAGCATGTTTTGCAGCACAAGGTTTTTTACGCTCACTAGCCTCTTAGATTCCACCTACTAAAACTTTCTTTATTACTGTCTTTGAAAAACTCCAACATCAAAACAAACAAATATGTACATTAAATATATGGGTATCTGACCCGATTTCAACATGATTTAGTGTACTAATAAGTAATAACATAACAGAACTCTATAAACTCATGTTCACGAGAGGTCAGATTCATGATCTTTATCAAAATTTCCGCACCTGCCTTCACCTAATAACAACAATCAAGGACTGTGTTTTAACTAACAAAATTAAATACTACCTCCGGTCCCTAATGTAAGAGCTAGCCGCCAAAAAAACGCTTCTTAAGAAAACATGTGAATGTTAGTTGGTTGTCTGGAATTAATGCTTCTTTTCCAAAATTGCCCATATTTATTATGGTACTTTTAAGAGAGAGAAATATATAACCATTAATAAATATGAAAGAGAGTTAGGGGTAAAGTAGGAAAAAATGCATTAAATGAGGAGAGAAAGTGGGGTGGGCTCTTACATTAGGGACCAAAACCATTCAAATTTTGGGCTCTTACATTAAGGACCGGAGGGAGTAATATAAAAGATACAATCATGTAAACTAAAAGTTTTTGTTTTAAAAAATTTTGGAATTGGGGTGGACTTACAAATTCTTTAATAAGACTATACATATATATTATCCTTCCTTTAGAGCCAAAGTCCAATGTCGATTTTCTGATAAAAAAAGTCCAATGTAGATCAAAGATCAACCATGAGAGGGGGCAGCACGTTTTTGTTGAATTTTCATATGTATTTTACCTCGTGATTTTCACAGTGAGCGTCATGTACCAAACAGAGGGTAATGCCATAAAAATGAATGACAAAGTGACAAAATATGGTTTTTTTACCAAACATTGAGGTCAAGTGTATACTTATTATGCAACTAATAAATGTACTGTGTTTTTAAATGTGATCTTCATGATATTCATCATAAAAGTGGTATTATGGGTGACATCTTTCTCACCTTCTCTTGGCAATGTAGTAAAGAAAAGCAGTTCAATTAAATGCAAGAAGCCATGACAAGGACATCATCATCTGAACCATTGAATGACCGGATGTTGTTTAGCCAAGTAAATGCATGTGCTTGAAATTCAAGGTGCAATAATCTCTTATTCTTTTTAACAAAAACCCGAAATATAATGCATTGGTTCCGTTTATAAATTTCTTATTGGAAATATTTAAGCATTTAATGTGATTTTATCATATGGTCTCTAATTGTATTCTCTAGCCTAATCTTAGCTTTTTCTCATATTACTACATTTTCTTTCATACTTTTTTATTAAATATTTTCTCATATTTCATCTCACGATTTGTTTATCTCATTTAATTATCAAAAAAGATGATTATCTCATTGCTCTCCCTTGTTTTCTCCCTATAAATAATTGAACTTTTTAACTGTGTAAGTTGAGTAATTCGATTATGAGGCTCTATGAAAAAAAAATTAATTATGAGTTATATTTAAAAAGGGAAAATCACAATCACAATAAAGTTTCTTGAGTTATCTTGTTGATCAAACTCCTTGATAGTGGAGGAGGGAGCTAGTCTTTCATATGATTATGGGGCTCCTATATCTCATTATAATTATTTCTCTATGAGGGACCTAATTGCATTGTGATTTCCCTTATTACTTCCCGTAAGAAGATTTTACTTAATTTGATTAGATTAAAGATGTCAGTTAAGTTAATAATTATCACATGATATTACGAATATCCACCCTAACCACAACCTTTATCCTCACTATTTCTCTCATTTTTGTTTATTATATATATTGTTAAACATTATCAAGTTTAATTTGAAAAAAGGTTATAGGAACAAATTGAAGGAGTTTTTGGTCTCAAAAGTTGGCTATTTAAGGAGAAATGTTCTGTCGCATATCCCCCTTATCGGCTTGCATAGTTGCATGCGCGGGTAGTTATACATGCATCAGCAACGGGAAATTTTTTACCGTTTCGATTACATTCATGAGATGATCATCTCATTTTTACCACATAACTTCCTCATATATATCATTGGATTAGAATATCCTATAGTTTTTCTTAGCCGAAAATATATCCAATAAATTAACTGGTGAAATGCCCTCTCCATTGAGCTCTTTCTTAATCTAACCCCCAGGTAAATCAAACTGTTTCTGTTATATATGTGTGTGTATATATAAAACAAACTACTGTTCCGTTGACAAAAAATGGCTGTTTCCATTTACAAAACAGCGCACGAGGGAATTATGATTCTCCATTTAGGGTAACTCAGAGACCGATATGTCAGAATATACCCAACAAAATGGAACAGCCCACTTTGGCTCCAAATTCTCTATTTGCCTCTCCTGTCTCTCTATTTTATTTTTATTTCCATATGGAAAATTAGTTTAATTTATATGGGCACTTCTCAAGTAGCATTAAGATAGGACGATATATTATCGGGATCAAATTCTAAAACTAAGAGTCTTAAAACATTAAATTGTCCCCTAATTTATGTTCAAGTATATCTTTTATATATTAGCACTATTGACTACTATTTAATCCAATCGTAAATATAAGATCAAGCTAAGTTGATTTTTGGTGAAGATTAAGAAAACAAAGTAGGCTACTAAAATTTAATATATGTTACATGTGTAATTAGATAGATTATATATTAGACTAAAATGAAGAGAAAACAAGTTTTAAATACATTTTTAGTTCATTTTAAATCCCTATTTTTGGAGGTAGTATTAAATTCCTAACATGATGTTATTGATGAATCATTATTAAAATATTTAGGTACAAGAAATAAACTATTTATCACTTCCTCAAAAACCAGCTGCAAGTGATTTCCCAAAATCTACTATGTCAATTGGTGCAGGCAAGAGGTATTATATATTGATAGGAGGCAAATAAAAGTGCTGCTATATAAGGATTGAGCGCCCCATTCGAAACCTGCATTTCTCAAATCACAGCCCTTTATTACATTTAATGGTTCAGAATATCCCACCATCTTCAAAGGTTGTATTAAATTCATAAATATATATTTAAATTCATAATTAATATGTATTTATGACAATTCTAAAAAAAGATTTACATATGTTAAAGTAAATGACCGGAAGCACAGCTTATTGTGTGTGTGATTTTTTAAAAAGCTTTGTTTTAAATTCACGCGCACACGTGTGAGTATTTATATTAAAGGAAATTAAATGACAATATTAGGTACGTGTAATAATGTGTGTATATATTTCTGATAAAAAATGTGTGTGTATATATCAAATGAGTCTTGCTTTGAAAAACAATAATGCATATAAGCAATGAAGCTTTGATTCTTTTTTTTAGAGAAAAGGGCATATTTTTCGGGATATATAATGGCAATTTTTTTTTGGGATGGTAGGAATGTAGGATGTTTGATCCATTACATGAGATAAAAGGTTGTATTTAAGAAATGCAGGGAAAAAGTATATTAAAAAAAATGCAGCAGTCCGGAGCTAGCGTTCGATTTGAAGTACAAATGTCGCATCCTAGTTAGCTATTGGACCTATCAAGTTTGCTATTAGTTTTTTTAAATCATGAATAAGATTCAAAACTGTAATATGGAAGTCGTTCAGAACGAATTGTATACAAACTACAAGTCAACAACTTGTTCCAGCCTAGCATTTTGGTAAACACATTTTAAAATATAGCATTCGGGTATTGTTTTTATAGCATATAGGTAACAAAAAATCCAACAGTTTAATTGAATGGCCGAGAACATAAAAAGATGAATAAAAAACCACATCTAAAACTAAATGCCTAATTCAACCAAAATATTACCCGAGTTTTCCTCAGAAACTAACAATTTTCTTAGTTGTCTCTATTTTCTTTGTTTGGGCCAATCTTTGTCTCCCTCTATATATCTGCCTTTTTTCTGCATGTGGAAAATTGGCTTCTTAACACCTCCTACATATTGATCAAAGTAGGAGGATATTTACTCTAATAATAAGCATGGCCATTCCTAGACATGTCCTGCTTTTAACTGCACTCCTTTCCACTGTTTCATTCACCTTTGCTTATGGACAAGATCAGCAGACTACAGTCTCTTATGATGGAAAGTCTCTAATCATCAATGGAACACATGAGCTTCTTTTCTCTGGTTCTATCCATTACACTCGTAGTCCTCCAGAGGTACGTATGTGTACATTAGCTAACAATGTTATGAACTTATATACTTTTCTCAACGGATAGACATAATATATAATGGTTACGTTGTGCATGAATGGGTTTCAGATGTGGCCAGACCTTCTTAACAAGGCAAGACATGGAGGCTTGAACGTTATTCAGACTTATGTGTTTTGGAACGTGCATGAGCCAGAGCAAGGCAAGGTAAAACCACATGCACATTTTTTGGTTGTAGATAGCTAGACGCAACAAACCATGTTCCTTCCTATATAGTTCTTGCCTACTTGATCATGTCTCTATGTGTGACTTGGTTTCCTCCATGAATTATGCAGTGGAACTTTGAAGGAAACAATGATTTGGTGAAGTTTCTAAAGCTTGTTCAACAGAACGGAATGTACGTAACCCTTAGACTTGGACCCTTCATCCAGGCAGAATGGAATCACGGGTATGATAAAATTTCTCATAAATATTTAATGTCCTATGGGTTAAAGTGCGAAAATGGCCACATAATTGTCATGAAAGTGCAAAAATGACTATATAAATTTTTTTGGAGCAACGGATCAAAAAAGAAAAATTTGGAGCAAATTAAAACTGTCCATCAAATTTTAAAATTGGGGCAAAAATGTCCATCATCACAGTTAATTTTTTTGACTTTTTCACTCATCATCCTCCGTCGCATCATCATTCTACAATGACAAATAAATACATAAGTTGATGCATAAAAAGTCAAAAAATTAACCGTGCTAGCTATTTTTGCCCCAGTTTTGAAATTTCGATATACAATTTTGGTCCAAAAAAATTTTACATGCTCATTTTTGCACCTTCATGATAATTACATGTACATTTTTGCAGTTTAGCTCAAGTCCTATTTATATCTGCCCTTTACTATCAGGGAATACTAATTTTCTTGTTTGTACAATGTTTACAAATATATCAGAGGCCTTCCATATTGGCTAAGAGAGGTACCAAACATTATATTCCGCACTGACAATGAGCCCTTCAAGGTACTTTCATCCGCATTCTTCATGACTTTCAACTTTTGATATCATTTTACATTCAAGAATATAAATGTTATAGCATTCAGGCTAAAATGCGTTATATTTGCAGTTCCACATGGAAAGATTCGTGTCAACAGTGATTAATAAAATGAAAGCTGAGAAGTTGTTTGCTCCCCAAGGAGGTCCCATCATCTTGGCACAGGTTCCTAGTCCTCTCAACTGGTTTCTTATATGATTATAATTCTGCAGAGATATCTGAGAAGTTAAAAACGTATCTTGCTGTTTATTTTGGGGCAGATTGAGAATGAGTACAATCATGTGCAAGAAACTTTTAAAGCCCAGGGAGCTAGCTATGTTCAGTGGGCTGCAAATATGGCAGTGTCAAAGGATGTTGGAGTTCCATGGATCATGTGTAAGCAAACTGATGCTCCTGATCCAGTGGTGAGTTTTTGAAATCTTCAATGCATATTTAGATCTATTTCCATGAGATATTCTCTATATTTTCTGAGATTTTGCATGCATGTTTGGTTTGTAGATCAATGCGTGCAATGGAAGGCAATGTGGGGATACCTTTTCTGGTCCCAACAAACCATACAAGCCTAACATATGGACTGAAAACTGGACTGCCCAGTAAGAACAACATAAAAATCCAGCTTGGTCATTGTCAATCAGCATATGATGGTTCTTACTAAGCTCTAAACACGTTGATATTGGTAAATTGCTATTACAGATACAGGGCTTGGGGAGATCCAACATCTCAAAGAAGTGCAGAAGATATTGCCTATTCAGTTGCTCGCTTTTTCTCTAAGAACGGATCACTAGTCAACTACTACATGGTAATGATCTTATCAATATTAAGCAATCTTCGTTTAGACCAAACCAACAGGAAAACCATTGCCTCTAACTTCATTCTTAACTCTCATAGTACCATGGTGGAACAAACTTTGGTAGAACCAGCTCAGCTTTCACCACAACTCGTTATTACGATGAAGCTCCTCTTGATGAATATGGTCTGCAAAGAGAACCAAAATGGGGTCACCTCAAGAACCTTCACAGGGCTCTGAACCTTTGCAAGAAGGCTTTGCTCAAGGGAACGCTTAGTGTCACCAAGCTGAGTAAAAGAATTGAAGTAATTCAGCATCTCTTGTATTGGATGGTTGTTATTGTAGTTGTTGACTTTTGGCAAATCTAAAGAGAAGGAAATATTTGTCTATGTTTTGCAGACTAGGGTCTTTGAAAAGCCAGAAAGTGGTATATGTGCTGCTTTCTTAGCTAACAACAACACACATGAAGCAGAAACAGTAAACTTTAGAGGCCAAAGATATTTTTTGCCGCCACACTCCATTAGCATCCTCCCTGATTGCAAGACTGTGGTCTATAACACTCAAATGGTAACATATTTGTCCCACACATAACAACATTAACTAATTGGAGAAAAAAATTGATTTCTGGAAATGAGGCTGAATCTCTAACTTATTCACACTTACAGATTGATACACAACATAATGCAAGGAACTTCAAGAGACCAAGAATTGCAAACAACAATAAGTGGGAAGTGTTTACAGAAGCCATTCCAAGTGCACAGGACGTGCCACCCAACCAGAAGTTTCCTTCAGAACTTTTCAGTTTACTTAAGGACACCACTGACTATGCATGGTACACCACTAGGTGAGCTTCTTTCTCCTACCTTATAAACCTCCAATCATCTTGTGTGTATGGACATAATATCGGTACCTAAAACTTGCAAAAATATTGCTGCAGCATCATGTTAAGTCCAGCAGATATGCCAATGAAGAATGGAGCATCCCCTGTGCTTCGTGTCAGTAGTTTTGGCCATTCCTTGATTGCATTTGTAAATGGCGAATACCTTGGTAAGCACGCAAAAATGTCAATGGAAAGTGACAACCATTGTTATAAGTTAAACAATGGATTTTGATATCAAAGCATTTTTATGGTTTTAAGGAACTGCTCATGGAAGTTATGAAGAACAAAATTTTGTATTCGAGCAAAAAGCTAAATTTCAAGTTGGAGTCAACCACATAACTATTTTGGCCAGCACTGTTGGACTCCCAGTAAGAAGCAAAACTTAATCTTTCTTCTTAATTTGAAATACTTATTAAGGAAGTCATCATATAACTTTCATATCCATTTTTCTTATTCAGGATAATGGTGCATACATGGAGCACAGGTATGCTGGACCCAAGTCTATAACCATCCTTGGTTTGAACGCAGGAACCATTGATTTGAGTGTCAACGGATGGGGCCATCAGGTAAAATCTGAGTAAATTTGGTAGATTGGCAACGTGTATACCATAAAACACACATTGATACATTCAAGTATTCAACACATAAAATAGCTGATTGGGATCACATTGCAGGTTGGTCTCAAAGGAGAGAAACTTAGCCTCTTCACTGAGGACGGATCAGAAAAGGTGCAATGGAAACCAGTCAATGGACCTCAGCCAGCTCTCTCTTGGTACAAGGTATTATACATGTTTCAAGACCTATCTTAGTAGTTCTAATCATTTCACTTATCACACACAGACACACATTATATGATTTAAAAAAGAAAAGGCAGCTATGAATGTTTTGTAGCCAACCATCTATAACACATTGTGTGTTCCATTTTGCAGAGACATTTTGATGCCCCAACAGGAAGAGATCCTGTAGCCATTCGAATGAATGGCATGGGAAAAGGCATGATTTGGATTAACGGTAACAACATTGGCCGTTACTGGATGAACTACCTCTCTCCTCTAGGACAGCCCAGTCAGTCAGAGTAAGTAAAATTGAATGAACCGATTTTCATACTGCTCCCTCCAATCCTAATCACCACATTGAATTTTTTTGTTAAAAAAGTTAAGAATGCAAAATAAATCACTTGACATTGTTTATATTTATCTTCTTCTTTCAAAACTTATTTATTTTATTTATAAACGGACATATTCTATCTAGCATATGTTAACATATAACGGTCTATTTTACTTAAATTTTTTTTTCAAAAAAACATCAACTTGATATTATAATTTAGAACATCTGACTATCAAGAGTATTACTAAGTACTAAACTTTCAAACACATTCTATCTAGCATATGTTAGCATATAAATCTATCTAGCATGTGTTAACATATATTGTCTATTTTACTTCCTTATTTTTTTTTTTCAAAAAACATCAACTTGATATTATAATTTAGAACATCTGAGTATCAAGAGGATTACTAAGTACTAACCTTTCATCAATAGGTACCACATCCCAAGAGCATGGCTGAAAGACAGAGACAATTTATTGGTCATATTGGAGGAAACTGCAGCA
Organism: Mimosa pudica; assembly: GCA_029929735.1. Classification (NCBI taxonomy): domain Eukaryota; kingdom Viridiplantae; phylum Streptophyta; class Magnoliopsida; order Fabales; family Fabaceae; genus Mimosa; species Mimosa pudica. The sequence goes on from JAKELP010000002.1 coordinate 13,036,039, forward strand.
ACCCCAGAAGAGACAGAAATACTAACAGTGCACAGAGACACAATCTGCAGCCACATTACAGAAGATCATCCTACAAGACTCAAACTCTGGAGTGAGATCAATATTAAGCAGGTCCCAGAAGCTGCACTGAAATGTCCAAACCATAAGAGGATAGTGAAGGTAGAGTTTGCTAGCTTTGGAAACCCAACAGGTTTCTGTGGTGACTTCATAGTAGGCAATTGCAGCCTACCAGCAAAGCAGATAGTAGAGCAGCAATGTCTAGGAAAGATGAAATGTACAGTTCCATTGGAGTCCAATGTGTTGTTCAAAAATGGTGGTGCTTCTTGCATTGGTATCAAGAAGACTTTGGCTATACAAGTCAAGTGTGCCCATACGAAGCCTCATAGATTGATAGTTGGAAACACAAGGACTTGAAAGTTCAAAACATGAACAGTTTTTATGGCCAATGGGTCCTCAGATTTTTTATATACAATTTTTTCATTGGTATATTTTCTGCACATTCTTTAATTGTTTGTACATGACATAATTCTTGTTTCTTGAGTGAGTTGTAATGATGGACAAAGATGAAAAGTTATTTACAAATCAATAATTTTTTTGGTTCACTTTTTTATTCACAATGTAATGGGGAATTTAATTATGTCAATAATAATCAAATAAAGAATATTTTAAGTTTTTTTTAATCAAATCGTTGATTTCATCTATGTATTATATACCTGGAACCACCTCCCCTTAGTCAGAAAAATGAGAAGCGTGTTGTTCCACACTATAAGATATAGATCTAATATGTATGTCTCCTACACATTTTTCTTATTTGTCAAGTCCAAGTAAACTTGCTTTATTGAAAACTTTAAAGGATATTTTCACATTTCAATCAGTGTAAACTATTGTCATAAGCAATCCATTCAGATGATGTCGATTGCTCTCTTTGGTCCTAAAAGTTTGTTTTTTTTTTTTTTGAGGTATACTTATATAACATGCACCGTGCCTGCAGAAGAAGCGAAGGAATCCCACATCAAAGTTGAAAAAACAAATTCTACAAATCTAATGGGAGTTGCTTCCCTCCTCTTCACTCCTTATTCTCTACACCCTAATTCTTTTTAGGTTCAAATTTTTTTATTTGATCTTCTCATTAGATTCTATATAAAATTAGTGACAATTTGATATATTATGAAAAAATGATTCAATTTTCAATTTTTAAATGATTTTTCGAATATTCAATGTTTAAAATTCTCTTTGGAAATCATATAAAATTGAAAACTGAACCATTTTTCCATAACATATCAAAATGTCTCTAATTTTATGTAGAATTTAATGGTAAAAATTAAACAAAAAATTTGACCCCAAAAATACATTTTTTGGGTGTAGAGGATGAAAGAGAACCCTCTACATAATGCATGATTCTCTCTCCTCAAATGTTTAATTTAAAACTCACGTAGGTTTAAGTAAAGTGAGCCTTATGTAAGAATCGGAAGATTGATTGCTTGGTTGAACAAATAAATTTATACTAATGTATCTTATGTAACCTTAAAAACATGAAAAATATTACACACACAGACACATATATTGATCGAAATCTATATGCTTAAATTCTTTTATTTTTCTTATTTCTGTAGTTTACATCTAACTCAATGCCGATAATTTAATATGTTACAAATTTATACTTGCTTTCTCTTCATTCAAGTTCTATTTTTAATATTTAGTTGCATTTTTTTGAGTTTGCCTTTTTTTGAAGATATTTAATGAGTAACTTTTCAGTCATTAGCTGTTTAATGCTTTAATTATAATCTCGGTGATTTTCTTGACCATATTGTACTCTCTTTCAATAATTATACATTGTTTTTTACTAAGATTCAAATATATATATTTTTATTAAGATCAAAAAATAAATTGGATACATAATTGACAGGAATTGGTTAAAAGTTTATGGTTACACTAGCCGTTAACTCGCGGTCAAACTTGCAATATAAAATTAATATAATTTAGTCATAATAAAAAATATAATAGCATTAATCATTACGAATATCAAAATATAAATATAATAAGTACTCTGATCCTACTTATAAATGTACAGCTTTATCTACTTCACTTCCAAGAAAAAAAAAATTGGAAATCATGTATCTTATACTCCCTCCGGTCCTAAATATAAGACCTAATTGACTTTTTTGAAAAATCCTAAAAAAAGCAAAACTAAGTTAATTATAAATTGATTTACCTAATTTTTTCCCTTAAACTAGTTTATTTTACTTATAAACTAATGGATAATTTAAAAATATATCAAATATGTCATGATTTAATAGACTATTTTGCAACCTTAACCTCTCCAAAAAAAAGTCATCTAGGTCCTATATTTAGGACCGGAGGTAGTATTTAGGATCGGAGGAAGTAAAATACAAGACATAATTAAAGGACTTGTTTAAGTTTCTTAGTCTGTACAACATACACCAGAAGTCAACTAATAGAGTATTAATTTATTGAGCCCCAACTTTGGCAGCAATTTGGTAAGCCACCAAAATTTCATAACTCGGAAGTTGGTATAGGCATACTTTTATATAACTAAAAGGACATTTGCATAATATTCATTGCTCCACATAACAGAGGTAGGGTATGAGGAAATTATAAAGTAATAGTATCTCGAATTATTTCTCTTCCCTATTGTATCTCATTCCATACATGTATATTCTAACTATGAATGACTTGATTAGGAACAGAATGACGATAAAAACCGGTAAAAAAGGGGTCAAAATCTCAACATTCCTACTTTATTCACAGATTCTAACAGCTGAAGAGTCCTCGGTAAACTCCTTTACATCTTGAAAATGTGGCAACCAAACCTCAGCAAAATTCAACTGCAAATGATGGACCGATCTCAGTAGAGTTATCATAAAAAAGGGAAAGGAATATAGGAAGCACCTGATAGTTGGGAATAGAATAAAATGAAAGAAGTCCAAAAGAAAATGTTAAAGAGAGTGAAGACAGAGAAAAGCAGTAATACAGTTCCCCTTCCCCGGTTTGGGTCCAAAGGAAAACCCATGAAACATATGGGATGAAAGGGAATTATGAGTAGTGTACAATGAAAATTGGAAATCCTTCTTTATCCTTATCTTAATATTTAAGAGCACCAGTCCAACATAAATTAAGCCAAGAGCAAAGGCAAAATCTTTTAACTCACCTGAAATATGCCACAACCTTGGAAGCAGTAAGGGCCTTATTTGAGACGCAAGGATGATGATGGATAAAAACAAAAGAATTAATCTTCAGAATAATCCTGATTCACCATATATTAACATACAGGATCGTTTGATTCGTTCCAGAATATCAGGACAAATCGAAAGATCCTTGGCCTTCATTGATTGCAAAGAGTAGCTTCTTGTACATAATTTCCTGTTTCGAGTTAGACATCAAAATTTAGTCCAAAATACTGCAATATCAACATGAAAGAACATGCATGCTCGGGTAACAATGGTAATTTTTCCAAAAAAAAAAATATCTGATATTACCTTGGTAGAATAAGGAGGAAGCTTAAGGTAATTAGCACATGTCATGACACTGGGCAAGTCATCATCTGCTGATTCTGATGGTCCATTCCCAGTAGACGAAGCATTAGCCACATTCGCCGATAGCTGCAAGTTGTAAGAAAAATAGTGTTAATAAATAACAAATAAAGATACTAGTACATTTTTTCCTGAACTTCAAGGATAGACTGAACTAAGGTGTTTCATGCTCTATTTTAGTCAACTAAGCTCTTGTATTCACCAGGTGGATAGCCCAGAAAGCAATTTCATGAAGTGTATTTCCACAACCAACAAAGAAGTATCAATCTTCATGTGAAGATTATATTCACTGAAGTTTTTTAACATTCAACCATGAAAACCACTAAACCCTATACCATGATTGAAAAGAAAATTAACCCACGAGAATAATTCAAAAGTTTTGTTAATGTGGGTGTTTTTTTAATGTGTAATCTTTCTTTCTCGGATTGTCATCCAATAATATCTCAATAGAATACCTTTCTCACAATAGTCAGCTTTGGATTCAGCACAGCAAGCCCCCCAGGTGGAAGCCTAGGTGCTCCAGTAACGAATTGACAGAAGGCACGTTGCTGCTCAGGTGTAAACTCTCCCATAATTTCAAGTAACTGAAAAATGAAAAAGTCTTAGGATCCAGTAAAATTGGCTGATATCTCATACAGATTACAAATATAATTGTAATAAAGGGGATCATACATAAACTATAGCAGGGCTCTTTGCAGTATATCCATGGTCAAATTTTATATGATCCGCAAGCGTATCAACCTGCAGAAGTTAATGAAAGATTATTGATCTTCATACAACATGGTAAGTCAGAATAGCTGTAATTAGTAATTGCGTGATTGGTTAAAATTACCTCCCACAACTCTCTACGGCCACAAAGCAAATAGTCCAGTTCTTGGGGTGTAAAAATTTGCAAGGATGAGATATCAAAAACCTGAATACATAGACAAAAGTAACACAAATTAAGGTTGGATTTCAATAAATTGATAAAAATTGATAATTTAAGATTAGTATATTGACACACTCAGAACAGAATAACAGAAATAAATACTCCACATAGTCTTTGCTATTCAACATGTCACAATATACCGAACAAAATTAGATCAGAAAGCCCCACAAGATCTCATTGATGTTACCCAAGTGACAACATGAACAGGGTGAACTATCAAAAGCTATGATTCAAAAGCTCAGCTTCCCAAGGCAACATGATGAATGCTTACTACTTATTAAACATCAAACCAGACCCAGGCCAGATTAGCAAGAACAATAAAGTCTTATCCCATTAGGTGAGGGATTCATGTCCATAAGATTCGACATGGTATTACGTAGGCCGTCAAGCCTAAGACAACCCACCACCTATACCCAAACCAAGTTAACCTTTCAATAAAATAGTTTAAGCAGGGACTGGAATCAAAGAGCCAGCAATACTCAAGAGATAAATAAAACAACGGCAATAATAGTACCAGAAATTTCTGATCCCAATGATCACATCCTTTCACAGCTAAAAAAGCAAGTTACTCAAAATACCAAACCACATGCACATTTATAATGAATCAAATAAATTAATTAGTAGCATATAACCTGATTAAACCCTGATCTAAATGCTTCCATCTGATGCATGATCCCAGTCTTGAGAGTTGCATCAGCTACCGAGGATATATACTCCTCCAGATCATTGATTTGGACCTAAAATTTAGATAGGAGATAAAAACATTACAAATAAAATTACTACTACAAATTACATGCCGATTAAAATGTTTAGCTGGCATAGTGGCATACAATTTCATCTCCTGATTTCAAGATGTATTCTGGATATCCAGGAAGTGTAAAATCCAAGCAGAGATCTTCAATCGGGGCCCCACGAAAACATAGGTTAGCATATGCGTCACTTTGGTTACAGCCAATAGATTCTAGATAATGTTTTCGGCAAACAAGGGCATTCAACTCAAGCAACGTCTTTCCAAGCTCAGCATCAATGGAAAGGATGTCGTGTAGATCAAGCTCCTGCAACAAATGAGAAGTTGATTATCTTCACTGACACAGAATATGCAAGTAAATTAACTATAAACATGAAAATTAATGTAACGATATTTTGCAACTACTTACCTGACCAAGAACAAGTTTATAAAATGCTGCTGAGAAAGGTAGATCCAATAAACGTCCATCTTGAAGAGCTTTAGCCATTACACGACCAACCAACCGGAAATACTCAATCACTTTATAAAACTGGCTACCTTCCGCTGCATCAGTGTTTGGAGCCCAAGGCCTAGGAAACAACCCAAGAGGGGCTTGGACTAGTTCAATACCCGCAAAATTAAGCCCACAGCCATCATTGTTTTTTATTTTTGGTTCATCTCCATCAATGTCCATCGGTTGATTCTCCGAGGAATATGATCTCCACATTTGCAGCGCAACTTTTTGTAGATCATGACTTAACAGTGTATAGAACTCAAGGGTGGGTCCCAGTCCAGTGCCAACTTCACCAAAATACTCTACTTCAAGTACAGCCTTTTGGCTCGAGTACATCTCCATTACCTTAGCAGCAGAATCCAATATGCGATTCCTAGAAACACGAACCTTCTGCCGTTGCAATCTTCCAACCCTTACCTCTCTTTCATTTGTTGATCCATGACCATCAGCACCCTGCTGCTGTTGAAGACGGTACAGTGCACGAGATAACCCGAAGGCAGTTGAATAGAAATATTGCCGTCGGGTCTCAAAAGGAAACAAGAAGGGGCATGCTTTAGTCAGTTGGTAACACCATGATGGAAGACTCCCACTACATAAAGCAAGAGCATCTTGAATTTGCCTAGCTAACTTTGGAGTAAGCTTGCTGCTTGTGAATTCCTCTGGTGGCACTTTAGAACTACTGGCTACAACTAGCTCATTCAAATCTAAGATTTTCCCCTCAGCATAGCTATCAGTAAGCATTTGAACCCGCAAACGAGGTGCGAGTTGGTTCAAGCCTTCCAACACCCGCAATAATGCCAATATATTATATGTAGGATTTGATTTTTCCAGATCACATGGCAGTTCTGCACGCAATATACTATCTAGAATAGTTGTCTGATGCAACTTGGCTACAGAATTCGAATTCGATGCAGAACCAGATTTGTTAGATTTTGAAGTGCTTGAGCTTGATCCTCCAGTTGAGGATCTATCTGTTTGGCTATCTGCCCTCTGATAGGCGATGGTGTAAACATCACCCCACAGCCTGCCCCCATCAGTAGCTACATATTCACTGCCAGCAAACCTCTCATCATCATCTTCATCTAGCACAAGCTGTCTTTGGATTGCCTGAAATATAGTCAAATGCCTATTAAGCTGCTTCCCACCAGCAGAAAATATCAACTTTTGAGGTTCATTATAACTTCCAATCGCAGGTCGTCCATGTCGATCTCTGCCACCACGAATACCTCGGCTATTAGCAGATCCAAGTCCAGCCATGGCAGCAGCAGCAAATGACATGGCACCTCTTGCACCAGAAGAGTAAGCATTCCTAATATCAGAAGAGTCTAAACCCTTGAACGCACCAGCCTTGCTGCCAGAACCTGATGCTGCATTAGTCTGGCTATCGGTTGTTGCAGGAGCAACATTACACTCCTCACCTGAATCACCCAATCTAACATCTTGTACCTTGTCAGGCAGGCACACAGGAAGAGAAACATCTCTTAGCACCTGCACAATGCAGATATAAGAACATGAACATAAAAGTGAATGTGCATTTCTCAGAACTGCTTTCTTCTTTTGGCCAAATCTCAGCTACCATCTATAGCATAACCAATAAACTGCTTGTAAAATTCATATTTAAGAGAATGGTAATAGAACTTGTGTAAAATCAAGAAATCCTATATCTAAAATGGTGGACATATATCAGAACTTATATAACGCTAGTAATGCCAACTCTAGCAATCAAATTAATACAAACACCACTAACAAGAGAGCATATTTCTGAATCATGAATGCAGCTAACAAAACATTTTGAATTGCAGAAATATGTAATATATACACACATACACACACATTCTGTATAATAAGAAAAATATTACCCAGGACACTAATCTAACCCAGGAGGTACAAGGTTCAGAAGAGAATAAATGAGAAATCTATCCATTTCCACTTCAGGTGACTATTAGAGGTAGCTGAAATGTTATTGATGACTATGATGGGGTAAGAATTTGGCTCGAGTAAGGCACAACTCAAAGAAAGACATCAACAGGCCAGACAAGCATAACACGAGTCAGACCATTTTGGATCATGTTTAGGGGCCAGTCAACTATGGTTCCAACTATCAACTTGAACACATCAAATACCCTGAATTACAAATCATGAGCAATAAACCAAAGAGTAAAAGATCATGTTAACATTAAACAGCTTGGATAAGTTGGCAGCATGTACACTCGACAAATATGAGCCCTATTTTCTTGACCTCATTGTTGTTTTTAATTTATAGTCAATGATTAACTTGATAAACAAGAAAAGCACAGCTCACCAACCAAGTAGGATGATTCTTGCAACCATTACTTTCTGAACTAATGCGAAAAAATTACATGGCAGACTAGATGCATTCAAATTAAAAATGCGAAATGTCAAAAATATTTGGCCCCTAAACATTGAACATAATTCTTATTAGGGCAGCACACAAACAAACCAACAAATACTGCTTTAGTAAGATATTAGTAATAAATAAGACGTAGATATAACCGATTAGAAAATATCAGATAACATACATCTTCATGATCATCGTCAGAGATATCATCATCCTCAATCACCAATGTCTCATCAATTTCAACATGAGATAAATCCAGTTCTTCGTCCTGCAACAGGGAATGAAAGAGAAACAATTTCATTGAATAGAATTACAGAATGCATTAATCAGGAAAATCCTTGGATTGCAGAAACATCTCCGAAGAGCACCATGCAAAATGAGGAGAAACTCAGGCCCAAATTTTCACAACATACCTCAGAAGTAGAGTCACCATTTACAGACTTCATCTGAGCTTCTTTATTAAGAGCAGCTCTGCGAGCAGCATTTCTTGTTTGGGTTCCTCTTGCCTCCTCCTGTGCAGGCTTCAATACAGCTTTTCCTTTGTCCTTTGATGAACTGGTGCTTTTTTCTTGAGATGCCTCCTTTCTGGGCGTATCACCAATATTAACTGATGTTCTGGACCTGGTTGAATGACGACGTGTAGTGGAAGGAGTAGAAGTAGGAGGAGATAAACCAGTAGCTCCAGTTGTTGTACCAGATTCAGAATTTCCAACAGGCGTGGTAGACTTTTGCCCAGATTCACCCCTCTGGATACGGGGCCAGAGAAATTCTTCAATAGCCGCTAAACTTGCTAATGGGTCAATTAAGACAACATTGGATGAATAATCCCTAAGTGTCTTTTCACCCTGTGCACGGCAAAGACGCAACTTGATGGGGTGAGCCAAAGCACTTAGTCCCGAGGAGAGACGAGCACTTCCGGTAGATGACCTAGCTGAATGGCTCAGCACCACTGGAAACCGCTCCAAAGAGGACAGAGCATTTTGAAGCTTTTGAACCAAGACAGTCATAGGAATCATGGCTCCCTCATCAGCGCCAGAGGGCAAAGCAACAGCTACAAATGACTTGAATCTTTTAAGTGCCTGTTGGCGAAGCCTGGGCAGGTTAGTTTCTGAGATTTGATCTTTAGAGAAATGCCCACAAGAAAAGTAATTCAGCAGAGCTGCAACAACACCACTACCGATAAATTCAAAAGTAGATACTCCATCTCCTTTGCCAAGTTCCTTAAGCATGTCAGATATGACCCCCATCAAATACTCTTCATCAATTGTAAAATTATCTTCCAAACCAGATCCAGAAGCTTTAGATTTTCCCTTCGCTTTAAGCTTTTGGTCACCAACACTACCATTCAATTTCATGCAAAGATTTTTCAGATGTAAAAGATCATCAGTAACACCCGCTTCAGCAGCCCCAGGATCTGAAGGGAAGTACTTGTCTTTGAAAGCTCTAGCAGCTGAGCTTACAGACATTCGAAGAGAAGGATTAACTGCCGGAATTTCCACTGAACTTGGGGGAAAACCTACATTTACTGAAACAGAACTCTTCGAATCATCTGAAGGATTTCCTTCTGGATTTGAATTTCCACCACGTCGACGATTACGTCGAGAGCGAGATGCTGCACCAGATACAGCATCATTTTGGTTGTCAGCAGATGGCTGGGGAGAGGCATTAGTAGAATTGCCCGCTAAAATAAGTTGGTCCACTGCATGAACAACGCCTTCTCTAACAAATATCTTCGAGAATGTCCCAGGAAGCTTTTCCATAAGTACCTCCGAAATTTGCAATGCAGGAACCAGAACAGCTGGATCTTTCCATGCCAAGACACCAGCTAAAAAACTAAATGACCATATAAATAAATAACTTTTTAAGTTTTCCCCCAAATACATGCACTAGTTTTATGATTCTACAAAACCATCACAACAAGCAAACAATTAAAAATCCTAGTTATTGATACCTTGATATGTTTGTCACACTCAACAACGATTGGATCATCTCTGCTGTGCTGAAATACATCAATTTTCCAATAACAGAAAGACATTTATGCCGAACAGGGCCATTGACGCTAGAACCATATATCTGCACGCAAAGCAAGCCAATGCTACTTATAAATCACCAGTATGGAAAGAAATGAAGAAGACCCCACACAGAATGCACAATTTCTTCCCTAACAAACATAATTTACATATCTCAATCTATGTTTTCATAAAAGTAACTCAAACCTGTATCATAACAGGAAGAAGATCAACCCCAAATTGTTGGAGTAACTCTGGCTGATCATTTAACAATTTCTCTCGAGCTGATGTTTCAGGAGTATTTCCAGTTGAATCTTCATGTTTACCAGAACTGCTAGCAGGAGACTTTTTCACAACAGAACCCTTCACAAACAAGTTGGAGCTAACTGGAAGGGAGATTGTTCCTTGTGGCAATGGGGGCAAAAGCTCATTGGCAAGGTTCACAATCTCAAATATCTATGCAAAAGAGGAAGTACATTAGAAAACAATCCAAGTATGCAGATCGTGTATTCAATATCCGAATCCATCACAAAGAACCATAGGAGACAATACTACATATAAATGATGAAGGCTAAAAAGAACAACTTGCAAGCACACTCTACCTGCTCTGATGGCCTACTCAGCGCAGGTGGCACAGAGGCATTGGAAGAGGCTCCAGAACCAGATAGTATATCCTTAAGTATGCCACTAATACCAAGGAGAAGCAATGTTTTCGCTCCAAGAGGAGAACCACTTGCACAAGTGGAAAGAAGACGGATTAAACCCTGCACATACCCATCAAGTCAATAACCAAACCCCAAAGGTAGTAGAACCAACAGATTTTAAAGCCAAAATCTTACAGTATAGGTAGATGTGGTGAGAGAGGCCTGCCCACCCCCAGAACTACTGGTGGAAATGAGGGAGGCAGCTTGTGTTACCAATCCATGATTGCATAATTCATCCAATTTGTCTGGAGATGATGCAAATGCTTCAGCGATTCTAGTCAAACAAACAGAGGCATGGTCCAAAACCTACAAAAATAAAAATTTTCACGTGATAAAGAAACTTGATGATTGCCAATCTAGTTCCCTAGCTTTCCCACTTTGTTTTCAGAAGTGCAGCTGGCATGTTTGCGAAGCCATATGCAGTTTATTTTCATCAAAAGCTGACAACAAATATATATATACCTTGGAATCATGATACTGAAGAAGATTTGTCAAAAGTGGCACAGCTTCCATCACAAAATCAGCTGCATCTGAAGGAAGCTTCTTACACATATTTGCAGCAGTAGATAATGCCACCCGCTGTTAAACACATCTTAATTCAAAATCAGCCTCTCAATAAAATTGATGTACAAAATGAGCTGTATGCAGAGCAATTTTTGGTGCCTTTACCTGAACACCCGTCGAGAAGAAGTCCAAGTAAGAAAGAACTGCCATAAGAGCACCAGCTCTGAGGCAGGCAGTTGGGTGCTCTTGAGATATCTTCTTCAGAGCTTGAAGAGACTGTATACGTCAACAATAACACTTGTCATGCATTTAGGACTGCCGAAGTTTTTTTTAGGGAAAAAAATGATGTCTGGAAACTCTCATGTCCAGACTAACAGGCTTCCTAAATATAAGACCTAGTTGACTTTTTTGGAGAGGTTAAGGAAGCAAAATAGGTTAGTTTTTTTTTTTTTTTTGAATGGTGCAAAATAGGTTAGTTAACTATGACATATTTGATATTTTTTAGATTACCTATTAGTTTATGGGTTAAATAAACTAGTTTGAATGAAAAAATTAGGTGAATCTATTTTTTTCCTTCAAACTATTAGGTTCACTAATTTCTTATGATTCTCCAAAAAAGTCAACTAGGTCTTATATTTAGGACTTGAGGTAGTAAAATATATGCATATCTATTGAAATAATGTACTACCAATGAGCATAATTACACTTATTTCTAGCAAGAATTACAAATCAAAATAATACAACAACAAAGCAACAAGCTAAGATATCTACAATCATAATATTTACACTAAATTCCCACACATGTTTCCCACCAATCAAACATTAACTGAATATAAAACAACCTGCTCAGCCAAGTCCATATATTCAATGGTAAGCAATCTAGCGCAGAAGCACGAAACAGCACCATAATGCACAACAGCAGCACAAGAAGAAGGCAAGACATCACAAAGATGTGTCAACGCCCTGGCTGCTAAAAGCATGATATCAGGATTACTCTCATGATTAAGCAACCCAACAAGCACAGGAACAAACGAATCAACCGAAAATGTGCTAAGCGATTCCTCGGTCCCAATCGAAAGCATCTCACACAGCTGAGTCAACGCCTCCACCTGCTTTCCTTCCTCCCCATCAGCCCTCAACCCAGCCAGAATCTTCTTCAGCCTCCCACTCTGGTGGGACCCCGAGGCGGACCCCATCGCCGACGCCGGCAGCAAATCGTCCAGCCCCGCACCGAGCTTCCTAAGCAGCCCCTGCAAAGCACTACTAGCAGTCGTCAAATTCTGATGCAAAATCCCACCACCAATACCTCCCTCACTATCATCATCATCCTCATCATCATCCTCATCATTATCCTCATTCCTACCACCACCACTCTCAATATTCAACCCTAAACCCCTCTCACTATCCCTCTCCCTAACCCTAATATCATGCTCTTTCTCATCCACTCTATCAGGATTATCTCTCTCCCTCTCTCGCTCGATGTTTTTGCCGCGGCGGTCGCGGCGGGGCCCGGAGGCGGAGGGTTCGGTGGAGGAGTCCATCGGAGTCGGAGTTTCGCGAGTTCTTGAGGCGCGTGAGCGAGTGAGGACGGAATTAGGTGCGGCGGTTGTAGCGGCGGGGGAGTTGTTGAGGCGAGGGCGTTTGGAGGCGCGTGTGGTGGGGCCGGAGGGAGAGGAAGAAGAGGTTGTGGTTGTGGTGGTCGATGATGAAGGGGCAGCTGAGGAAGCCTCCGCCCTCTTGCGGCTACGAGTTTCCATACAAAGACGAAACCGCCCTTCGATTCGGCGACGGCGATCACAATGCCATCGATCGGGGAATTCGAGGCATGTGGAGGATGGTTGGAAGGAAAAAAAACCCTTGATTTCTTGAAATTTCTTGGCGGATTGAATCGACTGTGAGGGGAAATTGGTTGTGCGATTGTGGAATTGTTGTTGTGGAGAGTGTGGTGTGGGAATTTGGGGAGGTGTGATGAATTAGGGTGTCTGAATTGTTTTGGTTTGGGAATTAGGACCAGCGAAAACCCTAGCTAGACAGGCAATGAAGAAATAGAATAGAGAGGGATCATGCTTTTATACGCAACTTCATTTGGCCCCTTTTTAAGGAAAAGACAATTGGCCTATGTAAGGGGTAGGGGTGGCCAAAATTAACCGAAAACCGAACCAAACCAAATGGTTTTCGGTTATTCAGTTTCGGTTTTTCGGTTATTGGTTTCGGTTTCGGTTTTCGTTTTTTCTAAGTTTCGGTTTCGGTTTCTCTAAAATAATTTCGGTTAAAACCGAATAACCGAAAATACCATATTAATAATAAAAAAACCCAAAAGTGAGAGTGAGATTAACTATGATTAGTTTGAATTAAATTATAATGGAATCAGTTAATATACTGCATATAGTACGTGTTTTAGTCTGTTTTATTCGTTACACATTTATGTGTGCACCGACAATAAAACTTTTATTCAAACTTTCAAAGTATATGTGCCTCAATTCTATCTCTTCAATCAATCCAATTAGTTTCAGTTAAAAAAATCAATTTAAGATCACTAAAGGAGTGAAGGGAGTAGCTTATTTAAAAAATTACTAAATTAGCATAGAGATAGAAAAATGAATTCTTTTTTCATAATAAAACTCAAAGTCTTGTTTATAAATATAATAAATGATTCAAATTGTTAGAGGGATGTTGGAAACTGTATCATAACACTGTTTGTTGCTTTGTTTTTTAATATGGGTTTTCATTTTTTCCATAAATCTTTATTTTTTATGCACTATTGAATGAATATTGAGTTTAAAATGTCGTTTTACTATGAACTATGTGTCTATGTGTGTTTCAAATAGTGTGATTTTACGCTTTTAGATTTTTAGTTGTTTTCAAAATTAGGGTTTGTTGCCTTTTTCTAGATAAGCAAAAATAACCGAAAAACCTAATAATCCAAACCGAAATTAATTCGGTTTTTCGGTTATGGTTATTGGTTATTCGGTTTCGGTTTCGGTTTCCATTTTGCAAACAATTCGGTTATCGGTTATTTTCGATTTCGGTTCGATTTTGAACCGAAAAACCGAATGTTCACCCCTAGTAAGGGGATGATTTTATGTTTGATACAGTAATACCATATATAGTCTTAATAAAAGTATTTGTATGTTTTAAAAGTGAATAAGAATCTTATATGTGATATTTAACGTGCTATCTATAAAAAATAAAAATATCTCTGCCCAAGGGGGCGTAGACGTAAGAAAGAGGAAGGTAAGGCACCGCGTACCCACCAGGTCATGGGTTCGAACCCTTGGGAAGTCGTCACCCCCAAAATGGGGAATCTCGGCGGCGACTTTAGATTAGTCGGTTCCCCGAAGAGGGCCGGACACCGAAGGCTTTAAGCAAAAAAAAAAATATCTCCCCTAGCGCTTAGGTTTGGAATTTTCCGGCATTAGTGTCGCTAGGCTTTCTTTCTCGCCTTAAGGGCGAGTCTTCTTCCCTCAATATGTGGGGCTTGCTTTCACCATCTCCAAGGTGATATCTTCACAGTGTGTGACATGTCAATGGAGGGCGTCGATTTTAGCGGGTTTGGGGCGAAGGCTTCGAACAACAGTGGGAGAAAGGGTAAAGGTGAAATTGAAGACTGTAATTGGAGACTTGTTTGGTTGGCCAAGGAGAGTAGGGAAGAAAGTGAAATTGGAGAATTTTCGGTTTTTTGTAATTTACATATATCCCGGGTCCACAAGTTTTCTTTTTTCATCTCACACTTTTTCTGGGTACTACAAACTTTACTTTCATCATTACATCTTATATTTCATCTTTACCCTTTCACTTTATATTTCTACATTTTCCTTCTTGCAACCAAACAAGCGGCGTTGGGATCTGGATTGGCGTGTAGGGAGCTTTGATTCAACGTTTTATTTCCATGGTCAAGATATTTCGTGATAGTAAGAAAGGAAGGAAAAAGGTTCTAAAAAGGGAGAGGTGTCGAACAAGATAAGCTGAAATTTCGTTCTGGATTTGTAACAAGATGCAAAAGTACTTGATCTTTGTTAACGTTATGGAATAGATTGGATTCAGGACTGGAGAAGGTGAACCATACATTGGCCATACCTCTAAAGTTTGATGGCTGACTCACTACCGCCAAAGCACCATGATTGTTCTAGGTTGATACTACTAGGATCTGGGGTATCTTTGATAGTATTTTTAAAGTCTTTGTTACCCTTTTTAGTTATTAGAATTAAGTTATGTGCATATTTTCTATTGTGGATGTGTAACTATACATTTGTTTGCCTTCTTTTGGGCCTGTGTTAGAAGCTTGCTCATGTTTATAATGATCTATTTTTTTTTTGTGTTTGTCTTCAAACCTCACTGGAATTTTACCACTCAACTAAAAAAATGTGTGTTTAATGCTGATTATGTTGCAGCATTGACATCAAAGACGGTGAGCTCATGAAAGCATGTCATTGGACAATCACCCTCTATTGTTCCCTCATATGATCATGATGAACCATGAGTTACTTTCTCACTATCAACCTACGTCAATGTGACTTTTATTGAATTTTATTTGTCTTGTTGGTCTTATGAATGTTAATTGCTTTCAATGTTTTCTTGCTAATTTTTATTGATGTTTATTGTGTTTAGATGTGTCTATGTTATCAATGCATGTGTTCTTCAAGTTGTTTCCTTTGAATCTATATTAGATATCTTTTAATGAAAATCTTATTATGGTAAATCTTTATATTTATGATTACTACCAATGAATTGTTTTAAAAAAAAGTATAAATTAAAATTGCATATAATATTTTTAATTTGATCGATAATCAAACTTGCTCTTTATAAAAACAATAGAAGAGTTAAATTCAAGGTCCCCAATCCAAATCCAACCCTAAAAATATAAATCAAATTTCCCTCGCGCAACTCCTTCATTCGAAAGTTCACTTGGTCTAACTTCTTTTAATTAATCTTTCCAAATAATTTCAATTTAGATTACACGTAATATTTTTAAATTGACCAAGATTCACACTCCCCCCGTGCATGAAAACAAAAGAAAAGTCAAACTCCATATTCAACCTCCTCCATCCCACCCCTCAATCAAAACTAAATTTGACCCGAGCACCTTGCCCATCCGAAAGTTCAATTGGTCGAAATTTTTGTAACTGATCTTTCTTAATAATTTCAATTAAGATCACATGTAATATTTTTAGTTTAGTGAAGATTCAAACTCGCTCATATATGAAAACAAAAGAAGAGTCAAACATCTTCAATCTCTCCATCCAACCCCCTAAAAAAATTTCCTTTGGGCACCTCCCCATCTGAAAGTTTCGGATTAAAAAGTCATAAACAAAAGAAGAATCCAAGTGATCAACACTTGGATTAAATTTTTTCTGTAGTTGATTTGTAGTTGATCTTTCTAAGTAATTTCAACTTTTAAGATCCTTGTGCTATATAAATATTCATGATGTCCTTTATCAAATTGTCCCCATTTTATTTGAAACTTGTTATAGTTAAAAATAAATAAATTAAATTTAAAAAAGTTATAAATACTTAGAAAGATCAGGTAAATTAGATTAAGAATAGAGAAAATATCGATAATAAACACATCTCCTAAATTCTCCTGTGATAGTGGACGGAAATCGTACTAAAAAAAGTGAGAAAAACATTTACATATATGAGATAAGACTTTAAAATTGAAATTTATGATTGCAAAATATGTAATATACGTAGAAAATCAATTATTTGATTATCTCATTTGATGTCAATAACAAATTTGCCATTTTTTCATCATAACTTACCATTATATGTTACCCATTTTATGGGAAGAATGATGTGTCATGAAGTTTTATCTCTCAAAACATCCTAAAAAGTTACCATCTTATTGGTAAGAATCCTTCCAATTGCAATTTCTCATTTTTAATTTAACTCACTAATTAGGGTTCCCCTATTAATTGTAGGATTTCTCCTTGAGATGATTTATCAATGGTGGTTTACTCACTAGGTTAGATTCATGATTCCCATTACAAATTGATAGAATGTCTAGTTTAATTAGAGGGAAAAAATCAGATATAAGGTAAATAGGAAGAAGAATTTTAAATTTTAAATAATCTTTCCAAATCCTCCAACTACATTGGTCTTTTAAAACTATACATATTCATACTAATAGGTCTAATTGTAAATTTGTTATACTTTGTAGCGATGTTCTCTCCTCACAATCGTTCCAAAAGTATTAGAGTGAAGCAATGATATATTTATGATTAAAAAAGTTAGGCTAAAGTATGTTTTTAATCCTTAACTTTAGACAAAGTGATGTTTTTAGTCATTTCAAAATAAGATAAAACATGTTTTTGTCCATTCTTTTTTAAAGTTAAGAGATTAAAATATGACTTTGTGCAAAGTTAAGGGATCAAAAACATACTTTAACCGAATTTAAAAGGAATAAAAACACAGTTTTCAAAGTTAAAGAACTAAAAGACGATTTTATCTAAAGTTAAGGGACTAGAAACACACTTTTTAAAGTTAAAGGACTTAAACATGACTATCTCCAAAGTTAAGGATAAAAAACATACTTTAGCAAAAAAGTTATATTCAAGGGAAAAACTTACATCAAGTTCATTTCTCCAGGTTTTCAAGTTCTTTTAATATAAGAGTGACACATGTCTTTTTATAACAACCATCCATTTAATCTAACGGCTAGTGGAGAACCTGGATGGGGAACTTGACCTAAGTAAGGTCCTATATTCAATATCAATTTTTGAACAATAAATGATGATTTATAATATCGCGAGACAATGATAGGATCCCACGTTAGTTTAGTTAGGCAAAGGGCAGTGTTTATTATTCTGCCATGTGGCAGTTTATTGTATTGTTGTGTTAGTTAATGTGTTTGAATCTTTGAGTCAGTTATTGTATTGTATTTAAATTTAAATTATTGTGTCAGTTATGTTGTCATGTGAAGGTCTATTATATATAGACCCATTGTACAATTGTTAGATATGAATGAAGAATTGAATTAAAGATGTAGGAGATTGCTCCTCTCTTCCTCCTAGAACCAGATTCTGGTTCTACTCTCTTTCCCTTTTCTTCTCTTTTCTCTTCCCTTTCTCCCATTTATGTTTCATGTTCATTAGGTTCTATCATTTGGTATCAGAGCAGAAGATCCTTTTGGCCTGTTTTACAAAATGGTAACCATGTGAAACTCTCCACCAAATTCTTCTCTTCAACTAGAATTTTCATATTCTGGATTCTAGTTTCTTTCACCCCACTTCCTCTTATTTTCACTCTTTCCCTTGTTCTTATTCTTTCTAAATCAGATTTCTAAACGCCCACCAAATTCTTCTCCTTTATTAGAATTTTCATATTCTGGAATTCTAGTTTCTCTCATCTTTCTCACCCTTCTCCTCTCTTCCCTTTGATCTCCCTTTTATATAGAATTTCAGATGTTGGTTCTAGACTTATTTCCTTCTCTCTTCTCCTATCCATTCTTCTTCTCTACTCAATTTTCTGTTTTAGTTTCTGTCTACTAAATATTCAAAATCTCTGTCTTCTCTATCTAGAATTACAGATTCTGGTTCTAGATTTCCTTTTGTTTTCCACGCTATTTCTCTTCCATCTCTTACCCTTTTCCCCAATTTCAGTTTCTGTTTTCCATGTACTAGCAATTTGGTACCAGGAACAGTGAACGGCCTTCTTCTGGTCCTTTTACACAGGGATATATGTGGCTACATATTGCAGACAACTGCCATGTTTAATTGGAAAATAAAGAAAATTTTCAAAGGAAGTTAAGGAGATCAGTTTCCGGACCAACCCAAGCAATTACAACCACTCCACATTTTCAGGAGCAGTTACCAATGACAGTTACTGGGATTAATTCAAAAGTTACTGCATCTCTTCCATAATTAACAACTACAAGACCATACACGAGATAAGGCTTTTGTGCTTCAGTTGCGAAGATGGAGTTATTCCTAGTCATAAATGCAAAGCTGCCTCCTTGTTTCCTTTTTAACGCCTTGAGGACAAGGCTTATTTTCAAGGGGAGGGTATTGATAGGATCCCACGTTAGTTTAGTTAGGCAAAGGGCAGTGTTTATTATTCTGCCATGTGGCAGTTTATTGTATTGTTGTGTTAGTTAATGTGTTTGAATCTTTGAGTCAGTTATTGTATTGTATTTAAATTTAAATTATTGTGTCAGTTATGTTGTCATGCGAAGGTCTATTATATATAGACCCATTGTACAATTGTTAGATATGAATGAAGAATTGAATTAAAGATGTAGGAGATTGCTCCTCTCTTCCTCCTAGAACCAGATTCTGGTTCTACTCTCTTTCCCTTTTCTTCTCTTTTCTCTTCCCTTTCTCCCATTTATGTTTCATGTTCATTAGGTTCTATCAGACAACTTTTTATATGTTTTGAAAATTCTAGAATGATACTCCCTCCGGTCCTAAATATAGAACCTAGATAGAGTCTTCATTTTGGTCCTAAATATAAGACCTAATTACATTTTTGGTCACTTTTTTCCTAAATTACCCTTTTTCTTCTTCAACTCCTTAATAATGTATGTTACATTAATACGAAAAAGGAAATCAACCTCATTGGTTAATGGCTTCATGCGAAACCACATGCCTCCGAGTTCGAAACCCCTTGCGGCCATAATTACCATTAGTGTTTAGTTTCCCTTTTTATATTAAAGTAACCCAGAAACAAAATGTGATGAAGGCTGCTGCTGGAGTGTTCGAACTACCCCAGGGCCAGTTTGCATCCTTAGTCTTTCATTTTAATTGATAAATTAAAAAAAACACGCATTTGACCCTGACTGGAATCGAACATGCAACACCTAACACATGCGAAAATCTAAGCGTGCACCCACGACCACTCCGACAAACGTTACCTATGATATTGCCTTACTCTGATATTAAATGAGGGGTATTATTGGAAAGACATCTAAAATTAAAGCTTCCTTAATCTCCCCAAAAAAAGTCATCTAGGTCCTATATTTAGGACCGGAGGGAGTATTAAATTTAAAAAAATGTTCAGGATGATAACACTCCTAAACTAAAATTTTTAGGATAAATTTATAATCTAACCATTTTATATTTTGAGACAAATATACTCTCATAAATATATTTGGCCTAGTATAAAATCACATGTAAAAAAGAAAAAAACAAATTCCGTCATATTTCACTGTAAGTCTGTAACGATACAATTGAAGGTAATTAATTAAATCATCAAATTTTTTATATTTATTAGTCAGTGTTTACTATTAGTATTGGGTCAGTCCATGTTGTAGGAATATATATCTTCAAATGATTATTGTAATTGTATAACCAAGATTTAAACATCATAAAAAAATCTATTCAAGATCCTTTATAATTTCTTCTTCTCTGCAATTCTAACATTAATTTGTACCATCTTATTCTTTGAATGAAAATCCATTTCCATGCAAAATAAACTCTCTTAATACCTAAAAGAAATCCTCTCCTCAAAATTTTATTCCCATATAAGGTCAAATCACACCATTAATTGGCCTCCACTTAAGGCTCTTGAACCCGAGAAGTTTATGCTAATTATACCAATTAATTAGCCAGTCTTATCAATATGCATGTGAAGTGTCTCATTGTGAGATACTGATATTCTTATCCAAGCATCATGCAAGGGTCAATCATACAATATATTTATATTTATATTTACAGGAAAATGAAAATGAGGCGGTTATGCCAAAGGGCCCGACGGAGAATATTATATTTAACAATTAACAATGGATTGACCAAAAGAATTTTAACAATGGGGTATTTGCAATTTAGTCCCTGGTAAGGGAAATTAATACTGGAAGGTCTCAATACATTCCAAAATAATTATAAAGTCCCAGGGGTCCTTTCCTGCAATTGTTTGCTTAACTTCAATGACCATTTTGCCCTCATTAAAGATGGTTGTCATCTCACTGGTCCCTACAGGGGACTATGCTTTCATCTTATGAGGGCAAAATGGTCATTGAAGATAAGCAAACAATTGCAGGAAAGGGCTCCTGGGACTTTATAATTATTTTGGAATGTATTGGACCTTCCAGTATTAATTTCCCCAGGGACTAAACTGCAAATCCCTTAACAATGAATGCTTCACGTCTCATAACACCTCAGCTCATTTGAACAAAAAAAGAACACCTCAGCTCGCCTGCATCTGTAGTTTAAATTATCATATTAATTCAACAATTTAAGTTTCTGGTAAAAAAAATTCTTATTGTTAATTTAAGCCCGAATTTATAACATACTCCCTCCGTTCCTAAATATAGGACCTAGATGACTTTTTTGAAAAATCCTAAAAAAAGCAAAAAATAAGTTAATTATAAATTGATTTACCTAATTTTTTCTCTTAAACTAGTTTATTTTGCCTATAAGCTAATGGATAATCTAAAAAGATATCAAATATGTCATCATTTAATAACCTATTTCGCAACCTTAATCTTTCCAAAAAAAAGTTATCTAGGTCTTATATTTAGGAACGGAGGGAGTACGTCAACAAACCTATAAATGAGTAATGCAATCAATATAAAATGGGTAAATAAATGGTCAAAAATAGTCACAGTAAATTTAAAAAAGAGCACTTAAGACTTTTGTGAATTTAAGGGGCAAAATCATATATTGTAAACAAAAATGGGGTAAAATCGTTAACTGTAAACTAAAATGGGGCAAATGTAATCTTTTCAAACAAAGACGTTAATTTTAACCATTAATTAACTAGGAATTCTGATGGGCTTCTTGACGTGACAATTTATGACATTAGATGTCAATTTTTTTAAAGTGGCACATGTTAACGGTGTGTGTTGAGACTGAAAATCAGCGCAACACAACACACAATACACAACACATCGAACCCCTTCAGAGATCAAATTAGACCTATTTCGAACCCTAACCTTAGAACCCTCATCGAAATGATTTTTGGGTTCATGGTTCAGATGATTTGGGGTGAATTTCATATGATTTAGGGAATGTATGAGTTCTAGTCGAAATGATTTGAGAGTTTAGGGTTCGTTATAGATAATTTGTTGTTCAACTGGATACATTTCAACTTCCACAGTGGATTTTGGAATTAACAGGTCATTTACTGATGGTGGGGCTCAAGTCTGAAAAAAAGTCTTTTTAACATATTCTTAACCGAGAGGTTATAATTGTCCCATTTTGATTTACCATGTACGGTTTTACCCCCTTAAATTTACCAGAGACTCATGTGTTCATTTTTAAATTTACTGTAACTATTTTTGCACCTTTGCCCATATAATAAAATCTAATTCTCACATTACAAGAAAAATTAGTTGCTAGTAGGTGCATACCTGGATGCCACGTGTACAATGTGCCCCGATCCAAATCCCAGTAGGCTGCCATTAGCACGCATTGGTCACGTGATTTGGGGTTTCTTCATCGTGCGTTCTTCGTAGGGATGGAAATAGGACAGACCGACCTGTTAAGGCCTACGGCCTGGCCTGCCAGTTCCTGGTTCGGCCTGATTAAATTTAGGTGAGACCCAGGCTCAGACCTTTGCTTTTAAAAAAAGCCTGTTAAGGCTCCAGGCCGGCATGTTAAGGGGTATTAATAAAAAAAATAGCCCAATTCCATTAGGCCCAAACCCATTTCTCCTTCACACACTCTCTGACTCAGCCTCTCCCTCCCTCGCCCTCGGCCTCCTTCACTTCTCTCTCTCTGCCTTTAATTTTGCTCCCAGAAGAGAAGCCTCCAAAAAGGTATTGTAAGTCTCAATTTAGGTTTTCTAGTTATATGTATTTTCCTCATCACTGTGCCACCAAATTGTTCTCTTCCTCATATTCTTATTTACTTTGCCATGGGTGATCTGCAACTGTGTTTTTCATATTCTTATTTATTTAGTCTTCTTTGTTCTTCTATTGGGAAAGTTGATTATTTTGATGGCATGCATACTATGATGATGTACGGTAGATGAACTTAGTTTCTGGAAATTTGTGCTTGTGCCTGCACAAAAATGCTTCTTCTTTTTTCTGCGTTGCCGTCTTCTTTGTTTTACGATTTGAACTGCGTAAATTAGGAGTGGATAGATGAATTGAATGTGTTGAATGGACTTAGTCTGGTTGTAAAAATTTAGTCAAATCATTAAGAGTTCTTTCTT
Organism: Mimosa pudica; assembly: GCA_029929735.1. Classification (NCBI taxonomy): domain Eukaryota; kingdom Viridiplantae; phylum Streptophyta; class Magnoliopsida; order Fabales; family Fabaceae; genus Mimosa; species Mimosa pudica. The sequence continues at coordinate 13,059,425 of JAKELP010000002.1, forward strand.
GTTTGACATATATGACGTCCCTTGGTGCTCTTAAGAGAAATTAAATGAGTGGTTTTTCTTTTTAACGCTGTTGTTTAGGTGCATTTTGGGCCATCGTTTCTTCACGATGCACAGGTTTCTGTGGTAATGCCTGTTTCGGCCTTTGGGCCTGGTTTACTATCCAGGCTTATAACAGGCCTAACAGGCCCAGCCTTAACAGGCCAGGCCAGGCCACAGGCCTAAAAATTTTCTTAAAAAAGGTCGCAGGCCAGGCCCAAACCTCATTTTGAAAAACCAGGCCAGGCCAATTATGAGTGTAGCCTGGCCTCACCTGACCTGCCCTATTTCCACCCCTAGTTCTTCGTCACCAAAACACTAGTTTCGTCGCTTTCGGATTTTGTCTTCTCGGAGGTACTTACTTCTTAGTTGCTTTTTATCATTTGATTGTTTAAATTAATTGAATTGAATTCATTCGCATATACTGTAAATAATTGATTGAGCCGTTTATTAATTGTTTAAATTCACTTGATTGTTTTTCACCATTTAATTGATTGAGCTTTTTATACTGTAACTAGTTAGTTTAGTTCACTTGTTTGAAGGACCGAAGGAGTTTGCATATCAGTATTTATATTTTGTTTAGTGTGAGAAAAAGTATTGTTGAAAAATGTTAATTGAATGAATGCCCTTGTCTGATTGCTTAATAAATTCCTTGTGGTGGCTTTGTAGAGTGCTAGGGATTCTTATTGATCGGAGAGTGATGAATCAGTTTTGGAGAAGTGTTAATTCAAATTGTGTTGTATTGAGATTATCATTAGGAAGGGAGAGATGTATGTCGACGGCGGCAGCTAAGTCTGGAATTGGAACCATGAAGAATGGGAAGAACACGAAGGCTTCAAGTGAGCTATGTAAGTTTTTGGGCGTTCCTCATCAATCTCGCTCTGAAACTGCCCTCCTTCTCTCCAAGTTCATCAAGCTCAACAATTCCCGGGTGGGTTGGTTTTTTTTTTACCCTCAATCTTTACTATTTTACGTTTTTTACCCTCACTATCAAGCTCAACCAGAATCGGGAAGGGCTGACTTGGCTCAACCACAAAATCGATTGCCATGTTGTCTAAGGTCGAATCAGCCTTCCTATGTAAAGAGACTGCCTAATATATTTCCGTCTTCAGCACCCCTACAACCAAGTAATTGGGTTGGCCCTTTTATTTTACTTTTTCTGTACACTGCCTAATTACTTGATTTGGTAAGCATTAGGAAGTTAGTTATGTTCCTTAAAATCATATCATATTAGTAAATCATACTAACCATTTGTCTTTTGTTATTCACATACTTTGGCTGGGATGTTTATCAATGGGAGTGCCAGTGAATAAAGATAATTTGGAGAAAAATTGCGAAAAAATAGAATGATGTCTTTTATATTTAGGATCAAGTTTACCTCTCCAAATAGTTGCCTATATTTAGGAACATAACTATTCGTTTTGGTCTTCAATGTACCCAATGTTTAGTATGATTGTTCTCCCTCACAATTATGAGTGTTTTTTTATCATCATTATTCTCTTGGTTCATATTTTTCCATGGTTGCTTTATGTTGGCTTGCAAAATCTGTGCTTTTTATGAAATGGATTATAGTATTTCAATAATCAATATGCTGAAAACTCACTGGCTGGATTCTTTTATTTATGTTATCAAGTGTACATCACAATATCCTTCTCATGTCATTTCACATCTGACCCCACCAAATTACACACACTGGGCTGCTATAACTCCTCCATTTTCAACTACCCCATCTTGCATTGATGATGAAAATCTAGCATGCAGAATTAGTGGCAGTTGGCTTCATGGGAAATCTTGAGATTCCTATCTGTTATGGTGCTTTGCTCTATTTGATCCGCAACTTTATTATTGCTTCTAACTTGACCATGAAAAATACTCTGCAGAGTCCTGGTATCAAGAAAGATAAGATATGGGAGCAGAATTTGCAAACACTTTTGAGAGGAAAAACCAATGTTAGTTTCCCTGAGATTGCCAAAATCCTGTCCCCAGAATTCAGTTCGGGTGTCATGCATGTCAAGGACAAGAGTGTGGACTCTTTCACTGACAACACTAAGGGAAAAGCCTCACAGAAGAAGGGGAAATCCTCAAAGAAGTAGGACTTGCTTATTATGTGCCTCTCTTTTTGGCTCAAAAGTTTGGTATGTTTCTATAGCTTGATCTGGATGTTTAGTATACATTGTTCTTTGGGCTTTACACTTGTTTCACTCACTGAGCTTCAGCACTGAAATCCTGGTTTACTTCAAGGTCGGCTCATGTAATTGCTTTTGCATGGAATATTGCGGTAGACTTTGCCAATCACTCATATTTTGTTCTTACAATTTTAAACTACTAGTTCTTGTGCATCTCTCTCTCTCTCTCTCTTAATTATTTTATTTTATTAGTATGTTGTGTGGTATAAATTTTGAGTAAATATTACTCAATTGTGACATTAAATTTAAGAGCCTATAGCATCACATATTCACAAGTAACAAAGTGTGAGACGTGGTCATGTTATGTGATTTATGTCATCATGTCACTTGTTTTATGGTAGCAATCATCCCATCTATGAATTCAGCTCCAGCACTCCATTTTGTTAGTCATTTCACTGATTTTTACCAGCAAATTCAACTGGAATTTGCATCCACACTTGTTCATCCGAAGGTTTTGTGCCTTACATTATCAAGTAATGAAATTCATATCATTTTTGTGTATTTATGTTCATCGTCATCTATTTTGATACAGTCAACATCTCAAGACCCAAAGGAGACTACAGTGAAGTACTAATCAGTAATGTAAATTGGGAGTTGTCATCCTGAAACAAAAATAGTAGTAATATTTTATTTGATTGGAATTTACTTTTTGAAGCTTGTTTTTGTTTCTTATGTTTGCTTACTGCCTTAATCTGTAGCCACATTTTAAACGATGAGTAAACACAGGCACGTGATATAGCTAAAAAAAACACGGAAATTAACAACAACACTGAACATAATGCAAGGCAACGATTTTGTAATTTTTACAGCAAGTATCACAATAAAGTTAGCCTAGCCTATATATAAATATTTCCGCGAATTATATTTTCCAAATTAGGGGGGAGAAAACATAATGAGCACATGTTTACATTTTGGTGGCTCTTTGAAGTTGTAATCTACATGATTTTGGAAAATTACTTACGTGGACTGGTTTAAAAAATTATGTATTACCCATGACATTGAGTGTTTAAATCTGAAATAAACATGTACGAATTTTCGTGGTGTAAGTGTTAAATACTTGAACTTAAGAAATTGTGATCATGATAATTCGATTGAAATAATTTCTTAGTTTTTATCTAAGTTTCGTTGAGCTAGCATTCTTCAAAAATATGGGATCTCATTACTTACTCCTAAAAAATAGAGGATTTCTCTTGCACATCACGTTTAGTTGAAAGAGTTGATAACAAACCATGGCAAATGATGATTATGTTTTATCCAATGGTTTGCAAAAGAGAAAAATGAAGTCAATTTTTAATAAAAATGCGTCTCAATGTATGGACAGAAGCAAATTACACCAGGAGCTTACAAGTAGGGAAAAATCAAATCTTGTCTGTCAATCCAATGGAAATTACAACACTGGATAGAAAAACTTCACAGTTTCATGTAATTTGATTTTCTTGTATGGGCGAAAAAGATGCTTTGGATTTGTGCCCAACCAATCAAAACACCAAAAGAACCCAAATGCAACATGTCACCACCCCTGTAAGAGGTATTTACTAACACTTTTCTAACCATTGTTTTTTTTGGGGTAAAGTTCGTCCAACACATGCTTCACTCTACAAATATAAACTCTTCTTTGAGGATAAGACTTTGGTATTTCCCACGGAAAACGTGCAGCCAAATGTATTGTGGGTGGTGATGAAGCAGAATACACGTAGCAAGAATTTTGTGTGCAGGCTCCTCATTTGGGTCCACCACCTCATTGCACTTGGCTTCCAATGATGTGCCTTCTTGAAGTGGTACTCAAGCTTCATTCCCCATAACCTATCTTGGAGAGAGGCACTGATTGAAGATATGATGCAATGTGCCGTACGGGCGAGATAATCTGTGCTTGCATTGCATCATTCAATTTTCAAAGCCTCATGAGGCATGTCACTGAAGAGGTAACATAAACTGCGTTGTGCACGGACAAAATTACAACACTCTCTAATTGATCTCTTGTGGTACTTGTAATAAGGACAACTTCTAACAATCCTGTAACTGAAAAAAAATTAAGAATGATTCTCCATTCCAAGATTTAAGAACATTTTCAAATTTTAATTTGTTCTCAAATATAATATCACTAATTGTTCTCAACTTTTTCCCATATTAACCTTGGTAATACTTATCCGTAATGATTAAACGAAACGAGACAATGAGAGTGCAGATAAAAGTATATGGTTAGGGTGAATTGTTAACATCATTCATGTGACCATAACTAATTTAACTAATATCCTGAATCTAATTAAATTAGGTAAAATAGTCTTATATATTTAGAAACAGAGTAGTCATTAAAATTAAATTCACGTTTGTTTGTATTGTGGATTAATACATGTTTTTGTTATTTTTCAACTTAAATTGAAAATGTTTGAAAGTTAAAGGAACAAATTTATATTGAAAATTATCAAAAGATTAATAGAACCAGGAAGACTTTATGTGCATGTAAAAATATGTCGAAAAATTCCTCATAAGATATGTAACATGGCTTTATACCTGCATGCCACGTGTATAATGTTCCCAAAATTATCGGATCCTAATCCGAATAGGCTGCCATTTGTGGGTAGGGTGATTGTGAGCTGAAAGCTATGACACAGAACCAACAAGTACGTTTTGGTCACGTGACATTATGTGCATGTAACGTATTTTCTGGTGTAACCCCATGATCATGAATGCCATTACATTCTTAATCCTTAATCACTTTGTAGAATGTAGAATGACGTTTCTCTTATATACATGATTTTACTATATGGTTTGTTCGTGGAGTAGTAGTATTTGATGAGATGGGTTTCTTCAGCACTTTATTTGGACTTTTTGGATTCGGTTTTGGGATTTCAGTTGGCCTTGTTATTGGATATCTTCTCTTTATTTACGTTCAATCTACAGATGTACAGGTTTGTTCATGATTTATTCATTAATCTTCATGCATTCTCTCTTGTTTCATTATTACATTAAACATTTCCTTTATCATGTCCTTTTTATAATTGACAAAATATTGCCATTTCTGATTCAAGCCTTGCCTCTTTTGCCCCCTGATTGTTCCATTCTTATAATGCAAGTGGGAGTTCTTATCATGATATTCAATTATTTTTTTTCCCATTTTGCACACGTCTTCTTAGATATTTTTCATTGTTAGCATTCAAAGAGCTATTTGCCCCATATTTAATGCTGCATTGTAAGAAGAGGACAGTAGAGGTTTAAGTAATAGGGAGTACCAACATTGTAATGTTTCCCATGGGATGATATCATTCAAAGATAATGATTTTTAATATCTCTTATGCAAGTTTAACACTTAAGTGTCAACCTAACCCCGCCATTTGCAAAGAAAAAACACAAAACAGAAAAGGTCAGAGAATATTAACTACTATCATAAAGTTACAAAATGAAAAGCAACCAAGAAAGAACATCAAATATGGTGTCACATTGTCTTGAGAATGCCTTTAACTTCCAATTGTCTTATTTTGTGTGTGTGTGTGTGTGTGTGGAATTAAGGTTATCTTGTTGGCTTGGACAGGATCCTGAGATTATTCCATTGGCAAAGCAAGATGAAGACACATTGCAACGAATGCTTCATGAGATCCCAATTTGGCTGAAAAATCCAGACTTTGATCGGGTAATTAACTAACATATTTGACATATTCCTTTATGTTACATTTAGTGAGTCTTTTTTTTAAGTTGGACTTTACCATAACTTTATTTTTTTGCTTCTGCTTTCCTATAGGTTGATTGGTTAAACAGGTTTCTTGAATACATGTGGCCCTACCTTGACAAGGTATTTAATTTTCTAAATCTATTCTGAATTCACATCAAACTGTTTTGTTTTTAGCTTGTCCTTTTTTCCTGCGCGTTTACGTGTTTATTGTCTGTTTGATTAGGCTATTTGCAAAACTGCTAAGGGCATTGCAACACCCATAATTGATGAGCAGATAACAAAATATAAAATAGACTCAGTTGAGTTTGAAAAATTAACACTGGGGACCTTACCTCCAACTTTTCAAGGTTAGTCCGCCCGGACATGGTATTGTTACTCTCTTTAAGCTGTTGATTTTTGTTTGTGAGGCCATATACACCATTTTTCCTAGTAAACAAGTTTAATCATCTTCAGGACTTTATCCCATTCTTATGTTTAACTTCAAATATAGGAATAAGAAATTTCTTGGGGGTCACTAAATCTGATATGAGGAGTTGGTGTAACTAATTTTACAGCAACTATGAAAAGAGCAAAAAAAATTCAAAAGGAATTATATGAAGACATTTTGATGCAAAGCTTTTTCATCATTGCTGGTATCAAATAGTTGGTGTCACGCTTTTCATCATACTTTTTGGTTCTTGCAAATTATCCAAGATTGAGGCATCTGATTAACTTACTATTTTCTTTTAGAAATGAATTCTTTCTCCTCTGCATACAAAGGATAGTTGCACAAGTCTAATTTTTGTTTTAAATTGATTGGTTTTGTCATGATGAGTTGATGCATAAATCTTGTCAATCCCTTTGTTGACTCCTTTTCTCATTGGTGGTAGGGATGAAAGTCTTTGTGACTGATGATAAGGAGGTGATCATGGAAACTAGTTTAAAATGGGCGGCAAATCCTAATGTCATTGTTGCTGTTCAGGCATTTGGGTTGAAAGCAACCGTTCAGGTTCCACTTTTATATTATTGTGTCTGAGAAAGAGAATGTGGCAAAAGGTGAATCTAACTACAACTTACTAAACATTCTGTTTACTTTCAGGTGGTAGATTTACAAGTTTTTGTTACACCTCGGATTACATTAAAACCTTTGGTTCCAACATTTCCTTGCTTTTGCAGCATTTTAGTGTCTCTTATGGACAAGGTTTGTGACTGTTAGCTGATTTGCTTTATCCATTTACTTTGCATGACTACTTACCTATTTCTGACGTATGAAGCACGTGATGTGAGGAGTAGAGCAAAAGTAGAGTGATCTTAATGACCAGAGTCAGTTATTCTAGTAGATTTTGATTTTTGATGGTCTGACTAGAAATTGGAAAGCCATATTCCAGTTTCTTAAAGTATTCAAAATCTCAAATTGTGGCCATTGTTCGAGAATTGGTGAAATGATGGGCAGATTTTGAGCTCTTGCTAGACAATAGTTCTTGATTAAATCAACTTTTTGTTCTCTCTTTAGCAATCTAAGTGCTTAAAGGATCATGATGATTAAGGTTTCTTTTGTATAATATTCTTTCCATATGATGGTATAAAAAGCTACTACCTCGGTCATAAATATAAGACCTAGTTCACTTTTTTTTGTAGAGATTAAAGTTGCGAAATAGGTTATTAAATTATGATATATTTGATAAATTTTTAGATTATCCATTAGTTTATAGGCCAAATAAATTAGTCTGAGGAAAAAATTAGGTAAATCAATTTATAATTAACTTATTTTGTTTTTTAGGATTTTCCAAAAAAATCAATTAGGTCTTATATTTAGGACCAGAGGGATAATAATATAAAGGTGAATCATAGTTAGTGGCTATGACAGTTTTATTTAGACACACAAAGCAGAACAGAATGCTTTTAGGCTGAAAAGATAGAAAACGGTGAAGAAATAGAGGGAGGAGATGCAGAAACAATAAGGAAGGGTGAGAATAGATTAAATTAGAAACAGAGGGAGAACTGAACAGAGAGGGGGAAAATAAAAATAGGTGGAGAGAAATGAAGAACTTGAGGGGGAGAAAGAGAAAAACTTAAACATCATATTTCATTTATATCAAGTGTGTCAATACAATAGGTATGATGTCCTATTTATAGAAAGAAACAACTTAAATAATAAAATAATAATAAATATCTTTCCAACTTATAGAACAACTTGCAAGCATCAAGGGTCTTGTAGTCCCGTAGTATGACATCTCCCCTAGGTGGGAGGTTGCGGGTTTAATTCCGTTTATGACCTCAAGCCGTTAGTGCTTGCCCTTTTTAATTCAAAAAATAACAACTTGCAAGGTTACAAAAGACCAATTGACAACTTGTCAAGACACAAGTACAACTTGCCTAAATAATACTACCTCTGGTCCTAAATATAAGACCTAATTAACTTTTTTTGGAGAGATTAAGGTTGCAAAATAGGTTATTAAATCATGACATATTTAATATCTTTTTAGATTATCCATTAGCTTATAGGTAAAATAAACTAGTGTAAGAGAAAAAATTAAGTAAATCAATTTATAATTAACTTACTTTGCTTTTTTTTAGGATTTTTCAAAAAAGTCAATTAGGTCCTATATTTAGGACCGGAGGGAGTATAAACTATTGGTACTTGCTTAGCTACTAGCCAAAATAGAGTTGGAATTTAATTTCTTTTTTAATAGGTAATTCCATATTTCATCACCTTCATTTCTACTCAACTTCTAACAACTTTTTAGAGACAACACTAAAATCAATGCTAGGACATATGGTATACTACTTCCAAAATTTCCATTAACTTGTACAATTTGTTCTTAAAAGACTCGTTACTTTGGTTTTGGTAAATATATCAGTATGTGAATGAATAATACACACACACACACTAGTTATCTCCATTCTAATATGTCTTTTGTGTCGCAGCCACATGTTGACTTTGGGCTCAAACTTGTTGGGGCTGATCTTATGTCCATTCCTGGCCTCTACCAGTTTGTTCAGGTACAAATGTGATATCATATATATTTCTTCTCAATTGAGCCCGTCTTGGTGGATTAGTTATTTTTCTCTTTCCTATGAATATCAATCAATGTTTGCACTAGTGAATAATTCCCTCAACTCAGAACATTTCCTTTTGTGTATATTCTTAAATGCACTAGTGAATCATTCTTTAATGTGATCTTCCCGGTTTTAAAAAGGTGTAATGGTAATTTACAAACAAATTGAAAGGCAGTGTTTAATGTAAATGCAATAACATGAAAAAAAAAATATTATGCGTTACATATTCCTTGGTCAACAATGCATGGAGGTGGTGGGTGTATGGCTCGAAAATGGAGGGACTAAATATTTTTCCTTGCAACATGTTGAAAATCTTAATTTGGTTCTTTATTGGGGGTGTATGATTATTTTCAGGAGACTATCAAGGATCAAGTTGCTAAGATGTACCTGTGGCCAAAAGCCTTGGAAGTGCAAATTTTAGACCCAGTAAAGTATGTTTCTGATTGTTTCTTACAATACTCCTATTTTCTCATTGTATGTTCTTTTATTCTACTCAATGTTTTGACATATAAACTTTACGATGAACCTTAGAGCATTGAAGAGGCCTGTGGGAGTTCTAAATGTGAAGGTTCTGAGAGCCATGAAGCTCAAAAAGAAAGATTTACTTGGTGCCTCTGATCCTTATGTGAAACTGAAGTTGTCTGATGAATCAATGCAATTCAAAAAGACTTCAGTCAAGCACAAAAATTTGAATCCAGAATGGAATGAAGAATATAGTCTTCTTGTTAAAGATCCTGAGAACCAGGTTTTAACTCTTAAAGTTTATGACTGGGATCAGGTATGTGTTTTTATTCACACACATCATAGTTAAAAGTTTATATCTTCAAGTCCAGGACCTTAGTCCTTATTTGACTTCAAAGTTTTGTCTTCAAAGGTTGGGAAGCATGAAAGGATGGGGGTAAATATAGTCCCTGTAAAAGATGTTCCCCCTGACGTGACCAAACTTTTTACCCTTGATCTCTTGAAAAACATGGATCCCTACGAAGGCGATAACGATAAGTCACGCGGTCAGCTTGTTGTAGAACTAACATATAAACCATTCAATGAGGAAGACTTACTCAAGGACAATGGGGCTCTCATTCAAAATGTTCCTGAAGGTACTCCTCCTGGGGGAGGCCTACTTGTGATTATAGTCCATGAAGCTCAAGATGTTGAAGGAAAGCATCACACCAATCCTCAAGCTCGGGTTCTTTTCAAAGGGGAGCAGAAAAGGACAAAGGTACATGTTCTTAACATATTATTGGATTCTGCCTATTCATATTTTTTTCTTATGCAAGATTTTCAATTATTCACATTGCAGTTCTTTTTTTTTTGGCCAACACATTGCAGTTCTTGTAAACAATTGAAATACAGGAATGCTCATAAAAGAATATTGTCTAACTGACATCTAATGTAACAATACTGTGTAATGCTGCAGCATATAAAAAAGAATAGAGATCCAAGATGGGGTGATGAGTTCCAATTTATAACAGATGAACCTCCTACTAGAGAGAAACTACATGTGGAGATTGTTAGTACCTCGAACCGCAACTTGTTGCATCCCAAGGTACAGAATTCATAACTTCCATATCAAGTGTGTCATTAGAATAGCAAGGGGTCCAATTTATAGACTTAGATTGAGCAATATGTGCATATAAAATAAAAAGGATCATTTTGTCTTTTTTCAATAACGACTTGCAAGAAAAAAATTGCCAAAAAATAATATAATATTCTTGCAAGAAAAATTGCCAAAAAATAATATAATATTCTTGCAAGAAAAATTGCAAAAGACAACTAGCAAAACAACTAGCCAAAATGTTTGACTTATTGGAACTGGCATGCTATATTTTTGTTGTGTGTGATTGAGTTTATTGATCTATTATTTTAATTTAATTCTTGTGTTGGTCTTTGGACATCAGGAATATCTGGGTTATGTTGAGATCAGTCTGGCAGATGTGGTCAATAACAAGAGGATCAATGAAAAGTATCATCTTATAGACTCAAAGAATGGTGTCGTCCAAGTAGAGTTGCAGTGGGTAGCTTCGCCAGCTTGATGAGACGATTCTCCATATTTCATTGTTATTCATTCATCGTTCTTTCTCTTTTAAACCAATGCTATAATTTGTTTTGAACAGATTTATTAGAGGGGGGTTAATTAGGGGGTATTTCTTGAATTAATCTTGTAGGAAAGATTAATAATAGTGTAAAAAATAAGCATGTACTAGTTTACAATCTAGTGCATCTATACATACATATATTGTTCAGTCCGAAAAAAATGCATACATACATTGAATATAAACTTAAATAGTTAGATTATTGAAAGTGAGATTGTGATGCCCAATCGCCCACTGCCCATCCCAACTCTCTACATATTTGATTAGCCAATGACGGTAAATGCTAAATTGAAATGCATCAAAGGTAAATTGGAAATATCACTTTAATATTAAGTGACTTGGCATGTATTTTGTTTAGGTGGGATGATGAGAATATAGATGTCAACTGAAATGTGTGCATATAAGTAAAAAAATAACAGTCAAAATTAACATTTCCAAAATTAACATTTATAATGGAAGGGGGCAAGATTGGCCCATTTTTAAAACTTCCGGGACATAATTACCCTTTAAAAAACTTACGGGTGCACCGTGCTCTTATCCATGAAAACTTCCGGTTCCCTTTCACCCATATTAATCTGATTTTATATTTTACTGTACCTACTGCCTAGTGTTTACACAGAATTATTTTGATTATCCACCTGTTAGTGAAGTGAGGGTAAAATATCCTAAAATCACAGATGCAGACTTCTACATGGTGATTATTTTATTCACCATGGTCTCGTGCAAGCAGTTGCTCCTTGAATATATGGATATAGACTTGGCGTAATATGTGATGTGGTAGATGATGTAATGGCCTCATGACATGTCTTGTGAAGGTTATAAGATGCATAGACCATAATGTTTGAAGGATTATGTCATGTCCCTCTTATAAACAAAGCTGAAAGCCTAAAAGCAATACTAAAACAAGATATAGACATCAGAGAGGAAAAAACTTGAGAATGATTACACTAATCCTGCTACCTGAATCAGATAACAAGGATAAGATAATCTAAGACCAACCTAGGACACTCTTACTTTCAGACACATAAACTGCAATTTAAATAACGATTACAAACTAATAAGAAACATAACTCAGACATTATAAACTATCTAAAACAGAACAAGTTTACCAAACTTTCGAGAGGTGGCACTCTCCACCCAAGGGCCAAAGTCACACTTCAAAAGTTATCTTAACTGATTCTTCTCTTGCTTTTTCTTTAATCCTAATATATAAAACTGGCCGTACCTATTATTATCATCATGAAATTAAATGAGTATGCCTGTCTTGGCCTGAAATGTAAGCGTTTACAAGTTTTAAGAGTTGTGCGTTAAATTTGGGTGAACAGTCCATTCTATGGCAAACCAATTCGTGTTGGGAGATAGCTATGTTATCTGCATGCAGTTCTTAGTTTGAAACTCAACCTTCAGCATTACTTATAGGAGTGAGATATTATTATCATTTCCTTAGCTGAGAATAACTTACCTGGTTATTGGGTGTTTCATACACACACACTATGAGCCTTGGTGGTCAATCAATAGATCTTATAAATGTTTTAAGATACATTTTCCTTGTATAAGTAAAATTATAGTGAAATCCACTCCAAAATGAGCCCTTGAAGGATGCCGGATTAGCGGGTCGGTGTAGTGTGTCTTGGGTCTAGTCCTTCAAGAAATTTTAAAACCTCAAGGTAAGCAAAAGTTACCCCGTGTATCGTTCTCAAAAGGAGCCTATAAAATGCAAATAATTACCTAGTAACTAAATGTTAAACTTGTTTGAAATAAGGGAAATTGTTATGGATTAATAATAAAAATTAGTAAAAGATGTGATATGCAAAAAGAGGAAAATAAGATTTAGGAAAAAGTAAGGATTTGGTAAAATAAAATGGAATTGCTCTTGGGAAATGATTGAGAATAACTATACTAGCTTAATTAATATATTCGGGGAGTCACTATGGTGCTAATTTACTAAATTGTCAAACCTCATGAACCCATGAGTCCAATTACTAATTAGGGGAACCCCAACTAATTAGAAATTGTTAATCCCTTTAGCACCTTTGAGTTTCCTCTAGGTTTCCTAAATTACCAAACCTCACCAACCGGCAAGTCTAATACCTAACGTCATGAACTCATTCAATTAGGCACTATTAATTACCCTAGAGTGTGATTAGTGATTTGTAATGCATTAAGTTCAATTACAATTCAATTCAATGACTATCTACCAATACCATGAGTAAATAGATATATCTAATGAATTATAAAGAACATATGTATGACCATACATATTGTTGAGTCCAAATCCCTCATTACAAGTCAAAACCACAAATAACTCAAATAAATATAATAGTCCAAATCTATGAATAAATGACAATACTAAACCAAGGAGAATCATAAATACAAGAGAAATGGAAAAGAAAAAACCCCTATTAACCATGAGAGCTCAAGTTATAACTACAATCATTCCCAAGAGCAAAGAGGTTTAGTTACTGAGAAGCACCAACAAGGAGAAGACGGAGACATCATGGTATAAATGGGAGAAAAAGAGAGAAGATGAATATAGAGGAATTGGGTTTGCGCCACCAACCCCTCTGTTCTTGCGTTTCTGTTCCTCAATTCATTTCCTTTCTTCTCGCCTCCGTTCACGCAGCAGCTCCAGGACCCTCCTCTTTATTCCCTTCTCGTCTCTGCTTCTCCAATCTTCATTTTCCCCTTTTTGTCTTATCCAGCAGCTCATTCTTTTTCTTGCCCCAGCCCACGTGTTTCATCATCTTTTGCCATTCAACCCATTAAGCCTTTTGCTCCATTTTTGGACCATTTCGTAAACCAATAAAGACCTATGTATGGCCCATGTTGCTCTTGTTTTTTTTTTTGCCATTAATTCAAAATGTGGGCCTAATCAAAGAGGAAAGGAAAGCCTTCAAATATATGTCAAAACAAATGTAAATATATGAAGAATCAATCTAATACTTAAACCACATTAATATTACTTTCAAGATTAAATCCCTTTAATTTTCAAGCAAAAGTAGATAAAAATTGCATCTCTATTATCTTAATTGCTTCAAATTTAGCATATAAAAACCAAACAAATTTAAGGATTTGTCAGCCCTGATCTTCACATATTGGGAGGGAGGGAGGTTATGGTGTATACTTTCTTTAGGCGCACCAAGATGTGAATTCATTTGGACTTGGCTAATTTCCTTTTAAAATATGTAAACCTGAATTAGTTTGTCAAATAGCTTTTTTTTTTTTCAATTTACTAGTGTTTTCAGCTGGTAGGTGTTGTTGAAGTTGATGAGGGCCTATATATTTGACTCAGTTCCAGGAAGAAGAATAAGCTATGTGATTCACCATCCAAATAACACTTACCATGGAGTCAGTACTTCTTGTTAATTTATAAAAAAGTCATACCAAGGAAAGTGATTTCCATACATTTTTGTTGGTTTATCCACTTTTTCCCCCTTGGTTAAGGAAAAGAAATACTCCATCTCTTTGGTGCTTATTAAATGTTTTCTTTTTGCTGATATAAGGTTACTTGTAGTCAGCTCAATGAAATTAAGATTATGTGAAAGCATATAAATAGTCCGGATGCTTGAGTAAGATGTGCACCATCTACGAGAGGTGTTTCAGAATATGGGGACACCCTAATGGTTTATAGCCCTGTCTGGTGGACACACTCTAGTTGTTACCTTGTTTATAGCCATCCATGGTATTACCCGCGATCGTATTTTCTTTGCTGTGATATTATAGGGAAGAACATGTCCAGAGAGAGACACACTACGTTTTATCTGCTTGAAATACTACATTTGACATGCCACGGAGGACATTATATGAGCTTGAGTTTCATCCTCAGCTGTACATGGTTGTCCATATAAAAGTGAATTGTTGAAATAAAATTCTGAGGGCCCACTTAAACTTCCAACCGACTATGTGCAATTATGTTGGATATGCAAAGGTAATTGTGACTAGGCCTTACTGGAAGATCCTGGATTCTGCTATTATGTTCAGCTGCATGCAAAGGTAATTGTGACTATGTAAAGTGAATGTTGGATACAAAATCCCGTATGTGCAATATGTTCGACGAAAAATGGTCGAAAACTCCTTCAGCTTTTGGTTTCATGCAAATAGCCCATCAACTTTCTAATTTGGCAGTTACACACCTGAAAATTTTCATTTTAACAAATAAGTCATTTTGTGCATTGTCCTCTCATCGATATTTCTAAAAGATTTAATCAGAAGGATGGACTAGTTGGCTGGGATGGTAGAAGTTTAAAGTCAATTAATTGTTGGTTTTGAAAATTCAGGAGTCATTCATAGATGACTCAGGTCAAGGAAGCCTTTTATATCTATCCCACCCGGTTTTAATGCTATGTCCAGCTAATAGTATGTGATTCACAATGCATGCATGGGTCTAAATATTAAATACTCAGTGACATAACAGTGACATAATGCGTTTTGGCTTCCTGCCACTTGTCAGTTGATTATATCCTTGAGCCTGGTCACTGCTTTATGTGACAATGTAATGATTTATCAGTGAGATTTTTCTTTTACTTTCCTTCCCTGCCCTTTTTCTCTTTTCTGCTTAGTACTACCATACTATGCTAGTAAGTTAGTGACTATGCCATTTCCTGGTTGGCAGGACGAAGAAACATTTTGTTTTACTGGTTATGCTAATTCAAATAGTAAGAAATGTTCAGAGCTAGATTTTTCGACACCTATACACGCTCAATGTGCTGCTGTTGGAGTTGTAGTTGGCAGTTGAGGCCGTCCCAATGTTTTGCAGTTATTCAAGTAGTAATTGCATGCTTATTGTCAGGTTCATTGAAAATATTGCAACAGCTTTTCTGAGTAATGCCAATAGATAATTAATACTCCCATCTAATCATCTTTGAAAGCAGTATTCGGTTATTATAATACAAATCTCTTCAAGTCTTTTAGGCTTAGGCACGAGCAACAGTCAAGAAACTATCTAATCCTTTTGCTGAGGCCCGTGGGACCTAAGCTATCTATTTTCCACTCAGATCTGCGACATGCCTGCACAAAACGATGTAGGAATTGATTTATTAATCTTTTAAAACTGGGTTAAGTCTCAAGGTTGTGGCTCTGTGCAGTAATAAACATTTAATTTAATGTAGTGATCACTTGTGAGACAAGATTTAAGCACTAAAAAACAAGTTAAATGGAGCATGATAACTGCGCGCCACTTTTAACATGCGCATGTCCTATCTAGTAGTGGTTGAAGCCAAATAAAATCTTCTACTAGTATAATCAAAGGCAATGGACCTTCATTTACTACTATAACTTATGAAGCCATACAGAGTTGGTGGACGGCATAAAGTATTTCAGTTCACCAACTGTTATTTTCATGCATATACTATTACTACCTCCAGGTTTCGATGAAAGTCTGGATAGATATTATTAATGATTATAGATATTGATAGTATTTAGGAACTTCAGTAATCTAGTACTGAGTTGGTGACCAACATTTTTTTTGAGTGATCAAGTTTTTTTTACTTAAGAATGTTAGTTAAATTAGTTATTAACACAGGATATTAATTACCAATTCACCTTAACATATGTTTTTAACCCCACTCTCTCTTTCTTGTTTGTTTATTATAAATAAATGTTATTAGGGTTGTTGATTTGAGAAAATGTTGGGAATAATGAGAAAATGTTTTTATATTTAGGAATAAATTGAAATTTAAGAGTAATTTTATATTTAGAAACAGAGGAGATACTTCCTATTCCGGAGGTACTTCATTTTCCTTAAATGTAGATGTTTTTAGATAATTTCTCATGATATCACTAAAATAACCTAATCACTTACAATTATTCCATACCCCCCTTCTCTTTTGTTTATTAATAATTAGGAGTATTAATAGTGATGATATGGGGAAAATATTGAGAAAAAATTATAAATATATCTTATATGTGGGGGCAAATTTATCTTCCCAAATTGGTCCTATATTTAAGAATGGAGGGAGTAATGTTTAAGTTATTGACTCATTATATTTATTTAACCTAGTACCTTAAAAATAATAATTTTTTGCATCTTAATTTGCACTTGGTATTTCAGATTCACGAATTAAAAAGAAATAAAACTAAAACAATGTAGACATGAACATCTCAATATTAAATTGTTGAATTCATTCTTTTCTTTTTTCCCCCTGCTATACAGATATCAATCAGGGTGTTGACAATGGACAGAGACAGAGACACCACAGAACGTGGTTGGTTTGATAATTACTAATAAATGAAATGAAACTAATCCTATTGCACCTGAAGCTAAAAAGTGTTTTGTTATTTTAAGATTCTACGGCATTAGTTAGTGGGGTTGCGCAGACGGTTGTTTAATGATTTCTCTTTAATTAGTCTTTACTACTATAATACTCTATTACCTCACCTCATCAGGAGCTGATATTTTCTATAAAATCGCTATAATCCGCAAGCAAGTGGACAATCTGTCCAGAGTTCTTAATTAAAAGGAAAAAAGAACAACTAATAAAATTATACTAATAATTAATCAACGGGAAAAAATAGAGATATAGTTTGAAAAAGATGAGGTGATCTGGCAAAAAAAGAAAAAGATGAGGTGTTGATGTCTGTCAATAATGTTACCGAACACCCCCAAAAGAAATGTACAAAAGATATTATATGCTCTAAACTACAAAGTGAAAACTGAGGTTTAAATCTCAACTTATTAAAAGAGGCTCTAGGAACAATGTCTTGATCCGCATTAATTGGTTACTCAATTACATGATGAATGGATCAAGAAAGAATGATAGAGATTAATTAAGTGGCTCAAAATTATATTTTAATATATACTAGTACTCTATATATGTTATGTATGTACAAGAACTAATATATAGTATATGTCAATGTGGAGGAAGGCCTTAAATCCGCCATAAATGGGTGATTGAAACAGACATAGTAATGGTGGAAAGGATGAGGCAGAGGCACATGTGAAGGACAGGCAAGGAGGTAGGTAGGTAAGAAGTGAGGAGGGTTCTTAGTCTTTAGGACAGAGCATAAGGCTTAGGTCTTGGTCTCTCCCACGAGTGTACCTAAGCATATGACTTACTCGTGTTCATGTGCTGGCTCTCACCATACAATCATGCACTTCTTAAATAAATATTTGCCTATATCATTATAATTTTCCCTTTAAAAATGCGAAAAATCTTGTGATTACCTGTTTTCTTCAATTCTGATGGAATTTGGCATGTGGGGTTATGAGCATCAGGAGTGCAAGACTAGATAGGAGAGAAGGCGTTAGGCAGCTTCTTCGTTTTTTGGTTGGCCAAGAAGACATTTATTGGTCCTCTCTAATTATGTCCCAACCGCATTGTGTCATGGTCATGCCATAAGGATAAAAATATTGGGGAAGTTTTCAGAATATACAATTGACGCTAAGATGTATTAAACTGACGAAAGAACAAATATGTGATATGGGTTGATCTGCCATTTTTAAATTTTTTAAGTTTAAAACAAAATGACAAAAATACCCTTCAATAAATAGAAACTTGGGAAGTGCCCATGTTGAGTTTGTAAACATCACATACTAAAAAGGGTGAATCAATAAAAGAGAGTTGATAAGTGTAAATACGAAGTTGATAAATTCAAATAAAGAAAGATTTTAATTCTAGTGTCCATGTGGAGCTGATAAATACAAATAGAAAATATTGGTAGACCAATTTAGAGTGTTAATAAACTCAAATATAATATAAAGTTGTCAAGTGCTTATGTGAAGTTAGTAAACCCTATTAAGAGCTTATAACCATTTTGAGACTCGATAGGGGGCATATTAATCATTGACAAACTAGTCTGTGTTAATTACCTATTTGTCATTTCATAAATTTAGCACATTTAACTATTTACATTTGGATGATTGGTTATTGTTCTATTTTGAAATATCAAATATGACATATATATAGAGTATAGATCATAAGGGCTGGGATACTAATATTGTTTATCCAGATAAGTTTATATATATGTTACGTTAGATTAATCATATAATTCTTTCCTAACATAAATCACATTATACCAATTGAATTTTATTTTGTTTAAAAAATCAATTAGGATATTATTCACTTTTACAACGATGGTTGGAATGTATTGTAAGTGAAAAGTATTCAAGTAACTCAAGTAAAGAGTCTTAATTTTTGAGTTTTTGTAACTGCATAAAATATCATAGATAGAATCACTCTTACCTTGGTCAGAGAATATGCAAATCTGAGATAATCATATTAGAAATCATTTTTTAGAAACGTTAATACGAACAAGCCTCTTAAGGTTATGAGAGTTAAGAGGAGGAGATATGAGGAAAGTGAGAAGAAGAAAATAGGCAATTCAAGTGGAGTGAGTCATTTTCCAACTTCACCTTCGAAAGCAACTGATACCCATCCCTATTCAACTCTTACCATCATCCGCACACCTGTAGCTCTGGCTTTTATTAAGCATAATCTCTGTAGTGATATATGTTACACTGAGGTAATAACATATTTGTTATTTAAAGCATTTATTTATTGTATGATAAACATATATATATGATGTATTGTGTTGTGTAGGTAGTTATAATAATCAAGTTTAGAAGAGAAAAATAAAGTTTGATACAAGAACGACAGAGATATGAGAGAGGTGATGGTGAAAGATAACTAATGGGAGGGTAATAAAAAGAGTAAACAAAAGAAAAGGTGAAGGAGAGAGGAAGGTTCATTGCTTCCACATGTGAGTTGTGACTCAGCCTAATAAAACTTGAACCGCAAGAGAGAGACCACACTCATCAGCATTTGCTAATTTCCATTTAACCCTAACCCCTCCAACCCCTTCTAGAAACTTGTCCCTTTCTCTCTCTTCCCTACACCAATGGATAGCCAAACGACCAATACCATCTCTCTACCTTCTCACATGAAAGCACCAAAAGCATCCCTTTTCACTCACCTCTCCTTCCCACTCATTACCCTATCATCCTTTTTATAGATACTCCCCCTGTCTCTAATATAACAATCCAAAATTTGAATGGTTTTTGTCCAAAATATAAGAGTTTATCTCACATTCTCTTCTCATTTAATGTGTTTTTTCCTACTTTGCTCATAACTCTATTTCATATTTATTAATGCTTATGTATTTTTCTCTCTTAAAAGTATCATAATAAATATGGGCAATATTGGAAAAGAAGCATTACTCCAGACATTCAACTAACAATCATATGTTTTCTTAAGAAACATTTTTTTTTGCTGACTTTTATATTAGGGACCGGAGGGGAGTACTATTTTCTCTTCACTTTTTTTAGGTAACAACTACCAATTAATTCTCACATATTAATTAGAGCAATTAAATTCATGCTAAAATATTCTTTTTTCAACTCCAGTAGTTAGGTAACACCTATATTTAGGGATGGTATGAGTATTTGACTATTTGTATTAGCCTATTAGCTTAAGATTTTTTTTTTTGTTTCACAGGGTCCATGATATATCCTCACTTGTGTGTTAAGTGGACTAATCTTTATCTATCCTGAATTCTATATAAGAGTATACAACTGATTTGTGAATTTGCTTCATTCACAATGGTTATAAATTGAATCTTCAACCATTTGTTTAAAGGATGAGAGAGTGTGACAACTTAAAATTTAGTTATGAATTAAACCATGATATCTCTCTCCTCTTGACCAATGCTCTTGTTTTTGGCCAAAATTGTTGTTTTGATCATCATGTACGATAACAAACTACACTAAAATAAATAAAGTTTAAAATGATTTTATGGGCACAAACTATCATCACTATTATAAGAGAATAATTATGGTTACGCATCTTATAAATTATTTTATTTTGTATATTATTTCAAAATGTTGAAATGTATCTATTCAATATGAAAATACAAATATCATTGTCATACACATACACCTGTTTTTCTGGTACCACTAAACATAGGCATCACATGTTATATTCACTTCATAATTCCTATATAATTTGTGATATCATAGAGTATATCTTAAATCCAAATTCGAAAAGTCGAATTGGGTTGTTCCAAATGGCAAGTGATGGTGTGGGTACAAGTACGCTCTTACCTAACCATTTTATGGTCGATGCGTTTGAGGCCCGCTCTCATTAAATAGATCAGTTTCGGATTTTCCTTTTTTAAGAAAAACGGAAATTTGTGAACCTTTATATACCAAACAATATTAATCAATGTACTGCTTTTTTAATATAAACAATAAGTGTATTGTTTGCTTAAGTACAAAAATTAAACAAAAAAAGTAGTACTTCCTTCGTAAGTGTAAGTTAAACAAAAATTATGAGTTGGATTATATGGGAATATAATGTTCCTTTAATCAACTGAAGATGGCAATAAGACAAGTAATAATAGGATAATACAAATTGCTTCGATGTAATATTTAGAATCTCTTTATTTATGATAAAACAGCCACACGATCGTTAAAAATCTATTTTTTGCATATCTCAATATGCTGGAAGTACAAACTTATACATTTATCCATTACTCACTCTCGATCGGTGTACTGTTACATACTCCCTCTGGTCCCTAATATAAGAGCTCAAAATTTGAATGATTTTGGTCCCTAATATAAGAGTTCATCTCACATTCTCTCCTCATTTAATGTGTTTTTTTCCTACTTTGCCCCTAACTCTCTTTCATATTTATTAATGTTTATATATTTCTCTCTCTTAAAAGTATCATAATAAATATGAGCAATATTGGAAAAGAAACATTAACTCCAGACACCCAACTAACATTCACATGTTTTCTTAAGAAGCGTTTTTTTTGCGGCTTGCTCTTATATTAGGGACCGGAGGGAGTATTTATTTGATTTAATTTTTTATTTGATTATATTAATGACATTATTATTTGACTTAGTTGTAATTATGAGATCATCAAAACATTTTAATCATCTACTACATTTACCCTCACCCACATGCACCTTCCCTGGCTTGATTATTAGTTTATTACTGTATTAACTATTAAGAAACACATCAATATGTGGATAATTTAGGAAAAATGTTGAAAAAATTATTAAAACGTCATATATTTAATTTCAAATTCATATACTCGTAGGTCCTATATTTGAAATAGGAGGAACTATTAAAATCCATTAAAAAGGATTTAAATAACAAAAAAATGGGTTGATAAATTTGGTGCACTGCAGACTTATGATGATTTATCAACAGTTTATTCTTTTTAAGAATGGTGTGCTTGTTCCTACAGTAGTGAAGATGTTCTTCAGGTACAGCATGCATGTGTTTTTACCTTTTACCCTAATAATTATTTATATAAGCTCTAAATCATCAAGAGTTGCTACTTCCTAATTTAATTATCTATCCGGATTAAGAACACCCTTAAGATGGGGAAAGCTTATCAATCTTTTTGAAACTGTTAAAACAACGTTTGACGAATGTTTCAGAATGAGAAAGGTAGTCTGCACGCACGTATCATTTATAAATTGTTAATTGTCAATCATTCTTTTTTTAAAAGGGCAATGACCCTATTTTATACCCAAACTAACCACCCTGGACCACCCACCACCATAAACTAACAGGTGGTACAATATTACACCCAAAGTAACCAAAGTGGTCCAAAAATACCCTAAACCGACGGTCTTCAACGTTTGACCGTTAGTTTGATGATTTGGCGCCCACGTGTTATATTGTTTCCACGTAGCACCTGTGCAAATGCCACCTGGGCAATGACCCTATTTTATACCCAAAGTAACCACCCTGGACCACTCACCACCATAAACTAACAGGTGGTACAATATTACACCCAAAGTAACCAAAGTGGTCCAAAATACCTTCAATCGACGGTCTTCAACATTTGACCGTTAGTTGGATGATTTGGCGTCCACGTGTTATATTTTTTCCACGCGGCACCTGTGCAAATGCCACCTGGATGCCCACATGTTATATTTCAAGCCTAGGGCAGAGACACATATATGACAAGCTTTTTGTTTAATTTTTTAAGCCTAGGGCATCGACAGTGATTAGGGCAGCGATTTAAAGAGGAGGGAGTGCGAAATCCTGTGTTCATTTTGCGAAATCCAAGTGCGAATTCGAAGTGGGATGCATGTGTATTGAAAGAAGTGAAGAGAAATGTCACGTGGGCATCCAGGTGGCATTTGCACAGGTGCCGCGTGGAAAAAATATAACACGTGGGCGTCAAATCATCCAACTAACGGTCAAACGTTGAAGACCGTCAGTTGAAGGTATTTTTGGACCACTTTGGTTACTTTGGGCGTAATATTGTACCACCGGTTAGTTTATGGTGGTGGGTGGTCCAGGGTGGTTACTTTGGGTATAAAATAGGGCCATTGCCCATCCAGGTGGCATTTGCACAGGTGCCGCGTGGAAAAAATATAACACGTGGGCGCCAAATCATCCAACTAACGGTCAAACGTTGAAGACCGTCGGTTGGGGGTATTTTTGGACCACTTTGGTTACTTTGAGCATAATATTGTACCACCTGTTAGTTTATGGTGGTGGGTGGTCCAGGGTGATTACTTTGGGTATAAAATAGGGTCATTGCCCTTTTTAAAATAAAAAGTTTAATTGTTTTAAGTTATTCCATTGAATATTTTAAACAATTTCGGCCCCATAAAATGAAAGATCACTGGCTAAAGACTAAATATATTTATTTAAATTAAACCAATAGTTTTGTAACGTAGAGATATAAAAACTCTTCAATATTGGGATGTTGCGGTTTTCGGATGGTTTTTTTCACACGAAAGCTTAACGAAAACGCATGGAAGGCGGATTGAAGAGGACAGTAACCTTAAACAATGGCAACACATCATGGGAGAACACAGATGCGTGGGAGGCAACAAGGGAGATGATAGCATTGGTACTTTTGATTTTACCTATTAGTTGCATCAATGACATCACCAACCAAACTTTAAGATTCTTGTATTAAATTCGAACCATTCTTCTTCTGCTCCATCTGTTTCGGTGTTTCCTTCTACTTCTACCGATGACACCACACCGTATATGAGTGTGTGGATTGGATACTTCCCTCTTTTTTATTAAACGTTTCAAGTGTTTGATTTAGAAAGATTAAATGAGTGCTTACATCTCGAAAGGCTAGCTGGCTTGGAGAATATCATTCTCAGCCGCATGTCGCCTGTTCGAATCGTAACACCTGAGATGAAAATGAGAAAGAGAGAGAGACAGAAAGATTAAATGAGTTAAATAATTATATTTATATTTTTCGAGCAAAATTGCCTGTCCGATAATGCGACACACACACACACTTCTGATAAAAAAAAAAAGACACGGACACACACAAGCATTTCGTAGAGATAATGCGACATGTGCTATAATTAATTAATTTATGCACTTCTTTTAATTTTTAAAAAATTAATTAGCTAACTCACTTTATATACTACTACTACAATTTCTAAGATATTTGCATTTTTAGTTACAACTTTGCTGCCTTCTATTCATAATCTATTTATCGATCTCTCTCTGATTGCCCCTTGTTATCCGTTCTCATGGGGAAGAGATACACACACCCTTATTTAGAGCGTCGTATCCAATACATTTGGATAGTGGAGTATAAATCATTCAGAATAAGAAACATGTAAAAGAAATTTGAAAATGAGAGAAAATTCAAAATTACCTGGAAAAACATTAAACAAAGACCTTCACTCAAAGATAAGGTGTTGCCAAACCAGCAAATGGTTAAAATGGTATATGAGCTCACCCTTTTAAGGATGAAAATGTGTGTTCGAATTTCGGGAAACCCATCTGATTGGAAGAGGATAACCTTATATACTTTGACATCACTAGCTCATATCCTTCCAATCCAAATTAAGTGGTTGTCAATAAACACCGATTTACCAGATGGTGTATAAAAAACATATTGAGAACATTTTTAATTGTTGAGGTTTGAATTTACAGCCTCCTTTTTTTATGGGAAAGACATGATGCCCTTATATGCAAGCATTTTGCATAACGATTCATTTCCTCAACTTCAATTAAATTTGTACCCTTTTATAATAGTTTTGTGCATTTCCCATTTGTACAAGAAAAACAAAGCATTTGTAACTTATTTATGCTTGGGTAGAACCAAAGGAAGAGAGACTACTAATTTTAACTATATTTATTTTTTGCGTAGAGAATGTGGGTACCACAATTGACTCCACCTATTTATAGTCGTCCTAAACTCAATTAAAGGAGAATAGATGTATTAGGCCTTGACAATCAATGTAAAAACACTTTGAATCTTTTGAGTATAGATTAGTGAATTGACCCCACTTAATAGGATATGGATTTGCTGCTTTAGAAAATGAAAATATAAAATCAAAATTATTAAAGCAATGGTTGGAGTGTGAATCTTGTTTAGGGCTTAATTTTCAAAAAAAAAAAATGAAGCGGGTGGAACTGAAAGTTAAGGAAGTGTAGTGAGACTATCATAAAACATGAATACCTCTTATGCATGCATGTGTGTGACTATTTAACTGAGTTGTACGTAAATATTATTGGATCCAATCAAAAGTAGATACTACCTCCGTCCTAACTATAGGACCTAATTGACTAATTGACTTTTTTTTGGAGAGATTAAAGTTGCGAAATAGGTTATTAAATGATGACATATTTGATATATTTTTAGATTATCCATTAGTTTATAGGTAAAATAAATTAGTTTAAGGGAAAAAAATTAGGTAAATCAATTTATAATTAACTTATTTTGCTTTTTTAAAGATTTTCTAGAAAAAGTCAATTAAATCTTATATTTAGAACCAGAGGGAGTATTTCGAAAGAGAGATTCTAGTAGACTAGTAGACATACGGTAAATTCAAAATCAAGACATCGTGTCTAACCGGTCAAGCCCCTTTCTATCATGACAAACATCGGCAAAAATTTAAGCTCAAAATCAATGAACATTTTTTAAGAGTGTAATTTGGCTATTAAGAAATTAAATGAAGCACATGCTGTGTTGGTTTAGATAACCCTACTTTACACCAACCTGAAGGTTACCTCTCTCTCTCCCCCACTAATCCACCCTTCATATCATATCATTCATTTCATTTGCTAATATCATCGTTAATCAAAGAGAGAGAGAGAATCCACTAACTCTAACCTTTCCCACCAACTCACACCATCTAGAAGCATGGTGTGTAATAAAGGGGTCAAAAGCCTATAAAAATCACACTCCCACCTCCCTCCACGCCGGCCTTATTGCCTCTCTCTCCCTCTCTCTTCAACAATCAACATAACATAATAACATGGGAAGATCTCCTTGCTGTGAGAAAGCACACACCAACAAAGGAGCATGGACCAAAGAAGAAGATGATCGCCTCATCTCCTACATCCGAGCCCACGGCGAAGGCTGCTGGCGCTCCCTCCCCAAAGCCGCCGGCCTCCTCCGCTGCGGCAAAAGCTGCCGCCTCCGCTGGATCAACTACCTCCGCCCCGACCTCAAACGTGGCAACTTCACCGACGAAGAAGACGAACTCATCATCAAACTCCACAGCCTCCTAGGCAACAAGTATGTATGCATGCCACACTCTCATCCTCATACTCACTCTGACTTAGTTTAAACTTTGCGATGTAACGACAAGACATAGACAGAGAGTTAATTCATATTTGAACACATAACTATACTCACACCCTTCTCTTTTCTTCTCCTCTCTTCTTCTCCCAAACAACACATCAAAAGATTCATAAAATATGAAACTTTTGTGATGGAAAGACAAACCTTAACACATATATTAAAACATCATATAATCAATTAATATTTCAAGTCTCTCCATTAAAGTTTGCATTTTGACTCACTCTAGCTTATCCTTGTTATCATTTCAGGTGGTCCCTTATTGCTGGGAGATTGCCCGGAAGAACAGACAATGAGATTAAGAATTATTGGAATACCCACATAAGAAGGAAGCTTCTCAACAGAGGAATCGACCCTTCTACTCATCGCCCTCTCAATGACTCCTCCGCCGCCAATTCCAACAACAACAACCAAGAATCCGCCGCCGCCAATACCACCATCTCCTTTGCCACACGTGTGAAACAAGAAAGCAATATTAGTAATGACAATAAGGCAAACGTGTTTGTTGAGCTTCATAACATAGAAAGATGTCCTGACTTGAATCTTGAGCTCACTATTAGTCCTCCTCATCAAAACATGGAAGTTGAAGGTGAGGATCCAGTTATTCATCATCAAAATCCAATTCTGAAGAGTGGTGGTGGAGGAAGAAGAAGTAGAAGTCTTTGTTTTGCTTGCAGCTTGGGATTGCAGAACAGTAAAGATTGTAGCTGTGGGATTGTTAATGGTGGGGCTGGTGGGAGTGGTGGTAACACTGGTGGGTATGATTTCTTGGGGTTGAAAGGTTCTGTTTTGGATTACAGAAGCTTGGAGATGAAATGAAGAATTTAAGAGCAGCTATTATAGCATAATCATTGTTGTAGAAACAGGGGAAACAGAGTGGGAGAGAAAATTAAGGAGAGTTATGTTTAATTGTTAATTTTTTCTCTTTTTTTTTTTTGAGAAGTCTCTTTAATTTTCTTTTCTTCTCTTGAATTCTATAAGAAATCACTCATTGTGCAATAGGATATAGTATGAACCGTACAGTTGAAGCCATTCTTCCTCCGCTTCTGCTCCTTCCTTCCTTTGTCTTTTTCTTTTCCTTCTTGAACAACCGATTTTAATTAATTTAGTTACTTACTTGCCATACCTACCCTGATTGCTAATAATTATTACTATTAGCGTTTCTACCACATAGATGAATAATACAATAATAGTATACTACATCTATATAGTAGATCTTTCTAACTACAATTGAGAAAAAAATTCAAGTTCATGTGCATGCATCATTGTAGGATGTCAAAATAATTTCCAAGTCACATATACTAATCTCCTCATCTCTCCCATTTGGTTAACTGATTATTTTATAAATCCCTCCATATGCTTGGAGTGTTAGTTGGTAACATATTGGCTGGAACATCACATGATGCATATATATATTTATCCATGGAGTTGATCAATAATATGATAATTCAGCATGTGTGTGTGTGTTTGTAGAGTAATAATGCTGTTAAATATATAGATTTCATTGACGAAGTTGGGAGAGTTGAAGAGGAAAGAGGGGTTTAGATTGTCCTGATATGGAGAAAATAAATGTGAATGGTAGAGGAGGGAATGGATAAGCGGTGAGAGGAGGAGAAAGAAAGAAAGAAGGGAGAGGGGAGGGTATTTTTCCACTAATGGTAATCCTAATTTGCTAATACCATCTAAAACCAAAAAACAAAAAAATGCATACACTCACTCGCTACTCTCAAATGCGTGAAAGAACTAACCTCTTTGTCCCTAGTGTACGTACCTCTCACCATCTCATTTCTACCAACCTCCTAACCTTTATTATCATTTAGGTCATGATCTAACCAACTCCATTTACTTGTATTGTATTGTATTTATATAAATATATCATCCCCCAATTATAAAATTCAGGCTAAGTTTCGTATATACTTTGAATTCAAATACATGGCTTTGTACGACAACAAGGATTTATGAGGATGCGTCATCGCTAATCCGTTTGGTAGTGGTTAGTGAATGAAATGAGATAAGTGCCTCCCTGATACTAATTAAATTAAAGTACCCATTTAGTACAAAAATCAGAAGAAGATGGTGGTGTGAGTAAATACTCACCAGCTGATGATTTGGTACCAACATAAATTAGGTGTAATCAAATAGTTTGGTCAAGTTGATAAAATGTTGAACTGGTGGCAGTAATCATTCAATAAATGTGTGGGTGTGGGATGAGTTGAAAGGATGTTTTATGGTAGGTGATTGGGAAGAAATGGTGGTTTGTTTGCAGAATTGGGTCAATTATGTGCTTAAATGGACACAATCAAAGGCTTGTTGTAAGAAATGTGCTGGGGATGAAAAAACATCAAAAATGCAAGTTGCGTATGTGAAGATACAAAGGAGGGAAGGAAGGTAGGAAAGGAGTAAATGAAATGAAAGGGGAAACATTAAAAGCAGGTGGCAACCATAGAAAAGCAAAACGGATAGTGAATGGATCCTACCAACAATCCAAAATTTTATCTGCCACCATTAATTCAGGGTCATGTCATGCCCTTCACTCTTTCACCACTTCCTCTATCACTTCTTCGCCTGCCCTGGATTATTAATCTGGCGATGTTACCTCAACCTAATACTCCTACCATTATAAATTATGTATGTATTCGTCACATCAACACATATACACGTAAACAAAATGAACAATATATCGACTTATTTATTTATAAACTAACGGGGAAGATAGATAGATCAGGATCCCAAAAGGAGAGCGTTGTTAAAATTTTTAGAAGTAAGGATAAATCCAAGGTACTAGGTATCGGTTTTAGTGGAAAGATTTTTGATCATTTAATTAAGTACAAGATTTTGACTTAAACATTATTTTAATATAAAATATACATTTTGGGAGAACTACTCTAATTAAATCCCACAATATGTAAAATCTAATTCATTTTGATAGCAATCTGAAAAGAGGTAAAGGGAGACACAAATGGAAATGAGGTTAGCTTATATGATGAGAGGAGATGGATCCAAAATCCAAAAATAAATAATGGCCCTTCCCACTTATAAAGAGGAGCCTCACTTTTCAACCCATCAATCCCTCCCACCCTTTTTCAAATGTGGTAGGTAGCAACATTAGAAGCTTCCACTAGATATTTTATTCTCACTTACTTCCCCTCCACTCTCTCACCCTTTTCTTTATTAAAAAAAACAATCTGTGTTTTCCCTTTTTCTAAATCCGATCACATCAAAGTTCTAAACAACCATTATATTTTCCTAATACAAAGACGGTCTAATATATATATAAACCCATCTGATTGCAAGCCTATTTTTCATGTTATATGTAAACTTTTCAGTGTTTGATAAAATTAGAGATTGTGAAATGAATTGATTGCTTGATGTCCTTGTCAAATGGATAATTATTGCAAGTAGCTTGTGAATTGTTAAATATATATAGGTTCAACTTCCACCAACATCACATGCATGACTTGTGTGGTGGGGTCACTTGTGGTTCACTTGTAGATCCTCACCCCATTACATGACCTTAGCCACTTCTTATAATAGACAAAGATGCCTGACTTCCTTTAATCAATTGTTTAATTTGGTGCAAGTACGCCCTTTGGGGATTATAAATTCCATTTAAGAATCTCCATCTAATTATCGTAAATGATCTCAAAATTAAATAAATTAGAATCAAGTTTAATTGATACGATATTTTACAATAAAATAATTAATTGTGAAAATGTTTATTGCTTTTCAAAATCTCTTTTACATGAATATTCAAATTTTAAATAGGGAAAATTAATTTGAGGTCCCACAAGGGAGTTAATACTAGAAAAGACCCAAAAGTTGAAAAAATTAATGTAGGGTCCCAAGGGACCTCACTTTAATATACTTGAAAAGTGAAAAGACAGTTTTGCCCCTAGCCTATTAACACTTGTCACATGTGTCCAGTAACTTGTCAAGGTTTGCCCAATGAGTTGTCAAGCGTGCCAAGTAACTTGTCATTTTGCCCTGCCCATTAACTTAAAAAGTATTGGTCATTAAGTTGTTACACATGTCCAACTAGTTGTCACATGAGCTCAGTAACTTGTCAAAGTTTGCCCAAAGAGTTGTCAAGCGTGCCCAGTAACTTGTCATTTTGCCCTGCCCATTAACTTAAAGAGTATTAGTCATTAAGTTGTTACACATGCTCAACTAGTTGTCACATGTGCCCAGTAACTTGTCAAGATTTGCCTAAAGAGTTGTCAAGCGTGCCCAGTAAGTTGTTACACCTTGGCAAGTTACTGGGCACATGTGACAAATGTTAATAGGCTAGGGGCAAAACTGTCTTTTCACTTTTCAAGTATATTAAAGTGAGGTCCCTTGGGACCCTACATTAATTTTTTCAACTTTTGGGACTTTTCTAGTATTAAGTCCCTTGTGGGTGAACTCAAATTAATTTTCCCTTTTAAATACTTTGTTTTCTTTTATATACGTATTGATAGCGCACTAACCAACTTGATAAACAGCACCTACTGCAATTAATTTTACTTAAAGGGGTCCACAAGTTATTCTATTGTATCATGTTTCACCATCCTCATTCCTAATCTTGTTGGTATCTGCTACTTAACCAAGTGTCGTTTTTGCTCTTATAATGAGTCTTTCTTTACATGACAGTTTGGGCACATCCAAATAATAAAGATATTTAAAAGTATCAAGTAATTAGAAGACAAACCCTCTCCTTTTTGTAACATTGAGGAATTCTCAAAGAAAGATATTTAATAATTATGAAAGATCGGTTGATAAAAAAATTATGAAAGATCGTAGATTTTTATGAGAAAATAAAATATAAATCTTAAAATTAATAAATTAACATCCACAGTGGGAACAAATGTAGAGAAGGATGAGATGAAGCAAATGTGGCACGGTTGCTGAAAAACATATAGGGCCAAGGTACGTACGTAGCTGCTGCTTCTGGTCAATAAAGGAAAAGGGATTAAGGTCCTATATTGAATTTATTACCAGCATACTTCTCGGATAAATTGATATGAAGGATCAGCTGAAAATGTGGTTATGTGCTCTATCTTGACTTTCATATTATGTACTCTTCGATTTATAAGAACAATATTTTACAAAATCATAGTGATTAATTTAAGAGACCTATCACTAACTCAACGCACCTATTTTTGTTGTTGTGAGAGATAGAATTCACGAGCAATCCATCAATCCAAAATTTCATGAGATTTGGACTACCAAAATTGATTAATTCAGTAAGGAGTTTTCTCACAAGTCACTAGGTCTATGGGTTCAAATTTCACTGCCGATTGATATGAAGATTTTGCTTGTTAGCGAGCAATAATATAGAAGAATATTTGTAAGCATTGTCCAAGTCAAGAATTATACTGCGTATATCATGTCACTAGTGATTAGTGAAGACTCAAAATTGCACTCACCTAATTTGAATTCACCTCATTTTTTTCTCAAAAACAAATTAAAGAGCTCTTAGCATGTGGAAAACACTGATGAAAGTTGTAGAGACGTGAATGGCAGTGATTGTGTGATGTGTGTGGAAGAAAGATAGTGAATGATCGAAGGAGAAGAGTGAGTCACTCAACTAACCTCTCGTACAAGAGAGGAGATCGAGATCCTTAATTTTAACAAAGCCTATGGAATGCCCAACATGCCCTTTTCTATTTTGGTAAAACTTGCCCCTTTTTCATTAACTTTAATGTTGAAGGGCATGACGATTAAGGCTACAGGTTTTGTTTACTCGCGGTTATCAATCAAATTGTATACACGGACATAGGCTTGTCAACGCTAAACTCAAATATGATATATTCCATCCAAATGTGACGGGTATTATTGTTAGTATTATTGTTATTGAAACAATTTGGCAGTGACTAGATAGGAGTTTTGTTTAGAAATTAGATGAGATAGTGAGCTGGAATGCATGTGTAAATTTTTAAATTGAAGTTTTACATTAGTTAAATGTCAATTTTGGGTGATGCATGGAAGTACATAGACATAGAGGGAATGGAGCCGCGTGTGAGAGGTAGTTGGTAGGCTTCCTTTCCATGTGCTTTGTTGCGGCGGTGGGCCCCATTCATCTCCTTAATCTAATAATATTACAATCTTATCTCCTCCGATCCTAACCTAACGTTAAAAAAAAAAAAATCTCCTCCGGACCCCTAATTTGGTTCTCAGTTTCTGACCTTATTTATTTACTTGATTACCATGCAAATAAATACCCTCACGTCCCTAATGAAAATTTACGGCATTATCTGCTGCTTTTTTTCCTCGTTTCTCAAATTAATTCAGCATCCTTGCTTGCATTTTCATTCATGTTAAGATTTGTGCAATAGTATTGCACCCTTTTTCCTTTGTGGCTCTATCTATAATTTAGAAGTGGAGGATTTAGTCTAGAAATTTATTTTTAGTGATAGATGCATGTCTGGTTTCAGTCGTCTATTTTTTGTTCTCATTTATTAATTTTCTCCCCACATTGCCCTAATTAATTTCACAACTTATCTCTTTCTCACACTCACACAAACACACACAAGCTCTGTCTCTCATACTTGATACTTCTATTTAAAAGAGATGCATATAAAGAAAACTGACAAGTAATTTTATATAGTAATTAATAACAAAAAATTCACTTATTAATTTTTAATCGTTTGAATTATTTTATTATGCTTTATATTAAGGATTGGAAGGAGTAATTTCATGAAAGTGTCTTGTTATTTTATGGTCAAAGATCATTGCTATGTGAACATCATCATCATAAGAAACATATTCATTTAGGCTCCCCCACCCTATCTTTCATTAACATATCATATACACACCTCAATACCGATACAACAGTGTCATTTTAAGTAATTTACAAAAGTAAAAAACGCAGGTATAAACTGATTATTTGTCATATTGAAAATTTGCGACGCTTCTAAAGAAATACCTACTACTTTTTTGTTACTAAAAAATAATTTAAAGAAACAAAATGTCCCGATTAATAGAGTCAACACAAAACAAAAATAAAGAATGGGAGATTAGATTTAAAATCAAACTTATATCTTTAAATAGATCTCGTATCAGCAGACTAAATAGGACTCTATCTGATATATATTCATCTTCTCCATTATTATCACTAGTGACTACTAATTCAACACCCGCTTTCAGTTATCAAACCCGTGCAGAATTGTACGAATTGAATATGGATAAGACTATTCTTCGTATTAATAATTTTTGGTTTTGATTTGGCGAATGGTGTGCAGATTCATTGAAAGATTGAATAACTAAGAAAAGAGAGAGTACAAAATTGAAATGGGTAATGACCAATGAGATGGGGGATGATGGAGGATAATGCATGGTGGCCCACAGGATGCAATGAACAAGTTGTTCATAGCCAAACCCACTTGCCTCGCACTTTGATAGCTACCTCCTAAACTCTTTCCTCTCCCCTTCCGTATTAATTGCATCCTCACTTCTTAAGTACCCCCCTTCACATTCATTCACATTTTCATTTTAATTTTATATTCAACCAAACAAACTTTTTTCACATATTTATTTTGCACTCAGTCTTTACTCCTTACAATTCTACCCAGATCATGGTTTTCATAAAATGGAATCATAATGCTCAGAGATATCAGTATAAAATCAATGATCGTATATAACTTTTTGGTTCTCATATCTCATTATTGAGATGAAGTAGATGGAATGCCGTGAACAATGAGAAACATAGAATGGAGATAGGAATATGAAATAATGTGTTGTGTTTTTAACAGAGTTGGGCCACTGGGCCTCACCGTACCAAATCATGACACTGACTTGTATCCCTCACACACGAGTACCACCACATCTACCAACTCAATCAATAATAATAATAACTCCTTCGGTTCGGTTGGGCCACAAGGACTGGCGTACTATTCAAAGTTAAATGGAAGACCCCCTCGATAAAATGCACTCGGCGCAAGATAGCGAAAACGGAGCTGGTAGGAAATGTTGACAAAGTTTGGTGAGATGTCTGATCTAAAATTTGAGAACAAGATCCATTGGGATAAGAAAGAGAGCGAGAGGGAGAAAGAGATAGTGTGTGGCTCATATGCATGGTAGCCCATACAGTTAGGTTAATTGAATATTGACGCGAAACCGAGTCTCAATAAAAAAATCTAATCACTTATATGTTTTGGAACAAACATGTAATTAATGAGAAGTTTTAAGCAATGAATCCATGTTCACTTGTTGTATAAGTTTTATTCTTATCTTATTATAAGTATAAGGCACACACAAATTACTAATTCTCACGAGCTAAAGAATAATAGCTTGTCATTAAAATTAGGTTAAATTATTTTTCCAACTTCATCAGTACCCCACAATAAGTAATATACTCCCTCTCATCTTAAATATAAAAGGTAACATACGAAAAGTGAACGTACCATTTCTGCACTGTATATTATTGAATGTAATTAAGGAGAGGAGGGAAAATGTGTATAATAATATATAAGGATGAAAAAGGAAGAATAATTCATTACACCTAACCATAATAAATGATTCACACATGTTTTTATTGGTATATCTAAAACGGTTTACTATCTCTTATAGTAGGGGTCTGATGAAGTATAATATGGGTGAGCGGTCTCTCCATTGAGATTTTTCTCCATTTCATCTCCATTTAGATCTAACGATATCTATTTATCATCCATTTGATCCAACAATATTATTAAAACATGTATTTAATATGTATCCTATCTTTTCATATAGTTGTTAGATCAAAATTATGAGTGTATTAGAACCATTGGATCTAAATGACAATGATAAAGTGGGAAAATATTAAGGCGATGAAAAAAATTTCTAGCCAGTATACCTTATAAGGATAAGAAGGAGTAGTTGGCTTTATTGGGAGATATTAAAGAAATTTAATAAGTACTTAATTTTATACAAATTTCCCAAAAGTTTCTATTTCCTTCTAGCTAGATGAGACAAAATCGGTTTTGAAAAAATAATATCAATATGTGTGTGTGTGTGTCGAAGAATTTCTTGAGTTTCTTTTATCTCTTAAAACAAAGTTTCTTAGCTTACTCTTAATATAACTTATATTAATTAAGGTGAGAAGGTAATAGTATAATTTTTCTTATATTTCTTGATTGCCTATTAGATAATGATGGTCAAACACAACAAAGTAAAGTCTCCGTATATGGCCCTTTATCAATCTTAGTCAACCGTATATTATTTATCCCTTCTGCTAAACCATACCTAAACCTGTCAAACTTTCCTAATTCATCAATAAATATGATTTATTTTAGCAACATATTTAATTAGTGTGGAGTTTATCTAAGAATGATCTGCACCATTTTACTACTGGTATTATTGCATGCATTGGTGTCTTAATTAGTTTGGTATATTTGAAGGTCCACCTTATCTCTCTTTTTGTTCACAAGTCACCCTACCTGCCCAGCATATCTTGCCAACGCTATCTTTTACACATGCAAAACCCATAAAAGCAATTTCATTAATTTAATATGATGATATACATAAGTATTTCAATTTGTGAGATAGGGTTTGATGAAGTGGTCCATTCATCAATACTCACAAACAACAATGGAAAAGCCCTTTACTTGGATTTGTTCACTAGGTTGCTAGATGCGTTCCTCTTTTTCCCCAACCCCAACATCTTGGCCGTCAACTAATTGTGGTCACCACAACTTGACCCACCTCCACTTCCTACTTTTCAAATCAACGTCCATTTTAATTATTATTTACATTTTTCTCATTGGTCCCTCACCAACTTGGCCTTCTAGAAGAATGCTAGGTTATGTGTTTCACGCCCTCAAAAACAATTTGACTAAAGCTTACACTGAAAGGTTCTCAATTTGATGCCCACAAGAAATTCCACCTCTTTCACACCCACCTTTTTTCTCATTTGGCTTGGATTTCTCTGTCCTCCACCAGCTCTTCCAAATTAAGTGGAAGACCTTGTATGTATATGTTACTTATATCAAATAGTTTCTCAAATTATCCAGCTGGGTTATTATTATTGTTCAAGATTTTCAACTCTGCATACTGCATGTATAACCGTAAGCTTTAAGTCTTGTAGATGCATGCAGTAATATATTTGGCCGTATGAATCTGGAATAATAGCAAAATTTCAAGACAGATTTTCGACATACACATGTTAGTTATTTTAGGACAGATAATATCATATCAGACGAACACCAAGAACAAGTAGTACAATGGCAAAATATGGCAAAAAAACAAAAACAGAAGGTACTAACCAACCTAACATCTCACATGATCTCATAATAGAACATATCACCAGTAGTTAATGTTTCTTTTATAAGTGATCAATATATATATATATATATATATATATATATATATATATATATATATATATAACATGATGTGATTAATCTTTGACAAATATATGTGGGTGATTTGATTTATTTAGAGAAATGATGATTCTACTTGAATTAAATTATAGTCTAAAAGTCAAGTACTGGGGAATGAAGTTTGCTGTGAGTAGATATAAAGGAACATAGTTCAAATAGAAAGGTCCAAAAATTCCAAATCTCAGAGCAATGTGGGAAATGGGGTTGGCAATAATTAATTAAGCACAGTTTGGTGAATGATTGAAAGACATGACATTGGCTTCACATGGTGTTGGGCCCTTCATTATCCCACAATTTTTGCAGTTAAAAAGTTTGTGAGACATACCATCCCTATAATCTAAAATTTTGACATTGACATGTTAAACGGTTAAGGCTAAGAACAATGCAATTATTGAGTGGTTTACTTTCATTTCTGAGTTTCTTCAATTTCAAGCAGGCCCTCTTGTTCCTCCCAAAGAAAATCGAAAATGGTACACAAAGTCACAAACTCAAGTGAGACTTGATTGGCTTAGAGTTAGAGGTCTTGAGACGCAAGAAAAGCCCTAACAACTTGCACAGTTAAAATTTTGAAATGAACAACTTGCATAATTAATTGAGTTGACAAATATTATGCTACCTCAGTTTCATGGCTAATAAATATTAACATATATTTGCTTAATTTGATCATATTAATTAAAGATTGCATGATTTTATCAAAATATCTTAACCATTTACCTTTATTTCCACCCCTCTACCTTATTTATATATATAAGGATAATTTAGAAACAATTAAGTGATGTCTTGTATTTAGGAAGAAGCTCCCCTATCTAGATAGATATATTTAGGAACAGTAGGGAATAATTGTTTTAGTTTGTAGTTAGCACCAACAACAAACAACAACTAGCTATAGCACTCTCAATCAATTTGCTAACATCATTACGTTAGGTTACAGTCACTGCTTTCGATTTTGATGTGCTGATTCTGTTACATATAACCAACAACACCAGAACTCCCATACTTTTTGATTATATTCTATGCACTTTAATTGTTTGTTCATTCCTTTGATTTAACTCTTCGGATCATATACCCGGCCTCTATGGTTGTTGAGTGATCGCCCTATGTGCGTCACATCCACAAGAACATCTAATTTTATCATTCGAATTATTAGGAGGATGCTGATATTAATGTTTAAATAGGCATGCAAGCACCACAATCTTACCAATATCTAAGCAATAGTCCCTTGTGATGTGAAGTGTTTCTATTGATAATGTTATCGCCATTATTTTTGTGACTTTTATAATTGTGCACATGTTACATTTGAATCATCAATTTATTTCACAGCCTTCTAATAAGTAACGCTTTTAATTTAAATTTGATATTTTATGTCAAGCCAAAAATGAAAAATTAATGAATGATTAAAATCATACAGATAATAAGTGAATATGCCGGGGGTGTTAGCTGATTTTTTTTTTTTGAAAAATAAGTAAATAACATATATCCTTTTATTGGACTCTTCGAATCATAGTCTTACACTAAATGTAAATGTGAAATACACTTCCAGCAAGCATCTGATTTTTTATGTTTGCAATATTGTGAGGGATTAGCCTCTTCCATTAAACTCAACCACTTTCTCTTAAGAAGTTTGCTAAATTTTCTACTAGGGAGTGGGGTTCTGATGATTTGGACTTGCAATAGTGCAAGATGCATGCCCCCACGTATAGATCCACAAAAGTTAGGCTTGAAAAAAAGGACAGGGCCAACAGTTGGGCCTATTCATATAATTAAACACAGCCCTACTTGATGGGTTTTTACTTGTTTCGAATCCACTATCTATCACACTCTATTCCAGTTTTCAAAAACAAAACCAATAATAAAAAGTATTATTGTAAAATTGAGTGTTCATGGTGGATAGTTACGTTTTATCAATAAATGGGCACTGCGGGATGAGTAAAAATATCTAGTTCATTGACGAAAGAAAAAAAGTTCAACGAAACTGATTATTCACGAATAAGTGGATAAAAGAATGAAAAGCTAGTTGTTCAGGATAGTGCGCGTCCATGTTCGTGTAAAAGAGAATGTGAAGCTAGTTGAATGCCTTAATTACGTGTAGTGTGTCAGTGTGTCACTGTGTTTGTCGAGGAGAGATTTATATTTACACGTACTCTTTTGTGCGCGTGCAGTGTGTGCGGATCGTGTAGTAGAGGTTTAATTTGAATCTCTTAGGTGTGTGACAAGTAGTGAGTAGGAGTTTGATTTTTCTTGTTGGAAGAATTGTTGTGCAATGTAATAACTAGAAAATCTAACGATAATTTAATATATCATGCAAAGACATGATCTAATGTAAGAAATTCTAACAAGTTGTTGTAAGATTTTTTTTAATTATTAAATATAAGTATTCATGTAAGAGTACAGAACTGATAATAATGAAACAAATGCAGACAATCATATATTTATGGATCCAAAATAATGACGCTCTTAAAAATTTGGAAAGAAAAGCAACACATGTTACTGATTGTTTTCTCTATATAAGAATTCTCAGAGAAGTATCCCTTGCTAACTATTTGATTCCATGGTAATAGTGCCTATTCAAATTTTTGTAATTGCAAATGATAATATATCCCATCCTTCAGCATTGAGTGCGGACGAGGAATTGATAGAGAGGGCAAGTATTGATAAGCTTTAACTAAAGACGAGTCACCAAATGCTAAGCTGATAAAGATGTGATTGCCAAACTTCTAGGGAAGAGTCATAATAATATTTTGATAAAGGGACGTAATGCGCTTAGTCCTCCAAATAATGTTAAGCACGCAAATGATTTCACACATAACGGAAGAAAAAAGCCATTAGTGTGGAGCAGGAGCAAATTCTGCTTCAACCATCCCTATA
Organism: Mimosa pudica; assembly: GCA_029929735.1. Classification (NCBI taxonomy): domain Eukaryota; kingdom Viridiplantae; phylum Streptophyta; class Magnoliopsida; order Fabales; family Fabaceae; genus Mimosa; species Mimosa pudica. The sequence continues at coordinate 13,099,173 of JAKELP010000002.1, forward strand.
AACTCGTGAAATTTAAAGATAGGTTCCTAATGAGCAAGCATATCCAAACCAATGCATGGGACCTAAATAAAGAAATGGTATCAATAGATGATGAAGAGAGTTTCCTCAACATCACAACTAAATTAAATAAACATATATAAACCGAAAGTATTCAAATGAGGTTTAATCAAATTAAAATATCACAAAAAGTTAAAACTCTATTAAGAAATTTTCTAAATGAAGAGAGGTTGTTTGATGGGAGGTGTTGAATTTTCCACAAGAACTTTAGAAGTTATAGGTAGAATATCATTATGGTTCTTTTGTTCAATGTGGTTCTTGAAAGGTTGGGTCACTCCACGTTTGACAATATGAGAGCTTGAAGCAATGTCATACACAATAAGGTGCGATAGATGAAACTCACGAAGATGGCTTGAGATCCTTGATCTTGATGTATGGGTCACCAAAGATGGCGATTAACAAGTATAGAAAGTACCATTTCCCATGCCATTTTAATTTTATAATTATGCCCACGTTTTGATCAATTCATTTTCAAATCCCAGAGGAATTATAAGGTTTGTAACGTAACATATACAGGGGGTATTAAGATTAATGTACGTAATTTTTAGGACGGATGAACATACAAGGGGAATCTCCACTCACCAAGTAATTTAGTTCTCCAAACTAGTTCTACCATATGGTTGACGATCTTTGTTATCCGTAATCCCAACCTTCGTCTGTAGGTTGGTAATAAGTATCTCTCTTATTAAAGATAGATGGATTTTTGTTTTAGTGCTAGTAGTACTCCAGAATAAAGTGGCACAAGTAGCATATATTTGATCACAAACATGGACAGTTTTAAGTTTTAACACTAGGACTATTTATATGTCTGCATCTAATAATTTTGCAGGCTCTTCTTTCAATTCTATATATACATATGCATATCACTTATCAACTTTCTTTGTTATCTTTTTATTAACAAAGCAGGGGTCTTTATTTCCTGCTTAGTAAACCATGATCAATAATAATTGGGCGAAGGTGCAAAAATAATACTAAAATTTACCTAAAATTGCGTTTCTAATACTTAAGTTTCGCGATGTGCAAAAAGAGTACCCAACTTGGGGTTCATGTGCAAATATAGTATTTTCACCTGAGAAAAATAAAATTTAGATATGAAAAGACTCTTATGCCCCCAATCCTCCCTCGTTAAATAAAATTTAAAAAGGGACATAAGAGTCTTTTCATATCTAAATTTTATTTCCATGAAGTGAAAATACTATATTTACACCTGGACCCCAATTTGGTATTATTTTTACACCTAGTGAAACTTTAGTATTAGAAATGCAATTTTGGGTAAAGTTTAGTATCATTTTTGCACCTTCGCCCATAATAATTTAATTAAATAAGTACGTAAAAGATATACTTCATGAATACATCTAAACTGCCGATTGAGACTGATGAAAAATAAAGCTTGAAAATATCGTGACAGTTATAAAAATTATAGAAATCACCAAAGAATATGAAAATATAAGGGTAATGTGAAAATTGCATCAAACATAAATATAATTGTGGTAAAACTAAAAAGAATTGGCAAATTATTAGTTTGTTTTCTCCCTAATCTACATGAAAATGACTCATATTTGTCTTACTAGTAGTGTTATGTTTTATTACTTTCAGTTATTTTCCAATCGCAAGAGTCTATGTTATTAGTTTGTGTCTTTAAATTCTAGTTCCTTCAAGTGTGTATTTTATTTCATATATGATAAAAAATCTATTTTGGTAAAAATAACTGAACTTTTAACCAAAATATAATTAAAACCTCGGTTTGGTTAAATTGGTTTTAATATGAATTGATTCCGTTCAATTCTTCTTCTTCTTGTTTTTTTTTTTGTTGCCATGGTTCCGTTCAATTCATGGTATCTAGTTACTGTCTGTTGATATGGCATTATTCTCGTTTATTGTAAAATATGTGTCTTTATTAATTTGAGGCTACAAATCTTATCAATACGGTGTCTAAAAAAATACCAATTTTCCAATAAAAGAGGAAAAGGGTAAATTAAATTCTTAATACAAAGAAAATTAATTTTAAGTTATAATAATTTGTAAAGGTATTTACACACTAATTAAGCCTAAAAAATTAAATAACTGACAAATATAATTATACTGCTCTGTGTGTGTGGAAATTTTAATTAGTTTGCTGAATAACAAAATGAGAAGTGGCAATATGCAAATGAGGAAGGCAACGATAAGACGGGGCATTAGGTGAGGATGAGGCCATATTCAAAAAATCACTTAATGTGAGTTTGAAATATTTCTAACAAATAACAATCTTAAATTGTGCATCCCTTCTTATCTTGTAGTTCTAATAGCTATAGTACGTATCCCCACTCTCATCCCAATCAAAACAAAATCGACCAATCAAATTTAATTTGTCTTATATCTTGCGTACATATTTCTCCTAACTAATAGTGTAAAATGAGATAGTACAATCTCTAATCATGAATCTGAGAATGTTTCTCAGTTCAAAAAATTGGAGAATGTTTAATTTAGAGGTGTGGGTCGTGGCCGGTGAGAATCATGAAGCAATTGATGAGTATCAATAGAATATTATGCCTTGTTGTTTGAAGATTATTATGCATCAATAGAATACGTACTTATTTATATGCTTGATACGTTTCGGTATACTTGTAAAGTGCTAACTATATGCTACCAATGGGTAGTTGGTTCAACTGGTAAGTGGGCTACAACCCCGTAAGGATGAGAACGCGTGTTCGAATCCCAGGAAGCGCTCTCATTGAGAGAGGAGACAACCTTACCTATGTGGGCAACACTCCTACCCCTCGAGTCCGGATTAAACCGGGTGGTGATTAACCAAAAAAAAAGTGCTAACTATATGCTGACTACTCACGATCCCTTTGTAGTATCTTACAACTGTATTAAACTTGTGTACAAACAGATTACCCAAAAAGATTTGTTATAAAGTTATATGATTTAGAGTTTAGGATTCTTTTCAGTTTTCAACGATTCATGATTAGAATTTTTTTAAAACATTTGACTGTTAACCTACGCAAATATGTTTTGGGGGTTGGCAAATGTCTCTTCAATCCTTTTGACATTCTTTTGCCTTTTATTCTCTTCATTCACTATGCCCCCCTTATATTTTTTTATTGCCTTTTTAATTACATTTTACCAGGGTTGAAAAAGATATAGGTAATTAATTTATGAATATTAAAAAATAATTATTTTTTATTACCCTCTTTTTTAAAATTTATTCACCTATATTTGATGGTATTACTAATTGATTGGACTTATTCATGAGAATGTGTGCTTAAAATACAAATATCTCACTACTTCTAAAATAATTATCGCACTCTATACTCAACTTGTACAATAATAATAGACTTATAGTTAAGTTGAAATAGCTCACAACCAACCAATTAAAAATCTTCTAAAAAATAATTATCGCAATTGTGAGAACCTTATTGGTTAGCGAACTGCAAGTACATCTGTAAGCACTCTTTGAACTTGTAGGCGAGCCTTGACATAGGTAAGCCCTCGAGATCCAACTCACCTAAACTTTTCTAATAAAAATACACTTCTAAAATAACCTCTTTAACCATGTGCATTAAAACTACTTTAATTTTGCAAAACAAATCACCTTAATATATACAATTGATATCATTATTTTGAAGAAAACTTATATGGGAAAGAACATATATTAACGACGGAACATATATACAATTGATTTTTAATGCAATGTCTCTGCTTCCTTATCATTATTAGTCCATTCTCACTTCATTATTATTTTTTTTCATATAATGCTTTCTGAATATAATTTTGTAGATTTTCTAAAAAAATCATTTTTATTCTATTAAAATAAATTTGTCTGTGATATTATGAGAGCATGTGTCTTTCTACAAATTGATAATCACAATTGTCTGTATTTTTATTGGATAAAAGTTTCATCTTTGAAATTTATTGAAGTTATTATTCATTTTATCAATATCATTATTATGTTTTTAAGTGATGTTTTATGCATATCCTTGTACAAAACAATGCTTTCATGGATATTTAAGTAATGGATTAAGCTTGATGTAATAATGCTTTGTACACATTTCATACAGATCTGAAGTGGAAAAGTAGTATTAATAGCTCAAAGGTGTTGATTCAAAGATTATAAATATATATTAGAAACAAGCAAATTTTAGCAGTTGTATATGTCATGACAAAAGCGGGAAACAGGTTACTTGACCCAAAAAAAAATTAAAAAGAGGATAATTGAAAGGACAAGCACTAGCTAATCCAATAGTACTAGTTATAGTATAGTTATTTTCCTCTTATTTTAATTATAAGACCACTTTCATTTTTTTTTCGAGAAATTAAGAAAGATATTTGAGTTAGTTATTATGACATGATATTACCAATACACCCCAACTATATATACATTTATACCCATTCTCCCTTTCTTATTTGTTTATTATAAATAAGCATTATGAGAGTTAATTTGGTGAAAAGTTGTGAACAATTAGAAATTAGTCTTATATTTAAGAACAAAGTTGAAATTAGAAAATAGTCTTATATTTAGGAACCGAGAAAGTAATAGACTAGTAGTTTAAGACTTGCACGCCCCCATTATATCGTAGGTCACGGTGGAGACACACGACCTCAATCACGTACATCATCACTACATGCCATTCATAATGCTTTCCATACTTCCTTTGAAAGTTGAAAAACTATCTTTTTGTTGAGACACCGGAGAAGCCACCAAACTAAGCAACTAATTTCTTGGGTATCATCGGACTAATAGAAGTAATGGGTGCGACCTCCCAAACACAATCACTCCATTTCCATCCTCCAAAGATTAAACCCTTAGGGTGATGATTAAGGAACACAATTCCCCTACCAGTTAAGAGTTATGTATTAGTTTTTGTGTTAGTTGAAATTTGAAACTTTTGACATATCACTTGTTGCGTGAATGAATTGTGATATTTAACATCTTTATAATACAAACATGTCATTAATTACTCTTTAATTAACCCCCATATATATTGCTATTCGACATTTTAAAACAGACACACACACATACATATTGATGCGTCATCTTCGTGATGTCATAAATTTACTTAACTTGGTGGTCAATACGAACTCATGTCACAGCATATATAGAAACAGTTCATTATTCAAACAAGAACATGACATGCATTAGTTTAAGATATTTTTGAGATATTTGTTCTTTAATCTCGGTTTAATGATATTTTTGAGATATTTGTTCTTTAACCACGGTTTAATGATATTTTTGAGATATTTTTGAAATTTCATGTGTTTAATGATAACTAATTAACAGTAGTGCACATGTGTTTAACATGGATTGGCCCACCCCGTCTTAGATAACTTCATGAAACTTCGATGACCAATAGCACTAAATTCTGCTCTATATAATGTCCTCTCATTTCCCTCACAAGTCGAACCATCCCTCGCACTTCCTTCTCTCTCCACATAGTTTCTCTGTCACACTATTGCATTTTCAGCCATGTTGTCCAGAAGTAGAACCCTTCCAAGCAGAATCCATCACGGAGTTGTAAGAGCATATATGCATGTCTACACACACACACACAATATTAACCAAGCATCATTCTCTTTTGTTTTTGATAAACCAAGCATCATTCTCTTATCCTTTCTTTTTTATAATTGAGATTTTATTATTTTGTACCAGCTGACAGAAGAAATGGATAATCTTGTTAGAAACAATTTGCATGTGGAAATGAAACCCAAAATCCAAACTGAGGCACACGCAGTAGATATCCAGTCTAATAAGTTCGCAAAGTGCTTCGATGATGATGGCCGCTTGAAGAGAACAGGTGACAACAATTAATTACTCTACCCATAACTCAATATGATACATATTTGACTATTTTAAAAATTATAAAATAGCTAAATCAGTTACTTATAAATTGATTTGCCTGAAATTTTTTTAAATTAATTTATTTGACCAATAAGCTAAATAATTTAATTATACAAAATATATGATTAAACAACTTCTTTAATTTCTAAAAAAATCATGTATATCTTTCATTAAAAGAAGAGGAGGAAGGGGTATATCATAGTTAAAGTATAAGCACTTGCATATTTCTGCATTAAGATAATTGTTAAGCTTAAAGTTTGGTTCTTAAAGACTTGACCCAAAAAAAATTAGTTCCTAAAGCCAGTTGTATATGAAGTGCAGGGACCTTTTGGACAGCCACGGCCCATATAATCACTGCAGTAATTGGGTCGGGAGTTCTATCACTTGCATGGGCCGTGGCCCAACTTGGATGGGTTGCCGGGCCTACTGTGATGCTTCTATTTGCCTTGGTCAACCTCTATACAGCCAACCTCCTAGCACAGTGTTACAGAACCGGTGATCCTGTCACTGGAAAGAGAAATTACACCTACATGGACGCTGTGAAGTCCACTCTAGGTAACACAAATTTGCCTATTAACATTCTCACTAACAAAAAAATAAAGCTTACTTCGGGATTGCATATGAATAAAAAATGATATTTTGTAACAGGAGGTACAAAGGTTAAGTTATGTGGCCTAATCCAATACGTGAATCTCTTTGGGATTGCGATCGGCTACACGATTGCGGCCTCAGTCAGTATGATGTAAGTTCAAGCACAGCTATATATGTCAAAGAATGAATTGCACTACCTCATATCCAAAATATAACAATTTACATAACTAAATTGTGAATATTAAGAAAATAAGTTCAATATTGGTTTCCTTAATCATGTGTATGGGAACTATCCTTCATAAAAGTCCTCTTTATTTGCAATCAATTAGGACACTTTGAAGAATTATTTATAAATTTGAAAGACAAAACAGATTGATGTCTCATATTTAGAGTCAAAATAAATCATTGTCTAGCTCTTACATTTTGGAGCAAGGGAGTATTAAAAGTAACTTGACTTGATTAAATGTTTCAGGGCCATTAAAAGATCAAACTGTTATCACAATAGTCATGGAAAGGATCCATGTCACATGTCAAGCAATGGGTTTATGATAGCATTTGGAGTAGCAGAGATAATATTTTCGCAAATCCCAGATTTTGATCAAGTGTGGTGGCTCTCTATAGTAGCAGCCATCATGTCCTTCACTTATTCTACAGTTGGTCTGGGTCTTGGCATTGGCAAAGTCGCAGGTACAACTAAACTCACTTGTTGGTTGGAAAAAAAGCCAAAGAAAGAAAGACTTTCATATTTGAGATATAGCATGCCATGATTTCCATCCTTGTTGCAGAAAATAAAAGTTTTAAAGGAAGCATGATGGGAATTAGTGTTGGGACTGTGACACAAGCTGGGACTGTGACAGACACAGGTAAAATGTGGAGGAGTTTACAAGCTCTTGGTGCAATGGCTTTTGCTTACTCTTTCTCCATCATCCTCATTGAAATTCAGGTAAATTCCTTGTTCACATGCACTTAATACAAAGGGCACTTAGTTTAACACTTAGAAATATTTGCATGTAATGCAGGACACTCTAAAGTCTCCTCCAGCAGAATACAAAACCATGAGAAAGGCCACCTTCTTCAGCGTCACAGTGACCACAGTGTTCTATTTGCTGTGTGGGTGTATGGGATATGCAGCCTTTGGAGATAACGCCCCTGGAAACCTCTTGACCGGTTTTGGATTCTACAATCCTTACTGGTTACTAGACATCGCCAACCTTGCCATTGTTGTCCACCTAGTTGGAGCATATCAGGTTATTAATTAATGGGTATTAAAGTGCAGTCTTCAATAATTAATCTTTAATAAAGGCCTAATACACGAGACTCCCTTCAAACATGACATGGGAAGGGATAGATATGTTCATTTTTATCTTTATCCATAAATAAGTAGCTATTCTTAGATTTGAACTCATGACTTCTAAGTCACATGACAACAACTTTATCGATGATCTATATATAACTTTATAACAAACATTTTAAATACTTAAAAAATACAATAACAATAACAAAATCTTTATCCCAATTCTTAACTAGGTGAGGTTGACTACATGGATACACGACGTCATTGTTTCCTATCAATATTCATGTTTGACGATATATTTTCACCAAAAGATCTCTTTGAATAATTTTATTAGGACTCTTTGCGGTTTCTCCTCCCCTCTTTAATTTTGGAAGGACTCTGCACCATTTATCAACAACTCTTATCAGAGCATCTAATTGTCTTCTCTAAACATGACCAAACCCCCTCAAATGACTTTCTATCATTTTCTCTACAATTGATGCTGCTCAACTCTTTTTCAAATATGTTCATTACGGATTTATCTTTTATCGTATGACCACAAATTCATCTCAACATTCTCATCTCCGCCACCCTCGTCTTATGCTTATGTTGTCTACTAAGAATCCAATATTCACTATCATATAACATTGTTGATCTAATGGTTGTCCGATAATGTATCATTTTACCTTATCTCGAACTTTACGATCACATATGACCCCAATAATTTTTCTCCATTTAAACTATCCAGCTTGGATTCTACTATTAACATCATTAATTTCAAATTTTTTTATATAATTGATCCCAAATATTTAAACTTGTCTTGTGATATAACATGTTCTCCAAATTTAACTTCTATATCCTTATGAATTTGTATATTACCAAAACTAAAGTGCATATATTATGTTTTGCCCTATTTAGTCGAAAACCTTTTAGCTTTAGAGTCCTTCTCCATAAATTAGTAGTATGTTGTAACATGGTATCATGTAAGAGATAACAATAAATCATGACATATTAACAACTCAATCAAACTTTTTTAGTGATAAGATTGCTTATGTAGGACTGTGTAGTAATTTCCCTAATAATGGAACAATTTTACTACCCATATTGGTTAAAACTGAAACTTATGCTTTGAGTTTTGATTAACAAAAACATTGGTGAATGTGTGAGCAGGTGTTTTGTCAGCCTTTGTTTGCATTTGTGGAGAAATGGAGTGCACAAAAGTGGGCAAAGAGCACATTTGTGACAGAAGAGTATGAAATTCCGATTCCATTCTGTGGAGTGTACAAACTGAACTTATTCCGCCTAGTGTGGAGAACCATATTCGTTTTGCTGACAACTTTGATTGCAATGTTGATGCCATTCTTCAACGATGTGGTTGGAATTCTAGGAGCATTTGGATTTTGGCCATTAACAGTGTATTTCCCAATAGATATGTACATATCCCACAAGAAAATACAGAGATGGACTAGCCAATGGCTTGGACTTCAGATCCTAAGTGTCACTTGCCTCTTCATTTCTTTAGCAGCAGCCGTTGGATCTATTGCCGGTGTAGTTTTGGACCTCAAGACTTACAAGCCCTTCAAAACTAGCTATTAATAGGGCCCGCACGATATGTATAAGATTTCAATCCAAATAATTACTTGTTCTCTGCCAAAGCATGCGCTCAAGTGATTCTGCAAATAATATGTATGTCTTTGCATAATTTTCCTTTTGGTTTTGTGTAACATAATATCAGCGCCAAATTGTGAAATTCATATTGCCCGAGGTAATGCATAATAAAAAATTACTCGTACTTATTTTTGTTTTTCAGTTGCTATGGAAATTTTCCATCTTACTGTTGATCAATCACAAGCATCGACATGAATAAACCAATCAGATATTGTTTGAGTGCAGCTTGGGGAAGTGGTATCTGTAAACTCTGCACAGAAATGGCATAAATGGCATTTCTCATAGATTTTCAAGATAGATTCCCTCCCTCTCTCCTCCACACACACTTTTTCTTGTCACAAACGAGGATAATGCAGCGTAACATGCGCCCATTCTTTTGTCAGCTTACCCAAAAGCTCCGCAGGAAGTCATGTTTCTGAGATGAGAACATAACATCAGAAAAATCCAACCAAGGGAAATGTTCAGGATGGTATTGCAGGGAGAAGTTAAAAGATACATGTGAACAAGAAGCTCCTAATAGCCCTGGACCTGGAGGAAAAAAATATAGAGTAATTAAGATGTTTAGTAGTCCAAATTGAGTGGTCAATTTAGCAGTAATACACCACATGATTCCCTAAAGTCTCGCCTGTGATAACGTTGCCAGTAATGTCAAATGTCAACCTAATAAACACCAACCCTCACAAGAGTCCAAACACACGACATTGCTCATTTTCCACCCCTACCTACCCATTTGCCCAGGCATGTCCCAAATCATTGTCAAACTTTACCAAAATGACTATTCAGAATAAATTAACTTCTCATGTAGAGTGTACAAGGAGACATCTCTTAGGTCGGTTAATGATACATCGTAGTGGAAATTAATAAATTCAAAGATAACACATGCTATGGCCCAAAAACAAGAACCAAAACAAAAACTCAACAAACCAAACAGAGAGGGAACTATGGATCATCTCTCAACTAGCTCCTTCCTACCACTAAGGGGCACATAATAACGCACATATAACGTTACTATCATCCACATGGCTAGGCTCGATCAATGGGGTATATGATCGAAGCTTTTTATAACGGTACTATCTGAGTAATCACTATGGGACTACGAACCACATGTTTCCCATCTGTCCATGAAAGCGACCCGAATGCCGCCCCGGTCGGACCCACCACCATGTTACGGGAATCGGCCGTCACGGTCAGGACAAACCTAAGCTTTTTGACACTCTCCGAGAACACAAGCTCTGAAGGTTTCACACTCACAGCCACACCTCTAGGTTGTGCCTCCACTTTAACTTTGTACACTGAATTCACCTCCCCAACATTAGTCACAGTTCGAATAAACGACTTCCTAGCAACCCCTTTGGATGTGCTTTGAAACAAAGCAACAAATGATGGGTAATTCAAATTCTCCGGCATTGCCTTCCTCACTGGACACTTCACTGGTATCCTTGTAATCACCTGAATTTCATTCTCCACATACCCAATTGAGCACATATAGTTAACATAATCATTTGCTGACATGTCATACACCATACCAGGATCCATAGCCAGGCCTAAATTAAGATTCCCTGAACCAAAATCATAGGGAGTGGAAGCATTCCCAGAGGCCTCATCAATCATGGGTTGATTTCTATTATCAAAAATAGTAGCAGTCGTCATAAGAGCCGATCTTATAGCAGCAGGACTCCAATCAGGATGTGCAGATTTAAGCAAAGCAGCTGCTCCACTCACATGTGGAGCAGCCATTGAAGTCCCAGACAATATGTTAAACTCAGTCCTCCTCATATCAGCATCCAAACCCGAAGGACCAACCGCATTAGTCCACGCTGCAAGAATGTTCACCCCCGGCGCAATCAAATCCGGCTTGAGTATCTGCGGGTTCAAACCACTCGGTCCTCTAGCAGAAAACGATGCCACCACAGGAGCAGGCTTAATTCCAAGCATAGTCCCTTTGAAATTAATAGTAGCCGTAGGATTACGAGATGATTTAATATACGCCTTAATAGCCTCCCCTTCATTAGCACCAAGAGCACATGCTGGAAGCACATGAGGATCAGCAACTACACCTTCACCATTAGAAACACCATTAGTCAAAATCATCCCAATCCCACCAGCTTTCTTCACTACAAGCCCTTTCACAACCCTAGGACTACTTCCCCTATCACAAACCACAATCTTTCCTTTTACAACATTAGGGTCAAGTGAATTATCCATACATAATGAGTCAACAAGTAGGCCTGACTTCCCAGGGTACACAAGTTCAAACATTTTCCCATCCAACTCCTTCCCCGAATACAACGACACCCCGGACAGCTTCCGCCCATCGCCGAGCACCACCTCCGCCGGAAAATCCCTATCAATCGTCCCGGCGCCCACGGTGGTCAACCACGGCGCCGAGTTCGTCACCGACATTCCGCTCGGCCCATCATTGCCGGCCGAGGTGGACACAAAAACACCACGCGCCACCGCGCCATACGACCCGATCGCAATCGGGTCCAAATAAAACGGCGACACCATGCCGTCACCGCCGCCAATGGACAGCGATATCACATCGACACCGTCCGCCACGGCGGCGTCAAACGCCGCCAATATATCGGAATCAAAACAACCCAAATTCTTCCAACAAACTTTATAAACAGCAATCCTAGCCTTAGGTGCAACCCCTTTAGCAATCCCAGAAGCATAACCATTCATACTAGCCTTAAACGCATACCTCCCCGCCGCCGTGGACGCCGTGTGGGTCCCATGCCCGTCAGCATCCCGCGGCGACCGGAACTCAACGGTGTCATTAATTGGGCCCGCTGGGCCGGAGCCCGAGCCCGAGCCCGGCCCAAATTCACCGCCTTTGGAGAAAAACCTCGCGCCGATCAACTTTTTGTTGCAGTTTTTAGCTGTGAACTTAACTCCGGCTTCACATGCTCCTTTCCAGCGATGTGGGACCGGGGGGAGGTTTAAATCGGAGAAGCTTCGGTGCTCCGGCCAGACGCCGGTGTCGAAGATTCCGATGATGACGTCGGAGCCGTAGTCGGATTCCGACCAGAGGCCGCGTTGGGTGCGGAGGCCGAGGAACTGGGGGGAGCGGGTGGTGTGGAGGGTGCGGCGGCGGTCGGAGAGGACGGAGAGGACGGAGGGGTGGGATTGGATGGCGGCGGCTTGGGCGGCGGTGAGGTGGGCGGAGAAGCCGTGGAAGATGGTGGTGTACACGTGGAGGATGGAGGAGGGGTCGGTGAATTGGGAGGTGTACCAGTGGTAGTGGGTGGGGAAGATGGTGGGTTTTGTGTGGGGTTTGATTTGGAAGATGAAAGTTTGAGTCTTGGGAGGGTTTGGAGTGGAGAGGACTGTACTTTGAGTGGAGAGGAAGGAGAGGAAAAGGAAGAGGAGAAAAGGAGCCATTTTTGAAGCTGTCTCTGTGTGTGTGTTTGCAAGTGAGAGTGAGAGCAGGTGAGCTGAGTTTAAGTTCAGTGTTGAGTGTGTGTGTCTTTCTTACAATATTTAATTTCGTTTTTTTAAGGAATTAAATAAATGAAAGTGTTGAGCTTAACGGGTAAATGGCAGTGTTACCGATAAATATGTGGATGAAGGTGGTCCTTAGGAAGGAAATGTGTTTTTTTTCTTATTTATTGCAACATGACTTTGTGTTTACTTAATGTGATTGATTTTTCCGGCTGCACTGAGGGTATTTTGTTTTGGACAAGTAGTAGTAGATTCTGTGACAATTAAATGTTTTAATCTCAATTATGTGCATGTACTCCATATAGTGATTATAATTTTGAAAATAAATATGCTAAAGAAAAATTAATTGATGTGTTTAAATGAAAAGCGAGTGATTTGGGGACTTCTTACAAAATTTGATTTTTTATGAATATTTAGCTCAACGGTTAAAATGGGAGTGTGAGCGATAAATCCGTGGATGAGAGTGGAGGAAATGGGTTGTTTTTTTGTCTTTGGTGCATGCAGCGTGACTTAAGGTTTACTTAATGTAATTAACTTTTTTCGGCCGCATTGAGTTTGTAAAATTAATGTAATTTTAGTTTTAGTTGAAGGATGACAAAAGAATTCAACTTGCAGATTCTTCGACAATTAAACGTCTTAATCCCAATTATGATGAAACTATAGAATGATTTGGACTTTAAAAATATGTTTTTTTATCAGAACTTAAAAAATATGTTAAAGATAGATTAATTATGAATGGTTAGAGCCATATCAAGAAATAAACTGTAAATATCCATGAGTATTAGTCTACATTTAATTAATTGATATGTTTAAATTAAATGCGTTTGTCTGATTGAATGAATAAAATATCTAACAGGAAATCCAACAAAGTCATGGTAATTATTTGTGTCAATAATGCACCTTGTTAAAGGTTACGCAACATTTGGGACCTACACTAGTTTATTTCAAAAAGTTAGTTAGGAACTATATGTTCATAAAATGTGAAAGATGGTGTTACCTTTAAAAAGCAAATTGGGAGAGGAAAAATCAAATATTTTCTGAAATGAAAAATGCATGAGATATTCTTTAATTTAGGATTAACACATCATTAAAACTAAAATTTAAGAACATTCATCGACACAAGTATTTATAATATAGTATTTGGTGTCATTTTCCCCAAAAAGTATTCTCGTTATAATAACTAAATAACCAAATTGTGTGGTTTATGTAAAAAAACAGTTAAAATTAGTTAAATCTAATAAATATGTAAGAAAAGAAATTTTTTAACAATACCTTAATTAAGTATAGATGAAATATGAAAGAGAAAGTAATATATATGAATATATATTAGGAGGGAGAATATGATTAATTAGGGTAAAAATGCATGAATTGTGTAGACAATCCATAGTTTACTCTTATAAAACGGATTAAAGTAGTTCAAATTTTGAGCTTTTCAAATAATAAGACGTGTATTTATAATTGGCCTTAATTTATTAGAATATGTTTAAAGATTATACTGTGGAATATAAATATACATTTCCCCGAATAAAATATAGATGTATGATGTATTTTGTTTGTCAGGATAGATGTATGATACATACTTGTTATATATTAATCGAAGAAAAATACGTGTATTACCTTTTTAAGAAGAGAAAAGTGGAGATTGCATAAAATAAAAGTATATGAATAGGAGAAAAGGGGGGAATTAGCATTGAAATTGTCGGTATTGAGAAAAATGAATAAGCACAAGAGATAAGAAGAGGGGGTGTGGGGCGTGTTGAGAAGCGGGTCACTTTCACAAATCCCAAAGGACGTCTCCCATCAAAATCAAACTAAAGTGTTTAGAGTTGAGACCAAATTTTGCTTTCACATTTTTTTACAGTTTCATTTTATATCAAAGCTTTATAATCCAAGTGTCCTGCAAATCCAAGGCATTAATTCCCCACTTCACGTTCACTACAATAAAAAGATGCTCTCAATTCTCAAAGTTTCACGCATTCACTTTTGAGTTGATCCCGCCAATTTAATGAATTGTTACCATTATTTGGTTTGCAAAAATGGTTCATCACTAAGGACTAGAGGGACTATATCATGAAATGAGAGGGAATATATATCATAAAGTGAACCGCCATAATTTAATGACATGAAAGCTCTTTTATATGAATTTATAAATTCTATCCCGGTTATAACGTTATATTATTAGCGCTTGCATCACTACTTGAAAGAAATAATGTACTACAAACAATAAATAATTAAGGAAGGATTATGTTACAATGTTGCCTAGAAAGTTTTATAGATAAGGATAGTGCAACCGAAGTAATGCTACCCAATCTAATGGATATTATCTAGGGTTAAAGATCAAATCTGCAACGGTTTCTACAGGGGAATGAATGACAATTTTTTTTCGTTTTGTCTATTTTTTACTAAAAAATTTTACAAAAGGAAACTATCACTCCAACAATCACATTCAAATTTAACAGCGGAATTAAAAAAAAAATATATCAGCATCTCACCCTATCCTTGGTACAAATCTATTCCCTTTTACCCTAATCAAACATGAATATCTATCTCTTTCAGTTTAATTCATCTTATAATAAAAGGTTGCCAGTAAAAAATCATGTGGAGCGAGTCTTAATTGGTCTCAGAATGCTAATTGAGAGATACTAAAGTGAGCACCAGGTCAACACGTGCAGAATTGTCATTCCTCATTCTTTTGTTGCTGTTTGTTTACCATATTTTGTGTCTATCATTTACTCTGTTTTGCAACTTCATCAATCTCCACATTTTTTTCTATCAATTTGGGTGACATAGCTCATTTTATATACGATCTTGGAAGAAACTTTGTTCGTTTGTTAAAACTTAAAGGGTAAAGAAAGGCCAAGGAAAAAATCTCAATCACACCAATACATGCTATAAACTCTTGTATGGATGACATTCATTTGACTTTTGTTGAAGTAAGGCTACAATCTACAAAGCACCTATTTAAATATTTCTGGGGTCACACTGAACCAAAAAGCCTCCAAATTTCCCTGGCTTCAACTCGAAGACTTCTAAAAAGAAAATTGCATATTAACTCCAAGGAAATTATCAGAACCTTACGTGATAAATATTTTTTTTCAAAATATTACATTTGAAATCATTGATAGTGTAAAAGCGGGTAAAAGATTATAAATGATAAAAAAACCACACACACACTATAAGAAATGCATGCTAGTAAGTAAAAGATTTTAAAACTCAGAATTTTCTTAAAGAAGAACCCCCTCCATTGCTAACAGAGGAGGGGCTACTAGTCCTAGAAAGCGAAGGGCAAAGGTCCCATAATCTTCCTAGTTCCTATTATATCCTTTCCAATCTTTCTAAACCAATTGTCTTATTTGCAAAACCATTTGCCTACCAAAAGCCTCTTTTCCCTGCTTCTGTGCATTATCTCGTGAAAATATATTGGTATTTTTTGTCACTTCTCACATTGTCACACGATCTTATCAAAATACGATAACATTTATTTAACAATAGGAGGTGATCGATTTGATCATCCTCTACCTTGGGCTGGGTGGACAAATGAAATCGAAAATGAAAAGTCGAACTGAACCAGATTCAATTCGGTTATTTCAGTGTTTAATACATATTTGGTTTTTAATTTTGTATATTTTGGTGTTTGTTTTTCAATTCGATTTTTTAAAAAATAATTCAATTATAGCTAAACAATCTAATTATTCTTCTAATAATAAAAAATATTTTTCTCATATTTTATTTTAATATCATAAAACATAAAAATAACTTTGTTTTTCTTATTTTAATTTTAAAAATGACATTTCATATGTCATTCATTGATATTAATTTTTTATTATTCTTTATTTGATTGTAGTAATGTTGAATACTTTCTTTTGTTTGTATTTTATATTTCCTAAAAATCTTATATTAGGTTTCTAGTATATATATTGTATAATCTTATCAGGTTTTAATTGAGGTAGTTAATTTTATAATTTTTAATGAGCTTTACTTATTGAAAAATGAAAGAAAACATTAAATTTATAATTTCGGTTTTCGGTTCGGTTTTTTACAAATTAATTAGGTTATAACTGAATAATCGAAATATTAGAAAAATAAAAAAAATATTACTTTTATCATATTTTTGTTTGAATAAGTTAAAATTTAAAGCTCGAAAATGTAATGTGTTTATTATTTTATTTTAGAAATGATATGTCTTATATCAATCATTGGTATTAAGGTTTTGAATTGTTATTTTTATTTGTATTTTACATTTCCTAATAATCTTATATTATGCTTAGTTTATACTTTATAGAATACTCCCTCCGGTCCCTAATGTAAGAGCCCAAAATTTGAATGGTTTTGGTCCCTAATGTAAGAGCTCACCCCACATTCTCTCCTCATTTAATGCATTTTTTCCTACTTTACCCCTAACTCTCTTTCATATTTATTAATGTTTATGTATTTCTCTCTCTTAAAAGTACCATAATAAATATGGGCAATTTTGGAAAAGAAGCATTAACTCCAGACATCCAACTAACATTCACATGTTTTCTTAAGAAGCGTTTTTTTTGCGGCTAGCTCTTACATTAGGGACCGGAGGGAGTATCTTATTTGGGATCTTGTTGGGTTGTTAAATTTATAATTTGTATTGAGTTTTATAAATTGAAAAAAATCAAATTTACTATAAAATAAAAAAATACTAGTTTTATGGATGAAAGTTGAAACTAAAATGAATTATTTCAGTTAATTCTGTTCGGTTATCGAAATAATTCAACCAACTTTTTATATTTTGACCAATTTAATTTTTGGTTATTTCAGTTTTTATCAAAAACCGAATGTTAACCCACCCTAGGTTCATGCAAAATCGCATCCAACATGGGAGAACTAATATTCTCGAATATCATTTGCCATTAGACCCTGCATTGTCCTCACAAATGACAATTATTCATCTTTCTTCGGTTGAAATTTTTCGCTATTCTTATTAGTTGTAATCCAGTTTTAGGAAATGAACAAATCACCTCTTCTCTATATGAAAGGATTAGATGAGTTAGCAACAAAAAAAGATAATAAGAATACCATTTATAAAGTTATATGTATAGCTGGAAGATTTTTGAGGAGCCGATTCAGCGTCAACACCATTCAGATACTTTATTCACTAGCTCGTATCAAATTACGTGGTCTAAAGCTATGAGCATTGAATACATGGGACTTTCCAAAGGCCATAAAAAATGGGTTAAATTGATTGAAAGGTAGGGCGCAAGGCGCGTGCTGCATGCTATTAATAATAACATATCTCCTGTGTGCGACCACATCTAGTCATTTATCATCATTTTTATTTTACTTCCCCTTTTTTAAAGGCTATCTAGAAATTCGGTGTTTATCGGCAACTCACTAATTCAGACTCAATGGTAAGAATATTGTCCATATAGATAAGGTTGTCTCATCTCCCAATGAAAATGCTTCTTGAAATCGAACACATACACGTTCTAATCCTTATGAGGTTATTGGCTTATTGTCCACTTATCAACCTAAACAACTATCAATTGTTATCCTCCCTCTTTTTTATTACCTTTATTTATTTCTTGTTGAGGCCCAAACATACCCCCAAACAATGTCTCTACGGCACTAGAACTTTATCAGTTTTATCTCATATATTTGTCATTCCTTTCCCAAAATACCCCCATACTTTTTTACAAACAACGACGTTAACTCACCGTCGATCAGCGAGCTTGGACATGGATTCTATTGTAATGAACAAGGTGAAATCCGATCGATCTAGAACAGTTCTTGAAATTGAAACAGTATAATCATTTAGGTCGTTTTACTGGAAAATATAGTTTCATACTAGCCATGGTGAAATTTCCGTGTTATGATTTGTACGAAATCGATATTTAATTTCCAAAGAGTATTTGAAATTAATAAAAATTAGAAATATGATTAGTTAATATTTAGGTTGAACATACCAGATATGTCCTATATTAACTATGGAGAACAGCATGGAGCATTTCACAAGGAGTTGAATGGCTTGGCTACTTATCCTTTGAAGATACTATTGCGTTTAACATATCAAACTAAGCAACATATAGGAATGCCATGTGTATACCTTTTTTGAGGTGTCGTATGGAGATGCGCTGTTCTATGACTTGAAATACCAAATATTGTTATGTGTAGTTTCAAAACATCACCTTCAAATAATAATGATAATGAATCGGTTGCTTTGATTTTAGTAAGTTGGGAGCTGAGAGGAGGACACGTCATCATTGCAAGTCATTCCTCTGGAAACCTGCCTGACGTTGGAGATGAGGACGATATGAATAAGGCACAGGCACAATGGTTTTGCTTATGGCCCAAATGTGAGCCTCTAGCTTTATATGTGACCCACCTTTCAAACTCTGGCCCACTTCATCTCCTCATTCAAAACAATGTGGCCCATTCATAATGCAGTGTGAGGGTAGCTAACTCAAACATCAACACAACTCTGGTTCAATCCAAATACACTACTTCACTATCCGTATGCTTGTATGGTATCATCCTTGCAACATTTATCATTTATGTTTTGAAGTCTAGTCCAATCGAAACACAAACATTATTAACTTACCCAAATACTTTTTAGGATCGCCCCACAGAAAAAAGGGGGTACTTATTTAGGTTTGGAATAAATTACTAAGGAATTCTGAATTAAATAAATGTGAAAGTGCCTAAAATAAGAGAAGTCAACGTTCAACGTTCTTTCATTGCGCCTAAGTGAAAATATCAAAACATAATTGTATTCCCCACTCGTTTCTGTATGAGATGCGTAATTTGGAGATTATGAAATGAAAATGAAGTCGTCATTATTGAGTTGGACGCTTATAAAAGGCCAAACAATGCAATAGAGACGGATAAGATCCACGTCAATCCTAATCTGCCTTCTCTTTTTTTCTTCCTTCATTTTCAATCCATTCGTACGCATGCACACGTATTTCCCTTGATAATTCTTTTTTTCTTTGTTATTTACAGTGTTCAGTCATTGGTGAGCTTTTCCAGTCTGCGCTGGAAGATTCCAAAGTTGGATCCCACTCTTTTTCTAAATGTTTGTGTATTAATGAATATGTTGCAATGCAGAGCAGGAACCCCAGAATGAGAGTGTAGAGATGGAACAGAGGAGCACAAAAGCACGAGCTTTTCAACTAAAAGAAGGTGAATAAATTGAAGATCAACAAATTACTGCAGCCAGAAAAAATGTAATGGGTGTGAGGGTTTTGTGGGAGAGATAATGAAATATATAGGCCTTGCTCCTCCATTACATTTACATCGCTATACATTAATTACTTACACTGACCCCTGTAAGGTTGTCAACACTTAACAGCCTACACCTGGCCATTGCATTTACATATCCATCATGTTCATGATTTCATCCTTCTCCTTAACAAGAGTCTGTTCCAACATATGAAGCCCAGCTCCAGCTACACCCATCCTTTTCATAATTAAATATGCCCAACAGCCATAATTGCTTCATGCAAAATTTGCAAATCATAACCATACCGTCTCCATTCATTTCTTCATTCCGTATACTTCATTCACATTGCTATATTTCTTCATTCACATTGCTATACTACTCCATCTTTTAGAAACTAAAAATGTAAAATTAATAATTTTAAATTGACTTTAGTTATCCTTTTCTTCAGAACTAATTTATTTCACTTATAAAATAACATATAATCTTACGTGACATATATTGCGATTTAGTGATATAATTTTTACCTTCTTAACTTAAAAAAAGTCAAAGTGATCTTGTATTTAGGGTATTTAAGACATGTGGGAGTATTAAATTCTGAATGCCACTATTATATAACTTATTCACTTAAATTAATTTGATTAAAAATTCTAGATAAGTTAGTTATGTGTTTTGTACAACACCCTAAATATCTTCCATGATTTTCACAACTACTTTATTTTATTAATGTTGATCAAGCATAAAAAGAAGTCACTTGAAAAAAAAGCACTGAGAAAAATAAAAAAAATATATTTCAACATGGATAAAAAAATATGCTTTACATCAAGGAATGAATGTAATGCTGTACTTTTCTTTTTGTATCCGACCTCATCACGTTCTGGAAAGATTTTGTTACCAATAGACATCTTTGACTTGACTTTACACCAAAACTCTCCTGTAAATATTGTACATTCCAAAAACAACATGCAACGTTTGTCATATCTTGACTGGAATGTTATGAGCTACACATCAATTATTTTTTTTACCCTCCAAGGAGTTTTTTCCACAGATTAAAAATACTTACAAAAAAATGTAGAAATTAATAGCCTCGACGATCATTTTTATCCTATACTTATACAATTAATTTATAACATATAACCACAAGCATTTCTTAGAGGTATAAATATACTTGTATGGTCGTTAAAGGATTGGAGAGAACATATAGAAAGAAAATGAATGAGGCCCAACATAGTGGGGATGGTATTGATGGTAAGCCAGCTTTGTCAAAGGGATAAGCACGAACCCAAAAAAGAGGCCGGAAAGTGAAAACTCATCCTTTCCATTCCATTGATTCATTCAACAACACAAAGTCATGATTTAGAATAACTCCACAAGTTTTCTTCCTCATAACTTTCACCATCACATATACACTAATTAAGTAATTATTTCCACTATATATCATAATCCCCAATTAGTCTCACTCATGACTCACCTACACCATCAGATTAATTAGTCCCAATTAATCAACCTACCATTATTAAAAAGGAAAAAAAAGTACACTAAATCCAAAGCACCCACCCACCCACCAGGCCACCGCCACATCTGCACAGTGATTTGTTAAAAAAGCAAAGTCATGAACATTATTATTAATTATGGTTAAAATTAAGTAACTCCAGCTTAATTAATTAATTAATTAATAAGCCTTCTCTTTGATTATATCGAATCCCATCTCCGTCGGATACGTGGCCTGCACTTCATAGTGGATTCCCTCCAACGCTCTTCTCAGCCCATCCTTCGACGTCGCGTACAGCATCTTCGCCCTAATTCTCGATTCCGTCGGCGACCTAAAATCCAAAATTCCCAAATCTCATCAAACCCTAACCCTAATTTCACCAAAATTAAGTAATTAATTAACTAACGGAGTTATTTCTTTATTTTTTTTGTTTACCATGCGATGAAGAAGATCTTGCTTTTCTTGCAGTTATCGACGGTGACGAAGTCGAAGTCGAAGACGGCGTAGCGGCAATCGTCGTTGGGGAGGGATTTGGCGAGGTCGTCGTAGCCCTCGGCGGCGGCGCCGACTTTATCGACGGTGACGAGGCGGGATCGTTCGTCGATCTTGAAGACGATATATCGGTGGACCTTCTTCCACTTCATCTCCATGAAAGAGTTCTTGCACTCGTCTGTGACCCACATTCCAGTGGTCGCCTGCGCAAAGCCATAGATAGATAGTTAGTGACACAGAAAAGTGAGAGAGAAGGAGATAGAAGAGGAAGTAGTGGTACCATCTTGAAGGCCATGGCCATGGCTGGTGAAAATTTTGAAGGGGGTAGGGAGGGAATTATGGAAATGTGTTGGGGGTAAAATGAAGAAGGAGGGTTTTGTTTGGGAGAGAAGGGAGGGTGAGGGGGATTATATAAAGGGAATTGGGACACGTCATCGTTTTCATGAATCAGGGGGCTGCGTGCGACGCAGAAAAAGGTAGGAGTAACTATTCCTTATTTATTTCTATTTTTTAATTTTTTTCCCCGGTTATCTTTCTTAAATACATGAATATATTTATTATTTAGGGCATAGGATCATTTTTGTTTCAAATATCAATTTAGCAAACAAATAATAAAATGAAAGGAAAAGAATAACAAAATGATATCGAATTGGCTAATAAAAATAAAAATGTAATATTGACCAGGCATAGTGTTGTAAAAATCGGACCGGATCGCTCAAACTGATGATTGAATCAGCAGAAAAATAATAACCATTGAGCCGAAATATGAAGTGGTCGACGGTTGGGCCGGTCTGACTGTCCGGTCCGGTTTGATTCTTATAGCACTGCCTAGTTTGACTCCTTTATCCGATATTGGCTAATATGATATTTTGTAACTAGAGATAAACTTATGGTATTGACTAATATGATACTCCCTCCGGTCCTAAATATAAGACCTAATTGACTTTTTTAAAAAATCCTAAAAAAAGCAAAATAAGTTAATTATAAATTGATTTACCTAATTTTTTCCCTTAAACTACTTTATTTTACTTATAAACTAATGGATAATCTAAAAATATATCAAATATGTCATGATTTAATAGACTATTTTGCAACCTTAACCTCTTCAAAAAAAAGTCATCTAGGTCCTATATTTAGGAGCGGAGGTAGTATTTTTTTATTATTTAATAATCAATTTCACATCATTTATTGTTTGTTGACCAAATAGATACTTGTATAAAATCACTTTGTAGAGGTGATTTTAATTTTTACTAAATATATGACATTTATAATTTGTCAGCTTTTCCATAAATTATACCTATTGATACTCTTCAAATAAAAAATAAGTGAGCACGTCAGATTTGAAATATAAGCAATGGCAAGAATGTCTTGATAATATCATGTGGTTTTAACTAAGTCAAATAACATTTTTAATCTTTTCAAATTAGTTAATTAGTTGTTATATTTAGGAGGGAGTATTATGGGTCTTTTTTTTAATGACTTGTAGATTTAGTGATATATTGAAAGATGGTGAGACTGGACTTAATTATGACATGCCATATAAGTATAATAAATGATTTTAATGTCAATTAAAGCTTACCATGATTTCTTCCATCAAATTCAGTAATGTACGTAACTTCCTTATTCAAGCACAATGAATGGGAATTGGTATAATGGCTCTTTTCATTCATTTATAGGATCGTGTGTCTCATGAGTATTCAACTTTTTTGGTTATTTTAAGTAATGAGTGTTCATAATGCTTCTGGTCTTAAACGATTTATTTATATAATTTAATTAAATTAAAAAATATTTGTTAAGATAATTAACATGTGTATGTTTTCTCTAAAACATTGGAATCATATTTACTAATTTTTCCCTCTCAATTCGTTATTTGATTATTGTTTATATAGAACATTAACAAAGATTATATAATGATGGGAAAAAATTGACACAAACTAAGGATGAGGGGGAGTAAAATGTACAACATGAATAACAGTGCATTTGTATCTGATGAGTATACATATTATGCACACCATTCATGGTGAAGTTTTTTTTATTTTTTTCTTGACCAGTGATAAATTTTTTTTATCTACTTTTAGAGAATGCATGTCTATTGATTTTTTTTCCATATGTGCAAATAATGTGCGTACTCTTAACATTTTACTAAGAAAAAAATTGATTCCTATGTAGTATTGTAAAATTGTAAAACCAATATGTAATATTTGGGAGTTTGTTGGCCTTTTCATCCAACAGCATTCTATAATATTACTTTGGTAATTGAATTATAACTTTGGATGATGACGACACTCTTCAAGTTTGATTGACAATCCGTGAGCCATCATTCAAATCAAAAGAGTGATATATGCATACGATAATGACATTTTTCATTTCAAGATTATTATGTTATAAAATTATATATAGTGCAGATTTTCAACTTACTAAATTTCATAAATACATATATTTGATTCACAAGAGTTTATTTTATTTTATTGACGCTATGTTGTAAAGAATCTCAAGTTAAAAAAAGAAGGAATTTCGTATTTTCTGTGGAGCATATACATTAACTTTGTCCATATCAATAATGGCTTTAATTAATGTAAGAACAAATATATGGCTTGAATTATATGTATAAAAAAAATATGGCTTGAATTATTAAGGAATCTTACGCCCCCTTAATTAACTATATCTTTATTGCTTTCTTTTATGTAATTTGTCTTGTACACTTTGTTTTTATACTCATCCCAAAAATTTCATCTAGAAAAATAGTGTACACCATCTGATCTGCTCTAATCATTCTATAATAGCCACTGATCATTTTTAAAATAATTAGACTGTGCGTTGATTCAACTGTATATAGATATATACTTATACAGTTGCCTATTATAACTCGAAATATTTTTATAAATTAATTTTTTTTCGTCAGCTGTATTTTATATTCCTCTGGCCCTGGCCTTTGAATCTCAAATAATTGTTATATTTATTGGCAAGGAACTGTAATGGTTTAGGTTTCTACAATATATTTACACTAATAATAAATGAACTTATACAATGGATTTAATTACTTGCCCTATATGATTCGCTAAATAGAGTTCCTTGTTCGTGATATTTGCGGATTTTGGTTATGGCCTCTTATTATGTGACACTCAACATGGGACAGGTGAACGTATTCTTTTTATTTTTTTTAGGCTAAAGTATATTTTTAGTCCTTATGTTTGCATCAAGTTTCAGTTTAGTCCTTTATGTTTGGAAAGTACACTTTTAGTCCTTTTTTGTTAACACCGTTAGTTTAAATTAACGGAAAATGCTAACTTGACAATTTTAAATGATTATTTTATACCCTTGGATTCACCCAAAATTTCTTTGGCAACTTTTCGAACCATCACAGCCATTTCATTCCACATTTCATTAGCGCACCCTTGCTTCTCCCAAACACATTCATTTGCCAACCTAGTTATAAAATTTCCCATTTTCTCTCCTTTCAACTGCCACCATCTATTGGTCAAAAAAAAAAACTGCCACCATCTAATTCGAGGTGGGAACATTTCTCGCCTCCTCGACCGCTTAAACCTCATATGTACATCTAAAACTAGAGGTCTGTGTTGTGTTGTCACACCATCCCCGGGAATCACCTTACAGTTTGTACAAATTCTTCTGTCGGAATTTCTCATTAAAAAGAAATCAATCTGTGATCTATTAGCTCCACTCTTATATGTGATCAGATGCTCTTCTCGTTTCTTAAAACAAGTGTTGACGATTTTGAGGTCATAAGCCATGCAGAAGTCAATAATAGATTGTCCTTCATTATTAAGCTCACCAAAACCAAAACCACCATGTGCCTGTGTGTATTGTCCTGCTTCTCTACCAACATGCCCATTAAGATCATCACCAATAAATACCTTTTCGAGAATAGGTATTCCTTGAATCAACGCCTCAAGTTCCTCCCAAAACTGTTCCTTCATGTGTGATTCTGCCCCAATCTGAGGAGCATAAGCACTAATAACATTAATTGTTTCCTCCTCAACTACCATTTTCAGTGATATGATTCTATCTCCAATCCTATTAATTGCGACCACATTCTTCTTCCATTCTTCGTCCACGATTATACCAACACCATTCTTAGAACGCACTTTACCAGTGTACCAAAGCTTATACCCACCAATGTCCCTAGCCTTTGCTCCGACCCATTTAGTTTCCTGTAGACATAGAATATTGATCTTTCTATCCCTCATCACTCCCACAACCTCCCAAGATTTGTCTTTCAAGGTTCCAATATTCCAAGTGCTAAATCTAATCTTACTATCTTGAACTACTTTCTTCATCCACTTTCCCTCAATAGAGTGTGATACCCCTTGTTCAACTAATAACACATTACTAGGCAATGACCTATTGTTATAAAAAATTCGTGTATCCATGTTCAGAAGATTCGACATATTTTTATGCTGGCTGTCGAGGCCTAACGCAACCCTACTCCTTTATCCGGACTAGGGACCGACTATAAATATAGGCGGAGGATTTCTTACCAAAAAATCAAATAAAAATAAATTTTTAAAGGTTTTGATAAAGAACGATTGACAACACAAATAATTAATATATTATAATATATATTATATGAAAGGGACAAAATAAAATAAAGTAGTTGGAATATACACACAAATAATTGAATATATAAAAATAAAAAGAAGATGACAAAAATGAGAACAATAAACAATAATTAAGAATGATAATGATGAAAATGCCGAGAATGAATGATGAAAATGAGAAGAAAGATAATACTAAAATCAAATAATACTGAAAATGATAAAAATGATAATACTAAAATAAGACAATAATGAAGAAAAAATAAATAATAAGATACAGATAACACGAAAATACCTAAAGCTAAAAATAAAAGTAAGTAAATAAAAATTAAATAAAAGGGAAATATTTTTTTTTCAAAAAAGAAAGGGAAGATTCGATGTTTTTATTTTGAAAAGTAAAAATATAATAATGTTTAAAAACAAAACAAATAAAATAAAAGAAAGTAAAGAAACGTGGAAGTGGGGTTGTGGAAGAAACAAATATTGACTAGGGAACAGAAACGGTTAAAAATAATGAAACTTGAAGTCTGGTTTATTAATCAATTCAGAATTTTGCTGGGTTTCAGTTATCAAAGAACCTGATTTTGTAAATGGATGTGAAATTCAAATCACAAATGTGAAACCGTTTTTCCAAAAATCAACAACCGTTTGAACAAAGAGCAAACTAGGAAATCTGAACTCAAAATTGATGGAATATAATGATATAAATATAAAAAAAGGGAGAAAAACATGGAAGTGATGGTTGAATTTGATGTTGAGAAACTCTCCCAATTAAATAGGCAGTAAGCGATGAAGCAGAGAAGTAATCAAAACTGTTACAACTGATTTCTAAAAATATGTGTTTTCTGGGAGTGATTTTGATTTTTGGAAAGATAATGAATAAATTGAACCAAAAATGATAAATTTTGAAAATTACACTCAAATATTTTAATCTAAACATTTTTTTAGTATTTGATAACCGTTAAAAATTGTTAAGTTAGCGTTTTCCGTTAAGTTAAACTAACGGTGTTAACAAAAAGGACTAAAAGTGTACTTTCCAAACATAAAGGACTAAATTGAAACTTGATGAAAACATAAGGGACCAAAAGTATATTTTAGCCTTTTTTTTAATTAAATGTATTCCCAATGGACTTTGGATTTGACTAATTTCTTTCAAGCCTAATAATAATGTAAAGAGTTTTCATCATATCAACCAAAAGTTTGATATGAAAATATTAGAGTTTAAATATGCGTAACTCTACCACACAACTTTTTCCCGCATACAAGATTTGAAATTGTATATGTTTATGCAGTTAACATTTAACATAAACAAGTTTTGGATACAATGGTGTTGAAATGGAGATTTAAGAGGTTTTGGAATTTATAATTTCTTACCGCTAAAATATTGACATTTTGTAGCACATATTTTAAACTACCATATCAAACAACAAATCCTTTTAGTAAATTTAGCATATAAAACAATAACATTGTATCACTTATGGTCTTTAGTATAATACTGACTGGTTTGTAGTGTAATTTACATTTCAAACTAGATCTTAAAAATTAAGTGCACGAGGAAGTGGTTAAAAGTAAGAGCATTTGACCATGACACAAGGACAAGTAATGTATTTGGAAGAGATGGATTTAGTGATATTATAGAATGTTTAAAGCCTTGAAAGGTACTCCTATTAATTTAGTTATGGGTTTCATGATTTTTTAGGTATTCAATTTAAAAACTTGTTAATTTTATAGGACATGATTAGATCCATTATATCCCAAACACAGCATAATAAGTGGCATCATATGCCTTTTACTTCTTTTTAACATGAATGATGCATTTCCCAAATTAATTTTTAGTTTGATTGGACGCTTGATGACTAGAATGATAGTACCCTAGCTGGAGAAAAAATCATGTGTAGGCCCCAAGTGTATGCTTTTAGATTATAATTCTATAAAGTTTATTAAGAAAATAAAGTGATCTGAAATTTAGAGGAGAATGAACGAACTTGTTGATCAAGAAATTTAACTAAAAAAGAGTGGTGAATGAAAAGTGAAAACCAATGGGAACGTAAAGCAGAAGCTGAGTACATATCCACTGTTTTATACAGAAATCTAGTTTCAGTTGTGGAGTTTATCAAAAAATCTGGCTCTGTTTTCTGAAAGAATGAAGAGTCTTTGCGTGAGAGTGAAGCAGCAAATTCAGAAAGAGGTGGCCTCGATGGGTACAATTCAATCCAAGTGCGTCCCACCACCAATCAGGCCTCTTCATTTTCTGTATTCAACTCCATAAAGTTTTCTGGGTTTCTCTGCATCATCCATTTACACATTCCTAGGCTTGAGTTTTCCCACTCTCCATTGAATTTTGGAAATGAATCATCAACCCCAACACAAGTGTCATGATTTATTACCTAACTCATGTTATTCATATGGGAGGCTAAGTGACAATGATATATGTACATATTATATATATCGTTACAAGCACTAAGATCCAGGAAGATAGAGGGAGAAAATAGAAAAGGTTATGCAGATGAATGTGTAGGCATATTTATCAACCCAATGGCCCCCCTTCATTGACTTCATAAAAATGGTTCATCATTCGTTTAGAATTCATCAATTTTTCGAAGTTGATGTGAATTATTGAAGGGAGACCATTAGAATCTGCTAGAGATTTGAGGAAGAGGCTTTCTTGTGCATGGAAGTACTTGATTTGATGCTGAGTGATTGAGATGAATCGGTTGTCAAACTATTAGCTAGAAGGAGTTAGTTAAGAGGAATGAAGGCTAGTGTCTTAACTTTATCTTGTTGGCTCTTGTTTGAGAGTTTCCTAACTTTTATTATTGTCAACATCTGTTTCTGAACCAAGCAAAGGTTGTCACAATTGGTATTCTATATGTACGTGTATTTGCAGAATTATTATTTGTTTATCATTATTTTTATGGGGTTTAAAGGACGCAAATGTAACATGTATTGCTTCTGCTTCATCTATATTCAACATAATCTACGTATCCACCATGATTTAAGGTGGATGTGTCAATGTCTTCTACCCGTGCGCCCCTTTTATGGTTATTTATTTTTTTTATACACAAAGCATGATAACAAAACATTGCACATGTCCATTTGCACAAATAGTTCATTCCAAGCAAATTGAATTATTTGGGTCATCGAGGTTTGTCGAGTTTAACTAAACTGCTAGTTTTAAGATACTAGTATTTTCACCCTAACTATATATTATTGACGCATTTGTCCAGTTAACATACGAGATCAATGCATATTGACAATCTATGGTAAATTTTATGAGTGGTATTAACGGGATGAGAGTTGCGAGACAACCAATTAACTTATTTGTTAGTTTGTCCAGAACAAAAAATGAAGATTTAGGATTTGATTATGAGTGAATTTAGAAAATATCTCTGAGAGAGTTACTCTAATTAATCTCAGCAATATTCAATATGACTGAGTCCATGCTATAAGAAAAAGGAGGAAGAAAAATTGAAGGCAATAGTTTAATCTTGCATGATCTGATGATCATATTCTTAATGCCTTTGATGACTCAGAGGTCATGGATTGTAGAAGGGACTGACTGAATAAAGCTGTAAGCCTTTAGCCCAAAAAAGAATAAAGCTGTAAGCCTAAACAAATATATTAAGGCCTTGTTTAATTTTGTTGTAACTTTACCAATTTTTAAAAAAACTTTGGAAAGTAAGGGGGAAAATGTTGTGGATGATTGTTTTGAACTATCAAATTTAGAAAAATATAAAAACTTGTATAATAAATATTCTTAAAATTCATTGGTCTAATTTATAGGAATGTAGACTCACAATAAAAGAACATGATCACCACATCCTAGTAATTTTTTATTGATATGTCTTGGTTTGAACCTGGGACCATTAGTTACATAACTTGCATCAAAATTATTAAAAGGCTTATTGGTTAGGTGACCTAAAGTGTGGGTTGCAATTTAGTGTTCATCACAATGATGAGAAATTTGGACCGTCCAAAACTTTATATAGATGGTCAATTTAAAAATTTTAAATGACCATTTCTTCATAGATAAAATTATTTTTTAACAAATGATAGTTACAAGATTTACTTCATTTTTTATTTTATACCTATCAAAATAAAAATTTATAAAAAATATTAACTTTTATTTAAATGAATCTGGACCATTGAAATAATTTTGGATGATATAGATCATTATGGGAAGTTCATTGCTCACCTTTATGATAAGCATGGAATGTGAACACCTTAAAGTGTTATCTTCTCAGGAGATCCATCCATCCACCTCAAGTTGCATTCCTCAATTGTATCATTCTGCTGTATTTATTACTTGGTCCAGAGTTTCGATTACTTTTCACCCCTTGTAAATATTTGCCATACTCGATTTACTAATAGAGAGGGCTTTAGTATATTCATCAAATGTATTACGAATCTGTGTGTGCATGTGTGTATTAACAGAAAAGTTATATCTATGAGATTTCGGCATTTGTGAATCCACATGCTAGCAGCTTGACTTCAATATACAGTAACGTTGTTCATTCTGATTTGAACGCATGCTCTACAAGATGACAAGCAAAGCACAACGAAAAAGTTACCTGCCCTTTTTTCTTTTACTTTCTTTTAACTGAATGAAAAGAAAAGTAAAAGAATATGCTTTATTCAAAGCAGGGATGTATTGCAATGAGGACGAATCATTTACTTCATAGTTCATTCCTATATTCTTTCTTTCTTTCTCATACGTAAATTCAACTCCCTGCTTCTCTATTCTTATTTTCCTTCATTCTGTCCACTACCTCTTTACTTTACTTTTCTTTTCCTTACTTTCCTTCTTTCTCTTTTAAACTATCTTTTTGTAATAAAGTGCCTTTTCTGATGTCCTGAGTAGAGTTAGTATCACATTTTTTTTGGCCAACCAAGTTGAGTAATTACTACCACCGAAACAAAAGCTACTGCTCATATATACAACCCAAAAAAAAGTTACCGCTCATAGAGATTTCAACGGCTTTTCAGATTTCCCCAAAAAAAAAACAACTTTAATATTTTTTGAAGGAAAAAGAAAAGGGGATGCAAGTCATATTGCTGTTGTGGCTTGTGGGGGTATTCAATTGCTATTGCTAATGAACTATAACCCATTTAATCATCCAAATCTCCAAATTTTGTACAGCTACCATGAAATAAAAGCCAAACCATTCTGCATTTTTTTTGACAAAATTCTCCTTTTCAATTCTTTTCCTCTGGGCTTATCTTACCTGTACAACATGACATCAAAAATGTACCAATACCGTCCAAAGCCTAATTATTGGCCCAACAAGTAATATGTGGAACAAGATTACACCACCATGTGGTGAATTTGGGAGGTCAGGGCTGGGTTGGATATTTGATTTGACGCCTCCCTTGTAATTGTATACTTGCATGACTTGTACAAATTTTCACACTAAATACTACTCCCCATTCTAAATATGAAATCCCTTTTTTTTGGTGAAAGTTTAGAAATTGAATTAAACTATTAAATTATCACATAAGCCCCAAGCAATTATATTATAGTTTAATTTATATGTATAATAAATTAGTTGAGGGAAAAAAGATAATTCTAGACATTTTAAAGTTTATATCTTTGCACATTAATTTCTCAAAAACACAAAATTGTACTATAATTACAATTAGGATCAAGAGTAAGACTAAAGCACTCACACACACACACACACACACACACACACACACATATATATATATAGAAAGCTTATATGAACGTCATTTATCATTTGTAGTCTGTATGGTGATGACAAGTTTTTACTAGAATCATGATAGATCTTTCAAGATCATGTAAAGAGATAACAATTATATAACTTGTCCCGGTTCAACCACTAGAAGAACCCCACCTTAAAAGAGGGAATCGTGGGGAATTTTGGGGACAAAAGCTTCAAAGAAAGTCATAATAATGGACAAAAATTTCTGAGGGTCAACTTGTACTTCTATCCCATAATACATCCTCCAGACTACACTTATAATCCATTCCAACTACCCAGTTCTCAGAAAATGTGGCCTTATTGTGCAAAATAAGTTATCAAATCAGAGAATGAAATAAGACTCTCAAGACATGTGCACAATAGGCAGACAAGCAATTGTATGAGTGAACGCAAAAGATTTATTTACACGCCAATAGTTCTTGAAGGAAGAGATTGTCTTTGACTTCTGCTAATAGGTAGGTGAACATACACCTCATGTACCTCTTGTTTACATACCTCTCCTTTGTCTCTGTCCACGGCATAGCACACATAAATAGCTTCAATCACGTTGTCTAGTACATGCACGAAAAATCCCAGAACTAATATCAATAGCAACCAAGCCAATGCAGCTACAAGGTATGAATAAACCCCGAGATCACTTGCAGCTTTTAGGATTACACAGACCTGCTCATTCAGAAACCATTAGCACATCTAAGGAAAACAGATAGAATAAAGGATTATTAAATGAACTGGAAGCTAAAAACCAAAAGTATTAAATAAACAGATGACTAAGAGCTGAGACAATGAAATTCAAACGGCTAAAAGAGATCCTACAGATATGAACTTACAGGCACCTTATATGTTCCTGATGTTGAAGTACAATCAGTTTTTTGTATTATTAGTACTCCCTCCGGTCCTAAATATAAGACCTAATTGACTTTTTCTGAAAAATCCTTAAAAAAGCAATTAGCTAGATGATTAGGTCCTATATTTAGGACCGGAGGTAGTATGTTGCATGTGATTGGTTAGTATTGCCACGAGTGATTGAAAGTCAGTTAGCTAGATGATTTAGTCAAACAGTTTGAGTAGTTTTGATTGTGACACGGCATGAAAGAGTAGGAATAATACAATCCAGAGTATCTTTGAAACTTGAGAGCAGTTTCTGGCACAAAGGCTCTCCCTCTCCCCTCAAAGTTCAAATAAAAACATTGAAAAATCAAAACGCTAGTCATCTTTTCGGCTTGCCATGTAAATACTGTTGATGTTTAAAATTCATGGAAGGACATATTCAGGTTAATAACATTTAGGACTACTCTATTTAATCATGGAAATCTGATTATTGCAGGCATTACAAGACCTATTGAAATAACACTTTGGCAAAAAATAGATCATAGTAACAAAAATCCGATCCAAAGCACCAGCCAAAATAAAGAAGTAACATTGAAACGCACCACAATTGTGTATATTGCAGAGACGACGAAGACAATTCCAACCAAGAGACGGGATGAGATGGTCTCCACGAAAACAGCTGAGAGAAGATTACGCCTCAGAAGTTCATATGTCATCTTTGCAGAGGAACAGTATGCTTCACCAGTTATTGCGGCAAAGTTGATGGTAAATTTATTAAGAAAATCTACCGCAGTCAGCAAGGTATTTACAATACATCGTAATACAAGGTTCACTATCCCAGATGCATCCTCATGCCTTGCACTATCAACAGAAGCCCGCACCATCCGAACAACACAGATAAGTAATCCAGACAAACATATGGTGCCAGATGAAGGACCAAATGCATTTCTGCAAGGCAAACTCATAGTTAACAACTTAACATCTAACCAAATGAAAATCTATCATCTATCTTTGTTGAATGATTACTTTCTTTTTTCCCCATCTACCATACCACCCGAGGAGCAAGCTATAGGGAAAAACTCAATAACCACATTTGGAATCAAGATACATCACATAAATATCTCTCCCCCCCACTATTGAATCACATTGAAGAGTTAGAGTGGAGTACATGTTGATGAGTAAACATTTATCATTTGGAAAATGGGATGAAAGTGTTGGCCCCAAGGTTTTACAAGTTTTGAAAAAAGTCTTATACCCATAAATGGGGTTAACAGCATGGACTACATATTCTATAATGCATCAATGATCATCTATCAATAAATTGTTGATCAAAAGGTCCTGCTCAATAACAAATATGAACTTTTTATCAAATATTTTCTGATGCAGGTCTATATGGATATGAGCTAATGATTATTTCATCACGTGGTCAACTGACTTTTATGTTTGGAGATACGTCATAACAAGATTATCTGCAGTTATGAGCTATATATGCGGATTTGTTATAAGAAAAGAACAATACAAGATCAGAGCTACAACAATCTAATTAGAGCCATGAATGGAAAAGGAACATTAATTGGTTAACACGGATAAAGATTGAGCATTGATGTCAGGCAGCTCAGTTTCAATGGTCAAATGGAATCAAGTATTAAATTAAGATGGAGACAACCAATCAAGCGAAGATACTAGCTAAACCTAAATTGAGTTCCTTGAAAGTCTTGCACTCCATGAACTACATTGTAAAACTGTACAGCTAGTATTTAGGTCAAACTTGAAAGAAAACTCCAAGTCTATCGAAATCAAGTGTCCAGTTTTATGTTAGCTGGAATCTAGCAGTGTTGTCAGAGATTTTGAAAAAACTATCTGTTGTGATTGATTTTGATATAAAGCACAAATCTCTGAAGTATGCTCAAAGGTATTAAACAAAAGTAATAGGGCCCAATCAAGATAAATTTCTCAGTTATTGCCCTTCTACTTACGGTCCTTGCAGTACATAAACATCCCTCACTGTTTTGTAGGTTAAGTTAGCCGCCTAGATTTTAGACAGCTAATCAGTTAAGTTTTCTCGCTTGCAATCTTCAAAATAACTTCCTATTCACATCTCTGATATCTCTACGTTATATTTCAGATGATGTACAATGTTATAAGCCAACAATTCCTAGTCCATTCACTAATCAATGTAGAACATAGTTCCCCAACCAAAAACAAGAGTTAGTTCATTTTGCAAATTCATTTCACCTATTTGACCCTAGATTGTGAAGGTGTCACATATTACACAGGGGAAGGGAGCTTGATACGATACTTCTTCAAAGGAAAAAAAGTGAAAGGGAGAACGTGATGAGGAACTTAGGGTAGCAACACAAATAAATCAAAAGACTTTTCAGTTCCTACTTTCTTCCCTAGTCATGGTTACTGATAGCGCAGAATGATATCGTATGATCCATGTAGCCCACCGCACGGGGTGGGATGAGACTTAGTCGTTATTGTTGTTTCTTCCCTAGTCAAATAGAAGGCACACTAAAATTGTGTCATATGCCAAACTATGTTATCTAACAAGTATGTTCATTCAATCATTCCCATATACTCAAGCTGGACAACTGGCCCATTGTCAAATGTAATATAGTCAATTATCTGATTACATCAGTCTAAAATGCACATTATGGTGAATTCTAAGCAGCTGAAAAGCAACAAAAATAATAAATATGAGCAAAAGTGATATTATGTTCACCTCAGAGAACTTCTTATACTCTTCCTTGGAGCTTCATCCTCCTTGGAGAAATACCACTGTGCAACGGTGCCACTAATAACATAAACTTGTGTTTCTAACATAATTGTTGCAGACCACAACATGGTGAGAATGGCCAATGCAAAATAAGCAGGCACCCAGCTATCCTGCTTCCAAACACAACTATATTCACCACTGGATTCTTTTGCCACAATATCACCATTAAATCTCGCAAACACCAAAAACACAACAATTGGAGCATAATACACAACCAATCCAAAAGTCAAACATGGCAACGCCACAAACAAGCCCAAATTCTTGGAAAGCGCATCAGAAGCCACCCCAATAATCCTCACAGTGAGCTCAATCCGATGCCAATTAATCACAAAGATCCACACAATCACCCCAATAATCAAAAACACAAACACCAGCACCAAAATCCTATAAGCCAACGGAAAAGCATCACTGCAAGAGGAGCTAACAGTGCAGGCAACAAACCAGTAAACATTCAAGAAAATGGGGACAAGAATGAAAAACGGAAGTGACACATACACAATCTGCTTAGTGTAATGCTTCAGCAACAAAAGAAGACCAAAGCAAATGGGCACACTCAAAAGCAAGGTAGCAACAAGGGTCCATATCAAATCCATGGGAACATTTGAAGAAGAAGAAAGGAACAAACTTTCCCAAATGGGGTCCTTAAAAAGTGAATCTTTAACGCAAGAGGAAGAGTTGTGATTGTAGGAGAAAGAAGAGAGGGAGGAAAAGTTGGGATTTTTGTGAAAGACAGCGAAGATGCCAAAGGCAAAGGTGGAGAGGATGAGGAGGAGGAAGAGGAGGAGGAAAGGTAAGTCTTTGAAGGAGCGAGGGCCGTGATTGTAGGAGATGTGGAGATACTGTGTGGGGTCGGATTCACTGCGGGGAGGCTCATGGAGAGGAGGAGGAGGGAAAGGAGGCTTGGAGAGAAGAGGTTGGGAATGAGAAGGAGAGGATGAGGAAGATGAGTCAGTGGGCTTGTTGGGTTCTTCAGTGTTGCCCATGATGGATGAGAAAAAAGAGTACTTTCAATCAGAAGAGGAAGAGGAAGATGTGATGAGCTAAGAGGTGTGTGACATATTGTGGGTTTGACTACTAAGGTTGGGATGAGAAGAACAGTAGTTGTTGTTGTTGTTGATGTGGTGGCTGGCAATTGTTTTGTGATCTTATCACTTCTTCCAATCATGGTTTAGGAAAATGGAAATGGTCGGCATTATTAATGTTAATTATTCTCTCTCTTCACAAACAAAACTTCAACCCATCTTATTATCAAAAAAAAAAAAAACTTCAACCCATCTTTCTCTTTAACTCTCTCCGCTCATCCGCTACTACTATTTTATTTTGTAGTACCTCTGGTCCTAAATATAAGACTTAATTGACTCTTTTTTTGGAGAGGTTAAGGTTGCGAAATAGACTATTAAATCATGACATATTTGATATATTTTTAGATTATACATTAGTTTATAGGTAAGATAAACTAATCTAAGGGAAAAATTTAAGTAAATCAATTTATAATTAACTTATTTTTTAATAGGATTTTCTAAAATAGTTAATTAGGTCTTATATTTAGGACCGGAGGAAATACATTTTTGGTCACTTTGATTTTTTCAAAGGCGCAACTTTTTTCTTGTCTTTATCACCATGTTTATCACGATTTTTTGGTCTTATAATACTGTTTATTTTTTTTAACTGAAATAATACTGTTTATTTTTAGTATACTATTATCGTGATAATTACTTCTTATTTCTTACATTTATGAACATGAGTTCTAGTTAATTTTATTGAAAAAATCAAATTAAAATTTTTTAGATTACAGAAACTAATTAAACCATTTAATTATATTCTATTTTACATATTATTAGATTATATACTTCTTCCGGCTCTAAATATAAGACCTAGTTGACTTTTTTGGAGATGTTAAGGTTATAAAATATGTTATTAAATTATGACATATTTGATATATTTTTAGATTAGCCAATATATAATTTATAGGTTAAATAAACTAGTTTAAGGGGAAAAATTAGGTAAATCAATTTATTTTTTGATAATGTGGTAAATCAATTTATAATTGACTTATTTTGTTTTTTTTTTCCAAAAAAGTCAACTAGGTCTTATATTTAGGACCGGAGGAAGTACTAATTATAGGTTAAATAAATCAATTTATAAAAAATGAGGTATATCAATTTATAAATAATTTATATGAATATTTTGAGATTTTTCGAAAAAGTTGACTATATCTTATATTTATGAATAAAATGAGTAGTTATAAATTGATTTGCTTTTTTTTTTTAAAACTAGTTCATTTAACTTCTAAGCTAATATATAATTTCATAACACATAATATATCTTAGATTAAGTGCCTTATTTAGTTTCCTTAATTAAAAAAATCAATTCATTCTTATATCTTTAATAACAATTACTAGCACCAATACTATTTTGATAAACAATTTCAAGATAAAAAACTAAAATTTTATTATTTTAAAGCTAAATTTATGAACTATGTTGGGGGGACCGGGGAATTCGTTTTTCTGCTCATTAGTCTCGACAAGAACAACAAAATAAATTCATTTTCAATGGTCCATTTTTTATGTAGTAAACTAGTAATTAAATTTCATAGCACACTTTTTATAAAAAAAAAAATTTCATAGCACACTCACGTTTCAAGTTGAAAGTAGTTGCTCAGATAAATTTTCTGCCTTTCTTTTTCCTATTTTCTATAAATTTTCTGCCTTTCTTTTTCCTATTTTCTGCGGTCTATAAACATTCCTGATTTTATTCGTTAATCTTGTTTCACCTATGACTTTGGGTCACACAGTATATAATCATTTAATAAAATATTGAGAAAGAGCTTATGATCTTGTCTAAAGGAATTTAAAATTAACACTATTAATAATTAAAAGTATTATTATTTAATTATGTATGGTGGGTGAAAATTTGAAATAGAACAAGACGCTGAGCTGAATTGCACAGCACGTGGTTTGGGATGCGAAGATCTGGCGGTGCATTTTGGATGCCTTAATTAACAATGATTGTACTAATTGCCAGTCCAGCTCAATGTCAAAACTTGTAATTGTTGTTGGAAAAGAACAAAAACAAAAACTCGTTTCTCTTGCTGATGGATATATAATCCCTATTTTTCTATTTGGAAAGTAATAATAATTAGAAAATATAAATATTAGCTCTTGTAGGTCCGTTAGAGTATACCAGTATTGTCCAAAAAGTTCATTTAGTGATTTCCCCATTATATTTCTACTTTGTATTATTCATTATTTTATGGTTGGATTTATTGGTTCTATTTGAAGTGAAGAATTTGCCCGGGACGCCCAAATATGTAGAATATTAAATAACTTAACAGCACTGATCTGAAAATACCACCAAGTCTTTGAATATATCTGAACAGAGAAATATTTTAAAGAGGAATAATCATTAATTCAACATCATATAAATTTCAGTCAGCGATGAAATGTAAAATTTATCATGCAGTTTGGTAACTTCATTCCAATACATGGAAAGGGGAAAAAAGTCCTCTACTATAATACAAATGAAGTTTTTTTCCGGGTTTGAATAGAACTGAAGGGAGACAGGCACCAATTAAATAATTTATGTGAGGCTGAAACAGATTATGTGGGTTA
Source organism: Mimosa pudica (assembly GCA_029929735.1). Taxonomy (NCBI): domain Eukaryota; kingdom Viridiplantae; phylum Streptophyta; class Magnoliopsida; order Fabales; family Fabaceae; genus Mimosa; species Mimosa pudica. Next base: position 13,138,694 of record JAKELP010000002.1, read on the forward strand.
GGAATATTAGGTAACCTTCTAAACTGTGTCAGTTTTGGCAATCAATATACAAACGACCTGACTTCAAGTCGTACTCAATATATTGAACTATTCCCTCATGCTCTATCGAGATTTTAACTCCGATGTATATGAGCAAGATTTCAGATAGGAGCCAAAAGAGTGTGATATGTGGAAAATTGTCACTTCCTTTACACCTTAGAAAAGAAGCCAAGCATTGAACTCGATGCCAAAAATGAAGAAATTAATAGAAGCTGCAATTAAAGACAAACCAATCGTATGTTGCCAGAATATGCAATCACTGCCTTCTTTCTCAGTTGTCCATGCCTTCAATTACCCTGCCAAACACAACACTACTGATCTGGCAAAGTTTTGTAGGTATATCAACTGATCTGGCAAAGTTTTGTAGGTATATCACAATCTACTGTCAACTGGAGGACTAAAGGAGAAAAATAACACAATCATCATGTGCTGATTTTGAGACGTACCTCAAATTCGGTTGTTTGATTGAGCTTGTTTACAGTAAAATGGATCATTGATTAGACTCCCATCACAAAAATACAACAAATGCACCAAATGGATGAATACAGTATGCAGACTAGGGACAGACTGTTATTATAGGAGGCATATTCTATTTCTAGTAATGGAAAAAATGGGCAGGAGGGGAAAATTGAATTGACTTTGATTTAAGATAGATGGATAACTGATGTTATAAAACTTTACTAAATAGAAGGGGAATATTTAAATTAAGTCGGCTTCGTTAATTTTTTTCCAATTTTATTATATGCAACTATGTTACGTTCCTTAATTTTTTAATCGTATTTAATCATAAATTCATATGAAACAAATAGGACATGTGACTTGTATAATTGGAGAGCCTGATATGATTAATGTAAGATGCTTGATGTAAATGTAATTAAAAATCATATAAAATAACATTAAAGGTTTTGTAAACTGTGAGTGTCTACTCTTTAAATACAAAAAAAGGATAGGTATTAAAAATTCTTAAAAGCTTTTCATTTTTTTGTTACTTGGACTTTTACTGTTCTATTGAAAAGGTATTTATTTTTGGTTATTAAAATAATATAAAAAATTTCTCTACCCTCTAGTCCTATTTGACCAAAAAAACTCTCTTACCCAATTTACACAATCGGGCTTGGGCCTAAATTCCATGACTATAAATGAGGGGTAAAGATGAAGAATATTATGGGTCAAAAGGGTTGGCCTATGGACACAAAGGCGTCTCCATATTTGTACTACTCACAAGAATCAGAGGCCCTTTTGGGTTACGTTTTTCGGAGCAACTAGCCTAGTGAGTAGTGACTACTGAATTTCCCAGCAATCCAACCCTTGGTTATTTTCCCTTGAATTTTTCTTTCCCAAAGATGTTCTTATCACAATATACCTGAATCTGCAAACAAAACATACATATTATACAGGGATTAAGGAAGGTGCATCATTTCCTTAAGTTTTCATATGGAAACTATTTTGTTTTAGGAGCTTTTTTTTAATTAAAATTGCCCAAATAGTTTTCAAAACGTACTAATTCTACCATTTACCATTAAAGTCTCAACTTTGATCATTAAAAAATTGACATTGAAAATTAATATAAAATTTTTGGGTGTAGAAATATAGGTTGTAATTTCAAACTCAAAAAACTTTCGGAGTGAAATAGTTTTTGAGGGAAAACTTTTTAGAGAATTTAATACCTAAACCCTACTCAATATGTGTACACACACAAGATATGGCATTTTTCTATAGCATTTTGATGTCCTCCTCGTCTCTTGATTGTGGGGCAACTTTCAGTCCTAAAATTTATTTCTTTTCTGTCAACTCTTTTCAACATACTTCTTATAATGCTCCTTTAATACCATCATGTAAAAGTGAAATGGATGAAATGAATTATTTGGTGAACATATTGAATTAACTAACATTCAAAATTTTATAAGATTAGGTAAATATATAACTCATTTTTTTAATATATATATATATATATATATATATATATATATATATATATATATATATATATATAATTTAAAACAACATTGATCTAAATTATTCGTTGTATCGTGTCTTCAATTCCCTAATAATGATGTTTCCCCATTGTAGCAACATTTCACGATTTGACAAAAGAATGATCATTTTTTTTATAACTAAAGAATGATCATTTTTAATTTGATGAGTAAGAAAATTTTGTCTAAACTTGTTTATTTTTTGTTGGGTTCACGTCATTAGGACAATCTTCTTCAGGAAAAACCGAATAAGGCGCTACTTTTTGAAAAAGGTTCTCGAGGATAAGGATGCTTTCGCATCTTTTATGAACAAACCAGACTTTTTTCACCATCGCACTGTATTATATTCAATATTCATGATTAACAGTTGAGCAAAATTCACATGCTATTCCTCATACTTTTTTTATTATTATTTTAATTAAAATATGTCAAAAAAATGATTTAATAATAACAGAAATTATGCCTACTTCTTCAAAACATTTTTTATATTGTTAAACTACATTTTTGTATTTTTGATGAAATTAAAACTGGATAGAATTATTCCCCTTTGCTTTTTTAAATGAAGGCAGAAGATTGCCCGAAAAGCAATAATTTAGGTGCAAATTTCATATTTGGTCATTAATAATGTGTGATCAGGTAGTGTTTTGAACTTACTTTCACAGAATTAATGTCTTCTTGGAAATTTCAATTACAAAAAACATACAAAAGATTACATATTTAAGCTCGCCTTTTGTTTTTGTGAACAGCCAAACAATCAGGATGCATTTCTTAGTGTGAAACTGTGAGATGAAAATAGAGAAGTTGAATAATTGTGGAAGTTATAATTCATATAGATTATAGAGAGATTCCTGAGTGATGGGGCCTATCAATCAGCTGAAGCATCGGGAGGACATAATCCTTTCTTTTTCAAAATTGTCTTTAATAAAAAAAAAACATACGTAGTAACTTTCCACAGTACATACATGATTTCATATTTTACATCTTTTGCTTTGTCCCATTACTCAAAATCTTCCACGTTACTCTGCTAAAAAAAATCTTCCCATTACTGCAATCATCTAACACTCATATACACGAAATCAAAGATATAACACGATAGCGTTTTTGTTATCATCACAAATGTTCTCTCAGCTTTCTTTTTTGAACTAAAGATACAGATGCATAATTCATAAGTGGAGTCAAACTGGCTAGAACTTCACATTCAGAAAAAAAATTAGCTTAGATGTCATTGGGTCACAATGTCATGGGGCCTAGTCTTTATTTTTCTTGGTGAGAAAAAGAGAAAGTAAAAGTGAAGCAAATCACTTGTAAAAACTGCAAAGTGCAAACTGGCAGACAATAATAGAAAAAAATGAGCTAAGTATACAGTGCTTGTTTCAAGTAACTTTCACCCACCCAACTGTTATTCATGTGACAGACCAGCGAATCAGGACACCTTATAATTGCATATATATATGCTCTTCCTGTCCCCACAAAAATAAATCATAGGAGGAATCCATATGTACAACCCAAAACAAAAAAAAATGGCTAGAAAGAAGGAAGTTTTCAAAGCAGACTCAGTTTATTGAAAGGTGAATGTATGAAACTAATCATAAATAAGCACACTTATCTTGAATATAATAAGAGTTGGTGAGCTAAATGAGGAAGAAACTAAATAAAATACTATAAATGAAAATGAAGGCAAATTGTAGGGACAAAAAGGGAAGTGTGATGGGGGAAGCTCCCATGGCCAAACCAGCTATATATGAGCCATCTGTAAGCATGGACTCTCCATTTGACCCTGAACCCGTGACCGAGTAGCCCATACTTGGGTCTGAGTCCGAGCCCATGCCCGAATCTGAGGCCAACTTCGGGTCGGAGCCAAATTCAGAGGCCGAGCCCATGGTCATTCCAGTGTCGGTGGTGGGGGTGGATCCGAACCCAGGATCTTGTGAGTATTGTATTGATGGTGGTGGTGGTGTTGAGGTCATCATGATGGGAGGGGCATAATTATCTTGTGAAGATTTCTGACTGCCAAAATAAAGAGAGATTGATATGTTAGTTAAAGTAATTAAAAACTAATGGCGCCATTAGCTTTGGAGGTGACTGGTGAGTGACTGAGTGGTGGTGAGTGAGAGCAATCATTAAAGACATGTCCACCAACTGAGTTAACTCATATTTATTCCAAACCAACCAATACTTAATAAGCACATCATTCAAAAGTTATTCCTTGGCCGTATACAATGGAAATATATACCACCCCTAATGTGATTTCAACATTACATTATGATATAATAATAATAATAATAATAATAATAATAATAATTTATGCGTCAAAATTTATGACTTTATGCCACTGAAGTTACTCCCTCTAATGATTTATCACAACTACCAATTTTTATAAATCAACGAATTAGTTGTATAATCAAATTTATGCTAAGTTGACTACTTTTTCCAATTTTACTTCTCATTAAATAATATGATCCAGCCTTTGAAACTCTTTACTTTTATTAATGACAGGATAAAGTGGAGAAAAATCAATTGATACGGCGTTTAAAACTTATCTTTGGAACCAAAAATTTCACTAGTTAATGCATTATACTACAAAGAAAGTTGAAGTTGAAGTCATAGTTAGGCACATGCATGTTTGTAGTAGTAACTCTAGCAAGTATAAATATATAGTGTTGAGTGATAGATAATAGGAGTACTTTGATTAAGACATGCATTACTAATATTGGGCGTTTTCTATTTTTTTTTTCAATCTCTTCTTATAGGCTGCGTCTCATGGTTTCAATATTTTTAGTCTTTTACAAATGGTATTCCCAAAATACTCCACATTGGATGCATAATTCACTCCATGCAAAACTATCACATATTTATGAAAACAAATCACTCGGGATTCCCTAAAATATCGGAACAAACAATCATCGCTATCAACAAAGAAAGTCAAGAATGACAAGCATACACTTCTCATAAATCAACACCACCAAATTAAATTCTCCAGAAAAAAAATCTCATAAAATCACCGCCAGGAGTTTTAATATCAATACTTAAAATGTAACTATAAAAACCAATCACATGCATATATCTCGTAGCATTTTCTTTCGGATAAAAATTAAAAAGTGGGGAGCATATATTCTACCAATTCAAACACTTTAGTGTTGGCCAAAAAAAAAAATTCAAACACTTTAGTAGCAGCAGCAGACATGAGTGTCAAGTAAAGAAAGTCATAAACTACATTCAGTCAATATTTGCACAAAATAACATTAAAAAAACAAAAAGCAAACCAAATCTTTTTACCTCGGAGAAGATGGGCAAAACGTCACCGTATAATCACCACCCGTACATGTAAACGTACTTGAAGCATCATCATACGCATAACTATACGATCTAGGGCACGCCGACTTAAACATCTCCGAGTACACCGACGGCTTACACGTCGCCGGCGACCCATACGCGCCGCTGCAACAATACTCAGGCTTATTGAACGCCATACACGCGCTTTTACACGCGCCATCGTCTCCAACCCTAAGCTCCGCCGGACAATTCAAGTTCAGATCCGAAATGCAACCCGTAGATCCACACAAACCCGACCCGCCGGAGTTTTCGATAGTCATCGGAACATTGTAGCCGTCGACGAGGCTGACGTCGTAGAAGTCTTGGCCGCCGGTGGCGCTGGAGAGGGTGAATTCCGCGAGGGTGACCGGCGGGGTGGCGCCGGCGCCGTTGCATTGGATTTGGCCGGAGTTGCAATCTCCGGTGAGGCAGGTGGAGGAGCCGCCGTCGAAGTTGCAGCCGGTCCGGGCCCAGAAGCGGCCGGACCAGCCGGTGGGAGCGAGGAAGGAACGGGAAGTGTCTTGTGGGAGGTCGAATCCGGTGGTGCCTAGGGTTCCGGTGCCGGCGTTGGGGAGGATTCCCGGCCAGACGGTGTAATGACATCTATTGACAAATGTGAAAGTGGTGGCGCCAACTGCATATGAAGAAAAGTGAGATATGGTGACATTGGTTTAAGACTTTAAGTATATAAAATAATGAAATTATATTTCAATATAAGTTAAAGGAAATATTATTACTTGAGGTAATGAAGAAGAGGAGGAAGTAGGAAATGGAGTGGTGATGTGCCATGGTGGAAGAGAGAGGAGAGAAATGGGAGCTGCCAAGTGCTGCTAGTTTTGGAGCTGTTATGGCAGCTACTAGTACCACTGAGAGTACCACTGAGAGTGAGAGAGATAAGGTAGGCTTATTTTGAGGTTTCAATTACTTTATATGTACTTCCATGATATCCACTGTAGACTGTAGGGAGTAACAACACATGTTTAGTGATTCATAATCATCATCTTTAGTGTTTTTGATTACGAGTATAGATATATTTTTGTATCACAACAAGTAATGCTGGCAACTAATAATGTATATTTTGGTAATAAAGTCATTTGATTTCCTTCCCCCCCCCCCCCACACACACACACACACACACAAAATATAGGTTATAACTTATAAGGGAAGACGTGAGCTTGTTCATACACACAAAATGTCTTTATATTAGATCTTATGTTTTCTCTAAATTATCTATATTTATGTTACTCATAAAAATAAATAAATGAGAAATTAGGTAGGAATAAGGAATGTGATTAAGGTTTATTTGGTGATATCATATAATTTTTGTTAGTTTAACCAGTATTTTTAACTTGATCAAAATAAGTAAATAAGTCTTATATATAATAACAGAGCGATTATTATATATTGGCTAAAATGAATATCTCAATGTTTTTAGATAATTATTTTTTCTCATTAGGAAATCTAATTAATTTCCCCATGAATATTTAATAGTATAACAATGATTGAAAAAGGGAATATTATGACAATTTTGTCTTTTCACACAATTTTAAAATGTCAACTAGGTCCTAGTTCCTTCATGATCCTTTTGAAAATTTGAGTTCCTGAATTGTCCTTTTGTATATTCGGAGGGATTTAAATGGTTAGTAATTTCTGTTTTATGATTAGGGCAATTTTGTCTTTTCACACAATTTTAAAATGTCAACTAGGTCCTAGTTTCTTCATGGTCCTTTTGGAAGTTTGAGTTCCTGAATTGTCCTTTTGTATATTCGGAGGGATTTAAATGACATTTTCCGATTGAAAAATGAGTGTCAAAACTCAAAACTAAAGAAAATGAGAGTGTCGAGTGAGAGAAGCGGAGAGGAGGGAGGGGATGATTGGGCCCCATCAGATGGCTTTGGGGACCCGCACACTAGGTCTCCTTATCCATGTCAGCTTTTGACTACCATTGTGGTTTTGTCACGTGTGCTCCATAATTTTTAAAGGTTGTCTGGCATTGGATTCCGTTACCCTTCTCTCCTCTGTTTCAACTTTCAATCCTCCCTCCCTCTCGTAGTCAAATTTTGACCTGCTCTCGTAGTGTTCCATCTTTCGATGTGGTAGATATTTCGTGAGTACTCCAACAGTTATTTAAAGTGAAATAATCCTATTTTACCCTTCAAGTAACCATACCCTAGATCATTGGACACCCTAAACTAACACTGAGTACGAATTTACCCCTGAAGTAACTAAAGTAGTCCAATTTTACCATATGGCAAATGTAATGTTGACACGTGTCGTCCACATGTCAACATTACATCCCACGTTTCAACATTACATTCGCCAGAGGGTAAAATTGGACCACTTTGGTTACTTCAGGATAAAATTGTACCCGGTGTTAATTTAGGGTGTCCAGTGGTCCAGGTTGATTACTTGAAGGGTAAAATAGGGTCATTGCCCTTATTTCAAATATACTGTATATGAACTATACGTCTCTTTTTGACCAGAAATTGTTTTACTTCACAATCATATAGGGTGTGTTTGGCTCGACTTGTGGAAAAGTGACTTATTTTTAAGTTGACTTAATTTTAAGTCAGCTAGAAAATAAACTCTAGGTTGACCTATTTTTATGTTTCGATGAACTTTTAAAAAAGTGGCTTATTTTCCCATGTGACTTATAAAGATGTTTGAATGACTTTTTGTTTGTAAGGAGCTTATTTTTAAGCTAGCTTATTTTTAAGTCATGTAGAAAAATAAGTTGGCTTATTTTCTGAAATAAGCTACATTGAGTGGCTTATAAATAAGCTAGCTTATTTCAAATAAGCTGGGTGAAAAATAAGTCCAACCAAACATAGAAAAAAGTCACACAGCCAAAATAAGCTGGCTTATTCAAAATAAGTTGGCTTATTCGATTAAGTCGAGTCAAACACACTCATAATTAATTACATATCTTTTAGTTTGGGCATGAAAATGTTTTACTTCATCGTTCATAATTGGCGTCCTTGTACTCAGTTGTCACTTAACATCGCACAATGGTGGAAAAGAAATATCAATTGCCTCTCACAGCGGCACAACAAATATACTACTGTCTCTAGTCCTAAATATAAGACCTAATTGACTTTTTCTGGAAAATCCTTAAAAAAGCAAAATAAGTTAATTATAAATTGATTTACCTAATTTTTCCCTTAAACTAGTTTATTTTACCTATAAACTAATGGATAATCTAAAAATATATCAAATATGTCATCATTTAATAACCTATTTCGCAACCTTAATCTCTCCAAAAAAAAGTCAATTAGGTCCTATATTTAGGACCGGAGGTAGTACTAACTAAGAGTGCCACGTTTCTTACATGAAGTTCAAAACAACACTATGTTTAAGGGAATGAAAATTGTTTTGGTCAATATAATAGTCCCTCCGGTCCTAAATATAAGACATAGTTTATTTTTTTGAAAAATACTAGAAAAGCAAAATATAAGTCAATTATAAATTGATTTACCTAATTTTTCCCCTTAAACTAGTTTATTTAACCTATAAACTAATGACTAATCTAAAAATATAACAAATATGTCATAATTTAATAACATATTTTGTAACCTTAACATCTCCAAAAAAAGTCAATTAGGTCTTATATTTAAGACCGGAGGGAGTATAATAAATGGGCCGAAGAAAGCAATGCAATGGTGTTGTCAAATTGGGATAATATCGTCTAATTGTGCAAACGAGTAGTAAAAAATCGAACAGACCATAAAGCTAGTCATGCAAACTCATCCTTTATACTCTTTCCGATTAATACTGTTTTTTTTTAAATTTACCTCATGTTAGTGTTCCTTTAAAATAAAAAGAGGGAGAAAATGGGGGATATGTATGGCTATGATATTTTAGAAAGAAAAGATATATTATTATATATATAGTATTAACTGTGAACTTTCCTAATCCAATTTTTTTTTGATAGAATTAGGGTAAAATCTTTTTTATTTTATGTATCATGCAAATCCCTATAATTAAGGAATAAATTGGGGTCTCTTGTACTATATAATGGAGCTAATACTAAAAGAAATGCATCAGACTTTTACCCATTCTCCTTTGTTCTCACAGATACCAACAAACATTGAAGTAGACATGGCTAATCCAGGACTAAAATACTTGAGAATAACTTCAACTCCAAAAGACTAATTCAAGTAGACATGACTCAACCAGCCAAAAACACAAAATTTCATTCATGGACTGATTAGCTCAGCTCTCTTCTCCACAACATCTTGGTTCTCAGTGTCTCACACAACATTAGTGGCATGACCTACAGAGTGAAGCACTGGGCGTCCTGATACGACAACCATGTTGACGAACACTTCGAACCGCTCGGCCTGCTCGATAGCAGGCCAAAGACTCGGCCGCAGCTTGCCGAAGCTGCTACGGAGCGAGATGATGATCACGCCAGCGTGTGGATCGCATACCAATTCCCCCTGTGGTAAACCCTAACCAGGTTCGAACAAATGTTCGGACCTGGTCATGGGTCCTTCCCCGCGCTTCAGCTTGCAGAATGTAACGCCCTAACAAAATCTTATACAATTTCTAAAAAAAATTACATTTACACTCCAAAATAGATCTTTTTAAAATAAAACAAAGTAAAACATTAAAGGTTGAGGTCAATGACAAAATAAATATAAAATAAATGTGCTTACTCCTCAAGTGTCTTCCCTTGCTTATTATTAGATCCATCACCTAAAAATGTTAATAATGAGGTGATATCGACATCTCAGTAACTACTGATCTCTCCTAACATACACAAGCAAATTATATATAATTACAATACAAAAGTCTTTCTCGTATTCGTTCATACAAATCAACTCTTTATCCATCTCACTTGACCTCTTAATTCAAAAATGGTACTATCACATTAAGATTTCACTTGTGCATAAATACAGTATGTCTCCCTTATATCGCCTCCACCCTTATTCCGCTGACAGGAGCCATAGGCTAACACATAGTCCAAACAGAAACACATTCAAGTAACTAGATTGTTCCAAGCTCACCATTACTTGAGATGTACTCTGCCAAAGGTACAGAGCTCAAGCATGGACTATGAGTCTATGACTCCCCTCCTTAAAGAACAAATATAAGGAGATGTCACATGTCTCATAACTTCCATGCAATCCCTGGCAAATGAAGCTTAGAAGAAAGGGCCCTGACAAGTACCACTGCCACTGTGCACCGAGTGGTGGTATAAACATTCATAATCACATAATCCTCCTCTAATCCCTATCCCATCACAGATGCTCATGCAATGACAAATATATACATTCACCAATTAAAATATACTTGAACTAAATTATCATAATACACTCTTTAACACAATATAACATCATCATATCAGCAAGCATGCTTGAAAGGAATCAAAGTACTTATCATTCACATATTACATATCAAAACAGTTAACAACAAGCATGCTTGAAAAGGAACAAACTAATTTAACAATAAGCATGCTTGAAAAGGAACAAACTACTTATAACAGCGCACATTTTTAAATTAAGAGGTAATCAATAATCAATCAGATTATAATTATACATAACTTACAAGTATACGAAAGAATAATTCAGAGTTACCTGTTTCTCTTTAACTCACAGGTAATCAAACAAAGTCACTCCAAAGCTCTTAATAAAACTCTACAACACCACCAATATAAAATATCTATTAAGATATGAAGCAACACTATCTAGTAGTCTTAACATTATTGTATCTTAAGAAACCCCTAAAATAGTATAAACTTATCTACGCACACATTATTATTTAGAAAATTTTCATTTTAGTCAAGCATATTTATTAGAATATATGTACACATATAAAAAAAATAAATAATATGGGAATATGAAAATAATATTATATAAAGACATTAAAATTTTCACAAATGATCGGCAGTGGTAAAAATCTAGGAGGAATACAAATAGATGGGTTACATATGTATATCTATGCTCATGTGTATGACAAATGGAGAATTTTAAAGAGGAAATAACTTAATCATGACATTCAGGCGTGAGAAGTATTTTGCTTATGGACTTATGGTTGATGAATTATTATAAAAGAAATTAATATTTTCACCTACTTCATAAAAGACAAAAGCAACATGTGGCGAGAATTGAGAAATAGGTTCATGACCTTTAGATAATAGCATATGAGGAATGTGAAAACTAAAAGGATGAGACATGTAATATATAAAATAATTGGAAAGAAGGAAGTAAATAAAAGTTTTGACTTTTGATAAGATTACATGGGAGAGATCATTGAACAAAAGCTTGAAGAATAGGAAAAGGAATACTTCAGACAGGGGAGCTCATGTGACGCTAGAAACAAGAATGAGAAGGGAATGTGTGTGTATAAGAGAGAGGTTTCCTAGGGTTTTTCTTAGTAGGGCTATTTAGAATTGGGTCCCTTTTTAATAAATAAAATAATATGAACATCTTGTATGTATATTAATTACATTTTAATTATTATCTAGTTGACCTCTTTATATATTAGTCATCCACTAGTTCAAATATTATTACTATATATAGTTTTATAACAATTTTAATATTTCTTGCTACCATATTCTTAAATAAAATTTTAAATCACACAAAGACATTTATTTCTAATTTCTAAAAATATGGGATGTTACACAGAACATTAGAAGGTAATCTAGCAAATTGCAGACGCGCGTTACGCGAAATATTATTTTCTTATCTAACTTTGATAATATACATACTATATAATAATATACATAACTATATAACTCTGATACCATTTTTATTTTAATAAAAAATATACCACAAAATATAATAATAGTAATCAAAATTTAATAAATTTCACTAAAATTTATTTTTTATAGAAATTAGTTTTGTATGAGAAAAAGAATAGAAAATCAATTTCTTATAAAACAGAGAGATTTGGATTCCCTAATCCAATTTTATCAACTAAATACATCTTATATTCTTTTCAATATCCTAAATATAAGATCTATTTTTAATTGTTTTCAACTTTTTCCTAAATTATCTCTAGTAATATTCTATAAAAATGATAAACAAACAAGAGAATGAGGATGAAGATAAAAATAAATGGTGAGGGTGCTTTGATAATATAATATGATTTTAACTAACTTAAATAACAATTAATAATCGAAGTAGGTAAATAGATTTTTTATTTAGACCTGGGGTATTAAGACTAGACAGGGTAATTTCTTTTATTGTGTGGAGACATATTTGGACTCATTCAAAATTTCAAATTACTTAGTTTATGGGGAGGTATTCATCTAATGTAGAAGGTACAAATCATGAACTTCGCAAATGCAATGAAGATGCAACTATTAAGGGCAGCCAATGCACAAAACTTTCACTAGGTAGAATTTAAGAATGATTAGATTTAGACAATCTTATTTCTATAAACAAAGAAATTATTTTCGAACACTTACTTTTTAGTCACATGGTAAGAATCGTTACCGTTGCTTTAATGTTTCAACCTCTGAAATCTAGATACAATATCTATTAGACAAAAGGCTTGGACAATGGAGCATCTGCTCTTTCTTAATCTGTCATTGTTTCGGCCCTCGGCAGTTGAGTTTTGGACTTTCACCTGGACTTTAACATGCGCATCAATTATAACATCTTTCAATTCAATCATCTAATCATGACATAATTTGTCCAAATAAGCCATTCAAACTTCAGTTTAAGTTCTCACTTCGTTGCCGGACTATAACTAGACGTAATTATGATATTCCTTTCGTTATTTGAGTTACTTATTATTGTTATAGCCTCGTCTAATTCCAGTTTGAGATTTTATTGGTATTCAGCTATTTTCGCTCATCACATTTGTTTCAATTCGTCATTTTCAAGTTTTTTTTAGTTATGCCCTTCTGATCAGTATTCATTTTATATTACTACACAAACCATTTTTTTTGTCAAATTATCAAGGAAATTGAGTGTCACTCAGCATAAGCAAGATTTTTTTTTATCAGAAGAATAAGCAGGATTGGGAAGACATTATTAAACGTAAAAGCAAATTTAAAGTTTGTATGCGTAGGACAAAGGATGATCAAGATAAAGCACAAAAACAAGTCCAATTGCAACACATGAGGTTTTTTTCACTTGACACTGAGGATTTGGATTCCCAAAATCCCACTAACCGAGTGCCATAAATAGGGCAATTTCTTTCACACCCATGCACCAAGTCTATTGCTTTCTCACCTCTTTTATACAGTTCGGCTTCAAGGAAGACAAACAAATCCCAACAATTTGTCAATTACAAGTAAAAGGATTAATGTTACCAAGTAAAGAAAGACCATTGACAAGTCACTAAGACATATTTGATAATTGTCTTCCTTAGGACCTAAATCATTGTTTGATTTGCTTCAAATAATAATTATTGTTGGTCTGGTTAAAAGAGCAATAACAAAATAGATAATACCAACAATTACTGGTACATTTTTTCCGATCATATATCAAGAATACTACAGCTCCATCCCCCCAAAATCTGATTCCAGGCACAGAAACTTCCAAGTTCTAACCAATACTTTAAATCTTGCAGATTTTTTTTTACAGTAAACTCATAATTTAAAAATCAAGCGAAATAAGCTATATACGAATGTTTTGTGTACCTTATACCAAAGGAAAGAAAAATGTATTTACAGTATACCCCCCATACAGTATTCTTGCAGCCCGGCATGACGTGGAAAATCAGCGGAGACCAAAATCATTTAAAACAATTGCAAAATTAGGAAGCAAGGAAAGGCACTTGACAAATATGAAGAGCTCACACAGATTCTGTCACAAAAATATGCAAGCCAGTTACTTCAGTTAGGCCATCCTGTCTGCTTCAAGTGTCCATGCAAATAAGAGTTATAATGGGCGAAATAGACAGCAAAACAGGAGAGATGCTGTTGCAAGAGAGGCAATGTAAGCCATAATCTGCATCTGATTCAGACCTGTTGATGAAGAAACTCCTGAATGCTTCAAGTACATCATGGTCTTGTTCACCAGGGGAAGTGCTGCCCCATCTTTTCGCAATCCCAGCACCTTCTGGCTGCTCAACAAAACCCAATACAAGAAGCATATGCATGAGATGAAATGCTAATTAATAAGAATCGGCAGAGTATGTGCTATAGAAGCATCAAAATCACGCCATTTATGCATTTTGCAACCCAACAATGGAACCAATTTCCCTACTCATCAATAACGTGAGTAGGGAAAGCTAGCTATATCTGGAGTGTCTGATCTAAATTGCACAATCTAAATTTGATTTTGATTATGTATCTATTGAAAGATTTTTAATAGATTAGATTTCGACGGTCTACATTCGAGGGAAACCTAATCCTTCTAAAACATAGATGTCCACTACTCTAACTTCACTATAAGCAAGATAAAAATGAAAATTCAAACTCCACAAGGGAAGGAGCTTAAAAACTAAGTTAAAAGAAGCACTTATATACATGAGAAGTCAATGAGGCAGACTCTTGTTTTAGTTGAGCAACAGTACCCTAGATGTCTAGAACATATAAAGAGAATATGTTTTGTATTTTTATTAAAAAAAAAGAGCGAGGAGTATGCACACGTTTATTTAGCCATTAATTAATCTAGATCTAAATTGTTGGTACAAACAGGGAGCGACTTTTCACAATGTAAAATTTTCATCCACAAAGTTAGAACTTACAACCTAGTTTAAGACAGACAATGAGACAAGACTTAGACCACTTGATATAACTATTATTAATGTGATAATGGTCTTAGGAAAAGCTACTTAAAATACTTAGCTTTACACTATTAAGGTAATTCTTATCTGTTCTAATATAAAAAAAATTTGATTAATTTTGTTACATGTTTCTAGCTTTTATTATGGTGATAGCCGACAACTGTTCTTGTTTTATTTTTGATACATGATCAAAGTATCCCCTCACTCGACAAGTGAGAGACTAATCCCTCGCTGATTTGTAGGCACCTCAAAGGGTGGGACAGCTGGCCTGGGAGATTTAATGTTTCTCCATACCCAACGCCAGGGATCGAACCCCAGACAATTGGTTAAGGGTGAATGAGTCCTTGCCACTCAACCACACACCTCAGGTTACTGTTCTTGTTTTATGAATGAAAAATGAAAACTTGCGATTTCATTTGGATTATACTAATTTTTTCACAAGCAACATTTTGTTTTACTCCTCACAAGTCACACCAACCACTCGATTGCGCAAAATTTGGATCCTTACTTTACAAGGTTCGAAAGTAAAAACTCCTAACCCTTGTTTAGAAATTGTAAGCCCATGCTACCTCAGCTAAAACTAGAAATTTCACATAGTTTTTTTTTTTTGGACAAATAGAAATTTCACATAGTTGATTCTGCTACAATAATGGTAATAAGCCACACATGAAAAACAAAAAAATCACATATTAGGGGTGCATAATCCCATCCCATTTATAACATCTCCTAGAGAACATTTAATTATGCTACAGAGTACAGACTAATTGACAGAAGGAGCAAACAATTATTAGCTGTCAATTTATATGCAAAACATGCTCCACATTCCAAGGCTTTATTAAAAACCACTAATAATTCCATTTGCCCTGGAAAACCAATTCCTATCATAATAAAAGCTAGAGCTGATAAAGAAAGCATCAAGCATTAATCTTGTCCTAACTAATTAATTAACCATACCTGGTGTAAGGCAAGGGGCAAAAAATAATCAAATAATCAGCCGAGTGACACGTGTACGTGCTAGTCTTATCATCATACGCATAACTATACGCGCGTGGGCAAGCCTCCTTAAAAAACAGCGAATACACAGACGGACCACACGTGTCAGGCGTAGCATACGCCTCACTACAACAATACCGTGGGTCCCCAAAAGCCTCACACGCGCTTCTACACGCCACGCTCTCACTACTCCCATTCTCACGCGCCACCCTAAGATCCTTCGGACAAGCTCCGTTCAGCTCAATCAAACACCCCGTCGCCGCACAACCGCCGCGATCTCCGCCCTTCGCGACGATCAACATCGGAAGATTATAACCGTCGACCAAACTCACGTCGTAGAAATCCAAGCCGTCGGCGCCGTTGAGAGTGAACTCGGCCAACGTCGCCGGCGGTTTGGCCCCGCCGGAGCATTTGACTTCGCCGGAGCCGCAGTCGGCGGTGAGGCAGGAGAATTTTCCGGCGGAGTCACGGTCGCAGAGAGTCCGGGCCCAGATCCGACCCGACCAGGATTTAGGGATGGTTAGGGTTTTTGACTTTCCGGGTTGGAGGGAGAATCCGGTGGTCGGAAGTTGTGGTGACGTGGCGCCGGAGAGAAGGCCCGGCCAGATTGTGTGACGGCACTTGTTGATGATCGTGAAAGATGTTGATTGAACTTCTGTGATTAAGAGAGATTAATTTGAGATTAGGAGTTTAATTAAGTGAGGGTAAAAAAGGAATGATTTTGAAATGTTTGTTTGTGTTGATTTACTTACCGGAGAGGGAAGATAGTGGAAGGAAGATGAGGATGATGAGGAAATGAAGGAGGCGTCCCATGGAGGAAGGAAAGTGGCAGAATTATTCATCAAAGCATTATGGGAGAGATTAACACTTGAGTTTAGACTATGGCAAATAAGTGAGTGACTTTACTTTTCCTGCCAAGTTTGTGCTGTGTTGGTTGAGTTTTTCTTTGAAAAAGTGATCATGACAAAAATGAGCCATACTTAATGCAAATGTTTTGTTTTAAAAACATGATTGATGGTTTTTTATTTCTTATAGAACATACAAGTCATCTTTCAGCTACATCACTCAATAGTATATACACTCATTGTGGGCAACTTGATGAGACAAGTATAGGAGCGTGGATTCAAGATTATACAAATACCAACCTAGTAGATTATCAGATTATCGTGAGTTTAAAGTACTTTTGTGTTTTAAGCAAGAGTTTGGAGTTGATTTCTAATATTTGTAAATGGAGTGAATTTACCGGCTAACCATTTACTCCCGATATGAAATAAGAATTAGTGTCAATTGATTCGCAGATGAGGATACTTTAGAGAAAAAAAATTATATAAATACTTTTTTATTTTTTAAGATTATATAAATACTATGTGCACGTTGAACTATGTAATGCAACAAATGTTACTATTTTTTCAAGAATTTGAAACAAAATACGTCAATGTTGTTATTAGATTTTGTACAAGTTAAAGTGACTAGCAGGGATAATATTTATTTGATATTAAGAAAACTTGCTATAAGCTTACATATCCATTATTGCCAACTTTTCCACCTTGCTATCATTGTTGTTGGCCATAAATATAGAAGAAACTGAGACATGAAATTGGTCTTGGTATTAAGTGTCTATGGTCAGTTTATATGTTATATATAAATAGTGATATGGTGTGAAGGGCAATGTATATGAAGATATAATATAAAATGTGTTGTATATCTTGTGTGTTTCTTTTTGCCAAAGATTGCAATTATGACCAGTAAGAACCATGCACAGATTTTCTTCATTCCATTCTTTACTTAGTGTTGTGTACAATTAAATATTTAGGAACTATTTGTTAAAACAATTTTCACCACATAAAAAAGCATCACATATACAACAAATTATAATAGCACACCATTTTTATTATTCCTTCTAATAGTCTTTGTTTGTGCTTGACTATAACTTGCAATTACCAGATTAATTTATCCTTGTTATCAATGCCCTACAGAAAAGCATTCCCCAAAATAGATGTCAACCTAGCTCAAGTACATGTTCCCCCGCAACCATTGAGGAATTACATGCTCGTTATATGTCAAAGTCAATGGTAGAAAAGGAACAAAAAAATAAAGGCATCAAGGTTTAGACAAAACAAGGAGTTAGACAGAGAAGTGGATTCTCTATAATCTATACCACCCAAATGGTCCACTTCCCCTCCAAAGTGTCTATGACGAGCAGATAAGAACCATAAGCAACAGAGGCCTACTTGTTTTCTCGACAAAGACCGCGACTCGGTTATTACACTCTGGAAGAAAGCTCATTATATGATTTTGGGCTGAGAAAAAAGTGCAATATGAACTGCTAGTATTGTTGACCCAAAAACACTTGCTAACACAGTATCCAAAAACGTTGATTAAAACAAAAAATAGCGGCATATACATATATTTGAAAAACGGTCCTCGTATGTCGCGAAATGTGACATGACATAAATTTTTTGAAATGGAATAATCATATTGTGCAGCGTTGCCTCATGTTGCGCAACATGTATAAAGCCAATGGTCACATGATAGATCATGTGATTGTTTTATGTCGTCGCGCAACTTAGCGCGACATTTATTTTTTAAATTAAAAATACAAATCGCACACTTTGTGCAACATCTTTCTTTAAAAATTAAAAACAATTTTGAAAATTGCATGTCTTTATTTATATTGATAGTAGTGACATGTATATAAAAAACAATGCATTTTTCTTGCGTTTTTTATGTGTGACTAATATTTAAGGGAAAAAAATTTCAAAGTGTTAAATTGCCGTTTTTTTCGAACCATGACACATCTCTTTTATGTGTCACAATTTAAATTTCTGTGACATATGTATTACGATTATATGTGTTTTTTCTTGTTGTGGATGTTGAATAATTTAATAATGAGTCATCATTTTCTTGCGATAAAATGCACAAATTCAATAATGAGGGTTGCACAAAAAATTATTGCTAATTTAACAACATTTGGCATAATATTAAAAAGAACAAGTTTAATAAACGAGTCTTAACGAATCTCGATAATTATTGTCTCAAATGCAAATATTGTTACTATCATGTGCGTAGAAATCGCCCGATTGTTCAAAACCATGCGCAACCTTTCGTGACAAAAAGCCTCCACTAGCTAGAATGCAAAAGAAGGCATCGAAGGGATTCATAATTCATGTATTGCATGAGAGAGAATAAAATTTCTATAGATTATATATAGGAGGACCCCAGCATGGAATAGGAAAGAATAATGCTGTTATTTCTTCAGAAAATATATCTTCAAAAATAAACTGTTGACTACAATTGATATAACACTATGGTTGACTACCCTTTAATCAAATACTATTTGTAGTGCAATTAATCATTCACTTGTTGAAGCACAAGTCAATGCAGGTGTGTTTACTCATTCATCTCTCCCTCCCTCCCTCTCTCTTTCTCTATCTATCTATCTATCTATCTATACCTGCCTACCAAAAACCCCAAAGTACTATTCCTTTCATATTTATGATCATCCATCAAGCATCATGACCCACACAAAAAGCACACCAAGTAAAGAAGTTACAAGTCGATATAAAGAAGAGCCACTTTAAACCAAGTGTGGAGTTCAATCATTGCTTTGCTCAATTCTCATGTAACACGAGGCAATTAATGAATATAGCTAGCATAAATGAAAATCCTTCAAGTATTTTGACTACTGACCTTAATATATTTTGGCAGGACTGTACTGTGTCCTTATAATTAGCAGCACATTTATAATTTTTATCATTCGTTACGTTATTAGTTAAAAATATGATGATTATGTTATGACATTATGATCATGTTCATTCTCTAATCAAAGGGATTAACACACACACACACACACACACACACACACACACACACACACACACACACACATATATTCCACTACTTTTGGGGTTTGACTTTGCAAAGATTTATAAACAGGACAGTTAAGCCATAACGACCTAGTGTAGTGAACTTTAGCAAACATATACATGGTATTAGTTAGTTGTTTGTTTGGTTGCGGGGATGCAGTGTAATTAATTAAAGCATCTTGTTCTTCATAAGCTATGGATGGAAATTCAACAATTTTGGCTCAAGATTATGAATTTTTAGTCCGTCTTAAAGTTGACCCAATTATTAGCTTAGTGCCTTGAGTTTTGTTTTTATTAACTTACTCTGCATATATGTATAAAGTAAATTTCATTTCCTAACACGCTCACCAAACTGAGATTGACCGTTTCTTTATGTTTAGTCTTTTCTTCTCAAACGATGGAGTTCAACGAAATGACTTCTAAAACATCATCGGGTCCGTTTGGTTGTCAAGGAAACCATGGAAAGAAAGTGAATGAGGAAAGTATTGGTAATTTACATATATCTCTGGGCCCACAAATTTTCTCTCCATCTCACACTTTCCTGATGAGGCCCACAAACTTTACTTTCTTATCATTACCTCTACTTCCATATTCACCATTTCACTTTTCATTTCTCCACTTTCATTTCTTACAACCAACCGGGTCTGTTCAAAAGAAACATGGACATCCAATAACTAAATCTTCAACACACACAATGAACTGGATGTTCATCAATTCTCAAATTTTAACCGTTTATTCGATTTTCTAAATTGCTTTAGATTAATGTCGTGATAACTTCATGATGCGTAAAACATTAAATCGATAGAAATGAAATTTGAGGGGCCAAATTGATTACTAAGCCGAAAGCATAATGACCCGAATATCGTATAGTACTCCCTCCGTTCTTAAATATAAGATCACTTTTGAAATTCAATTTATTCCTAATTATAAAATCACTTTCTAACTTTTCCCAACTTTTTCCCAAATCAACCCTAATAATGTTTATATATAATAACAAGAAAGAGGGAGAGAGTGAGGATAAATGTATATAGTTGGGATGAATTGGTAATATCATGTGTAAATAACTAACTTAACTAACTTCCTTAATCTACTCAAATTAGGGAAAGTGATCTTATATTTAGAAACGGAGAGAGTATATTTTATCCTTTTATCTTAGGTCTCCAATGTCAAAAGGTTCTAGAACATGGATCGAAGAAACAGCATTTTGTTATTATATACCATGCATGCCTGTTCTTTAGTTCCTCCATCCTAAAACTTCCATCGGAATAACTGTCTAAGACTCTTGTCATCCAATCGCTAGTTACTTATGGTGATTCCATTAGTGACCTTAATTATCGATCAATCTCTTCACACACTCACCCATACACAAATAATGCAAAGCTGCAGCTTTAGCGAAGACGTTAATTAATTACTCTGGACTTCTGGATGAGGGACGAAAAATAAATTATGTCAAAAAATGGTGCTCTCGGTAATTAACGGATCAAGAAAACTAACACACAAACACGTGTGTGTGTGTGAATTAGAACATGTTTGAAGCTTCATTAAACATCATTTTGCTAAGAAATTTCTGCTGAAGCTAGCGTGCCGAAACATATTGAATGCACTAATAATTATGGAGACAGCCACGTTATGGACACTAGCTAGTTCAACTGACAGGAGGGCCACTAAAAAAGTTTAGTTGTTTGATAAAACGAGTGAAACACATCAATAGTTTAGCATCAATCAGATCACAATTCACTCGGACTTGATTGCGTTAACTAGTTAAAGTACATTGAACAAACTAGAACGTTTGAACAGAATGAACATGGTCAAGGAGACAAAGCTCACGGTACAGAGAATGTTTCTGGTCCCAGCTACTTCACAAAGCATGACCAAACAAGCAGGGGATTATATAGTACCATATATACATGTTACAATCCAATTCCTTTAATAACACTTGTTTTGGCGTAATTAATAGATAAAAGACAAACTCATAATGGGGTATGTGTATGTATAATAATGAAAAGAAGGTGAATGATAGTGAGTAAAACTAAAATCTCGAAAACTTTTTTTTACCTTGGCATAGTTTTTTTGTTTGGACCATAGTGTCAGAGAACTTGAAGACAAAGTAAAAGAAACGAACATTTAGGCCAATGATGAACTATAATGCATTATTCCCACGAAAGCTACCACTCATTGAAAAGGCTTAAACCTTGTTCAATAAATATATGACAAGCCAAGAGCAAAAGATATAGATTAAGCCCTAGCTAGAGAGTAAGGCAAAAGAGAATCCGAGCAGAGATAGCATTTTGCATTATTGAAAAAGAGAACAGAAAGAAAGGAAACAAAAACTCGTTGAAGAGAGGAGACAAGGAGGGAATATAATATGAAGGGATCAAGGGAATTGAAATGAGGGTGAAAATATAATAAATATTAAAGGGGAAGATGCAGTTGAAGAAGGGCACATGATCTAGCAAGTTGAAAAAATGTCGAATGAGATTGTCTGCATGAAGTACTAGTTAAGATGAAGAAATAACAAAAAAAAAAAATTAATGGAAAGCATGTGAGAATATAGAAGGGAAGGGTATGAAGGATGATGGAGTTGGCCATGTGATAAAAGCAGCTTTCTACGACTAGCAAAGCGACCACGCTTCTTTGGCTGCAATCATGTGGTCTACTTATTCTTTTGCCTTCTCATCTTTTTAATTTGTCTTCTCCTATGTTTATACTTCCATTCTCTCCTTTACCCAAGACCAATATTTGAATTCATTTTTCTGGTTTCTAGCTACTACTACAATGTAAATGTACATTCTTATAGGAGGACTGTTTGCTTTTAGCTGGCTAGATTCAACTTTGGCCATTGCAAAACCAACACCATTCACACGCACAAACACACAGTCCAATCCTTGAGTTTTGAAAACACATAATTTTTTTTACCATATAAATTAATTATACACGTTTGAGTTTTAAAAACACATATTCTAACCTACAAATTAATTATAAACGTTTGACGAATAATGGGCTTGTTGGTAGTTGTTTTAATTTGACTTTTGTTGATTCAAGTAAAAACTATGTTGTTAATAACATAATTATAAAATGTTGTGTATCATAATATTAATCCTTGCCATTTTGTAATATGTGGTGAAAAATTAAATGATAAAACGCATAAGACAAATGAATTAATGAAAACTTTAGTAAATTAAGTAAATGAATAGAGTAAAAGAATTAAGCAATGATTTAGTTGATCAGCTCGGGAAGCGAAGAAACCCACTCGTGCGGTGAAGCCATCACGCCTATCTACGTGACTCTTAATTAATTAATTAATTTAAGTGCTCTATTTTAGTACAGTTCTCTCTAATTTTATTGGGGCAAATGACTAACAAAAATTTAGAATTGCAAATAGGGGCTCGAAAACCAGGGGATTTCGTCAAAGCACCACGGGGGCAGTCTCTAATTAATTCAATTAAATATTCGTTGTTCGAAGTTGTCCAAAAAGATGAAGATATTAATTACTCAGTTCCCAAAATCACTCTCTACAATCCCTCTCATTACACAGACTTTCCCAGCCTTCGAGAATCCCACTGTGTCATCTCATCATCTCTATATAAATATACTCCTCTACTCTTAGAACTCCTCACTCACTATCTCTTTCCTGTCCATTCTTACCTGCCACTATTATCTCCCAACACAACGCCCTCCACAAATCAACCTCCCAACACAGTACAAGTTAAGTTACAGAGAAATGGCGTCGGATAAGGAAGCAGAGCCTGTAATAATAGGAAACTATGTGGAAATGGAAACAGAAGGGAAGCCTCAGGACATGAAGTCCAAGTTATCCAAGTTCTTGTGGCATGGTGGTTCTGTTTATGATGCCTGGTTCAGCTGTGCTTCCAACCAGGTTCTTTTATAGTAAACTTTACTTCTCTAAATACATAAATTTATATCATACTCCTTTTGTATGGGGCTTTTGGTTTTGATGGTTTCATTATGATCAGGTGGCTCAAGTTCTGCTCACACTACCATACTCATTTTCTCAACTGGGCATGCTGTCTGGGATACTTTTCCAGCTTTTCTACGGCCTCATGGGAAGCTGGACGGCATATCTCATCAGTGCTCTGTATGTTGAGTACAGAACCAGGAAGGAAAGGGAGAAAGTGGATTTCAGAAACCACGTGATCCAGTGGTTTGAAGTTCTTGATGGCCTCCTGGGGAAACATTGGAGAAACGCGGGTTTGGCCTTTAACTGCACATTTCTTCTATTTGGATCTGTTATCCAACTCATTGCTTGTGCCAGGTACATATACCACCTAATCCTCTGACCCTCGTATACTTTACTGATTTAAGGATATAATATATAAATATATCACATGGTTATGTCTGTGTGTGGGTGGTGATGATTTGATTTGATTTGTGCAGCAACATATACTACATAAATGATAACCTGGACAAAAGGACATGGACTTACATTTTCGGAGCATGTTGTGCCACCACAGTGTTCATCCCATCCTTCCACAACTACCGAATCTGGTCCTTTCTTGGCCTCCTCATGACTACCTACACTGCTTGGTACCTCGCTATTGCCTCCCTTGTGCATGGTCAGGTATTACTTACTTTCCTTAGATCTTTTTTCACACATCAATCAAGCGAGAAATGAACACGAAATGTCTATTATTGGTCAATTACTAGATGTTATAGTGATTAATATTGTAATAATGTGGTTACAGGTGGAGGGAGTGCAACATTCGGGGCCTACCAAGTTGGTTCTATATTTTACGGGGGCCACAAACATTCTCTATACATTCGGGGGGCATGCCGTGACTGTGTAAGACAATCTTCTCTAATATCCAATTCCATGTCCTTTTCTCATTTCTCATGACCAATCTGCCCCTCCTCCCTCTTCCATTGTTAGGTTGGAAATACTGTACATTATTCCATATTATATATTTATGTGTATATATGGTGACTGGTGAGAGTGACCTAACCTGGACTTGGGTTTGGACATAATCTGACCCCGGCATCCAAGGACGCGTCTCCTGTCATTTTCTTTCATCCTTTCAATGCTTTGACTCATCCCCTCTGTTTTCGCTGCCCACTCAGCATGCTTCCAGTCACAGCATTCCTTCCATATACCACCATATCACACGCTCCCTTGTGCATGTTCCAATATTCAATATTTAACACCCCCCTGGCCAAAAAAAAAAAATATTTAACACCCCCCTTCATTTTCCCTCTTTAATCAGAATTATTGTCAGTATTATTAAATTACAACAATATTACTATTTTATTTCTGATTGGATGAAGAGAAGAACCTTGATAGGCGTGGGAGGCAGAAAAGCACCTCTTTTACTGTGAACACTGCTCTAGAGAAAAAGCCAAACACTCTTATGCATATCTACCTATCCCATTGCATTCACCACCTTCTTTTCCCATTCCTTATGCATCTCACTCAAAAATGTTCCTCCCTTTTCTCACTTCCACACCCAACCAAAATACCTTTCACTCCTTTCCCCACTCTCATTACCAGCCAAGCCATAAAATCTCTACTAAATCGCCAAAACTAAAAAAACATGCCATACTAATAATCAGCCAAAAATATATCAAAATCTTAATTAGAGCCATAATCTTAACTAGATTGCTAAAACTAAATAAATATGTCATACTAATAATCAGCCAAAAATACGTCACAATCTTAATTAGAGCCATAATCTTAACTAGATTGCTAAACTGATCAACTATGTCATAATGATCAGCCAAAAATGTGTCATATATATATAGCTAAAACCGAATGAACAAGTCATCATATCATATGATCATGTCATTATTTCATACATGCAAAAATCCAAAACACACTATATACATCATTCAAATCTACAGGTATTCTGTGATGACGTAAGCAAAATAAAATTGATGATGCTTATTTGAGATCTAACAAACGGTGTTTTCATTGACAGAGAGATAATGCATGCAATGTGGAGGCCAGAGAAGTTCAAAGCAATATACCTGTTAGCAACACTGTACGTTCTGACGCTAACGCTGCCGTCGGCGACGGCGGTGTACTGGGCGTTCGGCGACAAACTTCTGGACCACTCGAACGCCTTCGCGCTGCTTCCGAAATCGGCGTTCAGAGACGTGGCGGTGATTCTGATGCTCATTCATCAGTTCATAACTTTCGGATTTGCCTGCACGCCTCTGTATTTGGTGTGGGAGAAGCTCATTGGAGTTCACACGTGTAAGAGTCTGTGTAAGCGTGCGGCGTCTAGATTGCCTGTGGTGATTCCCGTTTGGTTTTTGGCGATTATTTTTCCGTTCTTTGGGCCCATTAATTCAACGGTTGGATCTCTGCTTGTGAGCTTTACGGTTTATATAATTCCCGCGTTAGCTCATATCTTCACCTTCAGATCTCCCGCCTCCCGTCAGGTAACTTTAAATTTAACTTTCATAATAGGAGTACATAATTAAGTTGATTAAATTAAGTGTAGCATGTTTATTTTTTTATGTTTTCTGACGTCATTTCATATATTTAGAACTAACACGAATATGTTTGGCCTTATAGTAGTTCCTCTGATCCTAAATATAAAATTTAGATGACTTTTTTCAAAAATCCGAAAATAGCTTAATATGTCACTTATATATTGAGTTATCTAGTTTTTCTCCAAAGATTATTTGACTTATAAACTACTATATTACATAATTTAACAATATATTGAATAAGTTATGATTAACTAACCTAACTTCCTTAATCCTATATACTTGCTCTAATCCTAAATATAAATATAAGGTCTGTTTGATTTTTTTTTGAAAATCTTAAAAAGGTAAAATAAGTTGATTATAAATTGATTTACCTAATTTTTTCACTTAAACTAATTTATTTGACATTTAAATTAATAGATAATACACAAATATATCAAATATGTCGTAATTTAATTACCTTTTTGGTAATCTTAATATCTCAAAAAATTCAGCTAGTTGTTATATTTAGGGCAATATAAGTTATGATTAAATAATTTAGGGCCGGAGTAGTATATATAGGTATTGTGGATTGGTGGTAGTAGAATGAATTCTATATTAAAATGTCCCAAAATTACCGTTTAACCAATTAAATCTTATCCATGCTGACAGCTAAAATGTCAGGAAAAAAACAGATTTCAACAAAGAAAAACGAACTGGGTCTTTGGCCAAACAAAACAAAAAAACAGAGTTAAGATGGATTCAGCTATATATAGTTTGCTCACTTGTTTGTTTTGACAACGAATTTGCAGAATGCGGTTGAGCAGCCACCAAAGTGGTTAGGGAGATGGGTCGGGTCATATGTAATAAACGTGTTCGTTGTGATGTGGGTGTTAGTTGTCGGGTTCGGGTTTGGCGGGTGGGCCAGTATGATCAATTTCATCCATCAGATTAAAACCTTTGGCCTCTTCACTAAGTGCTACCAATGCCCTCCTCCCCCACCTTCTCTTCTTAACGCCACCGCCTCCGCCGCCGCTCCTTCGCCGCACCACCGCCACTGATCAAACCAACCGTGCCGGAGTTTCTAATATTATATTTTCACCGGCTGTCGATGACATAATCCAAGTGTTATAAGCTTAAATGTAATCATCAACATTGTACTTGTAATTCTAGTTTCATGCTAGTTAACAATCTCCTTGTTATGATGATGTGACTTCCACAAGTTACTCAAAGAAAGTCAAAATTATATTATTGCTCCAAATTAAACTTCCACGTCAATCCTTTTGTAAACAAACTTTTGAGTCAACTTGTGATCCATACAAATGAAAAGTCATGTCTATTTGACAGATAATTGTGTGCTTTGATTGGCCCTTCATAATTCTATAATGTAACGTGTTTTATTCTAGTGTTTGTCATTACAAATTATACTCACGTGGTAGAGTTTGGAGAGAGTAGACATAAAATATTGTCAGGGAAAAAAATACATAAGGTAAATCTATTTCTAAATCTATTTATAAATACTCCCGTCCCTAATATGAGCTCATCTCACATTCTTTCCTCATTTAATACTCCATGCGATCTTAAATATAAGACCTAATTGACTTTTTTAGAAAATCCTATAAAAAAGCAAAATAAGTTAATTATAAATTGATTTACTTAATTTTTCCCCCCTTAGATTAGTTTATTTTACCTATAAACTAATGTACAATATAAAAATATATCAAATATGTCATGATTTAATAGCCTATTTGGCAACCTTAACCTCTCCAAAAAAAGGTCAATTAGGTCTTATATTTAGGATCGGAGGTAGTATAGTTTTTCCTACTTTACCCATAACTGTCTTTCATATTTATCAATGCATATATATTTCTCTCTCTTAAAAGTAGTATAATAAATATGAGCAATGTTGGACTCATGTTAGTTAACTGTCTTTCACATGTTTTCTTAATAAACTTTTTTTTTGGCAGCTGACTCTTATATTAGGGACCGGAGGGGAGTATAAGATACACCAAGCTCCCCGCAAACTCTTCAAGATCTTCACTCATAAAGATGTTATGTATGTGGAGAGAATTTTGTAAACTGATACCAGCGTAGGATTCTCTGTTTACACAACTGGCTCAGAGGAATGCGCCGAAGCATGAAATGTAAACATTAAAAAGGCAATGTTCATGCTGGCTGGCACGCGAGTCTAAGAAGAGAAATATAGTAAAAACACATATTGTGTTTTGGCGTTATTTGCCGAAGATTAAAATAAAATTGAAAGTCAGGGGGAAACTGACAGAAAGTGGGGCATCTTTAATGTTAAAATGACTGTTATGGATTCAGAGCGTTTAGGTGTTAATTAATGAGGTGACTGTACTTTTGGATACGTTCTGCATACCAAATCCCACAATTGTGTATTTGTTCATACTTTATAGCCACACCAAGAAGGCACCTCATTACCTTGATCCAAACAACCAACCATAACTACACACCCACCAACAAAAGCAACCTCAAATCTACAAACAAGTTTAGATTGCTTTAGCCTGGGTTTGGACTTTGGAAACATGCTAGTATTTTCATAGTTTATAAGACAAATCTTTTCATATATATTAAAGTAGTAACATAAGCTGAAGCAGTGAGAATTTTTTTGGGTGTTGACGTGTGAGGGAGAGTGGAGTGGGAATCTAATAATAATATAGCTTCCTAGAAAGGGGAACAATGAATGAGAAAGTGAGTGAGTATCAAAAAAGACCTTTCGTGTGAAGTGTTCTGTTATGTGAATGCTTTTCACAGAAGCAACAGCGCAAAAAAGGTAGAGAATATAGCTATGCCAGGAGATACTTTTCAGTTAAAGCCCCCTTGTTCTCTTCGATCAATCCGTTTCCCTGCTTTATTCCCGAGACCATCACCACTCATTTTGCAGGCATGCTCTCTCCTCTTCTTCTTTCCTTTATAACTCTATCCCCAGTCCCACCAACTAACATAAATCCTAAATTTATCAATTTAAGCAAGCCCCCTCAAATTATTAACTAACAAACAATCTCGTGTAATTAATCCCTCCTCAAATTGTCCCTTCTATTTGTTCTTAGCTGTTATTTGAGCATGTATGTGTAATGGTTCATGTCATGTAGATGTAGGGAAGGAGGATTGGTACGTGTCATATAAAATTGACTATCTTATCCTGCTTCCTTCAATAACAATCACAACCCCAATTCAATGTTTCCTTCCAGCTTCTCTTATCTCTCATTTTCGTTTGTGGTCCACATCTCCAGCACATTATCTCCATGCTCACATCCATTGATTCTCTATCTCTCTCTCCTTTCCTTTTTGCCGACACAAAGCTATACATCTTTAGTTCTATTGAGAATCACAAAAAAGCATACTATCTTTTGTATTTACTTGTTCAAGTGTAAGTGCAGGGCAAGAGCCCAAGTCAATGTGAAGCCCATCATAATATATTAAAAGAGTCCATATCTGTCCCAAAACATCTAACTAAACAATGGCTAACAAAAAGATCCATTGTCAGTAGAAATAAACTATGAAGAGGGCTAGGGCCAGTGTTGGACTTAAAATTTAATGACGTACGGGAATGCAGTTATGCAGAGATGTAATGTAGTTGAAAGGATGGAGATAGAGTAACATGGCAAGAAAAATATGTGGTCTTCTAAGTTAATGTACAAAAGGGTGATCGATTCTATCCATTGGCCAAGTTTTTTACACACGCTCTTTGATTTTTGGATCCATGTTACAGAAAAGAAGTGCAAAATGAAACCCCAAAAGCGTGGATCTTTCCCATTTCAGAAAAAAATGATATCAGTGGGATACTCACGTTTCTGTTGCCACCGATCGATAAATTTCCACTTTTTCTTGGGCTTTACACCAAAGTTTCAAAATCTCTTCATTTACAAACAGCTCTTGGTTGCCACCAATGCTGCCCAGAGTTGAGAGTAAGCCTATATTTTGGGCAAGCTCAGCAGGATTGGGAAAATGCACAACCACAGTGCACAAAAGAAACAGTGCAGGAACTCTTAGCTCGTTCTCATCAAAGTTGACAATTTGGATCAAATGCTGGTCTCCTCCTGCTTCTATAATGGATGTGCAGTGAGCTTCGTGCAGAAAGTTTCCTTCAACAGCAAACTTGGTAAGTGCATTAATGACTTCATATTTAAGTTCCTGTGTGATTTCCTGATCAAGAATAGACACCAATCTTGGTATAAATCTAGTTTCAGTTTTCTTGAAAGTCCTGGCCAAGTTACCAATTGATACAACGCAAGGTTGGATAAGACTCTCTTCTTTATCGTCAAGGATCCTCACAAACTGATCCAGCAAGGCTCTTGCAGCAGTGGTATTGGGCTTGAAAGCAGAATGCCTCAACTCTGCGTTTTCCTCTGCCACTGCAGTGATCTCCTTTATGGCATAAGCAGAGTTGTATCTAACATTTTCGTCATGCCTTTTTTCCAGCAATACAGCAAAACATAACAAAGCTTTTGATTCTGTTATGCTCTTACACACTGCAACATTCTTCACTGATAGTCTCCACAACGCCTCCGCCGCATTCGCCTTCATCTCCGCCTTAATCGCTGGATCCACCGCCTCCCTCGCCTTCAAACTCGCCGCCCCGGCAAATATATGCTTCCCTTGCGCTTGCTGTTGCTTGGCTGCCATTGTGTTAGTGATTACATTGTGTATTTGGCTCGATGAGGATTGGCTCTCCAAAGGGCGAGGATGATGCTGATCATCATCATTATTGATATAATGGTCATCATGATGGATATGATGACCATCTTCATGCATGTTGATATTGTTGGGGTCACTTTGGGCGTTACTGGCCATGACCAAGGAATGGATGGAGGACATGTTGTGTTTGGTGTTAACAATGTACTTACTGTGTTCCTGGATGGTCTCAAAGGCGAGATGCCTTACCAACAAGCGGATGCAATTGGTCTGGACAAAAAACTCCTGACTTTTTGGGTCAATAGTTGCGAAATTAGCTATAGCCAAAGCCACCGCGGCTTGAACCTTCATGTCACCTTCTTTGAGGATTTTGGCAAACACAGTGCACACGCCCTCGTTCAGAATCTTTTGCACATCATCTGCTTCCTTCGCAAGCAAATGAATCGCTTTTGCCGCATTTTCCTGATCCTCCACATCCCCTTCCTTGAGCACTTTCAAGGAAGAGCAATGCATTATTTGAAAGACGTGCCTCTTGTTGTCGTCTCTGGCGAGGGACAATAAGCCAGCGACGGTTGCACTACGTTTTTCCTTGGAAGATTTCATTAGCAAAGTGGCAATGTGTTCCCAGACAAGAAACAACATGGGTTCATCGGAGGCGATCGGGGGCATACCAACCCCAATATCATCAATGGTGGTTGAAATAAGAATGAGCCAATGGACATTGGTGATGGCATTATCCAGCTGACTGTTAATCTTCCTAAAGTCCTCCGCAGAACTGGTGGAGAACATTATTCTCTTCATCAGCCGATTCACGTAGTTTTTTTCCACCAGTTGCAACGCTTTTTCTAGGACTTTTCTCGTGTCGTCTATGATCCGCTGCGCCGGACGCTCGTACAGCTCCCCACATTTTCTCGTGGCTAGCATCAATAACTCCCTCATTTTCTCTCCTTTCACCTTCAGCTCCTTACATTGCTCCGGGAACCTTTGTGCCGTGTCTGCCAGTTTTATCAGCTCGTCCGCCATATGCGTGCAATCGGTCAAGTCCGAATCATTCATCACCATATTCCTCCTTAACCAAAACCAAACAAAAGGCCTTTATCGATCGTAAGTGTGGAATGAGAGTAATATGAAAATGTACGTACGTGAGATCAATTATATTTGGAGCTTCTGATTATGTATTCTAGGTATATATCATTGGGAATGAATTCGGGGTTTTGCATGCGTGTGAATGTCTGTGTGCATGGTGGTAGAGAGGGTGGTAGGGTATGGAGGCGCCGGTGATAGAGGTGGTGGCGCCGGTGAACATGGGAGAAGAGATAGGGAGAATATAGAAGGTTGCAACGGATTTTTCTGGTGCTATATATATGTCATATGTGGGTGCCATAATAATTGAGGAAGGTTATATATAGGACGTGGAATCCATGGGTCGCCAATTATACTGGAGGGAGAGAGATTCTGCACTTAGATACTCCTATGTATGTCACATTACGTAAGATCAGACCGCACAACATAGAATAGAAATATAAGCGGTATTATGGACATGATAATATATCATTGTCTGTTTATCCTTTTTTTTTCTTCTTTTTTTCCTTTGGCTGGATATATACAATCTTTTTCAATAACCCCACATTGTGAATAATCAATTCTGTAACACATGCGCTTCTACGTCTTCTAATATAAATGCGTTTAAATCAATTAATAAATGGATCCTATATTGTTTATTAGCCCTACTTCTAATCATAATTTAATTTTAATTCACATTTTTAGGTTCTACACACACACACACATATCAAAATAGACATTTCTCTGCTGGTAAAAAAACTAGGCATTTCTCTCCCTCTCGTGTGAGAGATATGGATTATATATTTACACACACACACACATTTATTTATCTGCTCTATGTATGTTTAGTTGAAGATAAAAATAAGGAAGAAAATAATATTATGAGGGAAAACTCCTAAATTTTTATTTCTATATATATATATATATTAGAAATTTTCTCTTCCTTCATATTTTTATTTATTTTTCTCTCCACTGAAAAAACTTTGTTCTATTTTCATAGTATTATTTTTGCAACAATATCTTTTTGTAGATTTTATGTTTTCTTGGCTTCTTTGGTAGCTAGATTGCATGTGTCATTTATAGTATTTATATGAGTCATTTGATTTTTTAGAGATTAAAGAAGTAAATTAGATTCCAAAATCTCAACATATATAAGACATGTAATTAGATAATATAATAGTTTATGAATAAATTGACTTAGTTTTCAGGAAAAACTAAATATAAATAACTTAAATTTGTTTATTTGCCATCATTAATTTTTTTAAAAGAGTCAATTGACTTTTATAATTAGGACTAGAGGGAGTAAATGTTTGATTTTGATTTGCATTATGCCCTTACATATTAAATGTAAATTATGTTAAGATAATATAGAAAAATCAATTAGTTTTAACCATTACATTTGATTTTACTATGTTCCATTAGTTTGCACTAGAAAATAACCCAGGGGTGAGAACATTTCAGCGTGTACTAGAGACTGTACTTAAGAGGATCGGACATGTGTCATACCCACACTCAGTGTTCGGTAGCTGACACTTGACACACACTCTCCTGTCTTACGGCTCTAGTCCTATGCGTTATTGCTTACGTAGAGCTTGCGTCATCTCATGCAGCCGTAAAGTTCATGCAATTACCCGTGTAATGCCAATTGTGGGCATCACTTATCGTAATTGAATGTAATTAGCAAACAGAAGTTTGGTATAATTGATAAAAGTGTTGGCTCATAACTATATGTTGTTAATTTAAGATATGTTGTTAATTTAAGGATTTAATACCTCTATAAGCGCTTTTTGAATTTGAAAGTTTGTCTTACCCTTTTGAGTCCCAAGATCTAACTCATCTAAACTTTTAATTTTATTTCTATTTTCATTTCATGGTTGGAATATGCAAAGTCAATTGTTGTTGACAAACTCTAATACATATATATACTCTACTACAATGGAATCAATTAGAATTTGCATTTGGCGCAGCAGGGCTACAGAGTTTTTTTTAATGAGATCATCGTGTGTGTGTGTATCCGTGATACTTATTTTGCATAGCGTATAGTTGCTTCACATAAATTATTTCAAACACAAACGCTTAAATCATACATGGGATCGGGCAGGTGTGGTAATACGGGTCAGCCTCCGAATTTGAGTTGATTCATCATGGATTAACTTCCCGCTACATTGAACTAAAACACCCTTTTTAATTATATGAGTTGAGTTTTTGGGATCCCATTTCTAGCTATTCACAATCTAATTGAGAAACAAATATTTTAAGTAAGGGTCTTATAAATTAATGACATGATATCCCCTTTATATAGGAGGTTGCGAGTTCAATCCCGTTTGTAATTGAGGTCGTTAATGTTTGCCCCTTTAAATAAAAAAAAACAAATTTCTCATCAAATAAAATGAAACCGTCAAATTATATGAAAAAAATGTGAACCATGAATTCAAAAAAATCTGGGCCATTCAATTCAACCTGATCAATCCTCTACAGTTTAAAAATTCCACTACCAGCCTCCACCGGCAACGGCAACTATGATGGAGGAATATACTACCTCCGGTCCTAAATATAGGACCTAGATGACTTTTTTTTGGAGAAGATAAGGTTGCAAATTAGTCTATTAAATCATGACATATTTGATATATTTTTAGATTATCCATTAGTTTATAAGTAAAATAAACTAGTTTAAGGGAAAATTAGGTAAATCAATTTATAATTAACTTATTTTGCGTTTTTTTAGGATTTTTCAAAAAAGTCAATTAGGTCTTATATTTAGGACCGGAGGGAGTAATATGAATGGAGCACTTGATTCAATATGGACTCTAATTTTGACCTACACCATATTTCTTAAGGGATAATTGGTCCCACACGAATTCTGACCCGACTCTCGAATGTGGTTTGTTTGGTTCGTTCCATTTATATATAGTTTGACTTAATCTCGAAAATACAGCTCTCAACTGTTGAACCTTGTATAATCTTTTTTAAATTTTCAGGATAACCTCTAAAGATGGATATTCTTTTGTGTCGATATCGTTCACAGCTGATAAAGAAAAATATCGTTCACACACACACATTTATACTATCACAAAGCCTTTAATTTTTGTTTTATTTTTTTTAAAAAGTTTAACATAGATGCGAAAGATAGATGAAGAATTGCTTCGTAAGAATTCGTGGATTGCTAGTTTTGCGAATGCATTATATATATTACATTATGTTTAGAGTAGAAAAGCAAATACCAGAAATGTACAGCGAGTGAGGTTTATTTATGCATAATCTTACGTGGCAACAAGTGAATTACATTGCCACATGCACTATCAACAAAAAAAAACAATCTGCCAGCGAAAAAGTAATGAATTTCTCGAAAATTATAAAAGAAACATAGACACACTTTCATGCTTTTTTGTTATAAATATACGCAACTACCAATAGCATTGCAGCCCAGTTCGTCCCTTAAATTTGTTTACACTTCGCCAAGCAAAGAAATAACGGTTTGCTATTCTATTTATCAAATTTTTTCTGTCTCAATAATACGTGCACACACACGCGCGCGCGCACACACACATGATAGATGCACCTTTCGTTTTAAAAATGACTTTCTATTCTCTATCCACTATTAATGCATTTTGTCTCGATTCATCCATAAGTTTTTCTCTGAAGATATATATATATAGCGTATATATCAAGTAAATACTAAAAAATATTAATAATGTCTCTTTCAAATGCTTGTCGACTAGGAAAATAATATTCATGTTCTTCGCATTTTTTAGTACTACTATATATTCAAGATGCATAATAGAAAGAATCTTAAGCTTCACTCAAGTACCATGCACTGTTTTTTGTCGTGGTTTCTGATTCAAATCCCCCTGGCTCTCTGCCTCCCAAAAAAAAGTTAAACCTTTTTCTTTTTCAACTTTAATGGACCAAAACTTTTATCCCAAAATCTAAGCAATTGATTCATTGACACAATATGAATTTCCTTGAATGAACGTTGCATTTTGGAAGACGCGAATGGTTTTTTTTTTTTTTGGTCTAAAGAAATGCGGATAGTTCTCAATGTTATGTATTTTTATTATGGTTATGAGGGTATATGCTTCTAAATTCTACCTACAATAGTTATATTCCTTTGTTTCACGATTTTAGAGCATTTCCATATAAATATATTGATTTAGCTAATGTGCCTCATCAAAACTTTAATTTGAAAAATTTATATTTTCCATTTATTTGTCATGGAATAACTGAAGCAACGTAACGTGTAATGATTAGTCATGTGTGATTAATTAGTAATTAACCCTAATAACTAGCTAGCTTTTTTCCTTCCATGTGACAATTCAAGGAGATTGAAAAATGCTTTTTTTTTTAATAAAAAAATTGCTTAACAGTACTCAAAAGGACGAATATTAATTATATCGGGGAAGAAACGAACGATAATATTTATGTTGATAGAGGGGAGAATGAACTTGCAGACCTTTTGTCTTAAGAATGAAGCTGCTGTCAGAAACTCAGAATGCTTGACGAGAATTTGTTTTTTTTAAAAAAAATAAACAAAGAGATGAGAATTATTGGATTACGTAGTTTGTTTTAATTTTGTTCTCTTGCAGTTTTAATTAATTTCTGAATGTATAAAAAAATATTCATGTTGTCTGATTTCTATTTTATGATCGAGTTGATCGTTAGGTCTCTGATCTCTCACATTATTCAACAATAGTAGCTCGCTCAGCGAACATACATACATACATAGATATATATATATATATATATATATGCGCTTTCAAGGCAGTATTTTTCTCCAGGCCCCCACATTCTCATTTTCTTTTATATCTCATTATCGTTCATTACAGTAATATTTTATCAGTTCCATAATAGTCGACTGTATGTAACTCCCACTTATTTTCGCTGTATTTCTCTGACCTGAAATGTTTCAATTTCGTTCGCTTTATTAATTTATTGAAATCAATGAATGTGAATATATTATTTCATTATACTAAATCGCTTAGCTTGTGTTTTTAACTGAATTCTAAATAGCTACTTGTCCAGTAACTTAAGAATGAAGGCATTATATACATAGCAATAGCATCATTATCACGTGTCGTGTGAATTAGTAGCATCCAGTCGCATCATATCTTACTTGCGGGTAGAACGTTCCATCATCCACAATGACCTTTCGCTACTCATCAATATAACCATTTTTAGACAATCTCACTCATAACTTTTGGGTAACATATTTGCCATAAGTGTTGAAGATATATCTGATCAGTAACTCTTCAAAGTTCAAATCAACTATAATTTTCTTAGCTTTGTTTAACCTATTGTGAATTATCACTTAATAACGGATCAATGACTATGTCATTACCAAGTCATCATGTGCATATCAATCTCAGTTATAATTTGTTTCATATAATTAACTATACTCACACACAATAATATACATATACACACATATATATATATAGTCAAAACCGCTATACACTCAGTCACACAAGCACACATTTTGTGAGTGCCTATGGGTTAATAAGTAGCATTATCCATGCAAAGCTCATAACTATTTTTGAATTCGAACTCAATATTTCAAATTGTTCCTTCGATTAAACCAACTTTTGGTCTATATAATTTGGTTTAATTTAGGTTTTAGTTCTTGAAATGTAAAAAAAAGATGTTTTAGTCTGTGATTTTACCTAGTTTGAAACACTTAGTCCGTATAATTTTAGAAGTATCCAATGATATTAGTTTGAGCTGACATGTCCCTAATAATAACTTGTCTCATGATTAGACATTGTGATTTAAAAATAATGGGTTGAATAGCGTGTAGCACATTGCTAAGACATTTCATAATAAAATAAAAATAGTGGGTTTACTAGAATATAATTAAAAATTAAAGGATTTTTTTTAAAAAAATAAAAGGAAACTGAAGAAAAAACAGATACTCAAATCTAGATCGGTCGAGGAGGAGAAGAAATATGGCTTCGGTGTTATCAAAAAAAAAAAGAAAAAGAAATATGGCTTCGATATCGGATGGTTATAGGCTTATAGCTCACTTATTCGATTAAATGTAATTGGGTTAAATTTGAGAAATTGGGTGAGGGGTTGCTTTACGATCGCGGTCAACCTTGGGTATTGGATTTGAGTTCACTCGTGTCTGTACCAATAAAGAGACAGAGAAATGAATATACGTGACAACGGAAGAAAAGGAAATAAATAGAATGTCATTTATGTTTTGATTTTGTTGCTTTTAATGATTTGATATAACTACTATGTCTCGACGACTTTATTAATTAGGCGCTGCTGACAAATTAAAAAATGTGTACACCAATAAGTACTAATAATTAGTAGTAGAGTACTAATAATTAGTAGTAGTGAACCACGGCTAGCGAAACTGATGATGAAAATGAAAGAAATTCATGAAGTAATGATAATGGCGGCCGGGCAAAATAAAGTTCTAATATTGATCGATAAGATGCATATTACTGTCTCACACACACACACACACACACACACACATTACTGAGTACAATTTGATGCTTAAATATGGAAAGCTCCAGATTATGTGAACCATGGAAAGTGCAGTGAAGATTCTAATAGTTTGATGAAGACAAAACAGCCAACGACCACTCGATCACTAGCTAATACAGCACCGTACATGTTCTTCCTTATATCTGATATTTGCTCTTCCAAATGAAGTTATCCGATCCGGCCACTTCTTTCATTAATTTCATTATTCTAATACTCACTTCAACCTTGTCTATGATATTCAGTTCAGGTATTTTGCAATAATGATTCAAGTTGAACATGTAATTTATTAGTTCAATCTGCAATTCCGTTGTTATGAACGTAACTACATACTACTTTTTTAAAAAGTGCTATTATATAATAATCACTAGTATAAATTATGTTGGTCCTTTGAACGGGTCGAACTTTCCTGCACATATGTAGAGATCGATCAACTCGGAACAAATTAGGCATCATATATTCTGGAAGAACTGAAAGGAGGGTGCTGCTCTTCACAATGCAAGCTTAAACAATATTACTATTGAGCCTTTAATTACTCCACCCAATCCTTAATATAGAAATCAAGTTAACTTTTTTATACAAGCAAGTTAACTGTTTTTAAGAAATAATGGAAGCAAAATAAAATAGTTAATTATAAAACATGTTATGTTCATGAAATTAGATATCCATTTATAAGTTAGGAAAATTACAGTTGAAAAAGTTATAAATATAAATAATAAAATTATAATAATCTAAATTAGTCATCTGGTTGCTTGCATTCTTTTTAATTAAAATACGAGATCAAATATTTTAAGTGTAAATTATGTTAATAAAAAAGTATATATTATGGGGAAAAAAGTTTATTCTGCGGTAAATAACATAATTAGTTTTCACACATGTGCATGCATATTGGACAATAGCTTCTTTATATCGTAATTCTCCTGTGTGTGTGTGTGTGTGAAACACCTATAGGGGTGTTTTGAATTTGGTATTCCTTTATGTAATTTCATCTCTCATGATTATCTTTCTCCTATCTTTCTCCTATACTATTGTGTTTAACTTAAAAGCTTGCTTATAATCTAATTGGTGTCTGCAACCACTATTGGTATATTGTTGGAACCTGTTACACATACATTTGGTTTTTTTGTGACATCATGTTACTTATTAATGTATGTTAGTGGTTTTGACTAACGATGGCAGTTTGTCAGTTCTACTATTACATTTCATATAATACTAGTTTAGAAGTAATTGCGTTTATCCCCTAATGAAGTGTTAAATTCATTTAACGTTTTTTTCCTTGGTACATTGATTTGTATCTCTGTTAATTCACACGTGTAACATACGGGAGAACCAGCTCGTTGTTGAAGTGGGAATAATAAATACTTCATCTATTTTTAAATATAAGGTCAATTTAACTTTATTAGAGATTTTTTTTGCCAGTGACTTCCTTAGAGATTTAGGAAGCAAAACAAATTATTTGTGTATAACATACTTTGTGTATTACTATTAGATTATAAGTAAGTTATAGGTCAGATAAATTAATTTGGAGAAATTTTCACTAAAAAACCTATAAATTAACCACATAATCCATCAATTAAATAGGCCATTGCTAAAAAAATTAGTCATTGAATCTCTCATTTAGTCAAGGAATATTGTTTTTAGTTTTTTATTGATGGAATTCTGTCCCTAAATTTTATGGCTAATTCACTGTTTGTTTGTAATGTTATGCACATCAATCTATATATAAATAATTTATAAATTTCAAAACTAAAACTGTCAACAATAATGTTCGTTCTTTATGAAGTAATGAGTAATAACTAAGGTGAGTACATGCATATGGCTATATGAGAGGACTCCATGGATCTAGATAGACCGAATAAGGATGTGGGGAAGAGACAATCTAGTCCAAGTCTTGCTTTTAAACCAATCAAACTCTCTAACAAAGGGTTTCTTATCCACTTCCTACTGTTTATTATTGTGGCGCCACCTTTACTATATTTTCTCCCCAAATGTTACTCACCTCAATCAGTCTTCTCCCCCTTTGGCGTTGCCTCTTTTCAACTCGAGGGTTTCATGAGAACCAAGCTAATCTTGATAGAGTCGGGACCTTTAATTTTCAAGTGAAAGCTCTACCACCTTCAGCTGCTACATTTTCAATTTTAAATCCGAGAACTTTGGACTCAATTACCAAGTGCTTGATAACATTCTTAATGTGATTCTTACATTTATCATATCCAATCATACTTCACGGTTCATTACCAGTTACCACTGTACTGCTTTATGGTCAATGATGATATTTTTTAGGAAGGCGTGCATAAATAGCACAGGTAACATACAATCCGCAACATCTAATTATAGGGAAGCTTATATGTCATTATAATCGAGTACTGAAGCTTTCATTGTTCACTTTTTCCTAAGGATTGGTAGCAATGCCATGTTCCAAAAGAAAAGGCTGATAAACTTCCATTCGGAAAAAGGTTTGATAAACTGATGGGTGGCTTCACAAAGAACGGGCCCAATAACTTATAAGGGCAAAGAACTTTGGGCCTAGAGTAAAATAAGTTCGGCTTATCCAAAAATGAAATTCTGTTCAAACTTGAAAGTCTTTTGTTGGGACCAGATGAAAGGTACAGAACAAAGGTTTCGGAGCAAATGATAAAGAAAACTTCATCCACAACCTGCCAACCAACTAACTTCCCACCTCTACTTTCTCTTTTCACTTATAGGCCATCGTAATAATAAATGCATCATAATATCAATAAGAACCCAAATGAATGCCCCTATGAAGCAAGTAGTAGCTAGTTGGAAGTACGCACCATATTTTTCAATGATGCAAATTATTAGTCTATCTCATTCTCCCCTTATTTAGTTCCATAGGTATGAATGAATGAAGCCGAATGGCCTTATATCTCTACGTTCTTATCCATATAGCCACCTAACTACCATTCAACCTCATTTTAGGCCAATAGCCTCACTTCACACGGGTCACCCTCCACCTCAGAACTACTCGGCACCCATGTTATGTTCTTGTCCTACCCCATCACATGTTATGGAATCACTTGTTCTTGTCACAATATAAGACTTGTCTCATGTTTGGAAGAAAAAAATTTGGGAGTAAAAAATAACGTAAGAGGTGGAGTGTTCCATCGGATGGATCATCAAATTGAGCTGAGATAGATGGTTCATAAGAGTTTTAAGTACCAAGAAGTCATGACCAACGGGATTACTAATATTATGTACTCCCTCCCGTCCTAAATATAAGACATAATTTACTTTTTTGAAAAATTCTAAAAAAGCAAAATATAAGTCAATTATGAATTGATTTACCTAATTTTCCCCCTTAAATACTAGTTTATTTAACCTATAAACTAATGACTAATCTAAAAATATATCAAATATGTCATAATTTAATAATATATTTTATAACCTCAACATCTCCAAAAAAAAGTCAACTAGATTTTATATTAAATACCGGAGGGAGTATTAAGAAACCCGTGTAGCATTTATCTCTACATTATAAAAAAAATCTTGCTCCCGAAAGTAAAAGGATGATCCATATATAGAAAATGACCATCGTACAGGCAAAAGAAGCATGTGGACGATTGACCATATGTATGAAATTTGTAACAATAATTAGTTCACTCTATTTAGTACTCCCTCCGGTCCCTAATGTAAGAGCTAGCCGTAAAAAAAACGCTTCTTAAGAAAACATGTGAATGTTAGTTGGGTGTCTGGAGTTAATGCTTCTTTTCCAAAATTGCCCATATTTATTATGGTACTTTTAAGAGAGAGAAATACATAATCATTAATAAATATGAAAGAGAGTTAGGGGTAAAGTAGGAAAAAATGCATTAAATGAGGAGAGAATATGGGGTGAGCTCTTACATTAGGGACCAAAACCATTCAAATTTTGAGCTCTTACATTAGGGACCAGAGGGAGTATTTACAAGCAGTGATTACATACAATTGATGAGGAATTTTATAAAAATATAGGGGTAGCTCAAGTAATAATATCCAAAAAGCGATAAGGATTCCAAAGGCGACAGGTAGTTACTACTGGTAGTTTCGATAAAAAAGTGATTACATACAATTCGTGAGGAATTTTATAAAAATATAGGGGTGGCTCAAGTAATAATATCCAAAAAGCGATAAGGATTCCAAAGGCGACAGGTAGTTACTACTGGTAGTTTCGATAAAAAA
Organism: Mimosa pudica; assembly: GCA_029929735.1. Lineage (NCBI taxonomy): Eukaryota > Viridiplantae > Streptophyta > Magnoliopsida > Fabales > Fabaceae > Mimosa > Mimosa pudica. The sequence goes on from JAKELP010000002.1 coordinate 13,181,376, forward strand.
AAACTACTGGTAGTTATTCTTAAATCCAACAAAAAAAGGCTGTCACATCCCCTAATACGTCAAGCCAAAATCATAATGATGATTATATTCATGTTGTCCAGTTAATGGGTTCCAACCTATCTTCAATCTTAATTTGGCTAACCCACAAGCAATCAGATGACCAGTGGACCATTCTCTCCCTCCACATTTCTTCTTGCTTCACTCAAACTTTGTCCACTCTTGTGAAAAAATTTGTCTCAACTTACTAAAAAGGTGTTTTGAGGAGCTGATTCAAACAAGCTCAATACACTACAGTCCACAAGTAATTGCCACTTTTCAAGTATACACTTGGTCTTCTTCAATTTGTTCTTCAATGTTTTTTAATTTATTTCTTGATAAAATATTTCGTTTTCAGTGCCACTTTTGCATTTGTTCGTTACCACATATCCCCCTCCCCCACATACACAGACACGGACATTGATTATCAGATACCTGACATTATTTATTAAACATTATTATTATTATTATCATAATTTAACTAATGCATTCTCTGCTCTAAAGGGTGATATTGTATAGTTTTGAGAACCGACTAAACCAGTACATTGTACTAAATACCTTTACATGCTGTGGCACATCATCATGACTCATCATTTCTTAAATTATCTATAAGATCCCTTTTTTCCGACCAAGTTATATAAATAATCAGTATTCTTATGTCAAAATAAAGCAATTTGTCCTGTTGTGAACAAATAGTAAACGGAATCGTCACTTCAATTAGAAGAATAGTGCGAGGTTGCAAGTTGTTCAATTAAGGATTCAACATCAAGACTAAGAAATAGGTGAGAGAAAACACATTTCTCCATTGAAAAGACAAACAAGACTTGATACCAAAATAACATCAAATTAATATGAAAGAACAATCTCTGGAAAAAACAAGTACCCTAAAACTATGTACATGTCCTCCAATATGTTCTGTTTCTTTTTTTTTTTTTTTGGCCGAACCAATATGTTCTGTTTCGAAAGAACATAAAAAGTTAATAGTAATAATCTTCTTCTAACAAGTATACATATTAAACTAGTACTACATCAAACGTTGAACACTAAACTACCAACACTGATCAGTCTCCCAGTTCATCCCAGAATGAGAAGAATATGTTGAACGATACCCAGCCATAGAAGCAATATTTGAAGAAGTAAGATAAGTATAATCAAGAGGCCTTCTATGATTATTTCCATAGAGTTGTCTATCATATTGAGCTCTCTTGTTTGGATCTGACAAGGTGGAATAAGCCGAATGGATCTTAATGAACTCGTTGGCCGAGGTTTGCTTATGATTCATGGACACCACATCAGGATGACAAGTTCTCGCAAGCTTCCTATAAGCTGCTTTAATCTCGTTGCCACTAGCTCCCATGGATATCCCAAGAACATCGTACAGAGAAGCAGGGGAAGATGCAGCCATGTTGGTGTATACTCTGTTTCCTCTGTTTTCAGTTGTAGTGTATGAGGCAGAGATTTTCACAGGAAAACAAGGTTTATGTGTCTTAGAGGCTTTAAGGTGAGAGGATTGAAAGAAGGGTTGGGTGGATAAGATGGAAGTAGAAGAAGAAAACATTGGCGTAAGGCTTGTGGGTGGTTTTTTGATTTGATGAGACAGACTTGGTGGCATGGGAACTTTTTATAGAGAAAAGGGTATATGTGTATTTGCAGGGAGGGCATACGATGTTGTACCCACGTACTAATACGCGGTTACCCGTGATGTGATGGTGTAAATGTGAGAGAAGTTGTACTGTTTTGTCCTGATTTTAATTTAAGAGAAACCTACTTTTACTAAACTTCATTAAAGTCTAAACTTTCATTGGTGCATAAAAGTTTGGATGAGGATTGTCTGAGTTTGAATTTATGGTTCATAATCTTTGATTAAGATGGTTTAGTGTGGATTTAGAATTATTAAATGGGGTTATTGGAGATAATTAAGGAGTGGCTTGCGTGGTGTACATGTGGGAGAGAGAGGTTTAGAGACAAGGGGAAGTGTAGAAATGATAAGGAGAAATGTTGGGGTGATAAGGTGTTGAAGTTGGAGTGGATGAGGTTGAGAATTTGTGGAAGTTTTATCCATTGGATGCTCTCCCATGCTGACTCGGCCTACTATTCAAATGGATAGGCCTTCACTTTTCTTTTGTCCCCATTGGTCCTACATTTCTTATTTTTTTACTCGTGTCTTGATGAATCTTCCAGTTCTTTGCGGGTGGCATCTTTGATGCATTATAACACCCCAAAACATTTCAATGTCCATTGTGGTATGACGTCATGAGGCTTTGGATTTCTCTTAGCTCTCGTAGTGGCGTGTTTCTTCGGTTCCAACCTCCTGTCCTTCTCAGAAGATGTCTGGTTATCGGGACTACTTCACTGGTTCTACATGGATACTTGTATGCTGGTGCTCAGACAGGGTTTGGTGTTCTCTCTCCAATATCAGTTTCAATTCTTAGTTTATGTTTTAATTTTAAATATGTTTTGGATATTTGTAGACTGTTGTAATAGCTAGATTTTAATTAATGTCATTTTGCCTTTTATCAAAAAAAAATATACTACCCCCGGTCCGGACCTAGATAACTTTTTTGGAGAGATTAAGGTTGTGAAATATGTTATTAAATGATGACATATTTAATATATTTTTAGATAATCCATTAGTTTATAGGTAAAATAAATTAGTCTAAGGAAAAAAATTAGGTAAATCAATTTATAATTAACTTATTTTTTGCTTTTTTAGGATTTTCCAAAAAAGTAAATTAGGTCTTATATTCTAATTTTTATCAAAGTAGCCCTATCGATACCCAACATGAATCGATTGAGAATAAGAGCGGGAAATTAAAGAAGATTATTAGAGTATTTTAAGGAAAAAAATATAAACTAACCCAAGTAACATAATTAATCTAAATAAATTATTAGATAAAGAAATCATATGATTAAAATCAGACCGAGAATTTTTCATGCCTCCAACTTCATTACTATGCCTCAAGTTGGAGGAAATGTGGAGGGAATTTAATAAATTTATTACTTTTGAATTGATCAGATAGTTAGGATCATAGTTTTGATAAAAAGATGCAAGATTACATAGTATCAAACATGATTCAAAATTATTGAAAAAATTTCATTGTTCTTGTCGGAATCCCCTCTTTTATCTTGGAAACGTGGACTCCAATATTAATGCAGATGAGGATAGTTAGAGAAAACTAATGTGGATTTAGGTTTAATGTTACCTGATTTTAAGCGGGAGTCATATTGTTTATTTATTTATTCTTGGCCAGCAAGGAGTCATGTTGTTTATAACTTTAAATAATAATGTGCCCCTTTCATTCCTAATTATAAGTTCTTTATGAAAAATTAAGACAACTCCCCAGAGAGTAATAAATTAAGAACTGCAAGTTGATAAAAAAAAAAGAACTGCAGGGAGTACTAATTGTTTACTCTCTCCGATCCTAAATATAAGACCTAGTTGACTTTTTTGGAGATATTAAGGTTACAAAATATAATATTAAATTATGAAATATTTGACATATTTTTATATTAGTCATTAGTTTATAAATTAAATAAATTAGTTTAAGGGAAAAATTAGGTAAATCAATTTATAATTGACTTATTTTTCTTTTTTAGGATTTTCCAAAAAAGTCAATTATGTCTTATATTTAGGACCAGATGGAGTAACATTTAATACATGTATGCATACTGCAGAGCATAAAAGAGGTTGACAAGGTTCGGATTTCCCTGAATTAAGACGGATGATTTGGAAAAAGTGAAATAAGGTTGCATTTCTTAAGATTACATAATACTCCTTTTGGTCTTAAATATAAGACCTAATTGACTTTTTCTGAAAAATCCTTAAAAAATCAAAATAAGTTAATTATAAATTTATTTACCTAATTTTTCCCTTAAACTAGTTTATTTTACCTATAAACTAATGAATAATCTAAAAATATATCAAATATGTCATCATTTAATAACTTATTTCGCAACCTTAATCTCTCCAAGAAAAGTCAATTAGGTCCTATATTTAGGACCGGAGGTAGTAGTACTTAGTATTCTCTCATATCCACGTTATTTTTTCTGGACTGAACCTCATATCTTTGTTATCACTAGAGATTAAGAATTTGTAAACACAATAGAGTTGAGTAAAGTTAACGCGTTTTTCTATATAATTTAGCAAGATTAGTGTCTTAAATCTTATAATGAGTATAAAAAAGTCTCACATTACCTTTTATTTCAGCAAATTTGTACATTCAAATGAAAGTGATTCATATAGGATCTGACCTATAAATAGGGCTAGAGGAGTAAACCTTTACACTTCACATCTGAGTAATTTATTTTAAGTCTATGCTTTTGAAGCCTTAAAGCCTACATATTTAAAAAAGTATAAGTTTTAAAAATATTTTGAGGCTATTTAAAGCCTATGAAAAAATATAAAAAGATAACATGAAATATAATTCCATATTGAAAATGGTAAAAATGAAATATAAGTCCATAATATAAAAAAGATAACATGGTTATAATTTATAAATAGTTAAATAATTATATTGAAAATGAAAAAAAAATTCAAGTGCCCAAAAAAATCAACGGAGACTTTTAATATAGCATATGTAAAATAAAAAATAAAAATAATTAAAACAAAACTTGATATAAACATGTCTATTTTTAATTTGAAGTGACATAAAAAACTAGCAACAAACTAATAAATTAAACCCACAAGTCTCAACCCCTGTTTTCTTCTTCTAGAGCATTCACCAACATGGCTGCCTCTTCCCCTGCTTCCCTGTACGATGTTCTTGGGATATCCATGGGAGCTAGTGGCAACGAGATTAAATAAGCTTTTACAAAACGGGCCAGAACTTGTCATCCTAATGTGGTGTCCATGAATCAAAAGGAAACCTCGGCCAAGGAGTTTAGGAAGATGAAGATCCATTGGATTTATTTATTTTAATTTGACAATTCTTTTCGCAGGACACAATATCTATTCTTGGATTAGACCCATTCTTTGATAAAAAAAAATGATCTTGTGGCCTGCCAAAAATTAGGCTGAATTGTCAAATTAAAATAAAATCCCCATTATATTGGAAATTAAAGGACCCACTGGATGAATGCCACACACCTGTCCACCGTCCTCTTCAATACGTATTACTCACTTCAAGATCACGTGATCATATCGTATGAGCCATTGAGTAGTTAATATCGTATGGGCTGGTTACTTATTTAATAAACTACAGCATTTAACTTTCGCTACTTTAGAAGATCTCTGAAACCACAATAGATAACTACTCTTATAATGTGCTTAATTGCGTTTTGTTTTGTCACTATTTAAAGGAGGACTTGTTTCTCGTAAGCTATGTTAATCACTGTAGTAGCACATGCGTCTACTTAAGAAGAGCGAGTAATTACTCCAGTGATGTCACTAATTAGTACGAGAGTTGTTCGCTGAAACCAAATTAACTAATTCATTAGTATTATATTGCATGTAACTAATCGTGGAACGCGAATAATTACGCTTGTTGCGTATTTATCCCAAATAAAGAACATTTCCTCTTTTGTCATTTCACAAATTTGTGACTCATTTTTGTCCTTTTGATGTTTAATTGTACATTTTCCCTTGAATGTATGTATGTATTTTTAATTGATTATACATTCTAAGATGAACATAGAAGATCCACTACTAGAAATAAGGTCTTTCACGACCATAATATTGGGGTTTTTACGACCACAAATATGTGGTCGTAGAATCGCTGGTCGTTAAAAAGTGTGTTTTCACGACCACAAAATTGTGGTCGTGATAGGTAACACCTAACACGGCCACAATTTTAAAACTGTGGTCGTGAAAGGCCTTTGGGAGACACCTAATAGGTGCCTCCCAAAGGCCTTTCATGACCACACCTAAAAACTGTGGTCGTGAAAGACCTATCACGACCACATATTAGTATATGTGGTCGTGATAGGGGTTTGGGAGGCACCTATTTAGGTGCCTCCTAAAGGCCTTTCACGACCACACTTTGTAAAGTGTGGTCGTGAAAGGCCTATCACGACCACATTTTAGTAAATGTGGTCGTGATAGGCAACCCCTATCATGACCACATTTACTAAAATGTGGTCGTGAAATGTTTTATTTTTTTTTTTAAATTTTGTGGATGCATTGTATAGCCATCTGCATTCTTGCAGATCATGTACAAATCACTTTCAATACAGCGATCACAGATCATATACTACTGTACAATACAGAATACCAAAGCAATTGCAAAAACGTATCCCATAAATATTACCTTACTTAGACAACAAAATACAAAAAGGCATAATCTAAGTTCTATATCTGTGCCTTACTAGTAATATGTTCAAAATTCAGCTACAAGAAGTAGAACAAGCCAAAAATACAAAAGGCACAATTTAAGCCAAGACAAGCACATGTCTATACTAGGATGACTGCTTAAATAAGTATAACAAGCCTATACAATTTCTGCCTCATATAGTGATTAAAAATTCTGCAAGTGCGTTTCGTACCAAGTCAATATCCTCATCTTGTTTAAACTTCTTCACCTGTTAACGGAATTGGAGCAGATGCATGCTCAGGAAAGCCATTAAATCGCTTCCTCAGTCGACGGTATGGGTGGTGGCGATCAAGAAACCTCCTATGACCGAGGTAAACAGTCTTCCTTCCATACTTGAGCTGGACGAAATTAGTGTCATCCTCACAAATTGGACATGCCTTATGTCCCTTGACACTATATCCTGAGAGATTGCCATATGCAGGTAAGTCATTTATTGTGGTAAACAATAAAGCTCGCAACTTGAATGTCTCCTTTTTGTATGCATCAAACACATCAACACCTTCATTCCACAACATCTTCAAGTCCTCGATCAACGGAGCAAGATAAACATCGATATCGTTCCCAGGCTGTTTCGGTCCCGAAATCATCATACACATCATAAGATATTTCCGTTTCGTGCACAACCAAGGTGGAAGGTTGTAAATGACAAGCAAAACTGGCCAAACACTATGTTTGCTAGAGATACTCCCAAATGGGTTGAATCCATCTGTACAAAGGCCAAGACGGAGGTTTCTAGGATCACTAGCAAAATCTGGAAAAATTGAATCAATTTTTTTCCATTGAGGAGAGTCAGCAGGGTGTCGAAGATATCTAGGATCAGAATTTCTCTGATCACAATACCACCTCAGATTTTCTGCTTCTGTTGCATTCGCGAACAATCGTCTAAACCTTGGAACTTTTGGAAGGTACCACATTACTTTCGAAGGTTCACCTTTCTTTGGGATTGTCTCTTCGTCGTCGTCATCATCATCAGCACCCTTCCTCTGTTTATACCTTGGCTCCTGACATCTTGGACACACATGTAACCCCTCATATTCATTTCTGTATAAAATACAATCATTCCGACAAGCATGTATCTTCTGATACTCCATACCCATCTTACTTAGCATTTTCTTGGCCTCATACATTGTCTTCGGAACCGCATTGTTATCCGGGAACATATCGCTCAAAGCTGCGAGCATTTTCGAGAAACCATCGTCTGCCCACCCATTTTCCGTCTTTATTTCTAATATTGTTAGAATGAAGGTCAGACGGCTATACTTCTTACACCCTGGAAACAAAGGTGTCTCAGCATCACCACTCACTTTGTCGTACTCGTCTGACACAACAAACGACTCCGCTGCGATATCATTTATCATGTTGTCCATGCCAACATCGCAAACATATTCATCATCATCATCATTATCGTCCACCTCCGCTGCTTTTCCATGTTCCACGGTAGTTCCCAATTCCCCATGCCAAATCCACTTCCTGTATCGGTGATTGATCCCCTCACAAATAAGGTCATTCCTTATAGAGTCAAGGCTTTTGCGATCAACATTCACACACTTCACACAAGGGCACAGGTACTTTCCATTCTTACTCGACACATTTCTTTTCGCAAATTCAATAAACTCTTTCACCCTCTTTTGATACTCTTCACTAGTTCGCAAAACATCCATCCAAGCACGATCCATTGCAGTAATGTGTATAATATGTATATACACTTGTCTTCATTACAAAGAATATTAGACAATTGAACCAATGAGAGAACTATCTATGGCAACCTAAAACAGTCCTAATCAACAACCAAAAACAGCCTCTCCAAAAAACTAGAGCCTATTTGCATGCAATTTTTACTACCCCTTCCAGCAAAGAAAACAAGTTTTTTCCAGCAATTAATGGCTAACTAGAGCAGCCCAAAACACTCTTAAAATGTCCAGAATAGTCAACCAAACAGTGTGCCAAATTAAGTGCAAATCAGAATTTACCATAAATGCACAAACCAAAAGCTAGCTGAATTTGATATTCAACAATAGAAGCAATATTTAAGCCAGCAAATGAACCAAAAATAATCACAATAATCAAAATAACAATTAACAATCTATTACCAAAATCAATTGCATGTTCACCAATTATAGCAACCAAATTTATCAATACTTTTTGAATCTTAATTCACACCAAAACATGGCCACAATCATGAACATATGGAACTAGTACAAACTGGAAACAAACTGGCCACAATCATGAACAAAGGTTGGCGGCTTATATACACAAAATATATTCGAAACTAAAACAAAGGTAGGAAGTACCTGTTGTGAAGTCCGGCGAAGTGTGTGGAGCGAGGAGAGGCGGCGGCGACGACTTATACACACAAATGAACAAAGTTGTAGGGAGGAGAGAGGGCGAGAGGCGAAAACTCAGATGAGAGATGGCGGCGAGAGGGCGAGAGGGAGGAGAGAGGGCGGAGGCGAGAGGGCGAGAGGGAGGAGAGAGGGCGAGAGGGCGGAGGCGAGGCGAAGGCAAGAGGGCGGCGGCGGTTTCGTTGTAACATCCTTCCAAAATAATGATTAAAATTATATAGTAAAGAAAATTAAGCTTAAATAATAAAATTCACAGTGGTAGAAAAATCTAAAATTCATATAGAGAGATTGATCATATTATTATACCCTACTATGGTAGAAAAAGAATTGACCCAATTTAAAACTCTACCATAGTATAAAAGAGTAAATCTTATTTTTTTTTCTCTCACTAACTAATCATGGTAGAAAAGAACAAAACATCATTTAAAAGGTCTACCATGATTATTTAGAAATCACCTATTTTCTTCAAAAATTTTGATAAATTAACATGGTATAAAATAATTTACCACCTTTAAAATATTTCTATAATAATATAGTATTTGGAAATTTTTCAAAATCATAAATACTAAAAATAATATATTAAGGTCTACAAAAATAATATATTTGGAAATTACATTATTTACCAACAGAATCATGTCATAAATTTAGAAACAAATTCCCTAATGTCATGACAATTAAATATAAAACAATATAAATGTGCTCAATAAGCACAAAAGAGCCTTTTAAGCTCGTTCTTCGTACCTTCCCTTGTTTTACTACTGATCTTTTACCTAAAAATGTTAATACTGGGGTAAGATCGACATCTCAGTAACTACTGAAAGCATCTAACATACGCTAAACAAACCATATACAATTACATTGTAAACAATTATACTTCACATGCTATTTATTCTTTGCTACCTCACACATATATTACATACAATCAAACATTTATATAGAACAAATATTGCATACAATCAAACATTTATATAGTAGTAATTTCCTCATGAATGAATGTTTTATGCAACCTCCCTTATATCACACCCTTATTCCGCTGACAGGAGCCATAGGCTAACATAACACATAGTCCAAACAGAAACATATCCAAGCAATTAGATTGTCCCAAGCTCACCAATACTTGAGATATACCTGCCCAAAGGTATAGAGCTCAAGCATGGACTATGGCTCCCCTCCTTAAAAGAACGAAGGAGGTGTCACATGTCCCACTACTCCAATGCAATCCCGGGCAAGGAAAACATTGAAGAAGGGGCCCTGACAAGTGTCATCCACTGTGCACCGAGTGGTGACATACCACGTGGTAATATAATTCACCATACACATTCCTCCTCTACAACCTATCCCATCACCATGAATGCAAATGCATAATTATGTCATTCTCAAAAACCAGTATACAGTTCGTGATACTAAAACATTCCCAAATTATATATCATTCTTCCAACATCAGCATGCTTGAAAGGAACAGACTAGAATACATATCACAAAATATGTAACCAACATAAGCATGCTTAAAAAGGAATAAACTATAATACATTTCACATGATATATAAAGAAGACAAACATGCTTAAAAAGATTAAACTAATATTCAATGTTCATACAATTGGTCTAATAAATGCTTCAATATATAACATTAAATTTATTCTTACACATCACAATCAAGTAATAATTATTTATAATCTAATTATACACAATTTGCAAGTATACGTAAGAATTTCCCAGAGTTACCTGTTACTCCTTAGCTCACAGGTAATCAAACAAAACTTACTCCAAAGCTCTTACTAATACTCTACATCACCACCAATATAGATTTCTATCAATATATAATTAAACACTATCTACTAGTATCTTAACGCTATTGTACCTTAAGAAACCCCTAAATATGGTATAGACTTATTTTTTATAAACAAAGAAAATATTATTAATTAGAAAATTCTTATTTAAGTCAAGCCTATTTATTAGAATATATGTTCAGTCAATCTCTCCTAAAAATAATTATCTGTACATATAATGAAAATTAAAAATAATTAAGTTTGGGTCTAAAGAATGTGGTACACACATGGTTTGTGGAAGGCTTAGGATACATGGGTGCCTCCAATACTTTGTTTGTGCGTGTATGTCCGTGGAGTGAAAGGAGAAAAAATTTTAAAATACACATACAAAAAGTTGAATATAGTATTTAATAATTAACCGCACACCCTTTTTGCAACTTCAAAGAAACTTCACAAATATCCATTTATTTAATAATATTTATTATAAGGAGTTGGTTGAAAACTATCAAATATGTTTAACAAATGTGCAAAATGAAAAGTGAGGATTTAACAAAATCAGAGAACAAAGTTGTGCAGTAGCCAATATATAAAAATAGGGTTAAAAGGAATTATAATATTACACACATATATGTAAAACAAAAATGATGGTTTGATCGTCTGAATTTAATGGTGTAAGAAAAAAAATAAGCACTATGCAAGAGATAAAAAAAAACCAAGGAATACATTATACAACATGCTTTTAGTTTACTGTAAAAACGAAGAAGAAAAGAAGGAGAAAAATATGTACCTTAAGAAAAAAAGTGTTGGTAGGGCGGAAAGGTGAGAGGAAGAGAAGAATAAATTATATATAAGTAAGGTTTAGGGTTTTCAATTGGGCTTTGTATGTTTGGGCCTCCTATAATCATTTTTTTATAATTAATTCTAAGCATCTTGATTCATATATTTAAATTGACCTCATTTTTATTTTCTTCTCATGATGTAAAAAGAATCTACAAATATTTGTTTTGAAACAAATTTAGTATTTCTTTTACTCTCATAATATATCATATCCTCGGATATAATATTTTAAATGTCTCAAAATAAATTATTTCCTAATATTAAAAACTTGGGATGTTACAGTTTCGTGGAGGCGGAGATGTGTATGGTGGCGGAGATGAGAGTGAGAGTGAGAGTGAGAGTGAGAGTGAAGTGGAGGGCGGCCGAGGGAGGAGATGAAGGGTTTGGCAAAGTGAGAAGAGATGAAGTGAAGTGAAGGTGAGAGAGAATGTTGAGAGTGAATGTTGGAGGGAAATAAAATGACTTTTGGCTGGGGAAAAAACTTTCCCACCTTCCACGACCACAAATTGAAAACTGTGGTCATGGAAGGGCTCTCTTCCACGACCACACTTTTATAAGTGTGGTAGTGGAAGGTGCCTACCCTTCCACGACCACAGTCTGCGAAACTGTGGTCGTGGAAGGGTAGGCACCTTCCACGACCACACTTATAAAAGTGTGGTCGTGGAAGATGACTTTTCCACGACCACATGTAAAAATGTGGTCGTGAAAAATCTCCGTCTGGACAGTTATTTACATGTTATGCCACCGCGTTTTTTTTAACGACCAACATTGGCTTTTTAGTCGTTTAATATGGTCGTGAAAATCCTATTTTTTAGTAGTGATCCGCCTAACTTTTGTGTTATACTCCCTCTAATCCTAAATATAAGACCTAGTTTGCTTTTTTGAAAAATCCTAAAAAAAAGAAAAATAAGTTAATTATAAATTGATTTACCTTATTTTTTCCATTAAACTAGTTTATTTTACCTATAAACTAATGGATAATCTAAAATATATCAAATATGTCATAATTTAATAACCTATTTTGATATCTTAATCTCTAAAAAAAAGTCAATTATATCTTATATTTAGGACCAGAGGTAGTATTTTTTTTTTTTCTTTTTTTGAGAACGATAAGTAAATTCAAGGTATTTTTTTTATCTCTTTTAGAAAAGAATGATGAAAGGGGATCGATCAGATGCCAAAGGTATGTTTAAAACCCCCCTCCTTCATTCTACACATAAATCAATCAATCCCCCCCCCCCAAAAAAAATGTTTTAACATGTTTTCTTACGTGTCGTGCAGTCTAATGGCATTTCCCCTAAAATATATTCCTAATGGTTAAAGTGCAGAGATAGATATCAAGGGTCTTGTAGCTTAGTGGTATGACATCTCCCCTTTAGGTGGGAGGTTGTGGGTTCAATCCCGTTTGTAAGCTCAAACCGATAGTGTTTGTCCCTTTAAATAAAAAAACAGATAGATACCTTACTTGACCGTGAACAAGTTGTAAAAGTATCTATTCAATCTTTTTGAAATAAAAAAAATCATAACATTTTAAAATAGTGGTAAAAGTACCCTTTTTGAATTAACGGTGATGATACATTTGCCATGTTTTGAAATGATATAAGTACTTTTGCCCTTATTTTGAAATATTATAAGTTTTTTCATCTGTTTTGAAATATTATGATTATTTTTGTTATAAAAAAATTATATGAAAATTTTTACACTTTTACTACAATCACATAAGTATTTTTATACCTTAAACTTATTCAGGTTTTGAATCCCTTATTGAACACTGAAACGAAATGACTTCGCAGAATGAGGTGCAAGCAAAAATGAGGAGCATTGACATATTTTTTTATCAGAAAGGAGCATCGACATTAATCACCTGTACGTAATCTAAATGATAGAGAGTTCTATTGAAATGAGAAGTTACGGTGTTAACCAATGATTATATATTCTCATACGCCTATATCTTTAAGTAAGATAAAGAGTGTCAACAAAAAATCTGGATGGCAAGTACCAACTGCAATTGAATGTGATATTTCTATGTCATATTACTTTTGATCCGTAATCTTTTGTCTCTTACTCAGCTCTAAGCTGTACACCACTACTCACTTCCAAACACACAATCACATATAAATGTTTTCTGTCTCTCGCTGCTTCTTTTCACCATGTTCTCTGTGTGTATGTAAAATTAACATTGATCAGTCATGTATTTAAAGCTCTGGATATATAACACGAATGACGAAAGGGCTTTCGTTTTGATTGAACGTAAAATGATGTCTGTTTTAAAGAGGTAAATTGCTATTACCATTATCTTTCAGCTTAAAAATCACGTATATATATTTTTTTTGCTTACATAAATCACGTCTTTATAAATTATACTGGACGTATTTAAAATCAATGCACATAATAAGGGGTTAAAAATCTCCTCATGATGATACAAAATTGCTGACCACATCTTATAGTCTATAGGGACAATCATGAAGAAGCTGCATGGGGTCGCAGCCTCGTAGGTAATCCAATATCCACAGTCCTATATACTCATATATAGTCATATATCTATATTATATCGATATATTTGTGCTTCCCCACTTATTTTGCCAACTTGTGCCTCCACATCTTACCTTACCCCACAATATCCCTTTATATATCTTTTCCCATGATCCCATCATTCATTACTTGTTTTTATTTCACACTCTCAAAATTACCCTGCTATTTAGGTGAACACTTTAGAAATTACCATGTTAATGCTATTGGGTGCACTTTTTCCCAATTTAAAATCATATTTCCCTTGATTAATTAAAGTAAAAATGAAAAGAAAACACTGTCCTCTGGTGGCTTGAAGTTTCAAGCTACTTACCACACCAAAGTCCAAACAAACAAACACACAAAAAATGGTTTGTATTTTGGGCTTAAAGTCCAAGTCCATAACCAGACACACAATTCGACACTAAAGCCCATTTAATTTTTACAAGGCAACAAAAAACAAAACATAAAACGCAGAAATTGGAAGCGTTTTGGTCATCTCCACCTCCCTTGTTGAATTTTCATTTTTCATCGCTTAACCATTCAGAAAGAGAAGAACAAAGCTTGAAAAAGGCAAAAGATTGAAACTTTTTGAAATGGGTAGCAAGAAAAGGAAGAGAAATAGAGAAGAGAGGCCCACCATTCATCCCAGAAACAAGTATTCTGAAAATCCACCTGACTTTGCTCAATTAGCTTCTCTCTACCCATCATTTCAGCCTTATGTTTATTACTCTCATGAAGGTCGCCCCAACATTGATTGGACTGACTTTAATGCCACACGTGAACTCACTCGTGTTTTGCTTCTCCATGATCATTCTCTTAACTGGTTGGTTATTTTCTTGCCTTTTACTTTTTTCTCAAAGTTCTTTACTTTTTATTGCTTTACAGTGTGTTTTGTTGCTTATTTATGGTACTGAATATCTGAGTTATGTTAGTTTAGAGTTTTGCCAGCTCAAGTTATCTGATGACTCTGATTACTATTGAAAAAAATTGTCTTTTTTTGTCATGTTGTTTGCATTGGGTGGAATTAATGGAGATTTTTAGTGATTGTCTTTGTGTTGTTCATTAAGTGAAAAGTGCTAGTTGTTATCACGTTTTTACTTGTCATTCGGCACATCTCTTTTTTGTATTGCCAAACAAGGATTAGGAAGTTTTGCAAATGTACTCCATTTCTCTTTAGCAAGTGCTACTTTTGTATTGCCATTTTGAATTCTTGGTTACCTTCGTGCTGCATATATACCCGCTAGAATGGATCCTTCTAGAACTTAACTTTTTTTTTCTGTACCAAACAATTCCTAGAAGATTGAATTTTAGCTGATAAAAGGATTGCGACACTTTGACAAATTACTCATTACGTGTATGGCAGGTAAGCCTGTGTTGACAGTCCTTTTTGGTTCAATTTTTAGGTGGATTCCTGATGGGCAGCTCTGCCCTACTGTACCCAACAGGTCTAATTACATCCATTGGGTTGAAGATCTCCTCTCTTCTGACATCATTCCACGTACTATTTCAAGTGGAGATAAGGTTAGAGGATTTGACATAGGAACTGGAGCAAATTGCATTTACCCTCTTCTTGGTGCATCACTTCTAGGATGGAGTTTTGTAGGGTCAGGTATATAATCTTAAGTGGGATTTCTGTGTTTTGGTCTATAGCTGGAGCTTCTATGGGTATTCTTGTTTTGGTAACTATTGTGAACTTTGGATTTTGTACTAAACTTATTCTGAACGGCTGCAGATGTGACTGACGTTGCAATAGAGTGGGCGAGCAGAAATGTGCATAGTAATCCACATATTTCTGATTTAATTGAAATTAGAAAGGTTGAAAGCAATGAAAATGCTGTTTCTGGTGAAGAATTTCATTATGGAGAGTCGGCCCCTGGTGAAAGTAAGATAGATTTGGGTGGGAATTTTGGTGCAGAGGTACCTCCTGAGCCTCAATTACCACTTGATTTGCCCTCCAAATGTGATGAGAAATATTATGGACCACCTATACTTCTCGGTGTAGTTAGGGATGATGAGAAGTTTGATTTCTGCATGTGTAATCCTCCATTTTTTGAAAGTTTAGATGAAGCTGGACTTAATCCGAAAACTTCTTGTGGTGGTTCTCGGGAAGAAATGGTTTGCCCTGGTGGAGAGAAGGCCTTCATTACTCGTATTATTGAAGATAGCACTGCACTTAAACATTCTTTCCGGTACTATGAATTGTTATGAAAAAAACAAATTCCATTTCTTACATTTCTGTGATAAATTGACTAGCAATTAGTGCTCATTTTTGTTTATAGTTGGTACACTTCAATGATTGGAAGAAAATCAAACCTCAAGTTCCTCGTATCAAAACTTTGGGCAAATGGAGTCACTATAGTGAAGACAACTGAATTTGTTCAAGGCAAGACATGTCGCTGGGGGCTAGCTTGGTCTTTCTTGCATCCAAGACAGACAAAGATATCAACTTCTATTACTGAGAAGACGAACATATCTTTTATGCTGGAGGTATGGTATTTGTAGTGCAATATTTAAGAATTGCATTTGTTTGGGACTACAAATAATCTTATTGGTTCTTTTCCCATGCTGATTGAATGATATTCATAGCGAAACTGTCAAAACTCAAGAGACTGTATCTGATTGTGCCATATAATGTGTAGGGTCAGGGGAAAACAGATAATATAGCACTCTGAATATGGTTGCTCAATATATGGCATAATAAAATACGATTTCTTGAAAGTTCTGTTATTCAAATTATTCATTTATTTTTCATGTTATTTCTCTCATAGATTGTGCAATATATCATAATGAATAAGGCACTAATTTGAAGACGTATTGTAAATAGCAGTCTAACTTGTAGTTTTGGGATTCAAGTTACTGCTGGGATCATGGGAGTGTGGATTTGGACAATGCTAGTTATCTGTCTAAAAAGTCTTCCTGAAGTTGGATGAAATGTTGTGAGTTTTGAAACACGTAAGATTAATCTATAAAAGGAGACCAGTCTTGTTTAGCGTCATTTGGGAACCTCAAAACACAGCTTTCTGTTTGAAGAAAAAAGAACATGAGCATTCGATATTTACACCCTTTGTTTAAGGTCATCATTGTTGATTGAGCTGAGCAGTCTAGGAAAAATTATGGCAGCATTTGTGTCAATTACCAGCTGAAAAGAGTCTATATTCAATTTGACAAGTCTAGATGTTTTCATTATTATGATATATGTGTGTGTGTATACTGTTTCTTATAGTTGGGTTTCTTTTGTTCTTTCATATAATTTATATTCATGCTCATATGATATACCATATATTTTCATTTTATTGTTGGCTTGTTGCCTATAACAATTTATAATGCAAATGTTTTTTTCAGCGCCTTCAGCGGCATCATGGTGCCATACATGTGTTGCAAGCTGTTGAGTCCTACTTCACTCTACACAGCTTACCATGTACACTGAATTCCTCTTCTTTCACAGTGGATGTAAGACACATTACTCTGCCTCTCCCAATTTCTGATTCACACAATTTTTGATGGCTAATTCGCATAACTATGTTCATAGGTTGAGGCATCAAAAGATGAGTGTGATTCCATCCTGAAGAATGAGTTGCCCCTTATTCATAAAGGTGCCCAATCTGGATCCGGGAGAGAGACATCTGATAGTTATGACAACATAAGTCATGTTAAATTACGCTTCCGTGTTTCGGTATGCTTCCAATTCTTAACTGACTTGAGATATGATAATTATAAATAAAATTTATATTGACACCTCTCTATCTTATTCCAAATTAAAGGTTTTCCAGCAAATTCCTAGGACACTACTGGTGAAAGGTTCATTGCAAGAAAAGAATAGTCCCCTATCAGGTGTTTGAGCAACCTATATTTCTAATTTTAATTTATCTGTACATGGTTGCATTTTTATTACTCAGCTGGCTCGAAAGAGTTATTGAGCTATATTGAATGAATAAAGCACTAAGTTATTCCTTATTTTCTTTGCAGGAGCATTCTCGTTGATATTTCAAAAAATGGAAGAAGATATGCGGAGTAAATTTTGCATAGATAAAAAATCATCTTAGGATTATTTTGTTTTTTTATACAAAGGTCGTGAAAATTTTTGCAGAGAAAGATAAACAAACTGACTACTTGACTATATGGAGCTAGTTACAGATATAATGGAAAAAGTACAGTAAGCTTACGATTTGATTTTCAGTGATACATGGTTGGAGCTTAGGTTGTGGAAATTGTACTGTATGATAGTGTAGTAAGTACTTGTTCATATTTTCATTGTTTTTGGCAAGAAGTGTTTTGTTTTTCAATCATTGAGGTCACCTTGTGCATGTTTAGATGTTCTGATTGAATGGGAGTGTTGATTTGTCTATTGGACATTAATGGCTGGCAATTTCTTTATAGAGATTTTTTTTTGCTTTGCTGGGTGTCATTGATTGGTTACGTGACAGGGACATTACCAATCTTTTTTTGGCCAACAGGACCCTCCCAATCAATAATCATTGAATATCCGCCTCCTCCAAAGTTATCATATTGGCTCATGAACCTTCTTGCAAGATATTTTCTCTATCGTCTATGAGATTTGAAATTGTATGGATGATAATGTGCACAACGCATGCTTAGGTGAAACACGTTTGGATTATAGTTTATCATAATATTGAGAACTGATTCCCCTCGAACTTGCGGGTTGTCATGGAGAGAATGCTCTACTTTTTCATCTAAAATCAACAATAATTTGTATGATTCCCTCGTAATATTCTTTCAATCTTAAATGTAAGTCATATTTTGAGTTTAAATGTTGGTTTTACATGGAAGATGCAGGTTTTCATTTTATTTATCACGTTTAGCATTCTTTAAAACTAGTTTAGCGAACTTGTAGATTGATACATATAAGTTTACACATACATATTTTAGGGAGATTATATTATATAGCCATATATAAGTAATTTATCAAGTTTTCTTATTATCATCAAATTAGAAATTAAAAAATCTGATTCAATATCAAAGTCATTTTGTTCACTTTGAAAAACATATAATACTCCACTTTTTAAATTTGAGAATGCACTTGTCCCAAATTATAAGTTGTATTTCAAGTTTGTTTAGACATTTATTCCACTTTTTTTAAGTGTTACCCATTGTTTATTTTTTTCATACATTCTCTGTCATCTTTATACCTTTTTAAGAAAGCAAAATAGACCACCCAAATTTGATTATATGCTATATGCAATTAGATAATATATTAACTATAAGTAAAATATATTATTTTGAGGAAAATAGACAAATATAAACAATTTGAAGTTATGTATTTTGTATCCTCAATTTCCCAAAAAATTTAATTAAATTTTATAATTAAGACCATAAGAGTGTTTCTCACACTCTCTTATTATCTTTTCCACATATATTCACTTTCCTCTTAAATATTAATGGCATAATAGGAAAACATATTGCATATCTTACATAACTGTTGGTGTTAACCAATTTTGTTGCCGTAGCTTTCTTAATAAATCTAAAATAGCTATTTGAAGCTTATAATAGGTGATGAAGGGTATGATTTTTGTTTAGATATTGTTTTTAAAAATTGATTCGAAAATTTGAATTTGAAGATTTCATTCATTTAAAATTATTCATAAATACACACACACATAATTTGAAGAGTAGGCAGCAGAAGATAGATTGGATATTTTTAATTTGTTAAAGAAGTGTCATCCATAGTTTTCAAACACAAATGCAAACTCTTGTTGATTACGATCAAAGTGCAGCATGAAGGAAAAATAATTGTCAATCAGCAACTCAGGACTTCATACAACATTCTTATCCTCTAGAGAATAAATATGCTTCATCATCATTTGTCTTGGATTCAGACCGGAGTTTTTAAATTTCTGCCGCTAATTTTCACCGGGAAAAAAAGTCTGCCTCTAAACCAAGAGAACGAAACATATATGATAACTTTGATAAAAAAACTGTCGTATTTTTTTTAATTAAAAAAAATCTTTGATGAAGTCCCTGCCATGGATTTTCTTACTAAACTAAAAAAAATCATTGTTCAACCTAATTTCATTTCTTTTTTTATCAGCTCAACCTAATTTCATTTCGCTCCCAAAGCAGCTGGCATACTCTCTCTTTTTTTTTTTGATAAAACAGCTGGCATACTATAAATAAATAAATTAAACACACAATTCGGTCCAACCAAATTGTGTATATATAATCACCAATTAATCAATATTACAACATTGACACACAATGTACATCAATATTTCCAAAGATGCAGAACACGAGAGAACTTCGGACTTCCACCAGAACAAATTAAATTACCTTAAGAAAGAGAGCCCACAACACAACAGATATAATCTTACATGCCACAAGTAACAAATGAACAATATCTCCTATAACAAATGACATACACATATTGCACAACAATGAACAATATACACATATTGCACAACAATGAACAATAATACCAGATTCAAATCAAACTTTACCTTCAATCCTAGCATGAGTAAAACCAACACAAGCATCCACAAAATCCTCATCAATAAAATCAGTAGAAAACACCTGCAACCTATCACCAATCCCCTTGGCAACACACTGTGATATGAACAACCTATTATACTTATGAATCCTCCCAGTCACCGGCCTCACACACACCACCGGATTATCCGCCACCGGCGTCACCGTATTCTCCACCCTATAAAAATACTTCCTCCCCACCGCCGCCGGCTGCTGCGCCAAAAACTTCAAATTACTCTCAAACTTGGTCGACGGCAAATCCGTCTCTATCCAATTATCCTTCAAATACTCTCCACTCCACAACGCACCTCCTTTCCCAGGCCTCGCCGACTTCCTAGGCTTCCACACACATATGATCCTCCTAGGTAGCAACTCCGAGATTGCCTTCTCAAAAACACTATCATCTTGATGGATCAAGAATTCTCCGAGCTGATCGGTTAGGTATTTGTCGAAATCAGGAGGATCTTCGTGGCCAAACTCGGTACGGATCTCGAGGATGATGATCTCGGAGGTTGTTTGGGAGAGGAATTTTTTGATGTCGTTGATTACGATGTCGACGTCGTAGGTTGTTAGGACGCCGTGGCAGACACGTTTGTTTTGTTGGATGCGGATGTCGAGGACGCGAGTTCCGAGGATGAGTTGGTTGAAGATGGAGAGAGATTGGCATTGAGCGAAGGGACGTGTTATGAGAGGGAAGCCTATTTTGTTAGTGGCGGAATCGTGTGTTCCTGGCCATACGATTTGGTTTATGTGCAGCTTCTCTGGATTTAGCTCCTGCATCCAGTTTTTTCTGTCTTGTGGTTTGAAGTTTGCTCCTGGATACTCTTCTCCTGACACTTTGAGTTCAGCTAGTACTTTTTTCTCTGTTCTTATGTCCTTTCTTCGTTTCACTTGTTTTGTACAAGTAGCACCCATTGAGGAGAAGATGATAGATGATGGTGATGAATTGCTTAGGTCGGATTATGAAGTGATGAACATATAGAAATTGGAGGGAGAGATGATTATGATGGATGAATTGGTGGGTGGAGCTAGTTAGGGAAGATAATGAGTGAGTTATGGTTTTTCTGGTTTTACTGTTTAGTCACTTTCTTTGTTTGGCTGCATTATCTTGATGGGTTTTGGTTGATGATGCAGGGAAACGCTCAATTATTTAGCGTTAAAGAAATAGTTCAGTTGCGCTTAATTTTTTAATTATGGATACTGGAAACTGATTGTGAACTAACGCGTATATATCCCACTTTGTCTTTTATTATGGGATGATTTCTGATGTATTTCACGTTGAAGCTGTCTGAATCAGAAATTTTGTCTTGACATGTATAATTGTAATTGTAATATTAAAAAATTATGCAAGTAATGTCTGTCATGACACGTGTAATTCAACAAATTAATATATAAATGTCACATAAAAATTAGTATCTCTCTTATTTGATAAAATTTATTATAGTAAGTTAATTAATATTATACTCCCTCCAGACTTTACCTTTACATTTTCTAATTATTTAATACATTTTTCCTACCTTACTCATAAGTCATAACTCTCTAATTTATTGTTTACATATTTTTCTCTATTAATTGTATCATAGTAAATGATGGAAAAAATTAATTTTAGACATTCACTTAACTTTCACATGTTTTTTAAAAAGTTTATTTTGACGGTATACTCTTATATTACGAATTAGAGGGAGTATGTTTTTTCTAATATGCTGGAGCATGAATGGAAAAATTTTGGAAATATAGTAATCAAAATTAGAACTATGCCATATTTTTTACACCAATGGGAACTCTTCAAATAGAGTATTCACATTTACTCTTTATTTTGCCAACTTTTTGACATTTAGCTTACGTTATTATTATGCGTTGGTCGTATTTCATAAAGAAAAATTATTATGCGTTGGTCGTATTTCATAAAGAAAAATTATTATGCGTTGATCTCGCCTTGCGCGAGTGAGTCGAAGTCATGATTGGTGGGGGGATATAATCGAGGTTTTATGTATGGTTGGTCCACTTGGCTGGATGGATTACCAAATTTTCATTATCTTCTTGGATATGATCGATGTCTCTATATAGTATAATATATTAAATATCAGAAGAACTATGAGTTATTATATTATAAAAATAAAACCATCGTGAAAACCATAGCAAAACCGAGGGCAAAAAAGATAAAGAGAAGAATCAAACAGCTTCTCATGTTACAGTTTTTTTTTTCTGTCAGATTCCGCAGCCGTTTAATGACCGAACCTTTTCAACCCTTGTTCTAAAACATACTCTATCTTTTCCTTGACTTTCTAAGAAATTTTAGCTCACTCAAAAGCGGGAAATTTTTAAGGGACGGAAAAGATTCATGTACAAATTTCTCATGCTCACACTTCACACGTACTAATTTTATTCCTACAAGCAACTTATCAGTTATGTTTTATTCCGAATGATGGTTTGCATTCTTAATATAATGTACACGTACATATGAAGGTATAAATTAATTGTGTTAGTTTTAGCCGGGTTATAATTTTGATGATGTCAATCATAATTTGGATTTATTATTTGTTATTTTTTGCCAACGTCATTTGGATTAAAGTAGAATTATTAACATTGGATGAAAAACAATAGTGCAAAAGAGTTCGTGCGCGCGCGCGAATCACTTGTATTTTCACTAATTCTCTTATTCTTTGTTACCATTTTCTAGATACACAGTTACACACTACAATACAGGTAAAAAAAAGTTACACACTAGAACGTGTTTTAATCATACTTGAGAGATGAAAATCCGTGTGGATCTCCGCCAAAAGGCTAAAAGCCTCAATAGAACCTAGTATTTGATGTTTTCACCTCTCAATCAAAATAATGAAAGAAATGGATCACATATAATAGGTTCTACTCACATTGAGAAGTTGCATTGCCGAATTAAGTTGGATCCACTCTCATTGTGATGTGAGAACAACACTTTATATCTGAAACAAAATTCAGTCCAAAAAAGAGTTATATGAAACAAAACTAAAAGCCCAATCAACAATAAGCCTTAGAGAAAGAGAATGTGTCCAATATACTCATTAACCTCTACAACAAGACTGCCTCCCATCTTAAAAATAATTTTCAATTTCGTAGTGCAATTTACACTACAAAGACAATCTTATATTTATAGAGATGGGGTGGTAATAATTTTGACAAATATTTTCAAATACTCCAGTTTGAAAATAGTAAATCACATATTCTTTGGGAAGGGAAAAAAACAATACTACGTAAGAGCTAATAAGGTTGGCTTTTGGTATAAATATAAAGGTTTCTTCTTTCAGTTTATCTCTATATATTTATCACATTTTTTCAAACTAATTTTTGTAATTTATAAAATAAAATATAATTTAATGATATAGAAAAGTTTTATTTAAAAATATCATATCATATACACCATAGTTAAACATTGTATTTATATTTAATATCCTCAAAATGGTCAATTGGAACTCACTAATGCCGAAGATAACAGTATTTTTTTCATTTGTTGGGGTGTTAAAACAGCACAAGTATAATGTCGTGTAAAGAGAACAAAATTTTCTCGATTGGAGCTACTAGTAATTAGACAAACTTGTTGGTTGTTGTTTTGCTCGATTGAGCTTTGTTATCCAGTATGTATGAAAAAATGATATTGCCTATAAAAAAAGCCATGTAACAATCAGTCTATTAATCACCAATAGTCTTTACAAGAGCACTGACCATCCTTAAAACAATGAAAACGATTATTATCTCTCACTATAATTTCCCTACCTACAATTCTTGATATGAACTTGATAGCACTATGACAATCTCCACATATCCTAAGATTTTTTGTGATTCGTATAGGCACTCCTGGGGGTAGTGCTATTAGGCCAAAAGCAAGAGCAATCTTCTCACTGTGGTACCACACTTCTAAATCCTTTTCTTCTTCTTCCAAATCAAAGAGTGATAAATTGGTATCAGGTGCATATCCTGCTTCCTTCATCTCCCTTCTAAGCTTACTTAACATCGCCTGAATCTCATCATTCCTTTCATGAACATCATTCTTTTTTGCTCTAAATACATGAACCTGGTTCTTCATAGTGATCCAACTATAACCAGCACCCTTCTTTATACCAACATCTTTCATTTCCTTCCTCACAAGTGTTGCTTCTTCCCACCTACATTAATCAAGTACCGTTTAAGTTTAAACTAAATGACCTCAAATCAGTCATCAAATGCTTAAGAAAACAATTAGGCTCCAAGTGCAAATTTGCCAGTAAGCATTAAAAGGCCTAATATTGACTGTTAAAAAAATCAGTGTTGATCTAACTTTTTAATAACAATGGGATACAATTACTAAGTTTTGGTTACTTTCAAGGTAAAATTGTTTCTAAGAAAAACTACTGAATAGTCAACGCTCTACTCTTGCGAGGTTACTTTCGGTTCAAAATTCAACCTTAACCTTAAAAAATGAGTAACTATTTGAGTCTAGTGAAAGATGGTTCATCAAGATTAAAATATTACCTTCCAGAAGCAGCAAGCATATTAGAGAGCACCACATGGTTGCCTGAGTCTTGGGGGTCAAGCATAAACAAATTATCAGCAGCAATTTTTCCTATCTCTGGCTTCCTGTGCATCCTGCAAGCCCCCAGCAAAGCCCCCCAGATTGAAATAGTGGGAGCAATTGGCATTTTCTTTATAAACTCATATGCACTCTCAACCAATCCAGATCTTCCTAACAGGTCTACAATACAAGCATAATGCTCAGCGCCTGCTTCAATTCCATACCTTTCATTCATTGACTCGAAAATCCTCATCCCTCTATCCACTTCTCCAGCCCTACTACATGCTGATAATACAGAAACTAATGTCACATAACTTGGTACCATCTCAGGCTTACTTGATTTCATCTCCTCAAATAGAGCCAATGCCATGTCAGCATCACCTTGGTGTGCATATCCACTTATCATTGCATTCCAAGTGACTAGATTCCTTTCAGGCATTTCATTAAAGACTTGCTCCGCATCCACTATACTTCCACATTTTCCATACAAGTCTACAAGCGCGCTACCGACAAAAATATTCTCATCAACGCATGCTTTCACAGCAAGTGAATGAAGTGACTTGCCCAATTCCAGTCCTCCAAGCTCAGCACAAGCACTAAGTACACTTGAGATCATGAAGTCTGTTGGCTCGACTCCTTCTTTTCTTGCCTGCTGGAATACTAAGCATGCCCTCTCTTCATTATTGTTTTGCACAAAAGTAGCAAGCATAGAGCACCAAGAAACATCATTCCGCCACATAATTCTATCAAAAACCATTTCAGAAGATAAAATATCCTGACATTTTCCATAAAAATCAATTAGCCCATTTGCAACAGATACATCCTCCCCATATCCACACCGGATTATATAGCCATGCAACTGACGTCCAAGCTCCAAATTTTTTGTGTGAGAACATGCATTCAGAAATGCACAAAATGTTATAGAATTACACTCCCCACCCACACATAGTAACTTCTTAAATGCATCAAAAGCATCATGAGGCCGGTTGTCAAGGACTGCATTAGAAATATAAGCATTCCAAGTGGCTATATTTTTCTCAGGCATTTCATTAAACATCTTATGAGCTTCAACTCTAAGGCCCATTTTGCTGTACATATCAAAGGCACTGCATCCAACAAAAACGTCACATATTTGACCAACTTTGACTGCAAGGGCATGGACTTGTGTTCCAGTAAAGGGCATATGCAATGAACAACAGGCTTTAAACACACATGGGAAGGTGAAGTCATTTGGGTGAATGGACTCACGGCGCATGTTAGAGAAACAGAGGAGGGCAGCAGCAGAATGACCATTTTGGACACAACCAGAAATGAGTGAGGTCCAAGTGACAACAGTACGTGCATGTGTGAGTGAGAGAACACATAGTGCTGAGTTAAAGTGGTCAAGTTTGGAGTACATGTTGACAAGATGATTGCAAATAAATGAGGGGAGGGGATAATCTAAGGTCTTGATGATTTGTGCATGGATGGCACGGCCTAGTAAAGAGGACTGAGTTGAGACAGCAAAATTGAGTAAAGAACCTAACTTGTTTGAAAGTTGCAAGTTCATTATTATAGGTGATGTTGCAAAGGGTCATTTGAATCACTTTAAAACTTGAAATTCTCAACGTTTGACTTCATTTCCTATAAATATAGGCTTCCATTTATATACATAATGGCCTATTGTGCTGACTCTACGTGCTACTCTAATTTGCATAATCACCATGATCTATTACAGCATTTCTTTACATTCAAAACCAAAAAAAGCTATTGGTATAACAGAAGATTCAGGCATATACCCTTTGTAATTTCATTATCAATGGCGCGGGAAGTTCAGGCTATGAATTTACCTTCACTTTCCAGCCAAATATAAAAGTAATGGCACCACAATTAAAATAAACAGAAGTGAGTTTACTAGTCTATCATACGAAGTTACAATTTTATCCTTCATTATTTATTTTTCCCTTCATTACTA
This sequence comes from Mimosa pudica, assembly GCA_029929735.1. Classification (NCBI taxonomy): domain Eukaryota; kingdom Viridiplantae; phylum Streptophyta; class Magnoliopsida; order Fabales; family Fabaceae; genus Mimosa; species Mimosa pudica. The sequence goes on from JAKELP010000002.1 coordinate 13,208,139, forward strand.
AATATAAGATCACTTTCACCCTTAACCAATTGTCTGGGGTTCGATCCCTGGTGTTGGGTATGGAGAAGCATTAAATCTCCAAGGCCAACTGTCCCACCCTTTGAGGTGCCTACAAATCAGCGGGGGATTAGTCTCTCACTTGTCGAGTGAGGGGATACCTTGATCATGGATAAAAAAATATAAGATCACTTTCATATTTCAATTTGTTCCTAAATATAAGATATTTTTTAATTTTCCCCGGTTTTTTCCCAAATTAATCATAATGATACTTATCTATAATAACAATCAAGAGATGGAGAGTGTGGATAAAGATATATAGTATAGTTAGGATAAATTGTTAATATCATGTGTTAATAACTAGCTTAACTAACATCCTTAATCTAATTAAATTAAATTAGGGAAAATCATCTTATATTTAAGAACAAAAGTATTATGTGTTAACTTTGTTTTTTTTTATCAGAAAGTGTTAACTTTGTTTTAATGTGAATAGAGGTATAATTGAAAAATCGTCAAAGTTGAAGGGATAATTAATGAGTCATCAACATAAACCTTATCCCAATTAGATTGGGGTCGGCTACATGGTCATTGTGCTCTATCAATAGTCATGCTTGGAGGTAAACATTTCATCAAAAGATCTCTTTGGTCTTCCTCTCCTTCTTGTGCAGTGATTCCATACCCTTTCTTCAATTATTCTTACTGCTCATCCACTTCTCTTCTTTGAACCTTTTGTTTCTTTATATGCCTCTTCCCATGATAGTATGATAGCCTTTGTGAAGAACCAAGCAATGACATATTGATAGAAACAATGCGTGTGTCCATGCTCAATAGATTCGACATATTTTTACGTTGGCTGCCGAAGACTAACACAACCCTACTCCTTTATCCGGACTAGGGACCGTCTATAAATATAGGCGGAATATTCCGTGGACACACAGTCACACGGGGGTAAATAACCAAGTGTGACACGAAGTCACAAAAAAACAAACGTTATATAATAATGATCCAAAACAATAAAATAGATCCAAATACTAATAATAATGAAGTTGGCACAAATAATAACAATAAAATAAAACGATAAAACAATAAAACAATGATCACAATACGATAAAATAATAAAACAATACAATAAAACCATAAAACAAAACAACAACAATGCTCAACAATTAAATAAATAAAATAAATAAATAACAAATGAATAAATAAATAAATAAATAATAATATACAATAAAACAAAACAACAACAATGCTCAACAATAAAATAAATAAATAAATAAATAAATAAATAAATGAATAAATAACAATATACAATAAAACAAAACAACAACAATGCTCAACAATAAAATAAATAAATAAATAAATAACAAATAAATAAATGAATAAATAAATAACAATATACAATAAAACAAAACAACAAAAATGCTCACAATATTATTAATACTTAATAAATCAACACCTATAAATATAATATATATATAATATGTGTGTATAAAAGAAAGGAAACAATAATTAAAAACTAATCTAATATATCGTGTACATTTTTTTTTTGGATCAAAAATATATTGTGTACATGAAAACGTGGAAAACTGTTAAGCAGATATATATATATATATATATATATATATATATATATATATATATAGAACAAGTTATAAACCAATTCCTAAATAAGTACAAAGGAAATTTAAGTAATAACCACCAAACGGATTATATCCTAAATAATTAAATAAATAATTAATCAAACTACTTATAAAAGTTGATATTTTCAAAACCACATGTAATTAATAATGCATACATTATAGAGGATGCTGTGGCTAATCCTCAATATTGTACGCTAATCACAAATATCAACTAGTGCACTAAAATTCCATATATGCACATACTTTAATGAGAATTTAATAGCTTGGTCTAATTAATGAAAAGATACTATGTAAGCATATACCAAATTCTTCCACTATTTATTGCATCTAAAATTGTTTAAATAATTAATGTTCATAATATTTCACACTAACTAAATATTTCTAAATGTGAAAACACAAACATATTAATTTTCCTTATTTTAATGCCGGGAGGGAATTGTGCGACGATTATATAAAAATTAGGAAGTTCAGTAAAATTAAATGAATTAAAAAAAAAAAAATTTTGTTAGCACATAAAAAGGGAATTGTTATAACAAACTTTGACCGGTTATATATTTAAGAAAATTAAAATAATAGAATATATAATAATAATAATAATAATAATAATAATAATAATAATAAATAATAAACAATGGTTAAAATAAATAATAAATAAATAACTAAAAAAAAAGTATATAAATATTGGGGGTAGGGAGCATGAACGGTTATAGTCAAATTAGGGAGCAACAATTATATGTGTATTCAATTAAAAAAAAAAAAATCTTTGAAGCTATATTTTCTATCCTCATCAAAATGGACCTAAATTTCCTCCCACTTATCATAACTGAATCATCCACTAACTCCTCCTATGACTTATTCTCCCAAATCCAAAATTAACTCACTAAATCGTGACTTGTTCTCAGCCTTATTCAAGCCAATTTGGTAAGGAACATTTCCAGAAAACTGATTACAATATATATATTCCATGAAAAAGACGAGCAACACAGATTACGTATACATGTGACACGTGTGTGTACGATGAGATGTAAACGGTTGAAGAAGAAGATGAATATGTTAGTTTTATATCTTTAGGTTGGGGTATATTCTTCGATCTTCTTTTCAAGAAATGACATCATCACCGTTTCTAGATTAATCTTTTAACCACTTAAGTCTATCTACACCATACATACATATCCATCATTCTTAATAATCAATCAATTAATAATTAATATTTATAATCAATCAATATCAATGCTTATACACGAAAAACCAGCCTCCATATTCTCCATCATCATCATCATCATCAACACATCATAATCTTCAACATTATCATCATAAACAATCTGATAATCGTCTAACATCTTCAATCCCATCACATGATAGATAAAAGCCTCATCATAAAATTTATCACCATCACGTATCAATTATATTTAGATCTAGAGTAACATAATATAATAAAACTTGAGAATATAATCATCATCATGCTTCATAAAGCATGCACATGTATTAAACCTATAACCTAATCCTAAAATACTCTGCTATATAAACAACTATTAAACACAACACAACAATAATAATGTATCAATTAGAATTAGAGAGAAAGGTAATCATGCATTATAATACTTTGATTAGAAACCTAATCCTAAAATGCTCTCTTAAACATAGTGTAAAACATATGTAATTAAAGAGAATTAAAGAGTGAGATTACGTAGGTACGTACCTGGTCAGAATCACTGTTTTTCTTTGATTTAGAGATGAAAAGATATTAATCAATAATTAACATTAATTACCGGAATTCATCATCAAGAACATTTCTAAAAACCTTCATCTTGCGTTACTACCTCTGTAAAGCTTCCATCTGCCCTTTCGGTTTTGAAGAAGGCGAGATGGTAGAGAGAGCGGCGGAGAGATAACATAGAATCAGAAACGTAAGAAGAAAAAATGGATCGCTCTTAGGCCCTAATTGCTAAAATCAAGAGTCTAAACAAGAAGGAAGGGAGAATCGGAGAATCGGAGGAGGAAGGGAGAGTCGTCGCCGGCGAAGGAAACTTACTAAATGAGTCTCAAATTAATTCTATATAGTATATTCTTTATAAATACCTCTAACTTGATTGATGATGAAATTTGAATATTAAACTAATGATCCTTGGTTCAGTTCCAAAAAAACTAATGATCCTTAAGTAGGCAGGATAATTTTATCGTCTCTGTAAGTGTGAAATTAACAGCGGCTTGAACAAAAAGAGAACATTAAATATTGGACAATTTAAATATCTGGATGGAACATTTTTCTTGTTCTGTTTTTTTTTTTTTTTGAGGGGAGGGGGGTGTTTGCAGGGTATGTTGTGGTGAGTGGCATGATGAGCGAGTGACTGGATAATTAATGAGTGTTCCACATAAATATGCTGGCAGCTATAATATCTAACATTTCTCATAACTTCAATCAAATCATTAAAATAGTTTAAAAATAATTGAAGTTAAGTATGATAGTATCAATTTAGAAATACTACAATTTAAATTATAAAAATAAGAAATACTATAATTTAGACATGGCAGTACAGAAAGAGCAAGATATTACATTAATTTTCTAAGTAGGATCATGCTCTCCCTTTCCTATCCTTCTAGCCTTCCTCTCTCTTATACTTGTTCGTATATTCCATTATGAAATAAATGATGCGTGTGTATAGTTTACTTGCAATGGTATGGAATTTGTTCAAGTAGATAACTCAACCACACATTTAATTTAATGCTTTCTTATCTTTTTATTATTTACTATTTTACAATTCACATGAAACTTATCTTTTAATTACTTATTTTTTAAATGAGCCTTTGAATATCCCTTCATCCCTTGTCTTATCTTCTTTTGAATCCTTATCTATTTTCCTCTTTTATCCCCAAATTAGCCAAATCATATCTAATTCTACTTCTCTACAAAGTTACCTTGCAAATGACTTCATCTATTATCTTCCTAAGGCATGATTCATTTCCTATCTTCATGGGTCAAGTGTGTGTATGTGTGGTATATATGAAACTATATATAAATTTACTTACTTAATATTGTAAATTATATATTAGATATTTCATTAGGATGTTATCGCAAGAGTAAACAAAAACAGAGAAAAGGAGACACAAAATTTATACCGCAAGAGTAAACTATATATAAACTATTACATTGTATCCAACTTTATTCAAACCACCACACGAGGAAAGACTTATCAATCAAAAATATACCATAAAATCAAAACAACATTGGAAGGGAATTAGATGACAAGAGTTGAATCAAGATTTGAATGTAGGGGGCTTCCTGATCTTAGTTGCTTGCTCAAACCCAAAAGCAATCTCAATAAGCTTTGCATCAGAACCCTTCAACCCTCCAAAGTTGATGCCAAATGGAACTCCTTCACTGTCATATCCTGCTGGAACATTCACTCCTGGGAATCCTCCAATAGCTAGAACCGGACCCACAACTGACCCTGGTGTCACCAATGCATCAAGTTTATAATCTCTCATCAGTTTTTCAAACCCTCCATGTGATAAGCTATCTAAATTGGCCAATGCTGCCTTCTCAACATTTCCAATTCCATTTGTTGCCTCAGATGCCAAGAATATACCCTGACCAAATTCTTTTATCTTTTCCTGCATAATACACATTCAATTTTAAATCCATAATAATGTTTGTACTCCTTGATATAGACTTAATCACAATAAGGTATTAAGTAATTACCAAAAAGTCATAACAAGTAAGCAACATGTGGTACAGTATGTCATAAAAGAAATAACAAGTCCATGTTGTTTGTTATTAGAACTTTTGGTGATTATATTCATTCTTTAGGACTTTATAGTGATTTTCCCAAGAAACTTTAGTAATACAAACCCGCTCTGCATTCTTGATGTTGAAGGCAATGATGTCTGCCAATGATCTTACGGGTGAGACAACCAAGTTCTTGAGATACGAGTTAAGAGATAGTTTAAACTCAGCTAATACTGCCACTGCTTCCCCACTTGTGTTTGGATTTAAGATGGTATTTATGTTTGCTATTTCAAGATTATCTACTACGATTGCTCCTTCTTTCCTGAATTTTTCAGAATATAATAAATGATGTTAATAGTGCTTTATAAGAATGGCAGAGAATGTAGTGTAATATTACTCTCAAAGATAAAGATATAATTGGTTACCTTAGAGTTTGAAAATGCTTCTCAAAAGCAAGATTAATATTCGTGTCATTCAAAAGAGCAAAGAATGGACTTCTTACTATTCCCAATCTCTTCCCTTTTAGCCCATAACGGTTCAGAAACTGTTTAAAGCCTCCTTTGGGAATATATTTAGATGCAATTGTAGTTTCAGGATCATAATGGTCAGGCCCCACAATTGCATCAAGAACGTATACTGCATCTGATACAGTCCTGGCAAGGGACCTGCCAAATAAAAAATATATGTTAGAACAAGTTTAAAGTCTAACTTCATTTCAATCTGTATATCATTTACCTTAAAAAATCCAATTTAAGTTCATAACAAATGGTACCATCTCTTATAAATATTTGAGAGTAAAAGAGTGAAACTCTTACCCAACAGTGTCCTGTCTAGGAGAAACAGGAATAACCTGATCTCGACTAGTGAGGCCAATGGTTGGCTTGATGGCTACAATAGAATTAAAACTTGCTGGGCATAAAAGGGAGCCATCTGTTTCTGTTCCAAGTGACACTGCAACCATGTTAGCAGCAGTTGAGATTGCTGATCCACTGCTTGACCCACATGGATCTGCTGATAGTACATAAGGATTCTGCATACCCAACAAAATTATGATTTGAAGTTGTGTTAATGATACTGCCACCATCCCACATGTTCAAGGCACTTCAAAACAACTCATATTAATTGGTAATCTAGTTCTATTTATAGATTACCTTTACCTTGCTCTACTGAAAACCAAGAAAAATCTTAAACCTTAGCTTGTCAACTCTATCTTAAAATTTAATAACTTCCAACTTTATCAAATTAATTTAAAGTCAACTTAACACACACATATGCACACACAATTTATGCTTTAGAAATGAAGTCATGACAATAATAAATGAAGCTCAAAATTGCATAATAGCGTAACTTATCAATAAGATTAGAAAAAACCTTCTTTGCCTTATTAAAAAGCTCAAAGGAGTAGGAAATTAAGAAAAGCTCCGCTTTGAATTCTTATTGAAAAAATTGAAGGTATATATAGTGATTAATCTCAAGTCGGCTTAAATTATTTTAGTAGAATGACAAATTGAATTTATACATAGTATGCTCAAAATCTAATATGGTATCAAGAGATATTAAAGGAAATAATAGATTATTATATTAGAGTATTCAAGGCTCAAAAAATAGTAGGAAGGCTAATAGAAATTGATGAAAAAATCGAAGGTTTATAATGCTTAGGCAATTTGAATCAGTTTAAACTATTTGAGAAAGGAAGATCTTATGTATTGAAATCTTATAATCACAAGAGGACTAAAAAACTAACACAAACCTTTCCTTGGCCACCTCTGGCACTCCAACCATTTGGAAGAGTGAGAGACCTGAATGCAGCCCACTCAGTCATGCTAGCTTTTCCCACAATGATGGCTCCCTCTTTCCTCAACCTTGAAACCACTCCTGCATCACGTGGCAAAACCGAGCCAAGCAAAGCAAAGGATCCAGCCGTGGTGTTAAGCTTATCTTTGGTTCCAATATTATCCTTCACCAGAATTGGAATTCCATGCAATGCACACAAAGACTTCCCTTTCTTCTTCTTGCGCTCATAATCAGCCTTATCAGCTTGAGCTAAGCAATCTGGATTCACTTCTATTATACCCTTCAGAACTGGATTCAATCTCTTTATCTCTCCCAAATAGTACTCAACTAGCTGCCTTGAGGTCAGCTTGTTTTGCTCAAAACTCAGTTGGATCTCACTAATGGTTGCTTCTTTAATGGACCAAAACTCTCTTGCACTAATGGCATATGATCCAAGTGATGATAATATGGTCACAAGAATTATCAACATTATTGACAAGCCTTGTGATTTTGATGTGGAAGCCATTGAAGCTCTTTTAGTTCTATACCGAATTTGCAGCATTACTCTGCAATTTATATTCTTTGTAAGGTAATATAATATTTGGTCATGAAATAGTTTGCGTTGGTCTCTTTCTTAAACCAGGGAAGGTAGTTTTGTTTAATAAACCAGTTTTAACGTGTTTATGTAATGGCATATTCTTGTAGTTACATAAACACTGAGCACAAAATGGTTGGTGGAATTATTTTACGTGCAACGAGACACTAGAATGTATAGCTGTACCATAATAACATGTGAGAACAAGAGGGAAAATGTCAATGACTAGTTAAGTAATGCTATATTAGCCGGCATTTAATAATTAGTTTGGGAAAAAGAAAAATAAATTAATTACTTGAAAGCATTTATAAGGATGGTTTTTTTAAAATTAATTTATTTGACCTAAAAACTCGTGTATGATTTTAACTAATTATGTTTATCAACAATGAAATAATTTATTCAGTTTCCTTAATCTTCTTAAATAAAGTCATATGGTCCTTATGTATATACGGGACAGTGAATATTTTTGTCATTATTTTCAACTTATTGGTGATGGTATCTTCTTCTGGAGATGATAATTGATGCTCCAAATGGAGGGTGTCATTTACATGTTATTTCTACTCATAGTTTGTCGGCAATACTTTGTTTGAGAGGGTAACTAATTGATACGTCGGTTAAGAAATGAGAATGATATCAAATAAATTAAATGAACAAAATCCAGAGTGTCCCATATGGAACCTAGGAGGCTAGGATTAACAATAAGATGAGTAATTTACAGTTTTACTCCACATGGGAATCTTTTCGTGCTTGGTTTATTAGCAATTTCGTTACTAAAAAAATTCCAAGTTTTTGTTATCTCATATCTTTAATATCAGGTTCACACTAACATTCATATCATTTTATTTTAAAAAAATGGATTTATATATTAAGGATCAGATAGAGAATAATTTAAACATCAATGGAAGGAAAAGCATCTATAAAAAATTCATAGATGTTTTTATTTTTATAAAGAACATTCCACAAATATTTCAACTACATTTCAAATTGATGCAACAAGAAAAAATAGAAACATATTATTGGTGATTTTTAAGTCTTAATGATCTTCTATTTTTCAATTTACGAAGATTCACAGCTATTTTCTGAGTCACAATTGACTTTCTATTCCTTAATAAAATGTAGATAAAGATTAGGGAAATTCAACGCAGGAACAAAAAAGAACTTTTAAATAGTAAAAGAAACTTAAGATACACACAATATTTATAATGTCTCTTACATTTTAGGATTATGAATTCACCTATATACTTCCCCCCCTCTTGTTCTCCTTCCTCCTCCCTATAGCTAAAGAGCTAATCATGCTCAAGTTTGCCATCAAGAGGTGAGTAGGAGACCCCTCTCACCTCACCAAGCCCATCCACTACAATTTCTTTGTCTCTTAGAACGTTTAAATGTTGACAAGAAGTGGAAAACTGACTTAGAGACCACATGGTTGGACAAAGGCCTTGGTAAGTAAAGGCCTTGGAAAGTTAGAATGTTTGATTAACCCGTTAAGCTATTATGCTAAGCCCAATCCATCCCAATGGTCTCCCCTCTCATCATAATAATCATTCAATTTAATTTCATCAGGATTTTGAGCTTTTCGTTTAATTTATTGTAAAAATTAAGGGCTAGTTAACTTGACAGTTTTGCGTGAGTGATAAGTACTCTTATCCCTTAAACATCATAATAATCATTCACATATCAGCTACCTACCCCTATATAGGACTTTAGAACAGCGAGAGATTAGTCCCAGTTGACACGCGGTGGGGATGCCCTTGGGAAACAAAAAATTAAGGGCTAGTATGCTTTTTAAAAGGTATTTTGAAATCTCAAGTTGTCTTCAAGAATTTTTTGAAACCTTTTCCCGGGCCTTGACGCTTCCAAGTTCCAACTTTATTAGTCACTACTCGATACTTCTTTATACACTTTACAGGCTATTTGACCCCTTTTCTGTCATCTTGTGTGTGTAGATGTGTGTAAAGTGTAGACCGAAACGGATAACATTTGTTAATGATGTATTTGGCAAAAATACCTTTCATGCTAAGATCCAATAGAAAAATAAATGAAATTATCTTAATGCATGACATATTGAGAGAAAGATAACCATTTTTTTTCTGTCTGAAAGAAAGATAACCATTCAAATAACTGAATAAGAGAGAAAAACAGAGGTTAAGAATGATTATTATTATTATTATTATTATTATGGTGTGTAACAGAGAACCGTGTAATAGTAGATTACTAACTAACTTATCCATTATATGTATAATCTAATCGAACCAAATAATACATTAAACATCACCGATGTATTACGATTAGACGGAGTATTTTGTTTTTAAAACACAAGATTGTCTGAACTAAGAATGGAAATTCGGAGACCGGTGCATAATATGAAAATTGCAATTAATTGTATGTACGGTGTTTGCAGAGTAGGTGGTCATAGGCCACGGGCGGGACCAGATATTTCCTGCGACTCTCGGCCATAATTGTGGATCACATTTAAAGTCTTTTATGCCTCATTGCCCATGCGCTGAATAACATCACAAAAGATCTTTATGAAATAAAAAAAAATCTACCAAAGAAAGTGTTAAAGTCAACAGTATAGCCAGTAAGCTAAGCCTCTCAATCTTAGCAACGCACGAGACATGAGTGAAAATCTACCAGAAATACTTTATATGACCACAAACCATGATCATCAAAACCCTAACTATATACTCCCTTCTTCAATTCTAAATATATAAAGACCGACCTTTTTAGATATTAAAGTTTGGAAATATGTTATCCATTAGTTTATCCATTTGCTTTTGCTTTTGTATGATTTTCAAAAAATCATCAACTAAATCTTATATATTTAAAACTAAAAAGTACCAAAATACTCCAAAATACTCCGTCCATGGAGGAGAAAAACTTCTTGAAGAAGGTGAGAGGGTATTTTGGAAATTTCATGTAATTCTAGGATGTTATATTTAGGAAAAGAGGGAGTATTAATATTGCTCAGTTTTTGCAAAAGAACTGAGCCCTAAGTAGACATTAATCGCAACTAAATAATCACAAGGCAACCAAACCCTAACTAAATACAGTATGTTTCAACGGCAAACAAATTGTTGATCCATTCTTTTAAACCATTTCACAAGATCCCTGCAACTATAACAACACGCTAATAAACAAGCACATGAGAGATAACATATTATGGTAAACAGTTCTACTTTTATTCATGATAATAGGTAGGTAACTCATTCATATCATCATCATCATCATCATACAAAGAGTAAAAACACTTTCATATGATCAGAGCACCTTCACCACATCCCCAATCCCTAACACACAAAACACAAAACACATCCAAATTAAAAACAAAACACAACATAACATAATAATCTCAGAACATCAAAGCCAGCCACCACCACATAGCTAGGGCGCATAATAATTATCATCTAAAGTTGACCGCAATCGGCGATCACCACCGGCTTCGAGGTCCTTCCAGAGCTCGATCCAACCTTCTCGATGGCCTTCACCACATCCATGCCTTCAACGACTCTTCCGAACACCACGTGCTTGCCGTCGAGCCACGCCGTCTCCGCCGTACAGATGAAGAACTGAGATCCGTTGGTTCCAGGGCCGGCATTCGCCATGGAGAGGATTCCAGGACCGGTGTGCTTCTTGACGAAGTTCTCGTCGGCGAATTTGGCGCCGTAGATGGACTCGCCGCCGGTGCCGTTTCCGGCGGTGAAATCGCCGCCCTGGCACATGAACTGAGGGATCACGCGGTGGAAGGAGGAGCCTTTGTAGTGGAGAGGCTTTCCGCTCTTTCCGATTCCTTTCTCGCCGGTGCAGAGAGCTCGGAAATTCTCGGCGGTCCTCGGGACGACGTCGGCGTAGAGCTCCATGACGATCCGGCCGACCGGTGCGCCGCCGACGGACATGTCGAAGAAGACCTTAGGGTTTGCCATTGTTGTTGCAGAGAGGATTGATTGAGAGGAAGAAGAAGAAGAAGAAGACAGGGTAGCTAGGGTTTAGGAGTGGAGAGTAGGTTTTTATATAGGGCGTGAGGTTTGAATTGGCCGTTGGATTGGGACACGTGGCGGGAATCTGAGAGGGGTGGATTAACCGTGGTTGAGTTATGGTGTCACCGTGGTTAGTGGAGGATCCAAGGATAGGGTTAATGGGGCATATTTTTAAATTACGAGTGTGTGTGTGTGTCGTGTTTATTTTTGGGATGAGAAAGATGAGGATTTCAGGGGTAATACTAATGTGCTTTTGACTTTTATATTGAAGGAGGAATGAATATTGTTAATTTGTTTTGTTATATTGGGCACTGTTTTTATGCTTTTTTTTTTGGACAAATGGCACTGTTTTAATGCTACATCTGTAAATAAGGCTTTAAATTGGAGAATTATTGTTTCAAAATTATTAACCTTCCAATTTTATCCATTGCCTTTCTTTTTTCATTACATTTCCATCCGTATTGCTCCCTTTTGTCTTAATTATAAGATAATGTTCACTTTTTTTGGGAAATTAAATATGAAGAATAAATAACTTTAAATTATTTACAATTATCTTTAATTCTAAAAAATAACCTATTTTATTTATAAGGCTAAAGTATACTTTTGGTCCTTTATATTTGCATCAAGTTTCAATTTAATCTTTTATGTATGGAAAGTACACTTTTAATTCTTTTTTGTTAACACCGTTAGTTTAACTTAAAGGAAAATGTTAACTTCACAATTTTAAATGATTATTAAATACTAAAAAAATGTTTAGATTAAAATATTTGAGTGTAAATATTCTTATATTTTCAAAATTTATCATTTTTGGTCCAATTTTATATAAAATAATCATTTAAAATTGTGAAGTTAACATTTTCCGTTAAGTTAAACTAATGGTGTTAACAAAAAGGACTAAAAGTTTACTTTCCAAACATAAAGGACTAAATTTAAACTTGATGCAAACATAAGGGACTAAAAGTATACTTAAGCCTTTTTATAAACTAACATAAGTATATACTCCCTCCGTTCCTAAATATAAGATCACTTTGGTTAATTTGGGGAGATTAATGAAGACAATAAAGTTACATGATCTTCCCAAAATCCCCTCGATTACTTAACTTTAAAAGGAGGAGGAGTTTTCAATGAAAATAGGGAGTATAAGGGTAGTTTGGGCAAAACTTGAGATAAAATAGGAAGTGGTCTTATATTTAGGAACTTATCCACTTCCCCAAAGTGATCTTATATTTAGGAATGGAGGGAGTATTACAATTTGGGAATCTGGTTTTGCTTCCTTAATTTAAACAAAAAATTTATTTTAATCTTATTATTAGGAAGAGATGGAATATATTCTATTTGCCACATTTTTTCTTATTTTCTTCTTCCTATATAATCTTTCATATTTATTAATAAAACTATAATTAAAAAACAATTTACGTTTTTCACATAACATTGTTAATTTTAGTAGAACTTTTTATAAACACACAGATTAGTTACTTGACTCTTTGAGACTTATTAATAAGGCATGGAGTTGTTGCCCAGATGCATTTTGAACAATTGATGTGCTTCATCCAACTATAGCAATAAATAAATTTATACAATTTAGTATAAAAACAAATGAATATAATTTTAGAAGGGATTGGCAACCAACGCCACTATTCTGATTTCTTTTTTTTATACATAAGGAAGTGAAGATAAAAAACTAAAGAAAAATAAAACAAAACTAAAGTTTAACTACGTCCTGCATGAGCTTAAACCTACATCCATGCTTGATAATAGAAAACGCTGCACACCTAACAACTCTCTGTTTTTTTCATAACACCATCTAACAACTCTCTTGCCCTTAATAAACAACGAACTATGCCTTTTATCTCAGCCACTATTCTAATTTCCGATTAAAAAAGAGAGAGAGCCACAATTTTATTTTCCTTAAAAAAAGTCCAGTCTTCATGCCCTATTATGAGTGGGCCCATCTGTAGGAGGATCTTTCAAACGGTAACATTGTCAGGTCCAAACGAATATTCGTTTGACCGATACAAAAACACTATATTAGCGCTTATAAGTTAGTATTAATGTATTATAACTCCATGAATTACATTCATAATAAATTTTCATAAACAGATTTTAAGAATATCACCTCTTTTTCTTTTCTTCTAGTGCGGTGCAACAGGTTAATGGCAAGGCATTTATTTTCTGAAAAAGGACATTAATATATTCTATTTCTTGAGACAAACTTAAACAAGTTATTCCAAAATGTTGGCCAAAAAGATAAATAAATAAGTTATTCGAAAAAGATAATACCTTGCAAACTCTTGCAACTGCAACTAATTTAACTTAAAGAAACTCATATTAATCACTTATAAGTCCTAATTAAATTTATTTTGATCAAAAAACAGTCCTAATTAAATTTTAGTCTATGTTCTAGGGAAAAAGAAATTATACTTTACGTTAAAAAGTGCAAGAGCTAATCCATTTCTTGTGGACAAATGGTTAACATTCAAAAACATTGCATCTCGCAATAATAATTCCGCGATTGACATCTTAGATTGCCAACAGCTTTTATTCTTTAGTCTAATCACAAGGCCTTTTCTTTTATGTAAAATCAAGCAATTTCATCTGGAAATCTATCTAATAAAACTAAACGTGTATCCGGTGTATGGATGGTATCAGTAGTCGTTTTCGGACGAAAACTATCATTTTAATTAAAATCTAAATCATCGACACACAAATGAAGGGAAGAGAAAAAAAGGGAATTTACTTTTCTGCAATCATACATCGCACTACTTACAGAAGTAGACCCCACCATCCACTAACGAGCTAAGACCATCCTTTTCTCGAATAAAAAAAAATCTACGCCGAATGAGGAGAATCACAAAAAGAATGGTGGGGGTGAAAAGCAAAAATATAATATAAACAGCTGCGTTCACGGCTAGCTGCATCCTACAGGCACCATGACATTAAATAATTATATACATTTCATTCACACTTTCGTATACAGAAGATAGGTCATAAACCTTCATATTGCAGCATTCCGGGATAGACAAATGATACCATTTGTTTCAAGGACTTCTTAGAAGCTATCAGAAACTCATGCCCCTCCATTGCTGCACACAGGATCAGAATACATTAAGCAATGTTTATGAATGAAAGAAATATTAAGAATCTAGTACAAGATGACAACTGTTCAGCCATTACATTTTCCGAAAGAAGAAAGGGTACATTACCGCCAAATAAAGTTTTAATTTCCTTAGAAAAATCATCCACACGCCCTAATACTGGTCTTATGCCACAGATCTGCAGGACACAAAGCTCCAACTGCAAGGCCATTTCAATTGTTTGTGATAATAAGTAACAAAGGTTCTGAATTTGAGGAGAAACCCTCGGTCTATTGGCTTCACATAACTCCGTAACAATTGCAATGGCTTGATCCTGCACCAAAAGAAAAGAACTCAAAATATGAATATTTGTCTATTTCCTCACTCCAGTCCCACCTTGTACACTCAAACAAAATGAAACTGCTAACGAATAAAATGCAAAACACAACTAAAATGCAAAATATGTCCAAACCACCTAAAGCGACTTTCTACATTTGATCTCGTTGAATTGTTTTCTAACATTGCAAATCCTATCTTTATCGTATGTCCACACATTCATCTCGACATTCTAATCGCATCCACCCTCATCTTATGTTTGTATTGTCCCTTTAGAGCCAACAGTCACTACCATATAACATTGCTAGTCTAATGGATGTTCGGTAAAACTTCCCTTAACCTTAAAACACATATAACCCCAATAGTTTTTCTACATTTAAACCAACCAGCCTAAATTCTATTATTAACATTGCCCGTCAACTTCACAATTTTGTATAATTGATCCCAAATATTTAAATTTGTCCACCTGTTGTATAGTCTGTTCTCCCAATTTAATTTCTATATCCTCATAAGTTTGTCGATTATCAAAACTTCAGTGCATATATTCTATCTTGCTCCCGCTAAGTCGAAAATCTTGTAACTCTAGTTTCTGATTAATAGTCTTTTGAGCCCCTTAAAATGACTATTTCATCCGCGAAAAGCATGCATTTAAATATTTTTTCTCGAATACTTGCAGTCAGGACATTCAAAACTAGCTTAAACAAATATGGGCTCAATGCCGAACCTTGATGCAATCCAATTTTTTTTTCAAAGTCATTTGTCTCTCCTCCAAGTGTTCTAATGCTAGTTATTACCCCCTCATACATATCTTGAGTTGAATAATTTATTAGAATATTGAGTCGCATTTATTTATCATTTAATTTTGTTTTAAGTAACCGACCTCACGTATTGGGATAAAGTTTTATCGCTAATTTTGTTATAACATTTTAATAAGTTTGATAACTGAATGGGGACATAATATGCATGTGAATTTCAAAATACCTGCAATCCATGCAAGATCTCTGGCATCGGAAGCTCGGGAAAATGTGCAAGATCAACAAAGCCAACCTCCTCAGCCCTTTTAACAGCACCCTCAGCTTGTAAACTGAGAAATTTTAAAAGGAGGCATGCGATTCTATATATTTGCACAGCAACAGTGTCAGAAAAGCATGTTTTTGGAGACAGGTCTGTACATTTAGTTACTTGACCAATGGTGGTCAAATCAGTTGAAGCAGGAGCGGTCTTTAGTTTCGACACACAGCAAAGTGGTGAAAGGGCAAACCATCCATTTTTACTGTTGATGTAGGAAGGTTTTGAGCAACTGTCAAAATCCTCTTCAAGGGTAGGTTCACATAAAAGTGGGGCACTTTTGTTTGACAAATCACCAAGGCGCTGTGTGCCCCTGCTAATAAAGGCTAAGAGATGGATACATCTCTCTCTAAGTTGTCTATCTGCTTCATTGATTGCTTTAGTCCACGAATTCCAATGTTTAGCAAGTTCACACATGAGCATCAAAGTATGTTCTGTCTCCTTAAGATTAGCGAGAGACATCCACGATCTCTGTGGCCGAGGTCTTTTCTTGTCACGATGATCTGTAGGAAGGTCTGGAGCACTTAAAGAACCAAAAATAAGATTAGATTTCTCCTGGAAAAAGTAAGGTATTACACTGTCCACAATAGCTGTGCAAGAAGAACTGTCTTCCAAGGATTGAATCATAGCTGTGACCACAGCTAATCCAAGTCCCCAAATGTCCCCAGGCATTTCAAGCCTCTCATGTAAGCTACCCACATTTTCGCTATGAGTTCTGGAGAATGCCTCATCACATTCAGCAAACAACACCCTCAGAGCCGACAAGAAACCAGAACCATAAAGCATCTCAGCCCCTCCTTTTACACGTGCAAATGTCAAAAGAAACTTCAATATTATTGGAGTGGAAGAGGTTGCTTTATCTTGAAGTTTTAGCATAAGAAGTTGAAGCTGGAGGTGATTCTGTATGACAGGTAACCAAGTCTCAGGCATCAAGAAATTCCTTAATATCAGGTCCATAACTGACAGAGACAGCATACAATGTTCAGGAGCAGCAACACATTTACAAAGAATGGGGAGTAGGCCAAGGATTGCATTTGATATCCTAGAAAAGCCCTCACCAGACTTCTCAACAATGGTCCCAGCCAAATGAGAACTGAGGCAGTTAGAATCTAATACTAAAACCAGCAATGTGAGTAATAACTTCATTATCACGTTTGCCCTAGAAGACAATAGCTTAAGTTCACTCAACATTTTAAGGCCTGAACCAGAACATTTCAGAACAAGTAGGGAGACATCAAAGGAGAGACTTTTACAGACAGTTCTGGTCAACTGGAGAAGCAGTTCTGCTAGGGACGCAAGAAAATTGAGTATATCTTCAGGCACATCAAGAACAGGAGCTAATTTTTCAATTGTAGCATGTAACGATTGGCATATACTATCAATGCATGTGAAAATGATTTGATTTGGAATCTCCTCTCTCATAGGTTTTTTCCCTAGTGCCTGCAAAATCAATGGAAAAACAATATTTTGAACAAAGACCTTAAATCACAAAAAGGTAAACAGGTGAAAATGCTTGGGAGACGATTAATGCGAATAACAAAAAAATGCAGTGATTCTAGGTATTCAGGGGAAGCATGTAGACATGAAAACTCTAATCATTAAAACTTGGATACAATTTCACTCCTTACGGAAACTTCTGGACAGGGATGCACAAAATTTTCATTTCAAATTACAGGCAAAGCCTGATGAGGACTTCTATTTATCAAAGGTTGATCAATTGAGCTATAAAGGGTCAACCCAGTTCAAGTCTCCACTTGGTGAAGGTGCTGGGGAAGGGAATATACCAGACAACTTTACCTATGCTTTATGTAGAGAGGCTGATTCGAACCCACGATCTCATACTCCACGGCAAACGAGTTTACCGTTGAGCCAAGCCGGCCATTCTGATCAACCCAGCTATACAAAGATAAAATAAATTGCAACTAGTACCACATATTCTTGCAAGACATTCACATAATAGTGGCAGAATGATAGGAAAAGTTTCGAATCATTATATTTTTTTTACTTGTTAAAAAACAAGATCCTAGTTTCCTATACTAAAATAACTAAATCCCAGTTTCTTGTATGAAAAAAATCCATAGGTTAATGCAGACATAGAAACCAATGAGTGCTGGGTAAAAACCGATTGTACGAGAGACTACCTATCACCTTGAGAGATAAAATTAAAAGCCCCGGGAATCTTAGTAAACCATTGACATTTCAATACTTATAGGCTACTAAATTTCTAGTTCAGACTTCCTACAGAAAGCAAAGTAAAAAGCAATCAAGTTTCTGAAATCTCACATCGTCATGGTAGACAGTCAAGACAGAAATCAATGATTTCAACGCAGAAAGCTTTGAACTTGAAGCCAACATAGACGAGTTGGCTTCCTGCAGCCAGTGCAACATGATCTCTGCAATCTCCTTAGATGCTTTCCAGTCAGAACAATCCCACACATCTAATCCTATATCAGCTTGTAAGCGTACAAGGTCAAACAAGTATAAATTATTGGCAGTAGCATGAAGTTCACCATTGAAATTGTGTTGATAGATTTCCAACATATTTGATTCAGCCAGATACTGAGACAACTCTTTAAATGGTCCTGTACCAACTTTTCTGCCTTCTAGCTCTCCTTGCAAATGATAATAGAGATCACTGAGTATCAACTCCTTTAATTTTTTCCCTTCACTGTCAAAATTCAAAAAGATGAAGGACAAAGCATTATACTAAACACTGCAAAAGAAAATGCATCTATCATGGGAAAACTCACTATAACAACATTATAAAAAACAATTTATCACTTTAGCCTCAGATACAATATCTTGATTATTTCCTTGAAAAAACATTTCTCAATACCCTCTTTAATTTTTTGGCGAAAAAACATCCTCTTTAATCTATAGTATAAATACAAATTGAGAATCCATTAGCGGAAAAAATATGTCCGCTTCTATGCAGAACATAGAATATATTACATAGGATCTATCAACACATCATTCTCAGCATGAAAATGATATAAGCAGCTTTTCTAGTCTTCAAAGACAAGACTCAACCCAATTCTAGTCTCTACTTGGTAAGGGTACTAATAAAGGGAATATACTAGGCAGTTTTACCCTGCTTTATTCAGAGAGGCTGATTCAAACCCATGAATGACCCTTGACCTCACGGCAAGCAAGCTTACCGCTGAGTCAAGCCGACCCATCAGAATAGCAAAAAAAATTATCCACACTTAACCTGTAGCCACGCTGTGAATACTGGCCGATTAATTCAGAAAAAGCAGGATGCATGCTCAGCTGCAAGGATACAAAATTACATATCAGCAATGGAATCTTTAGCTTATAAAAAAAATTCATGAACATGTAAATAAAAAAAATACTAAAAAAAAAGGCTCAACATTATGATTTTCAGAACAGCCTAACTAGGAAGATTATCCAGACATATAGAATACATGATTGATCACATTTTTACAAAACTAAAGAGGAACAATAGACTTTAATAGTTGGAAGTTGAACCTTTGTTAAACTTGTATGAAACTTCTGCAGCAATGACACTGATAAACTTCCAGAGTCACCAGCTACTAACTTTTCCATCACATGGACAGAAAACATACTGATGGCAACCTAAAAAATCAAGCACACTTATATGCATTACAAAACGTATATAAAGTAGGGAAAAAAAGGAAAGTACCGATACAATGCACATGTAAAAAAATATATATCACAAGATGAACATGAGGGGGAAAGGGAAAGAACTAATACAATGCACATGCATGATTGTCACAAATGGTAAAGATTCAATTGAAAGAGCTCTACAAGCCTGATCTACTTAACACAGGCATACCAATAAAATTAGAACATGGAACAGTATCAATGGCTTCACCTCATTATTTTCAAAGGCATACCAGATATGCTGAATATCAGTAATTCAGCACTATAAAATTAACATAAGCAGAAGCCAAAACAAAGTTTACTTAAAACCACGAGGAAAATTGAGTGAAACTCACTTTGGCACTAGTATATATATCATCATTATACCCAGAAGTATACGATTTCATTAGTTTCTCCAAGACAGAATCTTTGCACCAGGAAGACCAGATTTCTTTAACATCACAAAAAGCAGGTGCCTTAGATTTCTCAGTTCTTGCATTATCTTGTTCCTTGCCCTGAGATCCAGCTGCATCCTTCAATAGTGAATCTGCATGCAACAATTTTTTCTGCAAGAATAGCTCATATGACATGATTCCAAGTATTGCAGATTGACAAAGGTAACTGTCTGCTAGATTTCGAGCATCCTTCTCTGTCAGATTAACAGAAAGAGTTGAGCTTGAGCTACCAGCGACTTTTAAGATTGCATTGGACAAGCACTTCCAGAACTTCTCAGAGCATCTCAGAAACTCAAGGATATGTAGGTACTGAGCAGCCCCTTGCCACAAGGCAGTCATGAAGTTAAGTACACGACGCAATATGTGTGGGTGGCTGGAGATCAAGAGCATAACAAGATATTTATATAAAAATTCAACACTGCACAAATAGCATGTGAGTGTGTGTACTCAACACTGCACAAAAAGCGATGTGCATACACACATTTATTGAAAGGATCAAAAACAGAAAAATAAAGAAACGAAGTTGATAAAGTAACCAAATGAAATGCTTCCCCAGAAAAGTGTACCTCTCAATCAGATTATCCGCCCTAACAATATAATCCATAAGTGCATCTATCATTCCTGGCTTCTTTGAACCTTTGGACTTCACATCACCAATAGCTATTGATTGACCATCTTCCATCTCTTCTGGAGTAAAAATAGCAATAAGAAATGCAGGCTGCAAAAGAGAACGCTAGTGTTATTATAACAAAACCAAACCTAGTGGAACAGGAAAAGTTATTTTGATCAATGTATCCCACCTCGCTTACCCCTTAGAAAGGAACATGATATTTAAAAACCTTCAGAATATTAATTACAACTAAGGATGCTAGCTTTTCGAAATTCCAAAAAAGAACCAACAAGAAAAATGTGTCTATTAGGAATTTGTGCTAACAAGATTCAGTCTACCCAATACATTCTGGATATATAAACCATGTCTATAACAAGGAAAATGTGTTGATAAATTTTTGGTTTAACATTAAAAACATTTGACACATTTTCCTACAATTAAAGAGATGCACCAACTTAGAGAGTACATCTTAAAATTTATTAATAAAGCAGCTTGCTTCTGAAACCGAAAACCAAATTTGATCAGTGCAACTAAACTTGTATTTTTCATAGGTAAAAGTAATAGAAAACTCATTAAATCATATTAAATTATTTCAAACCTGGTGATGTGCTGCAGAAGTCAATAGATTTACAGTTGCTATAAAGAGTTCTTCATTAGATGCTGACTGCTCCAACAATATGAAGCCAAGAGAGTGTTTCAAATCCTTGATCTAGCACCATTTAAGTTATCAAAAATCAAAGTCGAAAAACATCAGCTCAATGGTGTTTACAATCAGATATCTTCAATTTGAAAGGGTAAATCTAATATATTCAATTTGAAAGGGTCAGACTAAGATCCACAGACCTGATAAGATTCTAGAGCAAAGCATGTGGTTCCATTTGAAAATGGTTGAATTGAATCTGCTATAGAACATAATAATGAAATAAACCTAGCAGCACCAATTTGGATGGCCTATATAGACAACAGAACAGTAAATCAGGTATTTCCATGTGTCTTCATCAAATGGGAATTTAAGTACATTAAATTTTTGAACTCAAGTAGAATCAACAATGGTATGTACCGAACTAACTCTTTATAATATATGCTTAAGTATATGTATATGGAGGTAATGCCCAAGCGCCCACACAGCAATGACATGTAGAGAAAGATATGACATTCTCAGTAAAAGAAGAAAAACTAGTTAATTATCTAGCATGTGGAAGTAATTAGTTTCTTCCATTATAAATGCATGGAACAAATTGTAACTGCAAAATGGACAAGAGGACCTACAGATCCCCAATTGGTAGAAAAAAACACACACAAAGGAGTTAGTTACCGCCAAACAACCACGCATTAATATTGTAGCATTTGCATAATCTAAGATAAAAGGCACACAAGAAATCAAGAAAACGTTCTCATACTCCAATTTAAGGAAGGGCAGTTCATACAGGATCTCGAAAGTATGAAATCAAGGATATAACAGCAGCAGCCACAGGGAGAGAATTGGTTGTGCAAGATAACACTGCTTGGTGAAAAACAGAAAAGCTGGATGTTGCCTCCTGGAATACACAGAACGGACATCAGTGTCAATGCAGATAACAATGAAAACAAGAAAGTATGGATCACAAATTCACAATCAAAATTAAATAGAGCACATAACAAATAAACAGAACAATCCTTAGAAATTAAGATGTGTGTGTAAGTGTATATATATAAAGCATGATATTGCAATAAATTTACAGCCCTGAATTTTTGTAATCTGATGGAGACCTAATCAAGCACAGGTACCCATCCTTAAAAACCAGTTTGTAAGGAGGAAGAACTATGCCTTAATGACCAGGACCAGGACGGGTGCAAGGGAGAAGAGTATAGAGGGTCAAAGAGAAGAAAGGGAGAAGAGAGGCCGTCTGCCACAAGAGAGACACAAGGGAATACTCAATTCATCAAAATGCAAGACAACAACAAATGAAACCCTAAGTCAAGTTATATAGCCTTGACACTAATAAAACATAATAATAAAATAGCAAAACATAATAATAATCCCCAAACCCTAATTACCTAATCAATCTAATTAATTGACCCAATCAATTATTAATAATTGACTAAATCAATCAATTAAATCAAATCATTAATTTATTTCTAAAAATGACATAACACTGTACCACAGGGATTACTTGCAAAACAAATGCAAGACCCATCATAATCATATGTAACCAAGAAAACCAATAGTAACAAATAAAATCTAAATTTCTACAGAAAATTGCACTATTGATCAGCAGTGAATAGTGTCGCTTAATCTCCAGACTGCAATATAAAAGGAAAATTATCCAATTCCTGCCTAAAATTTTAAAATTCAACATTAAACAGACCTATTAATTTCCTTTTTACCTCAGAAAGTTTGGTCAGCATGATACGAAGTACATCTAATACAGAACTTATTGCAAATTGTAATCCTTCAATCTCCATTGGATCAAAGAGGCGGCTTACATGCAACTTCTGTTGAACAAACGTGTTCTTGTCATTAAGGTGTAGGAATAAGGACACTATAGTAAGTATCAGGTAATACATGAAACAAAAATAATTTCACATGTCACCTCCAAGGCATTTGATGTAGTGCACGCAATTTGTAACAGTGACTTGTGAACGGATGAATCAGAGAACAATACATCACGAATTATCCCACCCATTTTTCCATGGTAAGCCATCAATATGTTGCACTTTTTCACCAGTTCAAGAACCTGTTATAATCCAAAGTTAACAAGTAATCATAACAGCAGCATAGGAAGCCTCCATTATAATTTCTCTCCGAATCACACCACAACAGTGCTTAGCAGTAAATCAAAAAGAAAATCAGATACGCCAGAGATCACAAAAAATATTACCTACTCTACTACTGTCTACTAAAAGTCATTTGAGGGAAGAAAATGTTAACAACAACTACATAAAAGAGTAATTAATTATGCCAAGAAAAGATCAACCACCTGTAATTCAACATTTTCATCATGGTAAGCACACATCATAAAAGTTATCCAGAGGGTCGAAATGCATCAATAGCAAAAGCACTATACATTTTATTAAATGCATTGCAATCTTAATTCTTGAAAACTCCAACTCCTTACATGATATGAAGACAACAGAGTCCAAGCATACAAAAAAAAAAAAAACAGAGGTATTCCAATCCGATAGAAAACCTGTATATTTGAAATTACCTCAACTGAACAAGGCATTACTTTGAAATGAGCATTAGACATAAATTTAAATTATATAACTGATTGATTATAGTTCTTCCTCGTATTTAAGCTGATTTGTTATTTAAGTTCGTTTTTATTTGACTTTTAGGTTATTCTCAAGATAATCCCTGAACCATTTTTGTACTAGCCATTTATTTCATTTTGCTTAGGCACACTTTATTACCCATTTCTTAAGAGTTTGGCCCTCTCTCTCTCTCTCATATCCATGACTTCTATTATGGAAGTAATTCCTATCATTCATTAAAATATACCAGAAGGTTACTAAACCTGAATTTCTACATGGTATTATTTTCTAAACATAAGATTACTTTTTATTTAATTTAAATTCCATATTTTGAGCATTTATCTATATTTGAGACAATTTGTTTTGGCCATTTCCCCTGGCTCTTTAAGTTGTTCTCCAGATAGTGATTTAGGTGCTTTAACCAGGGCTTATTTCCTATGTCAATAATTTATCTTTTGTGACGTCTCATACAGTAGTGCTGCCAATTAATTCGAATTAATGCAGGCCTCCAATTGAGGTGCTTTAGCAATTTATCTCATTTACATGCCAACAGTCAATTCTTAATCATTTGCAGCCATCTAGAAGGAAAACTAAAGATTAACTAAGAATCTGAAATTATGTAACTTCTATTAGATGCAAGAAATACCTTCAATGTAACTTTCCATCGAACATGCTTCATCTTGTATTTCCAGGATTCATGATTGACCAAAACATACTGCAGAGAGAAAATGATCAACGCAAGGAGGCAATCATTCTCGACCCCGGTTTCTACCAGTTGTATGGTAAAATCCAAAACTGCGGGAATTTGGTCACCAAGTAAGAATATAGAGAAAACATCAGAATGCACAACATAAAAGACAATATAATGAATAATTCTGACAATAATTCAGCTTTTTTAATAATACATGTTGCAACATGGAGATATTAATCATAGAATTCAGGCTATGTAATTTAAATGGAGAAAAGTTAACAGGGTGGCAATGCTAAGGGACATGAATATGGAGTACCAGTAAGGTAGAGGAGGATGTTGAGATAGTGTGATCATACAAGATAAAATTCATAATGAACATATATGAGGGAGAGTTGGAGCTACATCTAATGAAGAGAAAATGGTAGGAAATCGTCTAAGCTGGTTCCAGCATGATAAAGAAGGTCATTGGATATGTCAGTGAGGGAAGCAGATCAAGTGTACAGAGTCCTATGCACTCCAAAAAATTGAGAAAGGGGAATCAAAAACTAATCTTAAAGAAAGAATTCTTAAAACTCCAAAATGAACAATATGATTGAGAAAATGCAGGAGTAAATGTAGGAGATTTTAGAAAAAAATATCAAAATATCAGGAATAATTAATAATTAAGGCCACAGTCATATCATCAATCAAAGCCAGAAACATTGAAACAAACAAAAGGAAAGGAAAAAAGCAGTAAAAAAAAAACCTGAATAGCCGTGGAAGCTAAACCAAACATAAAAAAGGCAACGTAGAACAATAATAAAAATTAAAGGGCGAAGGTGCAAAAATATACATGGTAAATTGTAAAAGGGGCACCCGGCACCCTGATAATTTTGAGGGTGCAAAAATATACAAGGTAAGCCAAAATGCCTATCAACTAGAAATAGGCAACAAAGCAAAATCACTAGAACTATAGAGGGCTAAAACTATGCTCATCTACTTGTAGTTCAACCTTCGGAAGATAATGACAGAGAAAAGATAAGACAGTGGACTAGCCTTACCTGATATTGCCAAAGGAAAGTCATTACAGTTCTGCTCACAATCAATTAAAAGCATTTTAGCTAGTCTGCCAGAAAGCAACCATGAACCACTGGAAAGGATATAAATCATATGATTACTAGATGTTATTTGACAATATATAAAATGACATGCAATACTAAGCCATAAAAGTCCATGACTTAGGAGTTCATCTAAAGACAGGGTGAAGGAAAAAAACTGTTGGGATGGGGAATTATATGAATTCATCATGTTTAAATGCTAATAAGCCATGAATCCATGACAATACATGTTAGGAGTTCATCTCAAAGACCAGGTGGAGGATAAAAATGTTGGGATAGGGGAATATATAAATTCATGAAGTTTAAAACGCAAGGAATATCAGTAATGAAGTTTCTGCCATTCAAAAATTCCATTGTTTGGATGCCTAAACATTACAGATCAATTCGCTTTATTTTTGTATATTTCATAGCTGTGCAATGTCAAGGTTTAATACAGGGCATAGCCCCAGGGTCTGGAGCCCAGGGGTTTCAGGTCAAGTTAGGAGAAATGAATGTGGTTGTTGCAGGTTTGGCCAACAGTAAGGAATTGAAAGAAAAATGTGAAAAACATTTAAATTCTTTATTTTCAACATATAAAATAAAAGTTCCATGGTAAATAATTTGGAAAATGTAAAGTTAATTGACTAAATAACCACAAAAAATAGCTGTTTGAGTAATTGAAATACTCAATACAATCCCCCCCCCCCCCCGCCAAAAAAAAATCTCTCCTAGATTACTTCATCCAAATGCATGCTAATGTCAAATATATTTGCATTTAGAGCAGTTTTTACCTTGACAAAGCATTATTTCCTCCACTGAAAACAGTTGTCTGCAAAGCCATGTCAAATATATTTGCATTTAGAGCAATTGCCGTGACACTAGAGGGAGAACTGGATATAAAGAAAACAAAGAAAGTAAGCATTTACCCAATAGTGAATTGTTTCTTCAGAACAATGAACGGTACTGAAACAAGTATAAATATAGAAAAGTCTCAAGGAAGCAGTACATCAAACCACCCAATAAAACAGCACATTTTTTTCTTAACGCAGATGAATCAACCAAATGAATAAAAGTGTTGCACACACAAATTTTACTATGAAAAATCCACAGAAAAGAGTTAATTACCAAATTAACATCTTTTCCAAAATCTTTATGCCTTTTGACATCAGTGCTGCACCATAGGAATTCAGAGATGGATTCTTGATAAGATTGCATATAATCTCAATCACCCTATCAAAACAAGGAGGAAAAAACTCAAATAATAAATGGGCAAGGGATATCAAAAAAAGAAATATGATAATGGATTATCAATGGGTAACAGAGAAATCTTACCAGACATTCTTTTCCCGCTCGTTCCAGCTGACAGCATGAAAATGTGTAGAGTAGCTGACATTCATCAACTCAAAACAGACGGCCTGTGCACAGAAAGAGAATCTGTAAGGAAGAAAGGGATAAAATCTTGATCCTACAATAACATTAGTCATGAACCCATTTATTAATACATGTTTAAGAGCAGTTTCCCATATCATACTTTGGGGTCTAAGACCCCCTAAGTTGCAACAGGCTCCATAACAAAGCAAAACAGAACATTACGACAAAAAGCAAAACCTTCTATCCCCATGCTAAAATGAACAAAATACAGTTTCAACTCGATAAGTGTAGTGATCAGTACATAGCTAATGAAAACAGTATTGCACCATGAAGCACCACCACCAACAACAAGAACAACAACGAAACCTTATCCCACTACGAAAAACAGTATTGACCATGAGGCACCAAGGACAAATATTTAATTTTGTGTATTTGCTAAATTTATTAGAAAACAGCCAGGGTATAAAACCAACTATAGAAGCATACCTGGTAGTACATCAAATAAGGAACAACGATGGGCACAAGTGACAAACAAAACTTACAGTGTTAAAGGAAACCAATCTACTGAGCAGGTCAAGAGTCAAAAGAACTTCCTCCTTGCCATTCAAAAATACCTCTTGGGCTAAACGTAGGAGTAAAAGAGATACTCCTGATGTTGCATACTACAAAATAAATTATGGCATCAATATTTTTTTAAGAAAAAACTAGAAAGAAGGCACAATCACTGAATTGAGGCCAAATTGATGGGACACAAAAAAATACACATTTAATAACTTAACAAAGATAAAAACCGGATTAAGACACAAGATATAGACCTAATCTTCCTTATTTGTATATTCAATTTTAATCCAATTCTTATCCTAAAAAGGGAGAAAGCAATTCTAAGCAACTATTGCCAGCTAATTGATAAATGGAAGGTGAATCATCATATATTACATAAAAATATTAAAGAATGAAATTTTTCTAAAAGGTGAATCTTGCAAGACACAAGGAAATTCAATCCCATCAAGTGTGAGATCAAACACATGTTAACCTTGAATTTTTTAGGTATATTCTTTTGAAATAAAACTGCACGGTTGGGTTGGGTTGGATAAACAGGTCATCTTCGATTGAGAGAGATAAAAGGACACCCCTAAAACCCTTTAAGTAAACTGTGATTTATACACACATAGTAAGTTCAATTGACGAAAGGGTAGGACTTCGACCATCTTGGCAAGTGTTTTATTCCTAGGGGTACCACTTAGTTGTAATTCTAGTCGTGGCGTTTGGGGAGACATCTCCATAGCTAAGTTAAGTTGAGTGAAACCTACCTATATGGATAGAAAAATGGCTTACTTATCATGCTCCAGAGCCCATAGGGTCGGGCCTCAACGAATCATGAGTTAGGAAAACTCTGATTCAAACTGTTTTGGTCCTCAAAATATAAAAATGAAAATCATATTTACAGAAAATACAAAAATAATACATCCAAAAAAAATTATTCAGATGAAAGGATATTCCAATAAAAAGAATTATATTTGATATCAGATGGTACAGATTTAGGGATGATGGAAGATTATTAGGATGAATATTCATGGAATTATACTTGAGAGTGGAGATCAACAGAAGAAATAAACGAGATCACATTTAGGTTCATTAAATGAATAACAGCAAGTAGCAACTATCAGAAATACTATGCCATATTTACCAACATTTATCCAACTAGGAATTTAGAGACTTAGCCACCATGCCTTTGGCTACACGTAAAACTTAAGGTGACTGCAGAAATACTAGAAAGACAAGCCAAAAATCAACCAAAAACTGTGACTGATTTTCATCCCACAAACGGGTGAGCTGCGAATCAAGCTCACAAAATAAACAATATAAGGACAACATGGATCAACTGGGAAATTTGCTCAAAAAATTAAAAAGTAACACCTTGGAAAATTTACATTTACAGAAGGAAGAGAGCATCACAACAACATTCAGAGACACACCTCCCATCGAACAAGGGCGGTATTGCCTCCAATAACTTTCAAGACATGTCCACGAGTTCCAGCAGGAATAAACAAACTTTCAATTCCAGGAACTTGCACTGGTTGTTTTGACTCGACCATATGAGAGACGTCTGCCAGTGAGTCGTTACTAATCTCAAACATGGTTGATACACCAATGGACCGATCTAGGAAGTTATACCTGTTGAATAAGAGGTTTCTTAGGATACAAACAGCGAAGTAAAGGAACTAGGTATTATTTGGATTCTGATATGGTTCTATCCACCCCAAAAGCATTATTAAGTAGTAGATCAAGATAATATTCAAGCAGATATGAATCACGCATCGCTTTCACTTGATAGCATACAAAGGCATCGTCAACAAGTTAAACAGAGTCTTAGATTATGAATAATAATTTGGACGAATATGAGAAGATATCTGAAAGAAACTTATAGGATAAAATCTTTCTAGCTTTTATATATTTTATCATTTTATATTTTTACTTTTGCATGTTGTTAGTTAATCATCACTTATTCAATTGTTACACTTTGATAGAATACTGTGGAAATAGGGTTTAGGGATATTAGGAAAAAAAAATATTTATTTAGGTCATTTATTTAAATTATATTTTCTTATTTGTTTAGTACTTACTTTTAGGATTAGTTCTAGATTATTTATTAAATATATTATTTGATATAGTTTGTTAGGGATATCTTCTATTGTATTAATTAGCCACAAATTAGGGATATGTTATTTTTAATTAACAGCAGGGAATATTCCTATAGTTGGCCTCGATTTGACAAATTACATATACTTCAAAAGATCATTAAAAAAGCCTTCATTTGATCAGTTTATATTACTCCAGTACGTGAGATAACAGAAAAACTCATAAATAAATTACTTACACACATTCTGCAGGCCATGTTCCCTCACAAAGGGAAGACAAGAGTTGCACAAGTTCTACCGTCTGGAAAGGGAACTCACTCCCCAGGTTGCATAGAAGACACCGAATTGGACCATCAATAAAACTCTTCTTGTCCCAAAACTGAGTGCAAAGTGATTCCTACAAGTTAAAAAGCACAACTCTCCTATCAATAAATGTTTTCCAATAGAGATCATGACACTAAAGCAATGAACAACCAGCACGACAATAATCAAACATGCAAACCTCTCCTCGATAAATCTTGCAAAGAATATCCAGTATCAAAATTGGGTTGCTGTCATCTGCCTGTCCTTCGTGGAAATAGACATATGAGAACGCCATTCATAAACAAAGTGAATTAAAAATTTCAGCTATCTTACCTGAATGTTGACTTCATAAGATGCAATAAATGCTGATAATAATGTTCTTAAAACACTTCGATATCCAGAAACAGGACCCTGGGTAGAAGAGAAAAAACAGTTAATGCAAAAGAGTTTCAAAGGAAAAACTCATATACAAACATAATTTATAGTCCATGCTATCAAATATTGTACAAGTACAAACATGAGAGTAAAAATTGCATTCTTCAAACTGAGTATAAAGTCCAGCCTATTTGAAAGCTTAATGACAAACGAGGAATCAGTCAAGGTTTAATGACAAACACAATAGAGGTTTGTTAGATGTTAGGATAAAAAGACATAAGGGCCTTCCATTGGCAGGGTTATGCTTTTGTGCAAAAGTGATTCTTAACACATTAGATCTTCTATGATCATGTAATTGGAGAATCCAAAGCCTGACAGCCCCATCTAGATAATTAAATGAAATTTTGGAACAATATATTGAGATTTTTCTTTACCCATATACAAGCTCAAATGGCTGTGATGTGGTGTAGACTGTAGAGTATATACAGAACCAACAACAAAGTTTTATCCCAACTAGGTGGGTCAGCTACATGGATCACACGACACCATTATGCTCTATCAATAGTCATGGTTGGCGATATATGATTATATGATTGACCATAAGATCTGGAGGGAGTAAAGTATATATTATAATAAAATTATTCATGACCTATAGATATCAACTTAAGCTTTTGTGCTAAAATGATTCTCAGAGAACCTCATCCACAATAGCTTATTTTAAATAAACTCATCCACAATAGCTATTGATGCAACATGAGAATGACTCACATCATACTCCCTCAGTATGTCGCACTCAAAAATTTCAAGACAGTAACTAAATGATGCAGCATCAAATGCCTGTCGAACATAACCGACATGATCAATCTCCTGGAAGAAAATGGAAACAAGGATGAGCTATGCAATATAAATGAATTCACAAGTAAAAACAATTTAATTTTGTATCTAGACCACATACCATTAGGTCATTTTTTCCATCTTTTCCAGGAAGTGTCAATAGCAGATAAAGAAATGCTGCCCATGCTAGAAATAAGGGCCCAGCTTCTTTCGTTTCAAAAACATTGAAAGTAGAAACTAATGCATCCATCTCTTGGACATCAATCAATGAAAAACTAGATGCACCATTCCTGAGAAACAACAAAACAAATTTTGCAATACTTAGCAACATACTCCCTCCGTTCCTAAATATAAGAGCACTTTGACTTTTTGGAGAATCCTAAGAAAGCAAAATATGGTAATTAAAAATTGATTTTCCTCAATTTTTTCACTAAACTAGTTTATTTGACTTATGAACTTACATGTGATCTAATAATATTTAAAATATGTTATGATTAAATTGTTCATTTTGCTTTCTTAGGATTCTCCAAAAAAGTCAAAGTGCTCTTATATTTAGGAACGGAGGGAGTATTAAGTAACAAAAGTATAATACTGCTGTAAATTGAGAGCAGCCCATCCACAAGAGGGTATAAGCATTAATAGGTAAATCAGAAGGCACCTTAATCCCACATTTCTTAATAGGTGATGCCGCTATAAACATTCAAGGAAATTCCTTACATTCAAGGCTGAACGTAGTCATTTACAACAAAAATAGCAGTTGCAAGGACCATAGATAATTTGACTTATCGGAAAATTCAAACAATTCTAACCACAAATGACAAACATAAACCAACATTTGTTTTTTGGATAATGGCAGTTAATCACCAAAGGAATGCACAATATTGTTATTCTGGACATCCTAGAAGGAACCCCAGAAAAGAAAATTAAAAGGTGATATTTTGATGTATTTTAATTAAATATATTAGTAGGAGGAAACGTTCACTTTCATTAGCATGGAAAAATGGAAAAAATAAGGAAGCCAAAGCCAAACATCAACAATTAAAACAATTGAAACTGAAAGTATTCTGTCCTATAAGGTGGTATTTGTTTCAATCCAAGAATAAGCCACATTCAGATTTAGCAGTAAACAACTCACTACAGTAGAAAGAAGACCTTGATATTAGTTAGTACATTAGTATGTGCATGCAATGGCCAATGCCCAAGTACAATAGATAATTATCGCCCCGATGAAGATAACCCTAATCAGAGATTGAGAGCAACTAACTCAATATCATTTTGAACAAAGAATTAATTAAAATCTATATAATGATAAAATTATGGTCGATATCCTTTGGCTAGACCAACTGTCTCACAACATTTTCCTTTCCTAACTTCAAAAGATGAAAAAAATAAAGCCAGCCTATACCTGTAAGGTGTTTCATCATGAACCATCTGAAGAAGATTTTCCAAGTCTAGAGTTTCTATCAGGATAAGTAGCAGTTGAACTTTAGCATGATATGCCTGTTGTCGGGCTTCTGACGTTATTGCAAGCTTTTTGAAGTTATAGTGACCAGAAATGATTCCCTAGAACCATGATTTTTTTGAGCAAGGGTTAGACCTATCATAGTGTCAAAAAAGTAGCAGTATAAGTAAAACAATGCATACCTTGTAGATATTACATAACTTCTTCCACTTTTCACCACTACAAGAACAAAATGAGTCATAATACGCAAGGAAGAGAAGGTCCAGAACTAAGTTGTCTTCAATTAGAGTCTCCTCGGCCCATAGAGTGAAAATATCAACATCCTTCCAAGCATTTCACGATTGACATATATTATAATATTAACAATTATAAATAAAAATTTAAAGGCAAACTGGAACATTTATGACAAGCAGAATCCAACAAGAATATAGATCCTACATCTTATATGCCCATAGCAAACCAATAGCAACAAGAGAAAATAGTTCAACAAGAATCTGGAATAAATAATTTGTAAACTTGTCTTATTTTTAAAATAATACATCCAAGTGAAAAAAGTTATCCTCATGTATAATGCATGAGTGATTCTTCATACAATCACGCGGAATTCAAGGGCAATTTGCGCTTGTATTGTATCAGGATTGTTGTCAAAAGAGATGTAGTTAGTCAGGAACTAAGAAATTAGAAATCGTATGACCAACTCAATAAGCTAAACCCAGATATGAAGCTCTCAACTTAAATGGTGGTTTGACACATTCATAAGTATTAATATAGGTAGTTAAGCACAAAAGTCTCAATAAGGAAAGCTTTACATTGGATCATCAAAATCTTTTCTCTCTTTTTGCAGGTACCACACTGCTTGCAGCTTCACTATCAGAAAGGAAGTTTGTCCAAATCTCGGACTTTTCAGATCTCACAGTCAGTGAGGCAATGTCATTAAGATTCATCTTTTTACCTTAACAGGCACTTTCTTAATGTTTTCATTTCTACTTCAAATACAGGCCATAAGTTTTTGAAAAACTTTTGTGATTGGAATCCTCCAAGTAAACTTCAGTTTTAAAGCAATAGACTAAGAGACTTATTAGAAAAAACTCAGCTATAGCAGTAATAGACATCATGTAGAATTGGCACTCGAATAAACAATGGTTTCTTGTTACTTCTTTCTCTATTGATTCCAATGCATGGTAAACCTGCCAGAAAATCAAACATACCATTTGTTCTGGATAGCCTAAAAGCAAAAGATCCTGAAACAAAGATATTAATTTGTTTTCCAGTCCATCTTGAAACAACATTTCTGCCTCCTCTCTAATAGCATGTTCTTTAGAGCCTGGTCCAATATATACTGCGAAAAAAAATCATATGCAGTATCAGCACAGAAACCAAAAAGATAAGACAAAGAGGTTTTTCATCAAACCATAAACCAACAGCAAACGTGTTTGTATGCACTTACTGGCATGCATGAGAATCCACCTGATGCATTTCAGCAAGCACTGTCTCTCCTTATAATATTCAATCACTATCTTCACAACAAGAAGGGAAAAGAAATTGATTAACATCAAGTAAAAAAAAACAAATTAAAATTTTGCATCATAAAATCCAAAATTTAGCAGAAACTTTATTATGGTAGTTATAATCAAAATATAGCCAGAGGATTGAGGCACCGATCAACTAACCATGTGAAGAGATTCTTGAGGCATGGAATCAACTGCTACATTATTATGTTTAAACGATCTTTCAGCAAGAATATACGACTGAACTTCATCTAATTGCTGAAACATAAAGAGAATCGCCCTCATAATCCTAGTGAGAATAACTCCACACATCATTCTTCTCAATTAAACGTTTCACTCACAAATGCGATAACTTAGGACTCACCAGGCAGGAGCTGATTTTCAAAGCTGTGTGTTTCAAATGAGGTTGTATAGTAAGCTGATGAGATCCGATGTGGAGTTTATTGGAATGAAGAGCCTCCTTTGATTTCTCATTTGGTGGCTTGAAGCGCGAAACAGAATCCACCAACCACGAATGATTGTCCTTCAACTTCTTCACCTAGAAAATATAATCCACATGATCATAAGCCACATGTACAAGTAGAGATATGTAGATAGAGAGGGAGTGAGAGAGGGTACCAAATTGGGAGGGAGGTCTGAGGAGAGAGGGGAGGTCTCGAGCTGAGAGAGGAGGAGAGTGAAGGAGTCCCACCAGAGAGAAGCGTCGAGGGATTTAGCATCCGCCATTGGAGAGCTAAAACCCTAGCTCGCAAGGGTGGTGGAAAGGCTTTGATATTTGATTTTTGTGTTTTTCGCGCTTTTCTGTGGGAACTGCCTCAATGCAAGCCACACGGTAAAATCTCTTCGCTTACTGTCTTCTCTCTTAAATATCACTAGATTAATTTTATATTCTAGATTTTCAAAAAAAGAAAATCAAAGTCATCTTATAATTACTCCTTTAATCCTAATATAAGAGTCAGCCGCCACAAAAATGTTTTTTAAGAAAACATTTGAATGTTAGTTGGGTTTTTGGAGATAATGCTACTTTTTCAATATTACTCATATGTATCATGATATTTTTAAGAGAGAAAACTACATAAACATTAATAAATATAAAAGAGAATTAGGGGTAAAATAGGAAAAACATATTAAATGATGAGAGAATGTGAGATGAGATCTTATATTATGAATCAAAATCATTAAAAATTTTTGTTCTTATATTAGGGACCGGAGTGAGTAGTACTTTTAACTTTTAACGGGTTTCACTTTGAAGTGGCCCTCTATTTAAGTAGCCGTAAAAATCTCTTTGCTGATAGTAACTACTATAGCTTTGAATTGGTTTTAATTTCTCTGATGAGTAGTGAAATCGGTCAATTTTTTGTTACTTTTTCTAATGAATAGTGGAAATGGTTTGATTTTTTGGGTTTTCGCCATCAATGTTTATTCCTTGAAGTTAGGGGCATTGTCATTATAAATGAGTTACTTATTGGAAGAGGACCGGGGAGGATGGCAAAAATGAAGTTGCTTTTGACAACTCTGTTGTCACATAAATAAACATATTTAAATGGTTTGATAATATTCATTAGAGACGAAAAAATAAAAATTTTGAAAGGGTTGAGCAATCATTGTATCTTGGGAATCCCTCTAAATAAACGGGACAACTCTACTTATGAGAGCAACACTCTTACTCCTCAAGTCCGGATTAGTTAGTTGTCAATATGCAACGAATTATCGGGTGGTGTTCAATAAAAAAAGTTGAGTAGTTTAACATTCGTTAAATATATGCATCAGTTTTATAAAATTTCATGTGTATTTTTCATAACCTTTCCTGATGACATGTTATCTAAGTTTGTTTTACCATCATGACAATTTTAAGCAATTTTGAAAACTTGATGAATACTTGCATTGCATTCAATAAAACTATATGGGTGATGGCTCCCATTGGGAAGCACTTTCACGCGCGTGGTTAAACATTGTCCAGTGTATCTATAGTTGAGACTTTGGGCCTTATCCACGGGCTAAGCTAGGAATAAGCATAGAAAAAAAAAACGACTTAGGTTTGTAAAAAAGTGAATTCTAGATTAAAAAATGTTAAAAGCTGCTAGCCGCTTTTAAAGTGGGTTGGGTTGGACTAGTCCAAAATCCCAACTTTACATGTAGAATTTGGATTTCAAGTCTTGTTGAGTGATAAAATGTACAAGTAAAAGTGGGTTGGGTCATAAAAAGTGAACATGAATTTAAACGAACTAAAAGTGAGTCGCCCCTCTTTTAAAGTGGTGTTAGGCTGGCTCATGTGAATTGGGTTGGCCCAATCCCAACTTTAAATGTATTTCAATGTAAATTTAAGCTTTTACAAATTAAAAGAAAAACTTGTTGACACGTGTACTTAAAAAATTTAGGTGAACATATTCATAATAGAGTTCTTAGTGGAGACTGGAGAGGTATGTACGTTAATAAGATTTAAACCAATATCATGTGAGGTTGCTGGTCAACTTCTTACATAGGATTAATTATTAATATTTCCAATAGATTCCTTTACTATACATATACTACATCTCCTCTTAATTAAAATTGCAATAGATTCCTTCAAGGTAGATGACCACTTTAATTTTTTCTCTTGAGAAATTAAAATTGCAAATTCAATCGTTTAACTTTAAAATGTCTATAATTATCTTTTTTCTCAAAAGTAAAAACAAACAGTATATTCCACTCATAAACTAATCTGCGATTTAATTACTTATATCATGTGTTATAATTTAGTGGTCTAATTTATTTCCTTAATTTCCTAAAAAAAATATATTCAGGAAGAACATATTTATATTCAGGAGACGAGATGCAGTAATTTCCAACAACAAGACGAGATGCTGTAATTTCCAGCAACAAAGGAAAAAGCCTATAGTTATCACTCCTCATCTACGTTGAAGGTATCCATTCACCGGTACTTCAAATCAACTGAACCTAGTGACCAAAAAAATCTACTGAACTTACTTTCGGCTACATGCACATTTATTCTTTTGTGGTCCCCCTCTAATCTTCTAGAGTAAACTCTTTGGCTATGTGATGGACATAAATTAGAGTTTCATATAATGGAATAGATATCTAAAGCATTTTGCCAGCACAGATACAGACAGAAAAAGTAACCAACGATGGCATGCAGAGTAGGATAATGCAATACTAACCAAAACAAAACAAAAAAACTAGAAAATGGGAATAACATTGAAAATATGAAAATGCCAAATTTTTCCCTCACCATTTCCAACACCATCATTCTGCATTCAAATAAGAATAATCAAATACATATACAGAAAAACTCCTTCAACATGACCAACAACAACCACTCACACATTTATCAACAATAAATACTTCTTCAAATTTCACTATCACTTCCATTTTCATCTCTACATTCACTCTTGGAGTTTCTACCCACATTCTCTATACCCTCATAGGTTTTATTATTCTACAACAACATTCTTAGATCTCTTATGATAAGTAAAGCAAAATGCAGTAAGAAATCATGCACGTGATCAATCGGTTTCTAACTTGAGAAATTCCTTCCCATAATTGGATGCTTGCACAATAAGTCAACAAAATTAACCAGTAATTTTTATGAACTTATTGTACTACTGCACGCAGTTCTAGTCTATGCATGATGAGGAGGCCATTTTCCATACTTAGGATGATGGAAATGCTTTGCAGGGATCTTAGGGAGTGGGGGAAGCTTAGAAAGTGGCTTCTTCTTGTAGGGAGGCAACTTTGGGAAAGGAGGAAGATGCTTAAAATAAGGATGCTTGTGAACTGGAAAATGTGGATGAGGAGGAAATGGCTTCTTAGGAAAAGGATGAGGCTTGAAAAATGGTGGAATAGGAGGAAGTGGCTTTTTGAAAAATGGATGTGGCTTATGGAAGAATGGAATTGGAGGTGGACAAGGCTTCTTAAATATTGGCACTGGTGGAGGAAAAGGCTTCTTATATTCTGGTGCTGGTGGAGGCTCCACATAAACAGGCACAGGTGGAGGCTTCTCAACTACTGGAGGAGTAGGCTTGTATATTGGCACAGGTGGAGGTTTCTCAACTACAGGAGGAGGCTTGTATATTGGAACTGGTGGAGGAGGCTTCTCAACCACAGGAGGAGGACAAGGCTTCTTATATACTGGCACTGGTGCAGGCTTGTATATTGGCACAGGTGGAGGTTTCTCAACCACAGGAGGAGGCTTGTATATTGGAACTGGTGGAGGAGGCTTCTCAACCACAGGAGGAGGACAAGGCTTCTTATATACTGGCACTGGTGCAGGCTTGTATATTGGCACAGGTGGAGGTTTCTCAACCACAGGAGGAGGCTTGTATATTGGAACTGGTGGAGTAGGTTTTTCAACTACAGGAGGAGGACAAGGCTTCTTGTATATTGGCACTGGTGGAGGCTTATAAACTGGCACTGGTGGAGGCTTTTCAATTACAGGAGGAGGTTTGAAAACTGGCACTGGTGGGGACTTTTCAACTACAGGAGGAGGTTTGTAAACTGGCACTGGTGGAGACTTTTCAACTACAGGAGGAGGTTTGTATACTGGAACTGGTGGTTCAACTACAGGAGGAGGTTTGTATACTGGAACTGGTGGTTCAACTACAGGAGGAGGTTTGTATACTGGCACTGGTGGAGGCTTTTCAAATATAGGAGGAGGACAAGGCTTCTTGTAAATAGGAGGGAAGACTTTTGGGGGTAGAGGTGGGAAGATCTTTGGAGGAAAAGGTGGGAAAACTTTATGATGAGGGAAGGGGTAAGGTTTTGGAGGTAGAGGTGGTAGTTTAGGTAGAGGAGGGAAGTTGTAGGAAGGCCAAAAGAATTTTGAAGTGCAAGTCACTGATGAGAACTTGACTGTTCCATGTGGCCTTAGGATTTGCTTGCCATTTTCAGAGTTGACCACAATTTTTGAGTTCTTCAAACCATCATGTGCAGCACATGGAGCAGATGAAGCACTGTGAAGCTGAGCATAACATTCTTCTTTCAATTTACCATCTTTTAATATCTCTTGTGGAAGTGACACTTTAAAGTTTCCCTTCTCGTCAAGCTCACCAGACCCTTTTGTTTTGAAGTGTCCATCCTCTGATTTACAATCTATAGTCACATGTAGCCCTGCACCAAAAAAAATTATGATATATGCATTTAACTAAAATTGCTTGACTCCGTTTTTAAGACAGGCTATTGGTAATCTCATACAAAAGTCACTTTCTGTTACTCTCTTCTAGTACATGGACTAGCACATGATTATTATAAAACTGAAAATGATGCAACTTAGGTAACTCGACCAATTTGATTGTGACTATCGTTTCTTTTTTCTTATCTTGTGATCTTGCAAAGTCATTTATTTGATCAAAAGTTGGAGAAGTAACGCCAGAAGTCTGAAAGTAGCTCCAACAAGATGGTGAAAATCTTAATGAAGCTCAAAAGTAAAAAAAAAAAACATTAAATTAAAAAGGATTTTTTTTTGAAAAAAAAAGACAATATACC
The DNA here is from genome assembly GCA_029929735.1 of Mimosa pudica. Taxonomy (NCBI): domain Eukaryota; kingdom Viridiplantae; phylum Streptophyta; class Magnoliopsida; order Fabales; family Fabaceae; genus Mimosa; species Mimosa pudica. Next base: position 13,247,989 of record JAKELP010000002.1, read on the forward strand.
AGAGAAAGCATGGCTGGTCTTAATGTTATTCTGATTGCAGTCTGCACATTCTCCTACCCCAACAACTTGAACTACTGTCCTTTGCTCTCCATAGCAAATGTCTGTCACCACAGAAATTAGAGACAGCCAGAAGCAGATAATAACTGCTCCGTGGCTAAAACTTAAGTTCTGCATCAGAAGCAAATAGGTACACTTCGCTTCCCAAGAAAATTTGATGAGTGTCACTGAAGACTCATTGGCTCAATATATAATGCTTTTTGAAAGTCTCGCCGACACTGAAATTAAGAGGCTCACATGATGCTAGGGACCGCCATGGATGACTTAAAATGCTTTGCTTTGCAGAGAGAAAAAGACATTAACGTGGTCACTGTGGCTTTTGCTCATACCAAACTGGCATTATCTCTTTCAATTCAATGCTTTGTTCAACTCTCAACCACACAGATCTAAACGATTTAGCTTTGTGTGTGTGCATTTCACATCTGTCTCAAACCTACTTCATAGCTTCTAATAAATGCTATTCATATTTTAGGCAACAAATGGTTGTTTTATTAAGCCTGATCTGATTATTCTCACATTCAGATTTTGGGGACACAGCTTAAAAGCAAGAGAATTTTACTGCACCTCCTGCCATGCACCATTGCTAGCCTCTGGTTCCACGTGAACCCACTTGCATGCATCTACCAACTATATTTCTCGTACCACACGATCTGGTCAGACTGTGAATAACTTGTCTTTAATCACATAAAAGAAATGAAATACTCCATCCGGTCCCTAATATAAGAGTTAACCGCTAAAAAAAAGTTTTTTAAGAAAACATGTGAGTGTTAGTTGGGTGTCTGGATTTAATGCTTCTTTTTCAATATTGCTCATATTTATTATGATACTTTTAAGAGAGAGAAATACATGAACATTAATAAATATGAAAGAGAAATAGGGGTAAAGTAGGAAAAAACGCATTGAATAGGGAGAGAATGTGAGACGAGCTCTTATATTAGCGACCAAAATCATTCAAATTTTGAGCTCTTATATTAGGATTGGAGGGAGTAGTAATTAGTTACTTACACTTCCCCCTAAAAGTTGCAACGACTTACTAGAAATAGTAGTTCTTCTACCAATAAAACAGTTAGAAATATTAAATTTATCTTGAAATTCAAATATATTTTTTTTTTATTTATCTTACTCACTATACTAAGCTCTAATGATACTATTATACTATTGATTATTATTACTACTCCCCCTATCTTTTTTAAATAATGATAGTTTGGCATACATTAAAAAATATTTGACGCTTCTTGAAAATATATACTTAACACATTGTGAAAAAGATAAAAAAACTTTATTAGTTGGTGCTTATATACTTGTTTTGATCCATAATATGATAGGTTTCTAATTGACACAAACTGATAAATGGTAATTAATCATTTAAAGAGTGTAGAATTGATAAAATCTTCCTTATTTTACCCTTAATCTATTTTATATATATACTATAATCTCTCTATCTCCTCTCCCCCCTACATTTGTTACGTATTTTGAACAAAAACTAAAAAATGCAATACATGCATTTATTGTCCTATCAGCCTCGTATACAATATAGGTCTGACTATCCTTTTAGAAGACCTCTATGGAGAGAAGGGAGTCGTCAAAATAGTTTTGATAACGCCATTAAATTAAGAATACATACTATACCTTGATAATTCATTGGAATAAAAAAAATTGGAAAAAAAACTGAGGTGTTGGAGAAGAAATGTATCATCCTAATGGATCAAAAAAAAAAAAAAGAAATGTATCATCCTATAATTACTATAAGTACCTTGCAAGGGGAATTTGTAGTCCTAAACATAAATCATTTGTGGGATATTTGATTATATTTTATAATTTAACCTTTGTTTAAATTTTGTTGGAAAGTCATAAAAATGATAGAAGTGAAAATTATTTGTAAAGTCTGATCAAAAAAAGAAAATGATTTGTAAATGGGATGAAAAAGAAACTTAGACTTTCATTAAGGTAAATTAAGAAATTTTTATCAGTTTTTTTAATGCATTAATTGATTCGTGAAATGAGAATGATTTATAAGTAAGTCGTAATAAACAACAGAGTGATAATCACATAAAACTTTACAACGCCATCTGAACAACAATCAGTGGCAAACTCCAGTACAAGAAATGACAATAGGTTTACATTGCTTCCTTATTGAGACCTATATATAAAATATTATTACATCCCTTTCTTTTCACTACAGCAATTTTTTTAAAACATGTCTTTGAAAAAACATCGAATACTTCAAAAATTCATGCAAAAGTGACACATATATTCAAAATCATAAATTCTTTCTTTAATAGTTGTAAAATGTAATATACTTAAAGGAGTATACTAGCTACTTAATGTTGAAAATAAAGTGTTAAGTAATAAAATGTGAGAATTAGACTGTACAAGATATAATATGCTCTACATAATTTAATTGAAAATTAAAGGATGTATTTAAATAAAGAGACTTTCAAATCCTATAATTTAATTTAAGTAAATAAAAAATAATGTCCAAACCTATATGATTAGTTGGTTTAACTGGCGAAAGGGGTTACATACTTACATTCAACCATTTTATGAATGTTTGATTCTCGGGGAGGTTCATTAATTGTGTTTCTTGTTATGGTGTTTAGGGAGACATTTCCACAAATAAATGAAAAGTTGGCGAGACCTACATGTGTGGACAATTAAAATGGTATTAGTACCCACATGGATAGAGGGCATGGTAAATTATGTGTTAAGAGCATTGGCCTTTAGATTGATTGTATGCTCAATTCCTCTCCTAAAATTTGCTTATAAAAAAGGACTCCTAATGTCCAATATTTTCATATGCATGATCTCAAAATGTAATGATTCAAAGGGTTAGGATTTATACAAAATTAGGGGGGTTTTCTTGACCCGTGCTGCTTTCTGCCCCAACACAGCATTGACTGCAGTTGGTATGGCATCAAATTCTAGATCACCCCTTTCGTCATTACTGTATAAGGTGTTTGAAGATAATCCTAAGTTTATAAAGCCGCAAGCATCAAATTCCCAAGCACGTGCTATAGAAATTAAATATGATTTTGTGACATTATATTCTAATTAACTACTGCTGCGAAATGTTGTTGGCAATAATATTAGCAAACATGACGTGTTTAGATATTCCTAAACGGTTGCTCTCAGTCATCCTCCCACCTTGGTTATGTCCAATTATTAAATATTATAAATTATAAATCTTTTTTTTGGTGAAAATAAATTATAAATCTTTTAATAAATGTTCAACTACTCCTTTCAAATCATAACTCTAGAATCCTGGACACAAAGGTGTGTTAGCGACCTAAGAAATGGTATTGTTTTGGCTAAGTAAATTATCTATGTATAATTTTCAGGCGGGGAAATTTCAGTTTCATTTCAAAATCTTTAATTTGCAAAACACAGAAGGATTTTAATTGCACATTTGGAAAAAGAAGAATGGATGATTACTTTTTGGCAAAAAAAATTGAAATTTCTATCTATCATTCAATTTTAGTGTCAACAATATAGTATCTTTAGTGCGTGTAAAATGTAAACGACTATTTATCCTCAATAGTTGCAATGTAGAGTAGTAGTTTTATCTTTTTTTATACAGAGTAGTAGTTATTATGAGCCACACCCTTCGGTCCCTATAATAAAAGCTCAAAATTTGAATGATTTTTGTCCCTAATATAAGAGTTTATCTCATATTCTCTCATCATTTAATGTGTTTTTTCCTATTTTGCCCCTAACTTTCTTTCATATTTATTAATGTTTATGTATTTCTTTTTCTTAAAAGTATCATAATAAATATGGGCAATATTGAAAAAGAAGCATTAACTCCAGACACTCAACTAACATTCACATATCTTCTTAATAAACATTTTTTTGGCGGCTAACTCTTATATTAGAGACCAGAGGGAGTATATGCAAAAGTGTTTTAAACAGTAGTCATTTACGCGAACTAATTAAAGATATATTGGAGATAAACGAAACTCAATACTTTTTTATGCAAAAACTCAATACGTTTAATGACTAATAAATAATACTCCCTCCGTTCCTAAATATAAGATCACTTTGGGGAAGTGGATAAGTTCCTAAATATAATATCACTTTCTATTTTATCTCAAGTTTTGCACAAACTACCCTTATACTCCCTCTTTTCATTGAAAAGCCCTCCTCCTTTTAAAGTTAAGTAATTGAGAGGATTTTGGAAAGATCATGTAATTTTATTGTCTTCCTTAATCTCTCCAAATTAATCAAAGTGATCTTATATTTAGGAACGGAGGGAGTAACTACTTTGAAATTCTTAAATACTCCCTCCGTTCCTAAATATAAGATCACTTTGGTTAATTTGGGGAGATTAAGGAAGACAATAAAATTACATGATCTTCCCAAAATCCCCTCAATTACTTAACTTTAAAAGGAGGAGGGGTTTTCAATGAAAAAAGAGAGTATAAGGGTAGTTTGGGCAAAACTAGAGATAAAATAGGAAATGATCTTATATTTAGGAACTTATCCACTTCCCCAAAGTGATCTTATATTTAGGAACGGAAGGAGTAGATAATTTTATTTCCCTAAAATATTGGTGTTGTCTTTGTCACCGATAACAGTGAGACAATATATGGACTTGCCTCGCTATCACGTAAAGAAATGCATAATGCATGAATAATTGCCAACTCTACTCACTCTCTACACCTTGTAGGTACTAGTAAACATGGAGTGGTTTTTCAAGATTTAAAGCCAACCTTGCGGAGATAAATTTGTACAATTCTTCGCCTCATAAATAACAATTATAGCAGCATCATAAACAATAATGCTATAATCCTTCACAAATCAGTTAAAAAAAATCATTCACAAAAAATCCCTTACTTACTCGGTTAAGTATTCCATTATGCTTACCACATAAATGCGCGCACCTTTATTCTTATTCATGCCAAAGATTGAACTCAGGACTTTGAAGGTAGAGATATGTCTTATCTCACATTTTCTATTTTCTAACCATCAGATCACTAGTTCCTTTGCAAAAAAATGTATTTTTCACAAATACACCGATTTAGTCAGATCCGTGCACATGTCATGGAGAAATTTACGTCAATTTCAAGTCAAATCCTTTGTAATTGCAATTGAAAAGGCCAATAGAAGTTTCCAACATTGTAGTGACAGACATAAACCATATGACATTTAAATTGGGATATAATCATCTACAGTTTTACAATGAGAGAATTGAAATTCGAATATTTTTTGTCCATATGACTTTTACCATCCCTGTGGAGTTGACATATTATGATTTTTAATTTTTATTTCTATTCAATACATTCTTAGTGTTTTTTTAAAACAATCTAATGTTCTTGTTCTTATTCTTTGTTTTCTACCCAAAGCCATTCGACCTTTGTACATGAGTTGGGATTGTTTTAGTATATCATTTCTAATTGAATCTAAAACAGTTCTGGATCTTTTGTGATAAATAATTTATATAATTAGAAATTAGAATGATCAAGATCTGCAACAAGAAAAATAAAGGAAAATGAACACTGAAATATCAGCTAACATCAAAATCGCGATGATAATGAACCCATGTGTCCGCTTTCAATCCCAAGCCTACCACCATTTATTGGTGAAAGCAACAACAGCGTATTGTCAAAGGACAAATAACAATGCTTTCACTCAATTTTCCTTACCACATTATTTGTTGTCATCCAATATTTCAATAATCCTCGATAGATGGGATGGATAGAGAAGATTTTAAAAGGACCACGCAGGCAAATGCTAAACCTATCTCCTTTACTCTTATTGAGCTCATCTCAAATGCAAGTGGAGAATATCTGGACGCGTCATAGTGCCATGCCATACACAATTAGCAGACATGGATAGAAAGCATGACTATGTATATATTAACTTAAATAATAATATAATAATTTTTTTTACCAAAGATTAATACAATTTTTTATCCCTCAAATTTCAAACAAGCAATTTTAATTCTTCTAAATGTAAAATTGTTTAGGTTTTTATAAATTATAAAGATTAATATTTTAAATGAAAGGCCGACTTAGCCCACTAATAAGATCACTTGCAGTGGAGTTTGAAGTCATGGATTTAAATTAACATCTCTATATAAAAATAGGGGTAAAGCTATCTAGTATCCCCCTTCCCCAACACCCTACTGGCCCACCAAGTGGAGACTCGAATTGAGTTACTTTTTTTATAATATTTTATAAGAAGCATATTTTGAATTATCTAAACCTCTCGTTAAAATCGCAAGGACAAACTTCATAGACCAAATATTGTATCAACCCTTAACAAAACAATACAATATGGAGAGGTTCTATCCACATCTCCAACATGAGTAATATGAAATTTCATGCCTAGCTAGTAGTTACAAGATAAAAAAGATCAGAATATATATTTCCAGCCATGCAACCAAGCATAAACCACGGCAACACATGGGACAGAGACCAAAAATCCAATTTAATTTGCAAGAAGAGCAGAATCTAGATTGTATTAACAAGATATAACCACAAAAATCCGCCGGTTCACAAAAAACTGTATTTCTCCAGACTCATTCAACTCAGTTTCTCTTCTGGAAAAGCTAAACTTCAGAGGGGGAAATAAAGAAATGTCCTAAATATGTTAAAACAGAAAGGCAGCTTCTCTGCTTAAAGTTGTGCAAATTCTTAAGCCCTTTTAAACTCTTCAACCTAGTTGAACTACAGGATTCTGTACTCCATGATTGTCATGGGCGCATCAACTTGAGAAGAATTACTTATCTTTCTTCTTTGATTTGTTGTTTGAGATGGTATATGCAGTTCCCTGGGAGTAGACATGCAGCAGAAATAAAAGAGAGATTAAAAGCCAAATCCAAACTAAGATTAAATGGTCACAGGTTAAAGTATAAATAAATAATGAGAATGGTTGGACTTCATAAAAACTACATTTTACACCCCAAGAGAAAGGTTTGGTCACCACATCCACAACAATATACTACCTCCGGTCCTAAATATAAGACCTAGTTGACTTTTTTTTGAAGAGGTTAACGTTGTGAAATAGGCTATTAAATCATGACACATTTGATATATTTTTAGATTATCCATTAGTTTATAGGTAAAATAAACTAGTCTAAGGGAAAAAATTAGTTAAATCAATTTATAATTAACTTATTTTGCTTTTTTAGGATTTTCCAAAAAAGTCAACTAAGTCTTATATTTAGGACCGGAGGGAGTATCAATTATTAAACGTCCCAGTCCCATTGGAAAGACAATATTGTGTATAATCGATGCACGCACATATCTTGTGTTTTTTGTCACATTTAGAAAAAAGGTAAATTACTAAAATTATAATGAGGTCTTAGTTCAGGGAAAATGCAATTGCTTTCTTATTATGGGAATCAACTCAAGTAACCATGACATTAAATAGCGTTAACTGTCAAATACATAGCAAAACATCAAACCATAAACACACACCTGAAGCCATTCATCCATTGAGGTAGACCTGGTACCAACTTCAACTTTTGCGCCTTTCTTTGTTTTCTAAGACAATATTCATGTGCAAATATGAGAATTAAAAGGAGAAAGATGCAAATAAGTAGCTTTGAAAAAGAAAATGCTGCTCTGAGTTTGGACTATCTTATTAGCCGTTTTTTCAGCATCATATACGCAGGATGTCTGATAATGACTAACCTATGACACAGACACAGATACTAATGAAGAAACAGCCTTCAAAGGAGACATTATAATTTCAGGAGTAATGAATTTTTCCACTGCAAATAATTATGACGCCAAGAAAAATAACAGAAACATATAATTTCTTCAAATTTGAAAGTTATACTTTTTCATTCATTTTACTTCTACATCATCTTTCATCTTTCTAGTAAAACATTTCATGGTAGCAGAATACTGAATTAATAGAAAGAGCATAATGAAACTTAATAATAAAAGTTAAAAACAGATTTGGTTCAGCAAGATTCAATCCATTCAAGGAAATTACATCAAAAATAAAACTGCAGTACCTTGGATGCATTTTGAGCTTGACCATAAATCCATAGCACAAAAAGGACAAGAAGCGCAATTCCAAGAGTAACCAGAAAAACGGATTCCATGCTAAAAATACTGCTAGCATCAACAACTTCAATAGTACCATTATAAAATGTGCTTTGGTATGGATGCTGGTCAATTTCATATACAATAGTTCCCACAAGATCAAAAGTTCCAGGCTGCATAGGAAATCAAATAATAGGGATGTTAACAATGATCTTTTATAAACATTAATGACTTTGAAATTAGATGCATTAGATTTCCAAAACAATGGGTTACCTGCAAGAATTGGCTCACAGCAAATGTATATGGGAAAGTACCCTGCGCTGAAGCTGGCACAGAGGCATAATTAAAAATCTGCAATTAAAACACAAGCTACCATTACTAAAACAGCCAAACTAGCATAGTTTCAAAAGCCCTAATTCCTTCAGAACAAGCATGTGCTACACTATACCAGAGTTATCCATCCAACACATTTCATACTTTCAGGTGGATTTGTAAATCTAAGTTTAATTTAGCAATGTCTATTCGATTGAAGAGCGACAACTGCTCTCTGAATGAAAAGGATAGGATAGAATTTATATTAATGAACACGTCATGAAGCCCATTTTCTACACTCAACCCAGTTCCTGTTAGCAGTGTCATGTTTACAAAATTGATGCCCAAATATGCTTTGCAGCACATTTTTAAGCTTTGTCTTATGAATATAATGCTATTCCATATGTTCCCCATCATGACACGGGCCAAAAGATAGGGACCAGAGATTAAATCTATGACAGGACAGGTAACAAGTTTACAACAATGGATTAAACATATGCACCATCATAACTCTTGAACATAGATGACAAAAGAAAAGGGGAGAATAAATTTGACATTCGACATGTAATTATTACCTGAGCAGTAAGATTTTGAACAACATAGTGATGATTATATGGGAAGTGAACACTAGCCTTAATGGCAGCAATCTTCACGTTTGCCTCTCCTGTTTCCAGTCCATACAATGAATTAAATCAGGTAACTTGTCAAGATTTTAATCCTCCTTTTATTTTGAACATGGTGTAACCAAGGAAGTAGTGAGCAAATAACGTAACACAGCACCAGGATAAAGACATGTTCAAAGAACAAGAAGATAAAAATGAATGACTTTATAGTTGATCAGTGATTGGCTACCAGTACAAATGTTATCTATCATATTACCAGAACGTAAAATTGCAGGGCAAAATATAAAAACTGAGCATCAAGATTATCCAATTACCATCATTTTTCACACCAACGAGCAAGTCTATCTCTTCTCCAGCTGGAACCACTAAATCACACAAACAATTAAGGTCACATCCTCTCAACAAAAAAGAAACCCATTATGAATCCTAATTCTGGACACTAGTACACCATGCACTTACATTTTGCAGCATTCTTTGGGAATACACAGAATGTCTCAATTCCTGGAGCAGATGAATAGCTCTCATCACCAAAATCTTGAGCATTCTGATCAACCATGCCAACATCACTTACATCTTCAGTGGTCCCAACAGCCTCATCTGAATCTAACTGACACCTAGCAACTGTGAAGCAAAAACAACACATTTTTCACACATTTGTCAAAACTTGTAACAAAACAAGTTTATCCATTAAAATTTCAAATTTATCTCATTTCTTCATGGTAAAAGCAAAGGGCCAACTTGACTCAATGGTAAGCTCGTTTGCCATAGTATCTTACGCCACGGGTTTAAATCAACCTCTTTGCATAGCAGAGTAAGACTGCCTAATAAATTTTCTTCCCCAGAACTGGGTTGACCCTTTATGTAAAAGCAACTTAAACAGGACAACATTTAAGACTCAAAGACAGGCCCTACCCAGAACATATCAAATCTTAAAAAGCAAAAAGCAGATGAAAGAATAAAAAGTCAACTAGAAAATAAAGCAGTTGACCCAAAACATGAAACCAAACCAGAGATAAAAACAATCAGTGAAATTCAACCAATCATGCAGATCATTGAGATCATGAAATGCATGCAACAAGTAGATCCTAGATGAATCAAATTGAATAAGATAAAAGAAGCAAATGTATGATGTGGATGTAGAATGTGAGTGGAGGAGACCTTGGAGGAGAGGGGAAGCGAGTAATAACAGAGAGAGGCAAAAGATGAAAACTTTATTGAGGGAAGGCATGGCCAAGTGTAAAAGGGTTGGTGGGGTCCAATGATTTTTAAGGGAAGGGTGATATTCCGGCTTCACACGAGAGAATGAACACCGGAGAAGACTGAGTTTTTTGCAAAGGAGATGGAGCTACAGATGTAAAGTCTGGAGATTGTTGTGTCGTATTGACTTTTTAAGTTAGCCGCTGATACTTGACATGTTGTGACCTGCATGGGCCTCGATACATTGAAATTTGACAACAAATCACCCGTATTATTATTCAGTGTTCAATTAAACTGAATTTTTTTCATGTTTTTTCAACATAAAAAAAATTCAATTTGAATGGTAAGAAATTCTTTTTGATTTTTAGTCTCTTAACTTTGAAAAATGTGTTTTCATCAAACCACTCAAGTTTTAACCTAAAACTTAAAATTAAGTAATTATAAAATTGAACTGTAAACTCATAAAATTTTGCTTTTCTTCACGATTTGTGTTTCAAGTATACGATATATAAAGTACAACAATTTAACTTAAAACGTTTTAAATTTAAAAGTTGATATTAAATGTATTGACTCTCATAATTAATCATTCTATACAATTCTTTTTGAGAAGTTCCTAATATTATGCCATTGTTGAATAAACTAACAAAAGCTTAATAGGTTACATGAAATCAAAATGACCTAAACATATAATTAGATTAAACCCTGAATAAGAGCAAGCAAAAATTATTATTTTATAAGGTATAAACGAAAAATCGATAAACTTAATGCATAAATTTGTAAGTTTCACCAAATTTACTATTCCCGCAAGTGTAAATTACTCTTGATACAATTCCGTTAGGTTAAAGAATAATTGAAACCGTAAAATTATATAGTCAACTTATCATTTTGACAACCACACATATTTATATTACTCCCTCCATTCTTAAATATAAAATCTATTTAAAGAGATTAAGCTTGTTCCTTAATACTCCCTCCGTTCCTAAATATAAGAGCAAATTGACTTTTTTGGAGAATCCTAAGAAAACTAAAAAAAGGTAATTAAAAATCGATTTTCCGAAATGTTTTCTCTAAACTAGTTTATTTTGCTTTCTTGGGATTCTCCAAAAAAGTCAACTTGCTCTTATATTTAGGAACGGAGGTAGTATAAGATCTACTTATAATTTTCTCAATTTTCCTTAAGTTGTCTCTATTGGTGTTCTTTAATTATAAATAAACATGAGGGGGGAGGGGTATAGATAATGGTAGGTGGCTATGACGCATAAATAACCATATACTCCCTCCGGTTCTTAATATAAGTCACCAATTACCTACAATTTTTGGTCCACAATACAAATCACTAATCGCCGCATTAAATGTTTTTTCCCACTTTAGCTATATTATTAATGGAGATTCAAAGTTGAAAATGTGAAACACATCATTTAATGAATTTGGAAAAAGTTATAAATTTAACATGAATTTTAAGACTCAACTATCATTCTTTGATATGTGAGAGATGCGTAGTTTGTGACTTATAATAAGGATTGGGGGAGTACTATTCCTCAACATGTTTAATGAGTTGGCCTTATCTATTCTAAATATGTGACATAATCTAATCTTGTCATCTTTCTAGATTGTCTTTATTAATGTTCACAACAATTGAGTTAGAGAGGTGAGTGAAAATAAATAAAGGGGATGATTGTGCTGAAAATTTTAGGAAGAAAATAGGAGAAAAGACAAATAAAGTTCTCTGAATTGTAAAAGGACAATCAATGTCACTAAATTTCCAAAAGGACAACCAAGGTCAATTAATAACACTGCAGTTGTTAATTGGAATGTGTATGTTGCTGTGGTTAATGAGGATGATGCTGTGATTAATTGTTATGCTCTAATTGTTAATATGAATGATGTCATGATTAAATATGCATGTTGTTAATAGGGATACTGCTGTGGTTAATTTAGTGTCTGTGTTTTCCTTTTAGAAATTTAGCGACCTTAATTGTCCTTTTACATATTTAGAGGGCTTTATTTGTGTGTTTTTTTTAAGAAAATAGAACAACAGAATTAATTGAATCAATTTCCCTGGGTCCAACGGCGTGGGTGTGGCTCGATGTGTATCTATCCATTTTGACTCGGGAGTTTTAACGCCAAGCCACACACACACCACATGACCACAAAATCTATCTGTAATCTAGTTAGCTCACCTCCTTGTAGTTCTAGTTGTACCTAGTATATAAGTTGAGACTGTGAGAGGACCAGTCCTCTTCCACCTACAACATCATCGAAAACCAAAGGACACATTTTTCCTTCTGCTTCTTCGATGGCAGTGACTTCCACTTCACTCCTTTCCTCCAACTTCTCTGCCCTCCGTCGCACTTGCAATAACAAACTTCATTTTCTCACCTCCCAATCTCAATCTCAATCCTTTTTTGATCACTTCCATTCCAATCTCCGACTCTCCTCATCTCCCAAGCCCTCTCGTGGTGTTGTCGCCATGGCTGGCACTGGCAAGGTCTGTTTGTGTTTCTCTCAATTGGGGATTCCTGATTATCACTTGTACACTACTACATTGTTTATTTTTGTTTACCTCTCTCTTGCGTGATTGTATTTAGTTTCTACATTTCAAGTTTGAAAGGGCTTTTGTGAGGACTTGTGTCAGCTTTTGTTGTAAAACTTTCTATGGGGTAAATTAAAGGCATGACTTATGAATTAGGAGTATATATAACGATCTTTTGACTTGCTCGCTATTTTTAGATTACTCAAGCATCTATGCTATTTTATTAAAAATCTTATTCAATGACAAGACTGTCTTACCTTTGTAACTCATTTTATTCTGATTTCAATTTCTATTGGTCATGACTTGGTAGTTTAAATGTTGATATTTTTTTTTTTTGGGTTTCTTTTTTGTGGTTGCAGTTCTTTGTTGGTGGCAACTGGAAGTGTGTAAGTATCTTCTTCTTCCTACCCCCTTTCCCCCTATTTAAGATTTCCTTTTCATCAATTTTTGGGTCAGAGAAAAGTTTTAATCCCTACAACATTGCTGTGCTTAGAGTTGGCAATTCAAATATCAGTGCTTTCTTGATTAAGTGTTTAACTTCGTGTGTGTGTGAGGCTTTAGGTGGATGTTTGTCATCTATTTGAGAAGGTTGCCACACTGCTATAGTATTTCTTATTTTGAACAAGTTTCCTTATTGAACATGGGCTGTTAGCTAGTCTCTAATTAATACAATATGCTCATGTCTTTTTTCTTTATTCATTTGTTCAACATTTTCTCTACCCTGAAACCTGAAACAGCAGCATAGGCTGTGTAACACTTTCTTATTTCGTCCATAAAAACACTGCCATATTCAAAACCTCTTAAACTTTGAAATGACCCTTTTAAATTAGAGAATCTTTTCGTGTATAAAGCAAACATCGCCTGGACTACTATGCGGCTACCCAAGGATTTTGCATATCTATTGGGTTGCTATTAGTTGGGTGTATTGATGAACTGTAGAAATTGTGTAAATAGTACAAGGAAATTTCATTAGCTTTATTCCCTGCTAAGTATGTGAAGCAAATCTGAACAAGATAGCACACTAATCTTTCTAGTTTTCCATTAAATATCTTAAACAAAGTCTCGTGTCAGAATGATCTGGCTGCAAGACTGTCCTTCATGGTTTGACAAATATACTTTCACTCATTAGCTACTTTTGTTAGCCATCAAAATTAGTGTTTTTGAACGTTTCTGAGATAAGTAATTAGTTTTTGTAATGTTTTGTTTACGTTTTTTTCCATGTGTGGATCCCCTACTTGATATGAGCACGGATTTCTAATGCATTTCGTTTGGTTGTTACAAGTACTAGTCATCCTATTTCCCATGATTGTACCAAGCTATTTCATGTGGTTGAAATTAATTCAGCCTGATTGATGTGCTCATAAGTTCTTGTTGGTTTCCTTTAAAATTACTAATTTTATTTGTGCATTATTCTATAATATTTTGCTTGCTATTAAATTTTTTTTTTTTTGTCTTTTTTCTTAAGAACGGCACAAAAGACTCTATCAGTAAGCTTGTGACTGACTTGAACAGCTCAAAGTTGGAGCCTGATGTTGGTGAGATATGTTAAATCTTTATTTGATGCCTTTTCAATTGAAAGATCAAGACAATATCTAAGTGAACTTTAATTCTTCCTGTTATTGACTCAGAATCTGAAAATGAAGTTGACCCAGTTTTTTAAATTGAAAGTGCGGTCATCTAATCATGCTAATACATTTGACATGCTATCCCAATGGTGTCATACATTATATGGTTCTCGCCATACTTCATCTAATAAACTAGTTAATGCTAAGGGTTTAGACATGGGGGTGCTGTGGCCACCTCAATTGCATGATTATATGAGTTATGGAGGATGACTTTGGAGTTAAAGGGATTTCGTCTAAGTAGGGGTAAGAAAGAATATATGCATTGTTGCTTTGACAATACACAAACTCATGAGGATACCGAAATTAAATTGGGAAACCAGACTATACAACAGGTGGACAAGTTTAGGTATTTGGGATCAATTATACAGAAAGATTGTGAAGTTGACAGCGATGTTAATAATAGAATTCAGGCTGGTTGGATCAAATGGAGAAAGGCTACTGGAATTATCTGTGATCGTAAGGTCAAAGATAAGATAAAAGGGAAGTTTTATCGGACAACTATTAGACCTGCGATGTTATATGGTAGTGAATGTTGGGCTCTTAAAAAGAAACATGAACATAAGATGGGGGTGGCAGAGATGAGAATGTTGAGATGAATGTGTGGTCATACAATAAAAGATAGGATATACAATGATCATATTCAAGAAAAAGTTGGGGTAACATCAATGGCGGCGAAAATGATAGAAAGTCGCTTAAGGTGGTTTGGGCACATTCAAAGAAGAGAATTAGATGAGCCACTAAGAATAGTGGATCAAATGGTTTGGAGTCCTTACAAGAGAGGGAGAGGGAGACCGAAGAGAATTCTTAACGACATTATCCAACGAGCTCTTTTGCTCAATAATATATCACCAAACATGGCAATTGACCGAACACAATGGCGCCGTGTGATCCATGTAGCTGACCCCACCTAGTTGGGGATAAGGCTTTGTTGTTGTTGTTGTTGGTGAAGAAGCTATACAAAAGGTGTGATAATTCTGATATCTTGAGTTGCTCTTACTCCAGCTCAGAACAGAAATTGGAGGACATGGTAATTTGTGCGAAAAGGGTTTAAGAATAGGTGTCTGTAGGCTGTCTTAACTCATGCATGGTCTGCTTTAAGAAAAAACCTCAATTTATTTTGGAATACTATTTGCCTAATTTCTATAAATGTTTGGTGCAGATGTTGTTGTTGCACCTCCCTTTGTGTACATTGATCAGGTGAAGAACTCAATCACAGATCGGATTGAGATATCTGCCCAGAACTCTTGGGTGGGGAAAGGTGGTGCTTTTACTGGAGAAATTAGGTTAGTATCTTTCCTGTCAAGCTTGACTTGCTAACCAAAAAATGGACATTTTTGTCTGATGCTGAATGCTTTGTCTGTTGGATGGTACTTTTAGATGCACTTTGAAAAAAAAAATTCCCTTGATAGTTATAACTTTTAAGTGAGCAAATTTTGTCTGATCATCATGGCTTTAATCACTGAAATTCTTAGTGCATGATTTAGATCAGCATTATTAAGTTTAACCAGCATTGTGCCAATGTTTGGACTGATTTTTATTTGAGACTGCACTAGCATAATGTTTGTGCTTATCTTCTCTTGCTCATTTTCTTTACTGCTTTGATCTTTAATTTGCGTCATAATTTCCTCTTGGCAGTTCCACAGATAGATTATTACAATCAATATAATTTTTTTTTCACAATTCTTGGTTTTTTCAACATGAATAGAGGAACTCACTTGTTTCCATTTTGCTCCCTCTTGCGGTTCTAGTATGGATATTTAGATCCTTGTTTAGTCTCTGGCTGGAACTCCTAGATCTTGCTTCAATTATGAAACTCAACTCATTGGGTTACTAACTGCCACTTGACACTTGTAGTGTGGAGCAACTTAAAGACTTGGGCTGCAAGTGGGTTATTCTTGGACATTCTGAACGGAGGCATGTCATTGGAGAAAATGATGAGGTGAAAATTTTCAGAGAAATTTATGCAGTAGTTCTCGTAGAAAATATGGTCATTGTTTTTACTATAAGAGATGCAAAATGGTCAAGAAATTAACTGGAGCTATGCCAACCAGTTTATAGGAAAGAAAGCTGCGTATGCTTTGAGCCAGGGTGCTGGGGTGATAGCATGTATTGGGGAGCTGTTACAAGAGAGGGAAGCCGGGAAAACTTTTGATGTTTGTTTCCAGCAATTAAAGGCTTATGCAGGTGAGGTTTTTATTCTTGATGTTTTTTATATCATTTTCTACTTTTTCAGGATAGATTAGTTAAGGAAGGATCACAGTTTGTTTATATAACATTTGCCATGTTCACTGTGCACAGATGCTGTACCTAGTTGGGACAATATTGTTATTGCATATGAGCCAGTATGGGCCATTGGAACCGGCAAAGTGGCCACTCCTGAGCAAGCTCAAGAAGTGCATGTAGCTGTTCGTGATTGGCTGAAGAAGAATGTCTCTGCTGAAGTTGCATCTAAAACTCGAATTATTTATGGAGGTACATAATCTATTTGAATTTTGAAATTGCTACAGCATCAGGAAAATTTAAGGCCCAATTTTTAATTAAATTGCAAGTTTTATTGTGGTCAAATTTATAGCGAAGGCTAAAAAATCTTTGCAAGCTCATTTTTATTTGGTTGTCTCTTAATTGAAGTTTCACGTTTGATTTTTTAATTCGAGTTCTCATGGGATAATTTTGTGCTTATGAATGGCTTGCCTATATTTTTGTTACTACAGATAAAGTAAATTCATTTGCTGGCTCCAATATAAAAAGAAATCAGCTTCTTCAATTAGGAATTATCATTTGATTAGTCAACAGAGGAATATAAGAAGTGAAAGGCTAATGATATGCAGGGGTGGATTTAGATTCAATAAATGGATTGTAATTATTTAATAAAAACCTTTGGCTAATATGGGATTAATTTGGTCTATTACTTTCTCAAACCTCTTATTGAAATTAGATTGATCATGGCCTTCTCAACTGAAATACTTTGCTCAAGGCTTAGCATGTTTGATTACTTTTGAGATACCAACTTATTTGATGCCAAACTTTAGAAGTTAGATTGACACAAGACTACATTTGGTATTCAGGATCTGTTAATGGGAGCAACTGTGCTGAGCTTGCAAAGAAAGAAGATATTGATGGATTTCTTGTGGGTGGTGCTTCTCTGAAGGTACTTGACTATCTTCTTTATTCAAACTCTGACCATAGTTAGCAACCCAAGTGTTTATTAATCTTTTAACTTGAAATATTTTGTAATGCAGGGCCCTGAGTTTGCCGTCATTGTCAATTCAGTCACATCCAAGAAAGTAGCGGCTTGATAACTTAATCTTATTTTGGCAATAAGAGTTATTTATCGATAAAACATGCCTGTTGTGACACCACTGTGGCTGTACAATAACAAATTGGGTTTTGAAGGATCTTGTACTATTTCTTTCCCCATGATAGGTCAATCTTCTCTTTTTACGAGTTACTCTTTTGTAGCAAATGGCTACACAAAGCATTTCAGAAATAAACGATACAGTGTTTAAATATTATTGTTGCTCACTTCAATTTAAGGAATTCTAGTTTTTTGTACTCAGATAGTTAGCTCTAGTCCGAGATTTAAGTCAATCTAATTATGGATCTTACAATTAGTAGCATGGGGTGACCCTTATAACTAATTGTTGGATTTAGATCCAAAATGTCGCATTAAGCTTTTGACTGTGGAGGGGCTAAGGCCAATAAATATTTTTTTAATGTTGTAAGACGTTAGATTGATATCTATCATCAAGTGGTGTGAGAAACCGTGTAATGATCAGTGAAAAAATTGTTAGGTGCTGCACTACAAAATTTATTCATTAGACTTGGAATGCAAGTCCAGATGACTTTTGTGACTCTAGAATGTTTTAAGTTTATGTTCATATCTGTTATCTAAAAATATATTAAGAAATATCAATGGTATAATGAGGCTACTAAAAAATATTCACTCACGAGGTGGGACAAGGTTTTCTACTCCGTTTAATAGTTTCTCATGGCTAGTCGGTTTGGTTGTAGGAATGTAAAGTGAAGAATTAGAAAGTGAAAGGGTGAAAATGGAAAGTATAGGGAATGATGAAAGTAAAGTTTGTGGGGCCCAAAAAAAGTGTGAAATGGAGAGAGAAAATTTGTGGGTCCCGGGATATATTTAAATGACCAAAATACCCCATACTTTCCTCACTTTCCAATTCCTTCTCACTTTCATTGTGCAACCAAACGATATATCTTCAAGAAAGTGAATGGAGATCACTATTTGAGTTCATATTCATCACCACAGGAATGGGGTTATAGCTTTCCCCAACGGCCCAACCCATTCTTATCATGTGTATACCTACCTATGTTGGCACATTTCCGCTACTTAATGTAGTAGCATTTATTTTAATGCTTTTTCCAATGATACCAAGACATTTCATATCCTTCAAAGAGAATATGGTTCATATAAATTTAGAATCAATTATTTATCATTTGAAGAACAACACAATTCATTTGCTAACTGCTCTTCCTTTACCAATTTTTGATGAATTTACACTGTGACAAAGGTGATAGATTGCTGTCCTTGAAATTATTAAGGGCAGGACAAGTCACAAGAAAAGAATTCAGCGTCATCTGTTTTGTTTTTGTTCAGATTTCGGTCTCCATTATCGACGATTATTTGCAACCCATATCTTGCAAATATTCGAATAACACTTTTAGGTGTAATCCTAATTAATCTAAAATTTTATTAGAGTTCATAACCAATTATCGAGAATTCAATCTTTGGTGTAAGGTATGGAGAAATATCTAATCTCTCGAATTAACTGTCTTATCCTTTGAAGTGCTTACAAACCTGCGGATGATTAATCTATCAACTGTTAGGTGGGTATACATAATCATTGAGCAATTTTTATTAGAGTATGTCATGACTATAGAAATAAGTTTACACGTATATTTGAGAATACCCCTTGTTTACTGTTACTAAAAATACGAAACCGTATATCAATCCTATGATAATAATAATGTTGTGCAGTGTGTGTCGGTGAGGACTGACTTTTCAGCTAAAACACTTTGCATCTGCTTTATTAGCTTTCAAAAGTCTATTCATATTGATAGCGAAATGCTAGCACATTGCTAATGGTAATTGCCCAAATAGCCAAATTCCATCCATTATTGAATTGAAAATGGTTTGTAAAGCCACTTTAGATGGAGTTTAGGTGTATATCAGACAGCTTGAATGAGCTAAAGTGGTGTGACACGTGGGCCAAATTTCGGTGATGGGTCATTTTCTCGATTTATTTCTCCTTTTTTTTAACTTTAATATCGATAAGGATGAAACTCATATGATTTTCCTATATTTATCAGGTTTTATTCTCCTATCAAGTCTTACAACGTGTAATTTAATTATTAACAACACTTTTAACATAGATTTGAAATTCACCTGGTCAATTTTATACAAAAATAAATATACCAAAATTTGATTGGAGAATAGAATCTTAAGGATTTGAAATAGTACATTTTTTTACCATAATTTGAAATAGTACATGGAATCATATTTTCCTTTGTCTCATTCTTCTATATTTTTGTATATCTAAAAATAAAGTATACTGCTTTTGTTCCAAAGCCTAGTTTACAAATTTGGAAACTGAATAAACTAATTTTTAAAATATGTTATTATGATATTAATGAAAAGTTATGTATAAAGCTAAGATTAGATACAAGATCATAGATAAATGAAAGTTGTTTGACAAAAAATGATAAAGGTACAAGATAAAATTAAAAAGAATTATATTAAATGCCTAAAAAGAAACATGATAATCAGCTTTTTCATTTAGATCTCCGTAACTACATGATAATCTTTTTTTTAATTAAAGTTAATTACTACATGATAATCTTTAAATTAATAAAATATTAAAATATTAATGCCTTAGTCTATATACTACTAACCTCTACTATCACGTTCAGCGGCTGCGCGTGGTTTTCTGCAACTTTTTTGTTTTGGTAATTGGTTCTAGAATTTAACTAACCAACCAAAATTAACTAAACTTAGCTTAAATCCACAAGCAACGGAGAAGTTTAAGCTGTAAACCAGTGCTCAAGTAGCTTTGAACTCTTATTATATATGAAAAAAAACTTTAAACTCCTAAAACGAACACATTAAAATATGGATCCCCCAAAATCTAATAAAAAACCACTAATTTACATACAAAGAACTGGAAAAATGAATGCATAATGTCCACAAAAATTCCATTTCAGAAAAAATCTGATACGCCACAATCACCACCATGATCTTCCTATATAAACACATTCGTTATTATTACTCTGATCTGGGTACACATATATCATACAGATCACACCTCAATAATGCCTCAATTCACAAGTTATTCACTACCCTCCCTTATTAACCTGTTTCATTTATTCTGAGAATCTAGGAATAAAAATATACATGCAAAACTTCCTTCAAACAAAATCCGATTCCCAGATACACAGATTATAAAAGGAACATAAAGAAATCAACAAAGTAAGTATAATTATTTCAATAATTCTTGGGGTAATAGTAACAATAGCATCCATGCTTACATCGATAGCAAGGAGGTGCAGCATAAACCTTTTTTGGAGATCCCATGAAAGACACCAATATTAAGATTAGTATAACCAAAAGTGGCACGAGCAAAGCTGACAAATTATAAGCAGCCACTTCAACAACTTGTTCTGGTTCACTTGAGAAGAGATAGGGAATGGCCAGAAGAGTCAAAGCTACGAGCAAGAACAGAACAACGTTTGAAGTATGAGCATCTTGCTTTGGTTTACAATAGTAGTAACCCATCAATGAAGCTTCGATTGATTAAGGCCTGCCAAGGTTGAAATAAAGGTTATAGAAATTGTAACAACTAGAGAGGATGGCTAAAGTCAAAGAGAGTTTCTGGGAAATTTCCCTCAAGAAAAGAAGAGTTTGCAAACTAGTTGATATAAATAAAAAAATGTGAACAAGGACAAAAGAATTATACCAACGATTGGATTTTGATAATATGAACCACACGCAATTTTGTATTGCTATTTAACTCTATCTATTGGAGCAAATCGTGATTCCCTAGAAATGATGACAGTACCAACCGTTTATGCACTAAAGTATTTATATAACCGTTTTCCTTCTAATAAAAAATGGAGGAAAAAAAAGGAGTAAAGAAAGTTAAATACTCATAACTCATAAGTACCACTTTGGCTCTTCTTATAACTGTACATTACTTACCCTAATTCCCGTATACCAAAGAAATGTACTTAGCTAGTTAAAATTGACATTAATTAGTAAATCCTTTTTTAGCACAAGTAAATCCTTCTTTTTATATATAAAAATTTAAGGAAAAGGGTTAGCTACTTACTTCACTTATGAATTACTACAGTGTAACGTGTAAGGGTAACGTCATTGACTCATGATTCAGTAGGGTATGTCTTTGCGAACTCTTGAGCATATCGAATAAGCCCTTTATTTTTGTTTAAATAGATAAGTTTCGCCTAACTTTACTTAAATGGAATAGAACATTTAGAAAGATAGTCAAATGTCCAACTCTTTTGCAGCTAAATCAACAATGATGTATTGTAAATCCTTCTAATTTACGGAATGTTTGTTTTTTTAAATGAATTCATGAATGGATTGATGCTTAAACAATACTTCTCTAGTTCTATTTTTAAGGTAGAAAGTATATGAAATTAAAATACAGATCACTCAACTTGTCTTTCTTGTCTTTTTTTTTTTTTTGGTGATAAAGGACTTTAGGTATGGCATTCATCATTCATGTCTATTCATGAGGCCCACGCATGCTAATATTAAACCACATCCGGCTGTCCATACAGTGGCTTCCTACACACACCAACAATGAATTAACTAGTACTCCTATTTTATAACTTGATTAATTTTTTGTGAGAAAAAAGCTAACTATAAATTTTATAATTTGTACCCCTCAAGTCCTAATTTTAATATCAGATTAGTTTTTTTTTTCGAAAAAAAATAAAGATTCTAAATAAACCAATTCAAAATTTTTATCTTTTTTCCACAAAACAAATTTATTTTACCCATAAGCTATATTACTTTAAACTCTAACAGATGATATGCAACTTTGAATATCTTAACTCAACTAGTGAAACTCTCATATGAGATTTTGAAATTTAAAAGGCATTTATGTCATTTTCTCATTGAAGACAAATAAATCACTTCTATTATATCACACAATTCACCTAATTTAATTATAAATCAAGTAAATCAATTTTCAAAAAAAAAAATAAATACGATTACGTCAAAAAAATTTATTTAGGTAGTTGTCGCAAAAGTAAATTTCTCTTAAAATAAAAATGAGACTGGAGTGAGTGTGATAGCAAATTAATATCTTTAAGATGTACAACACATCTGTTGAAAGGAGAAATGCATAAAGCACAAAATCTCGCATATCTTGTAAAAGTATGCCCAACAACAGTTTTATAAATTAAACTTTAGAGATTTGAAAAAAAATAACCACAAAATGCTAATTATCAAAACACAATAGAGGTGCTTAAAATCATAATAATATATTCCTTGCCATAAAGGAGCAATTTGAAATCTACCCAGATAAGGCAACTGTGAAAGTGCTTTGATCTAGTCTTTACATCAATTCATATGCATGGTTTAAGTAGAAGGAAAAATAAAACATACATGTCTAGCTTTTCATAAATAAAATATCTATGATCACATGATCTGTACAATTCTGTTATAGGTCTCTTCCATGCATATATTTCACACACTCTTTATCAATATAATAAAACAATAACAACGGAGCCTTATCCCAACTAGGTAAGATTAACTACATGGATCACACGATGTCATTGTGATCTCTATCAATAATTTTGGCAATATGTGATTAACTAAAAGATCTTGTTGAATAATTTCGTTAAGAGTTCTCTTCGGCTTTGTTCTCTTTCTTTTGTGAGGATTCCACACCATCTAATCAATTGTCCTTACTGACTCATCTAATTATTTTAACATGTCCAAACCACCTCAAATGACGTTTTCCCCAATTGATACTACCTCCACTCTTTTCCAATATGATTATTGCGTATCAATGATCTAGACAAAATTGTCTCTCCCATTTAGCGGACGTTGATTTAACATATCTGGATTTGAACTCTTGAAACGCATAGATCAGGTCTCTCGTAGCTCTATCACTATCAAAGCAAGCATTGGCAACTACAAAGCATGTTGCCATCTTAGATGGAAATAGATCAATGTGAGAAGGGAGAACTCATCAAGATTGGAGCCAAAATTTACCGGGATCAGAAAACTTGCAAGTCAAACTTTCCCTTCGTATTTATAATTCAATTTATAATCACGCTGAAGATCTGCTAGTGTGTTTCTGCAAGGTCCCTCTACAAAATACAAAACACAAGTGAAAACAAATCCTCCAATTTTGTCGCAAAAAAAAAAATATCCCCCATTTTTGATTTCACTCCCATAGTACTGATCAAAACAAAAATTGTTTACCTCCAAAAACAGTATGCAGATATTGAAGATCATCAGGTGAGCAAGCATCTATTAAAGCATATACACCCGGTCTTAAAGTTTCATCAATTTCTCTGCAAAGTCACAAATGCAACAAGTAACATCAGCTAATGCCTACATGTAAATATTTGGTAAGTCCACTGTTAACGTTTGTACAGTTAATGCATTTCACACTCAGCTTGCTGATTTTAGTATTAAAATTATGAGAATGAGAGGCTTCAATATTTTGGAAAACTAGCAGGCATCTGAGACACGGGCAATCTTTTCTGTGAAATCTAATTCCGGTAATTTTTTCGAAAAAAGGAAAAGAAAAAGGGCACCAAAGAGCAACTGATAGACAACCTTCTGATGCCACTTCTTTTGGGACTGTAACCTGAATAAACCCATATATAGTTTGACAGAAATAGAGAGCATTGCCGGTTAAATACGTCTTTCTGTTGTTTTACCTGCAGCATAATCATTAAAAAATGGGTAACCAAAAAATGATAAGTTAAGGCATCATATATACATATAATCATTTCTGCAATCAGTAAATATTTTCAAATTAATCAATCTGAAAACATAAGTTTTCATCAAAACAGCCTAGGCAAGGGAGAAATATCATGTGTTGCATTGCTAATGTATACAAAGAACATGTTTCTTTTTTCATATGCCAGTAGAAATAAACATGGCACTTGTTTACAAAAATGACCCAATGCAGGGATAAGAGAAAGAAGCAAGTTTACTGAAGTAACATGCAAGAATATCCAACTCATACAGTTAAGTACAGAGACGCTAATATACGTCACCTACCTCCTCATAAACTCTTCGAAGAAAGCAAGCACATTTTACTCCCTCTTCCACTTCCCATGAAAAGAGATCTTTATCATGTACTGACTCAAGACAATTAAGAAGAACGGTAACAGAAGCTTCGAGATGGGCAACACAATGCTTGTACTCACTGGAAATATATAAAATGAGGATGTTTTACTACAGACTAAGCATTGCATCATAAGAATCAACATCACATTTCATGGATTCCCAAAACAAAAAAAAAGTGTGAAACATGTAACAATACTACTTAAAGATTTGTTAGAAAATTTTTTTGGGTGACATAGAATTTATTAATAAAACTGTTCGCACTTAACAACTCAAGCTTTTAGGTTGAATTAGCCCTTGACATCATCAACACCTCTATATGGTCAAGTGGAGTAAGATTCAATGGCCGTCACTATTGATTTTTTATATTAAATTTAAAACAATGCATAAGGGGTTTTACTTTATAACTTGGATTCAGATGGTTATTGACATGATAATGAATCTTCTACGACCTATTGCTCCAGAATTGATCCTTGTCATTTAAACCACGGCATGTTAGAGATTAAATATTATTCAGTATTCGCTTATAGCTTGAGCTTTTAAATTGAAATAATCCCTGAAATTTCCCTTGAGAATGATCAGAAGAAATTGATTGTTCAAAAATGCAAATAACTATATTCTACTTCAATTGACTTTCTGTCATAAATAATTAGAACTATTCTCTTAATTTTTTATAAGAAGCCAAGATCTTATCACTTGGATAATATCAAACTTTTGGCTCACTAAAGTCACATATGTGGCCTTTCTATTTTAAATAATCATTTAATCATTTAATTAGATCACATACACCACTATTGA
Source organism: Mimosa pudica (assembly GCA_029929735.1). Classification (NCBI taxonomy): domain Eukaryota; kingdom Viridiplantae; phylum Streptophyta; class Magnoliopsida; order Fabales; family Fabaceae; genus Mimosa; species Mimosa pudica. The sequence goes on from JAKELP010000002.1 coordinate 13,273,482, forward strand.
AAGTATAAATATAAATAAAAGAGCCATACCTTTGGTGATGTTTAATAGTGGTGCACAACAATTGACAACAAGCAATGAATAGGTTTACTGAGAACTGGCGATCTACATAACATAAATTAACTGCTTTTGCTCGATGTGAGATTTGCTCTTCTGAAATCATCAAAGAATCTGACTGGCCAGAAACTTTAGAAACTCTAAGCTGCTGAAAATTCTGAAAGAGTGCAGCAGGGATACGTAACAAATGGCCTATATGCCATGAATCCATCTGGAATAGAGCATGTTTCCTTGAAATTGTAATTAGTACTTCAACACACATAAGAATTGCTGATCCTTGATCCGGACTATTGACAACACTTGCCGTTGAACCCCCATAAAAAATAAGTGGACTCTGTAAATGCAGAATGATGTTGAAAATAGCAGCTACTAAGCACTGAAAGTGTCTTTTAATCAGCTTCAAGCCTTTACGTCCTAGGAAGGAAAAAATGTCAGCACTGATTGGGCAGACAAATGAACTAAAATGAAACGTCTTGGTTTTTAAAATTAGCATATAAGCAACCCTCATAAAATGACATATTACCTGAGACATATTCAAGAATCATGTCAAAGCCATCAATGCCAGCTGCAACGATTGAGGATATTTCCCCACCATCTGTGCTAGTATTTATGGCGTACAAAATAGAGCATCCTTCTCTCACTCCAACTAGAGCTCTTTCAATGACCTGTATGGCAGATAGAAGGTGCAACTCTGATGTCTTCTCTATTAAGGCTATAAATGACATCCGTAACCTAGCTTTAAATTCATTCAAGCAAAAGCAGTACAATTCACTTGAAGAATATTCCTCAATTGACCTTTCATTAAGTTTTTTTGCACCTGACTGTCTCTCATGGAAGGCTAGAGTAGCTTTTTTTCCTTGCAAAACTATTGTTTTGCCCAATGCCCTCAAGTATAACTCTATCAAGTTAGTATATAATTTCTTGGATGAGGTAGGATCAGAATGAGGAAAATAACTTGACAATTCTCTCAGATAACTAAGAACACCATCTAGCAAAAGAAAAGCAGGCTGTTGAGGGACTTCAACCATCTCTATAAATTGTAATAACAATACTTGTGAAATTTCAACAAAAGCGGGCACAATACTTGACAGCAAGGAAGAGCTATCTTGAGGCAAATCAAGCTTCAAAAGAATTGCAGAAGCAATCAAAAGTTGCCTCAGGAAAGAAGATACTTCAGGGTGATCACCTTTTAGCAAGCTTTGCAGCAAAGGCACGTTCAGACAATCAGGTTTCAAGGAATCAGCCCTAACCAAAATACTAGCAACAATGCTTTCACATCCTGGCTCCAACAATACATCAGGAATACTGGCACCTTTAGAGTCATTACCAATGCCTGATGAATCTGAGGAAGCAATTGCAGCCTTACATTTTTGTATAATACCCTTTGAGGCATCAGCCAATGAACATAAGTTTCCAGAGGGTCGATCCTTATCAGCAAGCAATTTACGTACAGAAAAATCAAAGACTTCGACAATAGCATATATACAAGTATTTACATTAGAAGTATGATCAATGTTCCTCATCGACACATCTTTATGATTACTTCCTTTCACATATGTAGGGCCCATCACAGAGGCAAAGCTCCACAAAATTCCACTTAAGCAAGAAATTGTAAAAGACACTTTATTCATATTTTCATGAGAACTGCCAAATCCAACAATGCCAGCATAATGGGCATCATTTAAAGAAACACTCAAGCTCTGCATCAACTCCTTCAAATTATCAATCAAGAAAGTGAAGGTTTTCAATGCACCAAATTTGAGGACATCACCACAAGCAATTGACTGGGAAGATTGGAGTAAATTGCTCTCTTCATGAACAATTCCGTAACTTGACATCTCTACATCAGTTTTGTCAGCATCTTTGTCAACAGAAAGTGCATGAAAAATTTGATATTTTCCTATCCCCAACAAGACATATGATGTATGATCCATTAAAGAAAAAACCATAAATTTTAGAAGAGTGGTATTTTTGGCTGAGAATTTCTCTACATGCCCCAAAATCACAGAAACTGACTTGAAAAGCCACAAAACAGGAAACTCACTCTCAGAAATGATTGAGTTTGGTAAAAATTGACCAACTTCCACCTTCTTACAAAATCCCATTATTATATACCTTAATGCCTTTCGGCAGGAGACAAATAACCTAAAGAACTCATAATAATTATCCTGGTTCACAGTATCCTGAAAGTGTAACAAGGAACTGACAAGAGACCTGCAAGACATAAGTCAAAAAGGGAGTATCATTCAATTTAAATGCTACAAAGCTTCCAGAGAATCCACCAAACAAGCAGCTAGATGTATCTCAAGCGTTTTTATTATGGCTAGCTGGATTTCATTTCCTTTACTAACGGCCGTCAGTTTCACCATAAACAAATTTAAAATTTTCTGTAATGCGAAAATAGAAGGTTTTAAACTATCACCTATTCAAAGGGATTTTATTTGTTCAAAGAATTAAAACAAACACGAGTTTCTTAGCAAATAGGTGAAATGATATTTTTCCTTTGTATTAATAGCATAAAATTACTCTAGGAAAAGCTGATTCTAGATTCTATATATAGGAAATTATCTGAACATGAACAACTTAAAAAAGATGAAACAAGACCACATGGAAGCATTCAACATAGAAGTGTGTACCTTTCAAGGTTGAATATACAAGTAACATAAAGTGAAAATGATCTTGCATTTATATCTGGAATTTGACATAGAAAATTCAGCAAGCAGTGGCAAATTGCAAACTTCTTGCTAGTGAGAGGAGAGGCCTTATCTTCTTGACCAAATTCCGCAGGCAGCTGGTCACATGATTGATCCATTGACACCTCAACTGGAGAAAAATCAACTGAAGAGTCTTTTTTTCCATCAGTAACAAATACTGAGTTGTCAAGATCATTCATAAACTCAAGCCAGTCAGGTGACCTCTGAAGTTTGACATCAGAATATGCAACGACATTACTAAACAATGGCAGCACTGATTTCTCTAAAGCACAGCAAATCGTTTTGGCCAGATTCCTGCGGGTAAACTAAAACAATGGCAAGGAATGAATAAATAGAACTGTAGAAATCCAAATAAAATTAGAGTATTCAAAGAGAAAAATAAAATAATTTATAGGCAGCAGAACAAAGTTGACTGAAAAATTGCTGAATATCTATACACAGTTACTTAATAATTAGCTGTGCGTGTGTGTGTGCGAGAGAGAGACAGAGAGAGAGAGAGACAGAGAGAGATTAATTCAAGTGCAGCCAAAAAATCTAACCTTTAGCTCATACAAAATTGAACTGCTTAAAAGTTCTGATGATATCTGGGGTAAAGTAAATCCTCTGACCCTTCTACACTTATCAATCTCTAGACAACTGCTTGTAACACAGTGAAGGGAAGTACTGAGCAGATGTGTGAAGAACTTCCTTAACTGCTTCTTGGAAGAATGATTGCCCCAAATATCAATATTTTTGCATAGATTTGACCAAATCGCTATTGGCAATGACTCATCATATGCAACACAAATTCCTAGATCCCATCCATTGCTTTCATGAAGGTTTTGAGCTGTTAAATCTTTACAATTTACTTCATCGGCATGGAAGAATGGTGATTGATATACACATGATAAGTTCTCCATCATAAAATTGGTAAGTCCAACGGCCTCTTCTTCTAATGCCTTGATTCTTGAATTATCATGAATATTTTGCAAATACTGAAACAAAACAATCTGCCTGTTCAAGTCAACCAGCCTTTGAAGAATCATAGAGTGTAATGTATACATTAAAGGATAACTGTCAGTTGAGCAATTATCCAGATAGACGTCGGAGACACTTTGCATGACAGCAAGAAGTGAGGCAGAAGGTTGAACAATCCAAGAAAAATATCCCATATCTCTCTCATCAATCCTCTGCATCAATTCACGGGCAGAGTATGCTATGAAGTCCCCCACTTCAACAGACATCTTCTTAGATAAAACAGAAGGCATAAGGCTGATTGCTTGCCTAAGTAAACTTCGGCAGGACACAAGCAACTGAAAAAAGAACAGAATGACCCATTGGCTGGAACTACCAAATTTCTTTAGAATTTTTTTCTTTCCAGCCAGCTGATCAACAGTGCTTCCCATGACATTTGAAAGAAAGCTGCAGATAGAATTTGGTTGTTGCCATACGAGAGTACTCAAGTAGGGACGCATTAGTTCTATCAGTTCTTTTATAGAACCTCCAACCATATTGCTGTTTCCTTCAGTGATAGTGAGTGATTCAAGAACTAATGAGTACAGCCTAGACAAACCTCTACCAAAAAGCACCACTCGCAGATTAAAAATTTGCCTGGCACAGTTTACACTTTTTTTATTTTCACCAATGACAAATGAAGAACATTCTTTTAGCCATGTGAGAGATTTAGATATATCATCTTTTAAATGTCGAACACAACCACTCACATTACCTTCCGGAATGGATTGAACAGCTTTAAGAATGGCAGTGATGAACTCTTGCGAAGATAGCAGCTTGTCCACTGATTGTGAATGAACTTCATTAGACATGGTAGTCAGAAACCTTGAAGTTTCTTCACTAATATCCTCATGACAAATGGTAAGTCTAATAGCTTTGCACAATGCTAAAATAGCAATATCCACCTATATAAGCTCAACATGCGTAAGAACATGTCTGAAATCCATTTAATGAAATAAAAGGTAGCAGATGACAACTAAGAAGCAGAAGAAACAAAAAAAAAAAATAACACTTAAAGTATAGCTTCATCAAACCTTCCCTCTCCGCACTAACACCCTAGGATTGTAATTTAATATTATTAGCCACAAAGGAAAACATATGTAAGGAAGAATAAGTCATAAATATAACAATTCAGGAATGGCTACATCCACGCCTCACTTCCTACCAACACCCTAGAATTGAAATACAACATTATAAACCCCCAAAGAGGCATGACCAATGTTAATTGAGCTTGTGGCTTGTTAGTGAGGGCATTCAGCCATCATAAATAGGTCCTGAGTTAAACAGGCAGCGAGATTTACAAACAAACACAAGGGGGCAAAATCCATGCAAAATATATGAAAAAGTTTACCAATGAAACATACCATGTTATAGAGCAATAGTCAGAGTCTTAAAACTAACCTGGCGAAGTTGACTATAGAGATTGATTATTTGGCTCCCCAAGCATGACACACTGGATGATAATGAACATTGATCAAGGGTAGAAGTCCCATTGATTGTCAAGTATGATAACATCATAGACCATAAATTTACCAAACCTTCTCCTATAACCTCATATTCAACTTCCAAAAGATACCCTATTGCAACTAACATCTCATTAGCAGATAAAGTAAGCACTTCTTTTTCTATCTTGTTACTTACATCATAGTTGGAAAAGCATTGCAAAGTGGTAGAACATGACATAAGTACATTATATATTTCCTTCAAAAAATTAAGACAAGCTCCTCCAGTCATGTCCTCTGTCCTCACATACACCTTCTCTTGCATAAAACTAGCGAGCAAGTTACTGATTGATTTTAGTATACCATGAAGCCCAAGCAACACATGTTGGGCATCACTTTTAGCTTGATCACATTTATCAATCTCAACTAATAAAGGCTCCATAATATGAACCAAAAAATTAATAAGTGATTTCTGAGTGTCAGAAGAAATGTTATTAGAGTTATTCTCCCCTGATTCTAGCTGCCTTGCATCTGTTGTACTCTCCATTCTCTCTGTCTCTTCATGCAGCACAGAGTTTCCCTTGAACTTCCTTGCCGCACTGACATACAAGTGAAATAAAGAACCTATGCTACTTATTGCCAGTGTGTTTTTTCTTGCTATAACATTGCCCCATACATCGAATAAATGTCTATGATAACTCTTAATAACTACTTTTGAATCTTTTGATTGATCAATTAAATGTCTACGAGAACTCTTAATAACTGCTTTTGAATCGTTTGATTTATCATCATTTGAAGTATCTGAAGTAACATACATCTCTAAACAATGTAAACTTAAGAATCCATCGATATGTATTGGATGGAAAAGCCCATAAGAAATAACTTCTTCCACTGCCTTCAACAACCTCTCTGTCCAAGGGGTATTGTTTTCGTTTACCTGAAGTTTCAGCTTACCCAACAAATGCAACAATGGCTCAAGAAGTTTATCCATAAAATCACGAAATCCATTTTTCCTTGCTGGATGAACCCTCAAAAACTTGGCGAATGGCTGAAGCACAAGACACAGAAAATGTAGAGGGAATTCACCCATACTGGTCCTATCAAGGTGATGTGTATACATGTTTTGGACAAGCTCAAGCAAAATACATGTTGTTGTAATCCACAACTCCAAATTTTCATTTGACAACCCACCATGGGACGAGAATACCAACGAAACACAATCAAGAGCAGTGTCATATAATTTGCACCTTTCACTAGTTATAAAAGATTCTCCTGAACAGATGGAGGAATCCTCCAGCAGCGATAGAGCATTTTTGACAAGAAATTGAACTGGTTGAAGGAGACGCCGAGACATATTCAGAGTAACATTAAACTTCAAAGATTTCAACAAGCAGAACTTGAAAATCTCCCAGCATCGAAGATCCATAAATGTATCAACTTCCCCAGCCTGATATTTTTGTCTGTCACTCGAAATTTTTGTATCTAAGGAAATCAACACTGACTGTATCCAATCATTTAGGATATATAATAGTCTGGGCAATTTTATTGTTTCGCAATCCTGATCAGTGCCATCTCCATCTTCAATTCTCGATTGCACATAACTGAAAGCTAATTCAATCTTCCTGCATCAACACACACTTGTTAGGGAAAAATGACAATAGAAAATCACATTGTTCCTTTGATTAGCTCACAAGAGACGTGGGAAAAAATAGATAAAATATACTTCAAAAATTGATTTTTTTAACAAAACAGGATACAAACAACTACATAAGGCATTTTTATCCCCCTTGCCCCTTGGGACTATTCACCACTCTCTCACACATCTTATCAGGAAGAAAAATGCTATTTCTGCTATAGCAATCATTCATTTTCGGAGCACATGATCCATAATTAGAATAGCATTATACTCCCTTCAGTCCTAATTATAAAACCCTTTTTACTTACCAAGGATGCAAAATTAATCTCTTTAAATTGTCCGTAGTTATTTTTTCAATACTAATGTATTCTACTTATGAACTTACCTATAATCTAATTACATGTGTCATATGTTATAATTTAGTGGTCTAATTAACTTCCTTAGCTTCCACAAGAAAAATCAAAGTGATCTTAGGGAGTAGCACGTATTCTTTCTGTGTACAAAGAGTTACTAAGAGGACACTTAAATAACGGAATTGAACATAACGTGCTTATCTTAAACAGTAACAGCTACACTATGAGTTAATGAAACGTAATAAGCAGAAGGGCGAAAAAGGAAGAAAAAGAAAAGAACCTGTGAAGATCAAGTTGGTTGCTTTTGATGCATAAAATCAACTGAAGGTTGTTCCAAGGAGGGGAGAATTCAAAGTCGTCATTTTTGGTATCATTTTGATGAGTTTTGGGTTCGATTCTCTTCGCTTTGGGAGGCTTTTGGTTTTCGTCGTGGCTTCTATGCTTTCGCTTCTTGGTTTTGTTGGAAGCTTTGATTTTGACATTCGCTTCTTCCGTATGAGCCATCAGTTTTAGTTAGCAAGTAAGAATGAATGAAGTATAAAAAGGAGATGGAGATGAAGACGGAGGAAGCCTCCAGTTTCTCCGGCCACAACTTTGAAGGGAGGGTTTAACGAATATTGCAGCTCCTAAAGGGTTTTAGGTTTTCTGACAAAAAAAAAAAGGGTTTTAGGTTTTTAGCTAACCTCACTCCATTTAATACGGACTGTAAGTATAAAAAAAATTACGGATTGTTAGTATTTTTTAGTCTCTTAATTTTAATTTTAATTTTAATTTTTTAAAATCCAAGCGGACGGTTTGCTATTGTTAATAATTAGTATTAGAAGTAACCAACAAACGTTGGTTCAGTTGGTAAAGGAGTTTGACTCATAACTATGTGGTTGTGAGTTCGAATCTCGCTGATGTGAGGACCTTATTGGTGGGCAATCTAAGTACCTCTATAAGCGCTCTTTGAGCCCGAAGATCTGCCCTGACCCTGTGAGCGCTTAAAACCTAACTCACCTAAACTTTTGAAACAAAAAAAATAGTATTAGTAGTATTATATATACTCAATTGATTAGTCATTAGCCTCCCATGAGAGACTTACCATATGAACATTTTCACTTCCTTTGGATTTCCCACTTCCACAATTCATTCCAAATGTTGTGACAATCATTCATCACATCCCTTTTTGGGAGGAATGAATAAGCTGATTCTACCGTAAAACACTCATCTTTAGCCGGATGCTAGATATAACAATTATGTATCTGAGTTGATGGAATCCTGATATTTATAAAAGGGTTGATAATGTTTCAACTAACACTAATAGTAAAGGAGGCCGCATTTAGAAAATTTTCCTTCAAATATTTGAAAATCTTCTAGCAAATAGAATACCAAAGTTTTGCTAGAAAATTCTTTCCCCTACAAATCTTAATTGATATTAACATAAATACAACAACAACATAAACCTTATCTCAATTAAATGGGTAGGCTACATGGATCACATGACGTCATTGTGCTCTATCAATAGTCATGCATGGAGGTAAACCTTTCATTAAAAGATCTCAATGAATAACTTCGTTAGGAGTTCCATTTGGTCTTCCTCTCCTTCTTTTGCAGTGATTCCATGCCCTTAGATCAATTATTCTTACTGCTCATCCACTTCTCTTCTTTGAACCTTTTGTTTCTTTATATGTCTTCTCCCATGATAGTGTGATAGCCCTTGTGAAGTACCAAGTAATGATATATTGATATAAACAATGTGTATGTTCATGCTCAATAGATTCGACATATTTTTACGTTGGCTGCCAAAGCCTAACACAACCCTACTCTTTTATCTTAGGTTGAGACCGGCTATAAATATAGGCGGTGTATTCTTTGGACACACAGTCACACAAGGGTAAATAACCAAACGTGACATGAAATCACGAAACAAGCGTGGACATACAGTCACACGAGGGTAAATAATCAAGCATGACACGAAGTCATAAAAACATGCTAATAGTCAAGATTAATTTTTCTTTAATATAAACAATTAAAGAATGATGCTAAAAAAACTAAACATGCTAAAATCAATGACATAAATTAATTAAATCAATCATAAAGTCAAAATTTTAGCCATATACATCTTTCTGGAACTAAACAAAAATTAATATCAGAATTTCAAAAAAAAATTGAAGATTGACTAAAATGAAATTCTAGAAACTAAAAGGGGCAAAACTATAATTTTCGCAAGCTAAAACACCTTATTGACAAGAAGAGACTAAAATATAAATGCAGAAAATTAACATAAATCTATTCTTAAAATGAATTTCAGTTTTTAATTTTTTGTTTGTATTTTCCTTCCTTTTTATCAAAAAAAAAATGAATTTCAGTTTTTTTTCTTAGAAGCTATACTTCCATAAGCTGATCCAAATGTCTGATAAAAAAAATAAGCTAATCCAAATAGGGAAAATGACAATAAAATGCCACTTGAATTTCATTTGGACAATTAAGGGTCTCCAATTGCAACTTGGACAAATAAGGGTCACTCCCCTATTTGTCCAAATGAAATTGAAGCCAAATTTCCTTTATGCCCTTAATGAAAAAACACATCAAACAAAATGAACCCAAAATTGAAGGCTTCTCATTCTTCTTAAACACAAAATACAAAACTCACTCATCTTCTTCCTTCTCAACTAATGAACCCTAACATCCATTGTTCCCTTCTTGCCTTCTTCATCAACCAATCAACCAAACAAAACTCTTCTCTCCTTACCCAAACTCGTTCATCTTACCCAAACTCCTTACCCAAAGGAAACCCACTCATTTTGTTCCCCTTTCTCAGCCACCCAAACAAAACCCAAACTCGTTCTTACCTTTCTGAATCTTCACCACCGAATTCATAGAGGAAACTTTCGAACTGTTCTTCTTCTCCATCGTTGAATTTGACCTGAGAAAAAAAGGTATGCTTGATTTCCTCTCATCTTTCTCTTTTTCGTTCCATTTTACTTGTTTGTTGTGATTTTGAGTAAGTTGAGGGGATTTAAGGCTAATTATTCAAGTGACAGCAACTTCGGTTTATGGGTTGATTTTCAAAACAAAATGGGTGCTTAGGTATTTGGATAATCATATATCAATTAGTGTGCATACCATTACTAAGTCTAGGGATAGTTGGACTGAGCAAGAACATGATAAGTTTTTTGACTATTGTGTAGTTTTTTTTTGGTGTTTTTAATGTCAAGCTGTGATTTTTATTTATGGATGGATTTTGGGTTGTTAGAATTGACTATATGTTTCCCTATCTTGATCAGTGAGTAGTTGGAAATTTTGTTGACTTGTAGACTAGGTTGTTACATTCTTAATCTTTTATGTGACTGAAGTGGTTTTGTTTGTAATGTCCCGGGGGTCTTGAAATTTATGACATTTTTCTCTTTTATTTACATTGTTATTGTCAAGTGATGCTCCTCTTACTGATTTGAACTAAAATGCTTCTTGGCTTTGGTGCATATGCAGACTGAATATGAGTTTTGTGTTTTGTGTTCATTTTAGTGCCAAATCTTGTTGTGAGTTCTTACTTTTTCTGGTTTAAGTCTTGTTTCACTTGTTGCATAATATTGAGGATTTGTTGTGTTCATTTCAGATGGAAGATCAAGAGCAGAATGACTATTTGCTATTTAAAAAAGAACAAGCCAATTAGTTAAAGGAGAAGGGAAATAAAGTGACAAGTATCGATGACCATAAAGTCGAAATGTCAATAGCATGGAATGCTCTTAGTGAGGAAGAGCAAAGTTATGTAAAGCAAACAAGTAGATTAGAAATGCAAGTGAGAAAGAGCAAGTGTCGATGACAAGTAGCGATCACTTCAAAGTTATGTAAAGCAAAAAAGTAGATTAGAAATGCAAGTTATGAAGTTAGCTGTAATTTATTCACTGCCTAAGAATCGTTATTCACTACCATGTCTAACGCTATTAACTATCACAATATCGCCATTAACTGCCACTTTTCCCTTGGTTAGCACCTTTCACTAACTACTTACCCGAAAAATATAAGGGTTATTCACTGCCCAAGAATCACAATTACTACCATGCATAACGCGATTTACTATCACAGTATCGCAATTAACTGCCACGTTTTACTAAGGGTGCCCCTTTCACTAACTACTTGCCCGAAAAACATAAGGGTTATTCACTGTCCAAGAATCGGCATTCACTATCACGCATAACACGGTTTACTACCAAAATATCGCAATTAACTGCCACGTTTTACTAAGGGTGCCCCTTTCACTAACTACTTGCCCAAAAAACATAAGGGTTATTCACTGCACAAGAATCGTCATTCACTATCACGCATAATGCGGTTTACTACCACAGTATCGCCATTAACTATCACTTTTTCCCTTGGTTAGCACCTTTCACTAACTACTTGCCTGAAAAACAAAAGGGTTATTCACTGCCCAAAAATCGTCATTCACTACCACGCATAACACGGTTTACTACCAAAGTATCGTCATTAACTGTCACGTTTTCCCTTGGTTAGCACTTTTCAATAATTACTTGCCCGAAAAACATAAGAGTTATTCACTGCCCAAGAATCGTCATTCACTACCATGCATAACGCGGTTTACTACCAAAATATCGCAATTAACTGTCACGTTTTACTAAGGGTGCCCCTTTCATTAACTACTTGCCTGAAAAACAAAATGGTTATTCACTGCCCATGAATCGCAATTCACTACCATGTATAACGCGGTTTACTACCAAAGTATCACAATTAACTACCACGCATAAGGTATGACATCATATTGCGGTTATCAAGCTTAGGGTACCACGAATGGTATGAACAGCCACCAAGCCCCTCCACGGGGTACACCCCTGCAACCTCTAGCATTCTCAATGTTTTCAATCACTTCGCGTTCTATGTTTGGCCCAACACCATTTTTCCACTCTTTCATTGCCATGGCGGCTGCATACATCTTGTGTCATCCTGCATGCTAACCTACACAAGAAAATAACACATGAGTGATTTTGAATGTGCCATCCTACATGTTAACCTACACAAGAACAATCAAACATTAATCAAAATGTGTGTTCTTAAACACTCATATTTGTGCAACTTCAATTATGATCCAACGGATTCACATGTTTCGTTAACTACTATGGTACATGTATTAACTGTCAAAGTATCAATATTAACTATAATGTGTGGCGTGTTCTGTTAACTACTCCATAATCACGATTCACTACCTCCGTTAACATTATTTACTACCACATTCGAGTCCACCTACTGTGATACATTTTCAGTGGGAACTCAATTGTCAAATGACGAAAACAACAGAGTCATCATCTTTCCCATGTGACAGAGACCATTCCTACTCCCTTGAATGAGTCATCTCATCTACCATCATCCAAAGGAGTTCAAACTAAAAGAGATATATAAATTTTATCTATATTATTCACATAAATCAACTATCCAACTTTATATTATCATCACTCTTTAACCCATGATCAAGAAAAAAGCAAACTTGAAACCATTTAGCAACATTGAAGAAGACCCAAAAAATAATGAACCAAAGTATCATTTTTCACCACATACTTAAAGGGAGAATACCATCTTGATCAAATAATATGTAAAGTTCCTACCTTTTTCTCTTCACAAGCTTCACCTTGTGTAAAATGGCTTCATTCCTCCCTCTGACATGCAAGGAATGCAGAAAAGCTTCCAACTTGTGTTTAAGTGTGTTATCTTGATCACAATAATACACAAAGTTCCCACCTTTTTCACATTCCAAGCTTCAACTTGGCAAGCAACAAGAAGAAGATGAAGCCTTGGTGTCTCAGCCACGCAAGAACAAAAGGGGAAGAAGAATATGTTAATGAAATGGGTAGCTTCATTTTGTTTTATGTAAGGGAAGGGTGATTTTGTCATTTGGCTTGAATTTCATTTGGACAAATAGGGGACTGACCCTTATTTGTCCAAGTTGCACCCTTATTTGTCCAAGTTGCAATTGGAGACCCTTAATTGTCCAAATGAAATTCAAGTGGCATTTTATTGTCATTTTCCCATCCAAATATGATAATTTTTTTTTTTAAAAAAATTACATGATGATAAATACTACTACTATAAAACAACTTATTTTATGGGAAAATTAATTTGAGGTCCCCACAAGGGACTTAATACTAGAAAAGTCTCAAAAGTTGAAAAAATTAATGTAGGGTCCCAAGGGACCTCACTTTAATATACTTGAAAAGTGAAAAGTTACTGGGCAAACCTTGTGACAAGTTACTGGGCACGATTGGCAACTCTTTGGGCAAACTTTGACAAGTTACTGGGCACATGCTAATTTTCCCAATTTTTGGGACTTTTCAAATATATTAAAGTGAGGTCCCTTGGGACCCTACATTAATTTTTTCAACTTTTGGGACTTTTCTAGTATTGAGTCCTTGTGGGGACCTCAAATTAATTTTCCCTTTTATTTTCTTAAATAAAAAATAAAAAAAAGATAGCCTCAACAATACGCGCCATTTGAAAAGCGCGCCATTTTGTTCAAATTCACTTCTCAACAGACGCTCCTCTCTACATTTCTTCTTCTTCTTCTTCTTCTTCTTCACTCGTAACCCTTCCTCTGATCTTTAGCCTTTCTTTCTTAGTTTCACCTTCTCGTGTTCATTGCATCGTGGCGCTTGGATCTTCTGGTGAGTATTTTTCTTACAATTCCTTCTTCCTTACTTCTCTCACTCTCCTTAAACCCTAATTTTCATTTATCAATAAATTTATCAAATTAGGGTTTCCCGCCCACGCAAGCGTTAGCGTTAGGCTTTGTTTAATTTTCCTTTATTTTTTTCATTACTTAATTACACTAATCCAACTTTTTTTCAGCTTCTCGTTTTAATTTCAGCTGAGTATTCTTCTTACAATTCCTTCTTCCTTTCTTCTCTCCCACTCTCTTTAACCCTAATTTTGATTTCCTCTTATCAAATTATGGTTTCAAATCAAATTAGGGTTTGCCGCCCACTCAATCGTTAGGGTTTGTATCATTGATTTTCTCTTATGATTTATTACTCACCTTTTGATTACACTAATCAATCAATCATTCATCGATTGTATACTCCTTTTATAGTGCTGTTTCTTCTTTCTTTCAGTCTATTAGGTTTATTTTTTTAAAAAAAAAATTACTTCGAGATACAATCTGTTTTCAATTAAAATAAATTTCATTGTTGCTCACCTAATGTGGTGTTTGGAGTCCAGGATATAATCACGATTGGTAGCTTATTTTTAAAATTTGGCTATTTTACCATTTTTTTCATTTGAATTTTTCCTTTTCCTGATTTGATCTTCTTTTCGTGGTTATTGATTTTGGACTGACATATTTCTCTGTTGGATTTTGCGTCGTGACAATGAAACCTAGCATAATTATAAACTTCTTTGAGCTATCTTGACAGGATTGTTGTTTGAATTCATTCTAACTGATGTCTTTGATTATACTTGAATGTGTAGTAGTGAACATGTTACTAACTAGAAAGAGGAAACGTTGATATATTACAGTAAGAGACATAAAGTTGCTACATTTTGAACAGAATTATCTCTTTTAAATTTATAGTCGTGGATGATGGATGAAAATCATATGCTTGAAGTGTCATCCTGGAATTTTTGCTGTAGCTTCTCTATTTTACTGCAAACAAACTTTTTTTGATGCTGGTGATGGGCTAAAAATTATTTCCCGTTGCAGGAAAACAGCTTTGATGTTGGGCCTTTGTGAGGACTTACGTGATAAGCACAGTCTTTCTGCTGTAAGTTCTTAGTATATTGAGGTCATACATTAGTCAGCTCCAATTTCATGTTTATAAACCGATGATATGTTTCAGGGAGGAGCGGCTGTATCATTCCAGAAATTGATCAAAAATTCAAATGATCTCGGTGGTTCTATTTAGTGAAACAGGTTAGCAAAATTTTTTCAGTTTCAGAATTGAGCAATAATTATATTGTGCCTCTTCCCAAATGTGGGAATGTTGAGAATGACGCCTCTTTTTTTAAATGTGGGAAAGTTGAGATGGATGCCTCTTTTTTTAAAAGTGGGAACATTAAGATTGATGCCTATTTACAAAAGTGAGAAAATTGTAATTCATTTGCAATGCTGTCATAATTAAAAATTATTGTGGTTATTTGTGAAATGACATTTTTTTGTCTAAATAATTCTTGAACTTGCTTTAACATTTATTGCACTCTTATGAGGCTCAATGATTCTTGTATCATTTGATGCCTAATTCTTAAGTGCATAAACATGATTAAAGGGGTCTACTTTTGTCTTTTGGCTTAGATTGTCAATATCTTTGCCGCTTTGTAGCCCGTTACCTATAGTTTGCCAAATATTCGTTGCATGGACACTTGTGAAAGTGGATGAACATTGCATTCGTTGATGCTTTGTTTTGATGCCCATATGAGTATGTCGGAAATTGAGATTGACGAATACATATCAATGTCGGAAATAGAGACTAATGCCTCTTTACACGTGGGGAATTAGAGATTCATGTCTCTAAAAATGTTGGAAAGTTGAGATTGATGGTTCTTGAATGTGGTAAAATCGAGGTTCATGCCTCTTTAGAAATGTGGGAAAATTAAGAATGATGCTCCTTTTTTTAAGTGGGAAAATTGGCAATGTCCCTCTTTTCAAAAGTGTGGGGCAGTTGATATTGATGCATCGTTTTATAAATGTGGGACACTTGAGATTGATGCCTTTTTTATAAATGTGAGAAAGTTGAGATAGATGTGTCTTCATGAATTTGTGGAAATCGTGGTTGATGCCTATTTGCAAATGTTCAAAAGTTGAGAATGATACATCTTTTTTTAAATGTGGGAAAGTTGAGATTGGTCCCATTTTTTTTAAAATGTGGGACATTTGATATTGATGCCTCTTTTTGAAAATGTGGGAAGCTGAGATTCATCCCTATTTTTTTAAATGTGGGAAAGTTGGGATTGATGCCTATTTAAAAAAGTGGGAAAATTGAAATTCATTTGCAAATCTGTCATAATTAAACATTATTGTGGTTATTTGTGAAATGACAGTTCTTTGTCTAAATAATTCTTGAACTTGCTTTAACATTTATTGCACTCTTATGTGGCTCAATGATTCTTGTATCATTTGATGCCTAATTCTAAAGTGCATAAACATGATTAAAGGGGTCTACTTTTGCCTTTCGGCTTAGATTGTCAATGTCTTTGCCGCTTTGTAGCCCCTTACCTATTCTTTGCCAAATATTCATTGCATGGACAGCTGTGAAAATGGATGAACATTGCATTCGTTGATGCTTAGTTTTGATGCCCATATGAGCATGTCAAAAATTGAGAATGACGGCTACATATCAATGTCGGAAATAGGGCCTAATGCCTCTTTACACATGTGGGGAATTAGAGATTCACGTCTCTACAATTGTTGGAAAGTTGAGATTGATGGTTCTTGAATGTCGGCCAAGGACACCTCCTATTTTTTGGCCTCCTATTTCATCCTATTCTCATAATCTCATCCGTCCAATAGATCTAATGGCTCACAAACTTTCATCCCATTCACCCCATTCATGGGGGAGAGAGAGAGAGAGGGGGGGAGAAATCGAGAAAGTGGGGGAGTGGGGTGAATGGGGTGAAAGTTTGTGAGCCATTAGATCTATTGGACGGATGAGATTATGAGAATAGGATGAAATAGGAGACCAAGGAATAGGAGGTGTCCCTAGCCGCTTGAATGTGGCAAAATCGAGATTGATGCCTCTTTAGAAATGTGGGAAAATTTAAGAATGATGCCTCTTTTAAATGTGGGAAAATTGGCTATGTCCCTCTTTCCAAAAATGTGGGACAGTTGATAATGATGCTTCATTTTATATATGTGGGACACTTGAGATTGATGCCTTTTTTTATAAATGCGAGAAAGTTGAGATAGATGTGTCTTCATGAATGTGCGAAAATCGAGGTTGATGCCTATTTGCAAATGTTCAAAAGTTGAGAATGATGCATTTTTTTTTTAAAATGTGGGAAAGTTGAGATTGGTCCCATTTTTTTTAAAATGTGGGACAGTTGATATTGATGCCTCTTTTTAAATGTGGGAAGTTGAGATTCATCCCTATTTTTTTAAATGTGGGAAAGTTGGGATTGATGCCTATTTAAAAAAGTGGGAAAATTGAAATTCATTTGCAAATCTGTCATAATTAAAAATTATTGTGGTTATTTGTGAAATGACAGTTCTTTGTCTAAAAAATTCTTGAACTTGCTTTAACATTTATTGCACTCTTATGAGGCTCAATGATTCTTGTATCATTTGATGCCTAATTCTAAAGTGCATAAACATGATTAAAGGGGTCTACTTTTGCCTTTTGGCTTAGATTGTCACTGTCTTTGCCGCTTTGTAGCCCCTTACCTATACTTTGCCAAATATTCGTTGCATGGACAGTTGTGAAAATTGATAACATTGCATTCGTTGATGCTTGGTTTTGATGCATATAAGAGTATGTCGGAAATTGAGTCTGACGGCTACATATGAATGTCGGAAATAGAGACTAATGCCTCTTTACACAAGTGGGAAAATAGAGATTCAAGTCTCTACAAATGTGGGAAAGTTGAGATTGATGGTTCTTGAATGTGGCAAAATCGAGGTTGATGCATCTTTAGAAATGTGGGAAAATCGAGAATGATGTCTCTTTTTTAAAATGTGAGAAAACTGAGAATGATCCCTTTTTTAATAATACAGTTGAGATTGATGCCTCTTTCTAAATGTGGGACCCTTGAAATTGATGCTTCTTCATGAATGTGGGGAAATTGAGGTTAATGCCTCTTTGCAAATGTGGGAAAGTTGAGTATGACGCCTCTTTTTTCAAATGTGGGAATGTTGAGATTGATCCTCGTTTTTATAAACGTGGGACTGTTGAGATTGATGCCTCTTTTTATAATTGTGGGAAAGTTCAGATTGATGCTTATTTACAAAAGCGTTAATATTCTAATTTATTTGCAAAGCTGTCATAATTAAAAATTATTGTGGTTATTTATGAAATGACAGTTTTTGTTTAAATAATTCATGAGCTTGCTTTAACATTTGTTGCACTCTTATGAGGCTCAATGTTTCTTGTATCTTTTGATGTCTAATTCTAAAGTGCATAAACTTGATTAAAAGGGTCTACTTTTGCTTTTTTGCTTAGGCTGTCAATGTCTTTGCCGCTTTGTAGCCTCTTACCCATACGTTGCCAAATATTTGTCATATGGAAACTTTTGAAAATGGATGAACATTGCGTTCCTTTAGCTTGGTTTTGATGCCCATATCACTATGTCGGAAAATTGAGATTGACAGCTACATATGAATGTCGGAAATAGAGATTAATGCCTCTTTACACATGTGGGAAATTAGAGATTCACGTCTCTACAAATGTTGGCAAGTTGAGATTGATGCTTCTTCTTGAATGTGGCAAAATCGAGGTTGATGCTTGTCTATGCAGAAAAATTGAGAATGATGCCCCTTTTTTGTAAATGTGGGAAAATTGGCAATGATCCCTCTTTTTATAAATGTGGAACAGTTGATATTGATGCCTCATTTAAATGTGGGACACTTGAGATTGATGCTTTTTTATAAATGTGAGAAAGTTGAGACTGATCCATCTCCATGAATGGGTGAAAATGGAGGTTGATGCCTATATGCAAATATTTGGAAGTTGAGAATGATGCCTTTTTTTTAAATGTGGGAAAATTGAGATTAATCCCCCCTTTTTAAATGTTCTACAGTTGATATTGATGCCTCTTTTTATAAATATGAGAAAGTTGGGATTGATGTCTATTTTCAAATGCGGGAAAATTTTAATCCATTTGCAAAGATGTCATAATTAAAAATTATAGTTGTTATTTATGAAGTGACAGTTTTTTGTATAAATAATTCATGAACTTGCTTTAACAATTATTGCACTCTTATGAGGCTCAATGATTCTTGTATCATTTGATGCCTAATTCTAAAGTTCATAAACATGATCAAAGGGTTTACTTTTGCGTTCTGCATTGGGTTGTCAATGTCTTTGCCGTTTTTTAGCCCTTTACCTATATAATTGTTATATGGACACTTGTGAACATAGCATTCTTTGATGCTTGGTTTTGATGCTCAAATGAGTATGTCAGAAATTGAGATTGACGACTACATATGAATGTCGGAAATAGAGACTAATGCCTATTTGTTACTTTTGAAGATGGATGAACATGCATTCTTTGATGCTTGCATATAAGGTACATGTCCTCTTATTCAATCTTTATAGTAATTGGTTTGTATTGTTTGACTTTGAATCCTGTCTATCTTAATGAATTTATAGTGTTCTTAATTCTATTTTAGTATTTATTCTGTCTGAAACTTTGTTTTGTATTTTTCTTGTTTCGTCTTATAAGTGAGGAGAGAGAACTAAGGAATCCTTTCCCCCCTTCAGAAATGAAAATTGAAAAGGAGAAAGCTAAAAATGATGGATTTTTGTTTAAACTATTTTGTGCTTGAACATTGAAGATGAGGTTTAAAACCACCTACCCTGTGCTTAGTTTCAATCAATGTCTTTGGAAGTGTCAATCTAAGCATCTCCCCCGGTACCAATTATTACAATCCTTTACATTTTATTCATTCCGTTTCTTCTGTTGTCTGATTGCTTTACTTGCTTTTGAGTGTATGTCTTTGGTAGCCCTTGAAGTTTTCACTCATTAAATGAGGCGTTCTTGAAGGTTGGCTTATTAGAAGAACATGTGGCTCTACAGCTGATAATTGTTTATTGTTTCATACCATCATCTTACGTTGTTATTGTCCTCATTTGTTTTGTTCCCGTTGCTGACCTTTTTTGTTCAAAATGGTCTGTCCATTCTGCTGAAAGAAGGTTGAAGTGTTTACAAGGCTTATTGCCGTAGGTATGTAGATTGAAGTTTAAAATGATATTCCTTGACAGTAGGGTGTACGTTGTTTTTTCTGCTCAATTTTCCATGATAAATCAAGCAATGAATAATTTCTTGATTGGATTATGTATTTCTTAAAGGGATAAAGGCCAAAAATACCCCGGAAGTTTCCACTCAGGAGCACTGAGTATATGGAAGTTTTCCAAGGGGCAAATATACCCTGGAAGCAATAAAAATGGGGCAAATTTGCCCTTCCGTCAAAAATACTAACAGTCAACCGGTTAGTTGACCAAAAATTTCCCTTAACATTTTTGGTTAACTAACCGGTTGACTGTTAGTGTTTTTGACGGAAGGGCAAATTTGTCCCATTTTTATTGCTTCCAGGGTATATTTGCCCCTTGGAAAACTTCCATATACTCAGTGTTCTTGGGTGGAAACTTCCGGGGTATTTTTGGCCTTTATTGTCCTGTAGGTGGGAATCAGGATAGATGACCATTCTAAGATAGGCAATCTATCAAACATTTTATGTTTTAAGGCACAATTATAGTTGCTCATGCTGTATAAATAATCTTTCTTTCCAATTGAAAACTGCTTCCTAACGGATCAGGTTCATTATAAATAGTTCATTTTCCTTCACAAGTTGTGAGAAATACTGAGATACTTAGAGAGACAGATTCTTCTTTAATTTTGGACTTAATTGGTAGTGCCTTACAGGCATAAAAAATATGTCCAATTCTTTGTTCTTGAAGTGTTATGTGAACACTGAACAATTTTTTTTTGGTCGGATAACACTGAACAACTTGAAGAAAAAGATTTGTAAAAATTTTCATCCTGTGACAGTTTTATTGTTATTAACAAGTTTTCCTCACGCATGTTAATCATTTACATTTATAGGCGTACAACCCTCAGAAGAGGAAGCAATTTGTTGTTTGCATGCTGTCATTGCCAAAGCTTAAGTCCCAACAACTTCTTAACTATTACAAGAAAATGAAAATTTGGGGCAGTTCTTCTGGATGCATAGAGAACTCAGCTAGGTGTTTGATGAATGGTATTGCCTGAATCATTATTCTGTTTGAATCACTATGAAAGAGCCCCGGGGGGGGGGGGGGAATCATGTATGAGCATTAACTAAATTTTCGGCTTCCTCTAAGATTAATCTTGCTTTATACCTATATATTTTAACAAATAGAAATTTAATTAATAAAAAGAAAATGGGTTAACCATCCTTATAGTCTGACACAATTTTGGTGTAAGTCCTTGTAGCTTGATACTTTGGGTATTGGTCCTTAACATAGTATGACTATAAGGACCTACATCCAAAGAATCAAACTACAAGATTAAAAGCGAAATTGTCTCAAACTAAAAGGGCTCAAAGTATGGTTATCCCAAAGAAAATTATAAAAAATCTCACTTCCTATAGGATAGGGTATGAAGTCATTATACATGAGTGGAAAGGCACTTTATATTTATCTAATTGTGTGTCAAGTATGTGGCTGGTGCAGAAGATAAAAAAAATCTTCTCTTTGCTTATACTGCGGTGTACACAAATAAGTGCGTGATGAGGAAGGTGATCTTGAAGTAGAACTTGAAATACCATCACCAAAGTCTGGTAAGTTAGCTTTGAACATTGTAGCGAAACATGATGGGTTGATTGTACTTTTTCCTGGTAAGCATTTTGCCAACTTGCTTAAGCTATATTTGATGAGTTTATTGGAAATACCAACATAATGATTTGTATTGCTTAGCCACCCTAATCTACGATATTCAAGATTAGCATGTCATATATAGTGGTTGGAACATAGAAGAATAAGAAGGATTTCATGACATGGTTCACTGTTTTTACCCATCTGTTGAGAATTCTGGACTTGTTTATATTGACAGTGTCTGCTATCAATGCTCCTCCTAGTGAAATCAACGTGAAGCATATTTTCTTTCAAGATATACACTTTTCATAATCGCCTAAATTATGATTACCTTGTGAATAATTTTGTTTTCTCCAAATTATTTAAGGGTAGTCTTGACAGAGCGTCTTCAAATGCTGGTTACGTGCCGCTCTATGAAGGCAAGGTGCAGTGCATATTACTTCCAGTTTTGAGCTACCTTCGTTAAGTAGTAGAAACCTATGCAATTATGGAGTATCGATAATTAAGAAATTTAAATCAATTGCTCACACAACCTTAAAGTTATGTTTTTGATGTATGTATTGATGTCTTTGGCTTACTCCACCTGACATTGAGAAGAGGAAATTTGAAACCATTGTGTTTGCGGCGTTGTCCCTGTCCGTTACAGAAATTCAGAAGAATGCAAGTAAAGTTTCTGCTCTTCATATTATTTATTGTTTCCTGAAAGAAATATTTGCTTACACTGTAGTACTATAGTTTATCTTTATGGCTTTGGCTAATTATATCTTGTGATATGTTTATTTTATTTGAATCAAATACTACCTGCTCTTCTAAATGTAAAATTTTTTTCCATAGATTAAGTATCGAAAAAATCAGGCTATAGAGGTTTTGGTTTTGTAACTTTTTCTGAAGATGGTGTTACAGAGCGTGTGTCTGTAGGAGGTCTCATGAAATTTTTGGACATCAGGTAACTTTAATTTGGATTTGGTTCAACATGTTCCATGGGCACCTCATTTAGATATACAACAGTCCTTTTTTCCTTTGCTTCTTTTAGATGTGAATCTTGAACAGAGTGTGTATGATAGTAGATAATATTGGATGAGATATGGACCATGAAATAGTGCCCCCCTAAGTAGACTTTTGGCCTTTTTGTTTAGGTTAAGTGGAGTTTTTATTCATGAAATTTGGGGTAAAGGGTCAAATCTAGCACTAAACTATTGTCAAAAGTACACCCCACATAAAAGTGAATCTCGTAGCTCAAATCTAGCACTGATCAAGTACAAATTGGGTCAGATGTAGCAAAACCGTCAATTTTGACGGGTTTCACTGTTAAGTCTGACCCGAGTACGCCACGTCACCCAAGTTAGGCCACGTCACCTGACACATCACCCAGTTATGCCACGTCACCTGCCATGTCATCACCACATATATGAAAAACTTTAAGGTTCAAATTTAGCACTCAAGTATTAGTAAAGTTCACCCAACATAAAATAACAATTTTGAGTTTCAAATATAGCACTCATCAGTTACAAAATGGTTGCTACATTTGAAACCGTATAAACAATTTATATGAGTTTGACTTTTAATTTTGATTGCTGCAAATGTAGCAACCATTTTGTAACAGATGGGTGCTATATTTGAAACTCAAAATTGTTATTTTATGTTGGGTGAACTTTACTATTACTTGAGTGCTAAATTTGAACTTAGAGTTTTTCATATATGTGGTGATGACATGGCAGGTGACGTGGCATAACTGGGTGATGTGTCAGGTGACGTGGCCTAACTTGGGTGACGTGGCAGGTGACGTTTGGTCCGAACTGTATTGTATTGAACGATCTATTCCATTGTGTTCCTATTTTCTACAATTTTCATGTGCTAATTTTCTAGCATTCAGATGAAGTGATTTAAGATTCCTCCTTTTCACTTTTCCTCTTGTATATGCGAAAGTTATTATACGCTTTCTTCATGTTTGGCATCTATCTCTTAAAAATTTTATTTCCTTTTCCTTTTCTGTTTGTTTTGACCCCGGAAAACATTTCTCAAAAGAACAAGGGTGTTTTTAGAATTTTCTTGTGAAACCTTTATCTACTCTACAATATTGCTCAACTTTTATACCAATTTGTTTTGTTTTCCCAGTTTATATCTTCAAACCTTGTGCCTATCTATTATCTGGTTTTTTTGGAGTTGCCATTGGTTGTTGTTGGTGATGTATATAAGGCATTCTTTATAGGGAAAATTAATATGAGGTCCCCTACAAGGGACTTAATATTAGAAAAGTCTCAAAAGTTGAAATAATTAATGTAGGGTCCCAAGTGACCTCACTTTAATATACTTGAAAATTGAAAAGACACTTTTGCCCAATAAGTTGTCACATTTGCCCATTCAGTTGTCAAGTTATGTCTATCGTGTTGTCACGGCTGCCCATTAAGTTGTCAGCTTTTTCCCATTAACTTAAGAGTTTGGGTAATTAACTTAAAGCACATGCCCAACATGTTGTCATATTTGCTCATTTAGTTGTCAAGTTATATCCATCGAGTTGTCACGGCTGCCCATTAAGTTGTCAGGTTTTTCCCATTAACTTAAGACAGTTTGGGCAATTAACTTAAAGCACATGCCCAACAAGTTGTCACATTTGCCCATTCAGTTGTCAAGTTATGCCCATCGAGTTGTCACGGTTGCCCATTAAGTTGTCAGGTTTTTCCCATTAGCTTAAGAGTTTGGGCAACTAACTTAAAGCACATGCCCAACAAGTTGTCACATTTGTCCATTCAATTGTCAAGTTATGCCCATCGAGTTGTCACGGCTAGGGCTGCACAAAAGCCCGGTGGTCCGTTTGGCCCGCCACGACCCGATCCGTCATATACAAAAAATGGTCCGTCATGATGTGGCCCGGAACCAACCCTATTAGGACATGACTGACCCGACCATCGGGTAGGACAGGACTAAGGGGCATATGCTCCATGACCAATCGGGCGGCACGATTATTTATTAATATTTTTATAATTTTTTATTATTTATTAATATTTTTATAATTTTTTATTATTTATTAATATTTTTTATAAAAAAATGTTTTATTAATTTTTTTATTAAATGTTTTTTTTTATTTGCTTGTTTCTATTATAATAGCTTCAATTCCTATATGGTTAATGTTTATTAATATCTCTACGGTAAGTTATCAGGTTATGTTAACAATATTATTTTTGCATTTTATTAATCTTCAGTTAACCATCTTAATTTAAAAGTCACTCAACTATCTCTTTAATTTTCAATTTAAAGTAGTTGGTGCTATATTCAAAGTGATTTTATTTTGGTCGAGAGCTATATTCAAAGTGATCACTAACTCCTTTTTTTAGTAGCTATAATGTAACTCATTATATTTATCATTGCATTGATGCTTCTTAATTGTTATTGAAGAATGATGATCAAATTTTTCTTTGTTCTTTCTAAAATTGGGGTTTGGTTTCTCTCATTTTGTGCTTCATATGACCATCATGGTCCGTCATGTGGCCCTGTGGTCATGTCTTGCCCGATCATGGTGTCGGGCCAAGCAGGACATGACCGGGTCTCGGGCAAAAAATTTTGGCCCGACAATTATTTAGGACATGACCAGGGCATATAGGTGTCCCGGTCATTTGTGCAGCCCTAGTCACGGCTGCCTATTAAGTTGTCAGGTTTTTCCCATTAACTTAAGAGAGTTTAGACCATTAACTTAAAGCACATGCCCAACAAGTTGTCACATTTGTCCATTCAATTGTCAAGTTATGCCCATTGAGTTGTCACGGCTGCCCATTAAGTTGTCAGAGGCAAAAGTGTCTTTTCAATTTTCAAATATATTAAAGTGAGGTCCCTTGGGACCCTACATTAATTATTTCAACTTTTGGGACTTTTCTAGTATTAAGTCCCTTGTGGGGGACCTTAAATTAATTTTCCCTTCTTTATACGGTTTCACTTTCATCAGCCATTATCCACGTTAACAGGTGAAGTCTATCCATAATTTTATTTTATTTTGGCTAAAGTATCTTTTTAGTCCCTTAACTTTGGAGAAATTCATGTTTTAATCTTTTAATTTTGAAAGTGTATTTTTAATCCTTAACTTTGGACAAATTCATATTTTAATCCTTTAAGTTTGAAAAGTGTGTCTTTAGTCCTTTTAAATTCGGTTAAAGTATTTT
Source organism: Mimosa pudica (assembly GCA_029929735.1). NCBI lineage: Eukaryota > Viridiplantae > Streptophyta > Magnoliopsida > Fabales > Fabaceae > Mimosa > Mimosa pudica. The sequence goes on from JAKELP010000002.1 coordinate 13,299,308, forward strand.
TTTTGTCCCTTAACTTTGCACAAAGTCATGTTTTAGTCTTTTAACTTTAAAAAGGAAAGGGTCAAAAACATATTTTATCCTGTTTTGAAAGGATTCAAACATCACTTTGTCCAAAGTTTAAGGGGCCGAAAACAAATTTTTCAAAGTTAAATGACTAAAAACACATTTTTTTCAAAGTTAAGGGACTAAAACATGACTTTCTTTAAAGTTAAGGGACCAAAAACATATTCTAACCTTTTATTTTCATTATTTGTTTGTTTACAAAACTAACTTCTGCCCCTTTTATTATTTTGAATTTGAATTTTTGTAAACTTCTTGTAATTTTTGAAATAGGTTTCCTTCTAGGATCAAATGCGGAAAAAAAAACCTCCAGTCTTTGATCAGTTTCATCATTATACCATAGTAGTATAATCTTATGACTGATTTTTCTTGAGCTAAAGTTGTTGCTAATCATTTGCAGGATTGAAGGCTTATTTTCACAATTTCATGCTATTATCTGTGAAGGTTTTTTCTTTTTTTCTTCTTTTCCCTTTTTACTCTTTTATTATTTCCTTCTTTTTTACTCTTTTCTTTTTCTCTTCTTTTTTTCCTTTTCTTTTTTTCCCATTTTTTCTTTTTTCTTATTTTTTTCTCCTCCTCCTATTCCTCCTTATTTTTTAATCTTTTAAGGGCAAAGGTGCAAAAATAGCCACCGTAAATTTAAAAATGAGTACTTAAAACTCTGGTAAATTTAAGGTGCAAAACCATACACTGTAAACTAAAATGGGGCAAATGTAACCTTTCAGACATGGGCCCCACCATCAGTAAATGACGTATCAATTCCAAAATCCACTGTGGAAGCTCAAATGCATCCAATTGAACCTTTATCATCTAAAACTAACCCTAAACCCTCAAATCATTTCGATTAGGACTCATACCTTCCCCAAATCTTATGAGATCCACTCCAAATCATCTGAACCCTAAACCCAAAAATCATTTCGATGAGGGTTCTAAAATTAGGGTTCGAAATGGGGTTGATTTGATCTTTAAAGGGTTCGATGTGCTGTGTGTTGTGTGTTGTGTTGAGTCGGTTTTAAGTCTCAATATGCCCTTTTAGCTTATGCATGTCAAAAAAATTGGCACATAATGACACATATTGCCAATAAGTCCCATTAGAATTCCTAGTCAATTAATGGTCAAACTTAACACCTATGTTTGAGAATGTTAGATTTGCCCCATTTTGGTTTATAATGTACAGTTTTGCCCCGTTAAATTTACAAAATTCTTAGGTATTCTTTTTTAAATTTACGATGACTATTTTTGCACTTTTGCCCATCTTTTAAATGTTGATTTTCAAGATAAAATTAGTGATTTTAATATTTAATAAACAATTACATATTGATTTTCAAATATTAATAAACTACTCCCTCCTACATGGTTACAAGTTCTATTTCATTATTAGGCAAAATACTAAGGCAAAGTAAATTATGAACATCAAGTTAGAGCAACAGCTAGGCTACATTATGTGAGATGACACACTTATAATTTAAATTCTCCCTATTTAGCATTTTAGCCATTTATTTTACTTAACTATATTTATTTATATATTTTATATTTTGACGTTTTGTTTGGATAATGTTTTTTTAGTCATTTTACATTTTTAACTTTCCTTGCTAACAACTTGCTCTTTTTGGGCTTACCATATTTTTCGTCACTCCATTTCATAAAAATATTCCTTTTTTATAAATCAGAAACTACATAAATTTATTCTACTTGATTTCATTTACCTATTTACTTTTTTTTTGATACAGTCATTTACCTATTTACTTTTTGCTTTTATTTTTAATGTTTTTTTATTGATAAATTTATTGTTTCTTGATTTTATTCTTAATTAGCCAAAGTATAGTTTTGGTCCCTTATGTTTGTATCGAGTTTTAATTTAGTCTTTTATGTTTATAAAGTACACTTTTAGTCCCTTATGTTTGCATCAAGTTTCAATTTAGTCCTTTATGTTTGGAAAGTATACTTTTAGTCATTTTTTGTCAACACCGTTAGTTAACTTAAATTTAAATGATTACTCCTATTTCATAATTAAATTGGGGCAAAAATGATAAAATTTGAAATTATAAAAATAAATACACAAATAATTTAATCTAGTCATTTTTTCAATATTTAATAAGCATTTAAAATTGTTAAGTTAACATTTTCCGTTAAGTGAAACTAATAGTATTAACACAAATGTATTAAAAGTGTGCTTTTCAAACAGAATAAACTAAATTAATATTTGATTCAAATTTAAAGGACTAAAAGTATACTTTAACCTTCTTAATTATAATATCGATTATCATATCTTTTTGTTGTTTAAAGCATATATTAATTTTCCAATAGTATATACTCACATTTTCCCATTAGTTTATTATATTTTATTTGTTATTTTATTATTATTTTGTTCTTTTCATTTAATATATAATATAGTTTATTAATTATTGGTGTTGGTCCCAATTGTTTTGTGTGAAAACTTTAAAAGAGTACTCTGCATCTCTGCCTATATTATAGTCGATCTTAAGTCTGAATAAATTAGGAAAGTTGTGTTAGACCTCGGCAATTAACATAAAGTGTGTTAGTCCATGTTACATAGTTGTTATATGAACAGATCATTGTCTGGTATTTATCTCAAAGTGTGACTATTAATTGAACAAATTATAACTGTTTGCCATCAACAAATTCTTTTTTTTTTTGCCATGCCATCAACAAATTCACCCTCAAAGATCTCTAGTTCCTTCACCCTAACTTCTATTTCACTTTTCAGTTCAAAAAAAACTTCTATTTCATTTTATTATTACTGTCATTTCATTTTATAATTTACTTATTTATTTACTGTTTTATCCATTAATTTACTTCATTAGTTATATTTTCCTCACTAGTTTTTTTACCTTTATTTTCCCCACTAGTTTATTATTATTTTATTTGTTATTTTATCATTTTGTTCTTTTTATATAAAATGTATTATTTGTGTCAAAATATTTAAAAAGTATTTCTATTAATCCGCCTATATTATAGTCAGTAGCAAGCCCGGATAAAGGAGTAGGGTTGTGTTAGACTTCGACAGTCAACGTATAAATCTTGTCGAATCTTATGAACATTGATCCACGCATGACTATTGATTGTACAAAATGACGTCATGTGATTTATGTAGCACCCCACATAGTGGGATAAAGTTTTGTTGTTGTTGTTGTATTATATATACTCAATTATTATTATTTAATAAGTTATTCAGCTAGTTAATTTCTCTTATATGAGATTTTAAAATTTAAAAGATATTTATGTCATTTTCCCATTCTTTAAACCATAGACTTATAGGTTGACAAAAACTTAGACAATTTTACCTCTAGAAAGAGTAAACCTTGAGTTTAGTGACCTTGAGTTTAGTGAAGGATGTAACAACCACAATTCTACGACATATTTTAAGCCATATTTAATACAATTTTTTTTTTCTTTTTATTTACTTACACTAACTATGTTAGAAAAGAAATTATCTTGATTAAACAGCTAACATAGTTAGAAAGGAATTTACGTATTTCCTAAATTGTTATTTATCACCTAACCATGATAGAAAAATCTAAATATCTAATTTATGTCAACTACCTATCATGGTTAGAAAGAGATGAAACTAAATTTTAGACAACGTCGATCTAATAAAGTCAAGTTAACAAATAATTCAAACATTCACCAACAGAATTCAATATGTTCGTATCATTGAGTTAAGTATATAAGTTTTGCAGAGATAATCAACTACAATATTTTCTAAATAATAAAGACTTATAAAGTATGCAATTATGAAATTAAATATGCAAATCCTAGTGTGGCAATAAAACGTGTCAGCATCTCACTTTAGTGAGTGGTCCCCGGATCCTTCCCTTGATTTCCTACTTCGCTTCCCGCTCCTGTAAAATAATAAAACGTGGGGTAGACCCAGAATCGCAACTACAACCACTTGCTCACGCGCATGTGCATGCTAGTAAGGTGGTGTGTATCAATATCGTGTATAGTGGTGTGTGTTACATACAATGTTGCATGTACATTTAATATAATTTAATGACAAGTATCTATCAAATACCAACTCTCAACAATACATATATATCTTCATTAACAAACACAATGGATAACAAAGCAACATTACTCATTTATAATCAAAAATTAAACTTCAATAATATTACGCTAGAAAATCCAACAACAATAATCATCAAGTACACGATAATATTTCAGTTCAATAGGGACTCACAACTCTTGGTTGATTTACCCTCGCTTGAACCGGGGGCGCTCTCCCCAATAACGTTTTTCTCTTTTTAGTCCCTGTGATATAATAGTTCAATAGGGACTCACGACTCAATGACCGATATACCCTCGCTTGAACAAAACATAAAGGTTCAATAGGGACTCACGACTCAATGGTCGATATACCCTCGCTTGAACGGTTCAATAGGGACTCACGACTCAAAGGTCGATGTACCCTCGCTTGAACAAAATATATCGGTTCAATAGGGACTCACGGCTCGAAGGCCGATGTACCCTCGCTTGAACCGGGCGCCATTCACAATAACATTTTCCTATCCATTTAGGCCTTATTGACCAACAGGGTACCTCATCCCGGGATGGCATAATTATATTATTTTTTTATTCGGTTTATAAAACAATTCGAAATTCCAACCAAAGTATTCAATAATCATCACATCAACAATAATAACAATGTTTATCGTCTAACCTATATGCTCACTAACACACACATACACGCAAACAAGTAGAAGTAGTTACCTGTAGCACTTGACACACCGTTGCTTTTCCCTTAACCTTGTGGGTTCCCTCTAAATACCTCCGTTACTAAGTTTTTCCTAACATCATACCACGAAATAAATAATATAAAAAAAAAGCTATTCTTATGTATATTAATTAGTGTCACTCTCGTTCCTAGTATTATTATCCAATCCCCTTCTAGATCATAGTTTCTCAATTCCTTGATTAATCTCGTTAACTTAATCTTTTGAAATTCTCAGAGTTTGTATAATCAATATCCTACATGAAACATAATTTATGATAAAGCAAGTACTCACAAGCACAATTGAAGATTTTACACAAGCAAATATCTACACTCTCAAACAATATTGTTCATACCAAGCTAACCCGAGCAATGAATTAGAAATCACCATTTCTCATTCCAATTAATATCAACTTCGTTAAGAAAAATTGAAATCCACCTCTAGAACTAAGATAAAGTAAAACTTCCAAATCTGAACATTTTAGAGTTTCTAATATTATATCAAAATCTGAACACGGTAACAAGAAAAATTCCGAACATTTTGAAAGTGAAAGTACCAATAGCTAACAAAACCACTATTAAAGACAATTAAACATAAATTTCTAGATTAATTCTAAAGTAGCACAATCTGATCCCTTTATACAAGAATAATATATATGGTACTCAAATCATTTATCACACCAACTAATCATGACAAGAGACTAAATAAATAAATATATTCATTCACATTCCTAAACCTAGCTACTTATGATTATATTCTAAAAGCAAAACAAGAATTTTATTCCCTTGTTCCTTTGTTAATCTTTTCTTTTGAGTTGAAAGAAATCAAGGAAAGAAATATCATCTCCCCCTTTATTCTTTCAAAGTCACATACAAAATCCAAAAATGCCAACATTCCTTCGGTCAAAACAGAATTTTCTGTCCAAAATAATAAACCCAAAATTCCCATCCAGCCCATGACAAGAACATAACACACAAAATCCAACCCCAAAATTACTGCAGCAACCAAACAACAACAAAAAAAAAAATAATCTCATTTCATTGTCATCGATTCATCATAATAACTATACACAAGTACCAATTAGCTTACATATATTCATCTCAAAATCAAAACATAATCAGAGAGGCAGGGAAGAATTGAAACATTTACAACCCAGAACATACAGAGATACTATGAAATTCTAAAATAGTTTCTTTATCAATTAACCATAGTTTTCTAACCCAAACTCCCAAAATCAAATCCCAATACTACATACGATTCCTCTCACAAGCTCGGTCAGATGCAAGAAAACAATGGAAGTAAAGCGAAGGAAGTTACCTAAATTTGCTTATGGGTTTGTATGCGAAGTTGAACCAATGTTCGCCGGTTTTCTCGCCGGAAAACAAGGCCACGAATTTGTCACCGTTTGAGCTTCGCCGGACCGCCGTTAGCTCGCCGGAATCGCGCTGGACGACGGGGAGAAGACGGAGGCAGCAAAAGAGCGAGTGATACGGACGGTGAGGCCGTGGGAAAAATTTGGGAAGTGAGTAATGATGATGATAAGAACAAAGAAGGGAGGAAGCAAAATGAATTTGTGAAGATTGGTAAAGTGAGGTTGAGGGAGCAGGAGAAATTGTTGAAGTGTGTTTTGGAGAGGGGGCGGCAGCCAAGAATGAAGGAGAAGGAATAGGTTTATGAAGAGAAGGAGAATATTAGGTTTAGGCCCAAACAAATTACCATAAAGCTCCCCCTTTAAGTTTCTCTTTTATATGAAGTTAACCCTAACTTTCTTTTAAATTCACATGTTTCCTATTTCATACAAATTTAAATCTTAAATTTCAATCTTAATAAATTTCCTATACAAGAAATTAATATTTCCTATTTCCTATTAAATATTTCCTATTTCCTATTTCTTATTAAATATTTCCTATATATATATTATAATATTTTCCTATTTTATTTGGGATGTTACAAAGGATGCCTTTGAGATTGCCTAAAAAAGATTTCTGAAAGATAACACCGTCCGGGTAGGCATGGTATCACCTAAGGAATGCATCCTTCTCAAGCAAAAAATTGAACAAGTAGATAGTAAAATGACATAAAAAAGAGAAATATTAAGAAACTGATAATTTAGAAACTTAATTGGTAATCCCATGTAAGCTAGTTTTTAATGGTGACATAAATAGAGGAAGTTACTTCTTTTTTATTGGTAAAAAGAGTTACTACTTCTCTGTATAAAAGAAAAAGTTACTACTTTATTTTTGATGTATCAAAAAAAAAAGTTACTATTTCTTTTTCTAACTTTCCTTGTTTCATAGTTACTATCTTTGTCCATACTTAGAGAATGGAAACTTATTTCCTTTTTTTAATTCGCAATATGAGCAACTGAAAAATAAGTGGAAAAATCATTAGCACTTTTTTTTTATCAGCAAAAAAAATCATTAGCATTTTTAACAAAAAAAATCATTAGCACTTATGCAACACCCGAAGTAATTTTTCTCCAAAAAATATTTCAAGCCAAAATAATATTGAAGATATTGCTCTAATTATCTACTTGACTTGTTTGGAGAATTCTAAAAAATAAAATAACCTGATACTTAAAAATTGATTTTCCTAATTTATTAACTAACTTATTTGACTTATAAGTTTACATATATAATAATACACAAAATACATTATGATTTAGTAGTTATTTATTTGAATACTGATTTAGTTTTCTTAATTTCTCAAAAAGAAAAAATTAACTAAATTTTTTATTGAAAAATTGAGTAAATACCACATTAAACGTTTTTCACACATACATTAAAAACATTTAAACCTATCAAACAAAATAAAAAAAATAAAAAACACAACATGTTTCCTAATTCCTATTTCCTAGTTCCTACTTCCATCTTTTCTCATGTTAGACTTTTGTCTTTACGGTTTCTCTGGCAGTTTGGGTGCAAGATTGCATTGCCTCAAACACCTCAAACCTCAAAACTCTCAAATCCACTTTATTTGAGACACATGAGATCCCCAAACTGAACAACAACTTGGGAACCTTCCATCGATATCACTAAAAAGAAGAAGAGGGCAAACAAAAGTCAATCAATCAATCAAGAAAGAAAGAAAGAGAGAGAGAGAAGAAGAAGAATAAGAGGTGATGAGGCCTGAGAAGAAGCCGATCCAAGCGGTGTCAACATGGGTGAAGCGGCAACCCCCAAAGGTGAAAGCTTTCTTGGCCGTTGTCTCAGGCATGGCCGCTCTCGTTTTGCTTCGCTTCATTGTTCACGACCATGATAATCTATTCGTCGCCGCCGAGGCCCTTCACTCCCTCGGAATTTCCGTCCTCATCTATAAGCTTATGAAGGAGAAGACTTGCGCTGGTACTTGTTACTAATTCATTCATTCTCAATTGGTTTTTTATTCTTGGGTTGTGTGAATTGGGTCCCATCTTATTCATTGACCACCTTCAGATCTTTCCACTCTCTTTTGACTTGTATTTAGATAGTGATAGTTTGAATGCCCAGAAGCTTGGTTTGGAGAAAAGATCGTTTCTTTTTCTGGGTTAAGGTTTTGGTGTGTTTAGTTGGAGTTTTTAGAAGGTTGGGTCAGGAAAAGAGATTGTTTCTTTTTCTGGTTAAGGTTTTGGTATGTTTAGTTGAAGTGCTTAGAAGTTTGAGTTAGGAAGAAAGATCGTTTCTTTTTGTGGGTTAAGGTTTTTGCTTGTGCTATTGGGATCTACATGCCTGAGATTAGATGCTCCTTTGTTTTAGCCTGAGGCTTGTTCTTTAGGGACCATTTTTTTTTTGTTTATTTTCTTTTTCATTTAATTCCAGATGTTTGATTTCTACGAGTAGCTGTCCTAACTGTTGTTGAACTTCTAGTTGGTTCTGTGCCTATGTTATACATCAGACAATGTTACATTGAGTTGAGATGTTGATGTTTGTATTCTTGTCGTTGTTGTCATGCCTTATCATGACTCTTTTTATTTTATGTTGTGCTTGTACAGGATTATCGCTCAAATCTCAGGAGTTGACGGCTATGTTTTTAGCTGTTAGGCTGTACTGCAGTTTTGTTATGGAATATGATATACACACCCTTCTTGATCTAGCTACTTTAGCTACAACATTGTGGGTTATATATATGATTCGTTTCAAACTGAAGGCTAGTTACATGGAGGATAAGGATAACTTTGCAATTTACTATGTGGTAAGTTTGCTGCTGCTTATGCCTGTCCAATGAAGTTTTCTCTCTATTATTTTTTTCCACAACATTGTGTTAAGACTTGTTTTTATAGCAATCACCATAGTTTGTGAATCCAATGTTGCACTGCCTTTATTCTTTTGATTGTGGACATGATAAATCAAACATTTCAGCTTCAGTACATTGAACATTGCAAAATTTATTGATGCTTAAATTACCTTTTCAAATAAAGTGCTGTGTAGGGTGTTTTATTCAACTGGCACATGACTTGATGTTCATTTGAAATAGAACCAGTTGCCGTGGTATCATGTTGAATTTACAGCTTTTGTTTTCTTGTGAATCCTCTCTCTTATCCCACCCCCTTTTTTGTTCGTTTTCTTTTTACATAAAGGATCTTTACTGCTTTCTTTTGCACACTATTATGCAATTTTGTGACTGGTTGTTGATTGCTAGTAAATCAAATCATACACTTTACATTCCATCAGCCTGGTTCATATACTGTCTTTAAAACTGAATGCAGGTGATACCATGTGCTGTTTTAGCTTTGTTGATTCATCCATCAACTTCCCATCACTTTGTGAACAGGATTTTCTGGGCCTTCTGTGTGTATCTTGAAGCCGTTTCAGTACTACCCCAATTGCGGGTCATGCAGAACACCAAAGTAAAATTTCTTAATTTAAAAATCATCTACCAAGGTTCTGCTTTCATTGGAGCTAATTCTGTTACTTTCTTTTATAACTCATTTCCTATTATTTTTTTCAGATCGTTGAGCCATTCACAGCTCATTATGTATTTGCATTGGGTGTTGCCAGATTCCTGAGCTGTGCCCATTGGGTTCTTCAGGTATGGCTTCATTCATCTAAACTAGCCCTTGCATTAGTTATCTCTTGATTCATTTGCACATATATGGCCAGCAATAGTGATCTAGCTTTTGCTGCTGATCAAAATCAAAAAGAGGACATTTTGGGGGGTGGCTGTCTCATTTATCTCTGAATGAAAGTATACACAAATTCACAAAAAATTAGTTTGTTGCAAACTTTAGATGGTATAACAAAGTCATCCTTTTCCAGAAGCACTGCTCCATGGATATTTGTACTGATTTATGCAGTTTTTCCCCTGTTCTTTGAATATATTTCTCAACCTGATATAAGAAATTTGTTGCTTCTCTTTGCCCAATTTCTTTAGTTGCACATCTTATTATTTCTTGCTACAGGTCTTGGATAGTCGTGGACAGTTGTTGGTTGCCCTGGGCTATGGACTATGGCCATCAATGGTTCTTATCTCTGAAATTGTTCAGACTTTCATCTTAGCAGATTTCTGTTACTACTATGTCAAAAGGTTGGTTTGAGCGCGATATATATATATTTAGTTCTTCCCTCCCTTATACCGCTTTCTTTTGGCACCTTATTATGAGTGTATGTATAGAACTTCCTGGCATGACTCTTGTGATATATAATTGAATGCAGTGTTTTTGGAGGTCAGCTTGTTCTTCGTCTTCCCTCTGGAGTGGTGTAATTGGGAATCTGCCTCAGTGCAAGCACCATTTGAACTTACATCAGGCAGGCATAATGGTTGGTCATCCTCTTTGGGATTTTTTTATGTCGATACTCCATTTTGGTCCCTGGAAAGAAGCTGGTTGTTTGCAGAACTGGGCATGTTAAGATAAATTGAATATTTATGCATGTAGTAGTATGGCAAACTTAAAATATGAATCATCACTTTTTGGCTTAGGTCTTTGGAAACAGTTTGCAGTTTTTTTTATAGCAACTAGGAAGTACTCTTGACTCTAGTTAATCATCACAATTGAAATCACAATGAGAATGCTGGCAGCAATGAGTTACCAAACTTCAAATATGAATTGTGTTAGAAATGAACTTTCTGGTGGAGAGTTATTTGTTGGAATAGGTTGCAATGTGAAACATGGAGTCAGATTGATATAACAACAGAAATAGCTTGTTTATTTGATCAACTATATCATAAACCACAGCATCATCTGAAATGGCTGCTACTTCATCCTCTTTGAATATATGGTTGAGTACTACGCTCTTTTGCCACGTCTTTAGGCCGGTATCATTATGTCTATGTTTAATTTTGGGTTTATCATATAGTACTAGTATATGGTTAAAAAAAATTGGGAACCGTTGTTACTTTTTGTCTGAAAAGAAAAGGTTCTCCATCCAAATGATGTAATTTTATCTAAATGTGGCATTACTTGGACACTAATAGTTAATTAACTTAAATAGCTTTTTAACACAGGCTTTCTATCAAGATATGTAGTAATATGGATGTCTTACAATTCACCGTTAAAATATCAATATGTGTGCCAATATATCCGAAATAACAATAACTTATATAGCTTAATGAAAGAAATTGTGTTTTTTTTTGCCAAGAAAAAAATTGTTGATTGTGGATTAATCACTATTTCCACAATTAATTAACTAACTTAAATCCCCTTTTCGAGTTGTTGCTTCATTTCTTCAACAACTTACGTTTAAATGAACTATTAGCATTTATTGATGTCAGGGTTTTTTAAAATATTAAAAATTTACATGTTTTTAAATATTATTGTTCTTATTTCTTAATTTCTATTTAACCATATATTGGAAAAGTAATTCATACTACCTCCGGTCCTAAATATAGGACTTAATTGACTTTTTTTTGGAGATATTAAGGTTGCGAAATATGTTATTAAATGATGACATATTTGATATATTTTTAGATTATCCATTAGTTTATAGGTAAAATAAACTAGTTTAAGGGAAAAAATTAGGTAAATCAATTTATAATTAACTAATTTTGCTTTTTTAAGGATTTTCTAGAAAAAGTCAATTAGGTCTTATATTTAGGACCGGAGGGAGTATTTCTTATCACATCAACTAAAAATTATTCAATCTTACAAGATTCCATTACATTCTTCGATTCCGTCCTATGAATTTCACCTTCTTCAATTCTGTGATAAGTCTTTTGTTTTGGATCATAATAACAAGATTTACTCTTGATAGTTCACTACATGATTATTACTTTTAAACTAGTAGATCAAATCTTACTATCTCGACTATTGCTTGGCCCGAACAAAAAGCGCTGGAGGAGCTAGCTTCCAAAATATTCAGCTCATTCTTCGAGCTAAATGCACCTTTAGCTTAGCAATATGTACGTTTTCAGTGGTTCCATGTAAAAATGACATCCCTACGTCCCAATCAAAGATGACGATGGATCCGATTGTGTGAATCTCTTCGCTGAGGGAATGATGTTGTCCATGGAAGGTGTAAAACTTCTAATTAGTCTACCAATGAAGTAGTTTAATTTGTTGAAAAAAAAAGAAGTAGTTTGATTTGTTGAATTGTTAAGTGAGTTTCAATCCCCATAAGAATGTGAACATGTGTTCGAATCCCTTGAAGCTCTTTCATTGAGGGAGTGAACAACTCTCTCTATGTAAGCACTAGGCAGCACTTCTTCCCTAGAATCCGGATAAATCTATTGTAAATAGACTTCATATTATCAGGCGGTGTTTAATCAAATAAAAGCTTCCAATGAGTTTGACTATACCTTTAGCTTGTAGAACCTTTGTTTTTACGGACCAACAAGCTAGCTTTGATGGCCAGTACTTCTACCGCTGTTGATCCCATTGAGACCCCCCAACCCCTATGGAAATCCACAAGTCCACATTCTTTTGCTGTCCAGGACTATGCTTTCGTCCCACGTTGTCATCCCACTTAGCACCTAAATCAACTCTATATTAACCTGGGGTGCATGGTTGAGTGACAAGGATTCATTAAGCCTTAATCAACTATTTGAGGTTCGATCCTTGACGTTGGGTATGAAGAAGCATTAAACATCTCAAGCCAGCTGTCACAGCTTTGATGAGGTGTCTACAAATCAGCGGAGGAATAATCTCTCACTTGTCAAGTGGGGATACCTTGATCGTCGATAAAAAAAACCAACTCCCCATTATTGATTGACAATTATGATAAGTCTTTAATGGAAAGTCTGTCCTAATGGGAGTGCTTGTTAAATTGATTCTTAATGGGATATGAGACACACTATTTCAAATATAAATCAAATTTTTATTTTTAAAAAATTATAGGAGTATATACTTTGACTACTCCAAAATTAGTACATAATTTTTTTTCCTGAATATAGGACATAGTTAACATCTTAAAAAATCCGAAGAATATTAACCTAATTTATTCGAGCAAAGTTATACTGGGGTATTTCAAAAATAAATCGATATAATATTCAAACTAAGATTCATATATATTTGTACAATGTTCCATTGAACTCCACATTGGCGCGCATGAATAGGTCCAAGTTACCATGCAAATATTTCACTCACAAAATTAGATCTCTTCTTCTTCTTCGCCGGCGATGGTAAAACCCTAAAATGTTGGCAACCATTCGATCCCGCCGTCGTCCTCCTCCTCCCTACGCCGCCTACATTATCTGCGCCGCCCTCTCCATTCTTCTCATACTCTCTCTAACTCATCATTTTCACCCCAACCTATACGACAAATTTAAATCCACGCCTTCTCAATCCTCCCTCACCTCCATCTCTCTCCTCTCAGATTCCATCGAAGATGACGTCATCACCTCCACCACCGATGACAAAATCGACGCCCTCGACATCATCGACGAGAAACAACAAGAAGACGACGAAGATCAGAGAAACGCAGAATTAGACGACGACGACGAGCCGCCATTATTCGACCAAATCAAAATCTCCGGCCATTTCTTCGATCACATCGCCGGCGTCATCCGTAAGGCACGAGAAGAGGAGGATTCTCCGGCGAAAATAAATTTTCCGGCGGCCGGAGGAGATTTTCCGGCGACGGAGTTTGGCTCCGACGATGTGCCGGCGGAGGAGGAGGTGAGGAAGAAGGCGATGGAGGTGAGGGGGATTGAGGATTTGTTGCTGTTGAAGAAGAATTCGGGGTTGAGAGAAGGGTGGGGAGAGTGGTTTGATAAGAAGGCTGTGTTTTTGAGGAAGGATAAGATGTTGAGGGCTAATTTTGAGGCTTTGAATCCTTTGCATAATCCTGTTTTGCAGGATCCTGATGGAGGTGGTGTCACTGGGATGACCAAGAAGGATAGGGTTTTGCAGAGATCGCTTATGCATCATCTCATGAAGCTTCCTTTTCCTTCTTTGGTGACACCAATGTATATGTCGCCTGTGTTGCATGGGAATGAGGAGGCTAATGCAAATGGATGTGATGGCATGAAAGGTAACAATTTTGGTTCAATGCTCGTATTTATGTCAAGTAAGAAGTAAATGATCACATTGACATATATATATGCTAATACTCCATGTTCCATCCTGTATGCCCAAGTTAGTGCAATGTTGTTATAAATTATAAAGAACCTAAAAAATAATAAGCGGATTAATCATATCATAGCATATTTTGTGTGTATTATTTAGGTTGAAGGTAGAATATGAATTAAATAAATCAGTTTAGGTTAAAAATGTCAAACAAATCAATTGATAAGTTACTTGTTCAATTCAATTCCTAAAACTCTTTTTCAATCACCGTCCGGTTTAATCCGGACTCGAGATCCGGACTCGAGAGTAGAAGTGTTAGGTAAGGTTGTTCTCTCTCTCAATGAGAGCCCTTCACGGTAAATGATCTAATGTTAAACACATATATTTTAAGGACTTAAATGCCTTATAAAGTTTCTTCACGCGGGAATTGTATTTACTGTGGAAGGGTTATTAGTTTAAGCCCTTTAACATTTTAAAGAAATTGTATAATTAACAAATGCTAGCTATAATCAAAAAATTTGTTTACCTACTTAATCTACCCATATACAAATATATTTAGCATTGAAGACTAGAGTTTGTGATAGTGCTGTTGAGAAGATTAATAGTGGACACAATAATATGATGGTTTTGTACTTTTGCTGTAGGAGGTAAGATGTATCCGGTGGACGACTCTGATGTTGGAAAATGCAACCCTAAAACTTACGAAAAAGCTCAAGAACATCCGCGACAGTGATACCTAAAACCCAAAGGCATAAGAAAATTGTGGCTGGATGAAGAGGTAGCAGCTGAGTTACGTACGTTTTGATGGTTATCCGGAAACATGCAAGTACATACATCAATACATCAAGTTCAAGAACGTAACAGGAAGGACGATCGTACGAGTTCTTGACGCATGCATGCAGTAAATGTGTCGTGAATATATATTGAAGAAGCAATTACGTTGAACGAGCATGTCTCTCAATTTCCCTTGTAGATGTGCCTTGGAAATTATTGTTTCATCCTCTGATGATAATGATAAATATTGTAGTTGATTTATTATCAGGCATATCTGGTTGGCTTTGTATGTTGATCGACAAGGATATATAACGCCTGGCTCAATGATAGAAAAGGAGTAATTTACAAAACAATGTACTCTCTCCGGTCCCAAATATAGAACCTAGTTGACTTTTACGAAAAATCCTAAAAAATAGCAAAATAAGTTAATTATAAATTGATTTACCTAAATTTTTTTCTTACACTAGTTTATTTTACCTATTAGCTAATGGATAATCTAAAAAAGATATCAAATATGTCATGATTTAAAAACCTATTTTGTAACCTTAATCTCTCCAAAAAAATTCAATTAGGTCTTATATTTAGGACCGAGATAGTATAGTATAATTTTTTTTTGCCAGAGTATAGTATAATTATATATAAATCATTCAACAACAACTCAACTACAATAATCCAGTGGATTTCTTTCCTGCATCTGTTTATGTATAGTACTTCAATTTTTTCTTCTTGATTTATGTACTTTATTGTCTTGTTAATGAAAGTTGTTTTTTTAATTATATATATATATATATATATATATATATATATATATATATATATATATATGTATTTATGTATGTATGTATGTATATATGTATGTATGTATGTATGTATATATATATATATATATGTATGTATGTATGTATGTATGTATGTATATATATATGTGTGTGTATATATATATATATATATATATATGTATGTATGTATGTATATATATATATATGTATGTATATATATATATATGTATGTATGTATGTATGTATGTATGTATGTATGTATGTATGTATGTATGTATGAAGCTTCTTATATTCCATGTTCACTGCACTTTACTTGAAGTTATGCTATATATACTTCTCAAATTCTTTTCATCATATATACCATCGATGTGTGTGTGTGAGATCGTTTGTTCCATTATAACCGGCGGCGAATAATAAAAAGATAAGTTACATGGCTTTTAGTTCTTATGAGATCACACACACACATGATTGTTTGCTTATGAATAGTATCATGATATATGCATAAACCTAGCCAGTTGTGAAATATGAAGTATAAAACATTTTCATATATTATCAAGTGAAATATTATTTGAACATCATCCAAGCATGGATATATGCAAGTTCTACAATACGACATATCTCTTATTGGAAGGTCGAGGAGGAAGATGGCCCTGTTGCTCAAGCGACAGAACACAATCGTCAAACATTTCTTCAATAGATTTAAACTTGAATCCTAAATTCCTGATCTTGGATGTGTCTAGCTCATAGTACGGTCTCTCATGTTGCTCAAACCTGGTCAAAATAATCCAACACATCAACCATCACCACTCATATATCAGTGCATAGAATCAGCAAAAAGCAACAAATAGTTTTAATAGAGTGATAAATTAAACAAGTTTAAGTATCTCATTGGAATACACCAAATAAATAATAATAATTAGAAAAATTAATAGAGGAACTAACTAATAATAACCTTTTAGGAATGGGGAGCCAAGGAAAGCGGACAGAAAGAAGAGAAGCCAAATGGTTGTTATCTAACTCAGTGGAGCTACAAAGATATCGACCAGAGGCTGCTTCATTCTCGTACACCAATATATGACAAAGCGCCACGTCATCTATATGCACGTACCCCATCCTTCCATGCCACTCAAATTTCTCTGTTTCTCCTGCACACTCATCCACACATAAAAATATACTAATATATACATATATACTAGCTATAGTATGAATATGTATTTATGCACATCCACACAAAAAAGAACACACACACACACACACGTAAAGTACACCTTGGAGCAAGCCGAGGACATCAGAAGCAGTGGAACATAATTGAGGGGGCAAGCTGGGTCCAATAACGAAAGTTGGTAACACTGTGACCAAATCAATGCCATTGTCTCTGCAGAAATCCCATGCTACTTTTTCTGCCATTGTCTTTGATAACGCGTACCATATCTTTGTTCACGTTTACACGTAGGTGAAAATTGATTAAAACCAAGCATGCATAATTGCATATTATACTACATTGAATGTGGGCTAACAATATAGTCATGCTTATGGGTAATTAATAAGTAGAGAAAGGTAGAGAACGAAACCTGATATTTCTCGCAGAGTTCGGTGGAGGTCCAAGATGATTCATCAAGAGGAACTTTGGGGTCAAAGTCATCTCTTATTCTTACCGCCGAGGAAGATGAAGTCAACACTACCCGCCGGAGCGACTTGTTCTTCCCACACGAACGCAGAACATTAAGAGTTCCCTCTACTGCTGGTTTCAATATCTCTTCCTTTCTCCCCCATGCATTTATTCAACCAAAAGCTTCATCAATTCATATATATTGCCTAGACGAGTGACTTGTAGATATGACCAGAGGAGTAGTACATAAAAATTATACAAGAAAAATTAAAGCATCATGAATTCAAATACTGAGGACCGGTTATATATATATAGCCAACATACAATTGCACCTGGTTGATAGAATGAACCAAGGTAGGTAGGTACTCAATGTCGTCTATGTAAGAGCTACTTAACAAATTTTGACCTAAATAAATTAAATTATTTAATTACTAGCTAGCTCCAATAATTAGGATTGGATAAGTGTATCAACTTTTTCATACTATTGTATATCCAGAGTATACACCGATTTTTATAGATATAATTACCAAATGTCCAATCAACCACCTAATTGAGTTTAATTTGAAATTCGTGGTTTATTATCCCCCATAACTAACTAGCACATGTGTGTTTTCTCTGGGTCTAGTAGGACGACCTTACACTTGTAAACCTATATAATGTCATTTTGTTTATAGAGGTGATTATATAATTAAATGTGTCGATGAGAGTACCTTGGGATTAGATGTAGGTTTGAGGACTGGAGAGGCGGTGTGGAAGACGCCAGAGCAACCCTTAATGACATCATCGAAACTTCCTTCCACCATTAAATCAGCTTTCACAAGGTGAAGTCTCTCATTTGCCCCTTCCAGCTTCCTTAGATGTTCTAATTTCTTGTTATCTCCTACATCTCTCACAGTTGCAGTCACGTCATATCCAGAAAGCAGAAGTCGCTTGATGAGCCATGAAGCCAGAAAGCCTGAAGCTCCAGTTACACATACCTTCCCTTTCGATTCCCCACTATTACCGCTATTATTCCCTTTATCTTCCATCCTGCAAATCCATCTTTTAATTTTCATCTCTATATATAGTATACACACATGCCATCTTCTCACAAGTCTTTGATGACCAAACTAAATCAACCTTTTTCACGCACAAGCCATCCATGATTTAACTACCTAGCTTCAACAGGCCGGTTTGTATATAAATCGATAATATTTCCATAAAGATGGGGTTAATATATATTTACATGTATATGTATGGCTAATGAACGAGTTGCAAAGTGACTATGATTTTTCGACTAATAAGCTTGTTGGGCCCAATGTGACCTAACAATATTGTGCCTATAACATGATAACTAATCTCCAAGAGCAACAATAATGACAAATATAGAGTAGTTTATTGCCTCGTTTATTTTTTCTTTTTTTGTGCAATTCCATTCCCCAAAGGTATACTTCATGATCTTTTTTGGTGCGGTTTCATATATATGAGCTAGGATATTTCCTTTTTATATATAGTAGTACTTATTTTTGCAATTTTATTTGTGGCTATACATAAGTGGTACGTTATTAAAGGCAATAATAATCAAAACACTATATATAATATACTACATATATAACAGTATGTTTGGCAACCCCTCATCAGAAGCCCAGCTGTGAGAG
Organism: Mimosa pudica; assembly: GCA_029929735.1. Lineage (NCBI taxonomy): Eukaryota > Viridiplantae > Streptophyta > Magnoliopsida > Fabales > Fabaceae > Mimosa > Mimosa pudica. The sequence continues at coordinate 13,318,318 of JAKELP010000002.1, forward strand.
CTCAAAAAGTCCAGTGGGGCCGCAGAAACCAATTTAAACTTTTATAAAGGCACCTCTCCCTTTAAGAAATTAAATATTATTGGTTCATATATGAGGGAACAACCTTTTCCCACAAGATATAATAATACTCCCTCCGGTCCTAAATATAAGATCTAATTGAATTTTTTGAAAAATCTTTAAAAAAAAAGCAAAATAAGTTAATTATAAATTGATTCACCTAATTTTTTTCCTTAAACTAGTTTATTTTACTTATAAACTAATGAATAATCTAAAAATATATCAAATATGTCATGATTTAATAGACTATTTTGTAACCTTAACCTCTCCAAAAAAAAGTTATCTAGGTCCTATATTTAGGACCAGAGGTTATACTTGTTAGTAAACACTTAACTCGTGCAACATTATAAGCTTAATAAGGCCTTCGGATTTTTTTCTTTCAAGATCAACTGCACTGGGACTTAACTGATAACTCATTTCTTCTTTCTTGTTTTTTGAATTAGAGGGGCACCATACACTCGCGACCTCTAATTTATTGGGAATATTTCACATCACTTAATAAGCTACCAGAAGGCATTGGAACACTATGCATGAATTGAAAGAATTGGGAGGGATTATATGCATGAAAGAATTGCGAGGGATTATATTTTAGTATGCACTTTTTTTTTCATAAACACCTGGTATTCTAAGACACGTCATATGTCACAAGAAACTCAACGTGGTGTTTAGACTAATCTTAATTCGAAAGATGTGGAATCTTTCATAGTAACTCCTACCACCAAAGTTTTACAATATAATGTGGCATCCACATGTTTGGAACTGGAGATTATATTTTAGATAGTCAGACAAACTCAAAAAAGTCATTACCAATTTCTCGGTGATTGTATTTTATTTTGCTGATGATAAGAAAGACATGGCTGGCATTGTACCACCCGTAAAAGGAAACTCGTGACTAAAAAGGAAACCTCTTCATAATTTCATGCGCATTACCTTGGGTCACACGGCATATGATAACTTTAGATAAGTGGGTGAGTCTGACTTTTATTTTAGTTTATATGATGTGTGTGTGTGTATTCAGAGATAAAAGAAAATGAATAGTTGAAAAGAATGAGCATTGAGACAGAAAAGGGCGGCCACTTATATGTGCTGAGGTGAGAAAGATGGCTGAGGTGAGAAAGATGAAGCTTTATTTGTTTAAGCTTCTAAGAGTTTAGTTAGTTACTTTTATGGTTTTACCCAAAAGGAAGCAATCAGCATCAGAGAATTATAATAGAGATTATGCATAGGATAATTGAAAGGCACCATGGCATTTAATATTGAAGACACGTTTCGGTTCTTGATTGGGCTATTCGTGAAGACGTGCCATCACATCACTGGAGTGGAGTGAACACAGCCATGTCCTTACTCCTTACCCTCTACACAACAATTCTGGGACCATCTCAGACAATGGAATGCGGGTCTAATAAATGGTTGAATCATAAAAATCACAATCCATTTATTTTTCAAGTTTATTATCTCATCTGACTTTTGAAACATTGAAATACTATACCCAGAAGTAAGTTTTTGTTCTGCCATGATTAAAAAGTTGTGGTTAATATTTATTGAATTTGCTTGCTTGGAGAATGTTTGTTGGTGTGCCGTTTAATTAATTACCAATTCTTAGTATTTTATTTGAGTGAGGTCTCATCAATGATTAATGATTTCTTCTATTTTAGGTTATTACCATTAGTTTGTTATTTTTATTGAATTGCTATTAGATTATTAATTAATGAGATACTCCATATGCACAGAAAAATTTCTCTAATTGTTATCAGCGACTTCAAAGTCCAAATGACACTAAAAATGTTACATCTAAAACTTATTATATTGGCCACTCTCCTCCGGTCCCTAATATAAGAGCTCAAAATTTGAATAGTTTTGGTCTCTAATACTATAAGAACTCATCTCACATTCTCTCCTCATTCAATGCATTTTTTTCCTACTTTACCCCTAATTCTCTTTCATATTTATAATGCTTATACATTTCTCTCTCTTAAAAAGTATCATAATAAATATGGACAATATTGGAAAAGAAACATTAACTTCAGACACCCAATTAACATTTACATGTTTTCTTAAGAAGCGTTTTTTTGCTGCTAGCTCTTATATTAGGGACCGGAGGGAGTATAATGGAGTTTTACCTTCTTGAACTCAAGTTTTAGCGTGCTTAAGAATAAGTTGCATATAATATAGGGTTAAAGGTCATATTTGGTCTAGAAATGTGCACGAAGTATTATGCTAAATTATGCCTGCCCAAGAAGTATATTTTTAGTTTAATTTTGGCTCAAAAGTGTGTAAAGTGTATCATATTCGTTCTTCCCCTTGAGAATATATATTAATAGTCAATGTCAACTATTTAATAGTCAAAGTGAGATTTTTAACGGTAAAGAAAGATAATACACTTTGCATACTTCATTTTTAACGGGAAAATGGTACACATTTTTAATTACATTATAGGGTTTAATATTTTAAATTTATGAAACTTGAAGGACCAAAGAGAAAACCATTTATTAAAATTTGAATTATTTAACCAAATTTAGGACAAATTTTAAAACCCAAAAATTGTAATATCCCTTTAACGCGCCCGTTGGAGGACCTTTTTGCCTCTTGAGTTACTACTTAACATTTCAGGGGATGAGCCCCTACAACTATGAGTGACTTTAAAGATATATAAAATCTATGAACTTTCAAAACTATGAAATTAAATAAAGCATGGTTCCCTTTAATTTTACCATCACCAGCGTAAAGAAAGTCACAGTACAATGTGATGAGACCAACAAGACACAATGGTTATTGAGTATCCAACCCACAGCTTTCTATATTTGCATATTCATAAATTACACCCAGAGAAACTCAACTTACAAATTTACTTCTCAAAACACAGATTACACTAATAATTGCTTACATAAGTTAAAAAAAAAAATTATCATACTTATTTCTTTTGGTCTCACATACTTGAGAACCCTATGCCATTTCATTAGAAGATGGAGGCTGCAAGAGCGAAGAAGAAGAGCCTAGAGGTTCATGCACAACTGAATTTGAAGAAACACATATGGGACTGCCCTCTAACTGCAACATGATGCTCCCCAGTATTTCAGTTAATAATTTCTTGAATTCGTCTTCTTTAACCAACTTCCCATCATCTGCATTTATCATCTTGAACACTTCACCAATTACCTTATCCATCTGCAAAAACAAACATAATGAATTTATCAATTATTGGACCAGGAATACAAACAATGTATTCCATTGTAAGAGATCAATATTCAATGGAGTGGACCCCAAGAATACTTCCACAAACCAACACTACAAAAAACGGACTCTTTTCGGCGTTTTTTTTCCCTCTTTTCAGCGTTACTTTTCGGCAAAATGACGCTACGGCGTTTTGGCAAAACGCCAATAAAATCAACGTGGGAAAGATACACATTGGCGTTTTGCAAAACGCCGACAAAAGGCGAAAACGCCGGAAACATGATATTTAAATATTATTTAAATATGACACACCGGCGTTTTTGCAAAACGCCAACATGTTATTTAAATATTATGAAATTAACCGGCGTTTTTGAAAACGATGGTAAGTGTTTTTAATAATTAAAAAAAAAACATTTTTCGTCCTGATTGTTTAAAACCAGGACGAAAAATGATCAAAAATGAAAAGAGATATAAGCAACCATGGTGACAATAAAAATAAAGATAGAATAGAATCATCTACAATAAGAAACTTAACAATTCAGAAAACTGATACATAAATAAATTTAGGGGATAAAATTAAGGGTAAAGGGGCAAAACTAGCCACCATAATTTTCCAAATGGACAACTTTGGCACCCGTAAATTGGATGGTGCGAAACCGGACATTATAAAGCAAAATATGACAAATTTAGCCACGCCGTTAAGTTGAAGCTAAAGGTTAATGAAGGTGGGCCCCACGCCAACACTCACGTCTGTTAGCTTCAACTAAACGGCGTGACTAAATTTGTCTCATTTTGCTTTATAATGTCCGGTTTTGCGCCATCCAATTTACAGGTTCCAAAGTTGTCCATTTTGAAAATTACGGTGGCTAGTTTTGCCCCTTCGCCCTTAAATTAAACAGATAACAACATTGGAAAAGAAATTTGGACAACTACAATGAAAACAACCATAAAATCAACAACAAAAACAACAAGTTAGCTGAATGAGAGAAAAGAAGAACGAGTTAGGAGATAGACGAATGAGAGAAAAGAAGTGGAGAAAATGAGCGAGTTAGCTGAAGAAAGGAGGAGCTATTTATAGGGAACGGTGGAGCGTAACAGCGTTTTCGTGTAAAATGCCGGAATATATTATATTTTAATATTAAAATAACACATACAGGCGATTTGCAAAACGCCAATATGCATTATTTTAATGTTAAAACACATTGTTCAAAAATGCACATTGGCGTTTTGGCAAAACGCCAATTTGTGTTTTAACATTAAAATAATGCATATTGGCGTTTTGCAAAACGCCGATATGCATCTTTGAAAACGCCGATGTGCGATTAAAAATTAATAAATCGCATATTGGCGTTTTGTGAAAAACGCCGATATGGGATTTATTATTTTTTAATACCATATGCGCGTTTTCAAAAACGCCAATATGCGTTAATTTCTCAAAAAAACAAAAAACAAAAACAGTCGCTTTTTTTTTTAAAAAAATATACATATCGGCGTTTTAGTGTCGCAAAACGCCGGTACGTAAACGCGGGAAAAAGATGGGAAGTGCGCGCCAATTTTACCGGCGTTTCTTGTAGGCGTTTTCGATGAAACGCCGGAATGCATATTGTTAGCGGCTTTTTATGCCAAAACGCCGGAATGATTGCGCCGGAAAGCGCCTTTTTTTTGTAGTGCAAACTGCACCATCTCTAAGAATTTGATACTGCATTGTTACTGAATGCTAAGTAAACTAGAGGTGGATTGGGTATGGAGAAATGTACCTCTTCAATTGCACCAACTGGAGGTAAACCGGCAGGTGGAGACACCACATCAAGAGCCACTCGCAGATATTCCTTGGACAGTTTTCCATTGCGATCTTTTGGTATATTTTCTAAAGCTGAGTTCAAGATCTGCATTACCAAATGTTGAGAATTATACATATGAAGGTGCATGCAAAGGTTTATCAGTAATAATATATGGGAAAGGTTTTCCAAAGGAATCACAATTTTAAATAAACCTTGTCTAATTCAAACTTGTTGGACAATAGTCTCTTGATGCCACTTCCATCAAAGGTGTTCTCACTGTGAGCAACAATGACAGGTTGCTCCTTCAGATGTTCAGCCATAGCTGAAGCTACTTTCTTAAATTCCACAAAAAATGTGTCTTGAGAAGCAGGTTTGTCCCAATCTGGACCAGCTTGAGATTGCAGAACCGGTTCTACAATGTTATCGAAAACCTACACATCAAAAGTCACATGAGGCCAAGCAAATCAAGAGTAGTTTGAAAAACATTTGAAAAACAATAAAAAGAAGGGACTATTCATGCTTTTATCAGTGCAAACAGTTCATTGTTAATTGTGACAGATTCTACATGAATATCAGACATAGTTATATATATAGAGTGATAATTACCCAAGAATCTGATGTGGGAGGAACTCCATGCTCAACTGTGAGCTTTCCTAGAGCTCCAATTATTTGCTCACGGAGAGAAGCATCAGGTGACTCAATCAGGGAGGATATGGAAGCCATTTCTGGTTCATAACTTGGTCCACTAACAAACTCAATGAGATCTTCACCATCCATACGAAGTATCACTATTGGATCACGCTTCAGCCCGGCAGCCATGCCCAACAGAATGTCTGAGAGTACCTCTTTGAACTCAGTCTTGTTCACTTTCTCTTGTTTGCCATGGGTGAACTCATTCAACACCTGAATTTACCACAAGTGAAGGGAATAATCCATCATCTGATTTCTTCATAATAATGAACACAACTACAAGTGCTACAACACCAACATTGTTCAAATCCAACGTAGTAACAGGTTTTGGGCAACATGTTCTCAGGATTTGCAAAGCTGTTATTTTAATTATGATGCATTGTATCATGTACGTAGTTCATCTTCTTTTATCATGCCTTTAAACAAACAACACATTAAACATTAATTTCTTATTGCTTTTCCTTCTTATTTTGTGTGACTATTGCATCTAGAGGAATAAAAATTTTTGCTGATGTTATTGTTGTTGTATCTCATGCATTGCATTATTGATTGCCCACCCTTAGGGTGCAGTAGGTGAGAAATTTCCCTTTTTCAAAGTATACCACTAAAATAACGTTTTTGCTTGTCCCCACAAAAGCAATGCCTTCAAAACACAGCGAAAGTCCACGGAGCTTATGATTGACTATGATGGAGTATTGACTTTTTGTTACTTCAAAGTCTTATCTATCTAGTATTTTCTTTTTAATAAAGTTCAAAACCTATAATTTTAAAAAAAGTTCAAAATGAACGTGTAAAGGCTATCTACCTTGACATAATTTTAACAGCATTCGTCAGCAGATTCCTTCATTGTGGTGATAAGGAAAAAGCAACAAAAAGCAAAGTAGAACAAGAAAGTAAGAAACCAATTAAAACCAAAAGGCAATGTCCCACGAAACCGACCAAGCTGTCACAGGCAACATTTTTCTAGGGGCACCTAGAACGAAGTCAAAAGTTTGAGAAAAGTTGTTTTGTGAAGCCTCAAGAAGGAACTTACTTACAGCCATTGATTCCTCACAGCTTAAAAGAATCAATTTTCTGTAAAAGTAATTATTTTCTGAGTCTCATGCATGAGTCATTACCCATCAACAGCCAAAGCACAAAAACCCAAATAATTCTTTGCCAGAGAGCAAAAATACGAAGAAAAAATACCAATGCTTTTCCACCCAACAAAGCTGAAGACACAAGGAAAGGATATAATAATACTAAATCACCAAAAGACATGGGAACTGAAACAAATCTGATGATGATCCTGATGACGTCACTATAGTGGTGGCAATTTAATATTTTCCCAACACCAAAATATAATATACGGGAAAGAATTAGAATCCATTTTACAACAAAAACATAACCTAATCAAAAAAGTCAAAGGATTTTGTAAACCTTATCTCCATAGAAACAGGGTTTATCCTTACTACTTGTAGCATCAGATCAACCTCTGTACTTGGAAACAGAGAACCTGAGTTCCTCTCAGAAGTTGGATCTCTCTAACATGTTATAATATTGGAAAACTGATAAATAATCATGTAGTACAAAGTTTTGACAAATTTTAAGTGATTATGCCAGTCATGAGACCCTTATATTAGATAAAGAAACCCCAGCACATATTTCTTCTATGATGAGATTTTATATCTCCCAACTACTATCCAAGGGACTTCTAATTCTGACTAAACTGGCCCTGGTTACCTTTCTTCCCCTCTCCCCAATGCAAACATGTCGCAAAAGGTTTTAACCAGATCAAGGCATGGAATATTCATTAACTAACTCACCCACTTTTAGACCACTCTAACAAATAATAAAAATACATAACAAAGGCATTTAGTCCCCATTCCCCAACATCTTTAAAAGTGTTAAAAACTCTAAACTAATGCTAAGGGATCAGAGACTGATGGTTAGAAAAGGAGAGATAAGACATCTGGATTAGTTGGTACTTAAAAGAGTGTCAGATACCGGAGGGTGTAAGCAAAAAAAAAAAAACTCTAAATTAACAACAACAATCAATCTTTATCTCATTATGTGTGGTCGGCTACATCAGTAACTAAATAGAAGTTCCAAGAGGACACTGAATTTGAACTTATTCAATCAATGTCAGCTAAAAGCAAGAAGAAGAAGAAGAGAATTAAGGAGGAAACCTCGGAGTAGATGTGATCAGAATCAGGATTAGTACCCTGAGCTGGCAAGCCAAGGGCGGCACCAATATCAGCAACAGCAGGCTGAAGCTCCTTCACGGAGAGCTTTCCATCTCCATCCTTATCAAGCTCCTCAAACTTATGCTCCACAAAATTCTCAAACACTTGCTCGTTCCCAACTAACTCCATTATATTCGAACCATCCAGAACCTGTCCATTTCCTCCACTTCTCTTCTTTGCACCACTCATCTCCATTCTCTCTAGCTTCCCTACTTTTCCTGTGATTCCTCTGATCTTTTTGCTGCCTTAGCTTGTCTCGTGAATAACCCACGAGCTAAAGTAAGTGAAACAGTTTCTGTGTTTGTGTGTGTGTGGCTGTGGCTTTAGTTCTGGAAGTGTCGTTGCAATTTATTGAGAGTGGAGAAAGAGAAGATGGAGAAGGAAGGAATCATGGGTTTGTTTTGAAGAGATCAGATGTATGTGTAGTATTAGTCAGCAGTTGGGTGGGCCCCACTAAAATGTGTTCCGGGGGAGGAAAAAGATATTTTAATCATGGAAAATGGCAAACATAACATGTGCTGCAAATTGTAGGTCGAGTTTATGTGGCGATTGAGATATAGGAAATTAATTACTCATGGGTGTGCTTGTGTTTTTTTTTTTTGTTTAACTGATTTCGGAAGGTGCTTCATGATTAAGGATTTGTTTTGAGAGTGAGAGAGAGACCTACCATTCGTTCCATTTATAATTAGGGCAATCAACCTATTTTACCTTTCAAGTAACAACTCTGGACCACTGGGCACTCTAAACTAACAACGGGTACAATTTTACCCTTGAAGTAACCAAAGTATGCAATTTTACCCTCTGACCAATGTAATTTTGACATGTGGAATGTAATGTTGACACGTGGACGACACGTGTTAACATTACATTGGCGAGAGGGTAAAATTGGACCACTTTGGTTACTTCAAGGGTATATTATACCCGATGTTAGTTTAGGGTGCTCAGTGGTTTAGGGTGGTTACTTGAAGGGCAAAATAAGGTCATTGCCTTTATAATTACAGTACAATTATGGATGATGTGAAGCATCTCCTCACTATTTTTACTCTCTTTTTAATGTTGTTTTGAAATAAATCTGAACTAACATCATATAAAGTTTATATAGTAGTGTCTTTTATGAAAACTAATCTCTTTATAAAAGGTTATATAGTATGGACTTAGTCTGAGCTTTAGTATAAAAGAAATTGTATAATAAGTCTCTTTTAAACCGTTAAAACTTAAAATGGATACTTAATTAAAATAATGCTACTAAGATAAGGAAAACTTTATTTTTTTATTATAAGATAAGGAAAACTTTATATTTGTATATAAAATTAATTAACAAACTTAAGATGTAAAATACAATTGATAGTGCAAAAAGTCGTGCTCATAACCAAGGCAAATTTAAAAAGCCACCTAATTTGAATCCTTATTTAGTGAAGATACTGCGAAAGGGAATATATTAGATATAGTCTTACCCTTTTTCTTATGTTCGCAAAAAGACTGATTTGAACCTATGACTTCAGACCCCACGCCAAAGAAGTTTACTACTGAGACAAACGGACCCATGAGACAAGAAACCTTACTAGTAAGAAAAGCAAAAAAAACCTTGACTTCCCTCAAAATGAAGTTGAGAGATCATGAGTGCAATTCCAATTTGAAGGCAAGAATGTGATATTATTAAGGTAAATTAAACATAAATTAAGGGCATTTCACTCACATTTAAATTTAGTAATTTTTAGATATTGAAAAACAATCTAATCACATTTAGTAATTTTTTCGCTAGCCTCTAATCAAGTGCTTAACTAATTGGTACGACACACACATACGGGGGGTTGATAGTGTGTGAACAATTATATACCTACCTTCCGTGAGTTGAAAAAAAGGGGGCAAAAGACTTCAAATACAATTCATATATTGATAGTCACATATTGCCAGCTGCACCTACTCAGATCATGTGCAGTTACTTCTTTACGGGAATTTATTGAGAGGCAGCAGTTAGGAGTTAGGACTGCATAAATATACGTGACTTTTATGGTGTCATGATATAATAATAATGTGATTATTTTTTAACAAAGGTATCCTCATTCGAGTGTCAAGTGATGATCAGACTAATCCTTCGTTGGTTGAATTGTAAATTCCATATAAGGGCACATAGTTGACATGTTAATTTTCTCCATTCACAAGAGTTGGAAATCAAACCTCAACCACTTACTTATTGTCACTTACATCAAGTCGTCAACCCGCGAGGCTAATGTGATTCACTTTTTGGAGGCTCTCTTTTTTTTATAACAAAAAGTTTAGGTGAGTTGGATCCTGGGGTCACCTAAGCAAGGGCAGACCTCCGGGCTCAAATAGCGTTTATAGAGGTACTTGCATATCACCCACCAACAAGGTCCTCACATCAGAGGGATTCAAACCTACAACCACATAGTTATATATCAAACCCTTTACCAATTAGTGGTACTTTTTAGAGGTTCTAAATGCATAAGCCAAAATTATTGTCGGTATAAGCTCCCCTGGAGGTGATATAAATCTTACATTATAAAGTTTATCACCAAAAGCATATATATTCAAACCTGAATAAAGACTAGTTATGTCCCATGTCGAACAGATGTAACTCTTCATATTTATAAATTATAAATATAAATACTTCATATATTTAACTATGCAGAACAGAAAAATTCAAATATAATGAGTATATGTTGCCCGTATAATTGGAGAAAAATCACATCAAGCAGAAGTATGCTCTGAATTTTTATGATGGAGATTATTGATACCCGATGGAGAGTGAATTACCAGAATATATATAAATAGTTATTCAAAATAATTATTAATCTAACTAAAATTTTCTCTATGTTGTTTAATCACACATTTTGTACATGAATAGACTTGGGAGTTTATTTATTTATTTATTTTTGATAATTTTTTTTTATCATATGATAAAATAGACTTGGGACTTTTGATCAAAAAAATAAAAAAAGACTTGGGACCTGGGAGTTAGCATGTTATAATAAAGGGAGCAGAGGGCGTGGCGAGGACAGATGGGGCGGTCACGGAGGCTCCACTAAAAAATGCAAGAGACCACTAAACGCCAAAATTCTTTTTCCCTATTTTGGGTCAAAACGGGTCCCACCACTCTATCTACTCCACCTACGTGTCCCTTTTCCATGACCTTCTTCAGCATCCATCAGCCCGTATATGATCTCGAACTTGCAGAACTATTACAATTACGCTGGTCAAACTTATAATCTCCTGTTTTATTTAAGGATTAATAAGAAACTGTTTATTTTTATCAATAGAGAAAAATATCGCTCCAATTAACATAACACAGGCTATTTGAACTAACGTAACTTTATAGTCTTCCATTATATATTATTTTGTTCAACCGACCTAGCATATAGTTAACTCTGAGGTTGGCCATCCAATCACGTCCGGGAGTTTAAAAACTAGTGATGAATAATGATGCATTTTTTATTAAAAAAATGCGAACTAGAATGTAAGAGTGAGCCTACTCTATTAAATGAAATAAACTGAAACAAAAATATATATAAAACATTATAATATATAGGGCAACATAATTGAACACAAAGAAGCCACCATATTTAATTATGTTAGCGATGTGAATCGTGCAACTCTTGATAAACTGAACTTTAGATTTTGTATAGGACGATTCACCAAAAGTTAATAAACATCGCTCAGAAAATGTTGAAGAAATGATTAGATTATTTGGAAGTGGTGGTCCTTGATAGATATTTAATTAGTATCATTCAGATTTTAGTTGGACGGTTAATTTTGGGGATAACTCGTGGATGCTTGTGGCTCGAGGAATGTCTACTTGTTATATATATTCTTTTTTGATACATCGAAAGTAATCAACTTGTTCTATTGTACCATATACTCTACTCCCTCCGTTCCTAAATATAAGTTCACTTTGGGGAAGTGGATACGTTCCTAAATATAAGATCACTTCCTATTTTATCTCAAGTTTTGCCCAAACTACCCTTATACTCCCACTTTTCATTGAAAACCCCTTCTCCTTTTAAAGTTAAGTAATTGAGGGGATTTTGGGAAGATCATATAATTTTATTGTCTTCCTTAATCTCCCCAAATTAACCAAAGTGATCTTATATTTAGGAACGGAGGGAGTATATATTTAGTGTTTTTCTTAATGACGACTGTTAAGCTCAAGAAGCAAAGGGATTTGATTAAGTGGATGGAAAAATGACGCTCATTAGGACAAATTGCCACATTATTCAATGGCATACAAGATCGTAAAAGTTTAGTCATTTATCTTTAAATTTACTCCTTTTGAAGGTTGGTAGCTTTTAAGCATTGATAATTGTTTGGCACTCATGCCTGAATTTTGAGGTATTAGAAATGAGACTGAAATTGATAATGGGAATGGAATTAATGGAGCTTTTTAGAATTTACATTTTTTATGGAGTAAACATTAATTCAGACTATGAAATCCAATACCCCTTAAAACAAATTAATAAAACAACATCGATCGGTCAGACTCCGTATCTTGTTCATCTCCACCTCACCCCCTCTCCTCTAACTGGTGAAATCCTGTCCTTCTTTCTTTACCGCACTAACGTTGTAGCATTGGGAGGAGCTCACCATAAGTTTCTAGTAAAGCTTCTTCTTCAAGTGACATCCGTCAATATATTGTGATCAAGCAAAAACAGATTGTTGTCTTCTTTGATAGCCCAACAATTGTGATAGTGAACAACGAGCATTAACTCCCGTGCGTTGCACGGAGGATTTAAATTTCAAAGTGAAAATGCATAGCTGAATAAGAATAATTATATGATAGGGTTAAGGGTCAAATCTAGCACTCTACTATTGCCAAAAGTTCACCCAACATAAACAAGTATTCGACGGCTCAAATGTAGCACACATCTTTTCAAAAATGGCTTAAATCTAGCATTTCCGTCAACTTTAACGGGTTTGACCGTTAAGTTTGACTTGACCATGCCACGTCATCCGCCATGTCACTCAGTTTTGCCACGTGGCATGCCACGTCACCCAATGGGCCCACTCACTATCCATTATTGGGTGACCTGGCATGCCACATGGCAAAACTGAGTGACGTGGCGGGTGACGTGACATGGTCAAGTCAAACTTAACGGTCAAACCCGTTAAAGTTGACGGAAATGCTAGATTTGAGCCATTTTTGAAAAGATGTGTGCTACATTTGAGCCTTCGAATACTTGTTTATGTTGGGTGAACTTTTGGCAATAGTAGAGTGCTAGATTTGACCCTTAACCCTATATGATATGATATGCAAATCCAGCATACTCAAAAAAGTCAAGATTCCAGCACAAACATCTGCTCAACAGACCATGAAAAAACTAAGAAGTCATGCTTCCAAGTTTTTCCACACTCAAAAAAAGTGTCTATGGAATTTGCAAGAAATACAAATACTAAAGTGTGGTACGGAGGATTTAAATTGCAAGACAAACATGCTAATAGAAATAGTCATACCAAATTTGATACATTGCAGACAAAATAAGCATGGAGAAGGGTGATTTAAGAGTTATAGCCATAACAGATTGTTCCACGACCTGTTGGATATAAAATAAAATAGGGAAGAAAACAAAAGAAGATTCAAAACAGTAGGATAACATGTGACCTGATTACCAAAGGAAAAATGTCATTTCAATCATACAATCTCTGATCCTACAAAAAATATATCATCCCCACAGAACAACAATAACATAGAAATGGTAAATAACACACAACTATGAAAAAGCATCATATGTAACTTATAAATTACACAGTAAGCAATAATAACTGCATGCAATGATTTTGGCACTCATTTGAATTAATTCTACATGAAGTGTATGATTGTAATTTAGCAAACATTAATCCAATCAGAAGGAACTAATGTGAGACCGATATAGCTTGAACTATCAAGTGAAATAAAACAAAATTGAGTTATCATCTGCTTCAATAATTGACATGCAAGCTCTTGTTGTAATTTATCCAGAACATGACATAGACATGAGTATTTTGTGTTGTTCACTTCATGATGATTCTCCACTAAGAATTTGAAGTCCTTCCATGCTTCTTACTCTCAAGATAATTGTTTATGGATAATTGATCTTGACTTAGTGATATTTTGGCTTGGCCTCAACTTCTAAAATCTACCCAAGGAATGGCTCTCTTCAAGAATATGGAGCCATCTATAAAAGCATCTGATGGAAAACAAAAGTTGAGTCAAAATGTTATACCTGGTTGGAACAGTTGTTATTAAAAGTGTCATTTAAGCTAACGTAGACAAAAAATCAAAGCAACCTTAAGTGTCTCAAGTTTCCATATTCTTTTATAACTTGTCATTAGTAGCATATTTTATCAGAACTACAAATAAGCAAAACTTGTCATTTGTAGCAAATTGTAGATGGACAACAAATATCCAAGTCCTACAAAACACGTATATGCATTCAACCAAGTTCATAACATAGCCAAAAACAGGTATCCAGAAACAGCTTTATAGAATGACAAATTTGTGGCGCAAAACAGGTATCTAACATGCAAACCAATTCAAGGCTCAATTTTTTCTGTCCGACTTAAAATAAAATGGAAATTCCTTGACTTTCTATCAAGTATATATCAATTGATATTACATAATTTTAGGCTCATTTATAAAGTAAATTGGAAATAGATAGATCTGTAAGTCAAGGATAATGAACATAAATATGAGTCTCATGGATCAAATTTAATATGTATCAGTATTACATTGGAACAACAAAAACAGTTATTAGAAGAACGCACATTTAAAAATGATTAAAAGAAACAACAAATAAATCAGACAACATGAGGGATGAAAATAATATGCACCTTCTTTTTCCAACCCAGGAGGAGCAAGAAATTCAACGGAGAGATCTTCATCAGAAGCTGAAGTCTCTTTTTTGATTGAGCCACACATTTTTTTCACCTACAAAAATTCACAGTAAGATTATAAAGATTAGTAAAAATTGATTGTGTTATTATGAGGAATGAAAAAATTAATTAGGGTCAAGAAAGCATTGCAGATGGAACTATTACACGCATGATTTGTTTTGAGAGAGAATTGTTTGCTTGTTTGTTTGATTGATCGATGTGTGTTGGACAAATCACGTTCTCTTCATCTTCTTCATTGTCTCTCACTTAACCTTTGCCTCCTACCATTTCATCTTTCACTCATTGCTTACCCGCTCTTCCACCTCTGCTGATCTAGTCCAAATTGAAAACCACCTCTGCTGATATAGTCCAAATTGAAAAGGAGCTAGAGTTCTGTAGCCGAAAATATCCATATCTTTCTTTCTTTTTTAATTAAAGCCATAAAATATATTACACTATAACATAAAAAAATAATGCTTTTCCCAATTTTCATATAAACACTTTACAATCAAAAATATAAACTTGCAGAATTCTAAAAATATATTTTATAACACTTTTCTTTTCTTCATAGAACAGAATTCTAAAAGCATTGTCGGCAAAACCAAATAAATTCTAAAAGCACCCACAAAATAGAATGAACACAGTAAAATTAGGCATAAAAAAAAAAGAAAGCCTTCAAAAGAGAGAACGTCCCATCCACCGCTTCTTCCTCCACGACTCTCCTCATCCACCTTCCACCATCGTCGGACGTGACGCTTCAATCAACCTTCCCCCTCCGATGACGCATTCTATCTCGACCTTGCAAAAGTTTCTAGTAAAGCTTCTTCTTCAAGTGACATCCGTCAATATATTGTGATCAAGCAAAAACAGATTGTTGTCTTCTTTGATAGCCCAACAATTGTGATAGTGAACAATATTAATCAATCAAATGTTTGAGAATGGCAAAGCGCATGTTGGTAAAATAAGAAATTTTTGAAATATTATAGGGGCCGTCTAGTCCCAAATAAATGTTCATTCATCTATCTATTTTCTCAGTACTAATAATTAGGGGGATGTTGGTGCCCGACCAATCTCATAAAAAAATTAAAAGGATATTGTGTAATTTCCATGATTTTTGAAGTTTTTGTTAAAATGTGGCAATTCTAATGCCAATACACACACATTTACACATATATTTAAATTACCTCTCCAGGCCACTGTATATTCATACCAAATTAGGCCTAAATATGTAAAATAAAAACGTGCAAAATTTTATTTTTACTTTTATCAAAATTAATTTTTTTTTTATAATAAAAGAAGGAAACCCTTAAACAGTGCTAGCCTACATCAGTAGGCATATTACAATCATTCTCATCCCTAAGAACTCCACCACAGCCACCACCAAATTTTAAGCTAAAAGCTCCATCCACATTAAGTTTAAGATATCCTTGCTTTGGGTTCTTCCAAGCCTCATTCTGTGACTGGACGCACACTGCATTCATACAAGTTCCTTTAATCATAATATTCACTCTATCTATATATTGTTCAAGATTGCTCTAGCTCTAATGAGGAGACTCTCATTAGTTTCTTCCTTTTGTTCAAATATCTTGAGGTTCCTTCTCTTCCAAAGTAACCAATACACTACAAAAAAAAGGGTTAAAGTGGACGCTTGCACTTCAGCGGTTGGGCACAAACCGCTGAAATGGGCACCAGTTTCAGCGGTTGTTTGGTTGACCGCTGAAACGAAAATGTCAGTCAACACAAATTTTTTTTTCCAAACAAAACAGGCCATATGCGAGGTTCCAACCGCAGAAGTGCACGTGTGACTTCGTTATTTTCAAACAAAAAAAGTAAAATAATTGTTTTTTAAAAATAAAAACGGAACAGCTGGTCTTTACAGCGGTTACTAGCGCAGAAATGCAGGGAACCTTTGTGAGAGCAGTAAATGAACTGTCACGCCAGCGGTTCCAACCGCTGAAATGAACCGTCATTTGCACATCAGCGCTTACCAGCGCTGTTGTGAAACTGTCATACACAAATCAGTGCTGGTAACCGCTGATGTGTACGGTCTGCCTATAAATAGAGCACCACCCACCCATTCATTTTTGATCTCCCTCATTTTCCTTCCCTCCTCTCTGATGCCCTCCTCTCTGATTCCCTCCTCTCATCTCTACATCCAGGCGTTTTCTTTCCAAATTTCCAGTCAAGCTCATAGTTCTTCTTCAAGTATTGTGTACATTAATCTAATAGTTGTTGTTATTGTTGTTTCATTGTTTTTATGATTGGAAATTATTGTTTCATTCTTCAAGTATTATGTACATTATTATTGTTTTATTCAACTAATAGTTGTTGTTATTATTGTTTCATCCAGTCAAACTCATAGTTCTTCTTCAAGTATTATACTACTTGTTCTCACTTCGTTTATTCATTCTTTGTCTATAGAGATTTAATTTGTTTACATACATATACTGCCAAACCCAGTTTAGCTCTCTCCTTAGGCAACTGGGTTTGTAATGATTTTTTTTTGTTTTTTTTTTTAGCACATCAGCGGTTGAAACCGCTGATGTGGTGATTATTTGAAAAAGTTCATGTGCCACATCAGCGGTTGGACGGACCGCTTATATGTCCGTGCTTTCCCAAAACGGCGGTTTGACCAACGCTACAGCGGTCCCATTTGACCGCTAATATGGTGTTTGTAACGCACTGAATTACAGCGGTTGCTGGGCGCGCTGTAGCGCCACATCAGCGGTTTAAACCGCCCATATGTGCCTTATTAAACACGCTGAAATGTTCCCTTTTTTTGTAGTATTATATCGTTATGAATAGCTCACTTCATCCATCTCTCTTCCAAGTACCCGAATTAAAAATATTAGTTCTTAGCCATTGGGGTAGGTTCATACAGAAAAAATTATCCTGTCCGTTCCTATCGATAAGACTTTTCCACAGCAATTTAGAGTCCTTGCAATCCTTAAGAACATGAAGTAAGTCCTCAGTAATATCTAAACAGCAGTGACAGTGATCTTCAAGGCATAAGTTTCTGCGCTTCCTCTCAGCATTTGTTAATGAATAGCAAGCCAAGCAAATATTTTGCACCTTTGCATTATATTCAGCTTCCATATTCTTTGCCAAATAGGGTCATTTCTGGTCTGATTCTTCGTTAAAATCTCATATGCTGATTTAACTGTGATTATCAAAATTAATTTTTCTATCAAAGGCGTTGTCTAAAATTAATTAAGATAAAGTGTTTTCCACGAATTAAATGCAAACAACTAGGAGGGTAAGATTGCAACAAAAAACTTCTTAACCACCAGTTCACCGCATACTTGTCCTCCTATATGTAATAAAGACCAAACCCAAAATCTCTGCCTTCTACTCAAGATATGACTCCTATTGGATTACTTGGCCAACAATAAATTGAGATAGGAGCATACGACTTTAGGAGGAGTATAATCTAAGAAAGAAGGAGATAGGCTCTACTGCATAATTTGGGATACTCACGTATCTTCCCCCACCCTCACATATTTTTTCGATAACGTCATCTTTAGTTATCTTTATATTGGAAATGTCAAGCGTATATTGTAAAATGAATGTTAAATAATGAAATAATCAGTTGAAATCAGAGAAAGTTGATTATATTCCTGTTAGGACAAAGAGTCATCAGCCACAACAATAAATATGTTGGTGTATTTCAGGTGTCAGCATGCATGAAGAAAAGACCTGATTACTGTATACCATCACAATCAATCTCGTTTGGGAAAACAATTACTAAAAAAGTAAGTGAAAAATGAATTGACAAAGAAAATAAGAAATTAAAAGGGCCGAATCCACGAGCGTTAAGGACTGGGATTCACTATTGGTTTTTTTTTTTTGGATCAACATGGATTAACTTTTATTCGAGGAAACTATATTCAATTTAACGCGAATCACATAAATTTTTCATCCCATAGGATGAATTAATTAATACCACACCGTGTTCTTAAGATAGAAGCTAAATAGCTACCTGCCTGTTGAGTAATAATAAGAAATTATTTAAGCTAATTATTTATAACAACTGAGTATTGTTTTAACTAAAACATGATCAATGACATCTATCAACCCTAGTCTCCACCACCTCATAGAGAGGTTGTGGGATTGACTCCCAAGTTAAAGTGGTACAGATGATCCCCACTGTTTTCTCATAGCATCCTCTACTTTTATTACTCACATGGTCTTGAACCCTTTGGCCCATTTATTACATCTCTAAGCTGCTGACTAATTCTCAAGTGTCCCACTAAGAAATATTGGAAGTGTGTTTTTTAGCATCCTTAATTTTTTTGAGCGGAGAGTAATTACATTAATCAACGTTATGTCTAATATCGAATAAGGTTAAACCAATTTTTGGTCCTATAGTTTGGTGTCATTTGGGTTTTAGTCCCTGAAGTTTAAAAGTGGGGGTTTTGGTCCTTGTAATTTACATTCATTTTGGTTTTAGTCCCTATACTTTCAAAGATGAGGTTTTGGTCCTTCAAGTTTCATTTTGTTTAAACAAATGGTCCCTGAAATTAAAAAACTGACATGTCAGCCTTACCTGTGATGATGTGGCTAGATGAGTAGTTAAGCTTACATGGAAAAATAAATTATAAATATATAATAAACAATTATTATTTTTTTTTAAAAAAAAAGAACTTCCACCTTCTTCTCCCTACGCCGTGCAAGAACAGAGAAGAAGATGAAGTCGCATACTAATTACCAAAGGCCATTCTCCTCGCTCTCTTCTGTTTTGGTTTAACAAGTGCATTGGTATGTTCTCATATTCTGTAAATTACAAGCCATATAATGTACAGAAACAAATATGGAGCTCTACGATTCCAGAAACAGGGTATTCAGATCTGATAGAGATGCAAAACAAAAAACAAGACCAGTCCAGGTTTTCTTTTCACAGGAGGAATTATAAAATCAACAAACAATCTGGAACTTCACTATTTTTCCGAGGGAGCTCAATTCCTTGATGCCACACGTGAAACCCAGTTGAATGATTTACAAGATCTCTCACCTACCCACATCGTTAAATAACTCATTCCTGAGATTAATTATAATATTCCCATCCAAGACATGCCTTCACTTACAGTTCAACTTACAATATTCTCATGTGGCTGGGGAGTGAAGGGGAGAAGAAGGTGGAAGTTCTTTCTTTTAAAAAAATAATTTATCATTTTTAATTATATATTTATAATTTGTTTTTCCATGTAAGCTTGCCTACTCATCTTGCCACATCATCACAAGTAAAGCTGACATGTCAGTTTTTTAATTTCAAGGACCATTTGTTTAAAGAAAATGAAACTTGAAGGACGAAAACCTCATCTTTAAAAGTATAGGGACTAAAACCAAAATGAATGTAAACTATAAGGATCAAAACCCCCACTTTTAAACTTCAGGGATTAAAACCCAAATCACACCAAACTACAAACTATAGGGACCAAAAGTTGATTTAACCCGTCGAATAATGAATAATCTATAGATAAGTGACTATGTAATGAGCCAGAGACTGCCAGCTCATACTATACGGATTTCCTCTAGCCCCTCATTGGTCTTAAGTTTTTATAATATGGTTTGCAAACACAAGCGCTGCCTGCATCAATAAGTGTTGACATCCTCCCAGTATATTTCGTTGAGTTATTGTTATACGGATCTGAGTGAGAATGCCCTTTTCACCTTTGGTATGCCATTGGGCAGGATGGGCCTGAATAATGCTATAAAGAGTGTTTTCACTGCTAAGTTCAAAGGGCCAACGCCTTTGGCATTTGGGCTTCATATTTAGCCATATGATGTCATACCTTAAAGGTCTAGGAACCTCCTGGGCTTTGGATGGGATAAGCTCGTCAATCTATAAAGAGAAAATTTCACTTAACTCCTATTTTCTTTTTAAGTGTGATAAGCTTGCCAATCTATAATGCGAAAATTCCAAATAAAGACTCTTAAAATATGTATTGAAACAGTTGGTTTTCGTAAAGGACCATAGCATGCCATTGAGCTATGAGAAAACATTAGTAAAGACTGAAGAAGGTACTTTTGTTTTTAATATAGGGGCTTGGTGGACTGACGACAAAATCTCTATGGAAGGGTGAGTTTGAGTTTCTTATTTATTGAAATAACTTGTTTTGTTTATGAATATTTTGTTACTTTCTTATGAGTTCGCTACAATCAATTAAACTATTAAACTATTCTATACAATATAAGTATTGACTTGTCTAAAACAAGCCAGCAATTTAGTTGCCACTTGCCAGCTACTCATAATGTGACATATGCAAGTTGTTTGATCTCTTTGATTAACTGATCAATCAGTGTCAAATGCAATCCGTTTATAGTTTAAAGACTTTCATCAAGAATGAATTCCATGTTGTTAATATGCAAAGTCAAGAATGGGAAAAAAAGGAAAAAACACAATTAATGCAAAGACAACCTAAACGTTCACCTTATAGGACACACATATTCACAAATTTTCACCTTATATTTTAGGACCGAGTAAGTATCACATTGTGTTGGCTTGGTGGGTTAAGCTCTTCCATTACATCCAATTTGGTTAATAAATTAATCAGTCTTATGACAAATGATCAAACAAATAGGGGCAATTAATTTGAGGTCTCACCCAACACACATAAAAATGTCCTATGAAATGGAAAAGTTAAAGTAGGTCCCAAGAAACTTTACTTTAATTAACATCCAATTCGATAAATCATTTCCACATTCCTTTTGTCATTCACAAAAATAACAAGTGTTTGAGTGGTGAATAAGAACGTTTTGACAACGTGTCACAAGTTATTGGCGCCAATAACAAGAGTTTGCGTTTGCGAATTACAAGTTATTGAGCACTACTCACAATATGAGCTCAGAATAACAAAGATGTTAAAAGTGTTTTATTGACTTGAAAAATAATTAAAATAAGTTTCCTTGGGAATCTACAATAATTTCGTCATTTTATGAAACCTTTTACATACTACCTCCGGTCCTAAATATAAGACCTAATTGACATTTTTTTGGAGAGGTTAAAGTTGTGAAATAGGCGACATATTTGATATATTTTTAGATTATACATTAGTTTATAGGTAAAATAAACTAGTTTAAGGGAAAAAATTAGGTAAATCAATTTATAATTAATTTATTTTGCTTTTTTGTAGGATTTTCTAAAAAAATCAATTAGATCTTATATTTAAAACCGGAGGGAGTATTATATGTGTTGGGTGGGACCTAAAATTAATTACCAGACAAAGTACTCCTTTGTCTCGTACATTACACAGTTCTAAATTTGTACTCAAGGGCTTTGTAATTTGGGTGTCTAGGCTTCAGTCACTGATCTTATTCCACAAATATTCTTTTATATGGCCTAAAAGAAAGGAACCCGGCCCATTGACCCAACGGTAAAAACAAACAAAGGGCGCCACGTCAGCAGCAATTTGGATGAGCATCATCAACATCATCATTTCTCACTCTCTGGTTTTCTCATAGATCACTTCCCTCCTCTCCTTCCCGCTAATATTCCCAATCCTCTCTCTCTCTCTCTCTCTCTCTCTCTCTTCTTCATCCATGGAAGTCAGCCTCACTTCCAGTCACTACACTCTCACCTTAACCTCACGCTCTCCTTCTTCCTCTTTCTCTCTTCCTAATCTCCTATCTATCCGCTCCCAATTCCTTGGTTCCTCTCATAACCTCAGGCCTCCTGGCTCTGTGCGCTCAAGAAATCGCAAATGCAACAACATTCGCCTTCTTCACCTACCTCCTCCTCGCTTTCTCTTCAAAGCTTCTCTCACTTCTCCTTCCCTCGTCGTCGTCATCACCTTGGTCACTTTTTCTGCTCTCTCTCATTTTTACCATCATTACATCAAGAGAAACAGCAACAACGCAAAACAGGTAACAATTTTTCACTATTTCCTTCCTCTCCTTGAAATTGCTTTTATCTTGTGGCATTCCGCTTTAGGATTTTTTTGGCACTTCATAGACTGCTCTCCCTCCCTTGTATAAAATAATACTCTATTCAATCCTAAATATAAGACCTTAGTGAAATGGTTTTAGTTCTAAATAGAAGGGAGTGTAATTTAAGTTATATGATTGAGTTGTTTTGGGAAAAACATGTCAAATCAACTAACTTACTTGCTTTGGTATTAAATATAAGACCTAGTTGACTTTTTTTGGAAAATTTTAAGAAAGTCAAATAAGTCACTTATATATTGAATTAACTGAATTTTTTCTCTAAAATTAGTTAATTTGACTTATAAACTGATACATAAGCTAACAGAATATCAAATATGTTATGATTAACTATCCTATTTTGCTTCGTTAATCTCTCAAAAAAGACAGTTAGGTCTTGTATTTAGGATTAGAGGGAGTAACAAACATCCTTAATCTACTTAAATTAGGTAAATAGGTCTTATATTTAGAATCAGAGTAAGTACTTCACAAGTTACGAGACTATACATATGTGAATGTCTATATGCATTTACAGTTATGTTGATGATTGAAATTGTTGCATATCGCCCAGCTTAATCATTGTGGCCATTAGTCATTTATATGATCTTAACATATTCTCACCTTCCTAGATTGTTGGATTGAATTATTCACTCTCAGCGCTAACCAAAAGTTAATTATGACATGTTTATAACTTGAGGTTGATGAATTCTCTGGTTATCTGCCTTTATTGCAATATCAGTTAATATTTAGGTAGTTGGATCATTCTATGTAATGAATTTTATTCTATTGACACTGTTTTAGATACTGGGACCCCCGAAATTTGCAATATCACAGCAAGGAAGTAATGTTGGGAATCAGGCTATCGAAAGTCAGATTCTTTGCTTTCAGGAATTTCAAGGGGAGAACTTGCTGAAGGAAATTGGGATATTGGAGGATAAATCTGAGAGAGAAAACCATGATTTTGAGGGCAAAGAGGTCCAACTAGCATATTGCACATCTGCTAAGGTGCAAGGAGAGGCTGTTGTGACTGAGAAATTAGAGTCACCCTCTGATGTTCTGATTTCTAGCGTTAACACTGCTTCATCTTCAAACAGTTCCAAGGCTATAGAAGGATCTCATTTGTCCATGGAATTCCCATCAGGTTCTTTTGAGCCTCTATCTTTTGCTGCAGAGATGACTGAATTACAAGTGGAAGAAACGAGAGATGAAGCTCACTCTGATTCTGAGTTGCCTGTAATTATAAATAATCTCGAGCACGCTGCTTCTTTTGATCCATTGAACAGTGAATTCACAATAGTTAAAGATCATGCTAAAGAAAAAATTGAACTTGGTGCCATCACTACTGATGTCCTAGTTGGTGAATCTGCTAGGCAAGAACTGTATATGTTTTATCAGGTCAACATGTCTTCAACAGGATCCATGTCACCACTGAATGGTTTAAAATCGCAACCTTCTCATTCTTTTTTCATGAAGAAAAAAGAACTGCAATCTAGAATGGTGAATAATGCTTTAAAAGGACCAGAATCATTAAAAGAGGTTTCAGGTAACACCACTAATGAATATATAACGTCATCTTGTTTTATTGATATTTTAGATGATCAAACAATTATACATTATCAAGATAGGCTGTTTAAAATTAAGTCCTAGTTTTGACATACATTATGTCCGTTGAATTAGAGAATGTTGAAGGTGTGGAACTAAAAGCCAGTTATAAAGAAGGCCATTCCCAGCAAAATGGAAGTCTTCCCTTGAGGAAGCGTAAGAGCTCTTTGAGCGATAAGGTACAAACTGATCTGGATCAGAAAAGTAACGACCTAATTCCCCAGAACTCTGACTCAATCAGGGAGCATGTTCATCAAGAAAATCGTCATTCTCAACATCTTGTGACATATAATTATTTGCTAAAAGCTGGAAGGTAATCTCTCATCGCTTGCATATGCACTACAGATCATATGTATGTCTCTTAAAGTCTTGCTTGTTCAAGCATGTTAAAATTATGTTATTGTGTTTTAAACAGGGCAGTTAAGTCAAATAATTATCCTCTATCTCTTGTGTTTATAATATATTTGAAATGAAGTGCACTCTAACTTTCTTTTGCGTGAGTTGTGAGTTTTTAAGCTTGAATGGCTTATTCAAAAGTGCATTTAAATTTCTTAGGTTACATGAATGTGTTGAAGTGCTCAAAGACATGGAAATGAAGGGAATTTTAGATATGACTAAGGTATATGCATTTTTCAAGCTGTTACTTGATATTACCTTCATCTTCATTTTCTCATGTACTAACTTTACCGGACATAGGTTTACCATGCAAAGTTTTTTAACAACTGCAAGCAACGAAAGGCTGTTAGAGAAGCTTTTGATTACATCAAACTTATTCCAAATCCAAGCTTGAGCACATTTAATATGCTTATGTCCGTGTGTACAAGCTCAAAAGATTCAGAAGGTAAGTTGATTTTTCATCATCTCTTAACTTAGCTCATAGGTTCTTCATATAAAGTTCTTTATATATGCTCTTACATTTAATCTGTTTTCAGTTCATGAGATTGGAATTGTGTATGTCATTAGGGGCTTTCCAAGTTCTGCAGCTTGTTCAAGGGGCTGGATTCAAACCAGATTGCAAATTATATACAACTTTGATATCAACATGCGCCAAGAGTGGTAAAGTCGATCAAATGTTTGAGGTTTGAAATCTTCTTTCTTAGAACTTTGATTGATTACCGTAATGTGGTGATATATCTATTACTATGCCCATTATTTAGTTAATGTGCTTGTTCTTTTACTTAGGTATTTCACAAAATGGTTAATTCTAGAATTGAACCTAATGTTCATACCTATGGGGCACTTATTGATGGTTGTGCCAGAGCTGGGCAAGTTGCTAAAGCATTTGGAGCTTATGGGATAATGAGGTCTAAGGTACATCAGTTGCAACATGATGCTTTAGGAAATTTTATCTTCAGTGATATTAATTGATTATCCTAAGTCTCAAATCCTCTTATTTGCCAGCAGAAACTGTTGCATGGCACCTAACTTTATAGCCAATTAATTTACATGTTCCTATGATGTTTGTATGCAGTAGAAATTGAAGCCAGATCGCGTTGTATTCAATGCACTTATAGCTGCTTGTGCTCGTTCAGGAGCAGTGGATCGTGCTTTTGATGTTTTAGCAGAAATGGCTGCAGAATTACAACCTATTGAACCAGATCACATAACTATCGGTGCATTAATGAAGGCATGTGCAAAGGCTGGTCAGGTGTAGTTTCTTTCTTTTTTCTCCCCTTAGTGTGCTATGAATGCTGGGTTAACGTTGGGTCATCATTTTGTAGTGTTTGTGCATTTTGTGTATTTATTCATGGCACTTTACTTCATATCACAGTAATGTTTCCTTCTATAGGTTGAACGTGCACGAGAAGTGTACAAGTGGTTAGACCAATATGATATAAAGGGAACTCCAGAGGTCTACACTATTGCCATCAATTCTTGCAGCCAAACTGGAGATTGGGAATTTGCATGTGATGTATACAGTGACATGATTGGGAAAGGGATTTTCCCAGATGAGGTGCTTTGCTAACATTTTTTCTTCTGACACCAAGTAATTTGCATCTTGTCATTTTTTGTGTGGCAGTATATGATTCTGGCAGTAGAGTTATCTCCTCAATATCATCAACTTATCTCTCTAACGTTTATGATCTGGCAGATGTTTCTTAGTGCAATAATTGATTTTGCTGGACATTCTGGAAAGCTAGATGCTGCCTTTGAAATTGTACAAGAAGCTCGTAACCGAGGAATGCATGTTGGAAAAATCTCATACAGTTCTTTGATGGGAGCCTGTAGCAATGTATGTATAATCAAGGAATTTTTTGCTTGGGTTGGTTCATAGAGATGGCCTACCGAGCATGGTGTAGAATGTGATGATGAAATAAGAAATCAATAAAATAATTTTAAAAATTGCTACCATATTCCAAATTGTAAATTGAGAAACCTTTCAGACATGTATTGTTACAATAAACCATCTGTCCCCTATAAAGTGAATCTTCCAGCTGCAATCAGGGTTTGTATATCCTTTTAACTGATTTTCCTTGGTTTTGGATCTATATCAAGCCTAATGGAGTGATACAGAGTCGAGATGCCTGATATAGTAGAGTAGTTTTGATTTATAGACTTGAACAAAATAGATTTTAAATTTCAAATCACTATCTCCAGACATTAAACAAAATATTTCATCATTACTAATATAAGTTAGGGGAGCTTTAATTCTTTGAAGATTTGTTCATGAGTGATTCTTTCAGGGCATTAGTTACAGTTACAATTTGACTATAATTCTTTGGGCTTCTAGTATTGTAAATAATTCATTTTAAAAAATGTTTATGAATTCTGGGGGTTGGTATTAGGAGATATTCTTTCATTTACTGGAGACACTGTAACTATATGGATCAGAATAATAATAATGAGCCAAAATTATAGAGTCTCCTGCCATATGTATATGTATGTAATTATTTTTTTCTCACATAAGTGAAATTAAGTTTTTTAGCCTTTCCCTTCTCCACAGGATAATACGTTTTCAGTGGATGTTAAGGTGCTTGGTTTTTCAGTTAGGGTTTCTTGCTCTTTTGAATAAGTCTGAAGCAAATTTAGAAGAAACATAATTCTTCTTAAGTTTATATCCTGTGAAAAATACTTTGATAACCTACTAACTTAGGAAATAAGTATGATCTAAGTTAAAGCAGAGGTCACAATCGCATTTTCCCACACATTGTTTCTCTGTTATTATACTTTTGCATTGAATTCATAATGCTAAAATATTTGTTACTGACCTGCATAACTAATGTTTACTCCAGGTTGGAAATTGGGAGAAAGCATTGGAACTATATGAGGATCTTAAGTCCCGTCAAATGCCGTATACTGTTTCAACAGTGAATGCTTTGATTACAGCTCTCTGTAAGTTGAAATGTTTTCTGTACTTCTTACTATACTGGCTTTGAAATCTATGATAAGGATGATGCTGTATAGTAAAAGGAAATTAGTTCGAGTAATTATAAGCATATCCTGCTGTTTAGGTATCATTGTTTATTCAATTCAGTTATGATATTCCAAAATAGAATCAAGGGTTAAGGTGCTTACAGCACCTTGAATTACTTTTTCACGTGCATTAAGTTTCTTAAAATTATAGGAAGGTACGCAAAAGGTAGAAAGTAAAAATAATATTTTACTTTTATTTAAAGAACTTTGTACCTGGTTACGCACATTTGATTTTGCTTAATGCAAAAAATGATGTTTGATGACAATACTGCTTTACCTCTGCTTCATGGGCATGAAATAAAAAAAGTTTTATAGCTGCCGAGTCATTTCCCCTGTCCTGCTTTTTAACACAATATGTTATTGCTGTATGATTTGCATATCTTGATTCTAACTAACATTGTGAGAGTTCCCTATAGGTGACGGGGATCAATTTCACAAGGCTATGGAAGTTTTATTTGAAATGAAAGAATTGGGCCTATGCCCAAACAGCATCACATACTCAATACTTATAGTAGCAAGTGAGAAGTAAGTGATCTGAGAAAATTTCATTGTATAATATTAATATTTTCAAGCCTTTTCAATCAACTTTCTGTTTTGCTTGCTCCCATTTAGAAATGATGATCTGGAAGCAGCTCAAATGCTCCTATCTCAAGCCAAAATGGATGGTGTCTCCCCAAATCTTGTCATGTGTAGATGTATAACCGGTGAGCGATTGAGTTTGATTCATTTTTCTTATAGATCTTTATTTTCGTTGTCAGCTAAATCAGGTTTTTTTCCTGCTTTCAAGACATCTGAAAATGTTTCTTTAAATAGTGATTCCAATCGATGTGAATTCCAAAACTGACATGCATATCCAATAGGAAAGATGATGTTGAAATATTGGTAGATAATTGCTCTATGGGAAAAGTATTTGTTTCTTGAAATATTATATCCTCATTGCACCCTTTGATTTGCAGCCATACTCTCCTGAGGAAAACTTATAATAAAAGGATGGTTTTTGAGAAAATTACTTAAGAACTGTTCATTTAGATCTACATATCAATGGAGGTCGAAAACAAAGAAATGAAAATTGCTGTTATGCAAAAAATTGATGAAGCTACTTCTTGGATCTAGCTTGAACCTGCTAGATTTAGAGAACTGAGAATTATTCCTATCAACACCCTCAGAAAGATTGAAGAGTCATGAACTCTCATCCCTCCCCATTTTTTTTAAATGAATAATCATGATCCACATGGCTTACAACTTGTTATTCATGGTTTTAGCTCTTATATCTTGTGCACTTTGGTTATTTGTTATCTTCAAGCTATACATGTCTTTAGCATGGCCAATCCCTGATTTACATATTCTGATTGAATTTTGATGTGCTTGAAAGGGTTGTGCTTGAGGAGATATGAGAAGGCTTGCAATGTTGGTGAACCTGGTTTATCTTTTGACTCAAGACGGCCACATGTTGATAATAAATGGTATTCATCCACCAAATTCTGCAACTTTTCCCTGTTAGACCTTATTCTCTGTCATTATTGCAAATTTCTCATTTCATGTATATGCAGAATACTAGTTGGATCTTGAAAGTCTCACTTTCTACACTTAGTTATTTACTTTTGACATTCTTAATCCATTCAAATTTATGTATTCCCTCTCTACTAAGAAAAGCATGCATTTTGGTTGGATATGAGCAGATGCCTGTTTTCATTATGACTATTTATATTAGCTATGGCTACTAGTAGATCATTTTCTTAATTCATTTGGATTTCCGCTCTTAGGACATCACTGGCCTTAATGGTGTATCGTGAGATGATTAGAGATGGTACAGTGCCTACTAATGAAATTCTGTCACAAGTTTTTGGATGCCTGCAACTCCCACATGATGCCTCTATGAAGGATAATCTTATTGAGAACCTGGGAGTAATAGCTGAAACTTCAAAACGCTCAAACCTCTGTTCATTGATTGATGGATTTGGTGAATATGATCCTCGTGCTTTTTCACTACTTGAGGTCAGTATGAAGCTGAAGTTTCTAGTTCCACTCATATTCTTGCTCTTAAATATTTTGAACAGAACCTGGACTATTGCTTGTTGCTGTATTAATTTTGTAGGAAGCTGCTTCTCTTGGAATTGTTCCATTTGCGTCTTTTAAAGTAAATCCTATTGTTGCGGATTTGAAGGAGTTGTACAATTTTACTGCTGAGGTGAGCTTTTCAATTAAAAAAGGCTTTTTTATTAAAAAAATATTTGATATTCCAAATCATTTTACACATGATTATGTACTATAAGATAAGCACATTTTTATGTCCAAAAGGATTGGTTTTGCCTTTTCTGTTTACCGCTGTATCTAAAGATACAAGTTAACCATTGCAATAGCTACGGTTGTTCTCTAGTTACACTCATTGGTGTTGGTTCACTTAAGGTTTAAGAAAATGTTCTGTGGTTGTGGCCCCCTTGCAGTATTGTTTAAGTTCTACTATTTCATAGTGGCCTCCTTTTATGGTTTATTAAGAAAAATATATCTACTTTTTTTCTCCCTGATAATAATTTACTTATATGCTAAATAAATTTGCAATGATTTTCTTAACTTCTAATTGCATGCCCTTTTGATGCGTACGCACAAAGATGTGCGAATGTGAATATGTAAGTGCATGCAAAAGTTACATATACATGATGCCGGAATTTAGATCCAACTACCTAAAATCACTTAATATTTTGTCAGGTATACCTCTTGACTGTTTTGAAGGGTCTTAAGCATCGGCTTGCAGCAGGTAATATGTTATATTTCAATATCATAATCATTACTGATTATTAGAGCTTATATGAAGTTTTCCCTCAAAATGATGTTTCCTCTTGACATTTTTCCATTTGTCTCTTCTGATTATTGTGTGGAATCAATTGATGGTTTTAGTTTCAAATTAATGATAATTTCATCTTCTCTTTTGATTTTTGATGAATATTATCTATCAAAATAAATTGGGAAAATTAATTTGAAGTCCCCCCACAAGGGACTTAATACTAGAAAAGTCCCATAAACTCTCCAAATTAAAGTAGAGTCCCAAGGGACCTCACTTTAATATATTCTAAATGTGAAAAGACTGTTTTGCCCCTCCACCGATTATTGTGTATTACTCTATTAAGAAACGACACGCGTAACAACCCCCTGGGCAAAAAATGACAAGTTCATGGGCATACGTAACAACCCCTTGGGCAGGTGTAACAAGTTCACAGTCATTAATACTCTAAGTTAATGGGCAGGGAATGACAACCCCTTGGACAAGTGTAACAACCCCCTGAGCAAAAAATGACAAGTTCATGGGCAGGTGTAACAAGTTCAGGGCCAATAATACTCTAAGTTAATGGGCAGAGATTGACAACCCCTTGGGCACGCATAACAACCCCTTGGGCACAAAATGACAAGTGCATGGGCACACGTAACAACCTCTTGGGCAGGTGTAACAAGTTTAGGGCCAATAATACTCAAAGTTAATGGGCAGGGATTGACAACCTCTTGGGCACGCGTAACAACCCCTTGGGCACAAAATGACAAGTGCATGGGTACACGTAACAACCCCTTGGGACGGGACTTTAATAGGCTGAGGGGTAACAAGTTCAGGACCAATCATACTCTAAGTTAATGGGCAAGGATTGACAACCCCTTGGG
Source organism: Mimosa pudica (assembly GCA_029929735.1). Taxonomy (NCBI): domain Eukaryota; kingdom Viridiplantae; phylum Streptophyta; class Magnoliopsida; order Fabales; family Fabaceae; genus Mimosa; species Mimosa pudica. The sequence continues at coordinate 13,349,690 of JAKELP010000002.1, forward strand.
CACGCGTAACAACTCCTTGGACGCAAAATGACAAGTGCATGGGCACACGTAACAACCCCTTGGGACCCTACTTTAATAGGCTAAGGGGCAAAACAGTCTTTTCACATTTAGAATATATTAAAGTGAGGTCCCTTGGGACCCTACTTTAATTTGGAGAGTTTATGGGACACTTTTAGTATTAAGTCCCTTGTGGGGGACTTCAAATTAATTTTCCCAAATAAATAAATTGTATAATCTAAAGGGAATATTGATGTGTTCACGAGCATCTTTCAGGCCTATTTTTTTGTCCCCTTCGGTCTTCCAGTTTGAACTTGCAATCTACTGCCTACTTGGTCTGAAGTGAAAATATTTACTTTTACTTTCCAATCGATTCAGTGAGAAGGAAGGTGTAGTAGAGGATAATTTTGCTGGCAGGGATACTAACCACATACCCATTATATTTTTTTGTTGCTGCATATTCCATCTTTGACGGACTAATGTCGATGGATCTCTATAGTGGCTTCATTCCTGGAACTATTGGATTCATTTTTTTAATAATCGTTCAACAGATTCAGAAAGCACCAAGTACATGTTATCTGTGTCTTCCATGTATCCACAAAGCACCAACTTACGAATGATTTATGTTTGTTACTTTTAATTCTCTCTGTATTTTTTTTAAAAAAGAAGGATTTACTTTCAGCTCTCCTCTTACTATTTCACGATTTTATTTTCCTTACTAATCTTTCTTTAAATAAATTTAATTTTACTAATCACTAGCAGTCCCAAGCCATTAGAAACTAACATGGGAGATGCAGTGGATAATTCTTTTACATCATGTACTGAAATAACCAACTGCCTTCCTCATTATTTGTCTGAAATCTTTCGCAGGCACGAGGTTACCAAACTTGATCATCTTATTGCCCGTAGAGAAAACAAAAGTTGCAACTTCCAAAGGGGAGAAACTTATTAACGTTTCAGGAAGGTAAGAGTTGTCAATTATATCACTCTTATAATTAATGAAATTAATAAACCGATTGCACATTTATGATATTTTCATGTTTCATTTTTCATTATAACATTTTCTTTTCTATAATGACTCAAAAACAACGTCAAGATATTTTCACGGCTCAGATGGAATATTTTGGTTTGACAGGGTAAGCCAGGCAGTTACAGCGCTGTTGAGAAGGCTGAGAATACCATACCAGGGCAATGAATCATTTGGAAAGATCAGGATTAATGGAGCAACTTTGAGAAGATGGCTTCAGCCAAAACTTGAATCTCCTTTCAGTGGAAAACCAGGTGATTTTGGCTTATCACAATCACGCCTCGGTAAAGGTATCAGCCTTCAACGGCGAAACATTCGAACCGGCAATCTGTCCTTGGATTAAAGTACACATGTATATTCCTAGCAGAAGACAACTTTGGTTGTCTTAATTTTTTTACTAAACCATAGATAGAACAGGGTTCCTGCTCAGCCTTCCTATATATATTTCCCAAACTTTAATAATGTCACTAGAAATTGATGGCTCCTTTATCATAATGAAATTATTCCACTGGTGTTGTAAACCAACGAAGAAAGCAGACTAAACCCTATAATATGCTGAGGCCACTGAACAAGGAGCACAGATGAGGAATGTCTTCCACCAAAAAATGTCACCGTTCTTTTGTGATCTGCCAGCAGACATGACCAAGGTCTTTGCAATGCGGATTGTATAAATTTATGCCTATAGAGATGTTGTTGTACTTGTATATGCTATTGCTACTATTTTGACAAGAATATCATACGAAGATTGTAAAAAAACACTATCAAATTGATAATTTTATATATCATGATGGGCGTGTGTTCCCTCTTATAAACCGTCATCTTCCAACCCATCAGCTAGATTTGACAGTTTAGATGCTAATAAGTTAACTTTGTCAAGACCTTTTTGTTTGCCCATGTTTTTTTATATGACTACTTGGCTAGGACAAATTCAAGCATTTTTAGACTCAGTTGATGTATTCTACATCTATGCATATTCGAACTCAATACTTCCTGCTTAAGCAGTCAAGGGCCTTCTCACCAAGACCATCGACTCTTGCTGGTTTTCGTTTGGCCATTCTTAAAAATAAAAACAATAGGGTGAAAAAAGTTGTAAAACTGGTCCATGTAAGTACTAACTAGCTGATATCTGAATAAGAGAAGAAAAAAAAGAGATCAGTTGTATTTAATTAGAGAAGCAGAAGTTACATTTGTTGCCAGAGACTTTGCTTATAAAATCAAGCAAAAAGGGAAAAAAGAAGAGATTTATACAATTAAAGCATCTTCTATCTGTGGCAGGACCGTAGATAGAAGAAAAAACCCATAAAGGGAAGAAAAAATGGGATTTGATTCAGTCATCAAAACTGAAAATGGGAATTCTTTCATGAAGCTTGCAGTTGAGAGGTAAGATTGATGAATGCATCTTCTTTGCAAGGGATTGTGAGGCCACCCATTGGATGATTAAATCCAAACTCTTCCTCAGCTCTATTCAACAGATCAAGAAATGAAGGATGGTTCAAATATGATATTGGAACCACAAATCTCTTCCTCTGAAACTCACCAACATAAACTGCTATATGCCCTTTAGGAACATTGGCCTGGTTTCTGCCATGAAGATACCGTGACTTAAGGATTTGCTTTGCTCCAAACATCATGGAAGGAAGACGAATACCCATAATGATCACTGACCTTACTCTAAAAACAGAAAGAACAAATGAAAGATACAAACTCTTTGTAGAGAAGTGGATTGAAATGTGTGAAGGATTATGTTGTTGACTGATGAAAATGATGAATGAAGCCTGAGTGGTGTTTGGTTTATATTTATAGCATTGCAGCTTAATGATTGATGACAGAGTGTGAAACCATGAACTTGCTTAAAGGGTCAAGAATCAAGATTAGGTGACTATAAAACAAGTTGAGTTGGCTGCCAAAACGAGGTGGGACCCACTTCCTGAAATTCATCAAGCACTCACATGGCTTAGCTCATCCATCTTAGCTTGAATGTGTGTGTATTTATATATATCTTGCTAATCATCCAACTCAGTTTTCAATCATAAAGGTTAGCTTTTGTTGCAGAGAAGTCATAGCTAGCTACAGGAAAAGAGATACGTGATGGCTTAAACTAAAACAGATTTAATGGGAATCAGACCCCATTCTAAGAACTTGCAACTACTTCTTAACAGCCTCGCAATTATCAGATCTTTTGATATTTTAATGCACTATATATTCATTATATGAAAAATGAAAAAAAAAGAAGCTAAAATTGCTTGAACACACACACACACATATGCTGCACTTGGTAGGAGATTAAGAATAAAAGTTAAGTTAGTTTCCATGGCAGCATGGTGGAGGTTCTGATTTGACATTAGCAAAAAAAAAATATAAGAGTAATTTAAGAAAAAAAAGCAAAAATTACAACTAACTCCTATGTTTTAGGAACAAATTTATCTCCCAAATAAACTTCGATATATAAGAACGGAGGGAGTATATATTTTTAGGTGATGATCTCTTAGCTTCCAGCAAAACCTTATAGCACATCATAACGTGTACATAGATTTTCCTATCAAAAAATGTATATATATGGATATTGAAAATGAACAATAGCTACTTGATGCTTAACGGAAACGGTTATAAATGAAATATATATTTAGATAGCATACGTGTGTGTTAAGTAAGATTGTGAAGAGAACATTTCCTGCACAAAGCAATTTCGAATCTATTATAGCTTGTAATATTAGCAATGCATTACCTGCAAGTCATGGATCAAAGTTGATACTTTTGAAAATAAGTAATATAAATAAAATCTACTATATGAAAAGGGAAGCAAATCATTAAAAAAATAAATGTTTTGAACACACACTGTGTTATGAATTCGAAGGATTTTTTGAATTCCTCCCTTCAATAATATAAGAGATTGTGTATTTTGTATACTATTAAATCATATGTTAGCTTATAAATAAAAAAAATAGTTTAGAGAAAAATTCAAGAAAATCAATTTTTAGATAATCTATTTAGTTTTTTAGAATTCTTCAAAAAATCAACTAATTAACTTTTATATTTAGAAACAGAGGAAATATGAAATGCTGAAGTATTTTATCTTAGCCTATAATTCATCATATGGTACAATAATGCCCTCGAGTGATTTATCAAGTGATTATATAATGGGGTACGGCATCCTTATGCATTATGTGTGTGTATTCTCTTATTGGGAAGTAATCTTATTTGAGTTAACATCTCTTCGATCAGGGATTTGAATACAAATTTATCATGTTGTGAGGAGCCACTACCACAGATTACCCCATTTACATGCGCTTATTTTGGCCTTTACATGCGCTTATAAAGCGCATGTAGAGGGGGGCGCTGGTAAAGGCTCTACATGCGCTTTGCGCTTTTAAAAGCGCATGTAGAGGTACATACCTCTACATGCGCTTTAAGCGCATGTATAGAATGTTTTTTTAAAAAAAAAATTATTATAAATTTACATTATTTCCCAATATAACCACCAATACTAGCTGTAGTTCATAGAACCAACTAGCATTATATCAAAAGAATTTACCAGAAAAAGTCAATTACTTAACATCTTCAAAAATGAATTATATATCAATATCAAAACAATAACAATGTATGATTCATTTTTTTTATATATACATCAGCAAAAAGAACTATGTGCATCATAGTTGTAGGAGCATGCTCTCAATACAAGACAAGACATTGCATCCGTCCTAAAAACCTTGAACTAGAAAAACACATTACAAAATCAAGCTAATCTTATTATCCAATGTTACAAATACAAGATAACACATGCATCGTGAAAACATCAAAACATAAGAAGCACATTGCTAATCTTGAGACATGAACTTGTAAGTTGTAACCATTAAAACATAACATCAACAACTAGCACAAAAAATGGAGAAAAATTTCCAAATGATAGAGTAGAATAAGAGAAAGGCGTAATGAGTAGTAAAAATATATAAATATCCCTGTGCACGAATGGCTTGAAAGATTCAGTTAACAAATAAAGAGCAGACTTAACAATCACTTACTCTATAATAGAAATAATCATACAACTGAAGAAGCTGATACTTGACCTCAGGGTCATGCTTATTGACATAATTGAGAAGCTTGATCTCATCAAGGCTTTGATAAAAAAAGTCTTTGTTGTTCTTTATAATTTTAACACAAACATGCATGCCAGTATGCAGGTCATGAGCCTGTATGGCTTTGCTAAATGCAGCAGATCCAAGATACTCAGTGACATGATATCGCCCAGCTATCACAGAGTTTAAAGCAACGTGGAAATTCATGTCTTCATTCCTCAAAGCCAGTTCTGAAATAAATAATGGTTTAGGGTAAAAGAAGGGAACCCATAAAAAAACAAAATAAAAAGTTAATTCCTACTTTAATTGAGCAAGAAATTATCCCAAGTATTCGGTGTTTCTTCCATTAAACAAATATAAATTAATGAAAAATACAACCTTTCCATCAAGTGAAAAAAGTATGCCACTCCAACAATGTCTTGAGTTGACAAGACAGATGTGTACTGTAAAATATGAAGTAGAGCCACTACATTTCTCGAAAAGTAATATATTAAAACTATCTGAAAGCTGAAGCGATTTAAGGAAATTACAGCAACAATTAACAAGTCAAACAAATTAAAGTATATAAAGTAGAAGTTCCATCACTAGGATACATATCAGAACAAAGTTATTCCTATGAACACAATATTAAAACCCACAATAAATCATAGCAATACCACACAATATTAAAACCCACAATGATGAAAACTATCATAGCAAACCATTGGTGTCAATTCAGAATTATCTATACACCTAGAAATAACAATGAATCAGTATCCTTTTTTATTTCTTTGCAGTGCATATACTTTTTTTCTGCCTTTAACAATCAAAGTGAAAAAAAATAATCAGTTATGGATATAAAAGAAAGCCAAAAAGGCACAGAAATATTAATTTGTGCAAGCATAAAGGCAGCTTGAGGCCTAACTTATTGCTTTATTTGAGAAATAATGGTGAAAGATTTATTTTTGCAACCATAAAAAGCTAAGAGCAAGTGAATGAAGTTAGAAGGCAGCTCAAACCAGAAGACAATTGGTAATATAAGGCTTCCTCCTGTTAAACTAAAGTCAAAGGATAAGCCTTTGGCTATTAACTGGGAGGAAAAATTTGAGCGTCATGGACCTGCTTCAAGAATAGCTGGTGCTGATGGCTCTTCAATCATGTATCTTTCAAGGTAATAAATAAACAAAGCATCTTAATTGTAGCTAACTTAATTAGTCCAAACTTCAAAATATACATCAAATCCAGTTGAGTTACTACACAACATATCCCAAGGACCAAAATAGGTCATATGCCCACCCAAAAGAACAAAAGATTAGCCCTAGAACAGCTCACTGTATTTGAATCATCCAAGAAAATTCATCCATATACCAAAAGATGTTAGCCACGGCAAAATAGGTCATATAGTCATCCAAAAGAACAAAAAGGTTAGCCTGAACATTTGAGCAGCTGAATTAACTTATAAAATCCAGCCATAAAGTCATAAACCCAGCCATTACAAGCTGTCAGCACCATGAGGCCATCACATAAACAAAAGAGAAACCAGTTTGGTAAGCCAAAATATCCAGCAATGTAACCAAAAAGCTGGAAATTCATCACCATGGAAATTACTAGATCATACATCCTCCACCATATCAGTAACACTGGAATAATCTGGAAAATGAAAAAGTATAAAAAGTAATCAAGTACAAGAAGTCAATGACCATACACCACAATGTCAAATAATAATATTAAATACAAACACAATGGGATCTTACTTAAAAATTTATATAAAATATAAATAACTTATTTCATCATCACATTCACACGTACCGGTCTGCACCACACTATTGGTCTCTTGAAAACTATCAAACTCTTTGAGTTGAGCTGTGAATTCAGAAAGAGTTTGCCCAGGAAGTAGCCAATTCTGTGCACATATAAGTGCTTCAGTCATTGTTGGAGCTAATGAACTTCTATAGGAGTCCACAACACGTCCCCCTGTGCTGAACGCTGCCTCTGAGGCTACTGAAGATACGGGGACAGCCAAGACATCACGTGCCATCTTTGAAAGAATCACCATGCTAAAATATCAAAATCATCATCATTACCATCCATATGAATGTCATCACCAGAATTAGATGAAAGATATTTATCTAATTCTGATAAAGTTTTTGCTCTTGCTGAAGTCGTTTCTTTGCGAGAGGCTAACCATCTACGACCTGGATCTCTTCCTTCACGGTCAGTCACAATTGATGATGATTGGGATGTAGAAGAAGCATTACTTGATACCAAAACAGAATAACATGCAACAGAATGATGATTTGAAATGCAAAAAGTTCTAGTCTTTAAGGATGTCAAAAGCCAAACGCACAAACATGCCCACACACACCACATGTATCAATTTAAAATGCAGTAAAAAACAAAATAACTAAAACCCATCTATTATTCGATGAAAAAAAAAACCATCTTTCGATCATAGGCAGTAGACAAAACAATGTAAAAGCAGCATACATGATACCAAAATGGACATGCAACAGAATAATAAGAACTAGCCATTAAAGTCTCCACCTTTTCTTCCTTCTCTTTTATTCTGCTCTTTAAGGCCTCACAGAAGTAGAATGCAACCCTCTGTATAGGATTCCGCTAAGCGACGCCGTTTTACTAAGCTGAATGAGACACTCCTCAGCTTGATTTTGGTCTGATTTAATATTCTTTTCTACTAATCCAGCGCAATGAAGGAGAGATTTTAAAAGTGGGTCTTGTACGGACTGATGAATCTCCGAAACGCATTTTTCAGTGTCGTTTTGAGGAAGGGAGGGTTGTTGTTGTTCTTCGGCCGCCGCCGGAGGAGGGGGAGGCGGAGGAGAGGATTCTAGCTTGGCGGAAGGTGGCGGCGGAGGAGGAGGGGAGGAAGTGTGGATCTGACGTTGAGAGTTGAGAAGGGAGTGAAGTGTATATCTCAGAGTTGAGAAGTGGAAGGCGGCAACACTGAAGGAAGGAAGACCTAGGTCAAATGGGATTCCTAATTTTAATTTATCCCTTATGCCTTTTTTACCTTTGAAATATTAAACAAAATATAAAAAATATTTTATAAAAAATTTTAATAAATAATCGGGCCGAGCCGCCCGATTGGTCATGGAACCTATGTCATGGTCATGTCCTACCCGATGGTCGGGCCAGTCATGTCCTAATCGGATTGGTTCCGGGCCACATCATGGCGGACCATTTTTCGTAAAAGACCGGGTCGGGCCGTGACGGACCAATCGCGCCGTCGGGCTTTTGTGCAGCCCTAGTATGCATATATATAATTTAGGGAAAATAGCAATTATCTGCCCATTTGCCTATTCTTAATTATTTTTTTAGCCCATAAGTTTGTATATATTACTATAACTCTTTCTTTTCATCATAATATGATCTAGATTCTAATTTACCTTTCATGAAAGTTTATATCCCAATTAATTCTTTTAACTATATTTATTTAAATTCTAAGGTAGATAAGATAAAGTATTCATAATTTGTTCTAAATATCCTAAAATCTCTCCCTAAAACGTTTAAATTTCATAAATGATACCTCAATAATTTCTCATTATCATTAAGCAAAATTTAGGATGTTACACACACATCCTAAATCATTCAATTGATTAAGATATATAACTAATCTCTATAGTATCTTAAATCCCACAAAAACTCTCATAATTTCTAATTTCCTACTTATTTATTCACATTGATCTATAATTTACTAATTACATTGATCTATAGTGAATTCCATTGAAGAATAAGCCTTTACATGCGCTTTAAGCGCATGTATTGGCTTTCCTTTGTTATTTTAATATTTTATGGCTTATACATGCGTTTAAAGCGCATGTAAAGACCAATGTCCATTTAATTATATGGATATTCATATGATTTGGTGCTTTTCAACTAAATTGTTTCAATACTTCATCTCAAAATGCTCAAATCTTGTGCTTGACAATGTTATAGTGAATTCCATTGAAGAACAAGCCTTTACATGCGCTTTAAGCGCATGTAGAGGCTCTACATGCGCTTAAAGCGCATGTAGAGGTAGAAACACTCTTTACATACGCTTAAAGCGCATGTAAAGGGTGTTTCTACCTCTACATGCGCTTAAAGCGCATGTAAAGGGTGTTTCACCAATTCCATAACACCCAAAAGTGGTAATGGAGCTTTGAAACACTAAGTCCACAAGCAGGGACATCTTATGAGGTCTGAGGAGGACCTCTTATGCATGACTCCATGTTTTGCACTTCAGTAGTGCCTTTACATGCGCTTAAAGCGCATGTAAAGGGTGTTTCCATATAATTTTGAGTTCTTCACCTAAGTTCATTTTATATTTTATCTCTAAATACTTAAATCCTTTTCTAGTCATTGTTTTAGTGAATTTTAATTGATGCACATTTCTATACATGCGCTTAAAGCGCATGTAGAGATAAGGCCTCTACATGCGCTTTAAGCGCATGTATAGATTCTTACCTGTACATGCGCTTAAAACGCATGTAAAGGATCCTCTATACATGCGTTTCTTCTAAGCGCATGTAAAGGTGCGCAGGACAATTTGTAGTAGTGAGCTAACTTTTTTTTTCTAGACACAACCCTTATTAGTTATTTTTATTGCTTCTCATGTTAGCTTTTTTAAACAATTGCAGAGACGCGCTTGATCACATGAATATATATGGCACACACGCATACACACATATAATTTTGTGTGTCAGGCGCTTTGATTCCTCGAATCTTTGGTTGATAATTTTTATTAATGTCCTCTTTATTTAATGTGATGCATCCTGTACTTTTAATTTGCTGACAAAAAAAAAACAACTTTTATTTGGCACTGCAAGATAAATGCGTGGATGATGACGAAGTTTTAATGGCATCAACGCATGTGCTAGATGATCTGAACTGAAGCTAAAATGATCAGAAAATAAAAAATACGTAGGATTATTGTAGAAGACAAGATAGAAAATAAAAAACTGATCAAATTATTTATTTACAAAAATTAGATGCCAAGGGAATAGGGATAATTAATTTGAGGTCCCTCACAAGGGAGTTAATACTGGAAAAATCCCAAAAGTTGAAAATATTAATGTAGGGTCCCAAGGGACCTCACATTAATATATTTGAAAAGTGAAAAGACAGTTTTACCCTTAACCTTAAAAAAAAATTACCCCTTCCTCCTCCCCCACCCCCTTCCTCCTCCCTCCATCTCCCCCCCACCCCCAGCCTCCTCCACCCTCAGCCTCCCTTGTCGGCCCTCACCCTCCCCCACCCCCTCGGCCCCCCCACCCCCAACCCCTCCCCCCTCCCACTTCGGCCCCCACCCCCACCCCCTCCCCCTCCCAAGTCGGCCCCCCACCCCCACCCCCTCCCCCCTCCCTCCTCGCACCCCTACCCCCACTCCTCCTCCCTCACCCGCGAGGAGGGAGGGGGAGGGGGTGGGGGTGGGGGGCCGACGTGGGAGGGGGAGGGGGTGGGGGTGGGGGCCGAAGTTGGAGGGGGGAGGGGGTGGGGGTGGGGGGCCGAAGTGGGAGGGGGGAGGGGGTGGGGGTGGGGGGCCGACGTGGGAGGGGGAGGGGGAGGGGGTGGGGGCCGAAGTGGGAGGGGGGAGGGGTTGGGAGTGGGGGGGTCGAGGGGGTGGGGGAGGGTGGGGGCCGACGAGGGAGGCTAAGGGTGGAGGAGGCTGGGGGTGGGGGGGAGATGGAGGGAGGAGGAAGGGGGTGGGGGAGGAGGGAGGGGTAATTTTTTTTTAAGGTTAGGGGTAAAACTGTATTTTCACTTTTCAAATATATTAATGTGAGGTCCCTTGGGACCCTACATTAATATTTTCAACTTTTGGGATTTTTCCAGTATTAACTCCCTTGTGAGGGACCTCAAATTAATTATCCCAAGGGAATATGCTTAGGAAGAAGCAACTTATACATGGTGCAATGCATATCAGATTCAAAAGGCCAATCATAGTGTTGATTTGGAATTCTGGATTATAATTATAAGCTGATAGGCAGCCAAATATATCTAAGATATCTCTGATTATTAATAATTTTTATGTAATTTGAATTGAAAAATCAACTTTGAAATAAGTAATCAAGATTGATTCATGGCATTGAAGATAACAACTTCTCTCCCCCATCCTTCCCTTCTTAAACCCTCCTCTATCCCTTCATCACAACTGAATTTAAAACTTTGATGAGAAAGATTTAATATTTTATAAAAAAATTAGTATTATAATATTATAAAAATATATTAAATCAATCAAGTGTTTGATTGAATGGTAATAGTTCATACAATCTTAACCAAAGTAGTGGGTTCCATCCCTACTTGGAAATAAAGTATACTATGTTAAAACTCTTAGGATATATCATATTGTAGGAAGAATCTAAATTTGTTTTGAATAATCCACAACTATATGTTATAAGAGATTTTTCCCACGAGTCAAGTGTAAATAAATTATTCAAAGAACAATATATAGTTAACTTATTTATGCATTTTAAGTAAAATTATAATGATATTGTCATGGAATATTAAATCTAAACCATCAAACTTTTGATGCAAAAATAATGGGAAAAAAGAGGGTAGACGTAAGGGAGAGGGAGAGGGAGAGGGAGAGGGAGAGTGGAGATGAGGAGAGGAGCTCCTTCTTGAGTTTTTTGGTCAGAGAAGGCATGGACTGACTATAAGAAATCTAATGAACAATGGAAGTACCCATTCAGTTTGCTATATATATTAATTAAAGGGCTTATAATGTTAATATACAGATTAAGATTGTGAGTGTAGCTGTAAATTATAGCATTATATTATCGAAGCATATTCAGATCTCTAGTTGCATTCTTTTAGAACCCATTAAAGATTGACTACGTGACAAATCATGAAGATGCTGGTGTAAATAAAAATTGAAGAAATTTCATAACATGTTGAGTCAACCAACATGTCTATGACGGAAATCAAATAATTATTGATTTTTAATTTGTATTAATTTGGTTATTTGAATTATTTTTGTAGTATTTACTGGGCCCACGTACCTTCCTGAACCGGAGCTTTGAATCCAAACACGAAGTCAAGAATCCCAAAAGATTCAGCTCACATAAAACCAAGTTATTAGAACCAGATTTGATTCGCACACAACAAATTGCCCTCTCAAGAAACTCATGAGAAGGAAAGTCAAAGATTGCAATAGTTGCGGTGAGTTACAACTTAACAGAATGACCCATTTATATATAGTTTAAAATAATGCTGAGAGGGTGTAATATCACATTCATAATTGCATCTCATTATCTCGCCAATCAACATTAATCGTGTTTTAATGCTAATTTGTCAACTTTCTCTTTTTCTATAGGTCGTTGGATTTCGTAATCGGATAATCATCTTATCCATCGAAGGTGGATCAGATTAAATATTTTCAACAATTTTAGTGTGATTTCAACCCATCAAATAAAAATAAGCAAACTACTTTACCATGTGATTATAATTTTATTTTGGAGTAGTAGTTTTCTCTTCGAGTTTGATTATTATAAACCAAACTTTAGAATAACTAATATATATTTGATTCTTTATTTGAACAAGCTCTACTTAGTTATTTGATGTTTCATTGTGGTCGTGACCTTTTTAATATTTTTGTTGAGCCAATTTATCTTCCATTACTTAATTTTAGTTATCCTAATTACTTATAATGATTATATTTTTTTTGCTCAGAAAAGATGCTATTATTATTATTAGCAGCCAAGATAAAGTGAAAGGTACAAATGCCCAAAATACAAGCATAAACTGTAATGGAAAAACGTTCATGAAAAACAAACAAAAGAAAACAACAATTGCAATCTTAAATATTAGGCTGATAGCATCCGCATTAGCCAACCCCAGTACGCAAAGAGGAGGAGGCATCCTGAAGAGCATCATGGCAAGGATCATCAGACTTCTTAGCATCATACGTCAGAAGGGACAATAAAAGAGGTGATGGTTGATTCACCCACCCCGGAGAGTACACCCCTTTGCTAGCTTCTGCTGCTAAACAATCTGCTGCAGCATTTCCTAATCTTAGAAGAAATGTAACTGAGAACCCAACGTTAGGTGCCAAAAGATTGATGATGTCTTGAATGATACCTCTACTTCTCCATTCTACTGAGTTCAGCTCATGATCAAAGATACTTTTAACAAGAAGCAACGAATCAGTCTCAAAGCAAATGTTAACATGGCCAAGATCAACAGCAAGCATTAAAGCACGCTTAAGAGCCAAGGCCTCTGACATGAAAGCTGAGATTGATTTTATCTTATCAGTAAAACCCCAACAAAAATTCCCCAAGTAATCACGACAAATCACTGCAATAAAGGCATGAGATGATACATTGAAGAAGGAGGCATCAATATTAATCTTGAGAAAGCCATGAAGAGGGCGAGACCACTGATGTATTTCCTTAATTGCATTTTGTGTTCGATTGGCAGCTTCTTTGTTCACTTCCCAAAATTCAGAATTATAGTTTGCTGCCAATTCAATAACAGAACGTGAATTTGGGTCTTTGAACTCAAACACTTTCTCATTCCGAGCTTTCCATATGAACCATAACATACAACACACTTGAGTTATCACAAAATTATCAATATGTGCCTCAGGGTCAGCAACATGAAGCCACCAGCGCTTGAAACTAGTAATCCGATCAGCATCCATCCTCACTCCTATAATGCTGCCAAACCAAACAGGACAGGTCCATGGGCAGTGAAAGAATAAGTGCTCCAGTGTCTCTTCATGGCTCATACAGATAGGACACATCGGTGAAAAGTTTCTTTTCCTTCTGAACAGATTTTCATTGGTAGCTACTGCATCATTCAAGCACCTCCATATGAAATGTTGAACACGTGGAATAGTTTCTAATCTCCAAACAAGTTTCCAATCTGACTTTGACAGCTGACACGAAGAACTTGGAGTATTTGTATTCTTCAGCTCACTCGCAATCGCATTGTGATACCCTGCCTTCACATTATAAATTCCATTTACACTTCCTTTCCAAATCAGCTTGTCTGCCATACCATTGCACGGAATGGGTATTTTCATAATCTCACAGGCCTCATAATTAGAAATATAATTCTGGATGGGAGCTAAATTCCAACATCCCTCAGAAATAATGTCGCAAACTCTGCCCTCTTTTACTATCAAGTGATCTTTAAGCTCATCACTCACTTGCAAGCTTATGTTTGGTATCCAGTCCACCTCCCAAATCTTTATAGAATCACCATTACCTATATCCCAAAGCAGATCTTTTTGTAAGAAATTCAGCCCCTCCATAATACTAGCCCAACACCATGAGGCCTTATATCCCTTAGTTGCCTCAAGAAAAGGACACTTAGGGAAGTAAATACTCTTGAGAACTTTCACCCAGAGCTCCTCAGGATTATGTAGTATCCTCCAAGCCGTTTTTGCAAGCAAAGCATTATTCATCGTTACAAAATCACGAAATCCCATTCCCCCCTCCAACTTAGATTGAGAAAGATGAGACCATGATTTCCAATGAATAGCGCTTCCATCATTCGATCCCTTCCACCAGAAATTTGATATTAGACTATTAAGCTCTTTACAAGTCTGCACAGGAAATTTAAAGCAATTCATTGGGTAAATAGGGATGGCATTCAAGACAGCTTTTATCATCACCTCTCTTCCAGCATAAGAAAGGTTGGATTTGCCCCAGCTCTGAATTTTATAGCTGATTCTTTCACGGACATAAGCAAGGGCCTGATTTCTGGACTTACCCCAAATGCTTGGGATACCCAAATATTTCCCAGGATCATTGGTAGTATCAATGCCCAATATCTGAGTTACTCCCTCCTTGATATCCTCAGGAGTATTATGGGAAAAGTACACACTAGATTTTTCTAAATTGGCTTCTTGTCCTGATGCAACACAGTACATTTTGAGGATGGCAGCTAGCTTTCTACAATTGTGCGCCTTCGCATTCATAAAGAACAATGCATCGTCTGCAAAAAAAATATGAGATAAGGTTGGACAGGAATTACTTAGTTTGACTCCTTGCAGCTCCTTTGACTGGATATTCTTATTTATCATACAAGTGAGCACTTCTGAGACCAAAATAAATAAGTATGGAGACAAAGGATCGCCTTGTCTAAGGCCTCTTCCTGGGTTTATGCTTGAGATATTTTCTCCTGATACACAGAGATTGAGAGTAACAGAGTTTACACACTTCATAATTAATGCCACCCATTCCTTATAAAAACCAAATCTCAATAAGACAAGCTCCAGAAAATCCCATTCTACTCTGTCATATGCTTTGCTCATATCAACTTTGAGAGCAAATTCATATTTTCCGCCCTTCTTTTTTCTTCTAAGATAATTATAAGCCTCATGAGAAATAATAATGTTATCATGAATCACTCTCCCAGGAACAAAGGCACTTTGGTTTGGGGAAATACATTTATCTAAGCAACACCTTAATCTATTGGCTAGGATTTTAGAAATGATCTTATAAACAAAATTACATAGTCCAATAGGCCTAAAGTGAGATACATGTTCTGGCTTAGGAATCTTGGGAATCAGAGCAACATTAGTGTTATTTAGCTCATAGAGTAAAGATTTGCCATCAAAAAATTCCAACACCATAGAGTAAATACTGTTACCTATGTCATCCCATGAAGTTTGATAGAATTTGCCAGAAAATCCGTCCGGTCCAGGAGCTTTTGTACCACCCAAATTAAAGGCTGCTTCTTTCACTTCAGCTCGAGATATAGGGGCCATTAAAAGAGAGTTCATTTGATCAGTAACTTTCGGCTCAATATAAGATAAAGCTTCCAGCATAGGGCGATCACCATTAGACATAAATAATTTCTCAAAGAAACCTGCTATAACAGAATGAATTTCTGTTCTTTCTGACAGCCAGAGACCCTCATCATTTTTCAGTTTCAAGATGCTATTCTGGTGCCGCCTTTTGAGAGTTGAGAGATGGAAAAATCTGGAATTTTTGTCCCCTGCTTTTAGCCATTCGACTCTAGACCTTTGTCTCCAGTACTTCTCTTCCGAATCAAACAAACGTTCAATTTCAGCCTGGATTTCCTTGGCTAAATTCTCATCACAACCATTAGGGTCCTGAAAAATGTTAGTGAGCTTCATTTTCAAATCTGCAATTTTCTTCCTACCATTAGGAAAGGTTTTCCTGCTCCATTTCACAAGAGTATCTCTACAAATATTTAAACATGAAATTACAGCAGATAAATTTGAGTTAAAATTTGAACTCATTCCATGATGCCAGCTTCTTTGAATCAAGGGAATATAGCTCGCGTGAGTAACCCACATGGGTTCAAACTTAAATTGTTTAGGCGCTCTCCTACCTTTAAAGCAACAGTTTACCAGCAAAAAGTGATGGTCAGAGCCAACAGGGTCGATATTAAATACCTGGAGATGAGGGAATTGTTCACAAAGTTGATAATTACCAAAAGCTCTGTCAAGTCTTTCCCAAACAATGTTGTCACCGCCCCTCTTGTTGCACCAAGTATAACGATATCCATTGAATCCCAAATCACTAAGCTCACAATCCGCAACAAAGTTCTGGAAATTCAATATCTTCCTCAATGATCTCGGTTTGCCCCCCAATTTTTCATCTTGTTTGAGTAGATCATTAAAATCACCAATGCACATCCACGACTCATTAATACTCCGAGCAAGACGACGAATTTCATTCCAGCACAAATTCCTTTCTCGTTCTTTAGGGGGGCCATAGATGAAGGTAACATATGAGGGGGTTTCAAAAGAAAGAGCAGAGATTTTAGTATGAATAATGTTGGTGGAAGAAAATAAAATATTCACAGTGACATCCTCACACCACCACAAAGCCAGTCCACCTCCTATCCCAATCGGGTCAACCAACCACTCTTCATCAAATCCACACTTCCTACGTGCCTTTCGTACAATCCTTCTTTTTTGCTTGGTTTCCATAATGAAAACCATATGGGGTTTGTTCCGGAGGCATTCCTCCCTTAGATTGTGAACTGACAAGGCCACCCCTAAGCCTTGACAGTTCCAAGATAAGATATTCATGGTGAACCGGTGGTTGGTCCCATCCAACCACCGGCGTTCTCAGATTGAGAGGTAGAGATTGAGTTATTACTTCCCTGATTATAAACAAGCGAGTTCTCAATGGAATCCACTCCCACATTGCCGAAATTCAAAGAAGAGCTCGAGATATTATTCACACCTATTCTCCTGCTACGAGCTGATTTCTTCAGATTACGGAAGCTTCGGCGAGTGCCCACTTGGCTCTGAGTTTGCTGAATTCGTTGAGGAGTAGTATCGCTGCTGGTTTGATCATTCCCATTCTGAAATAAGCATCGGTTGGTAGGGCGCCCAGAATCATCATGCTCACTATCTAGAGGTCTCTTGAGACTAATGGCATTGATACCTTTAGTTATTGCTGACAAAGGGGAAAAGCCATTTACAGGGATTACAGCTCTCGTAAGGTCCAATTCCTCATTGGGGAAATCAACAAAATAAGGCTTAGTAGGACTTGGACTTATATCTAGTGGGCTATCCTTCATGCTCAGCAAGCTCCCTTGGGCCTCCTTTAAATTGGACCTTGATATTCCAAAACCTTTCCTGGCATCTTTCATAAAGTTTGACTCAACATTAATATTCACATGAGGAGAATCTTCAATCATAGGCCCTTTCTCCTTTTCATCATTTAAGATAATAATTTCTCCAATTCCAGAATTATGAAGATCCCGAGAAATCAGGGGATTTTCAAAATTTATTTCCTTATCAGCAGTGCCTAGCTGAATATCCTCTGGGGCGTTGACCAAGGGAGAATCCTCCTGATTACTAGGACCTTCCAAAACTGAAGTCTCCATCTCCGGTGATCGGCAATTGAAGCTTTCACCCATTGGTTTCGCTGGAGAATTTTGAAACTCCATCCATCCTTCTTTACAACAAATTAAGTTATTGTCAATTGATCGAATTGAAGGAGCTCTCAACCAGCTTCCAAATTCACATGCTTCCTTAGGCAATTCATCAGATTTTGGGCAGCTTTTACACAATCTCACTTCATGCCCAATTCTCCCACAACCATAACAAAAATTCTGTAACCTTTCATATTTGACCATCACACAAGCTGGTTCTTTTTCTTCTCTAGGGACTAGAATCTCAGTAACCAAAGGATCATTGAGGTTTATCATGACACGAGCCCTGACAAAACTTCTCTGGATACCTCCATCAACTACCGGTTGTTCCACCATCAAAGTCTCACCAACAGCATTCCCTAGTACCTTAACACATTCATCATCGAACGCAGCCAGTGGGAGCCCATGAAATTGGACCCAATACGGAGCGAAGGAAAAATTCACCTCTTGCAAAGTCATAAGATCATCCCATAATTGAAGATTGAGAAGATGACCTTGAATAGACCATGGTCTCCCCCTGAGAATACGATGATAATCTTCTGCTTTGCTGAAATTAAATAAGAAAATTGAGTTCAATCTATGGAACTCATGAATCTCAACTTCCTCATTCACCTGCCAACCTTTCTTAATCATTGATATAACAGTAGGTTTATTTAAAGGTTTATCTGTCATGATCTTCCCTACCAAACTTCTCTTTGCCTTCACATCAGTTCGTTTCTTAAGGTTCAATACAACTTCCTTCATAGTAGGCTTCATACTGCAGATTTTTTGAAGCAAGTCTCCAAATAAATCACAGTTGCAAAGAAAAAAACACTCTAGAAAGAAAATACACAGGGATGAGCGTGCCCCCGTCCTAATAACGTTAGCACCTCACCGAAATGAAGGCTCACCCTGTCAATACTCAGATGAGAGATATGGCCACTATGGATCAAAGACCCTCAGTGGAGGCTACACAATAAACCAACAGAGACTCTCACTAGGGAGAGAGATGAGGGCTCTCACTAGGGAGAGAGAGTTATAACTACTCTTATAATGATTATATTGATTTCTACATATGAGTATTTCTCTCTTTATTTGCCCTCTTCTCTAATGTAAATCTAATACTCAGTCGTCAGTATTGATCAAAATCATATATGGATCGATACTAAATATTTGCTCAAAAGTCACTTGAATGTTGGGTTACCGTATAGCAAATGGTCATAATAACTATTGGTCGAAAGAATCCGTCCATGGAATATTCACCAAAATATAGATAAAGCACCACCACGCCTAAAAGAAAAAATCACCAATAAACAAGAAGAGATCACATTTACCCATACCCTTATTTTGACTCATGGATGTACTAAAGCGTAAGATAGACATTATTCTTTCTTCTTGTTTTTTTTACAAATAACATGTATTATTTACAAACAATGAAGCATTAATGAAGTTCTCCCTCCCATCCAAAATATAAGACTGTATAAAAAAAAAATATAAGACATGTTCAACTTTTTTGGTGAAAAGTTAAGAAGTCAAAGTAAACCACTAAGTCAAAGTTAAGAAGTCAAAGTAAACCATTATCTTGGCACCTACAATGCTTATAAAATTAAAGACCTAATCTAACATGGGAGATGAATTTTCACAATATCAATATGAAATCTAATAACATAACATTTATGGAATTATTCACAGCAGACGCTGCCCTGCCCCCCTGCTAACCATGCACCAATATCCTCCTAAAACATATAGAGATTGCTTTCATATAGCTCCAATATACACACAACTTCAATTCCTTCATACAAATGTCGCTGGGAACTCTTATGACAAATTTGCAGGCACGAAATACTGCAAACTCTTATAATTACCACGTTGAGAACCATAACAAGAGTAATGATTCAGCATAGCTAGTGAAACTATAGGAGATATTAATATTATTATCATATTATAAAATTCACACTAAATTCAAATCAGTCTTCCTACATAAAGAGTCTCCCTCATCAAGTGGGACTGAGTTTACCCTTTTTTATTATTATAAAATCCACACTACATTCCTTTTTTTTGCCAACCACACTACCAAACATAATGAAACTAAATTAAATTCACACATTCATTCATGTTTTTTTGACCATCACATTCATTCATGTTGAAACACCAAGAAACAGTTCCAAAGTTCAACAGAGTAGAAAACTCAGTCAACAGTCCTATAAGCGTCAAGATCCTCACCAGTCAACCTGCAAAACCTCACTCTCCGAATAACCCTAGCTCCAAAACCCTTAACAAACCTAATGGCATCCTCATTCCAGTCAAGCACAGCCCAGTTCAGTCTCACATATCCCATAGCCACGGCCTGGTTAGCCACACAAGAGAGAAGCATAGTCCCAAACCCTCTCTTCCTATAACACTCCCTCACAAACAAGTCCTCCACGTAAAAACCAGGCTTACCAACAAACGCGGGATAGTACGGAAAAAATAGAGTAAAACCAGCAACCACAACATCATCATCATGATCACTATCATTATGAACGTCCGATTTAAACAAGTCTCTCTCAGGATCCTCGATGGGACGGTCCAGATTTAAGATACGGATCTTGGGTTCGTAGAGTTGACCGTTGGCCGTTGACTCGGGGAAGGGAGAGGAGGAGGCTTCGAGGATGAAGACAGTGACGGAGTGGAAGGGCTGAGAGTTGAGGAGAGTGGAGGAGAGAGAGGATTCGGTGGCGGTGCATTCGTCGGTGAGGTGCTCGAAGGCGGCCAATTGGTAGATGAGCTTGTGGATGAGAGGGACGTCGGAAGGTGTGGCTAGGCGCACGCGCGAGAAAAGAGTGTGTGAGGTGGCGGCCATGGTTGGAATGATAAGGTTTGGTGAAACTATAATGTGTGGTACTTGAAGTCAATGGTTGGAGAGTACCTCGTATTAGTGAGGAAAGAACCTCGTTAATGAAAGTTAACTTAACATAACTTTTGGTAATTCAAGTTTCACCCAATTTCGCTTTTAGTTTTTCAAGTTTAAAAATTGTGTTTTTAATCTCTCAAGTTCGCATTGTTAATGCAGTTAGTCTCCCAACTTTAAAAAGGACCAAAAAATGCATTTAACATTGTTAAGTTGTACTATATGGCACTAACCTTGTTAATTATAATGACGTGACAATCTGATTGGACATTTAGTTAATAAAATAAAAAATTAAAAACCTCACATCTCAAATCATTGATCCATCCCCATCACGTCCCTTCGACACCGTCCTTCACCATCATCGATCCCGCCACATCCCTTCAGCCGATCTCCACCATAGCCCTGCTGGGTCTGTCACTCGCGTTGCTCGCCTCCATCACTCTGTATCATCGAAACCTTTATCATCTCTGTCAACACATAAACTATCTCTCGAACACAAACCCTAAACTCTACATATAGAGTGATAGAAAGCTCTAGTGACGGATTCTAGGGGGAATTTGGTGCTTCCGGTGAAAGGCCTTCACATGGCTCTTTCTTCACCTTTGATTCTACCATCAGAAAAGTCATTAAAATCGCATTACAAGTCTTATTATGTAAATAGGTCAGACCTATTTCATAAAAGTCTGGCTTATAAGCTTTTAGGTTGGTTTGTTTAATATTATTATATAAATAATTTTATTAGATGTTTTACATATTATATTGTTCGATAAGTTTTTTAAGCCTATAAAAAGTCTTTGAATGTAAACATGTATACTTTTTTTTTTGGTTACCCAAGGGTATCCCCACCCGCGTGTCAAGTGAGACTAATCCCTCGCGGTTCTGAAGTCTCATATAGGGGTAGACAGCTGACCTGTGAGTTTGCTCCGTTCGCAAGAGCTAGGGATCGAACCCCCTACCACTTGCTTAAGGGACGAGAGTACTTACCACTCACACCAACCCGCCAGGTTAAACATGTATACTTTGAAACCATTAAAAATTTACATTTAAGGAAAATTATTGAATTGTGAAGCCTTTTTAAAATACTCCATTGTAAGTAGACATTTAAAAAGGCTCAAAGCCTTGATCGAAATTTTCAAGATTCAGACTTAAGGCAGAAAAAAAAAACTACTTCAAGCTCAGACCAAGCCCAATTTTCATTTTCACATTTCAGGCTTATGCCTATTTAGCAAAAGTCTTGTCTGGTCTGGTTCATTCCCCACCTCCTAGGCGTCTGAAGTTCATTCTTTTTTTCCAATCTTCCCTCTTTATTATATGTAACCATTAATAAATATAAAAGAGAGTTATGGATACAGGAAAAAATGCATTAATTAATAATAGAATTTAAGAGTGAACTTCATATTTTATACTAAAGCTATTTAAATTTTAGGTCCTTATATATTATCAGATAATGGTAGCATATATGAATGGAGAAATAGATCGAATGGGCTGGATTGAGTGTTTGGGTGGTGGTGATGAGCACATGTGGGTTGGCCATTTTTTATGTTTTCACTCCTGCTTGATGAGTATAGTCTATTCTTGATTCTATCACCTGCATCGAACCCCACTACTCCTGTCCTCCTTCTGTAATAATCCTTACGTACGAATAATTTCATGATTGCCTTCCATGGTCCTCCCTTTGGATCCACGTCCAATAATATCTTTGGCACATTGTGCTCCATATGCTGGCACAATTCTTCGCCTTTTTACTTTCTTCTTTGACTGGAAGGAAATCATCATCGTCGCTCTCGACCTGACCAAGTGTTGGCTCTACAAATGGAGGAGCTTTTTGGGATCCATTAAAAGATTTTTTAAGTGTTGTAAATGGAAATCATTGAAAGGCTTCAATCTAACAAGATAAGAAAATGGTGGGCTCGCGTTTGTACTTGTAACCAAAAGAAAAGGTCCTAGAGTAGTGACAACTTAAACATTTGCAAGGAAAAATAAATAAAATTGGGTGGATTGAGTTTGAGAGGGTTCATCACTAATATTTTTCTTTTAAAAAATTATTTTGATATGAAATGTGCTGACTACTTGGGTGACTGTTGCGAGTTTGCTAGTAATGTATATATAGGGTGACACATAAAATAACCACTAAATGAATAGCATAATTTTACATAACAGATTTTTCAATTTGAACATGATTAAAAAAGAATAAAAAACTACGACGAAATCATTTTTGTAATCTAGATAATTTTTGAATAATATCTATGATAAAAGAGAAGTATTCAAGGAATGTAGTCCTAATCAAATGTCTTCCATTAAACCTTGAATTAACTTTTTTTAAATTCTGCTTTTATCCTATTTTAAAAAATTGGATCATGCCCATTTTGTTCCAAATAAGATCTGGGATAGACTTGGCAGGTCCAAAACGGGGACAATTTGAAAACCCCTAAATTGAATCCTTCTACATCTGGCCCCCTCTTTTAGTATAATGCAAATAATTTCTTTTAAACCCTTACCATAAATATGAATTATGGAAGAAAAAGAAGATAATAACGGTAAATGAACAACGCAAGTTGGTAGACCCTTCAACATCACAAAATGAACCCGAAAATCAGAAGAATTTAAATCCTGTGATGTTTTTGTACTTCAATTTAGGCTAAAAAGATATTTGATATTTGTTTTATTATTAACTGAGGATGATGAAGGAAAAATAATAAGTACTCCCTCTTGTCCTAATTATAAGATCATTAATTTTTTAAGAAATTAAGGATGCAAAATTAATCCCTTTAAAATGTCTATAGTTATCATTTTCCTCTTAACTAATTTATCTTATAAATTACTCCTTCCATTCATAAATATGAAACCATTTAACCTAGCTTGATTAGATTAAGGATGTTAGTGCAGTTGGTTATTATTGCGTAGTTGAAATGTGGATGTTGAGATGAATATGTGGCCAGTCATATAAGAAAAGATAAGATTCTGAACGATCATATACAAGAATGAGTTGAGGTGGCTCACATTAACGAAAAAATAGTAGAAAATCTTTTGAGATGATCTTATATGTATCCAAAGAAAGTTAATAAATGCGTAGGTGAGGAAGGTGGATTAAACAATTTAGAGTCTAATTAACAGAGGAAGATGGAAACGAAGACAAACACTCTCGACGAAGTTATAGAATGTGACCTGTTAGTGAATACAATACCTAAAGAGTTGATTACTAATAGAGGATAATGACGTCTTGATCCATGTAGTAAACCCAGATACTGAAATAAGACTCTATTAATCATTTTGAAGCAAAAAGTTTGTGTAAAAAAGGTTCGTTATAAAAGGTCCACATCAAACCCAATTTCACACTCTGAGGAACATTGGGCCTAAAAAATATTCCACGATAATAAGCAAAATCCAACACGTATACAGTATACTTCCAAGATAAAATTCACCGTTATCCCTTCTCAAGTAGTATATACCAAAAAGCAACAGAGACAGACTGCTCCAATTTTGTGGTTTACAACTTCCTTCACATCACAATTAATTTACATAGGCACTCAATGCAAACTTGGGGCATCGGGATGTGATCTAGTAAGGTTTTTCACAAATAATGTAAACTGAATTTTACACAAATAATAAATATCAACTCTGCTATGAAAGATATAAAAACATATATACATAAACACACACATATATCACATACACATATTATGCATACATTCATATTCACACTCTTCAAATAAAGCTAATTAGTTCTTCTCACCTGGACGTCATAAAACTAGGAATGCTGCGTACAAATCTCATGAAGTAAAAGTCGACAGACAGAAATTTTTTGTAGACTAAATATAGTATATAAGTGTTCATTCAACATAGGAAACAGGAGTATTATTATTTATTAAGAAGACATAAATGATAAAACACCATTCCAAAGCTAAATCGACACATTCATGATTCTATCCGGATTCCAGATAGTGTCTCAATAGAGGGCAAAATAAATCAATTGGTACAGCCTCAACTTTAAACTCTCAAACACAGTTGAAACCTCAACCAAATCAAACAGTACTTCTAAAAGCCTCAAGAGGCTCCCCAGTCAACTCAACCACCCTATAAGGCTCAGTCAACTTAAACCCCATATCATCATAAAACTTGATCCCCTTCTCATCCCAAGAAAGCGCAATCAAGTCAACTCTCTCATATCCCATAGTCAACGCTTGCTTTGCCACACAAGAAAGAAGCATTCTCTCCAACTCCAAACCTCTCTCCCTATAACACTCCCTCACAAACAAATCCTGCACACGAAACCCACTCTTGCCTATAAAAGTGGGGAAGCTAGGAAAGAACAGTACAAACCCAGCAACCACAACATCATCATCGTGGCCGTCCGATCTGAAGGCCTCTTTATCTGGATCTTGGATTGGACGGTCGAGATTGAGGACGTGGCAGGTGGGTTTGTAGAAGGGATTGGTGGAGGAGGTAGGGAAGGGGGTGGAGGAGAGTTCGAGGAGGAAGATGGTGAAGGAGATGAAGGGGTCGGAGGTGAAGAGAGAGGAGGAGAGAGAGGACTCTGTGGCGGCGATGTGGTCGGTGGCGGCCATCTGGGTGAAGAGCTTGTGGAGGTGGGGGACGTCGGAAGGTGTGGCTAGACGGACGCGGGAGAACAGAGACGGTGGAGATGCGGTGGCGGCAGCCATGGGTGGATGGAGAGATAGGTTGGTGTTTAATGATTGAATGCAAGGAGAAATATTTGGGTTGGATTGGGTTTCATCAGTGGTTATGAGCACATGTGGTATTTAACATGCGCCATGTACCTTTAGAGTTTAGACCTTAGAGGTTGATCTATAAGATCTAGTAGTATTTGATGTTTTCCTTATTATAAGTCACTAACCCATCTGAATTTTGGTACTTAATATAAGTCATCAACTTCCATTAACTAGCTCATTTATTAAGATTTTTCCGATATACCCTTTTCATTCGGAAATGAATATTGGAAAATGAGAAGAGGGAGAAAATGAAAAGGAAACTTGTATACTCATAAAGATATAGAGGATTAATAAAAAGAGAGAAAATTTAGTTGACCATATTGATAAACGTGGGAAAGTTAATAAATGTGGGAAAGTTAATTAAGAGTACATACATCAAAACATGTTTATTATGTGTGAAAGTTAGTTGGATATTTGAAAGTTAAGGGTAAAATATAAGCATTAAATTAGTAGAGAGAGTGAGATGAACTCTTATATTTAGAACAAAATTATTCAAATTTTGGATTCTTATATTATAGACAAGAAAGTATAAAAATAGACGTATAGGAGAAATTATAAGAACTGCCATAAGATCCTTTTACTTAATTTAAATTAAATTAAGTATGTTAGTTAAATTGATTATTATTATTATATGATTTCATCAATACACCCTAATTATATACTCCCTCTGTCCTTTTTATAAGTTACCAACTACACATTCCTACATAACATGAAATGGTAGTTGAACTTTAAATTTGACATTTTTTCCAACTTCACCCTTTATTTAATGTGGTTCACATTTTCATTTAATACTGATGTCTTATATTAAAAATAAAAAATTGCAAGTAAGTAATTGATGACTTATGACAAGTACCAGTCGCAAGTACCATTTCTTTTAATGTTCGAGCAGGTTCTTATTTCTATAGGGTGACCCCTCAAGTCTTGAAAGGTAGCAGGAGTACATGAGAATAGACGGTAGAGGTTGAAGTGGCGGGTCTGTTGTGGTCCCATTCTTTTTTGGTAACAAAAAGGGCCAGGCCCAAGTACAATTTTTCGAGTTGAGAAATGAGAAGAAGTATTGGGGGCGGGGTTTGGATTGATGGGATTGGGAAGGATTGATTCTCAGCGGTGCTAATGACCACATCCCGATGAGCAGAGCAGGTGTTTTGTTACTTTAGAAAAAGACAAAACAATATCCATGTGATTGATAATCAACTTGATTGTTCGGCCCAATTTTTTGGACATTTCAGAACACCTTAGTGAGGAATATGAGATTCCAAATATAGTAGAAGATTTTTTTTGTGGCTAGAGATTTACAACTTCAACATCGACATAGGTATAATTTACAAGTTGAGTATATAAATTTGCAACTACTTCCTTTATTCTTAATATAGAGCTATTTAGAGATAGGATTTTATTCTTAAATAAAATCATTTTTTCTCCAATTTTTTTCAAAAACATCTTTATTGTTGCTCTTTAATTAAAAAAAGAAAAATAGAAGGCGAGAATAAATGTATATAGTTAAGGTTTTCAATGATATTATGTGTGTCAAGTAAGACTAACCTTTCATTGTCCTAATGTCCCATATATTGGCCAACTAGACATCTAATATATGAATTTACTTCATTCATTTGTCAAAACTTAAGATGAAAATCAATCAATACTATCCATAAATTTACAAGTTTACCATCAGAAATTTAAAGTCAATGACTTTAATTAAGTATTTTTTTTTTCTATCAATGACTTCAATAAAGTTTTGCTGCTTGGAAAAATAGCATGAAAGCCGAGAAAATTTCTCTCGAAGATTAGTAGGAATATAAGAGAATGATGATGATGGACCACGTCAACATTTATACCTTGCCACATTACATTTAAGCTCATAAACAAGTAACTACCCCATGTGATGCACATATAGTATATTCCACAAATGTGTTAACCAAAAGGTTGGTGTGTTGTCATAATTATTTTGAAAGAAAAAGTTTGTAACAATATCAACACTAACTTAGATGCAATAGTAATCGAAAAATATTGAAATAGTCTTTCACTTATCTTTGCAAAGGAGAAACACTCAAAACCAATAAAGATCGGTTCAGTTGGTAAAGGAGTTTGACTTATAACTATGTGGTTGTAGGTTCAAATTCCACCAATGTGAGGACCTAATTGGTGGGCGATCTGTAAGTACCTCTATATAAGTGATCTTTGAGAACTAAAAAACACCCAAAAAAGATTGTTGACTATGGCAGATGTACACAAATTAAAGGAAAACAGGCCGATGATTGAAAATTGGGAAAAACTCACCTCCATTTCCTTACCTCAATTTCCTCCATTTCCCCAATTAAAATTTGACAAATGTACAATTAACGCATCAGCTTCATTTTCTTTTTCTCCCTCCTCCATCTCAGCTCCAGCTCATCATTCTCAAACCCCCCCTCCCAAGACCAGAGTATTCGGCGGCCTCTTGGTTATTTGCTTTCATTTCACCACCGATCTCCAATCTCCAATTACGAAGAGGAGGCACAAATCATAGGGCAGAAATGTTGAGTCACTTCACCTTCGAATTTATGTCCAGGTGCAGTGAATGATGATCTGCCATATTTACTTCAATCTTCAACCACTCTCTCTTTCGATTTATTTTATATACTTTGTTGGCGATCCTATGATGGCATAGAATCTTTGAGACCTGATCATCGTGTTTGATGACATCTATAAGCTTGATTGCTGAGGATCGAATGTTCTCTTTCATCATTCTAATTTTTTCGAGGTTTTATTTTTTTCATATAATTTGTAGATTGTCTGGTATGGAGAGGACAGAGGGTCGATTCTTTTATTTTGATTTGGGATTAGGGTCTGGGAATGATGAGCTGGAGCTGAGATGGAGGAGAGAGAAAAAGAAAATGAAGCTGATGTGTTAGTTGTACATTTCTCAAATTTTATTTGGGGAAATGGAGGAAATAGAGGTAAAAAAATGGAGGGAAGTTTTTTCCCTAAAAATTTGAGCAAAAGTGAAAAATGGTTTCGTGCATAATGACCATTTTTTATGGTTTATTAATTGTAGATTGTTAATTCCTTTTTTATACATAAACAATCTTCGTTCTATGGTCCTTGCAAAATTCGTCACCTACTAGCTCCTTCTAGTGGAAGTAAAACGTTTCATCCCTCTCAACCTGATCTAGTGTTGGGTCTACAATTTGAGAATATCGTAGAGATCCATTAAAATTTTTTTGAGGGTTAGAATTCACTGAAAATAGTCAATGATGATAAAAGAAAATGATAGGCTGGAGTTTATACTTGTAACCAATGGAAAATGTAGTAAAGTAGTCGACAAATTAAACACTCGTAAGGAGAAATAAATAAAAATATGTGGATAGGGTGGTCACCAAATTAAATGATGAGCATGCATTAGTATGAATTCTTCATACAGAGATGGCGAGATCTATGCCTAACATTTTTTTCCTCTTAAAAAACACTTTTATATGGACCTTGGTGGCTATTCGGGCTGTGTATTACGAGTTTGCTAGTAGCCTAGTACTGTATATATAGGGGTTTTGTTGACCCTGAAGTGTATATAAGGTGACACATAAAATAACCACCACATAATAAATATCTATAATGAAATAATTTTTATAATTCTGGTTTTATCCTATTTTAAAAATTTTTAGGACATGCCCATTTTGTCCCAATATGATCTGGACTAGACTAGGCCGGACCAAATGGGGGACTTTGGAAACCCCTAAATTGAATCTCTCTTTCTGCGGCCTCCTCTCTCGAATGGTAAATAAAATGAATATGAAGTAAAATCACCAAATGAACCTAAAAATCAAAAGAATATGAATTCTATTATGCTTTTTAACTTCAATTTAGGATATAGAGATAACTTGAATTTAGGATATAGAGATATTTTATACTACCTCCGGTCCTAAATATACCTAACTGATATTTTTTTTGAGAGATTAAGGTTGCGAAGTATGTTATTAAATTATGACATATTTGATATATTTTTAGATTATCCATTAGTTTATAGGTAAAATAAACTAGACTAAGGGGAAAAATTAGGTAAATCAATTTATAATTAACTTATTTTGTTTTCTTAGGATTTTCCAAAAATGTCAACTAAATCTTATATTTAAGATCAGAGGAGTAATATAATAAAATTAGCAATCCCTTCGTTTTTTGCAATAAAAGAATGGGCCCGGTTTAAAAAAAAGTTTAAAAAATAAATGAGTCAATTATATATTGATTTACCAAAAATTTCAATAATGAGTCCATTTACTTCATAAGCTCGTATCCTCATTATAAGAGTATGAAAATCAAATTGTGCGGCTTAAAAAACAAACTATTAAAAGTTAGTTAAAACCATAACTATATTAAAAAATAATTTTTTTTCAAATTATCCTTATTCATGTTTTGGTATCCTCTCATTTAAAACGCTATTTCCCTCTTGGTATATATAAACTCCACACATCATTTATTCAATCCAATACAGTTTTAACGAAAAAATTTGTTGTGTTTGGTCAAACCCAATACAAATTTTAATATAATAATTGGTATTGTGTTTTAACGAACAATTTTAATGAAAAAAAAACTCTAGTGGCGTGATTAAAATTTTAATGAAAAATTTGTATCGAAAAAAAAGTTTTAACAAAATTTTTTTCCAATAATTGGTATTGTGTTTGGCCAAACAATAATTGGTAATTCATTCACGGTAGAATTCGCGGGTTCAATGATGACTTCTTCGCTCCTTACTTGTATCCTCATCTATTCGATTGCATTGATGCAATTCTCATTTACTCTCAGGATGTAACACATTTGTTTTATAACTTCATTGCATATGCTATTTTTTTCGCAAGGTATCCCATCAACGTGTCAAGTGAGATTAATCTCTCGTTATTCTAAAGTCTCATATAAGGGGTAGACTGTTGACCTGTGAATTTTCTTCATTCAGCTAGAGATTGAACCCCTAACCACTTGCTTAAAAGACGAGAATCATGAAACTTTAGAATGAATATGCTTAGGGATTGAATATGCTATCCTAACCAAACTTTAGAATGATCAAAGTTTTAACTCTTTGCACAAGTTTAACTTGTCACTTCATGCTCTTCCAATAATAGTCACTTGGTTAAAATTCTTTCGGTTAAAATTCTTTAGGCTCAATACCACCAAGCACTTCGTTACCTTCTTAATCAGAAGTCTCGAATTCGAGACTTGTTGTCATGTCCGGCTCCGGATTAGTTTGGACCCTATTAAATCCTAGGAGTTAAAAGGAGGTAGGTCCATGATAACGATAACGATGAAGAAATTAAACAAAAAAAAGATTCTTTCGGCTCAATAAATGTATCTCCCACTACCTAACGAGAGTTTTCCTTTCCTAGCTAATTACAATTTCTACATGAATCGTCTATCCTTCTCTTTTCCTCTGGCCTCTTATATCAATTCAGTAATTCAGTAAGACAAGAACAGGGGAGTGAGTAATTCAAAAATTGTACAAGCAGCTAACAAACACACACACACACACAATCATCTAATCCAAAACCTCATCCATAAGTCATTCCCTAAAGAGTAATAAGTATTCTGCATAGCTAATAAGATGATACAACACATTGCATTAAACCAAAAACCCCTAGAAATTGACAACAAAACAACAACCAAAACAGTAACAACAATCAGCTATCTTCATTATCAGCAGTGCCTACAAGCATTACTTCATTATCATGTTCATGTCAGAAACACAACACACACATTCAAGCACATTGAAACTCAATTCCAAAAAACTAGTCAACATTTTGATAAGCCATCAGAGCATCACAAGTCAACCTACAAATCTTCCACTCAGGCAAAACCTTAGCCCCCATCTCCTCATAAAACCTAATAGCATTCACATTCCAATCAAGCACCACCCACTCCACCCTCCCATACCCCATCGCCACCGCCTGCTCCGCCACCGCCGCCAGCAGCATCCTCCCAAACCCCCTCCTCCGATAACACTCCCTCACAAAAATATCCTCCACGTAAAACCCCGGCTTCGCCAAAAACGTCGAGTAATTCGGAAAAAACAGCACAAAACCAGCCACCACAGCATCCTCACCGTCCGATTTGAAGGTCTCCTTTTCGGGATCTTCGATGGGACGGTCGAGATTGGCGATGCCAACCCTAGGTTTGTAGAAGGGGTGGAAGGAGGAGTCGGGGAAGGGGGAGGCGGAGAGTTCGAGGAGGAAGACGGTGAAGGAGTGGAAGGGCTGGGCGGAGAAGAGGGTGGAGGAGAGAGAGGCTTCGGTGGCGGAGCATTGGTCGGTGAGGCGTTCGAAGAGGGCCATCTGGTGGATGAGCTTGTGGATGTGGGGGACGTCTAGGGGGGTGGCGAGGCGTATGCGGGAGAACAGAGGGTGGCTTTGTGGAGACGGTGATGGCAGTGTTTCCGGCGCCGGAGTTGGCGGCGGCGGCGGCGCGGCGGCGGCCATTGTCTGTGAGGTTGTGTTTTTGGAGAAGAAGAGGTGGCACTGTGGTTGAGAGTAGCTGAAAGCTTGAGAAATTGAATAGGGCTTAGGGCAGTGATAGTGTGTGTGTGTGTCTGTCTATATATACACACACACACACATATACTTCCTCCATTTGATATTTTTTCTGTATAAGGGGTAAATTACAAAAATTAAAGTAAATGGTGTCAAAAATTAGGGTAATGGTATAATGGATCTATTTTGCCCTTCAAGTAACCACTCTATATCACTGGACACTTCAAACTAACACAAATACAATTTTACCCTTGAAGTAACCAAAGTAGTCTAATTTTACCCTTGAAGTAACCAAAGTAGTCCAATTTTACCCCTGACCAATGTAATGTTGACACGTGTCGTCCACGTGTCAACATTACATTCCACATGTCAACATTACATTCGTCAGAGGGTAAAATTGCACAACTTTGATTACTTCAAGGGTAAAATTGTACCCGGTGTTAGTTTGGGATGTCCAATGATCCATGATGGTTACTTGAAGGGCAAACTAGGGTCATTGCCCCAAAAATTATTAAGCATACCCATAATAAGTGATTCTAACATGTTTTAGTGTCAAAATGTTACTTATAGAATGAGTTTAGATATACTACCTCCGTTCCTAAATATAAGATCCCTTTGGCTAATTTGGAGAGATTAAGGAAGACTTTCCAATGAATTAAGATTACATGATCTTCCCAAAATACCCCTCACTTAAATTTAAAAGACAAATAGTGATTTGAGAGAGAAGTGAGGGAGCTAAGAAGTATAGGGGTAATTTGGACCAAAATTGAGACAAAATAGAACGGAGGGAGTATGTTTTAATTATATAATTTGATTAAATGAAGTTTGTTAGTTAAGTTATCCTCACTCTTCTTCTCTTGTTTATTTATTTTCAAAGAACATCAATGGTATAATTTAAGAAAATTGAGTTAAATTAGAATATCTCTTATATTTATGACCAAATTCAACTCTCAAATAGGTATTATATTTAAGACGGGGAATTGTATATAGATATAACAATAGGGGTGGAGAAAGAGAAAGTGGGGGTGGCTATTCGAAGATTTTATTTGAAAATTTAAGGAGTTGAAACACGAATTTTATGGAGTGGAGATGCTGATCTATCTAAACGGAGTGGCTGCGACTCCTAATCGGCTCGTCAATATAGAAATGGGTAATCTCAAAGTCGACAAGGAGACTCAAATGGTGAAGCTAGCTGTTGGAGGCTTCAAGCTATTGAGGGCTCATATCATACGAATATTGAAAGAGGAAGAGCTGAAAAAAGAGATTGGTCTTAGTTTAGGTTTGTTTGGGTGGACTCTTTGGGGGATTGCTGTTCTGAAATTTGGTGGCTAGACCACAACCACAAAATTGACATGAAGCTTAAGCTTGGACGCTACCTATGTGTAAGTAGGTCAATGGTAGTGCATTTTGTATCCCAGTCACCCCTATTAAATAGTAGTAGGAGGAGGATTTGTGTACTGTTAATGGAATCCCACTTGTGGCTATTTTGTTAGTTGTGTTTTTGCCATTCCATGTGGGTTGGTTACTGGATTACTTTCCTCGTGATCTTCTTTCCTCTTGAGTTTGTTCACAAGCTCCATAAGTTAGGTGATTTTTTTTTTATCGAAAATAGGTTAGGTAATTGGGGAACTGATCATGTTTGCAGCATTTCATCGAAGGAGTGAGTTCGGGAGAGCACGATCTTAGGAAACCACTCCTTATTGTATCATGCTCATCATTATGGATAGGAAGTTCACAGTCTCCACTCTCCACTATTAACTTGCATTAGCTAGATATCGTCAATTATTTTAATGTTTGGTTGTGTTTGTGGTTCTTTTTTGTTGATGCATTATCTATGTTTCAGTCTCATGCTCTGCTTTAGCTTCTTGTTTCTTATGTGCTTTCATGTACTTGCTTAGAGCCTGAAATCAGTCTTTTCATATAAATGAAGACATTTTGGCAAAAAATTGATCAACCTTATATTTATATGTGCAGGGAGATTTTGTTTGGGATTAATCCTATTAGAGAAAATTCGTGATAAAAATGAGAGGTACTGGAATGTTCAAGACTTTGGAGTAAAGGAATGTATTGTTTCAGGAATAGATAATAAAAATAAAGAGCTGACGGCAAATTCTAGACTCACGTGGGAACATCCAGAAGTAGTAGAAGATAATATTGATTTTGCCATTATATCACTTTTGCGGTGGCTGAAGCCTGAAGATGTCACAATAGATGTTACATTTCCTCTCCTCCGCTTCTAAATCCGAACTAAACAATAAATCATTAAATATATTCTTTTCCCTCCTCTTTAAAAAATCCTAACCAAACGGTGTGACATGAAAAAGACTTCCCTCCCCTACCGAGAAAGAAAACTATAAAAAGCTATGGTTAACGTCTACAAGTAGAAGGAGAATATTGTTTTTGCCATTACATCACTTTTGCGGTGGCTGAAGATGTTACATTAGATATTCACTCCCTCCTCTTCACTTTTGAATCTAAACCAAACAATAAATCATTAAAATTATATTCTTTTCAGTTTTCCCTCCTTTTCAACCTAACTAAATTCAGAAAAAAGCATTCACTCGAAAAAATAAAATTCAGATAAAAACAAAAACCTACCCAAACAATGTGTGGCCATGAAAAGACTTCCCTCCCCTACCAAGCAAGAAAATTATGAAAAGCTATTATTGTTAACAGGTACAAATCATAAATAGGCAAACTCTCTTGGATATATAGATCCATCGAACGTTGTAATTAAATTCTCTTCAATCTCACCCATATTGTTTTGGGTTTGCTTTCCTCTTTTTTCACTTTTCCTCCTCTTTCACTTTCTCTTTATTTCCACTCATATTCATAGATTGAAATTTTGATTATTGTGTATGACCAATTTTTTTTTACTATTGCGCTTCAAAATTATTTTCTAAAATTTAGTATAGTTCAAGTATTTTTTTACTTTTGAAACTATCAAATTTGAAATTTCGCTGTTGGAATTTATTTATTAAGTAATTCAGTATTTATTAGCAATTTTAGAAAACATTTAATCTAGACTGTCAAAGTTTTGATTGAGATTTGAGGGTGTAATATAGAAGAGGAGGAAAGACAATCCCAATTTTTCCGCCAACATCACCCATCATAATTTATTATTTTTTTAGGGAAAATCTTAAATAAATCCCTCCGAATATCCAAAAGGACAAGTGAGGAACTTAAACTTCCAAAAGGACCATGAAGGAAC
Source organism: Mimosa pudica (assembly GCA_029929735.1). Classification (NCBI taxonomy): domain Eukaryota; kingdom Viridiplantae; phylum Streptophyta; class Magnoliopsida; order Fabales; family Fabaceae; genus Mimosa; species Mimosa pudica. The sequence goes on from JAKELP010000002.1 coordinate 13,384,931, forward strand.
CAGTACCTATCTGTCATTTTAAAATTTTGCGAAAAGACAAAATTGCCCCCATCCTAAAACACAAATTCCTACCCCACCCTAAACTTACCTTAATACCCACATCTTCTCGCAATTTGTGTTTTAAGATGGGACAATTTTGTCTTTTCGCAAAATTTTAAAATGACAGATAAGTGCTGGTTCCTTCATGGTCCTTTAAGTTTAGGTTCCTTACTTGTCCTTTTGAGTATTCGGAGAGACTTATTTGAGATTTTCTCTTTTTTCTGTTAGTTACATCACCCATCATAATTTATTGTTGGCACGTTAATTAATAATTTGTCAACTTTGCTTTAAAATTTGAATTATTCATTCTCTGTTAAAATCACAGGCCTATATTTGGAATTTGGTATTTTAATTGAATTAAATTGAGATTCTCCCTTTTAAAAATGTTAATAATACTAATAACTAGAGTTTCTTATAAAATAAAACATATTAATATTTGGTTGGAAAATATAATCATGTAAAAATTCAAATGTCCAGATTTAATTGAAAACAGCGATTTTTTATTTTATTTATACATAGATACTAAACACACGAAAATTTATTTTCTCGATAAAAGTAAGGAAAAAAAAACATATACCAGAATCAATCTAAAACACGCTCGAAGATTGAAACTATGTTAAGAGAAATAAAGAATACCAACGACGCTAAAACTTGATTCTTATAAAATTAGAAACAGAGAATAATACACGCGAACTTTTCATGTGGCTCGACTAATTAACAGGTTCATAACAGAATATACACAGCACGTTGCCAAATGAAAAGTAAATACATAAATGAAACATGTTGGGAAACCATTCCCAATATAATTATGTTAATAATTAAAAATTCTTATTCACATGAACATCAATCTAATTAAGCACCAAGCATGCATGTTGTTTCCAAGAAGGCATTCATGCATGCATGGATCGACGTTGAAGAAGACCACGACGACGTTTATTTACCAAAAGGCCCATTTCCGCGAGCAATTTGGACGCAATAAGCATTACATGCAGGGTCACAAGCTAATGAAGTGGCACCATCCTCTTTTAAACAAACAGGCATGCATTGTTGTATACACGCATCAAATTGATCATTGTCCTCTGCTTGGCTTCCTTCTCCATTGACCCTTGTAGTAATGACCAGCAAGCATATTAGAAATAGAGCTAGTGTTTTCTTAAGGTCATTCATAGAGAACTTCATTTTCTTTGTATAAGTGAGAGGATCGATTATGGATATGTTTTGTGGGGTTTGTGAAGCTTGTTTGTTATGTGTTTGCATGCGTTGATGGAGAATGAAGAAGAGTGGGGGAAACGTATATATAGATACTTGTGCCCAAGTTTTCAATTGGACATGAGCAAAACTCGGTGGAAATTGATGTGAGGCAGATATTTATAAGTCAGCTATTAATTTTGTGGATATATTTTCTTGTTTTTTTAATAGAGCTTATAAATGAAAAACTTCATGACTAAAATAGTTTTTTTTCCGCCAAATAAAATAGTTAGTTACCTAACAATGAATTTCCTAAAAAGAAGGAATGATCCTTGTTTAAGTCACCAAGTGAGGTATTAATTAAGATTATCCCTATATAGTTAAGGCTTTGATATTGTTTTTGTGGTTTATTATCTCTAATTAAATTCTGATGCAATATTCTCCCCCCTTTTTTCATGTCTCAAGATGTAATTCATTGTTTTATTTTTAAATATGTGCACATTTAATTTTGTTTCCATTTTCAAACAAATTTAGTAACTTAACCACCTCTTACTGATTCTTAATGCCCCTAGCTACCATTATATTTTAATGCTCCTGTTGAAACCTTGTAAAAGTTATTGAAGGAATTAATGTATAATATAACCATATAAACCAAGTCATTCATTCTGTTTTAATGGCATAATCTACATGATAATTTGTTGCCTAAAGCAACTTCTGCATTTAAACTGGCCCATATTTCATACCTTCATAGAGGAACAGAGAGGCCCATATATGTAGGCGTAGTCATTCTCACTCAGATCATTTGTTGATCTGTGACAGATAGATGGAAAGAAAATGCCATGTTATGCTTCAAGTCCAAGCTTTTTAGTACAGCCCATTTCATGAGCTACCCACAAGGCTAAAAGAGAAAAAATTTAAAGGACTAAAAACTCAAGTTTCAATATCAGAAAATTTGCCCATATAGTTTCTGATTCTAAGCCTTATCTAAATTCTCCTGCTCCTGCCTGATCAATATAGAATGACATATTGGAGGTCTTAATTCTTGATAAAGACATCGTCAAATACATTATCATGTGATCTTTGATGCCTGCTCCTCACCAAATAGCATTTGAAAGCAACAGGTTTCTGTATTGCCTGACCTTCAAACAAGTCTAAAGAAAACAACATGTGACCACTTCTTAGTTATTATGAACTCTTGTCTGCCAATATGCCCCAGCATGGACATATCCTATGGATTTCCTCACACGCTTTCTTCTATATATACTTATTTTTACAGGCCTTCTTAAGCAACACAAATCTTTTACATCATAAAGCATCAAAACTCAAAAGCCTCTCTCCTTATATACATAGCCATTTCATTGCCTTCTTTGCATAACACATAAAGCAGCATGGGTTTTCGCTTACCTGGTATTAGAAGGACCTCTTCATTTTCAAGAAAGCTTCATTTTCAAAGGGTGGTGATGTGCCAAAAGGCTATCTTGCAGTGTATGTTGGGGAGGAAATGAAGAGATTTGTGATTCCAATTTCATACTTGAACCAATCTTCATTCCAAGAATTGTTGAGTCACGCTGAAGAAGAGTTTGGTTATGACCATCCAATGGGAGGCCTCACAATTCCTTGCTCTGAAAATGATTTTGAGAATATAGTTTCTAGCTTCAATCGGTGCTAAATATGAAGCTATTGTTTAGATCAGATTAATCAATCAGTAATCACTGACTACTCAACACAATTTTGTACAAGTAGGGAAAGTTCTTGTGATGTATAGATTTTTTCTGATCCCTTTTTCTTGGAAAGGGAAATCACTCATGTGGATATGGAATAGTTAATACAAGTTTCTTTTATTTATCATCTCAAAAAAGGGTTTTTCTTTCTTACTTGCTAGTTGCTACATATAAGAATGCTTTGAATTGCTTATACTTAGCTGTTATTTGTTAGGATCCAAAAAATTATTTAATTTGGATTTTAAGGCTTTTGAAGCAAATCCTAGGATATTCTTTACATTAAATACATAAAAACATTTATCAGTTTCTATTACATGATCTGTTTTGATAGTATAAACAAACAAAAATTATGATTTCTCTCCTGATTCTCAGTAATGTACTAATTTAAATAAAGGATGATCTAACATCTCAATTGGAAATGGATACTAGAATTTCTTTTGATGTTGTCTTGCTTTAGATATTTGTGGACCAACCATTTTTGCTGTATATGAACCACAAAAGTAAATTACATTCGACATGAGATCATCTTTCATCCAAAAAAATTGCTTTTTTTGATTTCATAAAATGAATTTACTTGTTTCCACATATCAGCCCCATATAGAATGTAAATACTAACGACACTTCAATCTCTTAGTAAAGCATCATCATTGTTATTACATGAGCTTGTTGTAACTTATTGACTGTGTATTTGACATGAACCCAACTAACATTATTTTAATCCCCAAATTCAGTAATAGTATTTCCTGTTGTTTTATTGTGCCTGTAAAACAAAATTTTAGAGGTTGAACTATATAGTTATTGACTGTAAGAGTAGTATCTGCTTGCAGATTATGTTGCATAATTTAGTGCTGGAAGCTGTCAGTAGGCAAAAGAAGGTGGTCATTCAATGGTATCAACAATAATCGGTTTCAAAGCTTTTCACATATAGTGCTTATTTCATTTTCAAATAATAACACAAGAATTTAGTGCAGAAGCCTCATTACGATTCCAAAAATTATAAATAGATAAAAAGATGTGTTTGAGCAACTTGACAGAAGTATGGTGTAGAAATTAGAAGAGATCGTAACCTTAACAGAAAAGTTATATACTGAATTGAACTGAATACTGTCAATGTTCAGAGCTCAAACATACTCCTATTTGATTGGAAAACAAGAGATAGTCAAAATCACTAATTCTGTATTTCTCATTGAAATTGAAACTTTTCCTCCGCAAGAAAGATGAGAAAAAGTATTTACATGTACGAATTTGCTGACACTACACAATTGTTTTGGCTACTCACTATTCTATGTCAGGCCTAAATGAAATCTAAATAATGGCTTATAAAAGTCTGTTCAAGTAGGAAGTTGTATTCTCAAAGGCCTCTTCAGTGCAAGGGATTGTGAGCCCACCCATCGGATGAGCATAACCAAATTCTTCCTCAGCTTGACTCAGCAAATCTTGAAATGCTGGTTGGTTCAAGTATGATATGGGAACCACAAACCTCTTCATATTCTCTCCAACATACACAGTAAGATAGCCCTTTGGCACATCACCACCTTTTGAAGATGTAAGAATTCTTGAAAATGAAGGCACCCTTCTAATTGCAGGCAAACGAAAACCCATTTTTTAAAAGAGAAGGTGTAAAAAGCTTTCTGCTTAAAGGAAGGCTTTAGATTTTGATGCTTCAAAATGGAGATATCTGTGTTGCTTCTGAACCCTTTAACCCTCAAGTATATATAGATGAAATAGCAATTAGAAAACCATTGTCTAATGATTCTATTCAGATACTATTGCTAGACAGGGGTTCAAAGTTCACAAGAAGCCACATGGTGTTGTCTCTGAGGTTTTTATCAAGGATTAATTAGTACCCTTAAAGCAATAAAAGTGACGTGCCAAATTAAATGTCCACCAGCTTGTAAGCAAGTCTTTTTCTACCAACTAATGGGGACAAATTTTACGTACTCTCACATGGTGCTGCTTAAAATTTCATGAACATAAAAGTGTGGTTCACACTAGATCAAAATCAGGACATACATATAAGTTTCTCTTTGATTTTTCTTGAGATTAGAAAGACTCCAAAGACAGCAGCATGTGACCGCTTACAACTTTTGATCTCTTGTCCACCTATTATTGAAGAGAAAAGCTGTATCTTCTGGCAGATGATTAGGCACATAGATTAGGCTTCATGTAGTGCTGGTAGCTTTCAGTCAGTAGACACACCAAGATGAAAAAATGTGATGTTAGAGCATGTTGGAAACACAAGACATTGGTCATTTAATTGGATAAGCAATAATTGGTTCCATAGATTTACGTATCTCTTGCTAATAAATTCTCAGATTTTGAAAACTTAACTTAGATGTCATGTCTTTCTCCAGCTGGGGCATGCTTTCCTAACCATTGACAACCATTTGCAAGTACTTCTAAGACAAAGCCATGTGACCTAAGTGTACCAGTCATTCAGTGAAACCTACTGACCTTCCCATTCACTAAATAGCAATTTAAAACAATAGGTTCCTGTATTAATAACCTGACCTTTAAACAAGTCTAAGACAACAACATGTGACCACTTCTAAGATATTATGAACTCTTGTCTGCAAATAGGCCCCAGCATGATTACATATCCTATGGATTTTCACGAACACTTTCTTCTATATATATTGATTTTTGCAGGCATTCTGAAGCAACACACTCTTAAGCATACAACATCAAAAGCCTTTCTCCTTCATTAATAAGCCATCTTATATCCTTCTCAGCTTATCACATAAAGCAATGGGCTTTCGCTTACCTGGTATTAGAAGGTCTTCTTCATTTTCAAGGAATGTTGCATCTTCAAAAGGTGGTGATGTGCCAAAAGGGTACCTTGCAGTGTATGTTGGGGAGAAAATGAAGAGATTTGTGATTCCCATTTCACACTTGAACCAACCTTCATTTCAAGACTTGTTGTGTCAAGCAGAGGAAGAATTTGGTTATGATCATCCAATGGGTGGCCTCACAATTCCTTGCACTGAAGACGCTTTTGAGAATATAATTTCTTGCTTGAATAGGTGTTAGCAAGCTATTTCTTTTAGATAAGATTGACATTCAGTGATCACACTGACTAGTCAACACAATTTTGTAAAGTAGGAAACTTTTTATGATGTACAGAATTTTTTCCAGATCCTTTCATGAAATTGTTAATATAAGTTCCATAATTTTTCCCTCTAATCTCATCCAACTCTGACCATCATAGGTATTATGCTGTTGAATGTTGATGAAAAGGCTGTTTTTTTAAGTGAAGAAAGAGTCACTTTCTACATTTTGTTATGGTTGATTTGATAATATATGCCTTTTATTCATTACGATTTACGATCAGAACAATGATTATCAAATTTAACAGTATAAAAGTATAATTTCTCTCCTGATCATCCGAAACTTAATTCTACAAAGGATCATCTCATATCATTTGTAAATGAATAATTAACTTTCTTTTGATGTCATTCTGCCTGAAAAAATTGTGGACTAACCTTCTTTGCTGTATTTGTGACACTAAATTGAATCATATGCGAGCTCAAGCTGTACATAGTGACAATTGCCTCACAGACATAGGCACATTTTCTGGATTTCAAAGCATTTGATTCACTTTTTTTTATATACCTCAGCACCATAGTAAGCATAAACCTGACTAACATTTTAATCCCCAAAATATTTAACATATTTCCTTTTGTTTTAATATGCCTGCCAAACACAATTTGAGTCTTGAATCTCTAACACTTCAAAAATTTAGTCGTTGAACTATATATTATCTGAAAGAGGAGGTTACAGCTACTATAATAACTACTGACTGTAAAAGTAGTCTCTACTAGCAAATTGCTTAGAATGATTTAGTGCTGGCAGCTATAAGTAGACATACCAAGATGGATCAAAGTGATGTTAGTGAATGTTGGCAACGTAAGAAGGCTCCTTTCAATTGCATCAACAATAATTGGTTCAAAGTTTTACATATCCTTTGCTTATTTTATTCTCAAACAATAACACTAGAAGTTGGTGCAGAAGCCTCGTCAGGATTTCAAATGAATTCTTGCGTATGTTTGATCAACTTGAAAAATCTAAAGGGTAGAAATTACAAGATATCATAACCTTGCAAAGAATATCAGATTGAGTTGAACTGCTTCATACTTCCAGTGCTTAGATTTCTAAGATATTTGCTTGGAAATAAGATATAACCAAAGTCGCTGTTCATATATTTCTCATTGAAATGCTTCCTCCCCAAGAATGGTTGGGGAAATCTTTACAATATAAGACTTTGCATACACTACAAAATTGTTTTGACTAATCACTGAACTATGTTAGAATTGAAATCAGAAAAATAACTTGTTAGCAGCCATTCCAGCTGGAAGTTACATTCTCAAAGGCACCTTCACTGCAAGGAATTGTGAGGCCACCCATTGGATGATCATAACCAAATTCTTCCTCAGCTTGACTCAGCAAATCTTGAAATGCTGGTTGGTTCAAGTATGATATGGGAACCACAAACCTCTTCATTTTCTCTCCAACATACACTGTAAGATAGCCCTTTGGCACATTACCACCTTTTGAAGATGTAAGAATTCTTGAAAAGGAAGGCACCCTTTTAATTGCAGGCAAACGAAAACCCATTTTTTAAAAGAGAAGGTCTAAAAAGCTGTCTGCTTAAAGGAAGGCTTTAGATTCTGATGCTTGAAAATGGAGATATCTGTTTTGCTTCTGAACCCTTGAACCCTTGAGTATATATAGATGATAAAGCTATTAGAAAACCACTGTCTAGTGATTCTATTTAGATAACTATTGCTAGACAGGAGCTCAAAGCTCACAAGAAGCCACATGATGTTGTCTCTGAGGTTTTTATCAAGTGACGTGCCAAATTAAATGTCCACCAACTTGTAAGCAAGTCTTTCTCTACCAACTAATGGGGCCAAACTTTACGTACTCTCACATGGCGCTGCTTAAAATTTCATGAACATAAAAGTGTGGTTCACACCACATCAAAATCAGGAAATACATATAAGTTTCTCTTTGATTTTTCTTGAGATTATAAAGACTTCAAAGACAGCAGCATGTGGCCGCTTACAACTTTTGATCTCTTGTCCACCTATTATTGAAGAGAAAAGCTGTATCTTCTGGCAGATGATTAGGCACATAGATTAGGCTTCATGTAGTGCTGGTAGCTTTCAGTCAGTAGACATACCAAGATGAAAAAATGTGATGTTAGAGCATGTTGGAAACACAAGACATTGGTCATTCAATTGGATAAGCAATAATTGGTTCCATAGATTTACGTATATCTTGCTATTAAATTCTCAAATTTTGAAAACTTTACTTAGATGTCATGTCTTTTTCCAGCTGGGGCATGCTTTCTCAACCATTGACAACCATTTGCAAGTACTTCTAAGACAAAGCCATGTGACCTAAGTGTACCAGTCATTCAGTGAAACCTACTGATCTTCCCATTCACTAAATAGCAAATTAGCAATTGAAAACAATAGGTTCCTGTATCAATTATGAGCTCTTGTCTGCCAATACGCCCAGCATGATTACATATCCAATGGATTTTCACAGACACTTTCTTCTATATATATTGAGTTTTGCAGGCATTCTGAAGCAACACACACTCTAAATCATACAACCTTAAGAGCCTTTCTCCTTCATTACTAAGCCATCTTATATTCTTCTCAGCTTATCAAATAAAGCAATGGGCTTACGCTTACCTGGTCTTAGAAGGTCTTCTTCATTTTCAAGAAATCTTGCATCTTCAAAAGGTGGTGATGTGCCAAAAGGGTACCTTGCAGTGTATGTTGGGGAGAAAATGAGGAGATTTGTGATTCCCATTTCACACTTGAACCAACCTTCATTTCAAGACTTGTTGTGCCAAGCAGAGGAAGAATTTGGTTATGATCATCCAATGGGCGGCCTCACAATTCCTTGCGCTGAAGATGCTTTTGAGAATATAATTTCTTGCTTGTATAGGTGTTAACAAGCTATTTTTTAGATAAGATTGACAGTTCAGTGATCACACGGACTATTCAACACAATTTTGTAAAGTAGGAAAATTTTGATGATGTACAGGATTTTTCCCAGATCCTTTCATGGAATAGTTAATATAAGTTCTATAATTTTCTCCTCAAATCATCCAACTCTTACCATCATAGGTATTAAGCTGTTGAATGTTGATAAAGGCTGTTTTTTTCGTGAAGAAAGGGTCTTCACTTTCTACACTTTGTAATGGTTGAATTGATTATATAGGGCTTTTATTCATTACCATTGAACAATGATTTATCAAATTTAACATTTCAAAAAGTATAATTTCTCTCTTGATCATCAGTAACTTAATTTTTTAAAGGATTATCTCATATCATTTGGAAATGAATACATTAACTTTCTTTTGATGTCGTTCTGCCTGAAAAATTTGTGGACTAGCTTTATTTGCTGTATTTGTATCACTAAATTGAATCATATGCGAGCTTAAGCTGTAAATAATGACAATTACCTCACACAGCCATAAGCACCTCTTCTGGATTTCAAAGTATGTGATTGACTTGTTTCCATATACCTCAGCACCATAGTAAGCATAAACCTGACTAACATTTTAATCCCCAAAATCTTTAACATATTTCCTTTTGTTTTATTATGCCTCCAAGACAAAATTTGAGTCTTGAATTTCTAACACTTCAAAAAAATTAGTCGCTGAACTATATATTATCTGAAAGAAGAGGTTACAGCTGCTAAGATAACTATTGACTATAAAAGTAGTCTCTACTAGAAAATTTCTTAGCATGATTTAGTGCTGGCAGCTATAAGTAGACATACCAAGATGGATCAAAGTGATGTTAGTGAATGTTGGCAACGTAAGAAGGTCATTCAATTGCATCAACAATTCAAAGTTTTACATAGTCTTTGCTTATTTTATTCTCAAACAATAACACTAGAAGTTGGTGCAGAAGCCTCGTTAGGATTTCAAATGAATTCTTGTTTAGATGAAAGATTAGTTGAACTGATTAATACTTCCGGTGCTTAGAGTTCGAAGATATTTGCTTGGAAATAAGAGATAACCAAAGTAGTTGTTTATATATTTCTCATTGAAGTGCTTCCTCCCCAAGAATGGTTGAGGAAATCTTTACAATATAAGAATTTTCTTAAACTACAAAATTGTTTTGACTAATCACTGAACTATGTTAGAATTTAAATCAGAAAAACAACTTGTTAGCAGCCATTCAAGCTGGAGGTTACATTCTCAAAGGCATCTTCACTGCAAGGAATTGTGAGGCCACCCATTGGATGATCATAACCAAATTCTTCCTCTGCTTGACTCAACAAATCTTGGAATGCAGGATTGTTCAAGTATGATATGGGAATCACAAATCTCTTCATTTCATCTCCAACATAGACTGCAAGAAAGCCCTTTGGCACATCAACTGCTCTTGAAGATGCAGATTTTCTTGAAAATGAAGAGGACCTTTTTATTCCAGGAAGACGAAAACCCATTGTTTTCTAAAAAAAGAGAAGTTTTGAAAAGCTTTGTGGATAAAGGAAGGCTTTCTGTTCTGAAGGCTTCAGGATGGAGATTTGTGTGTTGCATCTGAATGCTAGAACCCATAAATATATATAGATGAAATGGTATGTAGAAAACCATTGTAAGTGTGATTGAGACTAAATCCTATTTCCAGGCATGACATCAAAATTCTCAGAAGTTCACATGGTGTTGTCTCTATGATCTTTCTCATGAACCAACTTGTACCCTACACAGATCACAATCAATGTGTTCTATCAAATTGATAGCACTATTCTAGACAATATGAACCACAACGCAATGTTCACCAACCTTGAAACAACTTCTCGTGAGAGAGTTGTAAGTCTGGTCCTACTATTAGAACAACATTCTTATCATATACCAAAGAAATGAATGTAAATATTCCAAAGAGTTTTTTCTGCCACCTAATGGGGACAGTCTCCAAGCCCTCCCAGCTGATGATGTTTAAAATTTGGCAAACATCAAATTGTGACTCTTACTAGTTAGATATCTTGCAATTGATATAGGTTTCTCTTTCACTTCCATACACATCAGTTTTATTTCAAGACAACAGCATGTGAACTCTTGTGAGTTCTCAATCTCTTGTTTCTCACTAGGCCCCATTTCATCAATCATATTGACTACCATTTTATCTATACATATTAGTTTTATTTCAAGACAACAGCATGTAAACTCTTGTGAGTTCTCAATCTCTTGTTTCTCACTAGGCCCCACTTCTTCAATCACATTGCCAACCATTTTATCTATATATATCAGTTTTGCTGGTACTCAGAAGCAACACAATCTTTACCATCTTGAATCATCAAAACACAGAAGTTGCCTCCTCACAAAAAGGAAAAATAGAACATTGGGATTTCGTTTGCCAGGAATTAGAAGGCCTTCCTTTACTGCAACTGAATCTTCTTGGAAGACAGTGGATGTCCCAAAGGGCTACCTTGCAGTTTATGTTGGAGAGAGATTGAAGCGCTTCGTTATTCCTATATCATACTTGAATCAGCCTTCATTCCAGGCATTACTTAGCCAAGCTGAGGAGGAATTTGGCTATGATCATCCAATGGGTGGCCTCATCATAGAAACAGATAGGAGAATAAAATAGGAAAATAAAAGTAGTGCAGTGTGGGCGTGAGTCATGTGTATGTTGAGTGAACAGGGGTATTAGGGTAATTTTGTAAGGGATAGTTAGCGAGAGAGAATGCCTATATAAGAAAGGCCCTATTGTAAAGAGAGGTATGAAAAGTTTGAGTGAGAATTGGGAGAGTTGGGGATGTCTCTCGAATACATTCCTAGGGCATAGCTTTAGGCTATTGCATTGTTCCTTTTAGATTTTTCCTTTGTATCTTCATCTTCCATTAGATCATACTCTGTGGAATTGTATGTTTTCCATTAATATCAGCATATTTTGAGCTTTGAGTTTCATCACCTCACTATACCTTGCTCTGAATATGCTTTTGAGAATATAGTTTCTCATTTGAATAGGTGTTAACAAGCTGTTGTGCAGATCAGACTCAGTGATCAAACTGACTACTCAACACAATTTTGTAATGTAGGCAATATCATAGATGTACAGAATTTTTCTTTCCTTCTATCTTAAAATGTGAAAACACTCCTGTGAATATGAAATAGTTAATACAAGTTTTGCATAACTTTCCCCCCAGATCTCATCCAGCTTTTATGATCAACGTTATTAAGCCATTGAATGTAAACAAAAATATGTTCTTTTTCATTAAGCAAACGGTTCTTAAAGGCTGTTGAAGCAAATCCTAAAAATATTCTGTATACAAAATACATATAAGAAAAGAGTTAATTAGTTTTTATATCATAACCTGATTTGATAGCAAACTAAAAAAGTATAATTTCTCTCTTGATTAAGGATGAACTAACATCAATTGGAAATGAATAAATTGCCTTTCTTTTGATATTTCCTTTGAGATATTTGTGGACCAACCGTCTTTGATGAGTTTTTGGGCCACTAGAGTAAATCATATGCGACAAGAAGAGACCATCTTGCATCCCAAAAATGTGAGCTCAAGCTGTGAATGACAGACAGTTGCTTCACTTTGCCGTGGCCACTTTTTCTGGATTTTCAAGTATGAGATTCACTTGTTTCAATATATATCAGCACCATGTAGAACATAAACCCAACTAACATTTCTACCTATAACATCCTCAATATATTTCCTTTTGTTATTCCTTTCAAAACTTAAGTCTTGAATCTCTATCACTTCAAAATTGTAGTCCTTGAACTATAAATCACGTAAAACAGGTCAGACCTGCTCTAAAATGTTCTTAGATATAAGATGTGTTTGAGCAATTCGTCAACTAAAAAGTGTTCAAATTAGACATAAGATGTGTTTGAGAAACTTGACAATTCTGAAGTGCAGAAATTAAATGAGACCATAATTTAACATAATAGATTATATTGAGTTGAATTGTTCACTACTGCTAATGTTCATAGCTCAAAGATATTGCCTGGGAAATAAGAGATAACCGAAGTCACTGTTTATATATTTCTCATTGAAATGGTCAATTCTCCTCACCAAGAATGGCAGGAAAAATCTTTACATCATAAGAATTTGTTCACACTACAAAACTGTTTTGACTAACCACTATTCTATGTCAGCCATAATTTAAATCAAAATAAGAACTTGTCAGCAGCCACTCAAGTTGGAAGCTACACCCTCAAAGGCCTCTTCAGTGCAAGGAATTGTGAGGCCACCCATTGGATGATCAAAACCAAACTCTTCCTCAGCTTGACTCAACAAATCTTGAAATTCAGGATGGTTCAAGTATGATATGGGAATCACAAACCTCTTCATTTTTTCACCAACATATACTGCAACAAAGCCCTTTGGCACTTCAACTCCTTTTGAAGAGGAAAAGTTTCTTGAAAATGAAGAGGACCTTCTAATTCCTGGTAGACGAAAGCCCATTGTGTTTTGTGAAGAGAAAAACTTCTACAACTTTGTGGATAAAGGAAGGCCTTTAAGTCTGATCTATAGAGGTAGAGATATCTGTGTTGCTTCTCAATGCTTGGACCCTTACATATATATAGATGGAAGGGCTTGTAGAAAACCATGTCTGGTGATAAGATTTAGATTCTATTGCCAGACAAGAGCTCAAAGTTCACAAGAGGCCACATGATCTTGTCTCTGAGGTCTCTCTCAAGGACTAACTGTGTTTGATCAAATTAATTATTTGATTTTTTAGTCTGTATGAACCACAAGTCAATGTTGACTAACTTGAAAGCAAGTCCTCGTGGGAGTGCTCCAGTGTTTTTTTGTTTACAAACTAATGGGGCAAGACTTCATGTACTCTCACTAGGTGCTGCTAAAATTTCATGGAGATAATGGTGTGGTCCATCTAGATAGAAATCAGGAAATCCATATAGATTTCTCTGTTTCTTTGAAACAAGTCAGTTTCATTTCACGTGAGGCGCTTACATTTTTCTTGAGATTTGAAAGTACCACTGAGACAACAGCATGTGAATAACTTTGTGATAATTCAAGAGGTACATAGATTAGGTTTCAATTGCAATGATAGCTACTATTGAAAGATCACTGAGACAACAGCATGTGAACAACTCAGTCCGTGGACATACCAAGATGAAAAAATGATGTTAGAGCATGATTTCCTAACCATTGACAATCATTTTCAAGTACTTCTAAGACAAAGCCATGTGACCTAAGTATACCAGTCATTCAGTGAAACCTACTGACCTTCCCATTCACTAAATAGCAATTGAAAACAATACTTTCCTGTATTAATTACCTGACCTTCAAACAAGTCTGAGACAACATGTGATCACTTCTAAGTTATTATGAACTCATGTCTGCCAATAGGCCCCAGCGTGACCACATTTCCAATGAATTTTCACAAAAACTTTCATCTATATATATTGAGTTTTGCAGGCATTCTGAAGCAACACACTCCAAAGCATACAACCTTAAAAGCCTTTCTACTTCATTACTAAGCCATCTTATATCCTTCTCAGCTTATCACATAAAGCAATGGGGTTTCGCTTACCTGGTATTAGAAGGTCTTATTCATTTTCAAGAAATCTTGCATCTTCAAAAGGTGGTGATGTGCCAAAAGGGTACCTTGCAGTGTATGTTGGGGAGAAAATGAAGAGATTTGTGATTCCTATTTCATACTTGAGCCAACCCTCATTTCAAGATTTGTTGTGTCAAGCAGAGGAAGAATTTGGTTATGATCATCCAATGGGTGGCCTCACAATTCCTTGCGCTGAAGAACCTTTTGAGAATATAATTTCTTGCTTAAATAGGTGTTAACAAGCTAGTTTGTTTAGATCAGATTGACAGCTCATTGATCACACTGACTATTCAACACAATTTTGTAAAGTAGGAAATCTCATGATGTATAGGATTTTTTCAGATCCTATTATGAAATAGTTAATACAAGTTCTATAATTTTCTCCTCAAATCTCATCCAACTCTTACAATCAAAGGTATCAAGTTGTCGAATGTTCACTAAAAGGCTGATCTTTCATAAAAAAAGATCCCTTTCACTTTCTACATTTTGTAATGTTTGAGTTGATTATACATGATCAAAACAATGAATTAGTTTCAGTTTAAACTAAAAAGTATGATATCTCTTGTATATAAAGAAAAGATCCTCCAGAGGATCCTTAGGATATTTCTTGTATATAAAGAAAAGAGTGAATTAATTTCAGTATAAACTAAAAAGTATGATATCTATCCTGATCCTCAGTAATTAAATCTTATGAAGGACGATCTCATATCAATTGTATTTGGGTAACTAAATTAGTGGATTAACCTTCTTCACTGTATTTGGGTAACTAAATCGAATCACATGTGAGCTCAAGCTGTAAATAAAGACAATTGCCTCACGTAGACATAGGCACTTTTTCTGGATTTTAAAGTATGTGATTCAGTTGTTTTCATATACATCAACACCATGTTAGGCATAAACCCGACTAACATTTTCATCCCCAAAACATTTAATATATTTCCTTTTGTTTTATTTTTCCTGCCAAAAAAATATGAGTTTTGAATCTTTAAAACTTCAAAAATTAGCCGTTGAACTATATATTATGTGAAAGAGGAGGTTACAAGCACTATGATAACTAATCACTGTAAAAGTAGTCTCTTGTAGCAAATTGCTTAGCATGATTTAGTGCTGAAAGCTATCAGTAGATATAACAAGATGAATCAAAGTGATGTTAGTGAATGTAGGCAAAGTAAGAAATTAGTCATTCAAATGCACCAACAAAAATTGGTTTCAAAGCTTTACATATCTTTTGCTTATTTCTTTTTCAAATAATAACTCTAGAATTTGGTGCAGAAGCCTCTTTAAGCAATGAATTCTTGTTTAGATTAGAGATATGTTTAAGCAACTTGAAAAATCTAAAGTGCAGGAATTACAAGATATCATAACCTTACAAAAAATAGTACAAAGATAGTACAAAGATATTTGGTAGGAAATAAGAGATAACCAAAGTAGCTGTTCATATATTTCTCATTGAAATGTTTCCTCCCCAAGAATGGTTGGGAAAATCTTTACAATGAGACTCTGCTCACACTACAAAATTGTTTTGACTAATCACCGAACTATGTTAGCATAACTGAAATTAGGACTATAACTTGTTAGCAGCCATTCAGGCTGAAAGTCACATTCTCAAAGGCATCTTCAGTGCAAGGAATTGTGAGGCCACCCATTGGATGATCATAGCCAAACTCTTCCTCAGCTTGACTCAACAAATCTTGAAACTCAGGATGGTTCAAGTATGATATGGGAATCACAAACCTCTTCATTTTATCACCAATATAGACTGCAATGAAGCCTTTTGGCACTTCAACTCCTTTTGAAGAGGCAGAGTTTCTTGAAAATGAAGAGGACCTTCTAATTCCGGGTAAACGAAAGCCCATTGTGTTTTTTGAAGAGAAAAACTTCTACAGCTTTGTGAATAAAAGGAAGGCCTTTAAGTCTGATCTATAGATGTAGAGAAATCTGTGTTGCTTCTCAATGCTTGGACCCTTACGTATATATAGATGAAAGGACTTATAGAAAACCATTGTCTGGTGATAAGATTTAGATTCTATTGCCAGACAGGGGCTCAAAGTTCACAAGAGGCCACATGATCTTGTCTCTGAGGTCTCTCTCAAGGACTAACTAGTGCATTACAGACAATACAACTGTGTTTGATCAAATTAATTATATGATTTTTTTTAGTTAATGTTGACTAGCTTGAAAGCAATTCCTCGTGGGAGTGCTTCAGAGTTTTTTGTTTACCAACTGATGGGGCCATGCTTCTTGTACTCACACTAGGTGCTTCTAAAATTTCATGAACATAATGGTGTGGTCCACTCTAGATAGTAATCAGGAAATCCATATAGATTTCTCTGTTTCTTTGAAACAAGTCAGTTTCATTTCAAGTGAGGCGCTTTCAATTTTCTTGAGATTTGAAAGACCACTGGGACAACAGCATGTGAACAACTTAGTGATAAGTCAAGAGGTACATAGATTAGGTTTCAATTGCAATGATAGCTACTATTGAAAGATCGCTTAGACAACAGCATGTGAACAACTCAGTCAGTGGACAGACCAAGATGAAATATGTCATGTTAGAGCATGATTTCCTAACCATTGATAACCAATTTTAAGGTCTTCTGAGACAAAGCCATGTGATCTTAGTGAAATAGTCGTTCAGTAGAACCCACTGACCTTCCCATTCACCAGATAGCAATTGAAAACAATAGGCTCCTGCATTAATAACCTGACCTTCAATCAAGTCTAAGACAACATGGGGCCACTTCTAATTTATTAGGAACTCATGTCTGCCAATAGGCCCCGGCATGACCACATATCCAATGGATTTTCACAAAAACTTTCTTCTATATATATTGAGTTTTGCAGGCATTCTGAAGCAACACACACTCTAAAGCATACAACCTTAAAAGCTTTTATCCTTCAGTAATAAGCCATCTTATATCTTTCTCAGCTTATCACATAAAGCAATGGGTTTTCGCTTACCTGGTATTAGAAGGTCTTCTTCATTTTCAAGAAATCTTGCATCTTCAAAAGGTGGTGATGTGCCAAAAGGATATCTTGCAGTGTATGTTGGGGAGAAAATGAAGAGATTTGTCATTCCTATTTCATACTTGAACCAACCTTCATTTCAAGACTTGTTGTGTCAAGCAGAGGATGAATTTGGTTATGATCATCCAATGGGTGGCCTCACAATTCCTTGTGCTGAAGATGATTTTGAGACTATAATTTCTTGCATGAATAGGTGTTAACAAGCTATTTTTTTAGATAAGATTGACAGTTCAGTGATCACACTGACTATTCAACACAATTTTGTAAAGTAGGAAATCTCATGATGTATAGGATTTTTTCAGATCCTTTTATGAAATACTTAATACAAGTTCTATAATTTTCCCCTCAAATCTCATCCAACTCTTACAATCAAAGGTATTAAGTTGTCGAATGTTCACTAAAAGGCTGATCTTTCATTAAAAAGGATCCTTCTTCACTTTCTTCATTTTGTAATGGTCGAATTGATTATACATGATCAGAACACTGATTTATTTGGGGTTATAAGGCTTCTCCAGAAGATCCTTAGGATATTTCTTGTATATAAAAGAAAAGAGTGAATTGGTTTCAGTATAAACTAAAAAGTATGATATCACTCCTGATCCTCAGTAATTAAATCTCATGAAGGATTATCTCATATCAATTGTAAATGAATAAATTAAATTTCTTTTCATGTTGTTCTTCCTTACAAATTTGTGGATTAACCCTCTTCACTGTATTGGGGCTCAAGCTGTAAATAAAGATAGTTGCCTCATGTAGCCATAGGCACTTTTTTCTGGATTTTGAAGTATTGCATTCAATTGTTTTCATATACATCAACACCATGTTAAGCGTGAAACCGACTAACATTTCAAACCCAAAACATTTAGAATATTTCCTTTTGTTTTATTTTGCCTGCCAAACAAAGTTTGAGTTTTGAATCAACACTTAAAAATTTAGCCGTTGAACTATATATTATGTGAAAGAGGAGGTTACAACTACTATGATAACTAATCACTGTAAAAGTAGTCTCTTGTAGCAATTTGCTTAGCATGATTTAGTGCTGGCAGCTATCAGTAGACATACCAAGATGAATCAAAATGATGTTAGTGAATGTTGGCAAAGTAAGAAACTAGTCATTCAAATGCACCAACAAAAATCGGTTTCAAAGCAAAAAAAAAATTGGTTTCAAAGCTTTTTATATCTTTTGCTTATTCATTCTCAAATAATAACATCAAAATTTGGTGCAGAAGCCTCTTTAAGATTTCAAATGAATTCTTGTTTAGATGAAATATATATTTGAGAAACTTGAAAAATCTAAAGTGTAGGAATCACAAGATATCATAACCTTACAAAAAATAGTTCAAAGATATTTGGTAGGAAATAAGAGATGACAAAAGTCGTTGTTCATATTTTTCTCATTGAAATGTAACCTCCCCAAGAATGGTTGGGGAAATCTTTACAATATAAGAATCTGCTCACACTACAAAATTGTTTTGACTAATCACTGAACTATGTTAGCCATAACTGAAATTAGACCTATAACTTGTTAACAGCCATTCAGGCTGGAAGTTACATTCTCAAAGGCATCTTCAGTGCAAGGAATTGTGAGGCCACCCATTGGATGATCATAGCCAAACTCTTCCTCAGCTTGACTCAACAAATCTTGAAATTCAGGATGGTTAAGTATGATATGGGAATCACAAACCTCTTCATTTTTTCACCAACATATACTGCAACAAAGCCCTTTGGCACTTCAATTCCTTTTGAAGAGGCAAAGTTTCTTGAAAATGAAGAGGACCTTCTAATTCCTGGTAGACGAAAGCCCATTGTGTTTTATGAAGAGAAAAACTTCTACAGCTTTGTGGATAAAGGAAGGCCTTTAAATCTGATCTATAGAGGTAGAGATATCTGTGTTGCTTCTTAATGCTTGGACCCTTAGGTATATATAGATGAAAGGGCTTGTAGAAAACCATTGTCTGGTGATAAGATTTAGATTCTATTGCCAGACAAGGGCTCAAAGTTCACAAGAGGTCACATGATTTTGTCTTTGTGGTCTCTTTCAAGTATTAACAAGTACCTCACAGACAATACAACTTATGTGTTAGATCAAATTAATTATATGAATTTTTTGTTAGTATGAACCACAAGTTAATGTTGACTAACTTGAAAGCAAGTCCTCGTGAGAGTGCTCCAGAGTTTTTTGTAAACCAATTAATGGGGCCAAACAAAATGGTGTGGTCCACTCAGATAGAAATCAGGAAATCCATATAGATTTCTCTGTTTCTTTGAAACAAGTCAGTTTCATTTCAAGTGAGGCGCTTTCAATTTTCTTGAGATTTGAAAGACCAATGAGACAACAGCATGTGAACAACTCAGTGGTAAGTCAATAGGTATATAGATTAGGTTTCAATTGCAATGATAGCTACTATTGAAAGACCACTGAGACAACAGCATGTGAACAACTCAGTCCGTGGACATACCAAGATGAAAAAATGAGATGTTAGAGCATGATTTTTTAACCATTGATAACCAATTTTAAGGTCTTCTGAGACAAAGCCATGTGATCTTAGTGCAATAGTCGTTCAGTAGAACCCACTGACCTTCCCATTCACCAAATAGAGATTGAAAACAATAGGCTCCTGTGTTAATCACCTCACCTTCAAACAAGTCTAAGACAACATGGGGCCACTTCTAAGTTATTATGAACTCATGTCTGCCAATAGGCCCCAGCATGACCACATATCCAATGGATTTTCACAAAAACTTTCATCTATATATATTGAGTTTTGCAGGCATTCTGAAGCAACACACTCTCTAAAGCATACAACCTTAAAAGCTTTTATCCTTCATTAATAAGCCATCTTATATCTTTCTCAGCTTATCACATAAGCAATGGGTTTTCGCTTACCTGGTATTAGAAGGTCTTCTTCATTTTCAAGAAATCTTGCATCTTCAAAAGGTGGTGATGTGCCAAAAGGTTACCTTGCAGTGTATGTTGGGGAGAAAATGAAGAGATTTGTGATTCCTATTTCATACTTGAGCTAACCTTCATTTCAAGATTTGTTGTGTCAAGCAGAGGAAGAATTTGGCTATGATCATCCAATGGGTGGTCTCACAATTCCCTGCGCTGAAGAATCTTTTGAGAATATAATTTCTTGCTTAAATAGGTGTTAACAAGCTAATTTTTTTAGATCAGACTGGCAGCTCATTGATCACACTGACTATTCAACACAATTTTGTTAAGTAGGAAATCTCATGTTGTATAGGATTTTTCCAGATCCTTTTATGAAATAGTTAATACATGTTCTATAATTTTCCACTCAAATCTCATCCAACTCTTACAATCAAAAGTATTAGGTTGTTGAATGTTCACTAAAAGTCTGATCTTTAACTAAAAAGGAGCCTTTTTCACTTTCTACATTTTGTAATGGTTGAATTGATATATATGATCAAAACAATGATTTATTTGTGGTCATAAGGCTTTTCTTGAAGATCCTTGGGATACTTCTTGTATATAAAAGAGAAGAGTGAACTAGTTTCAGTATGAACTAAAAAGTATAATTTCTGTCCTGATGCTCAGTAATTAAATTTTACGAAGGATGATCTCATATCATTTGTAAATGAACAATTTAAATTTCTTTTGATGTTGTTCTGCCAGATAAATTTGTGGACTAACCCTCTCCGTTGTATTTGGGTCACTAAATTGAATCACATGCCAGCTCAAGCTGTAAATAAAGACAATTGCCTCACGTAGACATAGGCACTTTTTCTGGATTTTAAAGTATGTCCTTCACTTGTTTTCATATACAATAACACCATGTTAAGCATAAACCCGACTAACATTTTCATCCCAAAAACACTTGATATATTTCCTTTTGTTTTATTTTGCCTGCCAAACAAAATTTGAGTCTTGAATCTTTATCACTTCAAAAATTTAGTCGTTGAACTATATATTATGTGAAAGAGGAGGGTTACAACTGCTATGATAACTAATCACTATAGAAGTAGTCTCTTGTAGCAAATTGCTTAGCATTATTTAGTGCTGGCAGCTACCAGTAGACATACCAAGATGAATCAAAGTGATGAGACTAAAAACTATTTCCAGACATGGCCTCAAATAATAACATCTGAATTTGGTGCAGAAGCCTCTTTAAATTTCAAATGAATTCTTGTTTAGATGAAAGATATGTTTGAGCAACTTGAGAAATCTAAAGTGTAGGGATTAAAAGATATCATAACCTTAGAAAAAATAGTTCAAAGATATTTGGTAGGAAATAAGAGATGACCAAACTTGCGTTCATATATTTCTCATTGAAATGTTTCCTCCCCAAGAATGGTTGGGGAAATCTTTACAATATAAGAATCTGCTCACACTACAAAATTGTTTTGACTAATCACTGAACTATGTTAGCCATAACTGAAATTAGAACTACAACTTGTTAGCAGCCATTCAGGATGGAAGTTACATTCTCAAAGGCATCTTCAGTGCAAGGAATTGTGAGGCCACCCATTGGATGGTCATAGCCAAACTCTTCCTCAGCTTGACTCAACAAATCTTGAAATTCAGGATGGTTCAAGTGTGATATGGGAATCACAAACCTTTTCATACTCTCTCCAACATAGACTGCAACAAAGCCCTTTGGCACCTCACCTCCTTTTGAAGAGGCTGAGTTTCTTGAAAATGAAAAGGACCTTTTGATTCCGGGCAGACGAAAACCCATTGTTTGTTATGTAGAGAAAAGTTTCTGCAGCTTTGTGTATAAAAAGGTATTCTGTTCTGATAGCTTTAAGATGGAGTTTTGTGTGTTGCATCTGAATGCTAGAGCCTATAGATATATATAGATGAAAGGGTATGTAGAAAATCATTATCCGTGTGATGAGACTAAAAACTATTTCCAGACATGGTCTCAATTGTCACAAGAGTTCACATGGTGTTGTCTCAGTTGTCTTTCTCAAGAACCAATTGTACCCTACACAGAATACAATCAATATGTTCTATCAAATTGATATAATTATTTCTAGACAATATGAACAACAACGCAATGTTCACCAACTTGTAAGCAACTCCTCGTGAGAGTGTTGTAAGTCTGGTCCTACTGTTAGGACAACATTCTTATCATTTAGCAAAGAAATAAGTGTAACTATTCCAAAGAGTTTTTTCTGCCACCTAATGGGGACAAACTTTATGCACCCAACTGGCGATGTTTAAAATTTAGCAAACATCAAATTGTGATTATTTTTAGCTAGATATCATGCAATTGATATAGGTTTCTCTTTTCCTTCCATACACATCAGTTTTATTTCAAGACAACAGCATGTGAACTCTTGTGAGTTATCAAGCTCTTGTTTCTCACTAGGCCCCACTTCATCAATCACATTGCCTACCATTTTTTCTTTATATATCAGTTTTGCTGGTATTCAGAAGCAACACAAATCTTTACCGTCTTGAATCATCAAAACACAGAAGTTGCCTCCTCACAAAAAGGAAAAAAGAACAATGGGATTTCGTTTGCCAGGAATCAGAAGGCCTTCCTTTTCTGCAACTGAATCTTCTTGGAAGACAGTGGATGTCCCCAAAGGGCTACCTTGCAGTTTATGTTGGAGAGAGATTGAAGCGCTTTGTTATTCCTATATCATACTTGAATCAACCTTTATTCCAAGAATTACTTAGTCAAGCTGAGGAAGAATTTGGATATGATCACCCCATGGGTGGCCTCACAATACCTTGTGCTGAATGTGCTTTTGAGAATGTAGTTTCTCAATGGCATAGGTGTTAACAAGATATTGTGTATCAGATTGACAACTCAGTGATCAAACTGACTAGTCAACGCAATTTTGTAATGTAGGAAATTTCTTTTTTTTTTTTATAGAAAAGTAGGAAATTCCTTCTATCTTGAATAGTGAAAACACTCATGTATCAGTTCAAAATGAACTCTCATGTGAATATGAAATGGTTAATACAAGTTTCCATGACTTTCCCCTCAAATATCATCCAGCTCCGAATGATCAACGTTATTAAGCTGTTGAATGTATACGAAAATATTTTCTTTTTCATTAAGGAAACGGATTTTTTTAAGGTTCTTGAAGCAAATCCTAATAAAATTCTGTATACAAAATACATAAGGGAAAAGATTTCATTAGCTTTTATTTTATAACCTGATTTGTAAGTTAGAACTAAAAAGTAAAATTTCTCTTCTGATTAAGGATGATCTAACATCAATTGGAAATGAATAACTTAACTTTCTTTTGATGTTGTTTTGTTTGAGATATTTGTGAACCAACCGTCTATGCTGAAATTTTGCGCCACTAGAGTAAATCATATGGGACAAGAAGATATCATCTTGTATCCAAAAAATGTAAGGCATGGTATGAGAGCTCAAGCTGTGAATAACAGATGATTGCTTCACTTTTGCCGTAGCCATTTTTTTTATATTTCAAATGGTGTGATTCACTTGTTTCTATATATATCAGCACCATATAGAGCATAAACCCAAATAACATTTCTATCTCCAACATCATCAATATATTTCCTTTTGTTTTGTTATTCCTTGCAAAATTTATATTATGTCTTAAATCTCTATCAATTCAAAATTGTAGTCCTTGAGCTATAAATTACGTGAAAGAGGTTACAAGTGCTTAAACATGTTATAGATATGAGATGTGTTTGAGCAACTTGACAAGTTCAAAGTGTAGATATTGGAGGAGTTCTACCTTTAGAAAATAGATTATATTGGGTTGAACTGTCAATACTGCTATTTTCAGAGCTCAAAGAAATTTTCTTGGGAAACAAGAGATAACCGAAGTCACTTTTATATATTCCTCACTGAAATGTTCACGTTTCATTTCCAAAAATGGTAGATAAAATCTTCACACTACAAGAATTTGTTTACACTACAATTCTACAAAACTGTTTTGACTAACCACTAATCTATGTCAGTCATAATTTAAATCAAAACAAGAACTTGTCAGCAGCCACACAAGAAGGAAGTGACACTCTCAAAGGCCTCTTCAGTGCAAGGAATTGTGAGGCCACCCATTGGATGATCATAACCAAACTCTTCCTCAGCTTGACTCAACAAATTTTGAAATTCAGGATGGTTCAAGTGTGATATGGGAATCACAAACCTCTTCATCTTCTCTCCAACATAGACTGCAAGAAAGCCCTTTGGCACTGCAACTCCTTTTGAAGAGGCAGAGTTTCTTGAAAATGAAGAGGACCTTCTAATTCCAGGTAGACGAAATCCCATTGTTTTTTATGAAGAGATAAATTTCTACAGCTTTGTGGATAAAGGAGGGCCTTTAATTATGATTGATTCAGAATGGAGATGTCTATGTTGCTTCTGGATGCTTGAGCCCTTCAGTATATATAGAAGAAAGGCCTTGTAGAGAACCAAGTGTTTGGTGATAAGATTTAGATCCTATTGGCAGACAAGAGCTCAAAGTTCACAAGAGGCCACATGATCTTGTCTCTGAGGTCTCTCTTAAGGACTAACTAGTACCTTACAGATAATACAAATAATGTGTTTGTTCAAATTAATTATATGATGTTTTAGTCAGTATGACTCACAAGATAATGTCGACTAACTTGAAAGCAAGTCCTCGTGGGAGTGCTCCAGAGTTTTTTGTTTACCAACGAAAGGGGCCAAACTCCATGTACTCTCAAGGTGCTGCTAAAATTTCATGAACATAAATGTGTGGTCCACACTAGATAGAAATCAGGAAATCCATACAGATTTCTCTCTTCCTTTAATACATGTCAGTTTCATTTCAAGTATGATGCTTGATTTTTTAATTTCTTGACATTTGAAAGACCACTGAGACAACAGCATGTGACCTTTGCTTGAGCTCTTGTCTGGCAATACATAGACCCCACTTCATCAATAATTCAAGTATTCAACTATTTTTCCAGTTACCTATATATTCTCATATTTGCGAGACTGCATAGTTTATTTCTGGTACTACAAGTCAGTAGACATACTTGGATGGAAAAAAAAGTGATGTTAGAGCATATTGGAAACATATGAGGCTGGTCATTCAATTGGATAACAACAATTGGTTTCAAAGCTGTACAGATCTCTTGCTATGTAATTTTCAAAATTTCAATAACTCTTTTGTCATGTCTTTCTCTTGCTGGGGCATACTGCATAATTTTTTGAATCCTAGATGGATACGGGAAGTCCTGGCTCTTGAAGATGTCTACCATGAAAGTGGGCCATTTAGTCTCACAAATTTTTTGATCTCCAATAAGGACATCAAAGACAGCCTCATGTGATCCTTTATGCTTATTTCTATAGCACTTAAGAAGTCTCAAATACTTCCCTTGAAATCCTTCGAAATCATTCACTTATTCTTCACCAAACAGAAAAGCAAAATAATAGCTTTCTGCTTTTCTTTGTCTTCAAATAATCCTAGACAATATCAGACCCCACTTCATGAATCATCCAAGTAAACAACTATTCCCTCCTCATCCTTTCAGCTATATATACTCATGTTATCAAGCAATCAGAAGCAACAGAAATTTTTCCCATAAAAAAGCATCAAAACAAAAGGCTTTCCTACTCAAAATCATGGGTTTTCATTTGCTTGGATTCAGAAAGTCTTCCTTTTCAGCAAACCTTGCATCTTCAAAAGGAGTCAATGTGCCAAAGGGATATCTTGCAGTCTATGTTGGGGAAAAAATGAAGAGGTTTATGATTCCTGTAGCATACTTGAGTCAACCTTCATTTCAAGACTTGTTGAGTCAAGCTGAAGAAGAGTTTGGTTATGATCATCCAATGGGTGGCCTCACAATTCCATGCACTGAAGAATCTTTTGAGAGTATAATTTATGGCTTGAATGAATGTTGACAAGCTATTCCTTAGATAAGACTAACAAGTTAGTAATTGGTTATGATAGTTTTGTAAAGTGAGAAATTCTTGTAGGGTAGAGATTTTTTCCCTCTTACCATCAATGGGAAGTGAAATTACTAATCTGAATGTGAATCTTTTGAACAGTATATATATCAGATATTGTTACTTTCCTCTTAAATCTACTTCAATTGTTAATTAAAGTACTCCCTCCGTTCCTAAATATAAGATCACTTCGGTTAATTTGGGGAGATTAAGGAAGACAATAAAATTACATGATCTTCCCAAAATCCCCTCAATTATTTAACTTTAAAAGGAGGTGGGGTTTTTAATGAAAAGAGGAAGTATAAGGGTAGATTGGGCAAAACTTGAGATAAAATAGGAAGTGATCTTATATTTAGGAACTTATCCATTTCCCAAAGTGATCTTATATTTAGGAACGGAGGGAGTATTTATGAATGATAGAAGAATTGAGCAAATTATTCCTTTTCATCAAAAACTATTCGTCACAATCAGTTACTGGTTTACTCGGGATGTCTAGACTTTTTTGCAGAGAGATGAATTATACACATTATTGCCTAGTTTTTGAACGAAAATTTCAAGAAAATTAAAATAAACAATAAATAACTAAATTTACAATAGCTTTGTGTTAAGTAATAGATATGTTTTAATGATTTATGATGTTGTTTCAAAACTTATGATACCACAGAGTCTACATGGCCACTCAAATTTTATGAATTGCTGATACAAAGGAAGAAATACACACACATCATGATTCAGAAATGAGTTGCTATAACTTAATATGTCAAATACTTCTTTCTGTGTCAGATGAGATTTTGCCATTATTTCTAGTTTCAAATGAGAATTCGCCCATCTCTTATGAAAGATATACTTACTAATTATCAATTATAACTTCTTAATTAATCAATGTTTAGAGCTCAGACATGTTTTCTTGGAAAATCAGAGATAAACTAACTGTGTAAATATTTCTCATTGAAATGGACACCTTTCCTTCACAAGAATAGTAGGAATAATGTTTACATTCTAACAATTTGTCTACACTACAAAATTGTTCTGACTAATCACTGAACAATGTTAGCCATAATTGAAATAAAGATCTCACAAAAAGCAATAATAAAGCATTGTAGATTCTGTTAAACGAAATGAATTTCATCTCCTTCAAATTAAAATAGAAGTTTTTAGTAGAGAAGAGAAATTGTATACATAGTTTTTACCATAATGATTGGGAATGAAATACAAAAAAGTTTCAAAGATTTTTTTGCACTTAAGTCATTCAGCCTCTTTATTATTCCGAGTTAATGCTTGTTTAGATGAAAAATATATCTGAAAACTTGGTAGATGAAAACCATAGGAATTAAAATACATGAGATAACCTTGATAAAAATATTATATCGAGTTATTCATCAATTTTTAACTGCTTGATACCAACACTGTTTAGAGCTTAAAGGTGTTTGATTGGGAAATCGTAGATCATTACAGTCAATATTGATAAATTTCTCATTGAAATTGTCACTTAACCTCCCAAGAAATGGCAGGAAAAAATCTGTACAAAGGAAGATTTTCTTACAGTACAAAATTGTTATGACTAACCACTAATCTACGTTAGTCATAATTGAAATAAAACAACAACTTGTCAGCAGCCATTCAAGAAGAAAGTTGCATTCTGGAAGGCCTCTTCAGTGCAAGGAATTGTGAGGCCACCCATTGGATGATCATAACCAAATTCTTCCTCAGCTTGACTCAACAAATCTTGGAATGAAGGTTGGTTCAAATGTGATATGGGAATCACAAACCTCTTCATCTTCTCTCCAACGTACACTGCAAGAAAGCCCTTTGGAACATCAAATCCTTTTGAAGATGCAAAGTTTCTTGTGAATGATGAGGACCTTCTAATTCCTGGTAAACGAAAACCCATTGTTTCTCAAGAAAATAAAAGTTTCTATAGCTTTGTGGATGAAGGTGGGCTGTGTTCTGAATGGTTCAGTATGAAGTTTCTGAGTTTCATCTGAATGCTAGAACTCATAGCTATATATAGATGAAAGGGTATGTAGAAAACCATTATCTGTGCAATTAGACCGAACATATAGGTCACATGGTGCTGTCTCTATGGTCTCTTTCAAGAACCAACTAATACCCTACAAATAACACCAATGCGTTTGATCAGATTAATAACACTGTTTCTAGACAATATGAACCACAACGCAATATGTTCACCAACTTTTAAGCAGCTCCATGTGAGAGTGTTGTAAGTCTTGTCCTTCTATTAGGACAACATTATTGTTATCATTTACCAAAGAAATTAATGAAATTATTCCGAAGAGTTTTTTTCTGCCACCTGATGAGGCCAAACTCCATGTACTCCCAACAGGTGATGTTTAACATTTCACAAACATCAACTTGTGGTTCTTACTAGCTAGATATCTTGCAAATAATGTAGGTCTATTGCCTTCCTTTCACACACATCATTTTTATTTCAAGACAACAGCATGTGAACTCTTGTGAGATCTCAAGCTCTTGTTTCTCACTAGGCCCCACTTCACTGATCACCTTGCTTATCATTTTATCTATATATATCAGTTTTGCTTGCA
Source organism: Mimosa pudica (assembly GCA_029929735.1). Classification (NCBI taxonomy): domain Eukaryota; kingdom Viridiplantae; phylum Streptophyta; class Magnoliopsida; order Fabales; family Fabaceae; genus Mimosa; species Mimosa pudica. Next base: position 13,413,912 of record JAKELP010000002.1, read on the forward strand.
CTCAGAAGCAACACAAATCTTTCCCATCTTGAAACATCAAAACAAAGAAGTTGTCTACTCACAAAAAAGAAAATAGAAAAATGGGTTTTCGTTTACCTGGAATTAGAAGGCCTTCCTTTTCTGCAACACAATCTTCTTTGAAGACAGTGGATGTCCCAAAAGGCTACCTTGCAGTTTATGTTGGAGAGAGACTGAAGCGCTTTGTCATTCCTATATCATACTTGAATCAACCTTCATTCCAGGACTTACTAAGTCAAGCTGAGGAGGAGTTTGGTTATGATCATCCAATGGGTGGCCTAACAATACCTTGCTGTGAATATGCTTTTGAGAATATAGTTTCTCATTTGAATAGGTGTTGAGAAGCTATTGTATAGATCAGATTGACAGCACCGTGATCAAACTGTCTAGTCAACACAATTTTGTAAAGTAGGAAAGTTCTTAGATGTATAGAATTTTTCTGTTCCTTCTTCTTTGAAATTGAGAAACTCATTTGAATATGGAATAGTCAATACAAGTTTCTATAATTTCCATCCATCTCTTACCACCAAAGGTATAAAGCCGTTGAATATATTCAATTAAATATTGAGGTCTTCTTTACATTCTACACTTGGGAATGGTTGAATTGCTTATACATAGCTTTAATTTGTTAGGATCCAAACAATGATTTATGGGGGTTTTAAGGCTCTTGCAGAAAATCCTCAAGAGATTCTTAATATAAAAGGAGTCAGTGTGCCAAAGGAATACCTTGTCGTCTATGTTGAACGTTGGTGATTTATGGAAATGTTTCAAAAGATATAAGAAAAAAATCATTATATAAAGGATTCAAAATGGATGCTAGAAAAGCTAAAAACAATGAAACGCACGTTCCCTATAAACTAGTCCATATAAAGCATAAGAATGTGAAGAAGATTTCCAAGGTCCTTTCATATGATATAGAAAGAATACCTATATAAAAAAAGATATAGAAAGAATACTCAAGTGTCTACATGATCATACAAGTTATGAAGTGCATGTACAAGTAAGAAATGCACCGCACATCATGTGATCCAGGAATGAATTTACTATCTTCTGGTTTCAGATGAGGTAATAACAATCTTTCATGGATGAACTAAGATCTTATCATGGCAGCTTTACCTAAAAGTAGTGAACTCCTATGCATTTATAAAAGTTGGCCCAAAAATATCTCACAGAAAAGAATGTTAAAGCATGGTAAATTCTTTTAAATGCAATTAGTTTCATCTCTTCCACAATTGAATAGAAGTTCTTAGACTAGAAGATAAATTTTCCTCATAGTCTTTACCATACTGTAGGGGTATGAAGAACAAAAATATTCCAAAGTCTCATTTCTTTACTTCTGTATTCCTATTAAGATTATTCTAAGAATTATCTTTACTTCAGTCATTAAGCCTCTTTAAGATAATTAGTAAATTCTTGTTTGATGATAAACTTGACAAGTCTATTATAGAGGAACTAAAAGAGATCATATAAACTTGTGAAAGTGATTGTATTGAGTTATTAATCAATTTTTAAATGCTTAATAAAATTAAGTCGATAGAACTCAGAGATGTTTCCTTGGAAAATCAGAGATCATTGAAGTCACTATTTGCATATTTCTCATTGAAATGTAAGTTTTCCTTCCCAATAATGGTAGGCAACAATATTTACACTAGAAGAATTTGCTTTCTATACAAAATTGTTTTGGCTAACCACTAATCTATGTTACTAATAGTTGAATAACAACAATAACTTCTCAGCAGTCATCCAAGCAGGAAGTTACATTCTCAAAGGCCTCTTCAGTGCAAGGAATTGTGAGGCCCCCCATTGGATGATCATAACCGAATTCTTCTACAGCTTGACTCAACAAATCTTGAAATGCAGGATGGTTCAAGTGTGATATGGGAATCACAAACCTCTTCATCTTCTCTCCAACATAAACTGCAAGAAAACCCTTTGGAACATCAACTCCTTTTGAAGAGGTGGAGTTTCTTGAAAATGAAGACACCCTTCTAATTACCGGTAGACGAAAACCCATTGTTTTATAGGGAGAGAAGAGTTTCTATAGCTATGTGGATAAAGGAAGGTCTTGTGTGCTGATTGCTTCAGGATGGAGTTTTTGTGTTGCATCTGAATGCTTAAACCAACAGATATATATAGATGAAAGGGTATTCTGAAAAATCATTACATATGTGATAAGATCAAATCCTTTTGCCCGACAGGGGATCAAATTTTTTAAGAGGCCACATGGTGCTGTCTCTGAAGTCCTACTCAAGTACCAACTAGCACCTATACAGAATGCAACTGATGGTCAATTTGAACCACAATGCAATGTTCACTAACTTGTAAGCAACTCCTTGTGAGAGTGTTGCAAGTCTGGCCCTACTGTACCACAATATTCATATATCAATAAGTCTATATCTAGTCAGTATGAACCACAATTTGATGTCTATTAACTTGTAAGAAACTCCACATGAGGTTGTTGTAAGTTTGGTCCCATTGTTAGGCTAAAATTCATATCAATCAATGACAGATATGAAGGTAACTTGGCAACTAATGGGGCCAAAATGAATGTACTATACACTAGTGATGCTTCAAATTTAACCAGCAGCAGCCTGCGGTTCATAAAATCATGCAATTAATATAGGTCTCTCTCTTCCTCTAGACAAAAGCATGTGAATTCTTGTGACCTTTCAAGCTCTTGTTTATCTATAGGCCCCACTTCACCAATCATCCAAATAGCCAACTATTTCCTTCTTATCATTTTATTTATATATATTCAGTTTTGCTGGCACTCAGAAGCAACACAAATCTTTACCATCTTGAAACATCAAACACAGAAGTTTCCTACTCACAAAAGAGAAAAAAGAACAATGGGATTTCGTTTACCTGGAATTAGAAGGCCTTCCTTTTCTGCAACCAAATCTTCTTGGAAGACAGTGGATGTCCCAAAGGGCTACCTTGCAGTTTATGTTGGAGAGAGACTGAAGCGCTTTGTTATTCCTATATCATACTTGAATCAACCTTCATTCCAGGAATTACTTAGTCAAGCTGAGGAAGAGTTTGGTTATGATCATCCAATGGGTGGCCTAACAATTCCTTGCACAGAAGAGTCCTTTGAGAATATGGTTTCTGACTTAAATCATTGTTGACAATCTGTTGTTTAGATAAGACTAACAACTTAGTGTTTAGTCAAGAGAGTTTTGTAAAGTAGGAAAACTCTTGTGCTGTAGAGATTTTTTTCCTTGACCTCAATGGAAACTGAAATTACTCATCTGAATGTGAATTTTATATCTTTAAACTACTGGCTATAATATTGTTATTAAGATTTCCAAACTTCTTCCATATGAGATAAAAAGAATACCACATCATCTATATAATATTCTGTTAATGAGGTGCCTTTTTAATCCAACAAATGGTCTTTATTACTATCAGTTCAGAAACTGCTTATGAAGTTCTAAAACATGGAAACAAATGAACCATTCATCACGACATCTATAAACCATTAGCTATAGTTTAGTATTAAACTTATATTTTATATACTACTCTCAGCCGGATCAAGAGGAGACTACATATTCCTATGATGAAAAAAAGCTGATCTTATCATCACCTCAAATCTTGGCAGTTTTGAATGCTAATGCATTAATTAAATCTTTTGCATAAAGATCTCACAAAAACCAATATTAAGACATGGTAAATTCTTTTAAATGTGGTTTATGTCATCTCTTCCTTGATTGAATAAAAGTACTTAGTATAGAAGAGAATTTGTATTTATGGCTTTTTTGATAACTAGAGTTGACCCCGCGCGTTGCGCGGAGATGCCTGACTATAAAACAATTTGTTAGTCAATATTGAAAAAGTAGTTTAGATATATTTATCTTGTTTTGTTCTGGCTTTGAGTAGTTCATTTCATATTAATCATAAATCTTTCAATTTTTTATTTTAAAGTAGGAAATCTTTCAATTGTTTAATAAAATAATGGAAACTTGTTTATGGTCAAAAATAACTAATTATGAGTAATAAAAAGTAATTGTAATGGTCATTTTTGCCCCAATTTTGAAATTTGATGCCCGATGTTGCTTCAAATAATTTTCCAGGGTCATTATTGCACCTTCATGACAATTACATGGTTATTTTTGCACTTTAGCCCTATCTATTTTTATGGATTCATTGATATGCTTTGATTGAGATGGTGTAATTTAATTTCTCCAAGAAGAAAGTGAAAATTTACTACCTTCTTGATTATGAAGATTGTTGCCATGTTTTCTTCGTAGTATCTGTTTAAGCTTGAGGAAAATGAATCATCAATAGAAGAAAAGTTATCGCATTCTTACAGGTTCTCTTAAAAAAGTGGCCAGTCAGAAGAAAGATTATTGTATTCTTACAGATTCTGATAGAAAAGTGGTCAACTATCATCCAATTCATAATATTAAATTAATCTGATTTATATAGAAAAATCTAAGTAAATTAAACTTTTAAATTATTGAAAAGCACTTTCACTTTTGAATAAGTTTGATTAAGGTAATTGAATTAATAATGGAAAAAAGTTCTTTACTCTCCATAATAATAGTTAGGTTTCTTTAATTCATAGGTAACTTTTTGTTATTCATAATTAATTTTCTTTGACCATAAAGGCATAAATAAGTTACCATTATTTATTAAACAAAAAAATCGAAATACAATAAAAACATATAAATTTTTGAATGTGCTACATGAAACAAAATTAATACTGAAAAAACAATTTTCAAATCAATTTCCTTGTTCATCTGTTATTTTTTTGTAGTCTCTTTTATAATAGGAGGCCTTTTGCAATGCTCATTTATATTCATGTCATCTTCGATCCCATCGTTTCCCAAGTCTTCCTCAAGTGTGTAGCTTTGGCATAGTACATTTTAATTAAACCATTTATACTTTCAATAATTCTATTTCCCCGTGCATCAACTTCAATTCATTTATCCCGCAGAACCATCAACTTCATTTATCAAACAACACTACTTTCACCTGAGCCCAATAAAGGGGAGAAATCGTTTTCATACAAATAGAAAATAGATGGAACAATACTATATAGCCTTATCGCGTAAGTTAATGCCAAATTGTTCTATCATGCTAATAATCAGTTAGAGTCATAAAAAATATGGAAATTTCAGAAAATGATGCCAAAAATCATATGAACCCACCACAACAGTAGAATGCTTTATATACATGTCAATATGTCATAACCCCCCCTAAAAAAAACACATGATCTTGCCAAATCATGTAAAAGATTAAATTTCCTACCCAATGGCTCAACTTCTGCATTACACTATTACAATTTTTCATCACATTCAGAACCCAAGGTAAATGTAACATCAAACGAAGCAGTATGTAAATGAAAAAAAAAACTCCTATCAACAGTGGATGAGAAGTTTGTCTTGACTTACGAAAAAGTTTTAAACTAAGTGCTAGTTGAATTTAGAAAAATGAGGTGGGTTACCAATCATACCTCTCTATCAACTTGTGTCATAAACTCTTGTACAAAGTCATAAAAATAATCAACAACAATAGGAGTATGTTAAGAATAAAAATAAATCGAGTCATCCAATCATTCATGGATTAAGCACACACTTCATCCTCAATTTTAATTCTGGTTACAGTTCCAAATTCATTAAATATGGCTGAGTGAGAATTTCAACTTCTATAGTAAGACATCTCAAAGAGAAAATAAGGTGCATATTCACCTTTATATGATCTTTGATAGCTACAATTAGTTTTATAATACTCCCTTCTCAGTCCTTTCGCTTAATGGGCATCAGTTCGCTTTTATGATTTTTAAACCCAAAATCAGAAGCAAATCTCCCCCAATCCTAACTAACTCAATTCGAACCAAGAAAAAGAAGAAATGGAGAGAGGCTCACCTATGGATTCTTGGCTGATCGCCGCCACTTTGCACTACATTCATTCATATACTACATGATACATTCCCTAATGGGTAAAGGTGCAAAACTAGCCACCGTAAATTTCCAAATGGACAACTTTGGCACCCGTAAATTGGATGGTGCAAAACTATACATTATAAATCAAAATGGGACAAATTTAGCCACGCCGTTAAGTTGAAGCTAACAGACGTTTTGATTTAATGAAGGTGGGCCCCACGCCAACACAAACGTCTGTTAGCTTCAACTTAACGGCGTGGCTAAATTTGTCCCATTTTTATTTATAATGTACGGTTTTGCACCATCCAATTTACGGGTGCCAAAGTTGTCCATTTGGAAATTTACGGTGGCTAGTTTTGCCCCTTCACCCTTCCCTAATTTATTATCAGAAACATATAAACTTAAAAGGGGAATAAAAAAGTAATAGGAAATGAGTTGAAACAAAGAAAGAAATTACCATAATATTTGAAAGAGTTAAGATTGAAAACATTGTAACCGAAGAAAACATTAAAGTTGTAATAATGAAGAACATTAAAAACTCATAATTATTCCCAAACAGTGTTGCAAGCAAAGGGATTCGGTTTGAAGGAAGGGATTGAAAAGTGATTTGTTAATTCATGAACTTGACCACACTTCAATTTATATTCGTGTCAATGAATATGAATATATCAACCGACAATATAGAATTAAATTTATGTCATAGGAGAAGGCGTAAAAGTAAAAGTTGAAGTGAAAACTCAAATTAATTTAAAATACTTGAATGAGAGTTGATGACCACTCATCTAAAAACGTATGAATTGAAAATAGCAATAACAACTTAAACCTTTAAAATACCAAAACTTGTATGAGTAAAGGTACCCAGCATGCGAAACATCAAGACGGTTAAGTAATAATGACATATAAGTTGTACCAATGAATGCAAATTAACTACTGTTTACGTTTCAAATTCAAGCATACACAATGTTGACACATGGCACAAACCCAAACCCAATTACCTTAAGGCGGTGGATGGCCGGATGTCTCGCCAGCAGAGGAATGCGAGAGCTTCGTTTGGCGGAGGAGGACTCAGCAGCTACAAAAGACAGGAATGAAGGAGGAGTGAAAGAGATGAAGGAGGAGTCTTTTTTTTTTTGTGAGAGAGGAGTCCTTTTTGTTACAATGCCCATGTAACATGTTTGTGTCTAGAAGTTTTTTTTTTATTTTTCATTGGGAAATTCATATAATTATGACATTAAAATAAAAATACTTTGAAAGCACAATCATGAAAAAATCAAATAATTTGGTATAAAAAAGGAAGCAATCAAATAATTATGACATGAAAATAAAAAACAGGAAGAAATCAAATAATTATGAAACAAAATAAAAACACTTTGAAAAGGGGAATGATAATTAAATAAAAAAATGGAAAAATAATTAATGCACATTAACAACCATGAATTGGCTTATTAAAAAGACCAAGAAAAAATGGTAATTGGTGACTTATAATAAAGACCAGAGGGAGTAACACCAAAGATAATGTAAACAAATAAAACCAAAGAAAACGTTAAAGCAATCAGTAAAAAATCAAATAATTATTACATTAAAATTAAAAACACTTTGAAAGGACAATCAAGGATAAATCAAATAATTATTACGTTAAAAATAAAAAACACTTAAAAATTTGCTAGTTGGTGACTTATGATAAGGACTAGAGGGAGTACAACAAAAGATATTGAAACCCATGAAATGACTTATGAAAAGGACCAAGAAAATTTGATAATTGGTGACTTATAATAATGACTGGAGGGAGTAACACCAAAGATAATAAAAACAAATAAAACCAAAGAAAACATTAAAGCAATCAATTAAAAATCAAATAATTATGACATCAAAATTAAAAACACTTTGAAAGCACAATTAGGGATAAATCAAATACTTATTACATTAAAATTAAAAACACTTAAAACCGAAAAAAGCATTAAAGTTGTAATAATAAAGAACATTAAAAACCCTTATAATCATCATTTCAAAATTAAAACCGAGAAAAGCATTAAAGTTGTAATAATTAAGAACATTAAAAACCCTTATAATCATCATTTCAAAATAGTGGTGCAAGCAAAAGGGAATCGGATGAATTATTAATCAAATTGCTTTAAATAAATATAAGGAAAACTTAGGAACCCACATTAAAAAAGGAATCCTAGAGGAATATGTTTTACGGGTAATTAGTGTATAGTATGGATATGGTTATGGATATGGATATGGATTTTTGGGTATGAGATACAAAAATATTCTGAAGACTTATATTTTCTTTCTAGGCTAAAGTATTCATTTGGTCCCTTATGTTTGCATCAAGTTTCAATTTAGTCCTTTATGTTTGGAAAGTACACTTTTAGTCCTTTTTTGTTAACACCGTTAGTTTAACTTAACGGAAAATGTTAACTTAACAATTTTAAATGATTATTAAATACTGAAAAAATGTTTAGATTAAAATATTTGAGTGTAAATATTCTTATATTTTCAAAATTTATCATTTTTGATCCAATTTCATTATAAAATAATCATTTAAAATTGTTAAGTTAGCATTTTCCGTTAAGTTAAACTAACAGTGTTAACAAAAAAGGACTAAAAGTGTACTTTCCAAACATAAAGGACTAAATTGAAACTTGATGCAAACATAAGGGACCAAATGAATACTTTAGCTTTCTTTCTATGAAGGGTGTTCCAATGTTTAACTTCACTTTAGGTTTTTAAGTAAATTGTTGTTTAATTAGATGAGATATATGTTTGGGAAACTTGACAAATCTAAAGTGTAGAAAGTAAAAGAGTTCATAACCTCGTTAAAGAGATGATATTGGGTTATACTCATCAATGTTAAAGCTCAATACCACCAATGTTTTAGAGTTTAGACATATGTGCTTGAAAAATATGTGATGATAATATTTTTGCCAGGAAAAGGTGATTTTAAGGGTCAAGTTGGTATCGTAAATGACCTGAATGTAATCATAGCAAATTTGTGAGGAATTTTCTTGCTGACAACTATTTGTCCCAATCATCTTGTACTATCAGAAGGTGATGCTAAACAAATTATGAACAAAAACGTGTAAAATTGAAATATCAAGAAATCTTGCCATTGATATAGATTTTTGTATTCCTTTGAAACACAATTTGGTAATCAAAGATAAAGTCATTGCTTCTATATTTCTCATTTAAATGGTCACTTTCCATCTCCAGGAATGGTAGGACAAATCTTTACATCATAAGAATTTGTTTAATGTACAAAATTGTTGTTGACTAACCACTAATCTATGTAAGTCACAGTTGCAATCAAACAACAACATATCAGCAGCCATTCAAGCAGGAAGTTACATTCTCAAAGGCCTCTTCAGTGCAAGGAATTGTGAGGCCACCCATTGGATGATCATAACCAAATTCCTCTTCGGCTTGACTCAACAAATCTTGAAATGAAGGTTGGTACAAGTGTGATATTGGAATCTTGGAATCACAAACCTCTTCATCTTCTCTCCAACATAGACTGCAAGAAAGCCCTTTGGCACATCAGCTCCTTTTGAAGACATGGAGTTTCTTGAAAATGAGGAGGACCTTCTAATTCCAGGTAGACGGAAACCCATTGTTTCTTAAGAAGATATGAGCTTCTAAGGCTTTGAGGATAAAGGAAGACCTTGTGTTCTGATTGGCTTTAGGATGGAGTTTTCTGTGTTGCATATGAATGCTTGAACCTATTGCTATATATAGATGAAAGGGTGTGTCTAAAGCCATTATTTTTGTGATGAGATCAAATCCTATCGCCAGACAATGGCACAAAGTTCACAAGAGGTCACACGGTGCTGTCTCTAAGGTCTCTCTCAAGGACAAACAAGCACCCTACAAAGAATAGGATTGATGTGTTTTATCAGATTAATAAATCTATTTCTAGTCAGTGTGAACCACAATTTGATGATGTCCATTATTTTGTAAGAAACTCCACATGAGGTTGCTGTAAAGTTGGTCCCATTGTTAGGCTAAAATTCATATCAATCAATGGCAGATATGAAGGTAACTATGACAACTAATGGGGCCAAACTGCATGTACTCTACACTGGTGATGCTTCAAATTTAACAAGCATCATATTGTGGTTCATACCAAGTAAATATCATGCAATTAATACAGGTCTCTCTCTTCCTCTAGACAAAAGCATGTGAACTCTTGTGAGCTTTCAAGCTCTTTTTTATCTATAGGCCCCACTTCACCAATCATCCAAGTAGCCAACTATTTCCTTCTTATCATTTTATCTATATATATCAGTTTTGCTGGAACTCAGAAGCAACACAAATCTTTACCATCTCGAAACATCAAAACACAGAAGTTGCCTACTCACAAAAAAGAAACAAGAACAATGGGTTTTCGTTTACCTGGAATCAGAAGGCCTTCCTTTTCTGCAACCCAATCTTCTTTGAAGACAGTAGATGTCCCAAAGGGCTACCTTGCAGTTTATGTTGGAGAGAGACTGAAGCGCTTTGTCATTCCTATATCATACTTGAATCAAACTTCATTCCAGGAATCACTTAGTCAAGCTGAGGAGGAATTTGGTTTTGATCATCCAATGGGTGGTCTCACAATACCTTGCTGTGAATATGCTTTTGAGAATATAGTTTCTCATTTGAATAGGTGTTGAGAAGCTATTGTGTAGATCAGATTGACAGCACAGTGATCAAACTGACTAGTCAACACAATTTTGTAAAGTAGGAAAGTTCTTTGATGTATAGAATTTTTCAGATCATTCTTTGAAAGTGAAAAACTCATTTGAATATGGAATAGTCAATACAAGTTTCTATAATTTCTATACAACTCTTACCATCAAAGGTATAAAGCCGTTTAATTTGTTAGGATCCGATCCAAACAAGGATTTTTGGGGGTTTTAAGGCTTTTGCATGAAATCCTTAACAGATTCTTAATTTAAAAGGAGTCAGTGTGCCAAAGGAATATCTTGTCGTCTATGTTGAATGTTGGTGATTTAAGGAAATTTTTCAAAAAATATAAGAAAAAAATCATTAAAAAAAGGTTTCAAAATTGGATACTAGAAAAGATAAAAACAATGAAACGCACTTTCCCTAGAAACTAGACCATATAAAGCATAAGACTGTGAATAAGATTTCAAAGGTCCTTGCATATGATATAGAAAGAATATTAAAGTGTCTACATGATCATTCAAGTTATGAAGTGCTTGTACAAGTAAGAAATGCACCACAAATCATTTGATCCAAGAATGAATTTACTATCTTCTGGTTTCAGATGAGGTAATAACAATCTTTCTTAGATGAAATAAGATCTTATCATGTCAGCTTTACCTAAAAGTAGTAAACTCCTGTGCGTATATAAAAGGTGGCCCATAGATATCTCAAAGAAATCAATGTTTAAGCATTGTAAATTCTTTTAAATGTGATTAATTTCATCTCTTCCACAATTGAATAGAAGTTCTTAGAATCGAAGATAAATTTTTCTCATAGTTTTTACCATACTGTACAGGTATGATGAAAAAAAATATTTCATAGTCTCAATTCTTTACTTCAGTCATTAAGCCTCTTTAAGATTACGAGTAAATTCTTGTTTGATGAGAAACTTGACAAATCTATTATAGAGGAATTAGAAGAGGTCATATAAACTTGTGAAAGTGATTGTATTGAGTTATTTATCAATTTTTAAAGGCTTAATTAAATTGATTCCATAGAACTCAGATGTTTTCTTGGAAAATCAGAGATCATTGAAGTCACTATTTGCATATTTCTCATTACAATTCTAAATTTTCCTTCCCAATAATGGTACGTGAAAATCTTTACAACCGAAGAATTTGCTTTCTATACAAAATTGTTATGGATAACCACTAATCTATGTTACTAATAGTTGAATAAAAAAAATAACTCGTCAGCAGCCATCCAAGCAGGAAGTTACATTCTCAAAGGCCTCTTCAGTGCAAGGAATTGTGAGGCCCCCCATTGGATGATCATAACCAAATTCTTCCTCAGCTTGACTCAGCAAATCTTGAAATGAAGGTCGGTTCAAATGTGATATGGGAATCACAAACCTCTTCATCCTCTCTCCAACATAGACTGCAAGAAATCCCTTTGGCACTTCAACTCCTTTTGAAGAGGCAGAGTTTCTTGAAAATGAAGAGGACCTTCTAATTCCTGGTAAACGAAAGCCCATTGTTTTTTAAGAAGATAAAGGTTCCTAAAGCCTTGTGGATATTGAATGACCTTGTGTTCTGATTGCTTCAAGATGAAGTTTTCTGTTTTGCATATGAATGCTTGAACATATTAGTATATATAGATGAAAGGGTGTGTCTTAAACCATTATTTTTGTGATGAGATCAAATCCTATCGCCAGACAATGCCTTGAAGATCACAAGAGGTCACATGGTGTTGTCTTTGTGGTCTCTCTCAAGGAGCAACAAGCACCCTACAAAGAATGCGATTGATGTGTTTGATCAGATCAGTAACTCTATTTCTAGTCACTATGAACCACAATTCGATGTCCATTAACTTATAAGCAACTCCACGTGAGATTGCTACAAGTTTGGTCCCATTGTAAGGCTAAAATTCATATCATTAACCAATTATATGAATGAACTATAGCAACTGATGGAGACAAACTTCATGGCCCAGCTAGAAATCATGCAATTAATATAGGTATCTCTTCCCCTAGACAAAAGCATGTGAGCTCTTGTGAGCTTTCAAGCTCTTGTTTTTCTGTAGGCCCCATTTCATCAACCATTCAAGTAGCTAGCCAACTAATTCCTTCTTATCATTATATCTATATATACTTAACTTTTCTAGCACTCAGAAGCAACACAAATCTTTACCATCTTGAAACATCAAAACATAGAAGTTGCCTACTCACAAAAAAGAAAAGAGAACAATGGGTTTTCGTTTACTTGGAATTAGAAGGCCTTCCTTTTCTGCAACAGAATCTTCCATGAAGACATTGGATGTCCCAAAGGGCTACCTTGCAGTTTATGTTGGAGAGAGACTGAAGCGCTTTGTTATTCCTATATCATACTTGTGTCAACCTTTATTCCAGGAATTACTTAGTCAAGCTGAGGAAGAGTTTGGTTATGATCATCCAATGGGTGGCCTAACAATTCCTTGCACAGAAAACTCTTTTGAGAATATGATATCTGACTTTGATCAGTGTTGACATTCTGTTGTTTAACACTAATAACTTAGTGAGTGTAGAGAGTTTTGTAAAGTATGCAAATTCTTGTACTGTAGAGATTTTTTCCAACGACATCAATACAATTCTGTTACATGACAATAATCAGTGTCTTTAGAATATGAAAAATTTTGTTATGAAAAGAAATTTTTGAACTACAAAATGCAAGAAAAAGATCATAATAGATAATGATAAGAAAGCCACAGAAAGAAGATAAAAGATCATAATATATTCTATTAAGCAAAAGTATGGCAATACGTATAAATTCCTATGTTCTCTTTGCACATATTTCGGGAGAAAGAACCAAGAAAGAGTCATCAAAATCTGACGGAGGGAATATCACTTGCAAAAAACATGGAAATTACTCCACTTTGCCCCTAATAGAATAAGACAATTGTTGGTATATTTTTCATCTAATTTGTTCTTTTGGTTCCTGTTCAGAGCAACATAAAACATATATGTGTATATATCATCATAAGTTGAGTTCTCTTAATATGATGCTTCTTTTTATTCCATCATTACAGGAATTTTCTAGAGCTAAGTCAAGAGTTTCACTGATTTCCATGATAATTCAAGTAACATCACCACAAGTACTTGTTAAAAAGTTAAAGAAGCCATTACAAAACCAGTAACAACGTATTTTGTAAGGTTTGTACCACCAACTTCAAATTTGGTAATAATATTAATACATATTAACATTCTGGAGGAATAACAAGGGAAATTCAGAGATTTCAAGGAGTTTTTGTCAGCTAGCAGTAGATTGTCATTAATATATTTTAAAATTTAAAATTATAATTCTGTATCTATTATCCAAAGGTGCTTCAATCTTCAACTGTATCCTTTACTTGACAGATGAGGAGCATAAAGGGTTAATAGAAGTGTGTCAGTAGAAGGTAAATTTCAATAGTTTAACAGATGTTTCCAGACTTATTCATGAAAATATTCTTGCCAGGAAAATGTGACTAGGTGAGTTTAAGGGTCAAGTTGGTCCAATGGTAAGTGATATGATGAATTATAGCAAAATATCTGTCACGAATTTTTTGCTGTCAACTATTGGTGCCAATCATCTAATACTATTACAAGGTGATGCCAAAAATATTAAGAACATAAAGTTATAAAGTTAAAATAGCAAGAAATCTTGCAATTGATATCAATTTTTGTCTCCCATTCAAGCACAACTGGGTTTATTTCAAGCGTAGGAATTTAAATAGATCAAAACCTTGTGAAAAAGAGTACATTGAGTTATAGTTCATCAACTTTTCATTGCCTATATTATAGCCTGTGTCTACAGCTCAGTGCTGTTTTTGGATGATCAAAAATAAAGTAATTGTTTCTATATTTCTCATTGAAATAGTCACTTTCCATCTCCAGGAATGGTAGCAAAAATATTTACATCATAAGAAGTTTTTTACACTACAAAATTGTTTTGACTAACAACTAATCTACGTTAGTCATAGTTGAAATCAAACAACTTCTCAGCAGCCATTCAAGCTGGAAGTTACATTCTCAAAGGCCTCTTCAGTGCAAGGAATTGTGAGGCCACCCATTGGATGATCATAACCAAATTCTTCCTCTGCTTGACTAAGTAAATCTTGGAATGAAGGTTGGTACAAATGTGATATGGGAATCACAAACCTCTTCATCCTCTCTCCAACATAGACTGCAAGAAATCCCTTTGGCACTTCAACTCCTTTTGAAGAGGCAGAGTTTCTTGAAAACGAGGAGGACCTTCGAATTCCAGGTAGACGGAAACCCATTGTTTCTTAAGAAGATATGAGCTTCTAAGGCTTTGAGGATAAAGGAAGACCTTGTTCTGATTGGCTTTAGGATGGAGTTTTCTGTGTTGCATATGAATGCTTGAACCTATTGCTATATATAGATGAAAGGGTGTGTCTAAAGCCATTATTTTTGTGACGAGATCAAATCCTATCGCCAGACAATGGCACAAATTTCACAAGAGGTCACATGGTGCTGCCTCTAAGGTCTCTCTCAAGGACAAACAAGCACCCTACAAAGAATAGGATTGATGTGTTTTATCAGATTAATAAATCTATTTCTAGTCAGTGTGAACCACAATTTGATGTCCATTAACTTGTATGAAACTCCACATGAGGTTGCTGTAAAGTTGGTCCCATTGTTAGGCTAAAATTCATATCAATCAATGGCAGATATGAAGGTAACTATGACAACTAATGGGGCCAAACTGCATGTACTCTACACTGGTGATGCTTCAAATTTAACTAGCATCAGATTGTGGTTCATACCAAGTAAATATCATGCAATTAATACAGGTCTCTCTCTTCCTCTAGACAAAAGCATGTGAACACTTGTGATCTTTCAAGCTCTTGTTTATCTATAGGCCCCACTTCACCAATCATCCAAGTAGCTAACTATTTCCTTCTTTTCATTTTATCTATATATATTCAGTTTTCTGAAACTCAGATGCAACACAACTCTTTTCCATCCTGAAACATCAAAACATAGAAGTCTCCCTCACAACAAAAGGAAAATAAAAACAATGGGTTTCCGTTTACCTGGAATTATAAGACGTTCTCTTTCTGCAATTGAATCTTCCATGAAGACAGTGGATGTCCCCAAAGGGCTACCTTGCAGTTTATGTTGGAGAGAGACTGAAGCGCTTTGTTATTCCTATATCATACTTGTATCAACCTTCATTCCAGGAATTACTTAGTCAAGCTGAGGAAGAGTTTGGTTATGATCATCCAATGGGTGGCCTAACAATTCCTTGCACAGAAGAGTCCTTTGAGAATATGGTTTCTGACTTTAGTCAATGTTGACAATCTGTTGTTTAGATAAGACTAACAACTTAGTGTTTAGTTAAAAGAGTTTTGTAAAGTAGGAATTTGTGCTGTAGAGATTTTTTGCCTTGACCTCAATGGAAACTGAAATTACTCATCTGAATGTGAATTTTATATCTTTAAACCCTTAGCTATAGATAAAAGCATACCGCATTATTTATATAATATTCTGCTAATGAAGTGCTTTTTCAATCCAATAAATGGTCTTCATCACTATCGGTTCAGAAACTACTTATGAAGTTCTAAAACATGGAAACAAATGAACCAGATCATGAAATCTATAAACCATTAACTATAGTTTATTACTGAACTTATGCTTTATTTACTACTCTCAGCTGGTTCAAGAGGAGACCACATATTTCTATCATGAATAAAATTTGATCTTATCATCACTTCTAATCTTGGCAGTTTTGAATGCTAATGCATTAATTCAAGCCTTTCCATAAAGATCTCACAAAAACCAAGATTAAGACATGGTTAATTCTTTTAAATGTGGTTTATGTCATCTCTTCCTTGATTGAATAAAAGTACTAAGTAAAGAAGAGAAATTGGAATTATGGCTATTGTGATAAATTTTGGGTATGAGATACAAAAATATTCTGAAGTCTGATTATAGTTCTTTCTATGAAGGGTGTTCTAATATTTACCTGCACTTTAAGTTTCTAAGTAAATTGTTGTTTAATTAGATGACACATATGTTTGAGAAACTTGACAAATCTAAAGTGTAGAAACAAAGAGTTCATAACCTCGTAAACGAGATGATATTGAGTTATACACATCAATCTTAAACCGTTCAATACCAGAAATGTTTAGATTTTAGAGATATGTGCTTGAAAAATATGTGATGATAAAAGTCACTGATCATATATCTCTCATTGAAATGGTCAGTTTTCCTCGCCAAGAAGGTTAGGAAAAAATCTTTACACCACAAGAATTTGCTTAAACTACAAAATTGTTTCGACTAATCACTAATCTATGTCAGTCAAAAATGAAATATAAACAACAACTCATCAACATCCATTCAAGCAGGAAGTTATGTTATCAAAGGCATCTTCAGTGCAAGGAATTGTGAGGCCTCCCATTGGATGGTCATAGCCAAACTCTTCCTCAGCTTGACTCAGCAAATCTTGAAATGCAGGATGGTTCAAGTATGATATGGGAATAACAAATCTCTTCATTTTTTCTCAATACTTTGGGTGGTGATGGAAAGCTTTGTGTTAATATTTGCTTTTGATTGGAGAAATCTGTATTGCTTCTCAATGCTTGAACACAAAAGTATATATAGATGAAAGGGTATGAGGAAAATCATTAATGTACTTGATAAGAACAAATCCTATTGGCAGAGAAGGGATCAAAGTTCACAAGAGATCACATGATGTTGTCTCTGAGGTCTTTCTCAAGGACCAATAAGTACACCTTCAAAAAATACAAGTCATGAGTTGGATCAAATTAATTACACGATATCATTTCAGCATGGACCACAATTTGATGTTCATAAACTTGTAAGCATCTCCTTGTGAGTATGCTCAAAGTTTGGACCCATTTGTTATCTAACATTCATATCATTCAATATAGAAATATAGAACATGATATGTCTTTGTCAAACCTATTCCTGGAACCTTTTTCGTTTTACCTTTTTGAACCTGAGTTATTTGCAACCATTTCTACTAATTAAGTGGCCAATATAGGAAATATTATTTTCTTAGAATCCCCAAGCAATGGTTTAATTGAGGAAGATCTGTAGTAAGTATTTTTAAAATCAATGAGCAAATATCAGAACCAAACCATCATCCAACCGAATCGATGGTTTATTTCCTATGCTGCAGACATGCTTTAAGATATTTTTGCTGGAAATCACAGATTTTCCAATATGGTTCTTCTTTAATTTCATTTAGTTGCTCATTTTTTATCTATTATATTTATTCCTAAATTTTTGACTTAATTGGAAGTGTGTTTGATTTCCACTACTTTTACTCTATTGGTATTTGGTAGTGTATTTCATGGGATTACATTCTACTAATTTTCCTTTATTTATGTCTTGATCTATGGAGTCCAGTGGCCAGGGGGTTGGTTCACACAGATCCTGGATGAAATGCAACTAAAATATAATGGAATAATCAAAATTAAAGTCCTTGTATATTTGATTAGACTTAATTTCACTTTTTCATTGACAGGTAGACTCTAATAATGGAAGCTCTTTCTTTTACATAACAAATAAACCAGTTGAGAGGAAAAATTGTAAGTAACTGTTGGGTATGAAATATACAAATCTTTCTACTTTTTTCCAAATATAATAATGCCTAGACCCAGCAAACATGACCACAACTTCATGAAACAGTTAAATTTCAGTTTTGATTAATGAATGTTTAGCCGCTCAGTCCCTTGGATCTTCTGATTAAATGATGATATTTGCAGGAAAAGAAAAGGCAAAGAAAGAAGCATATATATGGTAAATCCTTATAAATTTCTCATTAAACTGCACATTTCCTCTGCCAAGGATGATGGCAAGAAAAAAAATTACGTAAAAGAATTTGCCTACTTTACAAAAATGTGTAGTCTAAACACTACTTTGTGTCAGTCTCATCCAGACAACAACTAATCAGCATTAGTTGAAGCAAGAAATGATACTCTCAAAGGCATGTTCTTCACAGGGAATTGTGAGACCACCCATTGGAGGATCATAACCAAACTCTTCCTCAGCTTGACTCAGCAAATCTTGAAATGCTGGTTGGTTCAAGTATGATATGGGAATCACAAACCTCTTCATTTTCTCTCCAACATAGACAATAAGATGGCCCTTTGGCTCGTGAATTCCTTTTAAAGATGAACTCCTTCTCATACTAGGCAAACGAAAACCCATTTTTTCCTGCACTATGAAGAGAATATGCTCAGATTGTTTTATGGGTAAGAAAGTAGCCCTTGACTCTGTATTTGAACAAATTGTGTTGCATATAAATGAATGAAACTATGAGTATATATAAAGATGAAGAGATAAGAGAGAAATAGCTTTTTGATGAGATTAGAACCTACCTACTGGTAGACAAGGGTCCATAGCTCACAAGGGATCACATGCACTTGTCTCAGGTATGTCAACAAGCATCAATTAGTATGTTATCTGAAATATTTAAGCCTGTGTTTTGGAGTGATATGTCAAGCAATATTAATGAATAAACATGTCATGCAAGTTAGTATGGACTACAATGTAATGATGTAGGAGAAATCAAATAATACCATGAGACAAAGTACATCTGTGAAACCATAGTTCTTTGCTGGCATAAGCTTTTCATGTTTAGGTCTGTATAAAAGTATTTAGAGTTGTAGACAGCTTATGGATGGTTGCAACCAGTTCTGCTTAGCAGATGCATGCACTTCTGTTAACTTTTTTTGTATCATAATTCATACATGTTCAATGTTACCAGGAAACCTGTCCAAGTAAAATGTTTTATTCATATCGAGTTTCTGAGTCATTAAGGTTATTGTTAGTATTCAAGAGTCTATGTTCTGATTCATATAAGAGAGAATCTGCTGTAAGAATCTATCAAGATTCAAAGCAGTAAGTACCACGGCATAAATACACTTGTTTGCATAGAGGAATAACTTATTTGAAATTTTACAATATGAGATTGAGTTAATATGGATTTTATATTATCAAAAACTAAACAACAGAAAGAAAACAAATAAGACATGTGCTATCATTAATGTTTGAAGGAAGAATAAACTCAATTTTTGCTGAATGCTGATCCTTTTGTCATATGTCTTCCCTGTGGATCATTCTTGTTGATAAAGGGAAAAGAGGAGGGAAGCGGGAAAATCTAAATTGGTCAAATAAAGCTTAAGTGGATGGTTAATTATCAATGTTATAAATGTTCACAAGCTTAGGTATGTGCATTCTCACTTATATTCATTGGGGTTAGAATACTTTCTAAAAGATCCATCAACTGAAAAGAATAAGAATTTGGGAAAATTAATTAGAGATCCCCACAAGGGAGTTAATACTGGAAAAGTCCCAAAAGTTGAAAATATTAATGTAGGGTCCCAAGGGACCTCACATTAGTATATTTGAAATGTGAAAAGACAGTTTTGCCCCTAACCTTAAAAAAAATTTACCCTCCTCCCTCACCCACCCCCTCCCCCCTCCTCCTCTCTCACCCACCCCCCTCCCCCCTCCAGGCCGCCCCCCCACCCCCACTCCAGCCCCCCCCCACCCCCTTCCCTTCATTGCCCCCCACCTCCATCGGCCCCCAACCCCCACCCCACCCCCTCCCCACATCGGCCCCCGCCCCCCACCCCACCCCCCTCCCCACATCGGCCCCCGCCCCCCACCCCACCCCCCTCCCCACATCGGCCCCCGCCCCCTACCCCACCCCCCTCCCCACATCGGCCCCCACCCCCACCCCACCCCCCCTCCCCACATCGGCCCCCGCCCCCCACCCCACCCCCTTCCCTCCATCGGCCCCCACCCCCACCCCCTTCCCTCCCCACATCGATCGAGGGAGTGGGTGGGGGTCGGGGCCGATGGAGGGAAGGGGGTGGGGGTGGGGGGCCGATGGAGGGAAGGGGGTGGGGTGGGGTGGGGGCCAATGTGGGGAGGGGGGTGGGGTGGGGGTGGGGGCCGATGTGGGGAGGGGGGTGGGGTGGGGGGGGCCGATGTGGGGGTGGGGGGTGGGGGCCGATGTGGGGAGGGGGGTGGGGTGGGGTGTGCGGGCCGATGTGGGGAGGGGGGTGGGGTGGGGGGCGGGGGCCGATGTGGGGAGGGGGGTGGGGTGGCGGGTGGGGGCTGATGGAGGTGGGGGGCAATGGAGGGAAGGGGGTGGGGGGGGCTGGAGTGGGGGTGGGGGGGCGGCCTGGAGGGGGGAGGGGGGTGGGTGAGGGAGGAGGAGGGGGGAGGGGGTGGGTGAGGGAGGAGGGTAAATTTTTTTTAAGGCTAGGGGCAAAACTGTCTTTTCACATTTCAAATATATTAATGTGAGGTCCCTTGGGACCCTACATTAATATTTTCAACTTTTGGGACTTTTCCAGTATTAACTCCCTTGTGGGGGACCTCTAGTTAATTACCCCTAAGAATTTTATAAGATCAAAGTTCTTATTATTTTAAAAATTTGCTTTTTGAATATTTCATATCCATATGCCTAGCCCAAAAAGTAGTTTATAGTTCAGACTTCAGATTTTTATATCCATTGTCTAATTATCAAAGCCGAAAATTCATATGGATTATTTTTCTTTATGACCGAAAGGTGGAATAATTTGGCCCATCAAAATGAGATATGCTATATCTATTATGCATTTATGATTTATGCTTGTAATATACTTGACACTAACAAATAAAAGCAGAATCAGCAAAAAAACAAAAAATGATAGAAGTATAGTACCAACAAATAGAATGGGGTCTCAGTCCAATTCGGCCCACTATTTTTAATAGGGTAAAGGGTCAAATCTAGCACTAAATTATTGCCAAAAGTAAACCCACATAAAAGTGAATCTCGTAGCTCAAATCTAGCACTGATCAAGTACAAATTGGGTCAGATGTAGTAAAACCGTCAATTTTGACGGGTTTGACCGTTAAGTTTGACCCGAGTATGCCACGTCGGGTGCCACGTCACCCAAGTTAGGTCACGTCACCTGCCACATCACCCAGTTATGTCACATCACCTACCACGTCATCACCACATATGTGAAGAGTTTTAAGGTTCAAATTTAGAACTCAAGTATTAGTAAAGTTCACCCAACATAAAATAACAATTTTGAGTTTCAAATATATCACCTATCAATTACAAAATGGTTCGAATGTAGCAACTACGTCAATTTTTATGAGTTTGACTTTTAATTTTGACCTGATTAGGTCATGCCACTTGTCACATCGCCCTATTAGGCGTCATGTTACTTGGCACATCATCATCATCTTCACTACATCATCACATATCTAAAAATTAATTTCTAAAACCCACATCACCCTATTACAAATGTTGCAACTTTGTGAACTTTTCAGAGTTTAACCATTAATTTTGAACTGATGTAGCAAGTGACATAACACTTTTATATTTCGGCTAAAATATCATATTCCGGCGGTTATAGAACATACGCGGCAACGTTACCTGGACGTTAATATAAAATATTAACATTCCGACATATAAATAGACGCCACAACGTAACAAATTATTTAGAAAAGTGTCATGTCACTTGCTACATCAGTTCAAAATTAATGGTCAAACCTTGAAAAGTTCAAAGAATTGCTACATTTGTCATACATAGGGTGATGTGGGTTTCAGAGATTTATTTTCATTTATGTGATAATGATGTAGTGAAGATGGTGATGATGTGGCAAGTAACATGGCCTAGCAGGGCAATGTGACAAGTGGCATGACCTAATCAGGTCAAAATTAAAAGTCAAACTCATAAAAATTGACGTAATTGCTACATTTGAACCATTTTGTAATTGATGAGTGCTATATTTGAAACTCAAAATTGTTATTTTATGTTGGGTGAACTATACTAATACTTGAGTGCTAAATTTGAACCTTAAATTTTGTCATATATGTGGTGATGACGTGGCAGATGACGTGACATAACTAGGTGATGTGGCAGGTGACATGACCTAACTTGGGTGACGTAGCATACTCGGGTCAAACTTAACGGTCAAACCTGTCAAAATTGACGGTTTTGCTACATCTGACCCAATTTGTACTTGATCAATGCTATATTTGAGCTACGAGATTCACTTTTATGTGGGTTGTACTTTTGACAATAGTTTAGTGCTAGATTTGACCCTTTACCCTTTTTAATATGAGGTCTAACACTTGTTTTCCAGATATGATGTCTAATTTTGATAAAAAAAAAAAAGGATATGATGTCTTAATCGCTCTTAATCTGTTTATGATTTATCTAACTTGAATAAATTGACTTTCATAAAAAAATTACTCCTCTTGTCCTAAGTATATAAGACCATAAGACCTCGTTGACTTTTTTGGAAAATCCTAAAAAAAAAAAAGTTAATTATAAATTGATTTGCCTAATTTTTTCTTTTAGACTAGTTTATTTTACCTATAAACTAATAGATAATCTAAAAAAAATCAAATATGTCATGATTTAATAACCTGTTTCGCAACCTTAATCTCTCCAAAAAAAGTCAACTAGGTCTTATATTTAGAACGGAGGTAGTAAAATAGAATTGTCTTAATGACTTGAATGCCCTTCATAACAGCTTTTCTATCCCCTGCATGGGATGACCACCTCAGCACAAATTTCTCAAAATCACCCCTTCCAATAAACGACGTCGTAAAGACAATGAACCATTCATCACAATTTTGGAAGATACCAAAACCCTAGGATTTGCCATCCACTATCCAGATTCATCTTGGATTTCTGAGAGCACATTGTAGTAAATTGTAATTGTAATTGACATGACCAACAGCTCATGTTCGAAAAAGCAGGGTCAGGATCAGCCTGAAGCTAGTGGTCCCACCCCCAAATCACTTCGAACCAAAATGCCCAAATCCGAAGACCACCAAAAAAAGGTAACTTTCCTCCTCCCAAATCTAATTCCCACATTTCTGTTTTTGTAAACCCTACCTTTTAAAAAAAATACTATTAGTTTTTGCCCTTGTAGCTCGATTCTTTCTGCCATTTAAATTCGAATCTTTGCATGCTGATTACGTTATTAACTCCTATTTAATGTAGATAATGCCTAATGTGACTATTGAATGTGTACAAGCTAATAGTATATCTCTGTTCCTAGATATAAGATCACTTTCCTAATTTGATTAGATTAAGTATGTAAGTTAACATAATTATTAACACATGATATTACCAATTTATCCTAACTAGATTACTCAACTTTTATTTGGAAAAAAGTTGAGAAAAATTAAAAAGTTGCTTATATTTATGAACAAATTGAAATCTGGAAATGATCTTATATTTAGGAACAGAGGGAGTAGCAATGTCATCTAGAATTTTCTGAAAGTTGAATCTTTTCGTTGTTATGTTTAGAACGTTGGCAAGAAGGTGAAAGATGTGGAAATAAGCGTTCCAATAGTGTATGGTAACATCTCAATTTGGCTTGGCAAGAAGGCAAGCGAGTGAGTATGCTATGCTTTGTATTACTGTACAATGTCATCATGTTCAGTTTTCATTTAAACAAAGAAATGATTGCATGATTATGTTATTTAAGGTATCAGTCACATAAGTGGACTTTGTATGTTCGTGGAGCAACCAATGAGGACCTGGGAGTGGTCGTAAAGCGTGTTGTTTTTCAGCTGCATTCTAGTTTCAACAATCCAACAAGGGTGTTGGAGTCACCTCCTTTTGAGTTGTCAGAGTCAGGGTGGGGTGAATTTGAAGTAGCCATCACGCTTCATTTTCACAGTGATGTTTGTGACAAGCCTTTGAACTTGTGAGTTGTTGGATGTTGTTTGCTTTTCATTTGTAGCTGGCTCTGCTTTTGTAAAGCTGCCTAATGATGTTTTATGATTTCCTACTGCACGGAATTAAGTTCTGATAGATTGCCTGAAGAAGGCTTTAAGATTTTAAAGTTTTCAAAGTTACTTTTTAAATGGTCTGTCAATTCTGCTTACCATTAACAATGATTCAAGGCTGTTGGAGTATTGCAGTGCTTTCTAAGTTTGATGAAAAGAGATAGATACAACCATTTGGCTCAACTGCTTCATTTTTCAACTAATGAAATGCTAGCTCATTCTTCTAAGTTTTGTCATGTTATATACAGTTAACATCTGAACGGTTTGGGTGCTCGATTATTTGGCCAATAAGATTGTAGACTACCATACAGCTGATATTTATTCTACACTTAAT
This sequence comes from Mimosa pudica, assembly GCA_029929735.1. NCBI lineage: Eukaryota > Viridiplantae > Streptophyta > Magnoliopsida > Fabales > Fabaceae > Mimosa > Mimosa pudica. The sequence continues at coordinate 13,438,628 of JAKELP010000002.1, forward strand.
ATTGATCCATCAAGGGATGGTGTGTGATTACCTTAAGTAAATTATAGTGAGCATATCATTCATTGGAAATGGTTGCTAAACATGCAGACCAGTTTATTTGAACACCAAAACAATTTCTGAATCCTGTATTTTATGAAGTTGAATATATATACAGATTTCATCACTTGAAGTTATATCCAGAGGATGAGAACAGTTCCATGTCAACGAAAAAGCCTGTTGTTGTGGAATTATATGATGAGATAGTTTTCCCTGATCCTTCTGAGGCTTTTCTAGCTCGTGTGCAAAACCATCCAGTAGTAAACTTCCCAAGATTGCCTGCCGGAATAACCTTACCTCATCCAAGTATATTTCTTAGCACAATAGCACTTTAATATGCAATTTTCTTTGTTCCACGTTTGAAGTGAATGAATATGTCTATTATATGTGCAGTACCAATTGAAGATACAAGTAAAAGGCGGAAAGGTGATACTAAAGATCATTCACTAAACCAATGGTTCACAAATTTCTCTGAAGCAGATGAGCTCTTACAGCTTGCAGCAGCACGTCAGCAGGTTCATATATCTACTTTATTTTATTTCAACTTAATATAATTTGTGTGGAAATAAAAAATGATGTGGATAAAACTTTGTTCTGATTACTGTTCTTGAATATGTTTGCAACTTTAAAATGACAAACATTGTGTCCCTGTTTCATATGACCATATTTGTCTGCAATTTCCCTGGCTAGTCTCTGAGTGGAAATTTTGGCCAGCATGAATTTTCATGTTGTTTACAAAGTCTGGAATCAACTTTTCCTTACACTTTGTCTATACTTAAGAACACATCATTGAGGGCTGCTGTTCTATGATGGATAATTGTTCTTTGCAAGTGTTGGTGAAGTTTTTTCCCCTGAGTTGTCACCCCTTCAACTAGTCCACAGTGAAACAAAAATGAATCATGCCCTCAAAATATTGGAGCACTATACAAATAAATTCATTTTGATCTAGATTTTTAGCTGTGATGGTATGTACTTGTATTGATCTCCTTTCATTCCTAAAGCAATAATTTAGATCAATTTAATGAGGTGAAGCGAACTGTGATGGCATGTGTTTTTGTTGGACCCCCTGTCATTCCTAAACGAATAATTTGAATCCACTATATGAGAACAGGAAGATGGTATAATGTTGTGTCTATTACATTACAGTGCATTTTATGCTATGACACTCATCTGTTTCAGAAAACCATTCTACTGTTAGTAGCCTTGTTCTATTTTGTAAATATATTGGTATGAAGCAATTGACATATGGTACTCTGGCGCTCTATCACCATTCCCTTCATTTAAAGTATCATTGAAAAATACATGGCATGCTCCAGTTAGGGACAAATTCCTTAAGAAACGAAGTGCTATGCTACCTTAACTTTCACCGTTACATATTTAGTATCATAAATTGCTAACATATTTCCTTAGTCCTTGTCATCATTACGTGATTCAATTGCTGGGATGCCACAATCTGATAGTAATAACCATGCTGTAGATTTTCGACATTCTAATAATTTTCCATAGGGTGCACAAGAATCAATCTACAATAAGAATGCAATATTAATAACAAATTTATCCCCTCAAGAGTTCATTATGAATTTCTAAGGTTTTTTATAGTTTTATTTGTCATGCTTTGCTTTTTCATTTTGAATATACTCTTTGCTAACTCATCAGTGGGATAAAGTCTGTAATACTGGTAGCTGAATCTTATATTTCTTTAAGCCTATATTTGGCATGTGATTATGTTATTCTAGAAGAATTACGGCTATTTGTAACGAGGTTTTGGAGCTAACTCATGGCTATTTGTAATTAAAATGTCAGGTTCAAGCTCATATTGCTAAAATCAGAAGACATATAAGTGTGATAGATGGGCAGCATCCGCAGCAGTTTAAGGCCTCCTCTGACCAGTAGACTTACACAATTAGAACTTTGAAGTTTTTCTATCAATTTGTTAGCAGATAAGCGCAATTATAGGAGAATGGGATGATTATGTGCCGGCCCAGCAAGTTCTCTTCAAATTTATTTTTTCCCCTTGTCTGTAAGATTTTGTAATTATGCAGATAGTTTGGCTCCACCTATTACAAAAGCGAACCAAATGCGCATAATTAAATTGTAGAAGTATAGAAATTTTAGCTCGCTTCTATTACCGTAGCTATATCATTTCTTGTTAATTTGTTACTTTATTGTGTGAGGCAAAGAAGTCCCACCATTTTTTAATGTCTTAGGCTATCTTTACTTGTCTATCTGTCTATCTCTCTCCCTATTTTTTCATTGGTCTAATCAAAGTATATTTTGTTTGATGATAGAATCATGGGTCAAAGTTCATTCTGACCACCAAACAATTTCCAATGTATCAATTTGGCCTATAAACAATTTTCGGTCTCAATCTGGCCTATAAACAATATAAAAGGCTCATTTTGGCCACTACTCTATTAGAAAATACTAAAATACCCTTGAGACTTATTTAATATAATTTCTGAAGATGTGGGTCCCACTTTTAAAAATAAAAAATTATTCCCCCTACCCCACCCCTCTCTCTCCTCCCTTCTTCACCACCTCACCACCACACTCCTCTCTCTCTCTCCAACCTCATCCACCGTCCATGTCCCATAGCCACCACCACCTTCTCCACTCTCCACATGAAAACTCACTCCACTTCTCTCCCAAGTCCCACCAAATCTCCCATCCTCACCGGGACCAAGTAAGAGAGGAAGTAAGCGTGAACCAGAAACGAGAGTGGGCGAGTGGCCATCGAAGTCAGAGGAGAGCTCTGTTCTTACATGCAAGTTCGGATTCTAACCCAAGTGAGTCTCCTATCCCGAATTTCACCCTTCATTTTTTTTTCGATTTGAGTGACTTTGGGCGAGTGGCGGAAGAAAAGAAGTTACTGCTATGAACACAAATCTGGCATTTCTTGCAAGGACTGTGGCACCAACAATATTGCATCGCCCCTCCTCTTCATTATGAATATACTCTTCATCATCATCATCATCATCATCGCAGTCTCCTCCCAGCAATAAGCTCTTCGTCGGAGGTTTTTCTCATTATCCATTTCTCTCTTTGTCTCCCAAACGGAAACTTGCAGGGGATTATTTGCAGAGTTATTCAATGAATATTTCAGAAATCAAAGCTGATTAATCTTCAGATTCCTCAAGGTAGGAGAAGGCATGTGAAAGTTGGTGGAAAAATGGTAAGTGAGGTTGGGAGAGAGAGAGAGGAGTGTGATGGTTAGGTGGGTGAAGGAGGGAGAGAGGGGGTGGGGTAGGGTGATAATTTTTTATTTTTAAAAGTGGGACCCACATCTTCAGAAATTATTTTAAATAGGTCTCAAGGGTATTTCAGTATTTTCCAATAGAGTAGTGGCCAAAATGAGCCTTTTATATTGTTTATAGGCCAGATTGAGACCGAAAATTGTTTATAGGCCAAATTGATACATTGGAAATTGTTTGGTGGCCAGAATCACCTTTAACCCTAGAATCATCTGAATTTAATGCTGTCTGGCCTTGTTGAAAAGGTAAGTGGGTAATCTGTCTTGGTTGGTTTGTTTCTGGACCTGCCATGCATAGTGTGTATGTAATTAGGTGAGGGAGATAAGAGAGGAACGGTGGAAAAAAAATCGTTTTTCTATAGAAAAATGGATTATAAATCGAGTGAGGAATTTAGATAGAGGCCACGGGCGAGTGATGATGGCAAGGAAGAATGACTATCGTAGGTGCAATAATTTCTCGAGGAGTTTGTTTAGTTTTTTTAAGACCAGTGATGGGAGTTTGTTGAAAATATATGTATGACCTAATAAGGTGAGTTTTTGTTTTATTATTTATACATGTCTTTTTTTATATTATGCTCTCATTTTGATTTTAGTTCATAATTTCAAACTATATGTTATGGTTCTTAAGTTTTTTTCATTGTTGGTTCCTATATCCAAATCTGGATCATTTTGGCTAATGAGGGATTGAAATTTATGGTTTGGAGATAGAAGGGTTAAAATTAAAATGAAAGTAAACTGCAAATGCATTAACTATTATCATTTCTCTGTAAAACTAATTTACCTAACTAATTAGTTATCGCTAACTAATTTATTTAACTTTCTTTATTTTTCTTTATGTTAAAGGGGGAAGAGTGCTCCATATACTTCTCTAACACTCCAGGTTCTCTGCATTTGAAATTTTTTGCGGGATCATATCACACTAATTATTACATCATATTATAATTTTAATCTTAATGTAATACTCCCTCCGTTCCTAAATATAAGATCACTTTAGGGAGGAGAGCTTGTTACTAAATATAAGATCACTTTCTAATTTGACTCAAGTTTTCCTCAAATTACCCTTATACTCCCTTCACCAAAAAAATAGTGGTTTGAAGGTGAGAGGATATTTTTAAAACTTAGGTGAGGATATTTTGGAAATTTCATATAATCCTAACTCATTGGAATGTCTTCCTTAATCTCTCAAAATTTACTAAAGTGATCTTATATTTAGGAATGGAGGGAGTAATAAAAACAACTCAGTGACTTTTTTTCAATTGAAGGCCGTTAGAGCCTTTGACCCTTGCAATTTCTCCAATATCTAACACCTTTTTTAGATCATAGCCTTCTTAATTAAGGCAAGTAAATCCAAGCAACTGATCTAGAGTCGAGGTAGTATAGAATACATTCTATAGCACTTTATGCTAAAATTGGTATCACTCTCTACCTACAAGTGTGCTTCCAAATCCAATGATCAAACTCGAGGCATGCAGTGACTTTTTTTAGTGAAACAACCAAATGACTTTTTATATATGAAATAAAAGGATAGCAGACCAAAACGATTTATGCAAATGATTCGTCTAACAAATTTTCGGAGTTCTTGATAGTAATTTTCGGAGTTCTTGATAGTTAGTGCCATAATTGAAATTAAAAAATATGACAGTCATTTTTATAAAAATAAAATTTTGTCCAGTAGTTCTTTCAATCCTAAAAATAAGGCCTAGCTAGATAACTTTTTTTTGCATTAAAGAAGTTAAACTAGCCATTTAATCTTGGCATATTCATGTGTAATTAGATTGTACTCCCTCCGTTCCTAAATATAAGATCACTTTGGGAAAGTGGATAAGTTCCTAAATATAAGATCGCTTCCTATTTTATCTCAAGTTTTGCCCAAACTACCCTTATACTCCCTCTTTTCATTGAAAACCCCTCCTCCTTTTAAAGTTAAGTAATTGAGGGGATTTTGGGAAGATCATGTACTTTTATTGTCTTCCTTAATCTCCCCAAATTAACCAAAGTGATCTTATATTTAGGAACGGAGGGAGTATTAACTTATAAATCAAATAAATGGTTTAGAAAAGAATTAGGCAACTCAAATATAAATAATTTATTTAGTTTTCTTAAGATTTTTTTTAAAAAAAGTCAACTAATTCTTACACTTAATAACAATAACAATGGATGTATATAACTGACTCATTATGTGAGTCTACACAGGTTTTAAAAATCCTTTAGAATCATCTGAATTTGGAGGAAAAATTATATTAATTATTGTGAAACAAATAACCACATTAGTAAATAGCTCGACAGTAGTATCCAATCTTTCACTTATTTTATTTGTATACAGCTCATTAATTTTTGTGTTGGAAACAATGTATATTTCTTGAATTTATTACAGCTATCCGTCTACACTAACACTAATAGTCAATTAATTTGATCTACAGAAATGTAAATTAACAATAGAGAACCTCTCTACCTGCAAGTAATGATCATGCTTGCATATCTTGAGCTCAAACAAAAGAACACGTATTAAGATGGAACAAATAACAATCAACTTAAAAAGTGTTTGTTGATTGACTTCAAAATATTGGTTTATTATTAATCTCATAGCTAGCCATTAAAAATTTTAAGTAGTAGTATTTTTCTCATGTAACAAAGATGAGAAGGGGCATGAGTAGATTAGAATAATGATAATTAACAAGCACCTTCTTGCTTTTACAGCCACCCCCAGTTTCTCAGTTTAAAGGTTTCTCATCAAGCCAAACATATATCATATTATAACTGAACTTTATCCTAGATTTTAGCTTGCAATTCAGTTTTGCAAACGCCAAAATCAATTTTCAAATTCTTACTGTGGGAGAATTGAGGACTGGGAGAAAATGAGTTGTGATAGGACGAACTTGTCTTTTCAGGAAAGGATGATTATATATGGGGCAAGAGTAACATGGCTTTCCTGCTCCTGCATGTGCCCAAACAAAGTTGAAGTCACCATCTTCTTAGCCATCTCAATATTTCTCTCACTCTCGTGAAAAAAATGGTGGGCCTCTCTCCCTTTATTGGCAGTCCTCCTCTCCCTTTTTCCCCTTTCAATCTCATTCACAGAACATGCCTTTCCCTTTTGCAACGACCGTGACATCAAAGTACTTGCTTGCATGCTATCCAACTCAGCCTCTAAATTATTTTCTGAATGACGTATATGATTGTTTTACTCTGCTAAATTTGAGCTTACCCCAAAGTTTAGATTACTAGATAATTAATTATATGCCAATGTATGAGAGCGTGAGGCTTGGTTGGTGATAGAGTACAGTAGAATCAAGCGGTCCATGTAACGGACCCACATGGTGAGATAAGACTTGGTTGTTGTTGTTGTTGCTGTTGTATGAGAGCATGAGACTAGATATTGAACTCCACTAACTTTAAGACCGAGGATTCAGGAACAATAATCAGAAAATCCAAACTCAAAGATGTATAGATCGATCACTGGAATATACAAATTACTGTTTTGTGTGTGTGTGTGATTTTAGACCTGAGATTCTTGTCGTCTCGTTCTTTTTTTTTCCTAAGCATTCAGTTTTTACTGTATGGCATGGTGAAAAACAGAAACTTATTGTAGGACAGATGGCTGAAAAGACGGATAGTGTTATAAATCATTGTAAGATAATATAGTGTCGACTGCCTAGCTACCACGTTATTTTAAAGGCTACAATCATGAAAGAAGTGAGAGTCAACAATAGAACTTGCAGTTTTAATATGGAGGATTTTTGTGTGATAGACTCATTTTTGGACCATGCTATATGAATGACGTAGTCAAACCTGTTCAAAAACAAATAAAGCATCTTCCATGATCATCACTATGTGAGAGCCATGAAAACAAAAACATATATAGTGGGGTATGGGAGTAAAATGAATAAGCAAGAAAAATAGGTAAGACCGAAATAGTGGTGCACATTGGATATAGATTTATCTGTCCTAGTTATTAATTATAGCTTTGCCATTTAGTGGATCTGGTTTAGACAGGACCACATGGGAAGCCTTGAGTTTGTTGAGACGCCTATTTGTTGCAGCCAACATTACACTAGTGGATAATCCAATTTGTAGGTTGAAAAATTGACATGCATTATATATACTTTATATATATGTTAACAGTTCAGTTATACATACTTTGTACTTTGAAGCCTATTGATGATATGATATACTTGATTTCCCATCAGCTCCAACAATTGGCATGAGTATCATCCAAGAAAACCCAACCAAACACGTTGAGTATCACCTCTTTCTTTGAGTTCACATTCAAACCTCCTAAATAAGTTGACAGCTAGCTTCTTTGTTCTTTGTATATATATCATGTCGTGTCGTGCCATGCTTTGCTTTTTTGATCTATCCATGTTCAAATCCTTTTAAGAGAAAGAGCATGCAGTAGCTGGAATACATAGAGGAGTACCTCAAAGAAAATAGAACATAATACTATAGAATATTCCTCCCGCTGACCAAGTCAAGACAAAAACTTAATGCAAGCTACTATATTATTGAACCTCATCCAAAAAAGTTAAGATATTCCTGGCAGAAAATAATACATTCTCCTTTTCCTTTTCCCTCCACCATGCATCTCCCACAGGATGAATTTAAATAAAATGAAAAGGATTTAATTGATGAGAAATTATTCTACGGATAGAGAAGCTATATACCACAGATTTTCTGAGATAATTGCCTCTTGTCTTCAAGTCATATCACGCGCAAGCAAATACTCCCTCCGGTCCTAAATATAGGACCTAGATAACTTTTTTTGGGGAGATTAAGGAAGACTTAGTTTTAAATGTCTTTCCAATAACACCCCTCCTTAATTAGTTTAATTACTTAGTAGCTCTTCCTCCGCTATCAAAGGAGTTGTTAAGAAGAAGAAGGGTAATTTAGGAAAAAGGTAACCAAAAATGTATCTAGGTCTTATATTTAGGACCAAAATGAAGTTTCTATCTAGGTCCTATATTTAGGACCGGAGGGAGTATAACAGAACGGAAAATATGCATAATATTTATGTTATCAAGCATATGTACGAAGAAGTATAATAGGAGCAGAAGAGAGACAAGAAAGCACTTGCATGAAATATCAAGACAATCATAATACTTTGTTATCATAACATTTGTACGTAGCATCTGGTCAATCTAATTAATGGAAAACCTGTTTGGGCGACACTATTTGTCACATCTCCTAATGATCTTGTAAACTTCTTTTAAGTTAGTAAGAGAAAAATTAGCTGAGGTTGTTGAATTGTTAGAAGCACTGATTAAGTTATGAATGAGCACCTTACAATGTCGTTGGTAAGTAGGGTGTTAAACTTGACGTATTCATATATCATGAGCCCCTTTATGAGTTTAGATAGAAGACAAGAAGTATATATCAAAATATTTTCTGTATTTTCATTTTATTTGTTTGCGTTAAAATATCAAATATTTCTACTTTAAGAGAACGTAATTTAGTTTTGTAACTTTGCTATCAAACTTGCATTAAATTCAATGATGAGATGATTAAATTGTAGTTTTACCAAATATCTAACTGATCTGATCGTGCATCCAGACAGTTTGGAATTTAACTTAAATTGAAATGACTTTATTGGTTTAACGACAAAAATTAGTTATTAGTTCACTCACAATATTACAGTACCTGAATTGGTAGAGTTGTTATAGAATGCAGAGACTAATTTCATATGTGCATGACTGATATGGGAATAGAATGTGGAATAAGATGAAGGTAAACAAAAAGAAAAAGAATAATGATGAAATGCCCCAATTGGCACAGGGCAATAGGCTTTAGGTGTGATTGTTATTGTTTTAGTACTTTATTTAGGTAAGAAAAAATGATTCATTTTGATGATATAGATGAAGGTGGTGGGTTCGAGCCCCGCCGAGACTAGAGTTTGCATTTTAACTTGAATGATTAGATCAGTTGGGCAGGGCTGTTCTACCTTCACCAAGGGTCTTGAATTTGAGACGTGGGAACATTGCATCTTACAAGTCAAGATCGCCAACCTTAATGGTTCCTGTCATGCCTTGATTCGGATTAGTCTAAAACCGTTGATGTGCCAGAAAGATGATCTACATCAGGATATCGAAAGAGAAATCCAGAAAAAGATTGGGGTCAAAACCTGCAAAGGCAGAAACAAAGGCGCATGGGTTTCTGCAAATATGGTTTGTAGTTGTTGCATTGAGTCTGATGTTTGTTTGATTCATGTGTCACTGAGTCCACAGTATCACAAGCCTTAAACATCATAAAAGCCAAAATAACACCAGGTTGTACCCAAGAGTACACTTTATTCTTGTAGGTCCGTGATTCATGTTGTGTGGAGAGAGAGAAAATATAGTTTAGCGGTGAGGAGAAGAGTGGGATTCTACATAGCCCACATAAATTAATGTTAGCAAGCTTTAAGGTGAACATTGCACGTGATTAGTTGTTCATTTCAATAAGAAACTTAATTATAATTTAAGGGCAATTATTTGAAGAAGAAGAAGAAAATTAAAGGAGCCAGTTTGATTCAAATTAGAAGTCTTTATTACCATATAAATATCTAAACAAGTGTAAGTATATCATTTTAGAAATTGATGATGAGCAGTTCATAATCAATAGGTCCTCTTTTTTGTTGAAATTCAGTAGTTATTTGTATATATTAGGAGTATTACTGTTTTGAGTGGGATTTTAATACTGTATAGCATAGCTCTCTACACAATATCACATGGGGTGCATCTTTGGTGATTCGATGCATACGGATATATATGGAGGAGTGTGCCTTTGAATAAGGTGGAAAGAAATAAAAATTAGAGAAGACAAGTCCAATTCTAATGGTAATACACCAAAAACAAAAGTTCATGCAATACAAAAAGGAATATAAAACTGAAACAGAGAAAAGATACTAGGTTATTAACAGCAGAAAGAGAGAAAAGTGGATAGTGGATACTGGATAGACCCTTTTGGCTTTTTGGCAAGAGTTTATAGATAGGAGGAGGATGTGACTTTGAAATGGCCAGATGAGATGAGAAACTGAACTATTGCATTTATTATCATTTTTATGTAAGTACGAATTATATTAATCAAAGAAGCAAACAAAGAAGAAAATCGGTGGGAATTGTTGAAAATGAAGAGTGCATGATAATGGGACCCGGTTGCCTTTAGGAGGACCAACATTCAATATTAGAAGCCAATGGGCAGCTCTCCTACCCTGTCCTTCCATTTACTACACATACCCCCATACACCCGTGGCCTGTCCTTTTAGGAACAGGTTTTACTACTCATCAAAATAATAATGAGCAGAGAAAGCTAATCATATTTAGAGTTGCACAATTAGGGGTAGGAGTAGGATAGAGTCAACTATATGTGCTAAGTCCTATTCTATAGAATCACCAATGGTTTAGCTTTTTGGCTCGAAACCGGTCCTATCCATTATGGTTCGGAACCAAAGACCGGTTCTTGAGTATTTGTTTAATCAAAAAGTATCCGGAAAAATGTGCAATGATTAATAAAGTATAGAAAAAAGTGTACTAATTTATTAATTTTTAACTAATCAAAATATTTTTTATTAAAAATAATAGAATATCTCGGTCGGGCCATCTTGATGGTACTCGAAACCTATGCCCTTATCATGTCCTACCTGATGATTGAGTTTAGTCCCACTAATAATGCTGGTTCTGAGCTAACTTATTTGAGACCAATGTTGTCTTGAACTGAGTCCAGTCTGATCTTGACCATTGGGCTTACGTGCAGCTCTCTACATATCTAGAATACATGTTTTGATCTTCTCTAATAATATATGTTTGATTAAGATTTTTGTCCATTAATTTTTTTTTAATGAAATTAAATAAATCTAATTAGTCCAAAATGAAATTTTGACGGTGTATACACACACACTTACCTCTTTCTGCTCATCATTTTATATTAATGTATTTGACAAAGACTGGTTAAGAAATACTGTATCTGATATTTATTTTACATATACTCAAGGGGGGCATGGCTCTTCATAAATACCCCCGTCACCCCCCACACTTGCCTTCACCCACTACCTCAGCTACTTCTACTCCATTCTCCTATCTCATCCTTTCTTCTTCACAAAATCAACTTAAAATATATACTTGCTTTAGAGTCTAGATCACTTAATAATCTCATCATCATGGCCATAAGAAAACCCAGCAAGCTTCCACAGAGTGCAGTTCTGAGACAAATCCTCAAGAGGTGTTCTAGCTTAGGCAAGAAATATGGCTATGAGGATGATGGCCTCCCTCTTGATGTGCCAAAAGGCCATTTTGCTGTTTACGTTGGTGAGAACAGAAGTAGGTATATTGTGCCTATTTCCTTCTTGACTCATCCAGAATTCCAGTCCCTACTTCGCCAGGCTGAAGAAGAATTTGGATTTGATCATGATATGGGTCTCACTATCCCTTGTGAGGAAGTTGTCTTCAAGTCCCTTACATCAATGCTTAGATAAATAATATGAATAATAATGAATGAAGCTGGTGGGAACAATTTGTTTGATGGCTCTGCCTTGAAGAAGATGCATCACCAAGATGAAGCTAAGCTAGCTAGCAGCAGATTTTGCTTCTCTTTTTTTTAACATCTCTCTTTTCAGAGCCATCTTTGTGATCTTATGCAAATGATGATATTGATCTGCTTTCTTCATTCATTCTTTTTTTTTTTGTGGTTTAGTTTTGAACAACCCCCTATTTGGGTTTTGTGTTCACTGTGAACCTAATTAACTTTGTACCCCATGTGAAATATTTCATTTGGGTGAAATCTGTAAAAATGTTTGATATATATTTTCCTCACAGAGGTTCTATAAAACATTTGTTTTGCCCTGTGAGAGAAGTTAATTATGTCAGTGAAAAAATGGGGAGTTACTAGCCCATTCTACTTCAATGCCTCTTTGCCAATCTCTCTCTCTCTAAAACAAATTCTAAATATAATCATATTTCATGTTGTTATGCCAACAGAGAGAATCATGTATGTTTATATGCATGATTCTGATTCTCTCTTACCTATCTCTTCTCTTTCTGATATAGTTTGATAATTAATTGTCAAAGATTCAGGTTGTCTTCTTCGTTTGATGAAAAACTATAATTCATGACCAGACAAGTTAACATGTATGCATGGTTGGAAAACGCAAAGATTAGGTCCTATATTAATTGAAAATAAGCATTATGCATTAAAGAAAAATGGAGATAAAGGACCAGTGCATGCCTAGCTTTGTCAGAGAATATCAAGTACTTAAAGTTTTGTACGGGTCATCTGAGTACTATGTGGCTTGGCTTTTAAATTTCCCCACTAGCCATATGCCTATATGCATATAAATGGGCCAATATATTTATTAATTGATGCGTATATAATTATTATGATATACTGTAAATGTAATGTCTCGTCTTTCTTAAACATTATACCTACCGATCGATCAAGAGAATAAGCATAGTGAAAACCTTGGAAATTAAATTTTTTAAGCATCAAATGACACTCTGATATGCTGGATTTAATTAGCATTTAGGTTATGCATATTAAAGTGTGAATATATCTTTCTTTAAACAGTGAAACAAAGACTTAATCTGATCTCTTGAATAGTAATGCTTCTATCTTTAGCATGTGATCGATCTTTAGGGGTTTCAACCATACTTGGAATACAATTATTACATTCTCATGTATGTGTCACTTAAATTTGGATTTCAATTTCAATTTCAATTCATATAATAAAAGGTCCATTCTTCACCAAACTCAATTATTCCACAAACAGAATATCTTGTGCTTCTCCCAAGGATCGGATCCATTTCAAATTTTCCTACTCAAACAAATATCTGAGCTTAGATTAATTGCTTACGCACACTTGTTCTGTTCTTTGTTTACTCCTCCTGAGTCCTGATCGTTTTCTCTTTCTTCCACCATCCAACTAAATTTACACATGTCTGCATGCACCAGCAATCTTAGGTATATACTATCTCATAAAACAATTTAGCATAGGCAAGTACTTCTAAACATGGCATCTTCAGATGCGAAACTTTATTTATATATTTTTGTCTCTTTGTTGCAGGGATACAAGTGTCCGTGGTATTAATTATTTCATATGGTTTGGTGTATTGGTAACTTGTTTAATTTAGAATTTTGGTCATATTATTCATAACTCCCGTAAATTTCAGGTAGTTTGACAATATCACTAAAGTAACAAAGCTCAGGATTTCATAATGTGACCTTTAAGTAATGCTAGTTCTTAGTGTGCTTGATCGAATTTTGATTTTTGCCTATGTAGCTTCATAAAGATTTGAACTGATTTCCTATATTTATATAATTTCGTATTGTAAAAATCAAAATAAAAAAATTGAAATTACGACCGGGAACAAACTAAACTTGAGATCAAATGGTAATGATCAATCGTGACATTAAGTAATCTAAAATATAATAAGAATATTGGTTATTGATTATATTAATTAAGATGTCATTGTAATAGTTAATGCATTTCTTCCCCCTCAAGGTGATACATATCGTTGGTAAATTAAGTAATTGTGCAAGCTGACCGTTGGAATCTTAAATATGTATGGATTTTAAAATTTAAAATAGTATATCAAGAGAAGTACCCTCCAATTGAGCTCCATGATGTTCCGAGTAAGGTTTGATTCGACAATACTAAATACTACCTCCAGACCTAAATATAAGACCTGGCTTAGTTGACTTTTTTTTTGGAGAGATTAAGTTGCGAAGTAGGTTATTAAATCATGACATATTTGATATCTTTTTAGATTATTCATTAGCTTATGGGTAAATAAACTAGTTTAAGAGAAAAAATTAGATAAATCAATTTATAATTAACTTATTTTGTTTTTTTAGGATTTTCCAAAAAAGCCAACTATGTCTTATATTTAGGACCTCTAGGAGTATGAGATAATTGTGTGAAGAAATTACCGGGCAATTATTTTCTGTAAGTGTGGAATATGATTTGGGATCTACCTGCAGGGGATTTTGTTTCCTTTGAATTTTTTGTCCAAAAGTGTTGACACCCATGCATGTTCTCTGCAATTTCCTGGAAAGCGCCATTCTTGGAAACATTATTGTACTCACAACACTCGCACACTTCAAATCAGACTTACGTTTGGTATGGTTTTTCAGAATATCCATGATAATTTTTCAAAATAAAATAGTATTGTTTTTTGACTAATAATATGTATTTATAGGGATAGTTGGTTGTAAAATCTGTTACATATAAATGAATATGAGATGCTATAGTTACTTTCAAATTATAAATTTGTCTTTCTCACTCTATGTCTCACTCTCTCTTCAAATTAAAATATGAAGACGACACTGTTGGCGGGTGGGAAGAGATGTGGGGATGGCATGTTGGGCCTCTAAAACGTATTTTAGAGATATGGCGATTAGGACACATCGTGTGTTTATAATGTATCTATCTGCACACATATTTATACGCCCATCTACATTTTTATTTGTGGATGCGAATTTTTCTTCTTTTTTGGATTGAATGATGCAGATTTTTCTGAATGACTGGATATATATGGTTTATCTAAACCCAATTTAAAAGTTCGTTTTTGATAAAAAAAAATTCTAAACATAACCATAATATTCTCAAGTTATTGGCTGTATAAAAAAAATAGCGAACCATCCAAAGGCTTTCTGTAATTTCGAAGATTTAAAAGCCACACTTAAATTGGCAGAAGTAGAACCATAATTTAGAGGGAAACTTACACTAACATTCAGTTGAAAATTTTGAGTATGTTATAAGAAATAAGTCTCACATTATTTAGGGTTACATGAGACCAAAGTATATGTGAAATTGGATTTTGAAATGAATGGAAGTGAATTCGCACAATAATGAGTAACCAAAATGAAATCCAGCTATATATCCTCACCCTTTGTATAGGGTATCTTCTAAGTTCTAATGAAGTTTTTTTTGTGTGAAATTTAAGTATCATTTGTCACCAAACAAATGTCCTCATTTGCTAACCTTCTGTTTTTGGATCTTATAACATTGCTTTTCTTCCGTTCGTTTTTTATCAGAACACTTCCTCCATTCGTGATTATTATATTATATTGTTAATCATTGACGTTTGGAGCAAACTGATTTTATGGATCAGTTAGTCATACATAGCATGAAAATATGAAATGATTAAAATAACGTTTCTCCAACATTTTGAAACTTTGAATTAAAACGCTTTATGGCATCAAGTAAAAAAAACGGAATTTAATTTGAGACATTGGTTTCCATTTACTGTTCCATTTCTCAATAGTGAGTTGAAATCTGGATCGATCATTCACATTTTTTATGAATGGTCCATATTTATAATTTTTAAATGAACATTTTTAAAGATAACATTAGTTTTTATTCAAATGGCAGTTATAAGATTAACTTTATGTTTATTTTGTGTCCACTAAAATTAAGTTTATTAAAACTATAAATGAATTTAGACTGTTAAAATAAATCTGAACAATACAGATTAAAGTGAGAAATAAAGAATTTTCTCAAATTTGTAATAAACATTGAATGTGAACCCAAAAGTTAAGGCTGCTCAAATTTTAAGACGTAATAAGTTTCAGACAAGGTGTTTCGTTTGGAAGATTAACATAGATAACTTGTGAGCTTCTGGGCATCTTGCTTCCTTAGGCTAAAGTATACCTTTAGTCCCTTATGTTTGTATGAAGTTTCAATTTAGTCATTTATCTTTGGAATGTACTCCTTCAAATCTAACACAGTTACTAAACTTAACGGAAATTGCTGTTAGTGATGACTGTTCAATTAAAAGCTGACGAGGCATAATATATTATTTTGAGTAGAAAAATAAAATCAGTCATGACAATTAAAATCATCTCAAATAATGACTTGATAAATGGAAAACAAATCAAATAAAATTAATCATGACAATAAAATATCATCCAATTAAAAATCAATCATGACAATTAACAATCATACCAAATAAAATTAAGCAAGACAATCAAAAATCATCTAATTAAAAATCAATCATGACAATTAACAATCATCCCAAATAAAAATCATTCATGACAATTAAAAATCGGCTAAAGTATACCTTTAGTCCCTTATGTTTGCATCAATATCAAAACCAAATGCAATTAATTTACCGAAAGGGAAAGCAATATATGAGAATTTCTACTACAAATTTAACCAAATCTGAAAAGGAATCATGACTGATGGTTTTTCTATCAGTATTCATGTGCTCAAATTTATGAATTAACATTAATTCAGAGAGGAGAAAGAGAGTGAAGATATGAACAACAAGATAAGAGTTACCGGTTTGCTTCTGACGAAGATTCATAGGCATTACTCCCAAAATCACCGAACACCTCACACACATTCTTCATCTCCCCATACTTAAACCCTAAACTCTCCAAAAATCTCACCTTCCTCCTCAACTTCTCCACCTCATATCCAACAAATGCGCGATCAATTTCTCAATTCTAATTTGATAGAGAAATTGGAGTGTCGGTCGGAGGCATAGTTTGACGTTAGAAAATAGCAAATTAGAGTTTTGAAGAGAAAATTGTGGGATTCTTCGACAAAGTTGTAGATTTCGCAGCGTAAGAAGTTGAAGACGGGGAGATTTCGGAGAAATGGAGGTGATAGAAGAAGAGATGAGGGGTGACGAGAGAGAGAGAGAGTGGGGAAATCGAAATCGGATTTGCGGAAATGGACGGTGAGGATGATGTGGTCGACGGTGTGGATGATGTGGTCGACAGTGTGGATGATGTGAGCAATTTTTATGAATAGTCATCACTTAAGTTTGATGAGTCAGCAATTTCCGTTAAGTTGTGTAACGGTGTTAGATTTGAAGGACTAAAAGTTTACTTTTCAAAGATAAAGGACTAAATTGAAACTTCATGCAAACATAAGGGACTAAAAGTATACTTTAGCCTTTCTTAGTAGGTTTATCATCTTCCACATATGAGTCATTTAATCATGGGAGTGTCACATCTTATATATTGGTGGCCACGCGATCTAATCAACATTTACCTAATCAACAATTCAACATTTACTGAATAAAGGGAGACATGTAATTGAAAAGGTGTACATATTATAGTTTTTTCTATAAAAAGTATATTAATAAACTCAACAACCATCCTTCATTTAATCAAATTAATACAATAGCATAATAAATCATTTAACACTGACGATTCAAATGATATTTTACATAAATAAACATAACTTTTTTATATAATTAATATAACTTAGATCTTCAAATTCTAAAAAATAATTATATGTCCATCATGTTTTAAGTATTGAGATATAGTTATTATGTACTAAGTATTAAGTATTGAGGGGAGCATATGAGAAGAAAATTTACATTGCTTTGGGTGAGGGGTTTCTTTTTGTATAACTCAAGGACACTGATATTGATGTTGACAAGGACCAACGAAGATATGTAAGATGGGATTCACTCATGAGTCGTGACTATCCAACAATTTACCTTCACATAAAACAAGCACAGCACAGAATTTCTGTTTGATCACAACAATTTTCTTAAAAATGTAGTTGTCTTGATATTCGTTAAAATCTGGAAAAAAAATATTTGATGAATATCATTGTCGCGATTACTAAACATTCAAAATACTGAGATAAGTTACAAAAGAATCGTTTGATATATATGTGTGTGGTAAGTTGATAATAGGTAATATAATTTATAAAAAAAATTAATATGATTCATTCTTAACCTCTAATAAAATACTTTATTTAATTTTTAATTTCGTTCAATCGAAATAAGATATTTGAAGTACGGAGAGCTGCATAATTGAAAGTCATTCAAATTTCACATGAATATACAGGATCATTGTAATTATTACCTTGAAGCATTGTCAAAAGGTGACGAATACTCCTTTTTTTTCTAATATAAAAATGTCATTGATTTTTCGTTGCTTTAAATAATGACATATAATAATATAAATTGAATTTCCTGCTGGTAATGAGCGTTTGAATTCAATCAAAAGTCAAGAAATATCCAATGGACAATTTTTAAATTAATTCAAATAGTCTAATATATTTCTTAACAACTTTAACATTTTACAACTAAAAAGTTAAATTATCAATTATCAAATTACAAAAAAAAAAATATAAAGGGGCAACACTGTCTCACCGCAACACAATGATACGATATGTCATTTTTGTACTGTGTGGTTCGGGTTCACCGGGCAGTCATAAAATCACCCTGTGGTCACACACACAAAAAAAAAACGAAAACATGAAAGCGACGTGCAATAGAATGTTGTTTTTGAAGATAGTGGGTTATGACAGGATGTGAGGTCTTCTTGTGGGCCCAACTTCAACACCATTGGATTATGATGTGGGGACATTACTCAGGGATCTGTGACCCTACATGCTAGCCCAAAATAACCGGGCTGCGGGCCTACTTGGATCGCACCGGTTTCTACTGACCGTTGATGGCCTAAGGATTTACTATCACATACTCCCTCTGGTCCTAAATATAAGACCCAATTGACTTTTTTGAAAAATCCTTAAAAAAAGCAAAATAAGTTAATTATAAATTGATTTCCCTTAAACTAGTTTATTTTACTTATAAACTAATGGATAATATAAAAATATATCAAATATGTCATAATTTAATAGACTATTTTACAACTTTAACCTCTCCAAAAAAAAGTTATCTAGGTCCTATATTTAGGACCGGAGGTAGTATCTTCTTAGATTTTTTTCTAATGACATTGTTGGTTGATTGAAATTGCCACGTAGGAAAAATGGTAAACAAAACTGTTACATTACATCTACCTCAAGTCTCCAATTGCACAATTATGTCACATGTATGTTTGGTTTTGAAGAAATATAATGGATCCTTATAGATGTACCTGTATATATAATCTGATAGTGTTTCAAATAATAAAGAAGATCACATTACGCAGATATGTACAATATTTTGGAAATAAAAGACCTGCATGTATGAATATTTCTCGCATACAATGATACAAATGCATGCATTTACATTTTAAGTTTCCACTATCTTTAATTCTTTAAAATTGGATTATTGGTTGTACTAATTTGCCGATATCTCGTTGTTTGATTTTATAATGTTTTTTACAGAAAAAGTATTCTGTAAGAAGAATACATCGTAGTCTTATCCGAAATTGAAATGAATATTTCATGATTGTCTTAGTGGTATTGACATTAATTGCACATGAAGCCGTCCGATAGAAGGTGGTCACACATAGGGATCGAGATAGTATTTTGTATATACAGACATCCATGATGAAGAAAATGACATTGCCAAATTTTACATCATACCCACGCATTGATTATGAAGACCACCATCAGCTACCATCTTCTTTTTCCAATGGCCAACATAAATTTTGTACTCATCAAAGGACATTGCCCCTTTTATTTCATTTAAAAAACCAAGGAGGTCAACTCAATCAATTCTCCATCATGAAGTTTTTTAATCTATTGTGTCGCCCTTTATCTAACTAAAATAAAATTTGTCATACGTCACCTACCACGTCATCACCTTGAACGTTTTTGTACTATGAAAACGAATTAGAGTGTCAATTCACGAATTTGACAACAATGATTAAAACAATGGCGGTGTTATTACATACAAGTCTTCATCAGCTTATGGAGCATACAAGCTTTGGAGAACTCAAACGCAATACCTTTGATTTTAACATTCAAATCTGAAAATAAATTGACTCCAACTCGTAAGTTTTGTGAGATTGGGCGCTGACATTCGATTCTTTTTGGGTTTAACTGGGAGCAACTTTTCCGTTTGGTATCAAGAATTGAAAGTGGAGAAAGGAAAGTGAGCGGTTTTTTGGTAATTTACATATATCCTTAGGCCTACAAACTTTCTCTCTTCATCACACACTTTTCCAAGACTCATAAACTTTATTTTCCCATCATTTTTTGTACTTTCTTTTTTTTTGATACATCATTTTTTTGTACTTTCTAACTTCACCATTTCGCTTTCTATTTCCCCACTTTCATTTCTCAACACCAAACGAGCAACGTTCTGGAACTTCACAATGACAGTTTTTCCCAAACATTCACAAATACTTCAAAATTGCATAATGTATCATCTATAACACTTTTCACTAATATACAAGCGCTGAAATACATTATGGGATGAATTTGATTAGTGAAGAAAAAAGGATTAAACTAATAATTGTAGTTTTTTTAGAAGATGAGTTGAGAGCTTAATTATGGCATTAAGACAAAAGCATGTCAGATGAGTGGGATGAGAGCCCAATATGGAAATTTTCAAAAGACTTTATTAGAATATTTAACACACACCATCAAGTGCTTAGATCAACTGGATGAAGTTATATCCTGAGTTTGAGTCCTAAATATGCATCCACAATGATTACTTAAAGGTAGTGAAGTTCCACCCATTGTGGGTCTACATTCTTGCGAATCAGATTAATCGGTTGCTAGTAGTGCGGATACGGATGGATAAATCTAAAAAATCATTACTTAAGACACATATGACTAGAAAAATGCATATTCATGGTGATATTGTAACTTGTGTTCATTGTGTGAGCGTGGAACGTGATTCTTTTCTTCTATGCAATCCTTGTGCCGTTGCTAATCTTCATTTTAAATAACATGGTCATCAAAAAAATTGTTACTGTTCTTTTATTATCCGGCCTTTGGAATTTTGTAGAGATACGGCTTTTTTCTCAAGTGAAGTGAAACTCAATCTTTTATTTTACTTTTTTAAAAATAACTAATCTAGATTATTGGGCAACCTGAACTAATTTTCGCCCTTGAAGTAATAATAGTGTGAGCCAATTTTACTCTAATATGTCGGTCAATGACGTTTGACCATCAAACCACTTTATCAAATCCCATATATTTTTCTCGTTTATATTTCCTTCTCTTCTTCCTCAAACTCCTCACTTTGTCATACCCTTCACTCTCCTCATCCTCCTCACCACCACCTCTTTCGTCGCTCCACCACTCCCCACCACCGTCACCACCTCCTCCATGGCCCTATAAAGCGAATAATTTGAAGAGTGAGATGTTGTGATGTGCAATTTGATCTTCATTCTCTACCAACTCATCATTATCAACTTTGACCCTCGTTACTTTATTCCTGCTCCTTCTTTAGTTTAGAAGTTGGGTTAATATTCATTGTGAACAATAAACAGTCAAGAAAGTATTAATTTGACCAACGAACAATAACAATAAAATGTATCTTTTATTATTCGTTGGCCAAATTGGTACTTTGATAATAGTTCATTCGCTATAATGAATATTAACCTTGGAAATTTTAAATTAAGATATAAAATTGGTTTTTAACTAAATTATCACTTTGGCAAAAATAATGGATTATCTTATATTCTTTTTTATTTGAATAAATCAATTATCTTATATTCAGTACTATTGAACGTAATCAAATATGATTGAGAGTTGTTCTGCCAAACTAATTATTTTTTTATCTTTAAAGTTTAAAAGCCTTAAAATAAATTGATCTACAGATCCAAAGCATCACGATCACGATTGCAGGTAAAATATGGTAGGCAGTATACACAAATTTTAATTGAAGACAAGTGTATCAATATCATATGTAAATGCAATATTCCATTCAAAATTTCAAATCAACACTATGAACTAACGGGATTTACAATACAAATAATCGGAGATCCATCCACTTTCAACTCAAGTACATGACTCGTTTTTTCCCCCTCAACAACTCTTTCCTCCTAACTGACTAATCACTCACTAGTAATTAATATCTGAGAAACCAACTCACCAAACTAATAATGGCAAACAAATCAAATATATCAGCCTTAACCAAAAAAAAAACAAAAAAAATCAGTCAGTAAGGCTCAGTCGGATCTCAAACCCGACCTGACAATAGGCCATCATCATAATCTTCAACAGATAGGCTCCTCATGAAGCAACGGCCAGGATTCACCCACAACGTCCACGTGGCAGCGCCTCTTAAAATCATCAGACCCATTGACCACCCTTAGAACCTCCTCGAAAATGGACTCTTCACAAGGAATAGTCAAAGGACCTTCATTGCAAAAACCGTACTCCTCTTCGGCCTGAACAAGAAGGCTGTTAAAAACCGGGTGGTTCAGGTACGTAGCCCTCACGATAAATCTCCTGCAGCTAGGCCCCACACACACCGCCACGTGTCCCGCAGGCACATCCGACGGTGATCTAACGGTCGTTACTCGTGCCTTCTTCCGCCACCGTAGAAGCATCTGACGGATTCTCACAATGTGTCGGATTTTGCTGCACTTTGTTGCCGCCGGCGACATTAGTGAAGACTGAAGAGCGTGTTAGAGAGAGAGAGAGAGAGAGAGAGATGAAGGTGAAGAGTTAAACTGAAGAGTCAAGATTTTTGAAAAAGGTGACGGTTGAGTGGAATGATAAGGAGGTTGGGTCATTTATAAGACGAGGTTTAATGAAAGTGGCCTTGGTTTTGGAGATAATTACGAGATTATGTTTGTCGACCATGTTGTAAAGACCATGTGATGTTGGGATAGAGGTCCTTACATCATGTGGGCTTAGCCCACTAAATTCAAATTTTTACAGCTTTTCTATTTTTCAAGTTTAAATGATTTTTAAGTGTAATTCATCATTGTGTATCATTATGAGATTTTACACAAAATTGGTCCTATGTGGGTCCCGAATTGTGACCTTATACTATTTGCCAAGTGATTTTTTTTACCAGAGTTTGTCAAGTGATCCACTGGTCATCCGAACTACATTGTTGATTTATGACAATTTACATGCAAGTGCACGAAAAGAGTTTAGTGTTGTCTTTATAAAAAAAGAGTTTAGTGTTTTCTCTCTTCTATCTATTTTTTTTGTCAATTATGGTTTCATTCTAAGTATATTTTTATACACTTAAGATATTATTAAACATTTGTAACAAGTAGATTTTATTTAAAGTCAATCATAAAAAAAAGTGATTCAACTCAGAAAAATATACAAAGTAAAATTTTAAGATGTATTGGCTAAATTTTTTTACTGTAAAATCGACCATTTATTAAGTTAAACTTTTGTATATTTGATCATCTTCTATCTTACATGTATGTAGATGTGGGGTGATAAAAGGAGTAGTTTTGAGTGTTCTTTGATGTGACCCTGTTTTAAGTAATGGTGCTTAGTTTTGTTTTTTTTTAAGAAAAATTGGCAAAAGTACCATGAACAACTTATGTTTTTCTGGTCCAACTATTCTTCAACTAATCAACTTCATGCGATGTACCTCTTTTGTTATTATGGGTAAAAGTTTTCAAACTTTGACTACAAATTAGTGATTTCTCTCAATCATGGACTTTTGGCTATTTTTTTCAGATTTAATTATAACTTACTACTCCCTCCGTTCCTAAATATAGGATATAGATGACTTTTTTGAAAAATCCTAAAAAAAGCAAAAAATAAGTTAATTATAAATTGATTTACCTAATTTTTTCTCTTAAACTAGTTTATTTTACCTATAAGCTAATGGATAATCTAAAAAGATATCAAATATGTCATCATTTAATAACCTTTTTCGCAACCTTAATCTTTCCAAAAAAAGTTATCTAGGTCTTATATTTAGGAACGGAGGGAGTATTATATTAAATCATTTTACATGAAGGCGTCATTATTGCATTGCATTGCGTGGTAATGCCAAGGTTTTTTTACTGTTAGTTTTTTTAGCTGGAAAATATGTTTAGATTGTAGCATGCAGAATTTGGCTAAGAAAATTTTTATTTTATTCTATGCGAGGGAGGTCATTTAAGAGATACTCTCTCCAGTCCTAAATATAAGACCTAATTGATTTTTTTAAAAAATCCTATAAAAAAGCAAAATAAGTTAATTATAAATTGATTTATTTAATTTTTCCCTTAGATTAATTAGTTTATTTTACCTATAAACTAATGTATAATCTAAAAATATATCAAATATGTCATGATTTAATAGCCTATTTCACAACCTTAACCTCTCCAAAAAAAAGTCAATTATGTCTTATATTTAGGACCGGAGGTAGTATATATTTGCATTTTAAATTAAGATGTACTGTAATATATATGATTTAAATGTAGACTTTTTTTTTATCAAATCTCAAAGATTGAAAAGATACTTTACCTTTAAAATGAATACTGATTGGCAAGGTAAAATTCAAACTTTTATGTCCAAATTAGAATGAAACCCATCATAGAAGGGATCATGTTTGGTAGTTCCTTTGGGGGAAAGAGATTTTTAACGTAAGTCTTTAATCGAGTCTTTATCCGACAAAACATGACAAATCTATTGTGAAATTATGGAATGTATATTTTTTTTTTCTTTCCACCAAGCTTTTGTAGATTTAGATCTGGAACTTCGTAAAAGAAAAACAGATTTTTTTTCCCGGGGAGATATACTCTTATCTTTTCCGGACTTTGTAATAATGCTAAATTAGTCTATTTAAGTGCCATGTAACTACATGCATAAACAAAGATTGATAATTGAATTGAATAAAGGTTCCATGCGTGATGTTTCTCCAAGTGTTAGTATGGGAAATGGGAATTGATTTGAGAGAATCAATTTCATATTATATTATTGGAAATTTTGTTATGGAGTTACGGACAAGTCTATTTAGAAGTAGAGTAATCAAACAAGTACATGTGCTTTTAGTTGATTACTCATTAATTTAAACGAAAATTGATTAGTCATTAATTAATTATTGAGTCTCCCTCAAAGTTGTTACATTAAACTCGTGTCATGTGACTCGACAAAATATTTGTCTTTGAACTGCATTAATCAGATCTACACCACAATCGCCAAACATGACTCTGTTCCAGATCCTCTAATTCATCCTAATTTGCCTACAAAGTTATCTTAAGAGTTTAATTTATACTACCTCCGGTCCTAAATTTAAGACCTAGATGACTTTTTTTTTGGAGATATTAAGGTTACGAAATAGGTTATTAAATTATAATATATTTGATATATTTTTAGATTATCCATTAGTTTATAGATAAAATATACTAGTTTTAGGGAAAAATTAGGTAAATCATCAATTTATAATCAACTTATTTTGCTTTTTTAGGATTTTCCAAAAAAGTCAATTAGGTCTTATATTTAGGTCCAGAGGGAGTATAATATTAAAATTATAGTACAAATTTTATATATTAAATCTCACATTAATCTTAAATACTTAAACTCGTTACATCAGTTAAAAAAACAAAACAAAACTCGTTACAAAACTTTACTCTGTTGATATGTTCTTTTTTTTTTATATCAGAAACTCTGTTGATATGTTTGGGTCTAACTGATTGTGGGTCTGGCGAAGTCTACATTACATATCGCCCGTTACAGTTTATTTTGAAAAATAAATGTTTATTTTTAAAGTAATGGTTATGATTCATGAATAAGAAATTAAATATACGTCTATTCCAGGAAGGCTGGTCAATTAGCAAATACGGCCACGAACATTTTTTTTTCACTAAAAAGCCACATAAGAGAGTGCACGCCAATCATTATGATGATAATTTTTTGGGGACGTTCTTTAATCATTATTATTATTAGAAAATAGGAAACGTAAGATTGAGAAATAATCAAAAGAGCATTGATTAGCGCCGCTTAGCTTCAATAAGGCCATCAACTAACGAACAATAATTTTTCAGTCTTGAGACTTTGGATTCTTTTTTAGAATTGATAAGTTGGAGACTATCATTTCACTCAAAAATTCTAATATTGTACTCTCTCCGGTCCTTATTATAAGCCACTAACTACCTTTAATTTTTTGTCCTTAATATAAGTTATTAACTGCCACATTAAATGCTCTTTTTCCACTTTACCCCTGTTATTAATGGAGATTCAAAATTGAAAATGTGAAACACATCATTTAATGAAGGGTGAAGTTGAAAAAAGTGGAAAATTTAGCATGAATTTTAAGAATCAATTACCATTCCTTGGTATGTGAGAAATGAGTAGTTGATGACTTATAATAAGGACAGTAGGGAGTACATTATTAGTCAGTGACTCAAAGATAAATAAATATTAGGAGCCTAAGAGATTCTTTAATAACAAATTTAAATGAAGTCAAATTTTTGTTTGTTTGATAATCAAGCAAAGAAAAAAATTATAGAGAAAAGAGACAAACAGCAACGACAAATCAACTGAACTTTGTTTTGTAATGTCTGATTATCTTAATCCAACGATTTCCTTGTCTCCCAAATGATCCTTTAACACAGTAATCTTGTTTACGGCTATATTTAACGTTTTTGAAGATCTCGGAATATATGATGGACCCCATCATAAACACACCAAAAGAGTCAATTGCGATTATGTTGAAAAACACTGCTATATTTAAGCTCAGTGAAGATCTTTTTTTACCCGATTATCTTACATTCCACTGAATTTCAAATTAGATGCATGTTTGAAACTCATATTTATGGCAGATTTCATTGTTTATTTGTATTCATAAAGATATTTTCAGTTTCTTACTATCATTGAAACCATTTTGTTGATCATGAAATTCAAATTTACAAACGAGTTAAATATTGAAAAAAATCCCAATCAAATCCGATCAAAATATCAAAATCCACATTTAGGTCCATAGACCTAACGAATTTTCTTTTAGTCTAAGAAGGCTAAATAAAAACCTCTTAACCTTATAAATTAACATAAATGCCCTTGAATATTTACAAGTTGTTGTGGTTGATCAGCAGCAGAGGGGGCCTTTTCGGAAAATTGTGGCTTTAAAAAAATACTGAGCGGCAAATTGGTCATTTAACAGGATTCACAGCCCTAATTTGTCTTATTATATTAAAAAATTGTTAAAAAGTACGTAGTATTTGAATGTGCATTTATGTATATTTCAGTTAGATTTAACTGAGATTTTTTGTTAGCTAGACTTAACTGAGATTTTACCCGACACATGTAATATTAACAGTTAGACTAAATTTTATTGGTTTCACTTTTTTTATATTCGAAGTATATAGTTTTTGATTTATTATAACATGGGGGAGAACTGTTGTTCCATTTCAAGAAATCTTTTTGAGTATTATACATATCATGTAATAAAGGCTTCATTCAAATTATAATGAAATCAATTAAAGTCTAAATTGGGACCATCCATTTGACCGAAAAAAAATAATAAATAAATTGGGGCCATCCGTCATCACCATGTTGACGCTTTTTTTTTCGTTTGTGACACTCAATGACGCTTCTAATAAATGATTTTAGGAGTTGTCTCGCGTGATATCCACAAACCCAGAGATTACAAAATGTATATTTATGTAGATTTATTTTATTAATTATAGATGAGTCAATAAATAGATATAATGCACCACACACACATGTTACCAAAAAATAGAATAAATATGACATATAAATTTTAACTAACACTCCTTTAATATAAAATCCAGTTAACTTGTTGTGTGAAGATTTATGAAGCTAAATAAGCAAGTCAATCATACATATACTATATATTATTAGATTATATGTTGATTTATAACTCAAAAAAAATTAATGATTATAAAATTCAAACAAATCAATTTTATAATAGCCGATTATATTTTGTACTGTTCAAACTAAGTACGTTAATAAACCTTTCAAATAACACGCACAATTCCTTGAGCAAAACAAGAAGGAAAAAAATCTCCCTGCCCTAAAACAAAAGAAATACATCTGGTGCAGAGTTGTGCTTTCCATGCTATCATGTGCCACATCTTCCCAAACAAGAAAAATAGATATACCTCGAAGGAAAAAATAAGGAAGGCCTTTCGCCCATGTTCACTTTAAAAGGTTTTGAAGAGAAAAGTTGTCTGGATGTTTTCACATCGTAAAATTTTTTCATGATCATTGTGTAAGTTAAGTCTGACTATGAGTTGACTAAATATGCTTATATGACAGACCCTTTTGTCATCTACTTCATCTTTCCACATTAAATTTAAATTATAGAAAGAACTTAGAAATATATCATACTTGAAGAATTAAAGAACATAAAAGAAATTAAAACTTAGTGGTTGATAATGCACAAATTTAACTACTTAATTGTGCATGTTTGGATTTTAATTAGTGCCTTAATTGGCCAAAATTGAGTTCAATTGTCAATTAATTAGAATATGCACTTAGTTGACAAAAATTGATAATTAAATGTGGTTCTTATGTGTTAAATGGAAAAGCCCATATTTGGCCTTTTGGTTTTGTTTGCTATTTTTTTTGTCACAGGGGCAGATTTGGAATTAATGAAGCATGGGACAAAATTGTAAATGACAATTCAAGATAGGGCAAAATGGTAATTTGTCCCATCTAAATGAGAAATGAAGCTGGGAAATAAGGAAGCAGCGAAGAGAATGAGGCTGGAAAAACTGAAAAGAAGTTAGGTTGTTTTGGAATCGGTTGGAGCAAGTTTGGGAATTGGTTACAACAGATTTTAAAACAAGAGAGCTGAAGATTAGGAGCATATATATACTCTCTCAGACAGTAAAGGGAAGGAGAGACACAAAAATTCTCTCTTCTTCTTGGGTCTGCAGAACGAGATAAAGAGAACATATACACACGCGCGCGCAAGTCTCTGATCTCTTTCGCCAAGAACAAACAAAATACACACACACTGATTTTTCAAGATCTCTCTCTCTCGTTCACTCTCTCTCAATTTCTTGGTCCATATTTGAGCAAGAATCCCAAGTCACAATGGAGATTAGGAGTTCAACAAATTTCAGAGCTCAACCAAGTTCTATGAGTGGCTAAATCCCCAATTTCTCTTCCAATGTGAAGGAGCCTTGAGTTCTTTATGATTTCAAGAATTTTCTATCCTATCATACTCTTAAATTTGGTGGTTCTTTAATTGATGCTAGTTGGATTGGCTATTGAACTTTGTAAGGCAATAGTTTTGCTTTAATCTTGTATAAGAGGATGATAATTTTGTGATTGTGAAAGGAATTTGTATGTCTTGCTTACATTTTGTAGCTTTAATTTCTCTACCTTTCTAGTTGTTTAGGTTTTGGAATTAAAGTGAATGAACATAAGATTTCTAGTTGAGGTCTTTTACAAGATGAAATGATATTTGCAATTTCTCATTTATGTGGGTTGAGTTGGTTACTTGATTGATGAAATTTGCTTAGTTAGGAAATTGATTCTTTGAAGTAATTGATTTTTTTTTTAATTGCTTCCCCCGGTGTCCCACACCCTTCGGGTGCAGACTAATCCGGAGTCGCCAGCCGGGATTCCCGTAAACGGGGTGACTGACTTCCCGGGGGTTCGAACTTGGCACCTTTGGGCTAAATGGCGGGATCCACACCTTGGGATCCTCTTCAAACCATCAAGCTACGCCCCCCCGGGCTTGAAGTAATTGATTTTACTTACAATAGACTTCTTGAAAGAAAGAATAAGGATAAGTAATCTCATGTTGGAAGGGGTTGTTCAATTGATATAAAATCAACTTTTATCTTTTGTTTCTTTCTATTTCACTAAATACAAAAATATAAAAAGTAGCATAGGTTAGTAATAGTTGGACACTTGAATCTGATTTTGACATAATTTGTAAAAGAAATCAACAAGATTAAATACTAAGCAAACCAAAGTCCAAGAGATCGACCTAGGTTAGCTACTATACTATATAGTAGTTAATTTTAGTAATCTTGATAACCTCACGACAAGGTTAGTTAATCAGTGATGAACAAAACCCCCTCAGTGTGCTTTGTATCCATTAATTTTACTCTAATAATTGAAACTCCTCTTCCATCAACGATTAGAGGTGAACATTTGGTAATCGAATTCAGTGTTAACTGAATTGCTTTTTATATGACCAAACCAAAATAAAAAATCGGAATAACAATGCCAACTCATCACATTTGATCAACTAACTAGTGCTTACATTACATCGGAATAACAATCATGATAACATTTCTGCAATTTGAAAATTTCTATGACTACATTACTTCCTTGATATTATGACTACATTACTTCCAAGTGAAACTATTCACGGCAAATTTACACCTTAACAAAAATGAAATGACGCGATGACCTATAAAATTAAAAACCTAACATGTTCAGTCAACTAGTAATTAAATATAATTCACATAGCAGCCATAACATGTAAGGATTTGAAAATTTTTAGTTAACATTTCTCCTCAAAAACATTCAAAACTACATTGCTCCCAAGTGATAACTTTGGTGACAAAATTAGTTAACCCAAGAATTTGACAAGACAATTGATCCAATGGTCAATAATTCACATAAACGAATCTATTTTACCCTTCTCTAACGATTTTATTTTGACCAAAAAAAAAACTCAAGATAATAACTGATGAACTTCAATAAAGAGAAAGTCTAGCATGAAGAATCTAATTTTATTATCTTTTATCAATAAAAATTTAAAAATCCAAATAAAATGACCTATTGTTGTTCCTTCTTCATTACCACGGATCCCATCAAATCATCTTATGACCAAAACATGGCAGGCAGGACAAGTAAGCAATGTAATAACATAACTTTGTGCCTTAAACAACAAGGAAATATTGATTATTGTATCATGTTAAATCATAATTAATTGAATTCTCTTTGGATAATCTCTCAACTCAAATAATGTACCATAATTCAAAGCTTAATCCCTAAATCTTGAAAAAAAATGGAAGAAAAACGGACGACTCCTTCTCACGAAGTATTTCTATATTCTATATAATCATGGACAGTTCATATCATTTGCTTTCAATGATGAGACTTGGCTTCAGCTTTCCTTCGAGACTTAGCTTTCGCCTGAAATTTGAAATAAATGAATTTTATAAGGAAAAAAGAAAAGCAACCATATTTTATTTTGACCAGAAAAAATCTAACCATTGCGATAGCACACACAGATAAGCCAACAAAAGTTCAACAGCACAAATTTATTATTAGATAAGATGAACAAAAAGACATCCTCACCTAAGCATGTGCCAAAACCCTGCTAATTAGAAAGTGAGAAAGAAAGTGGAACAATATGAATGTTGGAGAACAGAGAACCATTTAACAATTGCATCAATATTATCAGTCATAACTACCAAAAAGTTAATGCGGTCAAGAAAAGGAAGTAAGTGTGTTACATCAATCTCTTCCACATGACGCAAGCAATGGCATTAGTCATGAAATGAAAGTTAAAATTTCGACTCGTCAGACTAAGAACCTCATTTATGTGGCTAAAAAGCTATCCACATCAGCCACACTCTGGATCATTATTACCCCTCAATTACTTAATATAGGATTTAATCATGAAGTTGATCTTGATCCAAGCTACACCTATTATACATTTATACCCCTCAACAATAATAAAGTACTAAGAGATAAGTGTACATAATTTAAAAAGATTATAAGGGTGTTTAAGGAAAAGTGTCATACTAACAATTAAACAAACATATTTAATCTAATCAAATCAATCAAAGCACAAAGAATGCTAAATTCCGCTAATAAATAGATAGCCAGCAATCACATTGGAGTAAAAAAATATACAGATTGAACCTCTTCAGTTATTGCACGGATGAATGTGAATGCAAATATGACGAGAAGAGGCAGTTCGTGTCAATTTCTTTTTTTACCTCAATTATGAAAAATACAATGCATGAATTGGCGAGCCAACCAAATATGGAAAAGAAAATGTAATTTTTTCCCTCAGAGCTAAACACATTATGAAGATCAATAGGGAATGTGAAAAAAAAAACATACCTTGAGGATCTTGAGCTTGATGCTTCCGTAAACGAGGCCAAAGGAGAAAGCAGAAGCTCGAGCGACCTGGCAAAGTGTCAGATTGGTGCGTATATAAATACATTTTATCATTTTTGATTGTCTAAGGAGAAAGAAAGGGAAAAGGGAAAAAGAGAGGAAGTACCAAAGCGAGGGTGCTGGTTCCGGAATAAGGTCCAGGAGGAGGAGGCGCCATTGGATGATTGGAGAGAGAAAGTGGAGAGGTTGAGGCAACTGTGAAGTGCGAAGCTCAGTTCCTGAATATCAAACCCTAGCTAGCATCGGAGATGAAGGACGATCACAGAGCGAGATTCACTTGTGTCAGTTGTGTGTGCCGCTTTTCTTAAGACAAATACGACGTCGTTTTCTATTTTCCTTGTTCTCAACTCAATTTAAAAAAAAATTGTAATTCACCATTTTATTTTATTTTTGTTAATTACCGTTCTGTTTAATTCGGATTCGAGGGGTAGGAGTGTTACCCACATAGGCAAAGTTGTCCCTACGCGCTCTCTTCCTCACGGGGTGTAGTCCACTTACCAGTTCAACCAATTTTACATTGGTAATTCACCATGTTATATATTTATATGGGGAAATGCCAAATAAATGTGACTTGAATTTAACTTGGACAAAAAGGGAAACACTATTTCTCAAAAAGGACACATAAGGACTTGTTTCCAATTTGTGATAAATGAAGTTTTTTAACAAATGATTAAACAGAAGTAGTTAACTGTGTTTCCATATTAGTTACTTGTGATACAAAAGTAGTCAATGAAGTTTAAAATGTCTCCAAGTAGTGAAAGAATAGTAGTAGTTACACTTGATATTTGAGTGGTTAAACGTGTTTCTATACTAGTTATAAAAAACTTCATTAATCCCAAATTGGGGGATGCGTATGGGATGATTATTAGATTTGGAGGGAGATGACTGAATGATTCAATTAAAAGTTAGGTGGACATAAACATGCATTTTTTTATTTGTAGGAAGATGGTAGTTTTGAGCCCCAAATCTGAATTCATGTGCTATGCTTCTCAGATTTGGAGATTTGGAGGAGGAAGAAGAATGTTTTGAGCCCTAATGGAACACGATGAGGAGGAAGATAAAGGTTTTAAGTCCAATTCTATTTCTTCTCTTTTCAACTTTTAAGGGTATAAAGGTAAATCGGTTTTAGAAGATAATACAAGTAATGTATCTTGGGAGTCTACTTTAATTTGATCATTTAATGAGACTTTCCTGATATTATGTATGTTGGGTGGAACTTTAAAAAAGCCAATAATATATCCATCATAAAGCAAAGCAAATGAATTAATAAGTAGTTGATTAAGTTGGTAAGTGATCTCACCCCCATGAGGATGCAAATGTGTATTTGAATTCCAAGAAACACTCTCATTAGGAGAGGGGAACACTTACCGATGTGGGCAAAAGTCCTACCCTTCAAGTCTAGATTCACCTAGATTCACTGGTTGTCAATAGGCCTCGAATTACCGGTCTGTGTTTAACAAAAAGAATGTCAATAATATGTCTATATATATATATGGAAGTAGTATATTGCAATATTGAAATTCATAAATTACCTTCAAATATTAGTTGATAAAATATAGTTTAGTATTATTTTATTAAAAAATAACAAGTGTTATGAGGTAGGGAAAAAATACAAATGTGTTTAGTATGGTGATAGTTCTTGTTAACAAAGATGTCTTTTTCTTACCACAAGATTTTGCATTTGTTAAGTAAGACAACTCATCTTGATAATCAAGACATTTCTAATTGTCGATGTTTTTTTTAGTCTATAAGTAAGAATACTGATACAATTCCGCAATGGAATTTTTTTAACCCGCCAACCTTTTAAGATCAAATATAATTTTGAAATTTCAAAGGAGCCCGTTGAATAATAATTTCCATGTTTTAAGACGTGATCACAATTTTCCCATGAACAGGTTTCTCTGTCTTATAAAAATATCTTTAAGTGATTAATTTCTAAACAATTTTGTACTCTGTTTTTTTGTGCAACAGTATTTTTTTTTTATATAAATGACAACTCATTAAAAACGAGATAATAAAAAGTATCTTACAATATTACAAACATACAATGGAAAAAGAGAAGGGAGCATAAAAAACAAGGTGCTCCCTCATAAAATTACAAAGAAGTTCAACATCTACTTGAAAGTAAGAGTAGTTGATAAAAGATTTGAGCATGCACTAGATATCCTTCCCCACAATATCAGATTTCTGACTGGATTGAGACAACACTTGTTGGCTAGAGAAATTAGAATAAACAGCAAGAGAATGACCATAACAGAACAAGTCAGAGTCTTATATCCAGTGTATGGCAGCCATAAAGCATCTAAGGAGGAAATTAGAGGATTGATGCTTGATTTTATGCCAAATGAAGCAGTGGGTGAGGGATGATTGCAAGAAGATCTGTAATTTACAAAAAATATCAAAACTGGAATGGGAACTAAGCAGCAAGATATTCCAATCATGGTGATCTATCTGTTTGGGAGACGGATTCAATAATTGCAGAAGAGTGTATTAAACTTGTGTCCATTGCTTTCCCCCTCCCAAGAGGTGGTATGTACTATTTATTTATTATTTTTGACCAAATATGTACTATGGGCAAAGGGGCACCCAGTAGCACGGTAAATTCAAAACGGTGCATCTAGTAGCATGCTAAATTTGAGGGTGCAAATTTAGCACTTATAACATATAATGGGGCAAATTTAGCACGCCGTTAAAAATGATAAACTGCCGTTAGTGAGAGGTGTGGGTCCCACAATTTTTTAATTGACCTGGCATGACACGTGGCATGACACGTGGCAATAGTTTACATCTTCACTGTACAAGAAAAAAAAGCTTTTTCACCAAAAAAAAGGAAGCTTCACCTTACCTGCTGATCAAAAAGAAAACAAAAAAGAAAATCCCTTACCCCATTTCACTTTTTTTTTGTTTTGACTACCACATCTCATTTTCATTTTCGTTCATTAACTAAAACTAAAACCCTTCAACAAATATAATCCCACTATCCCATTTCATTCTCTGACTTCATTTTCTGGACGAAGAACACAAAGAGAGAAGACGAAGACGAAGACGAAGCTGAAGACGAAGACAATACGAAGCCGAAGACGAAGAAAAGACGAAGAGATGTGGCATTCAATCATTGCATGAGAGCTAGGGTAGTGGGATTCGCAGTTAGGGCATAAAACAAAGTAAGTATGGTTTGGGACCACCAATTTGTTCTTTTCTGCCTTGTATAGTGGAATCCATTAAAAACCCTTGGTTATTTGTTTTTGTATTCTTTGTTGCAGAGTAAATGGGTTCAAAGGGGAAGGGTAAGATGTACAATGTGGAGCTAGGGGAAGATCAAAACAATGAGCCAGAGGGGAGTGACGCATCATTTGAGGATACACTAGGGGAGGTAAGTCAACATTTTGTGAGCCAGAGGGGAGTGACGCATCATTTGAGATCAAAACAAACCATCATCTGCGTCCCTCCCTACAGCAGTGAGCAAAACTCCAGGTAAGTCAACATTTGAGGATACACGGATGAAAGTGTTGAATCAGAGGATAACGATGAGAATGAAGGGGACAATGAGGATATTGGCATAGATGAGAATAATTTTGTTGAAGTACCAAAAGAAATTATAGGTCGTGGTCATTT
This sequence comes from Mimosa pudica, assembly GCA_029929735.1. Lineage (NCBI taxonomy): Eukaryota > Viridiplantae > Streptophyta > Magnoliopsida > Fabales > Fabaceae > Mimosa > Mimosa pudica. The sequence goes on from JAKELP010000002.1 coordinate 13,474,168, forward strand.
GGGATATAGAGTTGATCCTCCTTTTACATTGGGCATGTGTTTTGGTGACAGAGAGGAGCTGAAAAAGGCAGTGAGATGGTATGGAATCACAAATGGGGTGGCATTGAGAATTTCTAGGAGTAATAGTAGGTGCATGGAGTTTTGCTCACTGCTGTAGGGAGGGACGCAGATGATGGTTTGTTTTGATCTCAAATGATGCGTCACTCCCCTCTGGCTCACAAAATGTTGACTTACCTCCCCTAGTGTATCCTCAAATGATGCGTCACTCCCCTCTGGCTCATTGTTTTGATCTTCCCCTAGCTCCACATTGTACATCTTACCCTTCCCCTTTGAACCCATTTACTCTGCAACAAAGAATACAAAAACAAATAACCAAGGGTTTTTAATGGATTCCACTATACAAGGCAGAAAAGAACAAATTGGTGGTCCCAAACCATACTTACTTTGTTTTATGCCCTAACTGCGAATCCCACTACCCTAGCTCTCATGCAATGATTGAATGCCACATCTCTTCGTCTTTTCTTCGTCTTCGGCTTCGTATTGTCTTCGTCTTCAGCTTCGTCTTCGTCTTCGTCTTCTCTCTTTGTGTTCTTCGTCCAGAAAATGAAGTCAGAGAATGAAATGGGATAGTGGGATTATATTTGTTGAAGGGTTTTAGTTTTAGTTAATGAACGAAAATGAAAATGAGATGTGGTAGTCAAAACAAAAAAAAAGTGAAATGGGGTAAGGGATTTTCTTTTTTGTTTTCTTTTTGATCAGCAGGTAAGGTGAAGCTTCCTTTTTTTTTTGGTGAAAAAGCTTTTTTTTCTTGTACAGTGGAGATGTAAACTATTGCCACGTGTCATGCCACGTGTCATGCCAGGTCAATTAAAAAATTGTGGGACCCGCACCTCTCACTAACGGCAGTTTATCATTTTTAACGGCTTGCTAAATTTGCCCCATTATATGTTATAAGTGCTAAATTTGCACCCTCAAATTTAGCATGCTACTAGATGCACCGTTTTGAATTTACCGTGCTACTGGGTGCCCCTTTGCCCTATGTACTATTTAGTTCATTCCTCACAAAACAGAGGGTTTCGCCTGTTTATAGCCCATTTAGATGTATGGGCCCAAATCGCTTAAGACCAGTACGCTCGGCATAAATGATTTGTCTGGGATTGCAAAAAACAGGATGTACTATTTATTTTTAAGAGCCCAATTAACTGAATTTAAAGTCATAATCAATTACAGTATATATCAATATCAACATGAAATCCACGGTATACTTTGCTACCTATAATATTTATGTGTGGGCTGGTAAGAGGACTACAACCCCATAAGGATTAGAACACGTGTTCTAATCCCGTGAAGCTCTTTCATTGGGAGAAGGGACAATCTTGCCTATGTGAGCAACACTCTTATGAGTCCGAATTAGTCGGCCGCTAATAGGCACCGGATTACCGGGCGGTGATTAACAAAAAAGAAATGTATCATGTGTGTGTATGTGTGTTGATAAACACTATGAATAACTAACCAGCCAATACTAGTCATTTTTTTTATCAGAAACCAATACTAGTCATAACAACAAGTAAAATAAGATATGGTGGTAACATTTCTTTTAATTTGATTTAAATTTAAAATCTTGTAATCATTAATTTTTTTTTTGGCCAACTTGTAATCACTAATGTTAACTTTAAACTTTTCTGTTAAAAAAATCAGATAAAAAATGTTAACTTTAAACGTTAAAACATTTTGATATAAAATGTATTACTTCAATACTTTAAACTTATCAAAATTCAGATACCACGAGAATGAAGTGATCAAGTGAATGTTAAAGATAGAGAGTGGTCTTATCCGGTAAGGTGCATTTTACTTGGTCACGACTTATTTGGGACTTTTTTCCTTTATCTGGACGTGATATAATTATTCTTATTATTATAATTGTAATCATTATCTTCATCACTATTCTCTTCTTTTTAAATTCTGTGACTCTCGTTGCAACTCTCAACCCACTTTTATTCCACACCCCATAATTTGTGTCTTACGTGTCTTGTTTCAATTTATTGATTCTCTTCCCCATATTTTTGTTTTGCAAGATTCTCTTCCCTTTTTGTTGGGTCAATATCTGTTGATTCTGTTGAACGACTACGAAATACTACTACCATCAGAAATCTAGCTACTGATTAAAATAAAAAAAAAAAAATCAAGATTCTAGCTAGTTCAAAATGGACCCACCCTCGCCACTTTTAGAATATAGTTGGCCTTTTGAGTTTTGATTTTCTTTATTATTGTAATTAATAGTTTTAATTAAAAAATTGGGTTAGATCTTGTAAAGTTTAATTAAAATATTCAAATAGTAAATGACCAAAATAAATAATAGCTTTTCAGCGTTAGTAAAGTATAGAGATTGTCTTCAGCTTTTGTTTTCTATAAACTGGTACTATCTTTGTAGATTGTAGAGTATGTTATATAAGAGTGCTGCCAAATAAATTAGTAACAAACTCTTAGAAGGTTGAAAGATGTGAAGACATGACTTCCCATTTACTGTTCATCGCGACGACACTTTTCTTTGTTGAGGTAAAATCTAAGTCATCCAAATTTTGACATACATGGTTTGATTCAAAAAATTTTATGCCCATTTTTCAAAGATAGAATTAACTTTTTAATAAATGACAGTTATAAGATTAACTTTATTTTTTGATTTTATATATTTAAATAAAATTTTAAGAAAATTATTAAAAAGAGTTTAAATGAATCTTTACCCTTAAAATAAATCAAAATAATACAGATTAAGGATGAGAAATACATTACTCATCTTAATTGCGAGGAACATGATGTAATGTGAACCGTGAAGACCGTTGTCGTTGTTAAACATTAATTCAATTGTTTAAATATATGTGCACCTTGATAACCAAGTGGCATGATTGAACTTGTCTCTCATAATAAGTATAACTATTCTAGCCTAGTCGCTGATCCCTAATAATTAATCACGTCGAATTCTAATAATTAATTAAGGTACTATATCTTAGAGTAATTCCAAAAAATGAAGCTATGGTTTTTGCTGCCTTCAGTCTGCAATATAAGAGCTCATAGTTAAAACACGCCTTTTAAAAAACATGTAAAAGTTGGTTGAGTTGATGGAGTATTTTTTTTCTTTCAATTTTATCACTATTTATTATAGTACTATTAAGAGAGTGAAATATGTAGTCATTAATTAGTATGAAAGATTATTAGGTGCAATGTAGGGAAACACATTAAATGATGAGAGAATGTAAATTTTGAAATAAAACAATTCAAATTTTGAATCTTATATTGCAGACTGGAGGGAGTATTTCATTTAATTACAACCAAGAAATTTTGGGAAACACATTAACATCGACTTTACTATTTTAAATTTGATCTTGACTGCCACTCCCCATGAGGCCATGACTAGTCATATTGAAGCATTTCAATCTACACCATTCCCCAGCCCTTTTACCCATAGAATATAGCAACCGATATCATCTAATGAATATAAAATAAGATATACATAAATATGAGTCTAATCTAAACATAAAAAAATTAATCAATAACAAATGATATAAAAAAATATCTCCCCCAACTTTAGACTTGAATATCTCCCCCAAGTTTAGAGTTGAATGTCTTTCAAAATCGTATGCGTGTGTACGTGAACGTGCTCATCTTTCTTCTATAAGCCAGATGTAAAAACAGATCAGAATCTTGCAACCAAACAAAAGAGATGGAAGGATTGAGGAGGAGAGTTGGTGATGGTCATTAGTTACCTTCGTAAGTTTCTTCTCTCGTATTATCGTTGTTTTTGTGCACACTATTTTCTGCTGGGTTGGCAAGATAGAAGAACTGTTGGAAGAACAAATGTGAAGGACATAGGGTTAACATGGACTTTCAGTGTTTTCAATCGAGATAAAAAATAGCTTCTTCCCACCAAAATAGGTGGGAAACTACTTTCAAACCTTTAAAGGAAATGGGGGCTCTATCGAAAATGGAATTTGTAAAGATTAGTGCACTAAACAACACATGTGTGATGGAAATGACTTATTTTTCATTTCTAATCTATAGATTCATGCAACCAAATTGGCCCTTAGTGTAGTCTCACTTCTTTCCTTTTTGATAAAAACTAGCGTATCTCCCGTGCGTTGCACGGGGTTTCCCGCGCGGAAGCGTATCTCCCGTGCGTTGCACGGGGTTTCCCGCGCTCCGCGCGGTTTTGTTTAAAAATTAACATTAATCAAAAAAATTATTATCTAACCTTAACTTTAGAAGGAAGAAAATTTCAATGACAACTTCCAGTTTACATTATGAAATGACTATTTTCTATAAGTTGTAATGAAAATTGAAATTAAATCTAACTGAAAGGATCTACCCTATGTGAAGAAACAACTCTTCTTTTTGTGTTCTATATCTACATGGAACTTAGGAGAGATTTTGACACTGGTGGTCAAGCACTTATTAGCTTCAACAAACATTTCATGGAAAGTCTTCCATGTGGGAACAATGTATCGTACTTCATTTAGGAATATAAGTGGTTAGCTATAATATGGTGTCTCACATGCTCCCTTTGGTCTTTGTCCAACTTCACACAAAAAACAGCTTGAAAGATTAAGGAACTGACATTAATCAATTTAAAAAGGAACTGACAAAAAATAAGACAACTCGAGAACATGCAACATTAAACTTACCCAATAAATCTGGACATAAAGCAATTCCAAAAACAGTTACACTTGAACATGGATTGGCTATATTAGCCAACTTGATCTTCTAATCCATCTAGGAATCCCTGTGACCAAAAACATGGGAAGAGATTATTTCTATATTCCACTTTCTTTCTTGTTTTTTGTTGTTTTCATGTCACAGTGCAACACAAAGACTTCAGAATTCTTTCTATGGAGAAAATCAGACCATCTAGTCAACACTTTGTGATATAAATTCTTACCAGCTTGAGAACCTCATCAAATATGAGTATGCTTAATCCCAAGAAATATTCAAGGATTTTCTATACCCACGATCAATAAGATAGTTGTATGGTGCAAACACCATATTAGCAACCTTGTGTAGTTCTTTTGATAAGTAGTAAGGACACTTGATGTAAAGACAATTTGTGAGACAAATTAGAGACCAAGCACTTGATAACTAAGTTGACTGGAAAAAACATTACAAAAGAGAATGATAAAAGAGTTCAGAAAAGTTCCATGTAGTTAGTCCTTTGCCAACAATTGTCATTGAAATTTTGTTTCTGCTGCATAATTTAGAATAGATATGTAGCAGAAGGAAAATTGATAAAAGAGAATGGTCAGAAAAATATCTCCAGATATTTGAATAGATGCTAACATAGCCCCTGGATCATTTGAATTTTCCATGGCAAAGGACTAAAATAGAATAGTGTTGTCAAGCTAAAAGTACTTAGTTTAGTTTTGCATGATCAAGTTCTTCTGACAGAAAAGGATACCCTTCTTCACAGCATCCACCATTTCTGCAAAAAGAAAAAACACTATTGTTGGCAAACATAGATCAAAGAAAAATGCAGACTAAAAATTGTCATGATCTTTTCTCTCCCTGGCTAGAAAAAATCTTCGAAAATATTGTTAATTCCCACAAAGCAGAGATTCTCATTATTAAAGAAAATGAAGAATAGAAAAATCAAATATTGTCATAGGGAAAGGAAAAGACCTTCATTCCATAGGTAGCCATTCTGCACGACACATACTTGAGGAAGAGTGCTCTGTTTCCACACAAATGTGTTGACTTGTGAATCTTTCCAACTACAAATGGATGAGTGAAATCCCTGCATTACATTGGATAAACAATGTTAGCACGAAAATTCTCCTTAAGGTCTGCTCTAAATGCTTTAGAAACTCCAAGAACTGGGTCAGGAGGGACAATTGGAATCCCTCAACCCCAAAAACATCAACGACCATATCAGATACTATACCAGGAGGCAGAATATTTATCATGTAATGAAATACATGCACTGTAGGCCTATAATGAATGATTAGGACATAAATAAAAAGAACTTCAGTTCCTTATACTTTACCCAGACAGATTAGAAGAGGTCCCTTTTTTCCTTGCTAAATCTCACAATAGTGCATCAAAAGTTTAGCTTTCCCTATTGAAATTGAGAGAATTAAAGGTAAGCAGTGAAACTACAAACACAAATACGCAGTGAAATTGTGTGGAGAAGGAAAGCGAGGCTTTGAAAACATAAAACATGAAAGCAGTAAGAAAAGTCATGTGGAATGATAAAATAATTAGGGATAATTAATTAGAGGTCCCTCACAAGGGAGTTAATACTGGAAAAATCCCAAAAGTTGAAAATATTAATGTAGGGTCCCAAGGGACCTCACATTAATATATTTGAAAAGTGAAAAGACAGTTTTGCCCCTAGCCTTAAAAAAATTTACCTCCTCCCTCACCCAACCCCTCCTCCCTCCTCCTCCCTCACCCACCCCCTCCAGCCCGCCCCCCACCCTCCCCCCTCCCCTCCAGCCCGCCCCCCACCCTCCCCCTCCCCTCCAGCCGCCCTGGAGGGGGAGGGTGGGGGTGGGGGGGCGGGCTGGAGGGGAGGGGGGAGGGTGGGGGGCGGCTGGAGGGGAGGGGGAGGGCGGGGGGGCGGCTGGAGGGGAGGGGGAGGGCGGGGGGCGGCTGGAGGGGAGGGGGGAGGGTAGGGGGCGGGCTGGAGGGGAGTGGGAGGGTGGGGGGCGGCTGGAGGGGAGGGGGAGGGTTGGGGCGGGCTGGAGGGGGTGGGTGAGGGAGGAGGAGGGGGGAGGGGGTGGGTGAGGGAGGAGGTAAATTTTTTTAAGGCTAGGGGCAAAACTGTCTTTTCACTTTTCAAATATATTAATGTGAGGTCCCTTGGGACCCTACATTAATATTTTCAACTTTTGGGATTTTTCCAGTATTAACTCCCTTGTGAGGGACCTCTAATTAATTATCCCAAATAATTAAGTAGGAAATAAAGTACTATTACTCTATTAATTGGGCAGATGGGAGGATTGTGAAGCAGAACCATGATTCACCTGCAGAATAGAATGGGGATAGAAACAAATTGCGTGTGTATGAATAAGAAATTAGAAACAGTCTAGAGTAAAGGAAGAATTGAAAAAACAAATGAATGAGATGTGAAGCTTCTGATGATGAAAAAGGACATCAGTCACCTTCTCTTAGCTGAGAGAAAAACGCTAGGTGCCTTCACAATTTCTTAGTAGCCTGTTGCTTTGAGTTTATAGCTTTAGCAGGTTCTTTTGTTTTCTGCTTCATCTCCTTCACTTTGTCAAAGCTAATTACAATAACTTCATATCCTTCTAGCTGAACACCAAAAACATCTCTGATAAAGAGAACTCCTATTTTGGTCCAAGACACCCTACACAAATTAAGGATAGCAACAAATGTATATGACAACAACATATCAATAACATGCGTTATAGATTGAAAGATCAAAGTGAACAAATAGAAGTATTTACTTAGAAAAAGCCAATTGCATGGTAATAGAAGTGAGAAAAGGAGAAAATATAGACTTATCAAGAATGCATAAAGAACAATGCCATATAAACATGTTTAATAGGTTCCTAACTTCCAATAAGAAATACACAAATATGGAGGCTCACCAATTTTCTTGTTATGAGAGATAGGTGACTGATGTTAGATGAACACGCGAGAGATCAAAAAAATAAGCATTGTAAGCTAGAGCCATGTCTCATACATTAACAACAAAGTAAAGTAAATATTTTTTGCCACAATATCTGTAATACCTCCATCATAGTGCTAATACCAAAATCTTTCATCCACTTAAGCATATACCTCAGTCACATAAAGAGCTGAACCGAATGTAACACATAAGGCAGAAAAATTCAATTGAAATGTTGAGACAGCCGAGAGATTCAAGCCTAAAGTAGAAAGGAGACAACCCAAAGAAGCTTACAGAAGAAGAGTGACCCAAGCTAGGGTTCACAACAAAATGATCAAACACACAAAAGGAAAAATGAATGAATGAATCAACAAAAACTGATCTAGACATAATCCTGCTCTATTAGTTAAGGCTTCTCCATTTACTATGCATTTTAGAAAAATTGACTTCAGCTGCACATACCATAGCAAAACTCAAACTTGAGACGATTTAACACGGTCTTACAACATTACACCAAATATGTAGATGAGTTGTTTAGCCTACACCAAACTGTGCCATTTTTTTCCTTATGAAGAATCTGAATGTATAAATCCAGCTCAGAGAAAACAAAAAAAAACAGAGGGGATAAAACGTAAGATTGATTGTCATTTTCTGCATAGAGAAAATGACAATTCTCTCATCCCAATTATAAACTTGCATAGACACTTAAGCATCCTTGTCTTTAGCTTATACTGTTAAGAAGATGATTATCCAAAAAAAAGCATCCTTGCTTATGCCATATCTATTGGCTTCTACAGCGTTAAAAAAAGCAGGACTAACTCTCCAGCAGTATATCTGTAATCAAAACAGAGGGGAAACTGGAAAAATAAGATAAAGCATACAGTGACAGCATGACCTTACGGAGGGGATATGTTTATTACACTTACTCAACCATCGAAAGCTTTTTTTTTAGAAAAGCCATGGATGTTAATATGATACCAGCAAGAAACAACTCCTACAGATGTTAAAGACCCATCTAAACATAAAGATGTTATTACTTAATAGAAGAGTGACAAACTTTTAGCCTTGTATCACATTGCCACTACTTTAAACATATATCCTTGAGTCTTCCAATTATTTCACACAAAAGCATTCGCTGCTTTGTCTAAGCAAGAAACAACTCCTGCAAATTAAGAAGTTTCACAAAATGAACTCAATATGCAAATTTCATTTTTTTCCAATAAATGCAATCAATAACATAGTATCACTCTTAGCTGCTTTAAAAATAAACATAGATAATCATTATGGATAAAGATTGAAACAATAAAAAAAGTAGGACTAACTCTCCAGCAACATATCTGTAATCAAAATAGAGGGGAAACAGGAAAAATAAGATAAAGTATACAGTGACAGCATAACCTTAAGGAGGGGATATGTTTATTACACTTACTTAACCACCGCAAGCCTTTTTTTTTAGAAAAAGCCATGGATGTCAATATAATACCAGCAAGAAACAACTCCTACAGATGTTAAAGATCCATCTAAACATAATACCAGCAAGAAACAACTCCTACAGATGTTAAAGACCCATCTAAACACAAAGATGTCATTACTTAACAGAAGAGTCAAGAGTGGCAAATTCCCAGCATTGTATCACATTGCCACTACTTTTAACATATTTCTGACCACATAAAAACATGTCCTCATTTTATGCAAAACACTAACGAATTTATTAAGCTAAGAAAACATCTCATAAAATCTTTTTGTGAGCAAATTGCTCAACAAATGAAAGTAAATTGCCTTCTCATTTGGAAATAAATTGCTCATCATCTGGAAGTAAATTGCTGCAAAGAAATACTTGACATAAGAGTATAAACCACTTCAAATAAATAAGCTTGTTTGATGCAAGCTTCACATGTGCAGCAAATAACTTCTTCCAGAAGTTATAATATTTAAAAGTTGAATTGGAGGATAAGAAAAACATGTGTAGCAGAATAATACAACAATGAGATGAAATGACAGAATGAGCCCAATCAATGTTATAAGCTCTCTATACCAACACCCTAAAACACTTAAATTATCCATCACCATCAAGCCACAACAATTTCACCCAAGCAGGCAATAGAAGCACAACGATTAAAGAGAACCCAACTTACAAATGAATAAAAAAGAGAAGGAAAAAGTAAACAACATACCAAGGCAGCAGCTTTCACAAACTCATGAGAAGCAACATGGTTTAGGGTTCAAAAAAATCGACCAAATACAAAATGATTGTTTAAAATCTCTTCAAAAAACATCCTAATCAAAGCTTAATCATCATTTTTATGGGTTTAAAACCCTGTGCTTTCCCAAACCCAGACCACCTCTTTCTCTGATGTTTCTCCAAATAAGACCAAAATGGGCAGAAAAGAGAGGAGAAAAGGTAAATCACCTTATTACCAATGAAGCACAATATGTGAAGCTATCTTCGTCGAGATGATTGTTGTGATGGTGTGGGAGAAATGGAGAAGGTCTTGTAGTTGGTTCCTGACAAAAAAAGAGAGAGAAGAGAAGAGCATAATTCAATTTTCACAGAAATTGAACAGTATAGCAAGGAAAGAAACATATTTTGATGCTCCCTCTCGAGATGACGCCTCGCGAACATATTTAGAACAGGAATCACTATTAGGGCTTGGTGAAGAAGGAAGGTCTTGCGAAGGAAAAATTAGGGCTTGGTGAAGAAGGAAGGTCTTGGGAAGGAAAATCCCTCCAGATTCTATTTCTTGGTAACATGAAGTGAGAGAAGCGGGTGAAGGAAGGAAGGGAGGCTAGGGTTCAGGGAAAGGGAAGATAGAGAAGTGAGAGAGGTCGAGAGAGAGCTGAAGATAGTGAGATGAGTTTTCTTAAGATTTTCTTAAGATTAAAAAATAAGTGAGCCTTATTAAAAGAGAAACGGCTAATGAACAGTGAAAATGTGAGAGGAGCCGTGCTAAACTCATCGGCTTCTACAGTAATAAGAGAAAATTTGGTGGAAGACTTTTATTGGATATATTGATTATAAGCAAATTCTTTATTATGACTTTTAAATTGATAACTCTTGTATTAATTAGAGCAACCTATTGCTCAATGCTCACCATTCTCACTCATTATTAATGGTTAGCTTTTGTTCCATGATTCCGATATTCGAGAGATAAGCTCCATATATTTGGCGGGTTTAATAAAGTCAGTTCGTACAATTAAGGACAAAACTTAACGTAACAAAATTTCACGAATATGGAAAGTATCCAATAATTTCGTTTTTTAAAAAAACTTTAATAAGTCCCCAATGATTTATTAATTATTACTCCTAATAATAAAGTAAATTAAAAAAAAATAAATTTAGTAACTCCCTCAAAACTAGGGGTGAACAAATGACAAACAGGATTAGACTAGTTAACTATATGCTCTAGTCCTATCCTAAATAATTGTCGTGTTGAAATTTTTGGTTCGAGACCCGCTCATATCCTGTTTGGCCCAACACCGAGATCGAGGCGACAATGACAGACCATGTTGGTCCCTATATTTTTTTTATAATAAAATAAAAAAAAATCTCCACTTTTCAATCACATTACGGACCAATCATGTTGGTCTGGTACTTGTATATTAAACATATTGATGAATTATTTGAGAAAATAAAAAGTGTAATAAACTATTGAAATAGTGTAATAATTGTGTTAATTAATTAAAAAAATAAAATAATCAGGTCGAACCACTCTATCGGTTATGAGACATATGCCCTTAATCTTGTCCTACCAGATAGTCGAGATAGTCTCGTCCTAATAGTGTTAGTCCCGGCTAAGTTGTGACAGACCATTGTTTGCAAATCATAACATAACCGGTCAATGGGGCTTTTGTGCAGCCGGTCAAAACCCAAGTGGAATCATATGTATGTATCAATGTATGTTTATATACTCCTGCTTCAGCGTTCATTTCCTCTCGTCATCTCTTCTGCTTTGTCTTTCACAGCTTCCATGGCAGCTTCCAATCTCTCCACTTTCTCTTCCTCACTTTCAAAAACCCCTTCTTCCCCTCTCACCAAATCTCCAAACCACACTCCTTTATCCACCCATCAAACCTTCAAAAACCCATCTTTCTTCCTCAACAACCCATCTCTCCCCCACAAATCTTCCTTCCCACTTCCCTCAAAAAACCCACTTTCTGACATTATCTCTGTAAATAAGCAATACCCAGAAGCTCAATTCCACGATGACGACGAAAAGCCTCGTGAAGAGTGTGGTGTTGTTGGCATATATGGTGACCCAGAAGCCTCTCGTCTTTGTTATTTAGCTCTTCATGCTTTACAACACCGTGGCCAAGAAGGTGCAGGAATTGTTGCTGTCAATAACAACGTGCTTCAATCCATTACTGGGGTTGGACTTGTTTCTGATGTGTTTAATGAGTCCAAACTTGATCAACTTCCTGGAAGTTTGGCTATAGGACATGTAAGGTATTCTACTGCTGGTCAGTCTATGCTTAAGAATGTTCAGCCTTTTGTTGCAGGGTATAGATTTGGGTCTGTTGGGGTGGCTCATAATGGGAATTTGGTGAATTATCAAACTTTGAGAGCTAAGCTTGAAGATAGTGGTTCAATTTTTAATACTAGTTCTGATACTGAAGTTGTTCTTCATCTTATTGCTACTTCAAAGCATAGGCCTTTTATATCTAGAATTGTTGATGCTTGTGAGCAGCTTGAAGGGGCTTATTCTATTGTTTTTGTGACTGAGGATAAGCTTGTTGCTGTGAGGGATCCATTTGGGTTTCGACCTTTGGTTATGGGGAGGAGGAGTAATGGTGCTATTGTTTTTGCTTCTGAGACTTGTGCTCTTGATTTGATTGAAGCAACATATGAGAGGGAGGTTTTTCCAGGTGAAGTGTTGGTGGTGGACAAAACTGGGCTTCATTCTCTATGTTTGATGGCTCATCCACAACCAAAGCAATGCATTTTTGAGCATATTTACTTTGCACTTCCCAACTCAGTGGTTTTTGGGAGATCAGTGTATGAATCAAGGAGGAGATTTGGTGAAGTTTTGGCCGCAGAGAGCCCAGTTGATTGTGATGTTGTGATTGCAGTTCCGGATTCTGGTGTGGTTGCTGCACTTGGTTATGCTGCAAAAGCTGGGGTTCCTTTTCAACAAGGTCTGATCAGATCTCACTATGTGGGAAGAACTTTCATTGAGCCATCACAGAAGATCAGAGACTTTGGTGTTAAGCTGAAGTTATCACCTGTTAGAGCTGTTCTTGAAGGCAAAAGGGTTGTGGTTGTGGATGACTCTATTGTGAGGGGAACCACGTCTTCTAAGATTGTGAGGCTGATCAAAGAGGCAGGTGCTAAGGAAGTTCACATGAGGATCACAAGCCCACCAATTATTGGTTCATGCTATTATGGAGTGGATACACCAAGTTCAGAGGAATTGATATCTAATAGGATGAGTGTTGAGGAAATTAGAGAGTTTATTGGGTCTGATTCACTCGCTTTTCTTCAAATTGATAGCTTGAAGAAGCTTCTGGGGGATGATTCTGCTAATTTCTGTTATGCTTGCTTTTCTGGCAAGTACCCTGTTGAGCCAAAAGAGCTAAAGGTGAAGAGGGTTGGTGATTTTGTGGATGATGGATTGAATGGGAGCTTGGAATCCATTGATGGAGGTTGGGTTCAAGCAAATCAGAATCAGAGAGAGATGAAGGTGGGTAGTCTCTGATAATTACCAGTGTTTTAAGATTCTGATGAATGAGGTGCCTGAGGTAACAGAAACAGTCTAACTATAGTATTACTAGTGTGCTTCATCTAATTTCATTTTGATTCTGAAGGTAAAATGGGGATCCTCATTTTTTTCCAAATCTTATAGCTGTTTTTATTTTTTAATTTGTGTCATTTAGAACATATCACTTCGGGTCATGAAATGTTTACTTGGTCCTTGTTTTCAATATAGGATGCTATTATCAATGGCATGACGTCCATATATCTGCTCAAGAAATTCTAGGCACTCCCCCATATTCTTCTGTGTAACAAAATATAATCATATATTTTAATACGCAGTCCTTGTTCAGAAGATTGAAAATTAATAAACCATTTTTTATATAATTTATTATCTACCACCCTCTATTAAATATTGATAGTATATCCAAATGAGCGTTATGCTAAAGAAATATCCCATGCTTCCACCATGCTACCATTCTTCAGCTAGTTACGGGTCAAAGAGATCCCATTTTTAGTCAAAAAGATGTCATTATAATAATTGTTCAAACGATAAACTTGGAGCTCATGGAGACATTAGGCTTTCCCCAATTGCAAGTCCAGTCACAGGTATCTTTCATTTAGCACATAAAATAAAACATTAAATGAAACGGAAAAGTTCCAAATTTATTAAAGTAATCTAATATACCAATATACTTTGAAGAATAAATGCTGCTAACTAACACACGTAACTTAACAAAAATATTTTCCCCTTTCATTACTTAGTTAGTTACCAAGAAATGGCCGTACACTTCTAAGATGGAGTGCAAATTTATACCAACGTGCAACATGCCTCCAAGTTTCAACTCCACTTCCTAAAGGAAGTCAACGAAATGGAGAAAAAGGAACTCATTGCAATAGATAAGTACCAATAGAAATTCAAGGTTGCTTTACCGAACAACACGTTGGCATCATTCTCAATAAATTATTGCTTACATTTCAATATCGTAGAACATTCAATGTATTTTCCCCTAATGTAGACGGTGGGAAAGTCAGAGTCAATGAATAAGAAGCATGAAAGTAGAAACGCACCCCCCAATTTCACCTTGATAAGGGGAAGAAAATGGTCCAACATAAATTATTGCATGCACACATGTAGTAAATATAAGTGCATGTAAGCTCCCTTGTAAGTAAAAGTCGTGAGTTTTATATGCTTTGCAACTTATAGGGTACTTAGTGCCGTCTTTATAATTTAAAAAATAAAGGCAATGGCTCAGATTTATTCCAAAAAATCTGATGTGGGCTCCACGTGTGTACATTAGACTGGGAGCATTTTGTTCATACCGTGAAGTGCATGCAAGAATCTATTCCAAGGCCGCCCGAGAAGATGAACAGCACAAGATCAGCCATTCTGAGCACTATCATAAGCATTTGACTTATGCTTTGGCGTAAATGAAAAGCCATCTGGAACTTTGCCAAGTAACATCTCTGATATTCGTATCTGGGCATCAAAATTCAAAAGGCAAAAGTGAAAACCAGACAACTGCAGCAGATATGAATTCTCAGAATATATATTAAATAAATGCACCAAAAGAGAGCCCAAAGATGGCACTGTGGCTGAAACAATGAAAGCTGTTAACTCAAAATAAATGGCAGAAGCATTTGTACCCAGTCAGCTGCAGAATCTGAAGCCATTAGAGTCTCAAGGTCATCACGCCCGTAGTAAGAAGGTGGACGCCAGTTTAGTCTTTGTGGAATAACATCTAAAAGGCCAACTGGTACATATCTACATGTGTAGCTAAGCCATTCCAATAAAAACCGTCTGGCTGTTTCCACTCCTGTGATATTAAACAACAAATAAGTTCACAATAGTATAGCAACAACTTCGGACTATAAATGCTACATTCCTGCTAGCAAACTCAATAATCTGACACGACAATTCCAAAATAATTCATAGCCCATCATTAGTCACCTCCCAAACAGGGTAAATTGACTAAAATTCTAAGGCAGCCTTAAGAGTCACTTCCAGTTTGTTTTGTCTCATCTGTATTAAAATAATTATTGGTTCATGATTTGGGGCAGGTCAAAAAGATCATAATCATGATTTCATGATTGAGAGCCGCAAAAATGCTTTTTTATTTTCTGCAAACAACTATTGGTGGATCTAGTTTAATAATTATAAAAATAGATAAATCAAATACGGCTGACATATCCTTACTGCATTAATAAAACGTACCTTTTGTATCAGAACCCCAGTGTTCAAGGCCAAAACGTGCAAAATCTTTCAAAATATTCAATCGCTCCCCAGAGCTAATGTCCCAGTGCCTTTGTTCCTTAATTTCTGTAAATATCCAAGGCTGCAAAAATGCAGGTGTTAGTAAAAATCCATCAGATTTGGACTTATGTCCAACTGATAGGCAAATTAAAAGGCATTGATCCACAATAATCAAAGACAGAATGATTTGACTCAAACATATTAACCTTAATCAGTGCTCCACGGGCAATCATGCATGTGGCAAGTTCAGTGCATTCAGCCTTGTGGTTGTTCCAATCAACAAATGAACAAACATCTCCATTCCCTATTACTTGCAAAGTATTAGGGGCCTTCCTAGTACATTGGTAGACATAGTCCCAATCAGCAAGCTTGCTGTATCGTTGTTGGCGTGATCTGCCATGTATTGTAACTGCATTAGCTCCCCAAGAGCCCATGTCCGCAATAATAGAATCAATGCGGTTTTTCCCTTCAAAATAAGCCGTTCGCACCTAATACAGCAAAGTGACAATGAAGGCAAGCTTAAAGGGGAAATGTTAAAATCAAAATGTAGCATATTAGAGATAAAATAACATTTTTTCTGCATAATGGCAAGAAGGGTATGACTAAATGCAGATGTCAAAATTTCAAAACCAGAGTCAAGAGGAAATTAACTAAGATGTTGACTGAATTTTGACTCAGATCATATCTTCTTTATTTGTAAAGTGATAGAATAATAAATACCTTGATAGTTATAGGTTTATCCACTGTGCCTGAGGCCACCTCTACAATACTTTTCATCCGCATTGGTTTATTAAGAAGAGCTGATCCAGCAGCCTTATTGACAACAATATCGATTGGGCAACCCATATTTATATCAATAAAATCAATTGTACACTCCTTCTCTATCAGTTCTACAGTTTTCGCAATAGTGTCTGGGTATGCTCCACATATTTGCACTCCAAATAAATCTTCCGATACATGACGTCTCAGCAATGCCCATTCTGATGCTTGACCCTATAGTGATTTATACAATTAGAAGCTAAATTGAAAGCACTGCATAATCAAAATAAGATGAAACAGGAGTATCACAAAAAAACTTTCAGAGGGAAAAGGTAAAAGACATAAGAAAAATAAAGGATAAATGTTCACAGCTGAAAGTTCAAAACAAGAACACTGATTTTAGAAAGTCAAACATGCAGAAAGTCATAACAATAACAGAATTGTGATTTCTGAACTTATGTGCATACAAATAAACTTTCAATGAATCAAAAGTAAGGACATAACAAAGGCACACCAAGTTATAAACTCCAGAAAGAAGATTTACATCACACCGAAGATTAAACAAAGCCACCATACAAACCATCGCAAAAGCCATATATAATGTACCTGCAAAAGATTTGTGCACATTGCCATTTCGCCACATGTCACATCAGCTCCTAATACTTTGCAAACCCTCCTAAATGGGAGATTCCCAACAGTGGTCAAGGGCGCAAGATACAACTTATCTCTAAAATCTATAAGCTTCTTTTCTCTTGGGTGTAACTTCATGCTTTGATCAGTTTCAGGGGGTATGATATCATCCACAGTTGCGCTTTCAGCTTGTATGCATCCTTTTTCAATGTTTTGGTCAGTAACACACACACCTATTGAAAACAGTAAGAGGCTTCCAGATATAAGAAAATACTGAGCTATTATATTATTGTTTAAGAAAATAATAAATCAGAAGATAATATTACCTTCATTTTCTGCTACATCAAGGCCAGAAATTTCTTCAGTTTTTCTTCTCTTTTGAGGGCAAGGTGAATCAGAATCTAAGTTCCCATCAATACCATCAACTTTTATATCCTCAGCAGAGCTTTCTAAGTTAGGATCCAAGTCAGCTGTAACTTCACTAGACCCATTATTATCGGAATTGTGGCAATTATTTGAATCATTGTTGCCACACTTTTTCTCTTCTAAGTTGTTCTGTTTTGACTTAGGCAATTCCTACAACAATTGTTATTTATTCCAGATTAAAAATTATGGTAAGATACATCTAGATCAAATTGTTACTCAAAGGAAACCTTCCATGAACAAAACCCCACAGTTGAAGAAAGCAAACAACTTGTTAGTATTACAAGATTATAAATTTAAAATGAAGCAGCACAAAGTATGCATTTTTTTAACTTAGTAATGTTGGAAGTTTAAATATGCAGTGGATATCTATATCCCTTCACTCCCTAAGTTCAAACATCACACTGTTACTAATGTAAAAATAGTTGCCTTTTTCACTCCCTCACTGTGTTTAATTTAACACCTCAGTTCTTCACTCAATAAGGGATAACTGTAGCCCAAAACTATAAAATGTTCACTCAAATAAGAAAGACAAAAGCAAACATAAACAACACACCCTGAGTCCAAGAGCCTTGAGATTGGCATCTGCCTTGGGGAAGCGCATCTTATTTTTCCACAACAACTTTTGAACATCTTTGGTGAGCCCATTTATTTCAGAAGTCGCTCTCCGCTCATTGAGATTGCTAGAAGGCATGCCTTCAGGATGCGTGCCCGAAAATCTACACGCTAAACCATAGGGACAAGAAGCTTCAGCATTAATAAAAGGGCATTCTCCCTCTAAATCATCTGGTTTCTGCAATTGAAGAAACTTGTCACAATACTTAACATAATGTCCAAGAGAACAAATGAATACATGTACAAATCACCAAGACCTGTGCCTTGAAGGATTCCAAGTCATGGCTGAAGCGGCATTTATCCTTGTAAGGACATGAAGTGATATCTCCTGTCTTTGCAACTTGAGGACAAATTTGCTTATTAGACTTCTGTTCCTGTACAAATAGAACCCCAAACTGATTCAGACAAGAGAAAAATACCTCTAGAAATCCCAGTTGATCAGAGTATTACGTGGTAAGAGTAAGGTTTCCCACCAATAGTAATAACTACTCCCTCCGGTCCTGAATATAAGACCTAATTGACTTTTTCAGAAAATCCTATAAAAAAACAAAATAAGTTAATTATAAATTGATTTACCTAATTTTTCCCTTACATTAGTTTATTTTACCTATAAACTAATTTACTCCTATTATGTAAAAATATATCAAATATGTCATGATTCAATAGCCTATTTTGCAACCTTAACCTCTAAAAAAAAGTCAATTAGGTCTTATATTTTGACATTGTGTGCATATAAATATGTTGGGTTAGTATTTGCATGACATGTGAATGTACATTGTAAATTGAGGAAGGAAGGAAGGAAGGACCTGACGACGTTCACGCTTGAGCTGGCGCTTGGACTTCTTCTCTTTGACAAGAGAGTCCTTCTTGTCGTTATTATGTTGTTGGTTATTGTGGGGTGTGGATAAAGCTCTAGGAGGAGGAGGACAAAGATATTGGGGCTTAACGGGAGCTATGGCTCTGGCCACTAGTTGTTCTGCCGTTTGCTCAGTTAGCCCATTCCATGCTTTCTCCTCACATACTGGTACGGGCTCCGTTATAGTCACACGCTCAGGCTCGTCCATATGTTAAGGTTGATTGACTGGAGTTACAGAGACAAAAGCTAGATAGATAGATGTTAAGGTATTTGTAGTTGTAGGGTTTTATAGTTGTGGTCTTGTGGATGTGTCGTTTTGGATGTTGGGTCATGGACTTTTTTAAAAAGGAAAAAAGAAGGGAAAAGTGTCAGAAGTGGGATTTGAACCCACGCCCTCTCACGAGGACCAGAACTTGAGTCTGGCGCCTTAGACCACTCGGCCATCCTGACTTATTTGAATTTTGCAAAAGTAATAATTCATATTCTTATCTTAGGGCCATGTTTTATTGGGCATTTTCTAATGTCTTTCTTTAAACCCCAAATAAAAAAAAGGAATTCTTAAATTAATACCCTTAAGTTACAAATGCTATCCAAAGGAGCCTTATGAACCCTTAAGTTACTATCATGATTTTAAACCCTTAAGTTACTAATGTCTATCTTTGATGTGCCTTCAAATCATGACCCTAACAAACCTCAAAACACTTTATAAATTTAAGAAAATTGATTACTATCATGATTTTCAAAAGATATGATCATGAACATGTTTCTCATGTGTTTATATTGATACTGATGATCTTTGACGTTTAGGTGTGACTAGGATAAGATTTATAAATCCAAGTTTTATCATTACTCTGTACTTGAGACCAATTTTAAATGCCTCATATATAAACTAGATCGGGTATGGAGGTGTCCTGATTTTTCCCGTCCCAATTTGTAACATCCTGAAAAATTTAATTCAGGATTAGAGAGTGTTTTGGAAAATTTTGGAATTTTTTTAGGAATTTTTGTGATATTTTTGGAAATTTTGAGTAATCAATGTGCATATAATTAATTAAGAAATGAAGAGTTTGAAATATGAGGGAGTGGTAAAGCTAAAAATATTTTGAAGTTTAAAAAGATTGGAGACTGGTTTAAATGGTTTTAGAATTAAAAGAGTACATTATGGCAAGTTTGGGCTACAAATCATCAGAAAACCCCCTTATTACACCAAACCAAACAAAGCCTTCCTCCTCCCTTCCTTAAAAACCTGTCGGCAGCCCCCCCCCCCTCATTTTTTTTTTCTTCTTTCTTCATCTTCTTCGTTCCTCTTCCCTCTCACCTCCGCCTTCTCCTCCGCCCTCGTGATTTCCGGCGGCGCCATCCCCCTCACAAATCCATCATCTTTCTCTCCTTTCCCTGCGTTTCTCCTCCCTTCACCATCGGCCTCCTTTCTTCCTCCGCCCTAGCTTCCGTTTTCCGGCGAGTCCAACGGCGCGAACGTGGAAGCTTTGGTTGAAGCTTTTCCCGGCGACGGCAAGCTCCGACGAGGCAAGCAAGGAGGAAAAATTGACAAGGAACGGTAAGGAAGAGCAACAGAGTGCTAAGGGCGACAGGTAATCACTCTTACCTTACTATAACATTGAGGGTGACGTTAGTTAGAGATTTTGTAAAATCCCTTTTCACCCTCTATATATATATAGATATTATCTTTAAAAGAGTATTTTTATACAAAACAGGCTATCGGGTGTCTTTTAAACACGATTATTTCTGTATAAAAGATTTTTACACATTATACATGCTATTATCCTGCTTGGTGGTGGCCATTGATCTGGAATGGCGTGAAATGTATATAGGGATAGTGTTGGGTAGTGGTTTAAGAGGTGATGAGGATAGAAAAGAGAGTTACATGTTGAGTTGAGATTGTTGAGAGCTATGTTGATGGAATATAGAATAGGGATTGTGAGTATTGCATGACACTGATTATTAGTACCGTCGGCCGATGTAACCTATCGATTTGCGCAAATCGATAGGTTAATTGTACAGATTCCTCAGATTGTAAAGGAACCAGGGATGTGTACACTTTTTATAGTGCTCCCTTTTTCAGGGACGTTTTCACTATTTAAAGTGCTCCTTTTTTCATGCTTTCAGATTTGAGACTGGGCACAGTGTCAATCACGTTTATTTTTGTTGTTGAGTTTGAGATTGTGGTGAGTTAGGTTGTGGGGAAACGTTTAATGTTGTTGATTAAAGTATTGACAAGTGATGTGGAATTGATGGAGGGATTTGAGAGATGAATGGAAGAAGAATTGACACGGATATATATATATATATAGTACTGGTTTTAAAATGAGGTACCCTTTAGACGCCCTCGCTACAGCACATCTCACTGTTATAGTGAGTTAAGCAGTGATTACTGGGACAAATTGTCTCATCCCACGATTACTGACATTTTTGCAGGTATTCATGCACAGGCGCAAACATCAGGAAAGGGAATTAGGTAGTAGTAGTTATATAGACTATTTTGAATTGTATATTACCAATTTGTATAGGCCTGCATCTGCTTCCGCATGTATACATATTTATTTATTATTTAATATCAATTAGTTCTGTTTAATAACCATGTTAGGCAAATCTTTTCTAACATGGTTAGTAAGCATATATTTATATATATTTGATATTATTGAACATTAGGTTGTTTATTTTTCTAACCATGTTAGGTGATCCTTTTCTAACATGGTTAACTATTAATTATCCATGATAGTATTCAGGTTGTATTAGTTTATTCTTTCCTATCATGGATAAATTATAAAAGGATTAGGATAATCTTTTCTAACTATGATAGAGATATTAATATTATGGAAATTCCTTTTTCTATCATAGTTAGTAAAGAGCTTAATGAATTGAAATAAATATTATTGGTTAATTAGGTAATTAGTAACAGAATGTAACACAATTCATCCTAGCTCGTGACTTTTCAGAACAGGCAGTCAAAATTCATCTCTGAGACGTGATGGGACACAAGATCCGGACGTGCTAAAACACACAAACACACATGTTATTATATAATTATTTTTAAAAATTAAATGCATTATTTATATCATGTATGAGTATATATGTCATTTTTTAATGAAAATATGATCCTAATAAATTTTAACCTATGAAGTTGTATAAGATATATTTTAGAAGCAATATTAAACTAATTTATATGTTTGCTACAAACTCAAAGTGTTATATTTCTTTCTACAAGTAGTTATTTATGATAAAAAACTTTCATGATTTTCTCGACAGGAAATGAGAACGGAACCTAGTCTAGTTTCGAGTCTTTCTATATATTAGTGTTGTAAAAATCAAACTGAACCGGTCCAACCGTCAACCGCTCATATTTCGGCTCAATGATTATCAATTGACCGTCAATTCAACCATCGGTCTAAGCAATCTGATACTAGCTTTGAACCATAATCCGAAGCCTTATCCGACTCGCCATCCGGTTCAGCTTTTACAACCCTGGGCTTGGTGTGTATATGTTGTATGTATATCTGTTAGGCTGGATTGGGCGATCAACATGGGGTCACAAAAACCCGGAATACACATCCGGATCCATCAGCAAAGAAATAAATACTCCTATATAAATAAAAAAGAAAAAGAAAAAGAAAAATGAGCGATTATTAATATACACGTCTCCTTCTTCTTCGGCCCCCTGTTCGTTCAGAGAGAGAGAGAGAGATCGGAAAGTGGTAAGAAGATCTCTCTGTTGAAGAAACAAAGAAATTGAAATTCTCAGATCTCTTCATTTACCTTCTAGATCCACATGGCTCCTTTCGCCGGCGACGAAACCGCTCCCTTCTTCGGCTTCCTCGGAGCCGCCGCCGCCCTCGTCTTCTCCTGTAACTTCTTTATCCTCATTTCCCTTTTTTCATACATCTCTTCATTATATCTCACTTCGATCTCAATTTCTGCTTTCCAGATCTAATTACTCTCTGCTTAATTGTAATTATAAGATTTTTTTAATGCTTTTGTTTGAAATTGTGTGGTTATGTAGCAAGTGGAATGATTTTTTTTGTTGATTTAGCTTTTAATTGTTGATTTAAAAATGAAGCGAGCGCGATCCGTTTGAGTATTTTGGAATTGAAGTGACCTCGTTGATTTAGGGTTTTGATGTTGATGGTTGCCGATTTGGTTGTGCTTTGATCTGATTTGGTGAAATTATTGTTGGATATACAAGAAACTACTTCAAATCATATGTTTTATTTCACATGCGCTGTCTTTTGATTTGATGAAAGACATTTCAGTTGCTACATGAACCAGAGTTTGTGTTTTCGCCTATTGCATTTATTTTGGTTCAGATCTGATTATAGTGATTCTGTGATCAGCTCCTAATGGGAACTTTATTACATTTCGTGTTATGTTCGAATGCCCTGTTGTTTCAGACTCAAGAAACAGCAGTCTGAAAATGTCTATAGAATTGTTTCAATTGATTTAAAAGCCACCTTTGTTTGGCAAAAACAAGAGGTTCTTAAAAGTTGACTTAAATTGATGAACTTGAATGATTTGAGTTTGTTTGCTCTGGGGTATCTTATTGTTGTGTGGCTTATTTTACTTATGGTAGGTATGGGAGCTGCATATGGCACGGCAAAGAGTGGTGTAGGTGTGGCCTCAATGGGTGTTATGAGACCTGAGCTGGTTATGAAGTCCATTGTGCCTGTTGTTATGGCTGGAGTGTTGGGTATTTATGGCCTTATTATTGCTGTTATTATCAGTACTGGTATCAATCCTAAGGCAAAATCATACTACTTGTTCGATGGTTATGCGCACCTCTCCTCTGGTCTTGCCTGTGGGCTGGCTGGTCTGTCTGCTGGCATGGCAATCGGTATCGTTGGTGATGCTGGTGTAAGGTACAACCCTCTTACTTTAGTATACTTTGATTGATTACTTTTCATATGAACTTTTTGTTTATAATCCGCATCTAGAGAACATAGTTCCTTTTCCTTGACTTGCACTGGTTCTAAGGTTTTGAGAATTGCAATACTTCATTGAGTACTTGTCTGTGTAAAATAATGTATATGCAATTTTACTTGATATGCTATGAATTGAAAATTGATCACATTTATATCTCTTTCTTGGTAAAGCAAGTGTCCATGCAAGTGTTACCCTTCAAACCTTAAAATATGGTATGATTCTTGTTGGGGTATCTTTCTCTGTGGTGAATAACTGAATGTTATCATTTTGCAGAGCAAATGCCCAACAACCTAAATTGTTCGTTGGAATGATTCTCATCCTCATCTTTGCTGAAGCTCTTGCACTCTATGGTCTTATTGTTGGTATCATCTTGTCTTCTCGTGCTGGTCAGTCTAGAGCGGATTAGAGAATGAGTAATGCTGCCAAATATTCTTTCGCCGCCTGTTTATTCCGATCTTCCTATTTGTGATTCAATGTTGTGAATGTTGGTTATCAAGAGAGTAGTGATTTGGTGGCATCAATCCAGGCTTTAAATTTCACACTTAATAGTGGGATTGTTCCATCGGCCCTTTGGCAGTTTGGCGGTGTTCTGTTTGTATAAGTAGATGTTCCTTGTCCCAATAAAGCCTCTGAACCTTGGCCATTTTCTTTTTATATATTTCCTGTCATATGTTCGTAGAACTATTATTTTTGGTGGCTGCGTAAACTATGTGTGGTTGATTTGATCGATCATCAATGAAACCTCCATGCATTATTAGTCTTTCCAATCATTAGCAGGACTTTTTTTTGGACAGAAATCATAAGCAGGATCACTATCTATTATTGGGTGTCTAAGGTTAGAGGATATGCTCCTATAGATCTCCAGGGTATTGTGAACAAATTTTAAAGGCACCACTGTTTAAGGTGCATCTTAAATTTTGTTTTCAAGGTTTTTAGAGAACCTAGGTTATATGAATTTAAAGTTTTAATAATAAATGGAGGTTATTCGTTTGTTTTCTTAAGCGTTTGTTCTTTTTCTTTTTATATAGATAGAAAAAGATTGTGATCTTTAATGTAATGCTTTCAAGGTTTTTGGGGAGTGGGAGGGTGGAATTTTCAATTTCGGGCTGGAGTTGGGGGAATTTTTTATTTCTTCCCCGCAGATAACTGTATGGTTTGGGTCTTTGGGATGGGTTCATTTTTTAAAGGCTTGCACTTGAATGCCAATACTATTTATGTCTTGGTTTTTCCATTGATTCTCAAAAGTTACTTGAAAATTGTATCCAAAAAAGCTCTTAAACTGAATTCTGTTTGGGATTATTTCTTGAAAATACACTTAATTTTTCTAGAGCTGCTTGTAAATGTCGAAATCTTGGTTTTGATTAAGTCGGGCAAGCTTTTTGAACTTTTCAAAACTAATTTTTAAGCCTCAAAACCGAGTTTTTTTTTGGGTAATGAACCGAGTTTTTGATAAAAGCTGTGTATTTTTACAATCTCAAACTATTTCCCAAAATATATTCTTTAAAAAAAACTTTTTCGACGTTTTTCTTATAAACCAGTCCACAAGCAAATAGTGTAGAAGCTTTTTTCTACAGTTTAATGGGCTTATCACATTTATGTAATTATGGCCTGAAAACTTAATGGACTGAAACGCCCACTTCAGAGATAATTACAAGGCAAATAGCGATACGTAATAAAAGCAAATGTAGGTTCAATTGAAATTGATTGGGAAAAAAAAAGAGAAAAGAAGATGTTGGTTCAAAGTGATGGTCCAAGGAGAAAACCACTGGATTGTCACACATTGTTTTGTTAGACCTGTGTCTATGTGCCCCGTAAATCCGTAATTTTAATGGTACAGTATTCAGTATTCTGTCTCCTATATACAAAACTCATGCGATAGCCAACATAATAAAGATTAAGAGCCAACTTATTTAATATAAAAGCTTGTGTATTTGTGTTTGAAGGCTCTACTTGTATTTGGTAAAAAAAAAAAAAAACTCTACTTGTACTCTCGTTGGAAGAGAAATCCATATTTAATGCCGAGTTTGTTTTAACTTTCAGCCAACAAAAATTTGGCTTTTTTCATTCACATGCAGACATGCATTCGTTGTCATCTAATTAATTCGTTTAGAAAAAAAAATTGATTCAAATTTTTGTGCATATATCAGGAATTGGGGCATGAAAATCTCATCTGTTTGGAAAAAGTGGACACGTGAAATGAGTGAGTGAGGAGTGAGGACATAGGACGCGTATATGATTATTCATAACAAAAGTGGTCCTGCTAAATGCTAATTAAAACATCTCACCAAAGAGATCTGGTTCTAACAAGACGGATTGCATTCAAATATTTGATCTTTGTTCTTCAAAAACGAGAAAATCGGTAAAAAAGAATTCTGGTGGAAAATTCTAATGGCTATAAGGACCTAAATTTGAGCTCTCATACTTTGTGCTCAAAATCTTTTAGAGTATCAGCACTTTCAGTGTATAAAAATCCATTTACTTAGTGAGATTTTCAAAGTCGCATTTTCATGAATTTGTCAGAAAAGAAAAATCAAAGAAACGAAATTAAGCACATATTCATAAAAACAATGTGCACGTTTGTCCAACACAATGCTGAGTCAGCCTCTCTTATGTTCATATATGGACAATATTGGCTCTTATCTCTACCCTGGCCCCACCCTTTTACCCCATATTGATCTCGTTGTGTTTCCCTAAATTTTATTCTCTAATTGTTTTTTGAAAAATGACCTCCAAGTAATAAGAGTAAGTTTTGAAATAAGTTGTGATTTTTAAACGAATCTCGTTAAGATGCCTGGAGTACGAAAAAAAACAAATTATGGGGATAGTTTATGTGACAATACATAGACTTCATCACGTTATTATGCATGTGTTTGTGATTTGTCTTTGAGATGGGCCAGCTAGTGTTTGGAATATCTTGCAATGAGTAGGATATGCCTTCCCATAATTTTGTTTTCCATCAATTTAATATAGTACGAGGGCAACCCTTCCTATGTCACGTTGCATTTTGTCATGTCCTCTTTTGTCTCGATTATGCTTCAATTCCATCTAATTTTTATGTTCATTTTTAAAAACGTGATTTATTGCACTGCTTTGACCAACTTAACAAGTTTTAAAGGATTGAAAAATGACAAAAAAAGTTACAATCATTAACTATAATAAATGTAAATTATACGTGTATATAAATTAGTTAAATTAGTTTGGAAAAAACGAAAATACAAGACAAAAATATATTAAGATCTGATATTTAAAAACAAATCAAACTCCCTAACAAACTTTATTTGAATGACAGACGAGATTCACGTAAGGAAGGATGAGCCAAGTTTAAACACTTATGTGAACGTGAACAATGTTTTTTAGAGACTTATGGTGATAATAAATTGTATATAAGATTTCAACCAAAGAAATAGCTAATGCATAAATGACATTTTTTTATTTAAAAATTTAACTATGAAGTTAAGGTCTGGAGAGTTTTTTTTTTTTACCTGAAAGGTTTGGAGAGTTTAGTTCATAATAATGTTGATATATATATATATATATATATATATATATATATATATATATATATATATATATATATATATATATATATATATATGATGCCCTTCCAAAATCGGCCATGTTTTCAGAAGAACCACCCAGGTTCCTAGAGTTCAAGTATTAGCCATTGAATATATCTTCCCATGAATGGATATATCTTGTACTAAAAAATAAAATATGTGTATAATACAAAATCAATTCAATCAAAATAAAAATATTAATATTTTTTGTAGGCTTCAGGATTGGGGCTGTTTGACGCGAAAATATTAATATTTTTTATAATATAGGTAATTTCTTTCCTAATTTAAAATACATTACATAATAATTACTATATTATTTAATACACCACATACAAAAATATTTCATTAATTATTTTTCCCAAATTATTTTATTTTTTAAATTTTGTTTCTTAAGATTTATATGTTCTATGACCAATATGACATGTCTTATGACTCGAATGATATATTCAACCTGATCTTTGTCCCGAACCATATAGGACGACCAGGTCAGGTATTTGAACGAAAAAGTTAGCCCAAAAACTGTTAGGACCAGACCTAGTGTATATATGTGGTCTGGTCATGCTCGTTATTTGTACGGCCCTAGTCTTTTGTAAAAGACTAATTTTATCTTTGGAAAAATTATTATTTAAAACTACGGATGGGAATGAGTCAAGCCAGACTAGACTTTTGCTAAATAAATTTAGGCCTACAATAGGAAAATGAAAACGAAAGAAATAAAATTGTCCCACATACAATTTAATTTGGTGCAATCGATCCATTGGATTCCGTAAGATGTACATAGTTAACTTGTTACCATATATAACTCCTTTAGAAAATTAAAAGCCACTCAGTCAACATAGAAAATGAAACCAGAAAAACCGAATATATTGATGAGATACAGACACGTAAATAATAAATAGCTTTCAAATCAAATCTGAAAATTATATTTTGAGGTGGAAGTAACACAAAAATCCCATCTCTCTTTAACTCTATTTTGCCAAGTTCTCACATCCCAAAAGTAGTCTTATTAGGTTTTTCAAGCATATCATGTTTCTTATTAAGTCATAGAAAAAGCATATCATGCATGTTTAGAGTTTTAAATTGTGTGACCTTTGTTTTGGCTTTTCATCAAAAATGCTTCTATGGTGTATAAAGTATGTATATCTTGGAGTCTTCCCAACGGAGCATAAATAATACTTGCTTCTTCCCTACCATCTCTAAAAAAACTGAAATACAAACAATGTATGTGAGTTAAACTAAGTTATCTTACAAGCTGGCATTTTTGTGATTGAAGGAGGCGATGAGAAATCATATCAACTAAGAATTTCGAAAGAAAAGGGGACAAAAACAATCATGCAAGTAGTAGTGATTGATGGTATAATGAATGATGATTGTGATTTGTGAAGACGGCATTTGAAAAATAAGGCAGCATTATATGCATGTGGGGCTATTGGGATCTTGAATGGACGATTTCATGACATATATGGTCACATGACCTGAAAAAATTAGGTCTTTAAATTACTTTTGTAATTAATAATTAAATGAAAGAGAAACTAAACTTATGAACAACCTCCTCAGGCTGATGCATTCCCCATTCCTTCTCTTTATTATTATTATCACTTATTAGGCCTTACCTCATCTCACATGCCATGCTGGTCCCTTCCCCTATCTTCTTTGGATTCTCTCTTCCTCTCTCTTTTCTCCACTATTCCCCCTCTTTTTTTTTTTTTGTTTCTTAAAAAATAATAACCGTGTATAGGATTAACATTTTATTCATGACGTACTCCGTTAACGAGCCTCACATTCTATTGGAAAGATCGAGAATACACGGTAGTAAAAATCTATTTAGTTATATATGAAGGGTTATATGCCATTGATTTTTTTATTTTTAATTACTTTATAGAAAAATGAAAAAAAATGTTTGATATTTTGTTTGATTGTTGTTGATACTGTGAGAAAGTGAGGATATAAGACACATGGAAATGATGCGGGGAAATGGTGGCAGAGGGTGGGTCGGGTTTATTTGTTTGCATTAACTTGCTCAAAAAGATGAAAAGTTTTTGAATTATTTTGATTGGTATGTGGCGAATCAAAACCGTGCAATCATCTCCACTGTGTCCGGACACTCCCTCGCTAAATTCTAATTCATGCACCCTCCTCCTAATCTCTTTATAATTATATGGCCTACAAAGGTTAACATTATTTTCATAATAAAGAAAAAGAAAATATATTTTATTTTATTATTATTTAGAAGTTTACCACCTTTTATGAAGTAAATGCACTATGGCCACAATGAAAGAATTGAACGTCGCGATCGGGACAAATTAAACACAAATCTCAGAGAAGAGAAAAAATATCAATTAAGTCTCATAAAATTATTAAACGATGTCAAAACACCATAATAATCCTTAAAACATAGCCATCGTTAGTTACCATGGCCAATGTTGCTTTTACAAGTTTCACAACATGCTTTTAGCAATATTTAACAGCATGTACGAGTTCTACTAAAGAGAAATATAATATTCATGTCCATGCAACACGTTTGTTGTGAAAATATGTTGTGATTATGCTATTTTATTCTTGGACCTTGAGATGATTTTCTCGTTTCTCATTTTTTATCATTCAATCACTCTCTTGGTGGTTCATGAAAGCTTTTCCACACAACCAAACTTGCCGTATACACTCATAATGCAATTCGTAAAAGGCTCATATTATGGTCACTTTCGGCTTCGCTTTTTCTTTTTCGCTAATTTTTTAACGCCGTCTTTAATCTCTATATATTTTTATAAACGCAATCTTAGGATACTTTCCTGCTGACATACTTACAATTAGGTACACTATTGATGGCCACTGCCAAACACCTCACATGAACTCAAACCATAAACTCCTTTCTGAATTTAATTTTCATCTTAATGTAATCTTCACCTTTGGAAAAATAGAGTGTGTTTGTTTTGAGTTTGGATTCTTTATCACCACCTCTTCATTCAATATTATATTTGTGGGTGCGCTTTCAATCACCAAGAAATGCAATATTTAATAAGAAGCCAATGTTAAACTACAAGAAGAATTGCTGAGAGCTTATTCTTTTCAGATTTATCTCCCAAAATACTTTTAAGTATTTAAGTTCAACATACCTCTTTTTTTACTATATATAGATGTCCTTCATTTTACACAATAATAAAGACAAATTGCAAATATTTGAAGAAGAGTCAGACATATATGTTACTTCTAGTTCATTGATCAAATTTGAGGTGCTTTGGGCTTTGGACAATTTATTTCGCAATTGTAATTATAGCAATTTTCTCTTGGGGATAACTACGATAAGAAGAGGGCTCTGCCTGTTATAAATATAAAACATGAATACTCCATCCGGTTTAAGAGGTAGTAAACTATCTTAAGCAAACCAATAAAATATATTGGAGCCATTTATTATGAACAAAATTAATGTGATTTTTTAATTTTACCCTAATATAATTTCTTATTCTAACATCAATTCTCTCTCCCTCTCCCCTCCCATCCCTCCCTTGGAGCCATTTATTATGAACCAATAAAATATATTGGAGCCATGTAATGGCAAAAATGGAATTAAACAACTATTATATCTTGAATTTCACATGATAACTCTTATAATCAGAAACAAAAAATTATGTTGTTACTTCTTATATTACACATGTAGACCCAATGGAGTACAATTAGTTAACTTATGCCACATACGGGGTTTCAAGTGCTATCATCTGATATGTATCTTAAGTTCTTACTATGATTGGCATCAGTAATAACAATTCTTTTTACAAGTTTTCAAATAACCATAATCAGCCTATTGTTATTAGAGTCCTTGAAAGAAACGACAAAAAATATAATACTCCAATGTATCAGAAAAAATATATAATACTCGAAACATGCCATGCATGTTTTAAAAGGTATAAAAAATTATTTTAACCAAGACTCTTAAATTAGCAACTTAACAGTAGGGCACTGTAGGCAGTTTCAAAGTTGTAAATATCACCTTAAAATCGATTTTAGATGAGGGTAATGGTGTAATTGTCTCTTGTTACTGTTTTAGCAGAAATGGGTTCCACCAGACAATTTTTTACAGACTAGGACTCATTCAACTTTCCATTTCCATTTCCAAACCCCCATTTCCCACAACCAAACTGGCTCTAAACAAGTGTACATGCTAGGAAACAATGTGGGCCCGGTTCAGACACACATGAATGTTTTCACATTTAAAATATATTAAAGTGAGGTCCCTTAGGACCATAGCTATTTTAATTTGGATAGTTTATGAGATTTTTTTAGTATTTTTTTTTGAATAAAAGCAAAATGATATTAATTAAACTCAGTTATACATGTGCAATAAAAATAAGACAATTATTTAAATCCCCTGTTATAGTCTCAGGGATACAGTTCAAGTAAGAAATTCTAGAAGCTTTTTTTAGTATTAAGTCCTTTACGAAGGACTTCAGATTATTTTTCCCATGTTTTTATTCCTTGGAATTTCCATTGGCTTGCTGGATGGGCCTCGTTCTTATCCCTCCACTGCTCCACCAACTGCAAAGTCTGTCAACTTTGTTGGAAGACTTTCTATTGGGTAATTTGCATGGCCCTGCAGATTGCTTCTGATGAGTAATTTCATGTATTTATATAAGATTTCTATAATGTTTAAATTAACAAAGTAAATCTAACAAATGTAAGCATTTAGTTTCCGCTATATGCTTAAAGTAAGGTTGCTTCAAGTAGGATGTTGATTAAGTTTTATATTTAAAAAAATATAGAAAATGTAATGCATACATGTAGATTATGATGAATGTATTTGGTTGATACGCTATTAAAAATGGCAGAAGAATCATAAATATTAGGGGAACCAGGGTGAAATTACGGCGGTTGTGTTGTCCTTGAAAATGCAAAAGATATATATAATTGAATGAAAGAGTGTAGCAATATGGCACAATATAATCTATGTCGTTCTCAAAGCTATAGTGTTAATGGGCATATTAATTTTATAAAGCTTTTGATTTCACAATCAGGTCACCCTGAATTGGTACAATTGATTCCCTCTAGAGTTCTAATTCATTGATGGTCATCTAAATAAAGAATTAGGACTACAAAGATGGTGACTAATAATTTTATATCATTAATTAGTTCATTACTTCATTTACTTAAGTTAAATAATCAATGCCAGAATGCTAACCCAAGTGACAAAGCACAAAATCAACAAATTAATTAATTGTGAAAGAAAGCATGTGTGAGGAGTGGGGATGTGTATGTGAAGAAGAGGGAGCATGTCTTTGGACACAGTGGAACATGTCACCAATACATCCTAATCATTAGGGTTAAAGTGCAAAAATAACCACGTAATTGTCACGAAAGTGAAAAAATGACCATGTAAAATTTGTTGGAGCAAAATAGCCCATCGAATTTCAAAACCGGGGCAGAAATGACCATCACAATTAATTTTTTTTACTTTTTCACTCATCATCCTCTGTTGCATCAACATCACACATGGGCAAATAAACACATAAATCTGCCACATATTTTAGCGAGAGATGAATCCGCAGAAGATGATGAGTAAAAAAGTCAAAAAATTAACTATGATGACCATTTTTGCCCTAGTTTAAGTTTGAAATTTGATGGTAGTTTTGCTTCAAAAAATTTTATATAGTCATTTTTGCACCTTCGTGACAATTACATTATCATTTTTGCACATTAGCCCGTGTGTCATTGTAGATTAATATTTTCTTAAAACATCATGATTTCCTGTGGATATGTGGCTTGACGCAAAACATTCCTAGATAATCTTCAAGATTAAAATGGATGGGCATAGTCTGTTAATGCTTGTATCTGTATATATTTATTTCAATGTGCAACTCTATAGATTTCAAATTATCACCACATGACATGCACATATATGATTGACATTTTCAAAAAAGATGGTATGCAAAAAGGGCATTTTCTTCCTTTTCATATTTTGATGTTGTATAGTGATCACATATGTCCTGAGCACGTTACTTTTGGTACCTAATATAACCTAATATAAATCTTACTGTATTATAATATACTCTTTTAGGTGTTAATTATAAAAGTTAATTGACTTTTTTTTTGTTTAGACTGAAGAAACAGATTAGACCTCTCTAAAATTTATTATATTCTATATGTAAGTAGATTATTTGATAGTTAATAAGTAAAATAACTTAGTTTTGAGGGAAAAAGGATAAAATATAAATAATTTAAAGTGAAATATTTTGCATCCTTAATTTTTTCATAATAATTAACTGGGAGTATTAAAACAAACGAAAAATCCCTAGCAAATTAATCTCCGTTTTGTAAATTTTTTTTTTGTTCCTCATGGGGATAAAAAAGATCATTAGACATTTATTTTCATTTTATTTACTCCGTATATAAATTTTATTGTATGATTCAATAATGAACTGCTAAATAAATGCTACTATCTCATTTATCATTTTATTATATCAAACTTTTTTTATCAAACTTTTATTATATCAAACTTCACATACAGGATTCTTTCAAACAACTATACAGAGGGTTATTCATCGCGCCACTTCTCAAAGCATCAACGATCAATGCGCGTCATTTTAACGTGAATTCAATAAATCATAAAAAATAAGAAATATCCCAATGATTGATTGACAAATTGAATTTTAACATTTGATTGCTTTTATTAAACACTATTTAATAAGAGGAACCGGTTGCGTTGCTCATAAAAAGGATGAGTAGATGACATCTCTCTATTTCGGATCTCCATATTTGAATTTTAACATTCATTTATAATATTGTCAAATTTTTTATTTTTAAGAATAAAATATATTGTTAACAAAATGGTATTGGAAGGATTATTATCATTTTGAGATTTAAGATTTTATAACTATAAAATTATTTTTATATTAAAATCATAAATTTAAAAAAAGTAAATCTGAATTATTTAGATGGATTTGGATGGTCAAAATTGAAGTACCCATTCTCTTCTTTTTTAGACGAGTACCGAAGCCGATGCCCTCTTTGAGCATGAAATATTATCCCGAATGCACCCTCAATCATAGACTCCAAACACTTTTTGTTCTCTAGCATTAGACTTTAGAATTACAACTAAGTAAGATTGAAAAAATTAAAACTAAAATGGTTTAATATTATGAAACAAATAGGAGTAAAATGAGAGAAATAATAATGTTAATGTCTAAAAGGAATATAATGAAAGAAATAATAATGGTGGATGAGTTAACGTGGGGCTACCATAGTACTACCATGCAAGAGTACCGTTTGGTAGAGATTAGAGAAGGGACAGTGTACAACCACATGCAGAGTCCCTGCTCGCTGCATCTCACCGATTATTAATCAACTCTCCCATGAACGTGCTTGAATAACAGCTAGAGCTGGGAATACGGGCCGGCCCCGCATAGGGCCGGGCCTAAACGGGCCGGGCCCATTTAGGACCGCTTCCCTTTTTATACACCTATTTACAAGGCCCGGCCCTCATGCCATCGGGCCGGGCCTAACCCGTAGGGCCTGGCCCATTTCCATTTTTTTAAAAAAAAATAAATCTTTTTTCCTAAATCCACTTTTTCCTCTTTCAACCTTATTCTCCGTGTACGTTTTATGGTTTTAACAAAATAAAATCATCTAATAACATCACAATAAACATAATCATAAGTCATAACATAGTCTGATAAAGTGATAAGTGATAACATAACAACATACACTAATACATATAATCTGACATTCAAAATAAACAACAAATTCTTCAAACAAAAATCTAAATAAACATTAAACACTGGCCTGTAAATGTAATCTAATCAACCATTTTTTGTTTTTTTCTTAAAAATGAAGCGGGCCTATAAATACGGGCCAGCCCGCTTCCCATTTTTTCCACCATAATAGCAAGCCCGGCCCTCCTCGGGTTTGCATGAAAACGGGCCGCCCCGATGGGCCAGGCCCATATTACCGGCTCTTAACAGCACTCGTGGCTATTGAAATGATCAATTTTCTTTTTCAGTTTTACCCGCATTTTCTAATTAATGGTATCTAGAAAATATTTCTTGCATTGCATTTCACACCATTCCCTTTTTATACTATTAAATAAGGTAAAATCATAATACTTATTAATTATTCACTAGCTAGATGGACGACTAACAAGTTAATTACAACAATATAATGATGGCTTGTTTTTTTAAACTAGACTTGTAAAAAGAGTATAATGGTATAATAACGACAAAAATTAAGCTACTGTACTCTTCTAACAATTTGAAATTAATATTATCTCAAAGGGCATACCGCATACATACAAGCAATAATTGTTTTCTCCAAAGTATATTTGTACCCTTTTTACCTAAATTAATTAGATATTCATGGTATTTTTTAATTCGTTCTCTTCAATCAGTTGTCCAATTCAATATTTTAAATACTAATATATATCTTGTGTTCAACTATTTTTAACTAATAACAGTAAGTTATTACTACTATTGTTATGAAAAGGACAGTTGGGAGTTTTGAAGCTTTCATATATAGGTATTTAGTGTTATTTGGGTTACAACTTACAAAGTCACAACCCACTTGATTAAACTATACCCAGCACATAAAATCGTAACGCATGGAGGTATAATTAACTAATTTAAAAAACTTACAAAGCAAATTAAAATATTTAATTCTGATATATGTTATTAAATGATTTAGTTTGCTTGAAATAATAAACTGTAACGGCATGTTGTATATAACTATATAGTAAATCAGACAAATCAATTTGAAGAGATATAATAAATACAAAAGCTAAGGTAAAATCAGAAAAAAAAATTATATTCACGCTGACTCTAATTATAAGATCAAGTTTACTTTTATGGAGAAATTTAGTATGCAAAAGAAACCACTTTGAATTATTATATTCATCTTTTTCTTTCAAAATTAATTTATTTTACTTATAATTTAGCATATAATTTAGTTATGTAATATATAGTATAATTCAGTGGTCTAATTTGTTTCCTTAACCTACACAAAAAAATCAACTTGATCTTATTATTAAAACTGAAAATAGTGCTATTTGACAAAAAAATTACTTTTAAACTGATTATAATATTCTATAGGAGAGAGGCAATATAATTTTTTCTAAGACTAGAGATAACGTAAGGAGTAAGAGTTAATATTGTAGCTTGAATATATCTTTGGCGGGTCCTCATAAGAGATTGTGTCAAAAGTTAATTAGCTCGTGTTTGATGTGTTTGATAGATATTCAAGACTGAGAATTTGGATAGTGCTAACGTAATTAAGGAATGGGGTGGGTTTTGGTGTGGGCACATACATACACTACAGAATTACAAACAATTAGCTGTGCCAAGCCATGGTGGGGAAAACCTGACCGATTATTAGTCCTTTTGGACTGACATTGGTATTAGGGCAATTCGTGGGCCTTTGAAGGGCCAACTTATCCTTGTTTCCCTTTTTTTGTTCATTGCTCGCTCGATTAGGAGGTCTCTCTCTCTCTCCCTCTCTCTCCCCCTCAAAAAACTAGTTAAACATTCAAGCGAGATTATAAAATCATAACTGTTATGAAGCATGCAAGTTTTTAAGGGCATTTTGAGTCATTTGCCCATATTTGCTTATGTCAATTAGGTGTCTGTGACCTTCCTTGTCCTTTTGGGAATTTAGGCACCCTATTTGTCATTTTGAGCATTCAGGAGTCTTTATCTGTCTTTTTTCCTTTCTATGATTTGTCTGATCGGTAAATAATATTTTATGCATTTACTCTATCATGCATTCTCTTCCTAGGTAGTTATCTTATATGATGTAAAATCTAATTCTGACATTTTCTCTTAAATTAAATACCACCACATTGATCTTTATTTTAAGTTCACTTTTGGGAAAACAATTTTGAACCTAATTTTTAGTGGGAAGAGAGAAAGAGGAGAAGTATGTGATAATTATTTATAAATTTGAAGGAAAAAATTTAGATAGAGGAAGGGTATAAAAAAGTTTATCAACTTGAGACATGTTTAACAAAATAGCTGACAATCTTCACATATGAAAATGTAATTAAAATGAATTTATAATTAAGACTAAAGTGGTAGAGAAATGCCTAAATTCTGGGTAGGTGTGGTTATAGAAAATTTAGGGTTAGAAAGAGTGATAATGATGATGAATGATAAATTGTTGAAAATAATTTATCAACATGCTGTTCTTTTTGTTGGTTTGAAATGGTAAACTATCTTTCGTAATGTGCATTGGAGATATTATTTCATACATATTTTCTTACTCTAATTTTCTCTTTTATTATTTATTTTATATCAATTTGAATTAAATTTTTGAATATTTGAATTTAATTCTAGGACTCTTATAAAATATAATTTTGTGCTTAATTATGCATTTTATTATAAAATGTGTAGTAATTGTTTTTAAAAAAATTCATGGTTTGGTTATCAGAACTATCTATTTTATATATAAAAATATAAATATATATAACATATATTTTATACCAAGGGTTTTGTAACCCAGTGGTATGATGACATCTCTTCTTTAGGTGGGAGGTTACAGGTTTGATTTCGCTTACAACCTTAAGCCATTAAAGTTTGCCTCTTTATTTAAAAAAAGAATTATCTATTCTATAAGTAAAGATGGATTTTTAAATTATGACAACTCCCCTTAAATCAAATACAGGGCTAGATGATTGCCTTTTTGGCCTTTTGCAAGGTGTGTTTAGGGAAAATAAATTGGGGGAGCACAGAGTAATAATAGATGGATCTCATTCATACTAATAGGAGATGTGTCCTTCCACTTCCCCCCTTCTCCGTTCTTAAATTATTTTTGGGTCACATTTTCTTGTTAACTTTTATCATTAGATTATACATAATATTAACTATGTTCTGATATCTTATGGACTCAATGATTTAACTTTAAATTAAATGCATAATTTTAAGTTATGAATTTTGATAAATCGTATTAAATTAAAAATAGAACCATTTTTTTACAAATAAGATATCAAAATATTAATAATATTATGTAGAATGTAATGATAAAAATATGATCCTAAAAATAACTTACAGAGGGGAAGTTGAGAGCCTCCACCCACCACAGATAATATACTCTCTCCAGTCCCTAATATAAGAGCCCAAAATTTGGATGGTATTAGTCCCTAATATAAGAGTTAATCTCACATTCTTTCCTCATATAATGCGTTTTTTCCTACTTTTCCCCTAACTCTCTTTCAATTTTTTTTTTTTCAGTAATGAACCCTCTTTCATATTTGTTAATGCTTATGTATTTCTCTCTCTTAAAATATCATAATGAATATGGGTAATATTGAAAAAGAAACACTAACTTTAAACATTCAACTAACATTCACATGTTTTCTTAAGAATTTTTTTTTGCGGCTGGTCTTATATTAGGGTCTAAGGATAGGAGGAGACGAGGAGTAGATAATATGGTGGTGAATGGTGATTAATGATTAATGGGTTGAAGGAATCGAGAAGAAGGTATGAAGAGAATACAAGTAGTGATTTGAAGTCCGGGAAGGTGGGGCCCGCACACTGGTCAAGAATCTAGAAACCGGGCAAGCACCGCCCTATCGTTATCAAGACCTGCCCAGGACCACAGCAGATACCAGGGCCCCACCTACCCTCCTTTTCTTATCTTAATCCTCGCCGTTTATTTTCTTACGCTCTTTCTCTCTAGGCGCCGTCCCCGTTAAGTTGTAACGGCCACTAGTAAAAATATTCTTAAACTGTCAGTACTTTTGTTTTTGTTTGTGATATCTTGAGATCCCCTTCCTCCTATCACACTCGGCCACCTCATCACATGCCGCCTCCACCCCTGGGGATTTACCATGCTTCCTTAGTTCCTTCTTTCTTCTTTCCTAATTGATTAATATAATTGGGGGAAAAATTGATTAATAATATAATATAGGAGTAATATGATATCCTTCATCAGGATTTAGTGTTTAACTAGCTACTCCCTCCGATCCCTAATATAAGAGTTAGCCGCAAAAAGAAAGTTTCTTAAGAAAACATGTAAATGTTAGTTGGGTGTCTGAAGTTAATACTTCTTTTCCAATATTGCCCATATTTATTATGATACTTTTAATAGAGAGAAATACATAAGCATTAATAAATATGAAATAGAGTTAGGGGCAAAATAGGAAAGAACACATTAAATGAGGGAAGAATGTGAGATGAACTCTTATATTAGGGACCAAAACCATTCAAATTTTGGCTCTTATATTAGGGACCGGAGGGAGTATATGCCAAAGAGTTTTTGTGCCTGACTGTTTATTTTATTCTTTCTAAATTCACCTCCAATTAAATTTATTAATTATATTGAAAGTATAATTTATTGTGCAATGAAACGAAAGTGATTAGATAGAAATGGATTTTTAATAACATAATTTTGAATCATGAATTTAAATAGGATTACACGTTGATATACAACTTTTGGAACCATGGTTTTGACATGTTATTTTGGCTCCAAACTGTAATTTTATAAGTTGTGTGAAATAGGCCATAATGTTTTACACTAATATAAGAATAAGTAGCATTTAAAATTCTGTCTTTATAATTAATCCCCAATTGTATATAATTATTTACTCTAATACTCCCTACGGTCCCTAATGTAAGAGCCCAAAATTTGAATGGTTTTGATCTCTAATGTAAGAGCTCACCCCATATTATCTCCTCATTTAATGCATTTTTTCCTACTTTACCCCTAACTCTCTTTCATATTTATTAATGCTTATATATTTCTCTCTCTTAAAAGTACCATAATAAATATGGGCAATTTTGGAAAAGAAGCATTAACTCCAGACACCCAACTAACATTCACATGTTTTCTTAAGAAGCGTTTTTTTGACGGCTAGCTCTTACATTAGGGACCGGAGGGAGTACTCCATAAGACACTAATAACTTTTTTCATTATTTTTTATCACATTGTTAATAATTAGAGTTCAGAGCTGGAAAAATTAAACCAATCCTTTAAAAGAGATCACTTTAAAAATGTTATTGATAGTTTAGAGTACATTTAAATTAATTATAATTATTAGTTTGTCAAAATTAGTACTGATAAAATGATTGTAGTGAGTGCTTTACTTGTTTGTGATTTCTTATTAGAAAATGCATAAATTATACTCCATTGTATATGACGTATGTTTAAGTCATCCAAGTTTCTGATAAAAAAAAGTCATCCAACTCCAAGTAATATAAAAAAGACTTTATTTGAAGATGCAGTTAAGATGAGGTGGCGTCCTGAAGAAGGAAGGTGAATTGATGAGAATATGAGATAATGGTGAATCGAAGGGTGGCATAATGGCTTGCGTCTCAAAATGAGTGGTGTTTATGCCTGAAAATAATGCACACCTAAGAGCAGGAAAACGGCAACGTTTCATGAAGAGGGAAAAGTGAGATACTGTACGCACGTCATAAGTTCCACGTGGAGGGAGGTGATTAAAAATGAGATGAGACGATCCAGGGGAGTTAATAACTTTGCAGATGATACCTGTCTAAATGCAACCAACCCTGCCCCTCACTCATTTGCCTCCTTTATGTCATTTGCAATGATTGATTTTTATTTATTTAGTTTCAGAATTTATTTGTGCTGTAGATAGAAGTAATTTATGCATGCATCATCATGATTGAGGAGTAATTATGCATGATGCGCGTTGATGGAATATAATTGAGGTTGAGGCCTGATGATGAGAGTGATATATTTAATTTGCGGGAGCGAGCATCGTTTGCTAGAGAATGGTGAATTGGTGACAGACTTGACAGTCAATTTAGCGTCAAGAGTACTCAGGTATCCGCTCTCAACTCTTTCTCCATTATTTTTTCAATTCTTTCTCAATTATTTTTCCAACACTTTCTTGACAATAATATTTTTTTAAAAAATTTAGCAACTTATATCGCATAGGGTGATGGGACATAAACCACAACATTTTTTTTTAAAAAGAAGGATGTCGTGCTATAATGACACATCATATTTTTTTATTGAAAAGTAATGGATGTCGGGCCACTATGCCACGACGACATCCGTAAAAAAATTTGTAACTTTCTCGATAAAAAAATCGCTCAAGTAAGAACCACAAACCAACCCTCTTGTCGCTCCACAATTGCACGACATCCTTTGCATTTTTTCAAAATTATAGGCGCGACTATAGACCATTTTTTTTAGTATTCTCACTTAAGATGTCATCATATTACTACCTCATCCACTTTAATCTCCCCCACTCCTCCATTGATTACGCCTCTTCAATCTTTCTTAACTCAATATTATTAGTCTATTCGAAAACCCAAAAAGGGCAAGTATTGAGATTAAATTTCATTATCAATGTTGGAAACTTACTAGCAACTAGCAAGTGTGTTATTTAAGTTGCCTATTTCCTACAACCACTGGAAAGCGTGACTTGACGTTGGTGAGCCCTCTAGGGATAAAGAAACCTCAACTACTCCTATGCGTTGTTAAATTCTCATAATGATTACTATTAAACATATTTAATCTAGAGGACATTTGGCGAAAAAATAAGATCATTTTTCCTGATTTGATTAGATTAAGAATGTTAGTCAATTAAGTTAATTATTAACACATGATATTACGAATATACCCTAATCATATACCGTTATTTCCATTATCCCTCTTTTGCTTGTTCAATATAGATAAACATTATTAGGGTTTATTTGAGGAAAAGTATGGAAAAATTAGAAAGCATCTTATATTTAGGAACAAATTAAAATTTGAAAGTAATTTTATATTTAGTAATAGGGGGAGTATTATATATATATATATATATATATATATATATATATATATTAAATAGAAAATATTAATTCTTATTGTTAAAGTTGGGATTTTACATAGAATAATGCATATTATGATTAATATATACTAGTATAGCATATTGTGTTTTATAGATAAAATTAAACTTAAAAAACCCTGAATATTTTAAATTAAATACAATAATATGTCCAATACTTTAATATAGGATACGAAGGTTAAAATTTGGTTATTTATTTAAGTAATTCTAAACATTTCATAACATAACTCAGTTCACGTTAATTAGTGAATCATTATTTTCAATTCGATAGTAGTTTAACCAAACACCTAATAACCGGAGTACTACAACCGGAGTACTACAACCTTTTATGTTTTATT
The DNA here is from genome assembly GCA_029929735.1 of Mimosa pudica. NCBI lineage: Eukaryota > Viridiplantae > Streptophyta > Magnoliopsida > Fabales > Fabaceae > Mimosa > Mimosa pudica. The sequence continues at coordinate 13,516,615 of JAKELP010000002.1, forward strand.
TAAAATTGAAAAATAAGCACTAACTCTATGAGGTTAATGTTATACAGGGATCCGATCCGATCCAATCCATACCTTCTCACTTAAGATGACATCCTAGTTACTACCTGACTACCTCCTCCACTTTTTCCCCCACTCCTCCCTTGATTACACCTCTTCAATCTTCTTTCTTACCTTGTTATTATTAGTCTATTCGTAACCCCAAAAAATGTGAAGTATTGAGATTAAATTTCAATACCAATGTTGGAAACTTATTAGCAACTAGCAAGTGCTAAAAGTTTCCTAGTTTATACAACCACTCGAAAGCGTGACTTGACATTGGTGAACCCTCCAGGGATAAAAAACCTCAACTACTCCTATACGTGGTTAAATTCTCATTTTCTTGCACTTCAACCATACTAACCCCCCTCCCCCCACGTTTTTTCCCAGTCTTGGAATTAATCTCCTTTTCTCGTTTCCATCACTTTTTTCTTCCCATCATCATTAATTCTAATTTAAATAATTTAATAATCAATATTTAAAGTAAACAAATTCAAAACAATCTAGTACTTTCAAAGATCCTTAACATAATAAATCATCTAATTATCTAATCAGCAAATTATGTATTATGTAATCTCCAACTTTGCCCTTTTTGTGCCGCCCAACAACAAAGCTTAAAATGTCTTTAACATATTACAATGTCAAAGGACTTTTTTGCACTCTTTTTCAATCCCATGCGGGAAACCTCATATGTAAGAACATATATTCATGACCTCATTGATAATTTCTTCCTCATACACTTAATATATACTTAAACTCACATACATATGTTACACACACTTCAAAACAAAAACTTGAAACTTCACACACCTCAAAATAAAAACCTGAAAATAAACAAATTCAAACCGAACATGAAAAGGAGGAAGAAGTTGTGACACAACAGAAGAAGGAATATGAGTTTTAGAAGAAATTGAAAGGGAGGCATTTTTGTAAAATTAAGCGAGTCAACCCGCCAACACGACTAGTTAGGTCGACCCAGGCCGATATAATCGGTCTAGCGGGTTGACACAGGCCGATATAAGCAGTCTTCAATTTCTTCAACTCAACCTGCTTTTTTGAAAGCGGGTTGGATTGAACCCACTGGTCGGGTTGAAAAATCCAGCTCTATGGTAGGTAATTCATAGTTGGCAGTGCTTCATTAACCATTTTTTTCCTGAAACAAGGGCCTAGTCGGCCCTTCATTATTTTTAATTTACAGTATGGGTGAGCATGGTGTCCGGTCACCCAGTATACTCATTTGAATCCAGTCAAAAATTGAACATCTTTATCCAAAAAAGTGGCCCAAAAAATTTTGGATAGGGTAGAGGCGCTGTCATGCCCATTTGGCCTAGCTCAAAAAATAGAAAACATTTATTCAAAATATAGAGCACTTTCATGAACAAAATACACATTCTTATCTTTAATTTATGGTATGACAAACTCACTTACCAACTCAACCAATTGCTCATTGGTTTCTTCAATCACTTAAATTTAGACTGTCATTGAATTGGTCTATGAATTTTGATGACGTGCATGAGTCAAGATCATAAAATTTCATAACCAACACGTGAGTTTGGGTTACACCAATTCAAATCTATGGATAAAACAGTATCATACGTTGAATGATTTGTTGGTTATCTTATTAACTTTGTTCTAAAATTTTTCTTTTTTCACTGTAATCATATGATATGGGTTTTGTAACATCCCATATTTTTAACACTTAGAAATAAATTGTCTTTAAGATATTTTAAATTATTATTTAAGAATATGCTATAAAGAAATAATAAAAAGTTGTTTTAATGCTTGAAAATATTATATGTAGATTACTTTTACATTATGAGAATAAATTTTAAATGAAAGAGACTTAAGTATAGGAATTAAGATGTCTAGGTTTAAAATAAAATTATTAAAGGAAGCCAAAATATATATGTAAAGCCCAATTGAGAAGTCCACTTGTGAAAACCCTAATTCATTCTAATATAAAATATTTCTCTTCTCCCTACAAACCCTCAAACCCCAAACCGCAGCCTTTCTCTTCAATCAAGTTTCATTCTCATCACTTGCTTTATCTTGTTAAGGTTAGACTTGTTATCCCATTTTTATTACTGTTCATGTGAATCTTTTTTTTTCCGGAAGCCCAGTGTCCACCCTCCTAAAGTATATCCATCAATTTTGTGTGAGTTTATTCATTTATTTTTATACAAGTTTATTTTTTTCACCCATTCTAGTGGCCCTACTACACAAGCCTGTACATTGTGTGAATATGACCATTGATATTAAACCACACATGTCTCTGTCTTTTCTTTCTCATCATGCACACATATACTTAATTACGTATATATACATTAAATAGTTCTAATTTTAGATTCCTCAGCACCTGACCCTTTAGCTATTCTTTTTATTTGGGTTTATTGTTTAATTTGTAGTTTTAACTCAATACTTACTCAGATATAATGATATAAAATAACATACATAATAATGAAAATAACAGCCATAGTACGCAAGTCCCAATTACAAGCCTTATGTTTCATCCCTCTTAATATATATTTTTTTTAAAACAAAAATATGTGGTAACATTTAAGTCCTTTCATGTATGTTTAGAAAATCACCCAAATCCTTCCTGTCATCGTAGCAACAATTATAAAGCATCCATGTTTCTTTTTTTTTCTTTTATATTTTACTGATTTCTATATTAGGATATATACAGATATAGTAACAACAAACAGGTTTAGTTTATATATATGGATTCAAGAAAATTTACAGATTGTAAGAGTTCACACAATTTAAAGATTTAAATGTAGTTTACTAGCATAATGAGTTAACTAAGGTATTATATAGATTATGGGTAGTTTAGGGTGTAGTTATATGAGAATACCTCTAGGCAGTGCTGAACCATATATTAATGGATAGTTATATTATTGATATTGTAAACTCACTTAAGAGTTTTGGAGAGTTGTCATTTGTGTGATTTTAAGGAGTGACAGGTAACTCTGAATGATTCTTTTGTATGCTTGAAAGTTATGGATAATTATAATCTGACTGATTTCTGATTACCTCTTAATTTAAAAATGTGAATGATTGATTAGTTTGTTCCTTTTCAAGCATGCTTGTTGTTAATGCTTTTATATGTAATATGTGAATGATATGTGGTTTGATTCTTTTCAAGCATGCTTGCTTATATGATGATATTATATTGTGTTAGATAGTGTATTATGGTAATTTAATTCAAGGATATTTCAATTGTTGGTGAACGTATATATCTGTCATTGCATGAGCATCTGTTATGGGATAGGGAGTAGAGGACGATTATGTGATGATGAATTTTTATACCACCACTCGGTGCACAGTGGTAGTGGTACTTGTCAGGGCCCTTTCTTCTATGTCTTCCCTTGCCAGGATTGCATGGAAGTTATGGGACATGTGACACCTCCTTATATTTGTTCTTTAAGGAGGGGAGCCATAGTCCATACTTGAGCTCTATACCTCGACAGTGTATATCTCATGTACTGATGAGCTTGGGATAATCTATTTGATTAGATTTATTTCTGTTTGGACTATATGTTAGCCTATGGCTTCTGTCAGCGGTATAAGGGTGGAGGTGATATAAGGGAGGCATACTGCATATATGCATGGGTTAAATCTTAATGTAAAGTGTAACATCCTAAATTTTAAATATAAAGACAGTATGTTAAAAGAATTAATAGAATAGACACTTTTTTTTTAGAAAAAAATATATTAGATAATATATATATATATATATATATATATATATATATATATATATATATATATAAAAGTATGGGTGACCAAATATATTTATATATATTATGCTGAGATATGTATATGGGTGACCAAATAATATTAGGGGAAATAAATAAGTATGATGAATTAGTCTAGCCCAAGTAAAAAAAAAGCCCAATAGAGAAAGAAAGAAATGTCTATTTGTTTAACCCTACCAAGAAAATGCTCCATATAAAAATCACTAATTGTTACTACTCCCACCACTTGGCCGCCTCCCTCTACCTTGAACCATTAGGTATTTTTCTGCTTCATTATCTCTTAATAACAGTCATTTTATTCTGATTTCACACTATATTATTTTTGTTCATCCATCCCTTCACCATATTTGTAAAGTAGTTTGCCTTGTACTGTCTATTCAAGATTCCCATCACGTTTACCCATGTTGCACTCAAGCTCTCCACGTGTGCACACTAACATATATTTTCATTCACTTGTTCCTTTTTTTTATCCCTATACATTTGATTTTAACCTACTCGCCCTATTTGAGTTTTTTTTAGAGTTTTCGTATCTAAATAAGTGTGTGTATTCCTATATATATGAAGCAAAACACATGATCATTCTTTGACCTTTTTCTTTAGTGTATGGGTAAATCAATCATTAACAGACCACTTATTTCATCCTTCCTACCCACTTGTTAGATTTCTTTTGCTAATAATAATATATACATATTTTCAAACCTTTTATATTCAAATGTTATTTAGTACACATATAAATATATGTGTGGGCATGTTCATATATTTTTTTTATCACTCAATTGAACTAGATTTTATAAATTTTTCCTACCCCATCACTATTTGATCAATAAATGGGTGTCACTGTATGAGTATATTTTTATGGTTTCAAACCTTAAAAATATATGGCAATAATCTATAAATACAACATTCTTAAATTTCTTGAACCTATTTTCCTGTTACATGACTACATGATTCAAAATTGAAAATGACTACATTCCCTACACACACACATATAGCAATACATATAATAACAATATCCACAAGGTAGTCCATACGGTTTCTAGTTTTATATTTAAGATAAGTCATTAAACCATAATTAAGGTTTGTAGTGGATTTAGGGTATCTTAAGAGTGTGTGTGTAGAGTGGGCTTAGGTCAGGTTAGAGTAGCATTGATTAATATATTAATAGATATTTGTGTTATGACCTTGTAGACTTTCAAGTAGACTCATTATGAACTTGGAGTAAATTTTTGGTAATTATCTATAAGCTTGGGAGAAACAAGTAACTCTGAATGATTCTTTCGTATGCTTGAAAGTTATGGATAATTATAATCTGACTGATTACTGATTAACCTCTTAATTTAAAAATGTGAATTATTGATTAGTTTGTTCTTTTTCAAGCATGCTTGTTGTTAATGCTTTTATATGTAATATAAGAATGATATGTGGTTTAATTCTTTTTAAGCATGTTTGCTTATATGATGATATTATATTGTGTTAGATAGTGTATTATGGTTATTTAAATTCAAGAATATTTTAATTGTTGGTGAACGTATATATCTGTCATTGCATGAGCATCTGTTATGGGATAGGGATTAGAGGAGGATTATGTGATGATGGATTTTTATACCTCCACTCGGTGCACAGTGGTAGTGGTACTTGTCAGGGCCCTTTCTTCTATGTCTTCCCTTGCCAAGATTGCATGGAAGTTATGGGACATGTGACACCTCCTTATATTTGTTCTTTAAGGAGGGAGCCATAGTCCATACTTGAGCTCTATACCTCGGCAGGGTATATCTCATGTACTGGTGAGCTTGGGATAATCTATTTGATTAGATTTATTTCTGTTTGGACTATATGTTAGTCTATGGATCCTATCAGCGGTATAAGGGTGGAGGTGATATAAGGGAGGCATACTGCATTTATGCATGAGTTAAATCTTAATGTAAAGGAACCGTTTTTTAATTAAGAGGTCAATCGATTTGGATAAAGAGTTGATTTGTACGATCGAATATGTGAATGAACTTTGTATTGTAATTATATGTAACTTGCTTGTGTATGTTAGGAGATTTCGGTAGTTACTGAGATGTCGATCTCACCCCTTTATTAACAATTTTAGGTGAATGATCTAATAGCAAGCCGAGGAAGACACTTGAGGTGCAAGCACACTTTTATTTTATATTTATTTTGTTATTGACCTCAGCTTTTAATGTTTTACTTTGTGTTTATTTTAAAAAAAAAGTGTATCATCAATTTTTAAATTTGTCACTGACTTGAGACTTTTGGAGTGTAAATGTAATTTTATATAAATTGTATATGATTTTGAAAGGGTGTTACATAAAGGAACCGTTTTTGAATTAAGAGGTCAATCGATATGGATAAAGAGTTGATTTGTACGAACGAATATGTGAATGAACTTTGTATTGTAATTATATGTAACTTGCTTGCGTATGTTAGGAGATTTCGGTAGTTACTGAGATGTCGATCTCACCCCTTTATTTACAATTTTAGGTGAAGAGATCTAATAGCAAGCCGGGGAAGGCACTTGAGGTGCAAGCACACTTTTATTTTATATTTATTTTGTCATTGACCTCAGCTTTTAATGTTTTACTTTGTGTTTATTTTAAAAAAAGGTGTATCATCAATTTTTAAATTTGTCACTGACTTGAGACTTTTGGAGTGTAAATGTAATTTTATATAAATTGTATATGATTTTGAAAGGATGTTACAGGTTTTCGATTCGAGGTGTTAACTACTTTCTAATGATGTATTTTATCCATAAATTCCGTTGAAATTAGCTAGACTATATTATGGATCCAAATTAAAGAGGTATGATTATTCCCAGGCTACGGACGTGGTATAACTGTTAGAAATATTAGGATCATATTAAATAGGTTGTATCTTGTTAGTGGTTAGTGGCCATATTGCCTATATAAAGGGTACTAACCTAAACATTTTAGTGTGTGAGATTTATGAGAGTCTACACCAAGAGGGAGAGTTAACTTGGTCTCTCCCCTCATTACCCTAGTGTTAGGGATTTATTTTGTAAATCCATTTCCTCAATGAGGAGTGGTCATCACCTCTATGAGGGATTTTTTATCTAGTTCAAGTGGATTAGAATATTGTTTTTGTTTTTGTATTTTTCTTCATCATCTATCAATATAAAGATTTGTTTAATTCTTCATCTTGTTCTCTTTCCCTACCGATTTGTCAACATGGTATCAGAGGCATAGATGATCTTTCATGGGATTAATTCATGTCATTATCACCAAGAATCTGAGATAAAGATTCATGTGTTTCAAAAATCCTAAGATGGATAATCAAGAATCCATTCAAGAACCTCCAAATCAAGACTTGGCTTGTAGTGCTCAAATTTATGGTGCAATCCTTCGCAAATTACTTGAAGACATTATTCAAGAAAGTGAGCAAGATTCCATTTCCCAAGAACCAAGAGACGAAAAAGGTGAAGGCTTCCAAGATCATAATGATTTTTCTGATTTTGGTAATAATATGCATTGACGAAGAAATGATTAATGTTCAAGAGGGCCCACTTCAAATTGAGGAACACTTTAAGACTATACATTTATAGTGCTTCAAGCAGATTGATAGAGTGTATCGATCTTCAACTTCCGGAGTCCGTACAAGAGAATCCAATTACAATTACAATTGGAGAGAAATCTTTGTCTTCTACCAATGAGTTTGGTCAACCAAATGCAAATGATTGAGCAGACAAGCGGGATGCATGATATAAATTGCTCTACTTTGATGAATTATACTGGTGTCATGGTGGATTGCAATTTCATAAAAAAAAATGGCATATGAGGAATTATGTATGTCACTTTCAGAGACCAGTTATATCAAGAAATATAATTTTGTCTTGATCTGTTGGAGCTGGATTTAGGAGATTAATAATGGAGTTCTCATTGCACTTGATTTTGAGAGTTCGTGGTGGTATGCAGATAATGTGAAGACTAAGTTGATGAATAAGATTAGCTTGAGGAGAAGATGACGAAGAGAAAGATTAAAAATATGAATGTCTTTTTGAAGACAAAAGGAGGAAGTCTTCCATTTTTGTTTTTTTGTACAAGATCAAAAGAACTCGATCTAATTAATTCACTAAACCCTATTGTTTGTATTGACAAGTTGACACTTTCATAAGTTTAAGTAGTGTCAACTTGAGAGGGCGTGTTAGAAATATTAAGATCATATTAAATGGGTTGTATCTTGTTAGTGGTTAGTGGCCCTATTGCCTATATAAAGGGTCCTAACCTAAACATTTTAGTGTGTGAGATTTATGATAGTCTACATTAAGAGGGAGAGTTAACTTGGTCTCTTTCCTCATTACCCTAGTGTTAGGGATTTGTTTTGTAAATCCATTTCCTCAATGAGGAGTGGTCATCACCTCTATGAGGGATGTTTTGATCTAGTCCAAGTGGATTAGAATATTGTTGTTGTTTTTGTATTCTTCTTCATCATCTATCAATATAAAGATTTGTTTAATTCTTCATCTTGTTCTCTTTCCCTACCGATTTATCAACAATAACTATGCTAAATAAAGTTCATGATGGTCATCGAGCCAATATAATGAGTCCATCCATGGCTCAAGCCTCAGTGGCTTTTATCCCATCAAGGTGTTGTCATCTCAATTCTTAAGTTGGTAATGAGTGTGTCGTGTTTATATGTTCTAGTAGTCTCACTTATGGGAGGGTTAATTTTTTTTTTATCAGCATATGGGAGGGTTAATTAATATAAAGGTAATAACGTTTTTTTAAAAAATGATCATATTCAATGACTATCACGATGGAATAAAATCCCCCTATCTTTTCTCCTCCTAATAGTATCAACCGATATTTAATAGTTTTTCTAGATCACATCACTAAGTATTTGGTAAATGGCTACTTCAATTATTTGTAACATGAGCATCAGCTATCACATTCTTTCGACTCCACCAACCAAACAGAGAAATTAAGTACGACTCAGTATTCCTTTCTTTTTTCCCTACAAAGACTACTTAATCAATCACGTAGATTAATAGGCCATTTTGTTTATATATAAAAGAAAATTCCATCATAAAAAAAATATATAAAAGAAAATTTGTGTCTAAAATATAAATTCACACACATGGTAAGAAAGGAAGGGGAAAAAAGTTTTGTAGGAGCGGAGGGAGTATTATATTTAGGAATGAAGGTAATATTAAATAAGAGAAATTCTTGCGTGAACCCAGTACACCACGTCATTTATGGTCCGAACAATAATAACTAAACACATAATACCTTACATGGAATTTGTAATTTGACATGACACCTAAAAAATCAACTAATTAATAATAAATATTCTTTTCAAATTCCAAAATAAAAAAAATTAAAACATGTAATTTGAATTTTTTAAAATATGTTAGTTAGAATTTTTTAATATTTCACATTAGAACTTAGTACCACAAATGACATGATGGACTGAGTTCTCCTGAAAATTTCTCCTTAAATAAGTGATGCTAGGGGTGAAGAAAAAGTAATAGATAAATGAGAATGAATCCGTTGGAGTCTAAGATCCGGGCCCACGGCCCAATGGAGCCGAGCGTTCCCCTCCCCTTCCTCTCTTCCCGCCCTATATAAATAGGCAACGCCGCTCATGCAAATCTCGCCCATTCCATCTCCTCCTCCTCCTCCTCCTTTCTCGCTTCAACAAATCAAAAAAACCAATCCCCATAATCTCTCTCTCTCTCTCTCTCTCTCTCTCTCTCTCTCTCTCTCTCTCTCTCTCTGAAACCTCCCTATATCTCTTTGAAACCTCTCATCATCTCAAACTAACCCCCCTCTTCCTCTTTCCAGATTTGCATGCTCTCTCAATCTTCCCTCATCTAATCTCCCAATCACCATCCCTCTCTTCTGATTGGTCGGCGTGGGGATTCACATTCATTGTCCCTGTCTTAAGGGTTCCTCCCTCCTCCGTCGATCCTCCTCTGCCTTCTTTTGAGGGGGTGGCCGGGGCCCTCGGCCTCGGCGGGTTTCAAAGCCCCCATCATCACACCACAACACACAAAACAAATTCATCTAACCCTAATTTCATCTACACAAGAGAGAGAGAGACACGCACTCAAACATGCCTGCCCTAGCTTGTTGTGTCGATGCTTCGCTTCCTCCTCCTCCCCACGCCGTTGCTCCGGCGTCCACGTTTTTTCCGGCGACCAATTCCACCGCCCTTATCGACGATGAAAATTCCAATTCCGATTGGTCTCCTGCTATGTCGGATTCGGTGTACAAGGTGGATGCTTGGGGTGCGCCGTATTTCGCCGTGAATTCGTCTGGCAATGTTTCGGTTCGTCCGCATGGGATGGCCACGCTTTCGCATCAGGAGATTGATTTGTTGAAGATTGTGAAGAAGGTTTCCGATGGGAAGGATTCTGGTGGGCTTGGATTGCAGCTTCCTCTGGTGGTTCGATTCCCTGATGTGCTGAAGAATCGTGTGGAGGAACTGAATTCGGCTTTTGAGTGTGCGGTTCAGTCGCTTGGGTATGATTCTCATTACCAAGGGGTTTATCCTGTGAAGTGTAACCAGGACCGGTTTGTTGTGGAGGATATTGTGAAATTTGGGTCCTCCTTCCGGTTCGGTTTGGAGGCCGGTTCAAAGCCTGAGCTTTTGCTTGCCATGAGTTGCCTTTGTAAGGGGAATTCTGAGGCTTTTTTGGTGTGTAATGGGTTTAAGGATGGGGAGTATATTTCTCTGGCTCTTATGGCTAGGAAGCTTAATTTGAATTCTGTGATTGTTCTTGAGCAAGAGGAAGAGCTTGATTTGATTATTGAATCAAGCAAGCAGCTTGAGATTAGGCCTGTGATTGGTGTGAGGGCGAAGTTGAGGACAAAGCATGCTGGTCATTTTGGATCGACTTCAGGGGAGAAGGGGAAATTTGGGCTGAGTATTGTCCAGATTTTGAGAGTAGTGAAGAAGCTTGAGCAAGTGGGTATGCTTGATTGTCTTCAGCTGCTTCATTTCCATATTGGCTCTCAAATTCCTTCCACCACATTGTTGGCTGATGGGGTTGGAGAGGCTGCACAGATCTATTGTGAATTGGTCAGGCTTGGTGCTCACATGCAAGTGATTGATATTGGAGGTGGTTTGGGCATAGACTATGATGGCTCCAAGTCTAGTGATTCTGATGTTTCTGTGGGATATAATCTCCAAGAGTATGCTGCAGCTGTTGTTCAATCTGTTCAACGTGTGTGTGACATGAAGTCCATCAAGCACCCTGTGATTTGCAGTGAAAGTGGTAGAGCCATTGTGTCACACCACTCTGTGCTCATCTTTGAAGTGGTTTCTGCCACTTCACATGAAGCCACATCAATGTCCACTCTTGGGCTTGAATATCTGGTGGGGAGGCTCTCCGAGGAAGCTCGAGATGATTACAATAACCTCTCTGCTGCTGCCATGAGAGGTGACTGTGACACCTGCTTGCTCTACACAGATCAATTGAAGCAACGCTGTCTTGACCAATTCAAACAAGGCTCCCTAGACATGGAGCAACTTGCTGCTGTTGATGGCTTATGTGACTTGGTCATTAAGGCAATTGGGGCCAAAGATCCTGTTAGGACCTACCACGCCAATATCTCAATATTCAATTCAATCCCAGATTTCTGGGCCATTGGACAGCTTTTCCCCATAGCCCCAATTCACCGTTTAGATGAGAAGCCCACAGTGAAGGGGATCCTATCAGATTTGACATGTGACAGTGATGGTAAGATTGACAAGTTCATAGGAGGCGAGTCGAGTTTGCCGCTCCATGAACTGCAAGGGGAAGGCAAAAAATACTACCTTGGAATGTTCCTAGGTGGGGCTTATGAGGAGGCGCTGGGAGGACTCCACAACCTGTTTGGTGGGCCCAGCGTGGTCCGGGTTTCGCAGAGCGACGGCCCGTATAGCTTCGCGGTGACCCGGGCCGCCCCTGGACCGTCCTGCGCGGACGTCCTGAGGGTGATGCAGCACGAGCCTGAGCTCATGTTTGAGACTCTAAAGCACCGTGTGCAAGAGTGTTGTTATGATGAGCAGAGGATGGATGAAGATGGTTATGATGAAGAGGGCATTCATCACAATAATGCTTCTTCTTCTTCTTCAGCAGCCTTTTTGGCTTCTAGCATTGCACGCTCGTTCAACAACATGCCGTACCTGGCCGTTGATTCTTGCTGCTTGACTGCTGATCGCAGCAGCAACATCAGCAGCAACAATAATGCCAATGATGGCTTCTATTACTGTGCTTCTTCTGATGACGATTTCAATGGCGCTTCTTCTGCTGATTCTGTTGGAGCTGATGATGAGCAGTGGGTCCTATTGCGTTGATTGACATGATGATGATGATGATGATGATGGTGGTGGTGATGATGAGTTTGTTTGCCATCTTGATGCATTGTTTTTAATTTTAAAATTAATGCTTGTCGTCGTGGAGGTCGTATGTCAATGTTTATTTTTACATTTCTTGTCGCACTTTTTTGCCGCTCGTGTTATTATTATTATCATGTTTAGGATTAAGGGATAAAACCCAAGGTTTGAATGTAGGAAGCGTGTAGCTTGGTCTTCCCTCCATTCTTGTCTATCTGTTAGAATATCTAATTTCAATTTCGAAGTTAAGAGTTCTTGTACCTTGGTTTGTACATGTCTTTTTCTTGTTTAATTTTTCGCTGAATTCCCTGGACGCTTTTATATATACATTCTTAGACTCTGCGTGTCTTTGCGTACTACGCAAGGCTATGTCTTGAGTGATTTAAACCATAGGAATGGGGTGAAGTACGACTAAAGAAGAATAACTTTTGAGAAAATAGCTTTTTGAGAATAATTTTGATGAAATGAGTTTGTTTGAATTAAACTTTTTTGGAATAACTTTTAAGAATAAATTTTGATTAGAATATAGTTTTTTTTGAAATAATAATTAGGATGAATAGCTTTTCGTGTTTATTTTATTTAAAATAGATGTTTTTTCTTAATGAGAGATTGAAGCTTTCAGCTAGAAAATGAGAAAAAAATGTAGTTGTTCTCAAAATAGCTTTTGGAACCTACATTTTCCTTTCAAAATAGCTTATCCAAAAAAACTGAGTGTTTGGATGTCTCTGTGTAAAACCTAGGTTTAAGAGCCAAAATGTTTCGGGTGTCTTTTAATATCAAACATCATTTTTTTAAACGTGTGATACTTTATATTCTTTAGTTTATTATGGATAGAATTTGATGAGTTTAACTAAAAACTCTTTCTTTTAACCAATGGGTAATGCGTTGAATTGGTAAGTGAATTATAACCTCCAGAATGATGAGAATGTGTGTTTGAATCTCGGGAAGCGCTCTCATTGGAAGAAGTGACAACTATGTTTATGTGGGGCAACACTCTTACCCCTCGAGTCCTGATTAGTTGGTTGTTAATATACGCCGGATTACCGAATGATGTTTAAAAAAAAACTCTTTTCTTTGACTAAAGTGGTAATTATAAGGAATGAGGCAAACTTTTTGCATTTCTTTGTCAAACTTTTTGTTTTTATATTCACCTCAACGCCATTTCCGCCTAATATACGTAAATTAAAGATTAATTGTTAGAGTAGTATGGAAGGAATGAGGCAAATGATGGTAATTAGGAGGGAAGTCAGTGAATAAGTCGTGAGGGCATCATTTTGGTTGGGGATTTCCGTGCTTGTGTGAGAGTTGATTGATTTAATTTGGTTAAGTTAAATTTTAAATGCCGATTCTGTGTGGGGCCTTATAGGGGCGGTTTAAAATAATTACTCATGCGTGGGCGTTTGTGGACGGAACAAACGGTGTTCGAGAGGTGGACGAGTCAATCACTTCAATGAAGGGAAAATTGGATTCTAATTTCCTTTCTCTAAATTAAACTATCATGTTCGTGGCCCAACAACAAAGAATCTTATTACAAGCGACGTAGCTTATAACACTTGTATCCGATGTTATTCAACTTGGGCAAGACTTTGATTACAACAATTTTTTAGTAAGAAAACATTGAGCAAAGTTAACAAGAAGTCTAGTTTGCTTGTCTTCAATATTTATTTCATTTGATTTAATTAAATATGTTAGTTAAATCAATTAATATGTGATACTTCTTTTTAAAAAACACTTTAATCATGTCACTTAATTACATCTCTCTCCCCCTTACGTGATTATTGTTTAGCATATAACTAAGGGACCATTAAACACTTGAATCAATTGGCTAGTGTCACCTGACAAGTCACAATAATTACTTGGAGGTAACAAGTTTCTCTCATTGTGAGCGTACATCATGAATCGGATTAGTGGATCACTATTAGTGTCAGCTAATAAAAAATAAAAAAGTTTATGAATGAAGATATTGTGAAAAAGATTTAATTGAAATTAGAAATATATTCGATATTTATAACCAACATCAAATCCTCAAATTGGTCATACATTGAAAACCATTGAAACCAGAAGGAGTGTGAATTATTTCAAACATTAGTATGAAGTGATTTAATTAGCATGTATAATAAGACTTAGAGCAGTAATGTATGAGAAATTAGAACTTTGATCTACTCATTCTAATAGAAAAACCCATTAACTCCATTTAAAATTTAATAACTTTTTAGGCTTGATTTTATTTAAAACGAACGAATCTAGGAATATAAATAGGGAAAATTGATAAATGACGTTCATGAAGAATGAATTAGAGTGTAAGTCATAAATTCATATTAAATTTAATGAGACAACACATACTAACCTGCATTATTGGGAAAAAATATATCTCTATCTGATTAATAAAATAAGAAGGGAACATGCACATAGTCATGAAATAAAAGATGAATTGTATTGTTTATGTAGTTTGTATTGCAAAATTAGCGGATGAATGATGTGTGGGTTGGGTGGCGGCATGAACCTGGGAGGGTAGGGTTTTAAAATGCGTGTAAGTGTTTGACCACAATTTTGTTGGCATTTTTGTGGTCTCTGTTGGGATTTGGATTCTTCATTCTTCCAAGTGGCCATAGCTCTTTCAATTTATGTATCACCACAAATATAAATTCGATGCTTCCCCCTCAATACCTCCATATTTAGCATAACGCCACTCACACAATACATCACATCCATCAATAAAAGCTAATCCGATGGGCAAGAATTTAGAAAGTTGCAAATTTAAATCCAGCTATTAATGTGAAAACATATTGGTGGATGAAAACCTGATTTAGTGGATAAGCTTTAAATATTCCTAGAAATGCTCTTTTTTCGGTAGGCAGCCTTACATTTCTTGCTAGAAATAAAGATGGGAAAATGTGCAAAAATATATATGGTAAATTGTAAAGGGCACACAACATTATGGTAATTTTGAAGGTGCAAAATTATATATGATGAAACAAAATGGGACAGCTCACCAACTTTGTTCTTCACTCCCATGGTGCAGGGTGCCCTTTCACAATTTAACATGTATATTTTTGCACCTTTTACAATTTACCATGTATATTTTTACCCATTTTGATTTACCATGTATATTCTTATTTCTTACACCCTCAAAATTATCATGATGCTGAGTGCTTGTTTTAAAATTTACGATGTCTATATTTACACCTTGGCTCATAAGATTGCAACTTCATATCAAAGAAAAGAATGGTATATGCGAAAGAAACCAGAGCAAGTGGGATAAAAGTCAAGATTGTCCTTCATATTCTCACTGTCTCATAGTTCTTGGATTTTGGATCTCAGTTTCTTAAGCTATAAACAA
The DNA here is from genome assembly GCA_029929735.1 of Mimosa pudica. Lineage (NCBI taxonomy): Eukaryota > Viridiplantae > Streptophyta > Magnoliopsida > Fabales > Fabaceae > Mimosa > Mimosa pudica. Next base: position 13,532,092 of record JAKELP010000002.1, read on the forward strand.
ACCTCTGTGTCTGCGCGTGAACCTTATTATAAAGATTGATTTGTTACTAGCTAGATCTGACCTTGATTTTGAGATGTGTGTGTATATAAACATATAAAGGTTGCTTTATTTGTTGCGTTGAGTTTATTTGTATATTGTGGCGGCATAAGCATATAAACATTATCAGATAGGTTTAACAGAATATTCAAGATTCTAGACTAGAGCAATCAACAAGGCATATATAGGGGCAGCTGTAGCATATAAATAAAGAATAAAAAGTGGAATTTTAAAATAAACAAATGGCTACGTAAGAATATCTAGTGAATAATTGTGATGTAGCTATGGTATGGCTACCATGATTAGCATCATATGCTTTATGTGGGTTCTTTTGGCATCCTCCTCCTCATCATATATCTGCAACTACTCAAACTGAATCTATACTTTTTTTAAGGAGTGTTCACATGTGCATGACATTTCCAAATTCTTCCCCAGCTTCTTCAAGCGGTTACATTGAGAGATATTATGATATTTTTCTGCCTTGAAGTTGTGCACTTTTGTATTCTAGATGATTTTTCAAAGGAATATATATGTTTATGTGTATTTATTTATTAGTAACAAGTGTCACGACCGATTCATCTTGTTCGCTTGAATGTATGGTCACATAAGAGTATATTTTGCTACTTTCAAGTAATTATCATGACAACTTAATTTCTATTGATAGAGGCTTGAACATGAAACCATTCGTTAAATTAGAACAATTATTCCTTGCTACCTAGTGGATCAAAGGAGTATATGTGTGAGTGTAAAACAAAATCATCATATTTTAATTCAGTGGGCTCTAAAATGAGATGGACACTCTGCTCATCTTTTGAGCAAGGGATTTCATTCTGTCTAAAGCTATTAGCGGGCTAAAATTGTTCGAATGCTTTGATGTTTTCTATTTTATTCCTTTCTTATCACTATGACATATTTGTAGCCCAATAGAAAAGGAGGGAGATGGAAAACTTCAATTGGAATACTCAACACTTACTGTATGACCACATCTAATGTATTCAATGCAGCAGATAAAAGTATTCGGAGAAAGTTTATCTTTACACATACTCGCACTTCTTTGTCACAACTCACAAGGCTTGGATAAATAATTCGACTTTGAAAAGGCTCATTCAAAGATGTAAAGAAGTAGTTAACTTACAATTATTTATACATTTAAATAAAGTGTATAATATACCAATTAGAAAGCATACCTCTATATATATAGATCTTACCCTTTATGGCATAATATAGAAAGTAGCCATGGTGACACTTTTCCTTCATCCACTAACTTTGTTAACAGTGGTAAAATTGTTGAATTTTTTTGATCATATTTTATAAAGAAAATTGTCAAGTAATCAAGTAGTAGCGAAACTTGCTGAAGGGGGTAAATAAAAAGAGAACATTTAATATAGTCACTAAGTATACATTTAAATTAGTGATTCATCCAAAAATCTAGTTGCGAATATACTCCAACTGAATTTAAATATAAGATCACTTAAGTTTTTTTTTAACTTAAGTGAGCAAGTTAAACCACTAAATTATAACATATGCTACTTGTATAAATTAGTTTTGAAGAAAAAAAGCAATAACTATAGTTAGATATTTTAAAATGATTAATTTTGCACCCTTAATTTCTCAAAAAAAAAAAAAAATCAAAACTGAAGACAAATTTAGCAAGATTTTCATATTCAGGGTGAATAGATCGACTTTTGTGTGTTGAAGCATGGAGCGTTCATTCAGCTCTAAATATCGCTTGAGATTGAGACATTTTTAAAATCATTGTTTCATGATGTCTGCCTTGGTTGTTAACTTAATTATGAATAAACACGAGAGGATCAAATGTAAAAGCATTCAACTTAGAATTTAGAAATCACGGACCAGAATTCACTTGAAACATTCTTTGAGCTATCAGCTTAATCCTTGTTATTTTGTACTCCACGTTTTCATTATTCAATTCTTGAAATCACCTTGCTATTTGTTCTTATAATCTTTCAGACATAATAAAGATCTTGTTTCGCACACTCCATATCCATTTTGGTCCCCTTTTTATTTCATCACTTATATTTGTCATAAAAATCCAATTAGTTCCCCCACATTACGTTTTTTGGGCAACACATTTAGTATATTTGATGCAATTTTAATAAAAGAAAGATGAAGACACCCTTGCCTGGTATAAAATCATGATCTGTTTATCTAGATTATTTGGTGACAACTGAAAGTCCTACCAAAATCATCAGCCGAATTGAACCCTTGTAGTTCTTCCAGGCAGATCAAAATATCAAACACTACCTAACCTAAACCTAACCACACCATAGGCCATACTAGCACAGAATCAAATTTATATTGGGCCTAAATAGCCTTCAGGCCCAATTCAGAAAATAAAGCCCAGCCCACTTCATCCTTCTTCAAGGTTTTGACTTCTCAGTCACTGAATTGCAAATAAGCTAAAAGCTATGGCGACAAGTGCGATGCAGAGATCGAGCTCTGTATTTTGGCGGCTTATGAGGCCGGCGAATTCTCCGGCGGCGGCGCCCTTCGCCGGAGCTATGCCGGTGTTGTGTGGGCGAGGGGATAAGAAGACGAAGAGAGGGAAGAGATTTAAGGGATCGTACGGAAATGCTAGGCCGAAGAAAGAGAAAATGATAGAGCGTATTAAGGATAAGGTCGAGGTTCCTAGGTCTACTCCTTGGCCTCTTCCTTTTAAGCTCATTTGATTTTGAATGTCACAGTTTTATATCTCTTAATTTGGGGATTATCATATAATTCACTCTTAGTTTTCTGATGTATGGTCATTGAACTATTGCTACTATATGTGCTTTGATTTTCATAGTGGATTTTATGTTTCTTACTGTGTTATTCCCTTCAGACTTAAATATAAGAACTAGTTGACTTTTTTTTAGAAAGTGAGGTTGCGAAATGTTATAGATTATGACATACTCCCTCCGTTCCTAAATATAAGATCACTTTGGGGAAGTGGATAAGTTCCTAAATATAAGATCACTTCCTATTTTATCTCAAGTTTTGCCTAAACTACCCTTATACTCCCTCCTTTCATTGAAAACTCCTCCTCCTTTTAAAGTTAAGTATTTGAGGGGATTTTGGGAAGATCATGTAATTTTATTGTCTTTCTTAATCTCCACAAATTAACCAAAGTGATCTTATATTTAGGAACGAAGGGAGTATTTGATATGTTTTTAGATTAGCCATTAGTTTGTAAGTAAAATAAAGGAAGGGAAGAAATTAGATAAATCATTTTATAATTGATTTATTTTGCTTTGTTAGGATTTTCCAAAAAGGTTAGGTTACCGGTTGAAGTATTGAGTACTTGTAGCAGTTTCATGATGTCTGGCTTGGTTGTTAACTTAGTTATCTACGAAGTACAGTTTATATTTTTTACTTAGGTATGATGCATTGGCCACTTTCATGTTTTGGTTTTAGACTTTTAGTGGAGTAATGAGTTTACACATGGAAATTATGTAATCTTGAAGGCTGCACCTATACATGAGATGTTGAGTTAGATTAATAAGTAAGGAAGGTCTGGCTTCTTTTCCAAATTGTATCGCCTACCAAGTTTCTGAATAGTTTTATGTGATGGGGATGACATTTCATGGTTGGTGTTTCCTCACTGGAAGATCCTCAAGTTTTACGTCCTTGGAAATCATTGAATTTGAGGCTGAGTGGTCAAAATCTTGAGTTTTTGTATTTAGAAAAAAAGTAATATGAATTGCTAGTTTGGGACTTCTTCACCTACATACTTTTGAAATTTATCTGTCACTTGCATTGAATCAATATTTACTCTCAATTCTGCTGTTAAGATTTGAAATGTGTTAATTTTAGGCTCTTATCTATCGAATTTGAACTGGCAATCTTGCCTGTATCTATCGTTTGTTTAATAAACAATGCATGGACTATTCATCAAAGAAAGAGCATGGACTCGAAATCTCAAACAAGATGGATGAATTGCTTTTTGATATATTTTGCTAGTTTCCTCTATCTGATGGGATGTGTCTAGTTTAATCGTTACTGATTTCTAATCAAATGTCTGTTTTCCTCGTTGCTTTAGATGTCCAATGGGAAGGGTTACCATTATACTAAAAGCATTCAATTTTCTTCAAAAAATTATGTTTCTTGTGTGGGAAATTTAATTTATTTTTTTATTATACTAAGGTGTAGAACTAAGCTCATAGGGATACACGACACTCAACCTTTAGCATCCCTTCATTTAAAGAAGGTGGTGGGAAACGTTTTCATCCGGAGATGAAACAACCTTGCATGTGTGGGCAAATACTTCTATCCCTCGAGTCCGGATTAATCTTTTTCTAATAGGAGTTGAATTACCGAGCGGTGTTTAAGAAAAAAAGAGGAAGCTGGCGAGGAATTAAAATAAAAAGATACCTACCAGGCTACCATATCAGGCGCTAATCTTGCCATATGTTGAGTTGTATGTTTAGTTCTCAGGGCGTATAGGTAATAGCCAATTGCCACTATCTTGTAATCATCCCTTTGCATCTTCAATAAGCTCTTGGAATGGACAATTTATGGGACTTCCTCTAGTCAACATATTTATTATCTCAATGCAATATATAGCAACGGTATAGTTGTTATAATAAATATAGATAATCTCTTCAATCCTGAATTTGTATGCAACGAACTTTTCAACTTCAATCGGGTGCATATAGCCTTTCAACGATGAAAGCGAAATTCTCGTGAGGATTTGTTTTTGTACAAAAAATGTTGAGTTATAACCGTATAAACCTTTCTATTGACACAAACTACAAGACATCAAGTAAATTCTAAAAATAGCTTACACTCCTTTCATTATTTTATCTATAACTTACAAATTATAAGAATATCACGGTTCCTATAAGTGGCAAGTATTGTATCTATTTCACTTTCAATCCTGGATCTAAGACTTCATAATGCAAACCTGAGTTTGATATCACTCGAAACATCTCATAAAATCCCAAAGCCACATCAACCCTCACGAATAAACACGTCAAAAGGGGTCAAAAGGGGAGATCTCTATATCCCTTTATAAAGAAACGTTTGTATCACTCCCAAGCTGATGTGGTACTTTTTTTTAACTGAAAGCTGATGTGAGACTTCACGAAATGAGCTTATCGAGATATTCAAGATGAGCAAAAGACAGAATCAATAATGAACTTGTGCGATATTGCCAAATGATCCAGCGTCAAAACTCCATGAGCCGCATCCTTACTACCATCTTCAAAACTCAGAACCAGCACAGGAGTAACAAAGAATGTTGGCTACTTATTAATATTGCTTAAAGTTCTGATTAAGATAAACGAAATCGCGCATGAGGCTCTCATTTAAGATATAAGAGAAGCCTGATTATATCAGGGATTGGGAAAAGTATTGGACATGTCGATGGTCATGACAACACACGTTGAACAGCATTAGGCCATTAGCAAGCTGTCGACAATGAAGTCACGTATAATTTGCCATGGACTGGCTCCCTTATTATAAATTAAAAGTGGCGGAAAAATAAGATGAAAAAGAAAATTGTATGCACATAACTTGCTGTCAAATTCGGGGATTCATTCAAATCCAGCAACATAAAAAGCCATTCTTGGGTTGGGCGAATGCTCATAACGGAACTCCAACTTTCAACAATAATGAAATGACAAAGTCATAGCAATCATGGTTCAGTGACAAAACAAAGCCTGCCATAGTGTTCTCCACTCTCAGAAGTCTGGATAATTTCTATCTGCATAATTAAATTAAAATGACACTTTTAAAAAAAATAAGTGCTACATAAAAGGGATTATTCCACCCAACATGTATGGGTGGGGTGGGGTGGGGACGAAAAAATATACACCAACTATACTATCCGCTTGACACAGACTAGTTCATACTCCCTTCATACATTATGTCCAAGCTTTTCATCCAAGCAGGGAGAAACTAACTCATGCTTCAAAAGCAATTGAGTAGTAGGTCACTGGAAATCAGAATTTAGTAAAAGAACAATTTGACTGCTTACCTTTATTCATTGCACAGAAAATGACAGCGTCAGTTATTATCTTCACGACCATAATTATATATTATCTCAATCTGCATCAACAACAGATTATCAAATTCAGTCAGAAATAAGCTCCAAGCAAAGCTAGATAAGTGCAACTTCAAAGAAACTCGTCAGCAACAGAAAGAATTAAATGAGGAACCAGGAACAGCAACAAACAAAAAAGATAACATATGATAGGGTGAAGAATGCTCACAATATTTCAAACACTTTACCTCTTATATATACTGAATTATTGACACACAATTTTGCGTTAAATGAACTTACAATCTTTACTATTAAAAAGAGCAACTTTATTTTATTGATTGCCACAGATATTATAAATGAATACATGGTCATATCTGTTCTACTGTTTTTCAATGTATAACTCCAACCATTCCAGTACCATCCACCAAATGCATTTACATGACAAATTTGATGAGTAATCCATTTGTTAGTTCCAACACATCAAGCATTGAGTCAAGGGGAAAAAAATACACAGAACACCTAATTAGTATAACCATGATGACTTACCCCTTCAGGTGGAGTTGGATTGCGAGTAAACTTTGAACCACCAGGAGCCCAAGGAACTATCAAAGTATAAATCAGAGATTAGAAGAAAACGGAGGTTAGTGATTGATTGCAATAACATATCAAGAAATGCAATGCCATTGGACACACTAACGTCAACAAAGCATAGTGTTGAAGATCAAATGTAATGTCATTAGCAGGGTTCTGTCTCAGTTGAGAGCAAAATTCCCTAATATTCTTATGTGTTAATACTTAATAGATGACTAAAATTAAGGGTTAAGAGCCTAATAGAGCAGTTTCTTTAAGCATTTTTATGTTTTCATCCCTACAGGCGACATAGTGTAAATAGAACAAATATTTCGGCTGCATTCATACACACATTTAATGAATACAAGATAACTAAGAAAACAACTATCTTGTCTTTTAATTTTCATTTGCACACTTACAATACATGGGGTCTAAGAATGCAAATAATCCTTTAATTTTGTATTTTAAGAGAAACTTGTTACTCTAATCAAGCAACACATGGAATCCATCCCACCAAAATATTCATTCCAAGATTTGCCTAAAATCTATAAAATCCAAAACCCTATACATGCAGCACACTTATTTGTTGCACACCAGAGTTTGTGCTAAAGCTGGTAGCTCAATCCTCCTGCTATTACCTGCCTATGATGGAGGAACAAAGACTACTATAATCTAGGTGTAAATGATGCCACTTACAAATAGAGCCACCGCAATCCTAATTCAAATGATTTTGCAATTGCCTCAGCAGGAGATTTACTTTACTGATTGTTGGCCAATCAACAACACCAAATAAGTTAATATTAATTAACAATATCAAAAGCAAGAAAGAGGGGAACATCAACCTTTTCACGTGCTCTTGATAAGATGGAGACAAAAATGGGACACTTCTTACAAACTGTTGACCTTTGAATCACCCTATAAACTATGGATATGTATGCATATCCATAGTTCATTTTCTAGCATTCCAGTAAGAAGTGCCACCCACATATTTCACATTATCATGCAAAGGCACACATAAAATAACTTTTCCTCATAACAGCAAACGAAAAGCAGACAACTACCTTCACATTAATGATGTGGCTGAACATGTTTGGCATATTCCACTAATCAAGTAATGCAGCCTAGTTCACATATTTGATGGTTGTATTTTACTTACTAAAAATGATGATGACCACAATAGTATGAAGGCAGTGCCAATGCAAGTTTGATAGCATATATTTACCTATATAAGGGTCAGGATGGCGCCACTTATTGTAGGTTGCTTCACCCTCTTCTATCATTCTATCAATAGTATCAAGATCTTCCTACAACCATCCAACCAAAACAAAATCAGAAGACAAACAAGTGAGTAAACACAGACAACATTTTCTTTCCGATGTATCAAAAAAAAACACATACAACATTACTAAAAGGGCAATGACCCTATTTTGCCCTTCAAGTAATCACCTTGGACCACTGGGCACTCTAAACTAATAACGGGTACAATTTTATCCTTGTAGTAACCAAAGTGGTCCAATTTTACCCTCTGGCGAATGTAATGTTGACACGAGTTGTCCACGTGTCAACATTACATTCCACATGTCAACATTACATTCGCTAGAGGATAAAATTGGACCACTCAAGGGTAACATTGTAGTCGTTGTTAGTTTAGGGTGCTCAGTGGTCCAGGGTGGTTACTTAGGGCAAAATTGAGTCATTGCCCTTACTAAAACCTCTCTTTGATAGTCCTCACAATATCAGAGCCAATCATTACCCAATTCCACATCAAAAGGACACACATTCTCCCAATAACTTGTACAACAGAATTAAAACAGCTTCTTCACACTATGATCCTGAATGAATCGAGGAAATACAACATTTCATAATTAGATTGAAATTGAAAGAGAGGAATGAAGGAAGCGAACCACGTGTCTGTTAGCTTCGAACCTTTCGCGGAGATTGTTAGCCTGGAATTCATAAACAGAGTATACGATAATGAGAAGATTGAAAGATGATTAAGGTGGAAAATGAAATTGAGAGAATTAATTGATGAATACGTCGTCGTAAAAGAGGTGGCGATGGACGGCCCAGTTGAGAGTGTCTTTGAGGGCGCGTCTGTAGAGGATCCGAACCCTCTCCTTCTGCGCTGCTCGCCGACCAAAGTACAAAGCCGTCGACGTCACACTCATTTCTCTCTCTCTCTCTCTCTCTCTCTCTCTCTCTCTCGATCTCTCGCTTACTCCACTCACCTGAGGAAGACGAACCACAAAACTAGCTTCTTCAATTCAAACGACGCCGTATGGTGCAGTTTTTATTCTACCTAAGCCCAATCACGTGACTTGTTTTGTTTTTGGTATGAAAACAAAAAGGCCCAATAAGCTTAACTCTCTCATTGTAAATTATCAGTTCATCTAGAGAGCTGAGACTTCTAGCCGGACCCATCGAGTTGACCCGGAAAATACATAGAAAAAGCAGGTCCGATTGTAAAAAGTTCAACCTGAATTAAAACGGGTTGTGCGGGCCTGAAATCTCAACTTTATTTTGAGTCGGATTGAGTCTAAAAAAAGTATAGAAAATAAAGAGTTGAGTTGAAAAAAAGTGAAGTACAAATTAAAATGGTTAAAAGCGAGTTAGACTGAATTAAAAGTGAGTTGGTTCGGGTTGACCCATTTAAATTGAGTTAGCACGATATTCCAGCTCGCTCTAGCAGTCTAGCTTCTAAGTTCATAACAGCTTTTGTAAATTATTTTCCAAATAACAAGTGAAATGACCTTACGGATTAACGCTCAAAACCATTTTCTATTAAAAAAGTTTTTGGAGTGGATTTTAAGAATGTTGTTTTTATAATCTCACAAAAGAGGAACTTTTTTTCAGGATCTTACATAATCAACATTTTGAAATTCTATACCGTGAATTTCAAGTTATATAACCTCCTCTATTGGAGATTTCTGGTTTCTGGTCAGAGATTATGATTAGTTTTTTTATACTTAATCAGACCTGTCCTAGTAAATGGCCTGCCTCTTTTTTTTTTTTTTTTGCGTTAGCTTTTTTATCAACAAAAGAAGAGGGAAATGCAATTCTGTATGTGAAGAATAGTAATGGTTCCTGTATAAAAAAAAAAAAGAATAGTAATGTTTCTGTACACAAAGTGAAGAAACAAATAATTATGCTCAATCTCAATCCGTACAACACTTGATGGAGAAAAACAAAACACTCAAAAAAGCTCCTGTATTGAATTGAATCCTTAAATACTATCCATCTCTTCCCAAATGATCTTTTCAAATAATACAGAAGTCAAATGTAGTGGTTTTTCCCCCCCGTATAATCAGGTATAATCTATGCCCAATAAACACTCTGATCATCTGATGATGTGCTGTCAAACTAACTGTACATAAAATAAGAGGATTAGACCCCCCACAGTTATTAGAGTGAACAAAAGGCCTATAAAAGCGGTGGTTTGCTAGAAATCCAGGAAAAGGACCTCCTTTTAGAGTGACGGGGAGTGAAGCTGAGACCAAACATCTCTTTCAGTGCCTCATCCTTCACTGAGACCTTCAACAACTTGGCAATTAAATTAGCACTCTCCTTTGCTAGAGTAGTGTTAGTGTTGCTCCACAAAAGGTTTACTAGCTTTACCCTCCTGCGTTTAGATTCCAATGCAATCCCCCACCTCTCATATAGGTCCTCTCTTTCTTCCTTTGTAAGCCTTTTCTGCATCAGCTTCACCAGTGCTTCCCTCTCCCGCCGAAGTGTCTTCAAGCTGCATCCCAAGCCAAGCACAAGTAATGTGAGTAAACTCCACTAGCTGTTTTTACCATCATATTCTTCAAGAAATGTATAATAGGTGAATGAACATTCAATTATTTCATGCTTGACTGTAGAACCTATCCAAATGTATAGATAATGTATATAGCTTGATTGTGCTATTCAATCAGGCCCTACTTGGCATGCCCTTTGGCATGTAACTCAACTAAATGTATGAGATTCTCAACTAATGTGCATGAGAGAGAAAGAGAAATTAAGAGAACACCTTGCAGCCAATAATGTGTGATTCTGACTATCCTTGTCAGACCCCTTCGAAAATGAATCCTTCAGGAAAGACAGTCTTCGACGCTCTACCTCCATGTAAATAGCATCTGTGGGTTCACCACTGAACAGAAGGAAGAAATACGTTCTGTGGATCATTGATACATGGCAAGTGTGCCAAAGTTCAATTATCTCCTTTCGCTGCCACTCAAATTGCAGGGCCCAATTCATAGGAGTGACAGGTGCCTCAAGCATATCTATACCCACATCTTTCACAATCTTCTCTAATGCAGAAGCAACTCTCTCTGTTTCCATACCCTACAGTTCAGAGAGTGAAATTCAGTAAAAGCATAAGAGTCTGAATCAATAGTGACAGACAAATGAGTCCTTCTCAAGAGCAAAAGCAATCTCACAGATAAAGACATAATTATGTGAACTATGCTCCATGCCCGCTACATTAATTGATCAATATGCATGTCTAAATAAAGTATAAGTTAAAAGCTCTCCCGCTAATTGCTGCAAAAAGGAAGAACTACATAACATATTCCCATCAGACATAAAAATTAACATACAGGGATAACTAACAATTAAAATTTGCTATTTAAATGTCATCCCAAAAAATGCGATTGGGAAATGATTTTTGTCACACACCTGTCCATCAACAAAATGCTTCTCATACTCAAGCTTGACCATTTCCTTCATCCCAGCAACAAAATTTTGTAGGCTAGTAATACCCTCATTGCCCGGAGTTCTCATGCTGTCTAAGCAAGGACTTCCAACAGAAGACGGAGGAGAACCATCCCTTACCAACCTTGCGGCAGGATCAAACTTCAAATGGAGAGGGTCTCTCCGAAATCTTTCAGGTCTTCCCGGAAATTCTTTCTCAATACCATTGGCAGGACTGCTCTCTAATTCTCCTGCACTCACTAGAGGATCAGCAGTACGTGAATATTCCCTACAACTCCAGCTCCTTGATAAGTTGACGTTCCCTAAATTTGACATATTTGGTAAAGAGGCCTGAGGAGATTCACAATCAGGTTGCTGGCATACGGGAGGATCAACGGTCATTTGTGCATCATGGACTCTCTGCTCTACAGAACTAAATGTAGGTGCAAGACCATCGTGGACCTGATTGGCCTCCCTATCATCATTCACAGAATAGGACTCTTCCTGGCCCAGTGCAATTAACTCTAAAGAAAAAATTAAAAAAATATACAATGATTTGATACGGTTCAGCTCTAAAAATACAATAACCTTTTCCTGATTGGTTATTAAAAGTATATAAGAAAAAGTTACCATCAGTGTGTGAATGATCTTTAGTCCCATCAGAGTGGTGATAAGACTGCTCGGGGTTATTTCCACAATCTCCCCTGTTATGGTGACGATTGTTTAGCTCTCCAATAAGTGCATCTGGATGAGCGGGAGTGGAAATGCTTGATGACTCTCGCGCTGAATAATCATCTTCCCAGGTATCCTCCCCTTCGAGTACGTGAGGACTATCAATGCCAGCCTGAATGGGAATACAATAAGATTCCAAATTTAGAGGAAAACCTCCCAAGCTTTATTGACGTCTCAAAAATTAAGAAATAATTACTTTTTTAGATTTCTGATCGTTATCAATGCCTAGCAAATCCTCAATCCTTGATTGTGCAAACACAAGCTGCTGGGTTAGATCTCTGATCTCCTTGTCCATCTGAAATTTTAAATCCCATATCATCAACATTCAAAGAAAATGTATCAAGGATGTGCCTAAAAATGCACATCTAACGATTAATATTACCAAAATCTAGCTATTTCCGACATGTAAAATGAAGTTGCATATTTAACCAAAACAATTACAACTATTAGGTACTGGAAAATAGCTAAGCAAGCGCATTCCTATGGAAACTGTGATATGCAGGTGCATGAAGAATGTACTCATGTTTTGTTTTAGCTCCAACAAGATTGTGGATTCTCATATTCATCATGGCATATACTCACCTTTATATCTTTGTCTTAGCTAATCAATATAACTTAGTTATAATTCACTGCATAGAATATTGTGATTCGATTTTCAAATCCTCTCCTTATTGTGTCATGGCCAAATACCATCAAGGAGTCTAAGTCCTCTTCCATTTAGATTTCAAACAAAAAATAATGACCTTCTCTATTTGGAGATCTTTCTTTCTCAGCAATGCTGCATGATCACAGCAGGAAGTAGCAGGAGCTGGTGGTGCTCTCAACTCATTCTCCAATCTAGCCACCTCTTTTTGCAGTTGCTTGACCAAGGCTTTATCAGACATCACTACATTGACCTGTGCTTTAGTGGTCACTTCTTTTGCACGACATGCAAAAAGAAGTGTGTTTCTAGTCTGCTCAACGTGGCTCCTAGCAGGGCTCAAAGTGCAAATGACGGCTGTTCTAGCATTGCCACCCAAGCAAGGCTGCAGTAGGCGCGTTAACTTAGAATCTCTGTAATTGATGTGTCCTTGCCTTCCCTTACTACGTTCAATCACATTAGGCCAACAAAAACATATGAATAGTTTTCGAAATAATAAAAAGCATAGTAGCTCTATGACTCTATCATGTTTTCTAATGGAAAGAAATTTTTGATTCAGAAGGGTATAAATAATAATTTTTTTTATCTGCCACTATTTATCCAAGAAACAAATTGACATTACATAAAGTTATTACTCAGTTCCAGAAAAGACTATCAATCTCTAATCTCTAGTAACGTATAAGAAAAAAGGGTTTCCTGTTGCCATAATATTGTCAGTAAATCTTACACAAGCAAAACACTCTGAGACAACTTAATCACCAGAGGTTACACCGACAACAAACTGAGAAATTAAAGCAGATATCACAAATTAAGGAAGAGGTAGACAACCTAAGCTTACGTATGACAGTTCCAAGAGTAAGTAAACTTCGATTTATATGACATCCTTCTTTCAATCTCGTACCAGCTGATAATGCCTGAGATGCACGCTCACTCCCTGCCAAATCCACAAAATTCTGCACAGCAATAAAATACATGTAAGATATCTAAAATCTACAAGAACCACTTCTTAAACAAGCATGGATGAAGAGTATAGGCATACCACAGATGCGGCAAGGGTAGCACAGTTGCCTTTATTTAAGAATTCTCGGGCAGAACTTTCAATTGTCTGCAAGTTTATAAATCTTTTGTTAAAATTCAAGTAAGAAAAATCTAAAGCATAGTTTTCAGCCAGAAAAAACAAAGGCACCAACCAGTCTGATGATTTGGTGAGATCTAGAACTCTTTTCATTCAGGTAAGTCTCTCCCACCTGTCTTTGATCTGCAATGATACATAGTAATCAATGCAGTGGTATAATTCACCCTAGACCAAGGAATTAAGGATTATTCCCTCACCTTCACAAAAAGATAGGAGCTCTTTCAAATGTCCCCAGTCCCGTAAAGTCTCCTCAGTAAGTTTCTCTACAGTGATTCCTTTCTGATAATAGGTAGATATCATGAGAACTTTATATGTGCACACTCATGAATTAAGTTAAAAAAATAAAAACTATTCACCTCAGGATCATCACGCAGTCTAAGTGTGCTGCTGTCTGCACTTAGGAGGTCTCTAACAATTTCATTGTAAATTTCAATTGCGGAGAACTTCACCACAAATGCTCTTTCTTCATGCTGTAAAAGAAAGAGCAACCTTGTATTGACATCACTTTGAAAAATAACTATATTGAAGAATCAAACAGGCAAAACAAATCAATTCATCAGTAGAATAATTACCTTGTTTATATAATCAAATATATCAGCTACAGCATACTCAGTTATTCCATCCATGGTGTATGTCTTTCCACTACTTGTTTGCCCATATGCAAATATAGTTGCTGAAGAAATATACAGACTCATAAAGAAGTTATAGCCTTATAAAAGTCAAGTGGAAAGTGGGTCATAGTTCACAATAAAGAAACCAGCCAACGAAACAATTACACTCACAGTTAATTCCATTAACAACTGAAAGAGCAATTTCTTTAGCTCCGTCCTCGTATATTTGCTTTGTGGGGCAGTCACCACGAAATACTCTGTCTACCACCAGATCAAAAACCAAACATTCAGAAACATTCTGTCTATGATAATTGGAACATTGTCTCAGATTACAATGTAAAATCAATGCAGCAACAAAACTAAAACATGAATCATTTGTTTAGTCACTGAAGCATTTAAAAAGTTGGCCCCAGGAAAATAAGAGGAAGAGCTGGAAAAAAGGCTTTTCAAAGCATCAAGATCTTGTTCTCCATTCAAGAGAAAATGATATTTTAGAAAAATAAAACATGTTTGATTATTCAAACCCACACTGTAGGACTAAAAATTTAGATTTAGTGGGAACGGAAACTTGCCAATGAGAAGGCACCAGAGACGTCAGCTTACCAAAAGTGTAGGCACTTGGAAATGTGGAGCCCTCCCTCAGGGAGTTCCGGTACAAAATGGTGGTGTCATTGATGCATTCCCAATCTGGTACTTCGTTATCGGTGATTTCCTTCTCATTCAAAGGCCTCAACCTTACTAATACAAGAATCTTCTCATCACGACCACACAGTCCTTGCATCTTATCCCATTTGATCATCTCCTCCCCTCCAATAGACCCCATTGCTCACTTTTTATCACTTGTTCTTCAGAATTCGGTTCACAAGGTTATTATCAGACCATGCCTGTGACCTCAAAGTACAACATTTAGTTGCTTTTTTACAATGCAAGACATTAAGAGAGAAAACAAATGCCCTGACAGTTCACATGAATACTCAGCTCTTCAGTTGAAAGTTATGAACAAGTTTCTTTTTTCCCCCACTTTTTTTAGATATAATTATGAACAATATTCTAATAATGGAAATATATAAATACACATACACAAACAAGGCAACAACATGGACAACAAGCTAACCTTACTTTTTTGCATCCAACAACCACAAGGAAAAAGAAAGGTAAAACAGAATGCCAACTAATTACGCTGCTGTCAATAACAAATTATCTGTCCCTGGCTTAATGTCACCATCCAAAACCAATTTTTCAAAAACTTGAGAGAAAAAAGGAGGACCCTTCATGGGTCCATTGTGATTATATCATACGCTAGTCTTTTGCTTGTCAAAAGAGAGAAGAATGAAGAAAGATATACAACATAAGCCACGGGAAAAAATTATAGAAAGTAATGGCAGAACCCAAAAAAAAAAATACATAGAAACTATATTCTCCAATTAATTAATACCCTTCCTTCTTCATATCAGAAAACTAATTTCCTTCCTTCATCCAACTAAAAATGAAAGAAAAAAAATGTCCTTGATGGCTGCCCACAATGCTTGTGAATAAAGTAAAAGTAAATTCAAATCTAATTCAACGTATATATCATACAATCCTCTTCACCGTATTCAACTTTGTCTCTCATAATCATACATATATATTTTAGAAGCGTGAAACAATAAGAAATTCAATTACTATAATCAATCGATTAGAAAATACGTAATTAATCTCATTGTTCTCTTCAACATTCATAATCTCTATTGTTATCTTCCACATTCGTTTTAAAAAATAACGCCAGATCTCTGAACTTTCTCTGTAAAGCATAATCCACTATATATTGAAACAAAACAATTGTAATTTGTAGAGACGAGTTATAATGTGCGATGACGTGGCTTGAAAGAAAAGACGGAAATGCAAAAGGCTTCTACAGAATGTGAATGAAGTGACAATAACAGGAAAAATAATGAATGAATAAAAAGAGTACGTACCTGAAGAAAACATATAGTTGAGCGAGAACGATGTGAAGAGAAAACCAAAACAACAAAAGCAAAATAAACAATAAAATCACGTGAGCAAGAGAGAGAGAGTGGTTGATTTCAATCTCTCTCTCTGTCTCTCTAGCGAAGTGGAAATGGACGAAGCACCAAACAAGTGTGTATGAATCTGAAGCCTGTGAATGAAGATTGAAGATTGAAGAATGTGTGTTGAAGGTTTTTATTTTGTGTCTATTTATTTATTTATTTATTTATTTCTCATATATATGGAGGGAGAAGCAAATGTTGAAACCGAACGAACCAGTGCGACCTTTTCCATTTTTTATTTTGTTTTATTTTATTTTGGTCTTTTTGTGGACAAAAATATTTTCTTTGTTTTATCGGCGGACCTTAGGTCAAGTTCCTCCATCCAGGTTCTCAATTTCTCCAATTACTGGCCGTTAGATTGAATGGATAGTTGTTATAAAAGGACATGTGTCACTCTTATATTAAAAGAACTTGAGAACCTGGAGAAAGAAACTTGATGTAAGTTTTTCCCCAGATAAAAAGTGGATAATTTATTTTCCACGTCGGATGGTTTGGCGGTTGATTAACTACATCGTTAAGTAACGGTCGCGCGCGACTGTTACCGCCAAAAATTAATGCGCTCCTAACGGTAATATGATCGCTGTTATGTTCCAAGGGGAAAATTACGCCTCATGACCTGTAAGAAAATCTTTTTAGTAAGAATAGTCTAATAACTACTACTCCCTCAAAGGTAACAAAAAAACTACTCCAGTATATTTTATTTCCAAGGATAAGTAGTTTTTTTTTTATTTTTGGAGAAAAAGGATAAGTAGTTTTAAAAAGACTATACACAGTTACACACGAGAAATTCTTAGGTGAACCTGGTGCACCAACTCATTTGTGGTCTGACCAATTATAATTTGACACGTCAATTAAAATTAATCCAAATCATCCTGCTGATGTGGCATAATATTAAATTAAAAATACTTCCCAATTAATTTATAATCCCTTCCTTTTTCTCTGCCCTAATCTCCTCCTTCCCTTCGTAAAAAAACTAACTCTCCACCCCAGATCGTCCGAATCAAAACATAACAAAACTGCAGAACGACGTTTTCAAAGGAAATAACTTTGAGATCCAAAACCTTATAAAGGGAATAGATGCTCAAAGAGAAACATGGAGGTCGAAATCAAAGAGATGCTCGCTGATCTTCAATCCCTCAAGCAATCCCTTCCCTATTCATTGCTTTATCATTCTCTCGATAAGATTTTTTTCTCAATTTTCCCACTGCTTTTTTGGAATTCTGTAATACCCATTATTTTTCATTATTCCCTCATGTATTTCTAAATTGAAGTTTTAAAAAATTGATTTTTCGCTTAACGCGTAATTCCATGCATATTGTTTGGGGGAGAAGATCAGAAACAGCAATCTTGATATTTGGGGAGATGCAGTTGTGTTTCAATGAAGGGGATGAGGAGATTAGGGCAGAGAAAAAGGAAGGGATTATAAATTAATTGGGAAGTATTTTTAATTTAATATTATGTCACATCAACATGATGATTTGGATTAATTTTAATTGACGTGTCAAATTATAATTAGTCAGACCACAAATGAGTTGGTGCACCGGGTTCACACAAGAATTTCTCGTTACACACTACATAATGAATTATTTATAGCTACTCTTATGTTTCCTCCATCAAATATTTGCAAATAATATATGTTAAAGTATGTTTTTGCAAATATGCCACTATATATTTTGTCTATTTACTTTTGTTTCTATCATATTCATGGATAGTGGCCCTTTACAATATATGTACGATCTGATAGTATTTAGTATTATATCGAAATGATGCATGGTAAAAATTGAATTTTAAAATTAAACAATTTCTACACAACTTGAAGACTGTGTTTATATAAATTATTGAGAAAAAAACCATACAAGTAATATGGCGCCAAAACAACTCATCATCATCATCATCATCTCAGTAACATAAATTTGCTGAAAATAAAACTTTGTTTGGCCAAAGCAAAAAATAAAAGTTGGATTTAATTATTCTGCAGTAGAATAAATTCTACTCCATGCAGTCCATGATTATTGACCAATTTAGAGAAAAATCTTGTTATTAAAAAATGATTTAATCTTAATTCTAAAAAGATAAATAAAGTCTTCCCAATTGGTAAAAGGATAATTGAGATTGTTAAATTGTAAAAATGACAAGTTGGGTTATAAGCACATAATACACATTAACAAATTCGGGCAAATGACTCAAATACCCTTAAAAACACACACTTACCTCACCCTCACAAAACACACCATTCGATTTCCACTCTACCCTCTCCAATAATCTCAAATTGTTAAGGGCATTTGAGTCTTTTCTAACAAATTTGTTAATGTGTATTAGGTGCTTATGACCCAACTTGTGCCTTTTACAATTTAACAACTTCAATTGTGCTTTTACCAATTGGGAAGACTTTATTTATCTTTTTCCTCAATATTTTTCTAAATTAGTTTTATTGACAGTTTAACACTAACTCAACAACAATGCATTGGTAAAAAAAAACAACAAAGTAATAAAAGAGAAGAGTGAGCGAAAACTAAATATTTGATTAAATTGTATTAGAAAAAACTTTTTATTAACAAATATTTGTAAGCTTATCAAAATAAATAAATAAATTACATATTTGTGAGTATTAAATTGTAACTTTTATTTAATGGTAATAATAAAGTTTATTACAAACTCACGTCTTAATCTGGTATACACAATCATTAGACCACAATGAAATGAGATGTGTATAAATAGTACTATTCCCTTTATTATTGATATTCAGCTCGTGAAAATTGATAAACAAATTAGTTTTAAATTATTTTTCTTCAGATTAATTTATCTAATTTATAAATTGGTATAAAATTGACGTTTAACATCAATAACCTATTGATATGTAACATAATATAAATTATAACTAAACAATTTATTTGAATTTTTAATTTAAAAATAAATTATACTCTCATACTTGTATTAAACATGAGAGAAGTATCCAAAATTTTAAGATGTCAAAACTCAAAACATCTTGCCGACATTACTTTGTATAAATCGCAATAAGCTTGAAAACGTGTTTCTATCATGCAATAAATTAAACAATGCTAGTTATATATCCTCAATGCTAATGACGGTGGTTGAGACTTGAGCGTGGCTGTATGGACCATTATAACGTTTTAGCTTTTTTTTTATATAGTTAGAAGTATACATCGTGACCGACAATAGAGAATAAATGACAAATTTTGTATAATCATACTTGTTTGATATTTATGAATTGAGAATAAAACAATCGAACCCCAAAACCATGCACTTGTTTGAGAGATGAGAATTAATATCAATTACATCAACCTAAAGTTAATATGGTATTTTAATTTTAATGCTTGATTACCAAACACATTCTGACAAGGGCAAACGAATTTAAAAACATGATATTAATTAATATATTAATGTTATGGTTGACAAGAGCCCCTGAACTACACGGATGAACTAATGCATTTAAACACACTGACACAAAATAAATATTACAGCTGTTTCAATATAAAAAAACATATTATTAGTGACTCGCAACTAAATCAATACAATTGCGTGCGCGCACGACTTAAGTCAAGTCCCACTATATGATATGGAGATCATTACCATCATTGATGAAGAAGAAAATTGTCATGAATATTTTAGTCGTAACCTGAACCAGATTAAAATCTTGATGATTATTCAAGCAATGAGAATGTTATATGATAATTAAGACTAAAAGTCAAACCAAGGGCAATGAAATTGTTTTTCATTATCTGCACATACTTTTTGTCGGCTTATTAAATCTATAGGCTAAGTAGTCTATTTCCAAGGAAGAATTGATAAAATTAAATAAAACAAAGATCTCACTGTCGAAGTTCTTGTTTTTAGTGCAAGAGTCATTTTCTCAAGCCTTACTATTATTTACATTTTCTCTAGGGTCATTTAGAACTAAATATTTTGTTGGGTAAAAAATACATATGTGTTTTATTTGACCAAATGTTTGGTGCTAGTGCTGGGTGACCTTTAGAGTGGAACACATGCGTATATTTTTTTACCAAAAAAATTTATGGTATCGAATGATCCTTGGAACAAAAGACATGAGTATTTTTTACTCAAAAAATATATGATACTCGGTAACTTTAGATATGTGTACCTTTAACCCTTAAAACCAAGTTATTTAAACTCAACAGCATGGATTATGTTACATGTTAGTTCTTGGCGGGCGGTCGAAGGCCATATGTTTAATATTACATTATTCTGAACAATAATGAAGAACACCACCGTTCGTTGATAGTGGTACAGCAAGTTCTATTTTCTTTTTTTAGCAGATTGAAATGCTCCATGTATACACGAGCCAATAGCACTTCACAATAATGTTTGCCCGTGAAAATGCATGATGACAATTACAACTTCAAAAGACTTCAATAAAATGGAATTGTCAAATTTGGTATTAAAATAACATTTTTTTACATGAAAGATATTATATTTTATTGTCAGGCCAGGTCTAACTGATTTGTGTGTGTGATTTGGAGAGAGACCAGCTATTTTCATAATACATCCATTGACAAGATTAATCACTCACCGCTCAACAGCAAATTAAATTGATTAACCTAACGATATTGACAACTCCAGGTAGCTAGGCTCAATTTTAAATGGCTGAAGTAAATGAAAACCAGTAGACTGAACTTGCATTTAATATAATCTCAGCAAAGAACAATACGTTATTGGTTTCAGACTATGGTTAGATCTCAATCAAAGTAAGTTAGTTCATGAAGATCGAACCTCCGAGTGAAAAGATAGCGATTCAGAGAGCCGGGGGAGAGTTAAAAGTATAGAAGGACTTAATTAAAATAGCCTTAAGCCCAAAGCAAGAAGAAGGGAACAAGACGACCAATGTTGTTTACCATGTAGTGTTCTTCAATGTAGGAAATACATAGCAAATATGCTGACATGTGTATTGTTCTGCATTTCATTCATGTCCTCTTTTTGGTGTTTATAGATTCCGTTGCTATTGCTATTTCCTACAGGGTGGTTCAGACTACAAAATCCACACATGGTTCTTTTTTATGACCTTTTTCTTTGAGAAGCTCGACATCATGTAAGAATATTGCCATTTATCTGAGTGGATGCATAGTCCAAACATTCACTATATTTTGATAACTTGTGTGGCTCCTTTGACACAATATATGGTACGGTGTCCATTCATTGTCATTTCTAAGTATTGCAATTATTCAAAATTGGTGATATACATCAGTTTGCATTTATTTCTTGCCTTTTCCCTATAGCAGGTTGGTTTTTATCTTTGGAAAGAAACACTTTCTTTGTACCACTTTTTATGGTGTGAGATTTTGCAAGCAGGCCTAGGAAAGGAAAATGGCGGTCAGACTTGAAAACATAACCTATTGCTCTGGATATCTGATAACTGATTCCCAAAATTGTGCATGACTCATTTCCTTACATTTCATTTCCCAAGTTGCACCTCCAAGAGTAGGCCATACTTTCAATCACATTATGCAAAGAAGCTTACTTTTAACACTCAATTTAAGTTACAGCTATATGCGTCCTTTGTTGTATGTAGCCTCTTCGTTTTAAATGGATTGTTTTTGATAGTAGATGACCTATTCACATGTGTTGTCTATTTAAATTGCTTCTGCAAAATCTGTTTATAATCCATTCTCTGACATTTTCAAGTTGTGCGTTCAAGCATATAGCCAAACGTTCCATCACACGAATTACACGAGCTTGTCCCATAACGATCGTTTTAAAGTGTCCTTTGTTTACGTTTGAATATTTCTTTTTAAATACATTTTTTAGGGTATGTAAAACAAATCCGTGCAATGCAGGAGAGAAAATGCTCGTTATATTTATAGTGATATCTTAGACGAAACTTTCCGACAAAAAAAAAAGATATCTTTGACTAAACAGAAGGATTGATTTCAATTTTTTTGTCCAAAGGACCACAATTAATGGACCCAAAAAAGCCCATTTATAGTCCTCAGCATAACTAAACCAATCAATATCCAATTATCCACTAACCTTATATTATCTCACTAAATATTGCCCATGAGCTCACAACTAAGGCCCAAGAAAAATCTCATTTATAAAACTACTCGAATAACCCATAAGTAGTTCGCTTTTGAAATTTGAAACCATGTCATGACTACAGTGGAGCCCGAATAGTTTGGGCACAACTCACCTAAATATCTCTAGCCATTAAAAAATAATTTATAGTGTTGATCATATATTCGAGGATTTTATTGAAAAGTACTCCCTTTTTTCCTAAATATAAGAGGTAGTTGACTTTTTGGAGAATCCTAAAGAAAGCGAAAATGAATCAAATAATCATAACATATTTTGTATATTATTAGATAGTAATTTAGCGTATATGTCAAACAAACTAGTTTAGAGAAAAAAGTATGAAAATCAATTTTTAATTAACTTAGCTTATTTAGATTTCTTAGAATTCTCCAAAAAAGTCAAGTAACTCTTATATTTAGAGGTAAGGAATAGCTTGAAAGAAATTCTAGAAGTAGTGAAGAAACAAGACATACTCCTTTCAAGTTCATGGGGCATATCTGATATTAATGAAAAGTCTATAAAGCGTACAGCTCACATGAACTTCGATATATAGTAATTACAAAGATATTTGTACGGTCCCTTTAATCTCACTTTACTTATCTTTTTTCCTTACAATTAATTTCTTTTGCTTATAAACTTTGTATGATACAATTACATGTAAAATACAATAAAATTAATCGGTCATTTTGACTTTCTTAATTAAAAAAAAACGATCTTATATTTATATTTAGATTAAGAGAAAGTATAATGTTGGAGTTCTTTTAAATATGCGGCTATAGTTTGTGAATTGTGAATTTGTGATAGCTAGTTTCGTGGGCCATTCCGTTATTTGGTCTGGGAAATTTGTTCAGCTTTCCCGCGATTGATGACTTCCTGTTTTCTCAGCTAAATTAAGAGTAATAATTAACATATCAAATAATGTAAATTATTCACAGATTGAGAGCATTGTCGATACAAAACTTTCAAATTAAACACCTCAAACCAATCTTCCATTCAACTTGAATAATGCAATTTAAAAGCCACAAATAGCTAGCTAGTAACCAAAACAAAACAAAAAAAAACCAAAAATAATTAAATAACCCTTCAAACACTTTAATAGAACCATATAATGTCCTAAATATTGACACCCAACACAATTTAGCCTCTTCCCTCTTGCCTTTTTCCCAAGACGAGAGACATCTTTACTGCATACATCCAGTACCTCCTTCTTTGGAGTAAAATACACAATATACCTAGCTCCTTTTATTTACAAAAAAAAACTATCAAATATATCAATATATATATGTGTATGTAGGGGGAGAGAGAGACGAGACTCAAGAACAATTGTTTCAGGTATTTACTCCGGCCAGGTTCTTCAGTAATTTAAGAATATATATAACATGTGACTAGGTTTTATTCATGAAAACATCTAATCACATGTATAAATAAGACAATAACCAAAATGCAGGTTGAGGCTTTTTTGTGTGAAAAACCTGAAAATAAATATGCAAAAAATACCTCTTCTTAAGTCACACGCTGTGTCAACTAGCACAAGTAATTAATATGATAATGGATCAAGGGTGAGGATTAGCAGCAAAGTAAGCCAAAACCCCAACAAAAGGAGCATTAATATAAGTAGTAGGCTCAGACTTTCTAAAATTAGCACGATCATCCTCATACTCATCATCTTCCTCAGGTCCTCCAACAAGAGCACCAACAAGAACATTAGGGTTAGGGTTAGAAGAATTGAAATAAACAGTACCATCCTTACATGCAATGAACTGAGGATGATCCTTAATGGAAGGCGAAGAAGAACCACGATGGTGAATCCTTTGAGGGTAAAGGTCACCATACCCTACCATGTAAGACATTCTCTTAGGGTCTGTTTGGTACGAGGGGAGGGGAGGGAAAATGGGCGGAGGGAAAATTTTTGTAATGTGAATTTATAAAAATTTGAGAAGTGGGGTTGTAAATTCTAAATTAATATATATGACTCTTATATTTTACATCTTATCTTTATTAAAATATCACAACCCCACTTCTTCAATGTTTGAAAATTCATCTTACAAAAATTTTCCCTCCCCTCCCCTTCCCTCCAAATCCCTCGTACCAAACAGACCCTTAGGGTTGTCTCCTAGGATATAGTCAACTTGTTTTTTGGCAATAAGACGAAGTGTTTGGGGAGTGATATTGGAGAGGGTCCCACAGGTTAGTGTTTGGGAGTCGAGAGAGAGATAGTTGGCGTAGACAAGTAGGAGGAAAGAGAGAGAAGTTGCATGTTGTAAATTGCTGCCACCTGGTCTGTAAATGAGGCCTCCTGGAGTGTAATGGATTTGGGAGGTTGGTGCTTGTGGTATTAATGTGCATATGAAGCTTTGTGCTGATTCCTTGTAGGATTGTAGGGTGTCCGTGCTTCCTTCTACTACTTCCTGAAAATTTACATTAGCCATTGAATTTGAGTGGTAAAAAGATACAACCGCCAACTTATAGTGATAATATAACTCGGCAGATGATCGATGGTTATTATGCCTTACTTACTTCACATATCTCTGTTTTGATTTGAAGCCAAACTAAAAGAATGAATGTTTTTGTGTGTATTTATTCAAGTAAAGTTTAAATTTCTACTCCCTCTTGTCTATTACAGATACCTTCTAAACATGCATGCTCCTTAATTAATAGGAGTAGTATGCTTCTTTACATATATATTAATTGTATGTTTTGTAAGCTAGCATAGAGAACCAGTTGAGGCTACATTTGGAACCTAAGCATATTTGTTTGTTTTTAATTTATCATCTGAGTATATATTTATTATTTCTTTCCATATCAATTTGTATGTGACTTATAAATTGATGTATAATAATCTGACAATAATATATATATAAGTATAATGTACTATATATATTATAATTATATTGGTTCATTTGTGTTCCATAATCTCTTACTCAATTAGTGAATTGAATCTTATGATAGAAGGATATGTGGTAGTAAGCTAGAGCTAATTTTAAGTTTTTAGCCAATATCGTTAATTTATATACAAAGGTTTTATTAGTGGGTGCTTGAACTAATTAAGCTAAGTACGGAAGAGTACCATGGAGACAAGAACATTGAGGCCAGCATGCTTGTTTTCCCAACCAAACTCATTGATGTTTTCATCAGCCCCAAAAGCTTTGGCATTGTATTGAACGTAGTCCAAGAAATCATCCTCCCCTGTTGCCCTCCTTAGCCAAGCTGCTCCCCATAACAACTCATCCTGAATCGTCTTCATTTTTTAATCATTACATTGTAATATATAAAATCACACACACATATATCGCATCATTAATTTATTTAATAAACAATAAGTTAACTTGATTACCTGGTAGCCTCCAAAGTTGCAATAATATGGGCAAGCACCTTCCCTAACATGTTCATTGTCAGTATAAGCACCTCTATAGTTATCAGCATACAGAAATGCCTTGATGGCATTTCGTAAAAGTGTGTTCGAATATGCAGGGTCCGATGACCGGAACGCCATGGATGAGGCGGCAAGCGCGGCGGCTGTTTCGCCGGCAATGTCAGAAGCCGGATTCGGTGCATCAACCGCGTAAACTGTCCTGTTTGTGTCCATGTCCTCTGGTCTCTCCCAACAGTTGTGGTCTGATTTTGGATCTCCCACCTTCAAAAAAAATTACATTCATATCATCATACGCATCATCACTATTCCATCACCTATAATAATAGTAGTAGTAATAGGAATAAGATAGTAAGTAATTATGATAATAATAATTAACGATTAAAGAATTGTTAATCAGTGGTAATTAGTTTAGTGAGGTAGTACACGATCATTTGTTAGCGCGTGGTTGAAAGCATCTTATTCTACAGAAGAATCTTAACTTACAATACTGAGATTACTCACTAGCTAGCTAGTCACTATTATAGATACTTCACCCCACATACATCATCCATGTCATATATTCTTTATTCCAAACGTACACATGATATAATAAAAAAATGTGCAGTTATATTAATTCAAAAATAAATCAAATTAATATAACACTGAAATTTTAAAATTCAAAGTATATATATTCATGAAATTCAAATCCTTTATATATAATGTAAAAAAAAAGCAGATGACTGCATGCATTCCTACTCATCGTAATTGATCGATATTAATGATCCTTTTGACGATCAGATCAGAATTTAATCAATGTAACCGATCGGTAATGATGGAAAAGAAAACGGCCTAGTCATTTACGCACGATGGAGAATATGAAATTACAATGTATAAGAGAGTTTAAGATCTTAACATATATATAACTCCAGAATTTGTGTGATTCCATATATACAAATAATACAATCGTAATAGAGGTGTCTATAATAAAAAAATGAATAGAAACTCAAATATCAGGCGAAGAGGTATAAAAGAAGTTTAATTTTGAGTATAAAACAGAAGAAAGTGAATTGGATGTTACGTGGAGACGAAAGGGTCAAGACACACACACACACAAACAGAGAACAAAAAGGCAAGAACTAATGTGACCACATAACTGTTCAAGAGAAAAAGAAAAAAAGTTACCACGTAACTGCATAATCACTACCCATTCACGCATTGATAGAGCACATACAAAAGAAGATCATGCCTACCCTTTCAATTATCCAAACTAACCTCACCCACCTTCTCATCCTGTTCAACATAACCTCAACCACACAACACTTCAACATAACATTTAAAAGAAATAAAATACTCCAAATATTCTTATATATATATCCATTTAGTCAAAATTTTCAATCTCATCTCACTGACATGTGTCCTATTTATAAAATCTTGTGTTTTAACAAGAAACAGATATTAAATAAATATAACATGACATAATGAACACAAAAAGGTTTATGGATGAATATATTTATTACCTGAACAAAAATGCGATCAGGCTGAGAGACAGTCTTGAGCAAGTAATCAGAGGCCCAACGAATAGCAACAAGGCAATGGCGGAGCTCATTGGGAGGCATATAATCTCCAAACTCGATGACACTCCAGGCGAGCATTGTGGCGGTGAAGGCCATCGGAAAACCGAACTTGACGTTGTCTCCAGCATCATAGTAGCCGCCGGTGAGGTCAACGTTGAAATGCCAGCCATCACTGAGCCCTGAATGGTCTCTCCACTTCATTCTTTGGTCATCCGGTAGATATCCTGATCTCTGTCCTTCAAAGAACAATATTGCTTTTGACAATGCTTCTCCATAATCATGGTGAGACATTACTGGCTTCGGCATGCTGGCCAGGAGGAAGAAGATGTTGGTGGTGATGAAGAGAGGGATGGGAGAGAATTTGAGGGGATTCATCATATTGTTGTTTTCTTGGTTAATGATATGATTATATAGTGATTGATGAGATTTATGTGTAATGACTTGGTGTCTGTTGAAATGAAAGTATTAGACCAAAAAAACTGAAATGAAAGTAGGTTTATATATTCATTTATAGTAGTAGCTGTGAGTCTCTCACGGGTTTGATACTTGAAAGCCAAGCCACAGAGAGAGACTACTTTGAAATCTTTACACGGTCTTTTCTTTTTCTCTTCTTAATCACCATACACTAAATTAATACTGCAGACGCTTAACTCTTTTAGTCATAGTTTAATATGATAGTTGGTCTTCAAATTTCAAATTAGATGTTTTAATTTCTCAAATTTCATTTTGTTTCAATATTGGTCTAAGCTCTATAACATGCATGCCCTATTTTTACCCCATTAGATAACAACAACCTTTGGTTTTAATTAATTGGTAAAGGAATACAAAAATAAGGCAGATTTGAACTACACATTATATCAACCACGGGTCATATATTTTATAGAGTAGAGTACATAATTAATGAATAAGAAGAAGAGAGGTAAGGGGTGTGATATAGTGATAATAATATATGAAAGCGCCGACAAGAAAATAATGGGAAATGGGAGGGAGGTCACATGCAAGCACAAAACAAAGGACATACACCAAGTGTGAGACTGCACAAGTACAATGCTTGAGCTGGAGGGAAAGGTGATGGAGGCTTTATTTGTGGGCCCCATTCCTAACTTTTTCTAATTTTTTATTATCATTAGTCTTCATTTTTACATATGTGCTTCAATAATAATAATACATATCTTGAATTTGTTGAGTTATATTCCATGCATTATTGTAACTTTGGTTCATTTCTTTTGCTTTTTTTTTTCTTATTTCTTTAACTCTGGCATGTAACTAATTCTTAATCATTATCATTAATATTTGACTTATTTTTAATATCTAACAAAATTTTATAAAATTTCCGCGAATTATATATGATCCACTCAAGAAAAATCAAATAAGAGATTGTAAGAGAATTAAAGATGATATATAATGATAAAGACGTTTTAGATAAAACATATCATTATAGTTAATTTGAATAATTAACATCATTAATCTAGTAAATTTTAGGAACATAAATATTATATAAAGAACTAAGATTGAGTATAATGAAGTCATAACTTATTTGTCCAAAAAAAAGTCACGACTTCATTTACATCAACAATTCTGTGTAGTCATTTTCATTTCTCGACTTCAATGATTTCAAAATCTCATATAATTTTTTGTAGTTGTTAATACCATTAATTAAAAAGATCGGTTTGACTCAATGGTAAACTCGCTTGTTGTGGGGTTTAAGATCGCGAGTTTGAATTAGTCTCTTTGTATAAAGCATAAGTAAAACCGCCTAGAATATTCTCTTCTCCAACACTCTCATCAATTGAAGACTAGAGCTTAGTTGATATTTTTTTATTAATATCGTTAGTTAAGTATATTGAATACTGTTACTCAAGTAGTTAAAATTCCACGTATTTTATCATTTGATATTTCTCTAATTTAAGTTTTGAGAAAGACTCCCGTGACACAATGAAATTTTAAAGAATAGCTACGTACGCCCGAGCGCGTGAGACATATTGGAGAGGAGAGATTGGAGTAAGGAGGTGGAGGGATTTGGATTTGGATTCGGAAAAACGGGAAGAGCCAAAATAAAGAGAGACATCAAAATATACTTATCCTTCTAATCAAGTTACCAAAAAGCGTCTTTGTCGTTGTTCCACATTTTTTGTTCTTTAAATTCCCTTCTTTGTTCTTCGTATATGTGTGTGGGAGGGCTTGTGTCATATATAGAGTCTGCCTCGAGCATATAATATATATGGCAACATGCTTGGATTTCTAAAGCAAAAATTACATCCCGTAGCTTGAGAAATAATAGAGTAATTGATTCCAATTTTTCTAGTTAAGCTTCTAGAGACCGACTATATATGTATAGTCAAGTTGAAAAGTTTAACGTACAGAACATCATATATAACACCGATTTTAGAGATGGAAATATAAAAATATATTTCATATGAAGATAGAAATTATTACTACTGTAGTAGTATGATTTAATTTCACAACAAAGTATTCCATTTTGTTAAATCATACGGGTAAAATAATAGAAGGAAATATATATTTAAGTACTGTTCGCCCACAACATTTTTTCAGCGTCTTACGTACATTGGCTACATTATACTTGAAATTTTAGTAAAGTACGTTGCGTATCTGATACTGTAACGTTTTCATGCATCACATTGTAAAAATCTTATTGGTCACTAAAAACGGGAAAACGTGGAATCATTCCTATATACTCCTCCGTTCCTAAATATAAGATCACTTTGGCTAATTTGGAGAGATTAAGGAAGGTTTTCCAATGAATTGGGATTACATGATCTTCTCAAAATACCCCTCACATAAATTTAAAAGACAAATAGGGATTTGAGAGAGAAGTGAGGGAGCTAAGAAGTATAGGGGTAATTTGGACCAAAATTGAGACAAAATAGAAAGTGATCTTATATTTAAGAACTTATTCACTTCCCCAAAGTGATCTTATATTTAGGAACGGAGGGAGTATATCCCTAGCTTGCGGCTTTTATTAGATATATATACTTTTAAAAAAAACGGAAATTTGCAGTTTAGTCCCTAATAAGGGAAATTAATACTGGAAGGTCTCGATACATTCCAAAATAATTATAAAGTCCCAGGGGCCCTTTCCTGCAATTGTTTGCTTATCTTCAATGACCATTTTGCCCTCATAAGATGAAAGCATAGTCCCCCTGTAGGGACCAGTGAGATGGCAACCATCTTTAATGAGGGCAAAATGGTCATTGAAGTTAAGCAAACAATTGCAGGAAAGGGCCCCTGGGACTTTATAATTATTTTGGAATGTATTGGGACCTTCCAGTATTAATTTCCCTTACCAGGGACTAAACTGCAATTCCCCCTAAAAAAAAACTCTATCTTGATATTGATGTGATAAAAATTAGGGTAAATAAATTGTGCATGTCCGGATAATAGGAGGTGGGCTAGATAGGATCACAATCGGAATGTCTAAAAAATGTAAGCCAACAACAACTACTGCAAATCTCTGCAATCACCCCTCGAGTTATAAACTTACAGTACTAAAAAACTAAATAAAAAGTAAACTTATAATACTCCCCCGTTCCTTAATTAATATATTTTGTAGTATAATTTAAGAAAGAATGTTATTTAGGGTTTCGGTAAATCAATTTGTCAATATGAGATTCACTAATGTTTGATCCAGGTTCACAACATCGGTCAACTCTCTTGTAGGACCTTTTCTAGGCCCATTGGGCTTTTTATCTTTGACACAAATGTGGGGGCTCCACATAATGCACTACTGGAAATAAGGTCTTTCACGACCACAATATTGGGCTTTTCACGACCACAAATATGTGGTCGTGGAATCCCGCGTCGTAAAAAAGTGTGTTTTTCACGACCACATGTTTGTGGTCGTGATAGATAGGACCTATCACGTCCACACTTGGATAAAAATGGACGTGGTAGCCTCTTAGGAGGCACCAAATTTGGAGTCTCCTAAGAGGCTATCACGTCCACACTCGATAAGTGTGGACGTGGTAGCCTCTTTGGAAAGAGGCTACCACGTCCACACTTCGAAAGTGTGGACGTGATAGGGGAGCTATCACGTCCACACCTTATATAAGGTGTGGACGTGATAGCTCCCCTATCACGTCCACACTTTCGAAGTGTGGACGTGATAGGGTATCACGTCCACACTCCCTTATGTGTGGACGTGAAAGGGTTTTTTTTTTTTTTTACTTTTTGTAAATGCATTTTATAGCCATCTGCATTCTTGCAGATCATTTACAAACCACTGTCAATACCATACTACTGCACAATACAGAATACCAGAGCAATTGCAAAAACGTATCCCATAAATATTACCTTACTTAGACAACAAAATACAAAAGGCATAATCTAAGTTTTATATCTTTGCCTTACTAGTAATATAAGTTCAAAATTTAGCTACAACAATCTAAGCCTATACAATTTCTGCCTCACATAGTGATTAAAAATTCTGCAAGTGTGTTTCGTACAAAGTCAATATCCTCATCTTGTTTAAATGAGTCAGTACTAAGTCCATAAAGTCCCTCCAAAAGCTGCAACATAATTAAACAATATTAAAAAAGACAAGGAAAGTACCACTTACAATTAGAAATCACTATTTTCTTGGAGATATATGTTAGAAGCGTGCATACCTGTTGGAATTTCCTCCCTTACTTAATTTGATCTTGATATACAATATCCAGCATGTATTTGCAGACATAGTATCCGCACTCTACAGCGCCCCGCTGTCTTGGACACTGATAAATCACAGATAATATCAGCAATATCATGGTAGTTCGGGTATGACTAAAAGCAATATAAATGAAAATGAATATAAAAATTGCTTTTACCTTTACGTTTATAACATTAATCGAAGTCTGACTAGCTGTGTAATAATCAGTATCTTGAGCATCATGCCATTTTAATATTCCTCTTCAAAAGAGACAAAATCATAACAATAATGTTATATATAGTATAAAGATATATTATTATCAACCATAAAAGTAAAAAAAAAGAGAAACTTACTTGTGGAAGACTTTTCTGTGATCGTTGCTAATAAATCCCTCTAAAGAGTCAAACCAAAAAATCCTGAACTCTTTCGGGCAAAGTATAGCCAGAGTCCAATGTCCACTGAAAGATATAAGTGAAAATAAATGTTAATTAACCTAAGACATAACATTTAATATTGTGTAAAAGATAACTCATTACCAATTCAAAACGGGGGCGAAATAAAGAGTGCCGCAATCAAGGCCCATCTGCAGCTCGACGTAAGATTGCATCTCCCAAAAATGATCCTTCTTACTCTTTTTAAGTAATTTCAAGACGTTTTCATCATAAGCCAGTCTAGAAGGGCATAGAAACCGGCAAAACTTTTCCTTTGGGGTTCTTTGGCATAAACTGTGACAGTACCTATTAGACATGGCGAAATGGATTAGAACTTAAAGTCTCATTACAATATTCAACTATATTGATAAAAATATGACACACTTACCAAACGGCCAAATCAAGCCAGCTTTGCTCAAGCTCTTCCATCATCAAGAACTCCTTAACGTCTCGAGAACCTTGCAACCAAATCTTCTCCTCTACTAGTGGATTGACGACTCCAGCAGGTATTGAAAGATTACGCTCAAATCCAGGTTGCATCGTCCACAGCAGATTCAGATATGGGTACTTCTCACCGTTAAAATTCTGAAAATAAGAAACACATCATCAGTACACACATATATCAATAACATTGTTAATAAAGGTCAATTCATAGACAATTTGAATACCTGTGGGAGAAGAATTGGTGGTTGAGCTTCTTGAGCAGTATCGAACACAAGCCTTTTAGGCCAAACAATAAAGTTCTTCATTGCTTGCCCTAAAGTTGTGACCTCTTTAGTACGAAATGGAACACATGTCATTTCTTGGCCCTTTATCACGGAAATGACTGTCACTTTTACTTGATCATCCCGGATAGACCTGTTATGAATGATGGTGTGATTTGGGTACTTGAGAGCCTTAGCAACAGGGTGTAGGCAAGGCTCGTCAAGATGCAAGTAGCACTCCTCGTGGTAGTCATCAAGAGGATCAGGTGCACTTGGCTCATTCATTGTTGAAGTTGTTCTTTGGGAAGCTTGAAGAGCCTCTAACTGTGATGTAAGATATTCAAACCTCATTTGCCATTGGCTCTCCCGTTCGTCCATCCGTTCGTCCACCCGTGCATTCACCATTGCATCAAGCTCCTCAGTGGACATTTTAGGTCGAGACACCACTCGTTTTTTGGGCCCAAAAAATTCCTTTGCCCCAACTCTCCCAGAAACTCCTACAACTCGGCTAGGGTTGTCTAATCTCCCTAGCGAAGTTGCTAGGATGTCCATTCTGGGGTCCTGCGGTGTCCAAGACCCCTGAGAAGATTGCTCCTCCAGTTCATTCTGTTACAAAAGTGAACAAACATTGATTAATATACAATAATATCCTACGTAAGTGTTTAAATACAATTTATATAGCACTCACAATTCGGTTTGCCACCGCTTCAGCCTTGTGACTGGTATATTTTCCAGTTGGTCTCTTCCTCCGGGCCGCTGCCCATGTTACATGGCGTTGGAGGTCAGGTAAAGGTTCTAAGACAGTGGAAGATGACTCAGCTTCCATAGATTTCCGCTGCTCCTCCCACTTTTTTTGCCGCTCGGCTTCCACATAATCAGTCATCCAATCATACCCCCCACGGGACATGGTATGATTATACTGATTTTGAGCTCGAATCTCTGCTTGTTTTTTGCTTAACTCCTATGTACCACAATAATAAAATATTAATAATACATGTACACAGATTAAAACCAAGTTATGAACTATACATGTATAGTAGATATACCTTAAATGCTTCAGACGTCCGATATTTAACAAACTCCTTCCATTTCTCTGGTTCAATATTGGGATATGCTATACATGGATCCTCACCCATTTTAGACCCCCCAAATATGTAGTCCTTGGCAATGTTATATTTGAATTCACTAAACCTTTTTGCAATTTTTTGCCAAACGAACTCTTTAAAATCTTTGGTATCCGGCACATCCCAATATTGCTGCAATGAAAAAACAAATATGATTAGTGATTAGTCACCACAATATCTCACAAATATGGAGTTAAAATACGAATGTACATACATATACATCCAACCAACATTGTTGCTTAACATCGTCATTAACGTGTTTCCACTCATTTATTGTGATGTCAACTCTGTTTCTCGCCACTGTTCCAAGATAACTTGAAAATGGCTTTGCAGTTGGCCCTTTAGGCCTATTCTTTTCATCTAGTTCCAAATGGTTTTTCTTCTTATGCTCAACTGTCAGAGCAATCACTTTCGAAAGTTTGGTAGGCCCTCTTTTCTTCTTCTTCACAGGGGGTGGTGGGGCCTGCTCATAATACTCTTGCTCGCGATCGGAGTCATTTTCTGCCATTATAACCTGTGAAAGAGGAACAATTACATACATTAGAACAGAACAATTAATAATATTAGATAGATTATTAAATGAAAAACAATAACAATAATCAATACATTTTCTAACATTATGTGTTGTCGTCCCATATGTTCCATATACCCTCAGTATGATCATTCCTGACCGCACAGAAGTCATCATCATCATCATCATCATCATCATCTAACAAACTTCTTGTTGTTTTGCCTAATAATTGTATCTCATCATCATCACCATCATTTACTGTGAGAGCACAATCCATTTGATTTCTATTTTGCAAGGCAATGGAAAGCTTAACATTTGTAGGGTCTGATACATAAAACACTTGTTTCGCATGACTTGCTAGAATAAATGGTTCATCCTTGTAGCCGACCCTATTAAGATCAACAGATATCATGCCACTTTGGCGCTCAATCACAACCGCATTACTATGTACCCACTTACATTTAAATATGGGAACCTTGAAATGCGGTG
Source organism: Mimosa pudica (assembly GCA_029929735.1). Lineage (NCBI taxonomy): Eukaryota > Viridiplantae > Streptophyta > Magnoliopsida > Fabales > Fabaceae > Mimosa > Mimosa pudica. The sequence goes on from JAKELP010000002.1 coordinate 13,567,393, forward strand.
CGTAGATGATTTCCCAAATTTCTTCAACAACCCCATAATATGTAGTTGTAGCCAATTTTGGGTTTTTGTCCCTAGAGCTAGAAAAATGGGTTGCCTCAGCTTCAACCATCACCCCGCTGTTTTGTGTGGTGCGCTTGCCATCAATGACCTTAGTAGAGAAAGAATACCCATTTATTTCATAACCACCCCATGAAAAAACAATAAACTGAGGCTTCACAGCTAGCAACCTTACTGTGTCAGACACATCCTTTTGTTTTCGCGCATACTCCTCGAACCAACCAATAAATGACTTGTTATGTTCATTTGAAATCTGCATATCACTCTTCTTCGGGTTATTCTCTTTCAAAAGCCTTTTATGCTCAGCCAAATAAGGTTGCACTTCTTTCATGTTATTCAAGATGTATAGATGTGCCTGTAACAACTTCACTCTCTCTACACCCTTTACTTTCATGCCCCGCACCCCTTTACCAGAAAGTTCATCTTCATCTAGGTTGATTTCCTCGTCGTCAGGTTTTCTTAGGTATGGTTTGCAAAAGTCCATTGCCTCTTCAACAAGATATCTTTTAACAATCGAGGCCTCCGGGCGATATGGGTTCTTTGAATAACCCTTCAAAACTTTCATGAATTGCTCAAAAGGGTACATCCACCTTAGAGAAACCGAACCACAAAGTCTTATCTCTCGAACCAAGTGAACAATCAAATGAACTGATATATCAAAAAACGCTGGAGGAAAATGCATCTCCAATTGCGACAAAATAACATAACCTTCCTTTTCCAACTCATCGAGTATTTCATTGTCAATTACCTTACTGCAAATGGCATTAAGAAACTTACATAACCTTGTTAAAGTCTTCCGCGCATCATCCTCCAAAATTCCTCTTATAGCTACCGGCAAAAGTTGTTGCATTAACACATGGTAATCATGAGACTTCATTCCTGTCAACTTCAAATCATCCATTGACACAAGTTTGCTAATATTAGAGGAATATCCATGTGGCACTTTCATCCCACGTAAACACTCACACAATCGTGTTTTCTCAAGTTTGGAAAGTGTATGAGCAGCAGGCTCCATATATGCTTTCTTTCCATCTTCACTAATTGTCGGATGTAACCGCTGTCTTATGCCCATCTCAACTAAATCTCTTCTAGCGTTGAGCCCATCTTTGGTTTTTCCTTGAATGTGTAACAACGTTCCGACAATACTTTCTGCAAGATTTTTCTCCACATGCATCACATCAATACTGTGCCTCACATCAAGACAACGCCAATAAGGGAGATCAAAGAAGATTGACCTCTTCTTCCAAATATTAGTCCATTTCTTCTTCTTCTTTCCTTTACCAAATTCCACAGTAACACGAGCAACACGACGATAAACTTCTTCACCTGTTAACGGAATTGGAGCAGATGCATGCTCAGGAAAGCCATTAAATTGCTTCCTCAGTCGACGGTATGGGTGGTGGCGATTAAGAAACCTCCTATGACCGAGGTAAACAGTCTTCCTTCCATACTTGAGCTGGACGAAATTAGTGTCATCCTCACAAATTGGACATGCCTTATGTCCCTTGACACTATATCCTGAGAGATTGCCATATGCAGGTAAGTCATTGATTGTGGTAAACAACAAAGCTCGCAACTTGAATGTCTCCTTTTTGTATGCATCAAACACATCAACACCTTCATTCCACAACATCTTCAAGTCCTCGATCAACGGAGCAAGATAAACATCGATATCGTTCCCAGGCTGTTTCGGTCCCGAAATCATCATACACATCATAAGATATTTCCGTTTCGTGCACAACCAAGGTGGAAGGTTGTAAATGACAAGCAAAACTGGCCAAGCACTATGTTTGCTAGAGACACTCCCAAATGGGTTAAATTCATCTGTACAAAGGCCGAGACGGAGGTTTCTAGGATCACTAGCAAACTCTGGAAAAACTGAATCAACCTTTTACCATTGAGGAGAGTCAGCAGGATGTCGAAGATATCTAGAATCAAAATTTCTCTGATCACAATACCACCTCAGATTCTCTGCTTCTGTTGCATTCGCGAACAATCGTCTAAACCTTGGAACTATTGGAAGGTACCACATTACTTTCGAAGGTTCACCTTTTTTTGGTTTGTTTGTCTCTTCGTCGTCGTCGTCATCATCAGCACCCTTCCTCTATTTATACCTTGGCTCCTGACATCTTGGACACACATGTAACCCTTCATATTCATTTCTATATAAAATACAATCATTGGGACAAGCATGTATCTTCTGATACTCCATACCCATCTTACTTAGCATTTTCTTGGCCTCATACATTGTATTCGGAACCGCATTGTTATCCGGGAACATATCGCTCAAAGCTGCGAGCATTTTCGAGAAACCCGCGTCTGCCCACCCATTTTCCGTCTTTATTTCTAGTATTGTTAGAATGAAGGTCAGGCGGCTATACTTCTTACACCCTGGAAACAAAGGTGTCTCAGCATCATCACGCACTTTGTCGTACTCGTCTGACACAACAAACGACTCCGCTGCGATATCATTTATCATGTTGTCCATGCCAACATCGCAAACATATTCATCATCATCATTATCATCCACCTCCGCTGCTTTTACATGTTCCACGGTAGTTCCCAATTCCCCATGCCAAATCCACTTCCTATATCGGCGATTGATCCCCTCACAAATAAGGTCATTCCTTATAGAGTCAAGGCTCTTGCGATCAACATTCACACACTTCACACAAGAGCACGGGTACTTTCCATTCTTACTCGCCACATTTCTTTTGGCAAATTCAATAAACTCTTCCACCCCGTTTTGATATTCTTCACTAGTTCGCAAAGCATCCATCCAAGCACGATCCATTGGAGTAATGTGTATAATATGTATATACACTTGTCTTCATTAAAAAGAATAGAAGACAATTGAACCAATCAGAAGACTATCTATGGCAACCTAAAACAGTCCTAATCAACAACCAAAAACAGCCTCTCCAAGAAACTAGAGTCTATTTGCATGCAATTTTTCCTACCCCTTCCAGCAAAGAAAACAAGCTTTTTCCAGCAATTATTGCTAAATAGAGCAACCCAAAACACTCTTAAAATGTCCAGAATAGTCAACCAAACAGTGTACCAAATTAAGTGTAAATCAGAATTTACCACAAATGCACAAATCAAAAGCTAGAATTTGATATTCAACAATAGAAGCAATATTTAAGCCAGCAAATGAACCAAATATAATCACAATAATCAAAATAACAATTAACAATCTATTACCAAAACCAAATAAAATCAGTAATTCCATTGAGCTTATAAAATCAGTCAAACAATATTTCAATGCTTAAAATGTCTTACAGTGGGCACAAACTATATTAAAAAGCAAATACAAAAAAAACAAAGAAAATACAATGAGAGAAAAAAAAAAAAAACTCACCTAGGAGTGTGGCTGCGGCTGAGGCGGTGTTGTTGCTGCTGTTGTTGAGGGCGGCGGGTGAGGAGGGAGGAAGAGGGCGGAGGGAGGGCGGCGGGTGAGGAGGGAGGAAGAGGGCGGAGGGAGGGCGGCGGGTGAGGAGGGAGGAAGAGGGCGGAGGGAGGAGGAAGGGCGGCGGGTGAGGAGGGAGGAAGAGGGCGGAGGGAGGAGGAAGGGCGGCGGGTGAGGAGATAATGAGAGAAGAAGTGTGAGAGAAGAAGAGAGAAAAGGGAGGCGCAGAGAGTGAGTGCCAAAGTGGTAGTGAGTGCCAAAGTGTTGGAGGGAAATAAAAAAGGGTTTTGGCGCCAATGGGAAAAAAATTGCCCACCTTTCACGTCCACATTTGGGTATAAGTGGTCATGGAAGGGTCCCCTTCCACGTCCACACTTATAAAGGTGTGGACGTGGAAGGGGAGAACCCTTCCACGTCCACACTTAGAGTGAGTGTGGACGTGGAAGGGTCCCCTTCCACGTCCACACATATATATGTGTGGACGTGGAAGGGGACCCTTCCACGTCCACACTCACTCTAAGTGTGGACGTGGAAGGCTGGTCCCCTTCCACGTCCACACATTTAAATGTGTGGACGTGGAAGGGGACCCTTCCACGACCACATTTGTATATGTGGTCGTGAAAGATCTCCGTCTGGACAGTTATTTACATGTTATGCCACCGCGTTTTTCATCAACGACCAACATTGGCTTTTTAGTCGTTAATTATGGTCGTGAAAAGCCTATTTTCTAGTAGTGATGTCTCCTATATTTTATTTTTACGTTATGTATTTGATGAACGTACGGAAGAATTCTAAAGACATGAAATGAAGTATTTGCAGGAAAGTTGGATAGGAACATAACATGTACTCCTCGTAGAGTCAACTTTCTTCCATTGCCCCACTCCCTCATTTGTAGGATTTTTTTAAAGGAGAGGTAGTACCGCCTTATAATATAATACATACTTGATTGATTTTGATATATCAAAGAAGTTAGTAGTATTTGTTAAATATATGTTGTCAATCGTTTCCCAAATAATTTCTATTGAATCTGCTACTCGGCGTAGAACTGCATACTCAAATGTTTACAATGAAATCCAACATTTAAAACAGTTCTTATATTAGAGACCAAGTGGCTACTTGGCAGTCTCAAATACAAGGAAATTGCGTCAAGGGCCCTTAGTGTACTATTAAATTTTAGTGAGACGACCAATAATGTTTCTATTTGAATGGTAAGAGAAGACTAGTCTTTCGAAATACTATCAGACGCAAGAGATGGGGACTTCTCTCAATTATGTTTCTCCACACATACATCATTCTAAAGATAAAACTCTGGATAAAATGTTTTAGGTTCACAATCCTCCCTTCCACTTATATCAACATTTTATCGGTCTAAGGCCAACAAATTACATGAATGTTGTCCCGCGCCGAAAGAGCAAATGTTATACGAAGGCCTTATATAGACTCATTGGCCCAGATTGCAGACCCACATCACCACACCAACCCAAGAAACTTCAAGGTCTCCCAAACATACATTGACGTTTAGTGTTTGCATTAACTTTTAATTTTAAGTAAGATCACGTACTACTTGACACACTATTCCATACACGATCACCACAATAAAAGTGTTTTTATATGTTCGTATACAACAACAAAAATTTAAACACTACCTTCTTTCCTAGATATAATGTTCAGTTTAGTTATTTGGGGAGGCTTAAGAAATTAAATAAATCAGTTAACAATAGCATATGTCACATGACATTTTTAAAAATTCATTATATGTACATTTCAATTACAAATCAGTGTACATGTTATACAAACTATTTTTGGATATAAACGATATATAAATAAAATATAAAAATGAAAAACGAACTCCAACTGATCTTTATATTTAAGACCAAAGGCAATGCATTCTTTTTTGTTAATTTACTCAATAATTGCTCGATCCAGTTAATTCGGGGTTTTTGGAACACGAATGATAAGACCAATAATCCATTTGTGTTGATCCAATAATCCGTTGATGCGGTTAAGTTCAGTGAACATCACTCAGTAGCCTGTTATTTGATGATGCCCCACACTGACCCACCACTTCTCCATAATTATTAGCTCCACATGCATGCACGTTAATTTCAAAGGCGGCTTAACGCTTTCACTCCACGCCTACATTTTTTTATTACTATATTACATCACCCCTTCTTGCATATATAGTTGCATTATTGGAGCTAAAATAATTCATCCTAATTCTAATCTAAAATTTATGAATGCCTGTGCATATTAAAAATTATGCATATGTACCATTTTCCTTGTCAATGACAGACAAATAATCTTACATACTCAATTATTAGCCCGTTATTATTTATTAACTCACAACATTAACAATCAAATTCGTTCTTTCGCGCGCCATAAATGGATGCACCCACACACATCAACGTGTGTGTGTGTGGCTTTTAATGTCTATTGGTTTAGTTGATTATAACCTTTTGCACCAAATTCAAATAGATGAAAAGTCAATTAAAATACATTAATTTTTTTAAAGTAATATTTATATATATAATCAATGTCTTTATTCATACAGAAACTAACATCTCAACCTTTAAATATCCTGATCATGCAATTTGAAGATGAAGACGATGATGTCTTTAATTTTGATTGGATTTTGACGTCACTAGAAGAAAATCAATCTCAAATGAATCTTTTTTTTAATATTGAATATAAAGTATATTAACATGTTGCATATACAATGCATACTAGCTCCTTTACTCGTGTGTCATTCGAGAGAGAGCCCTTGTCTCAAATTTAAATAGTGAAAATTAAATTATACAAACAAACTATCAAATTAAATTATACTTTCTACTGTTTAAATTGTTATTTGTTAAATAAAAAATGACATTTAAATTAAGATAAATAGCATAAAGAATAATTTAAAATTGAAGCATTAAAACGCAAATTAAAGTATTCAGATGAAAATTAAATGATTTGAAATTCATCACAACAATAATTAGTTATTTATGCTTAAATTTATATAATAAAATTGAAATAATTTCTAGTAATATAACAATTTACATTTTAGTGCTAAAATTAATACTGAGTTATTTTCATTTTTATTATTATAATTCAAGTATTTCACTAAAGGCAATTTATTTAATAAGAATATTAAATAATATAGATAAAGCCACAAGATAATCTTAGGTTTAGACTGAATTGGGGACACAAAATCGAAACCAAAATAATGGAATACATTACAAGAAAAAACTAACATAAACGCCATGCCAAGTGCCAGCAACATCTAAAATTCGTAGAACATTAAACTTTGACTAGAAAATCCAAAAGATTTTAGTATTTCAAATATATGCTAAAATTTGAGTGTCATTTAATTAAAACTACGATACTAACATACCGGAAATTAATTGAAGTGACAAGTAGTAGGAAATTAGGAATGGATAACTCAGCAATATAGATTATAGACTAATAAGGGAGAAAATGGAACACTAACTAGAATCATTAGTTACCATTATATCATACCCATGTTTCTTAATATAAGATTCAATTAACATCATTTTTTTATAGAAATTAAAGAAGCTAAATGAATAGACAACATAATCATAATGTATTTTGTGTGTTATAAAATTATATGTTGACTTATACTTCCAATAAATTAATTTAAAAAAAAATCAGGTAAATTAATTTTTATAAGCAAATTATTTAGTTTTTTAGCGTCGCCCAAAAAGTTAACTAAAACTTATATTGGCAGCATGAGAGTATAACTTTTGAGATAACTATATGATATTTGATTTTACCAACTAATCTAATTCACAATATTGCTAAATGCAATTTAAATATGATATTATGGTTATATATTGATGATACATTATTAGAATCGAAACCCGATTTTTTCAATAATGAATATTGAATTTTTATGTTGAACTCAATTGTTATGTATTGTTTAATTCAATAATTAGTATTTTTATCAGAAATTCAATAATTAATTTATTCAATAAAGAATTTGGACTTTAATATTCCCAACGGCAAAAAAAAAGATTTTGAAATTCATTTTAATTAATGCTTTTGCCCTATTAATTAACTTTTTGATTGCCACCATGCTTCAATGTAGTAGAAGCTTACTTGACAATCGCCACCAAGGTACTATTTAGATCATACAGTACTATCATACACTATTTATCATTGTTAAACGAAAGAACTAGATTTTTTATTATGATCAAGGAAAAATCTGGGAGTCAACTCATCTCTTCCTCACATTGCTTGCTTCCCACTTGACCACCTCCATTTGGCACTCACACAAATTCAGTGGTCTCAAATCAATAATACAAAACTTCAAAAGTTTCCATCACAGCCTCCCCCCATCTTTTTTCTTTGAAGACATCACCATCACATCATCACTCCACCCCACATCCAGCAAAACTTGAATGATTCAAAGTGAAATTTAAAATGTAGTATCACAAAACAGACTGTCAATAAATATTCTCATACATATAATAAATATATGTATGAAATTTAAAATATATTGATGATACACTCTCCTCTACCTCTACTTTAATCTAATACTCCATTCGTTTCTAAATATTAGATCAATTTTCCTAATTTAAATAGATTAAGTATGTTAGTTAAATTATGTATTAACATGTGATATTACCAATTTATATTGACACCTTTATATGCACTCTCCCTCTCTTACTTGTTATCATAAATAAACATTAAAATGGTTAATTTGGGAATGATCTTATTTTGAAAATAAATTGAAATTTAAAAGTGATTATAGGAGGAGTACTATATTAAAATATAAGTTAATTCAACTGCCCTAAATTCAAAAGCAATACAAACTTCAAACAATCAATCTTTGCCTAATTAATACCTACTTGTAACCTTCCTAGCTGACCAGTGACCTCCACTAATTAAGACTGACCGTTAACTAATACTAATACTATAGTACAAAAACCGAACCGGGCTTGATCCTGGTTCATCCCCTCTTTGCAAACCCAATACTTTAGAAGCTCCGAACCGTTTGTGTTTGAGCCGAACCAGCCTCCGGTCCAACCGCATCTTTCTTCCTCCTCATCTCCAGCACTTTGCGATGGCTATTGGAATGCAAATCACTAGAGAAAGTTGGGCTACAAGCCGGTCTATACTCTGGAAAAAGCCGACCGGACTTGAAACGGACCCCACATGCATTACACAAAGTCTTTGCCCCAAGTGGACCGGTTCTCCACTGTGGCGTCTTTTGCACATGACAATGACTACACCTACGCTGAAACTGGGCCCCACCCACTTCCCCCTCCGCCACCGTCTTCCTCCGTTTCTGCCTCGCCGCCGGCGACTCTCCGGCGACAAAAGCAAAAAGAACCGAACTTTGTGACCACACACGACCGTTTCCCTTTCTGTGCTTGGTGCTTCTGCTCTTCACCGGAATTTTCGGGGTTTTCGCCGCCGGTGAAAATTCCGGCGTAATCTCCGCCGTGGGGTGATTTTCCTCAGCCGCTGAAGACTTGCCGGGAAAAACTGGGAAAGAAAACTCCGGCAGAGAATCGTCCACAAAGTGAGAAACCCATTCAAGGTCGGCTAAATCATCCACCTGTAGAATATTCAAAATAAGTTTTTTAAATTTCAAAACTGAATTTTTCAGAGAGAAAACAAAGAAAAAAAATATAAATTCATGGGAAATAAACTTGCCGGAACGGCGAGTTCGCTGGCAAAAACTGAGTCAGAGTCGCCGGCGCCGGAGTCACTGCCGGAGTTTGAGTTCAGGTCGTCGGAGACAGAGGAGCCGTCCTTTTTCTCCTCGTATTCGTCGTCATCGTTTTCATCGAAGTCGTTGTCGTTTTCAGGGAGCGCGTGGTGCTGAAACTCGTCGTGAGAGAGGTCAAGAAGGTCGTCGACGGAGAAGTCTTCGCCGGAGACACCGTTGTTTCCGTTCAAGTACAAAATCTCCTCACAAAGCGTTTTCTGTTGGAAAGATAGTTCTGTTCTCATACTGGGTTTCAAGGCAAACTCCATTTGTTTTGAAAGGTATGAGAAAATATTGAAACCTCGTTATTAATTAGGTGGTGGTGGAAGAAGACGAGGAGGGAAAGAAGGAAGGAGGGAATGATGAGAAAGCACGCAAGAGTTTTATTTTTTTGTTTGGTGGGTGGGGAGGGTAGAAAGAGAGCACTGAAAAACAAATAGAGGGGAGATTCGTGAGCCTAACAGTTTTGGTGGATTATTGGTTTATCTTTTATCTATCTTTTAGCTTTTTCTTCTTTTCCTTTTTACTGCTTCTCTCACCATCAAATCTCAATTTGAATATGTTACCTGTTTTTCCAATATAGGGTGCCTTAATAATCAGGCGTGGGTCGCATTGGGTCTTGTTGTTGTGGGGTTGACTGTTGTGTGGAGGAGGGATGATTATTACTATTAGTATTTATATTTATAGTACCTATGATATATTTGGATAGTTAGTTAATTAGTTTTAGTTATAGACTTCTAGATATAGGATCTAATTAAGAATCTATTTGTAATTTTTGTCTATGCCTCTAATAATGCTCCATCAACGATCATAAGTACATATAGAGGAGTATATATAGAGGGGGAGGGGATTTAGACAAGATGGTTAGGGTATTTTAGTGAAATATACACGACATATGGTGGGGAAAAAAGAAAAAAAAACAAACATTTAAACTAATTTTAGGTAAAAGGATGTTATATTTGTGATAATATAAAATATAAAATTGGTTCATGGATTAATATCAATAAATTTATATATATATTGAATAATATATTGTTAGAAACTTAGAATGATTAAAATCTGTTTATGATCATGAAAATAATCTTATTTTCAAAGTAAAACATACTGAAAAATAAGAATATCCTTGGATAGTTCATGATATTTCCTCAAAATGCGAGTATTTATTTTTTTATAATTTGTGACGTTTATTTAATATGGGTATCTTAATCCAATTTGAATTTGAGATTAATCACTTTAAGTATTTAACGTGTAAAGGATTTTTCCACTTTCTCGGATGTTCTCTGTAAAATATGTTATATTTTTTTAAAATCAAATTGTCCACTATTTTTTATTGGATTCGGTTTTATCAAAAAAGCTTTTTCAAAAGAGGTATGTGTATACACAAGATTTTGAAGTTTAATGTTGCATGGAAGAGTTAGAATAGGAGTAATTTCACCCTACAATTGTATTTATTTATTTTTTAAAAATAGCATTATGACCCAAATTTAACACAAAACAAAAAAAAATCCGAAGGATTATGGCAAAGATGATCAATTAGGGGTCGTTTGGTTCGCTGGAACTGGTTTTATTCTTGGTATTAATCCATTCCATTTTTCTCTCAATTTTATCGCAATAATTCATAAAAGTCAAACATGAATACTTAACCCTGCTTGCAATTAATATAATTCATCCAATAAAATTTTGAACGCAATTATGATTTATTTATCTCGTTTTTTTATATTGCAATAGACATTACATGCGGCGGGTGCGCGCATTAAACCGAAAGAGATTTTCATTGTCTAACAAAAAAGCATGCCAAGTGAACCTATGACGATTTTAAGATGTTAACTGTAAAACTGAACGTGAGCACCTTATACACCATAATGTGAAGAGTTGTTTACCTCACATATTCTTTAATTTCGTGTTTGTTTACCATATCACTCATTATCACTTAGTTCGACATTTTCATTAAGTTTATGTTTTTTAATTTCTTTTGCGATTAAATTTTAGTGATAATTGCTTCTGATAATTTCCAAACCTTACTCTCTTGTGAAAATATGGGATCATATGTTGGGCAGGCAAGATCCTATGTGACAGACGTTTTAGGGTGGCATTTTTTATGTTTTAATACTCATATATGATAAGTGCGAAGCAAAACAAAAAAAAAAACTTCAAAGCTCCTACTCAAATTTTTTGGGTAAAATATTTTGGAGATAATCACAACGATGAGGAGTCTTATAAGAAAATTAATCACATTCAGGTCTCAAAGAATTATCATATTATATTGAAGTCCCAATGGATTGTATGATATTTAATGACTTGTCATTAATTTGTTAATATCAGCCACTTGAGTTATCAATGCAGCTATTGAAAAATTTAGTTAGCACTTAGCATTGACAACTCAAGGGAGTATATTGAGAAATAATGACAAACCATTAATTGAATATCACCCAAGTCCAACGGGACTTCAATGTAATTTGACGATTATTTGGGATCTGAATGTAATTAATTGTCTTATAGTGGACATCACTGTGATTATCCCAATATTATTTTATACATTTGTCATTTTCTAAGGCTTAATTGCTTATTAAATAAAAAGCATAAATTCTCGTTTCAAAATATTAATTAATTGTTTCAAAAAATTGTGAGATTCCATTAGCTAAAAGTTATCTCCTCGCTGGAACTTTGTGTAAGACCTGAAAATATACTACTCCCTCCGGTCTTAAATATAAGACTTAATTAATTTTTTTTTAAAAAAAAAAGTCTTAAGAAAGCAAAATAAGTCATCTCTGATTTGATTTTCCTAATCTTTTTCCTCGATACCTACAAACTAATAAGTAATCTAAAAAATTATCAAAATACTTCATAATTAAATATCATATTTTACTTGTTTAATCCCTTTAAAAAAGTCAACTAGGTTTTATATTCAGGATCAGATGAAGTATTAGTTAAGCTATACGTCATAATATCAAATTCTCAATAATAAAAACTTTTTGAATTCAAATAGTTTTTGGACAAAAAAAGATTTATTGAAATATTTTGACTAATCTCACAGCTGACTTGGTGGCCCTGGTTCAGTCCCACCAATTAAATTCAAAACTTAAATGTGAGTCCCGCGCCAGTTTTGACTTTTACTACTGCACTACTGCATATATATATCACAGCCACTTCGATCATAGTTTGGTCGTTAAGGCGATCAACGGCTGAAGTTGATTTGACTGACTAATAGCGTTTTCAAAACAAAATGCCTTGTGAGCATGTTCATTTTTTGATTTTGAATTCGCATTCAATTTCTATTTCAGTCTTATCATCTCGGCTATCATATCTTATTCTTATCTAAATTTAAAGGTATTACTTTGAGTATTTATTTAAATTGTAAATGTAAAATTAGAATCCTATATTTATTTTGCAGACTTATATTTTTTTTATCACAAATCACAATGACAACATATAATCCATATAAGGGACCTTATATAAATAAAACTATGATGCTAGTATATTATATTTTTTTCCAATGCATTCTTATAATTTTATACACATCTGTTAACGTTTCATTTTCCTTCATTGATAGATAATTTTCTGGAATGGAAGTCAAATTACATTCAAGAAGAAAGGAATTCGCTGAAATACAATTTGCTAGCTAGTAGTATGCTATGAGTAGTAGTTGTGCTTTGTATGTAATGGTTATTAGTACTTGGCTGCAATTAGCAATTAGCAATTGGCAGTGTTAGTGTAGTGTAAAAAAAAATTACACACTCTATATGTCCTTTTATTAAACTAACATATATAAGTAGCCTCATATAGAGAGTAATCTTAATTACAATTTTGATGCAAATCTAAATGTGGGCAAATCCCCAATGGATATTCGAACTTTGGTACATCAAACGATACACCTTTTACTTGAACCTTTGCCTCTTCTAATCTGTAAGTGTTTCTACCAAGCAGTCGTTTATTAAGTCAATCGAACTTTTCACTATAGCTATTTTATCTTCTTCCACAGTAGTAGCTTTTAACATCAGATGTCACATCCTGATAATTAAGGATAACTTTCAAATGTTCTATATTGTAAATAATTAGTTACTGAAAAAAATTAGGGAAAATGCCATTTAAATCCCTCCGAATACCCAAAAGGACAATTCAGGAACCTAAACTTCCAAAAGGACCGTGAAGGAACTCGGACCTAGGGGACATTTTAAATTTGTGTGAAAAGACAAAATTACCCATATCCTTAAACACAAATTACTACCATTCAAAACATTCACTTTCTCTTCAATCCCTTTCATCCATCGTTCTCACAGGCCCTCACCTCCCCCACTCCTCCATCTTCGCCATCTGCCCATCTCCCACCACCGTCCCCTCATCATTTCATCGTCACCCACTTCTTCACTCACTCTTCCACATCATTATCATCACTCTCCTTTCTTTCTTGTCTCCCTATGCTCTCTCTCACGACTCTCCTCCACTATCTGCCACTCTTCATTTTCTTTTTCTTTTTCTTTTTCTTTTCATCTCCCTGCAATGACAACAACCAGTGATGATGGAGGAATTAAACCCATGTTTGACACTCAAGTGACCATAGGTAAACTTCCTTCTCCTTTGTTCTATTCCCCTTGTGCGGTTCGAGGGAATTTGGGGAAGGATTCCAATCAGATTTTGAGGTTTTATTTTAGAGTTCATAAACCTATAAAAATCAAATTTAGACTTTGGTTTTATGATTTGAGAATTTTTGAAAATCAAATTTTTGAAAATTTCTGATTCTTTTGACATGGCTGATTGTAGAAAAGAAATAGAATGAAATTAACATGTGAATATGGGATTGATATTCTGTTTGGTCTATTTGATTTTACTTTTTCATTCATGCCTATTGAAGAAACTGTAATTAACTACTTCCACTTTTGTGTTGAACCCTATGACATATGCAGGATAGTCATTCATCTTGTTGGGCTCCACCCTTACCTCTTAATTAAGGAGAAAGATGTTTGGAAGAATACTAAATTTCTCATCCACACTCAGTATACCATGTGCCACCCAATCTGAATGCTCTTGTGTAGAGTAGTATTTTGGTGAAGGGTACAATTTTTGGCCATGTGCCAACATAGCTGTGTTGTAATTATTATCACAGAGATTTGTGTATTGTTAATAGTGATGTTGAAAATGTTAAATGTTATGTTGCAAATGTTAATATGTATGTTACAGTTGTTATTCGCATTGAAAGTTTGAGGGAGATGATTGCATCATGGCTTGAGGTGGATTGTAATAACTGTGATATCAAATATACCATTATGTTTGATGAGAAGGTGTTGATGGTAACACCAAAGTTAATTCCTATGTTCACAATGTTACTCCCTATGATCTTAATGTTAATGACCGAAGTTTCATTGTTAATGAACAAAGTTCAGTTGTTAATCACAAAAGTTCAATTGTTAGCAGGTGCTGTGTAAATGTTAACACCAACGTTATGTTGTTAACGAAGTTAATAACTATGTTCATAATGTTAGTCTTTCTGATCTTAATGTTAATGACCGAAGTTTCATTGTTAATGAGTAAAGTTCAATTGTTAACAGGTGCAGTGTAAATGTTAACACCAATGTTATGTTGTTAGCGAAGTCAATTCCTTTGTTCACAATGTTAATCACTATGATCTTAATGTTAATGACCGAAGTTCCATTGTCAATGGACAAAGTTCAGTTGTTAATCACTAAAGTTCAATTGTTAGCAGGTGCTGTGTAAATGTTAACACCAACGTGATGTTGTTAACGAAGTTAATACCTATGTAAATGTTAACACCAATGTTATGTTGTTAGCGAAGTCAATTCCTTTGTTCACAATGTTAATCACTATGATCTTAATGTTAATGACCGAAGTTCCATTGTCAATGGACAAAGTTCAGTTGTTAATCACTAAAGTTCAATTGCTAGCAGGTGCTGTGTAAATGTTAACACCAACGTGATGTTGTTAACGAAGTTAATACCTATGTTCACAATGTTAATCATTATGATCTTAATGTTAATGACGGAAGTTCCATTGTTAATGAACAAAATTCAATTGTTAATCACTAAAGTTTAATTGTTAGCAGGTGCTGTATAAATGTTAACACCAAAGTTCAAATGTTGATAGACACACTGAAAATGTAAGCAATATTATGCTGAAAAGCAAATAAGGTTCAAATGTTACATTACACAAAAAAAAAATGTGCCCCACAACACACCTCCATGTTTTTGTCCTAACATAAACCCAAACTATCAATAATTTTTTTTCCACTCATACATAAACCTAAGCTTCATCCTAGAATGTAATGGGAGATTGCTTTACTTTCTCCAGTTGAAGCTAAGAAACCAACATACATGGTTTCTTGTAGAACCTCTTGAAGGTCAATAGTATGAGATATGAGTGATTTGGAGGGCTTTTTAGGAAATGATATAGGAGCTATAGTCACATCCACAATTTTCTCTTCTCCATCATAATCTATCCGAACTTGTACAGCATCAGATTCCTCCATGCTGAATTCTTCCTTCTGAGCTTCTGTACCCTCTTTAATATAAGCAGCTGGTTCATTGACACTTGAGTTCATGCCATCAATATTGACCCCAACATGGTTTGCTTTACTGTCAACCTCACTTCCGTAGCCATTCACCTGCACATACACATAAACTTAGATTTTAGAAATTTGAAAGGTAGGGAGGAGACAAATTTTAGAATACCAAATACTATTTCTAGTTCTGAAAATGAAATCTAACTTGTAGTGTAATTCACACTACAAACTAGATCTTTTTTTGCCATTAAGAACTAGATCTTATATTAAGAACATGGTGTAGTATATAGGAAGACAAATGTAAGTCATATTACCAAAATGGACTATACATTCAAAGATCAATAGGAGAATGATCAAAACAAAGGCAATAAGGTAAATCACTCAAATTCAATAACTTTACATACACATCAGAGGAGTACAAATCCAAGTTTAATGCTTCACAATTTATAGAAGTATAACATCAGTCATCATGCTTATTAACTCAATCACAGCAACACATATTTGTATATATATGTCGCATAAATCAACAAAATTGGGAAAAAGGAATCACAACCTCTCATTTAAACTAATATCAATCACCCAATTATTTATTCATTTCCAAACAATACACTTGATTTCCTTGAAGAATCACAATAGAAACTTAATAAGGTATAATCTCAAGATCAGTCAATCATTCACCAATTCATTAATCTTCCAATAAATTCATTTTATACTTGGACAATGACTTAAATTGCAAGTCTGAAGACTCCCAACCACAATAATCAATTTGGCCAAAACTAAATAGAAAGCAATTCGGCCAAAGTCTGAACGCTTGGATCATCACTTGATATGTCCTTTGATTTATCACTATTGAACTTGTCTTGGTCATTTTCTCAAACACTTGGCATGCATACCCTGGATTATACACACATATATTACAATTCATTTCATTTTTCACATACCAATAACAATTAAAAACAGAATATAAGCCTTCCAACACAACCAGTAAGCTCAAGTCAAGTTCTTCACCTTTCTACTTCACAAGAGGAATTATAATTAAACTTGGATTCATGCAAGTTAAAGAAATTCAAAGATGAAATTCTTAGACTGCATAAACACCCATCAACCACACAGAATCACACTGAGAATGAGAAAATTCCTTGTTCCTTTCCAAAGTAACAAAAGAAGAAAAGTCAAATCTGCACATACTCACTCACAACAATAAAATTGGAAGCTAAACTTTATTCATATGGGTTTAGGATTATTAAAAACCCCAAAATCAGAAATGACTTCCTCTCACAAACTCACTAAAATTCGGCCAACAAGAGAAGGAAAGAAGGAAGGAAGCTTATCCACAAACCTTTGAGCTTCTTGTCCTTGTGCTTCACTATCTTCACTGCTGCCTATTGCTGGAAACCGAGAGAGAAAGCCGAGAGAGAAAATCAGCAACGAAGATTTAAGTGGGTGTGGGTGTTAGGGCACAGGGAATGGAGAAGAGGAATCAGGGGTGTTAGGGTTCAGATGCTGAATGGAGAAGAGGAAATGGGGGTGTTAGGGTGGGAAGTAATTTTTGTTTAATAATGGGGGTAATTTTGTCCTTTCACACAAATTCAAAATGTCCCCTAGGTCCGAGTTCCTTCATGGTCCTTTTGGAAGTTTAGATTCCTGAATTGTCCTTTTGTATATTCGGAGGGATTTAAATGACATTTTCCCAAAAAATTATAACGAGTTTGTGATATGCTGATATTACGTTACAAGTCGATAAAAAAAAAGATATTACGTTACAAGCCTGTCTTTTGCATGCAAGTTTTTTTTCTTCAATTTTTTTCATTTTCACGATACTCTTTCTAAATATTGGGTGCTTATGTTGAAATAAAATAACTTGCTATGACTTAAGAAAAAAACTTGCCACAGTATTTGTTAGTTTTAAAAGCAATACTATTACTTTAATTTGTTTTTAATTTTCAAGACATCTAATTATTATTCAAATTTTAAAGTAAAATTTGACTTTAAAAATTTGAATGTTTCTGTACAGCCCATTTTTTTAAAAAAATTACCTTTGAACAGTGTATGCTATCGATCTGATTACTCATCTCAGCATGATACCGCGTTTACAAAAAAATATATGAACTTTGATCAAAACAAGTCCCTGCAATCAAATTTATTTAGTAGTATCAAGTGATGCGTTAGTTTTGATCTTTTGAAGAACCAGAAATCGTGTTTGTTTCAAAATAGTCATACTATTGAATTCGTTTGTGTCATCATTAGATTTGTCTACAACAGTATGTTTGTCATTTTTTTGACCTTTTAGTATGTTTGTCATTCGATGACAATAATTTACCACTTCAAAAAATTCTTCAATTATTGAATTTATTGAAAAAATAATAATTTAAGCCAAATGTTTAAAACAAGTTTATGCTGCACGGTCAAATAAATGTTTATAGTTAAAATAAATATTGGTAATATCATGTGTTAATAAATAGTAACTACCATAACTTACTTATATTTATGAATGGAGGTAATATTTGATTTATCTTACTGTCATTACCGTTGATGCATCCGCCGTCACTGTCATCGTAAACCTCCACCGTCAAACTTTCCCTTGACCATCTGATTATGAAAGATCTCTTCACAATGAAGATAAAAAATGAAGTGATCTACCGCAAAAAATAAAAGTAAATGTGACCTGGATGACTTACTGATTTTGAAAAAAAAAAACATTAGAGGAAAAACATATAAAATTAAAGGGTATTAAAAGAAAAACATATATAAATATCTAATTTAACTAGTAACCTTAATCTCTCCAAATTAAAAAAATAGTTTTATATTTAGTAGCCGAAGGAGTACTATATTTAACCATTGATCAAATTGTTATTTAAAATACGCCAATAATTTTGTTGATTGACTATTAGAGTAAGTGGAGCACGAGTGCCAATGAATTGGTGTTTAAAATTACTACATTTAACCATTGATCAAAGTGTTATTTTAAAAAACAATTCAAATACTATATCTAACCCTAAATATAAGACTTAGTTGACTTTTTTGGAGAGATTAAGATTGTGAAATAAGTTATTAAATTATGATATATTTGATATATTTTTAGATTATCCATTAGTTTATAGGTAGAATAAACTAGTTTAGAGGAAAAATTAGGTAAATCAATTTATAATCAACTAATTTTGTTTTTTAGGATTCTCCAAAAAAGTCAACTAAGTATTATATTTAGTGTGGGAGTAATTGTTTTGAACTTTTGCTCCCAAAGGAGGTCTCCTCATAAACCGACTATCTGACTATCAGAGGCAAGTGGAACATGAGCATGAGTGCCAATAAATTGGTGTTTTTTAATTTTAATATTTTATCATTTCACGTGCGTGGCTTCAAACTTGTACAGCCGGACCACTAATGGATGAAGCATGCGTGATTTTACAAGTGAGCGAGACCACTCACTCGTTTTTGAAACCCAGAATTCCAGAAACGTTAGCCCACTTGACTCTGCGAGTCAACTCAGCTAAACAGACTTGCCCGTGATCTCCAACACGTTTTCTTAACTTTGTTTTGACTACCATTCTCTAATTTTGTGAATATCCGGTTCTTTGTGGATCCATAATTTCACTTGATAAACAGTACCACTTCCTGTTCTATTCATAGGGCTGCACAAAAAAAAACCTATTGGCTTAGCTGCTGCTGGAAGCCAATATAGTTTTGGAATAAATTGAGTCAGAAATATAACAATTATAATAGGATTAAACCTGTTCACTGAGTAGGACATGACAAAAACATAGGTTCGATCTAGTCTCTAAAACTATCAGTCCGGTCCGAAAATATTATTATTTTTAATAAAAACAATTTATTTTCCTAATTTAAACACACATCATATAATAATTAATATTTTATACACCATATTATATCAAAAAATTTATTAATTCTTTTTCCTAATAGATTTTGTTTTCTAATTTATTTCATTATTTTTTCTTAAATTTTAAAGATTATAGGACCAACAGGACATGTCTAGTAGCTTTAACGACACGTCCTAACCGATGTTGGTCTCGGGTCAAATAATTCACTATTTTTTTTGTAACCGATGTTTGTTTGTTTGGCATATATAGTCGACCAATTAATTGGAACTTAATGTTAACCCCTCTCTCGTTGAAATTGATTCATAGGATTTGAACATATGTTTCATCCTTATAGGGGCTCTATTTATTAATTTATTAGTTCGACTAACTGCTCATTGGCTCGTTACATCAAATAATTTAGGGAAAAAAAAAGAGTTGGTTGACATTTGTTAACCAATATTCAACAAATGTACAAAAAGTATGGCTTATTTTTTTTTTCAAAAACAATTTTCTTTATGGAAGGTAGGGTAGGGAATAGTGAATAAAAATCATAGGAAAATTAATTAAGAAAATGAGACAGACATATGGTTGATTAGGAATAGAAATGAAATACAATAATCTATAGGAATTTTCAAAATTAAACTTACATAGTAAAGGCTAGCCTTTTCAATGAAATGAAATTTATTTTGAGGATGTTACGTATTACATTCTTCTCTTATTATAAGTTTCAAATAACTATTTTGTGTTTATGAATAAAGCTAATAAAATTAGTTAAAAACAATGGTTGTGTCTGAAATATAATTTGTTCTCTTGGTATACACTTATTATTAAGGAACCGCCAACTGGTGCCAAGAGCGGTCCGATATGAGCATTAACTCGGCCTTAGTTTCGACCCAACATTAAACCGGTTTGGCTCGTTAAAACCGGCCCAACCCACTGAACCGGGAAAAAATCGGTTTGACCCTTAGGAAAAAAATCAACTAGAAAAAAGAAAACTGAAAAGATGAGATGAAGATGGCTTCCTTTCAAACTGAGTTTTGCAAATCAAGAAGCTAAGCAAAAAGAAGAGCAGTGGCAGCAATTAGAGAAAAAGAGCAGTGGCAGTGGCAACATTGGTGTTCTGGGTGTGTATATGTTGCAAAGAAGCAGAAAGCTCAAGAGCCGCCTTCCTCTTCTTCACTTCTATTTTTCATTTCTCTTATAAGCTTTAAGTTTTCGTCCTTTTATGCACAATTGGGTCCTCTCTTTTTCTAATTGATTATAGGCTCTTTAATTGGAGCCCAAAACATATAGTAGCTTCTCACTTTTCTTTTTTTTTTATCAGATTCTCACTTTCCATTTACTCTTGACCTTACCTTTTCATTTTCCTTCCTTTAATTCCCCTTTTACTTATTTGAATCTTCATAATAATGTCATAAAAGAGAGAAAGAAAATTGGTTATATTTTGACTATTTTTTTATTTGATTGTTTCTACCATTTAGCATTTATCTTATAATGTATTTTCTTGCATTTGAAAATTAATATTATTATTTTATTATTTATGGGTTGACCCGATTCAACCACGGTTGAATCAATAACACTTGAACCAGTAGTTTGACCGATTGGATGTCCGGTCCAGTTTTTTGAACCTTGGATATGAGCGAGAATTTTTAAAATAGGAGATAATATAAATATGAAAGATTAGAGAATGTGTGGGAAAAGATATACAATAAGTGTAATTAAGAGAAAAATGTAATTAATATATTTGAAGTTTACAATTCGAGAGGGAGACAGAGAGTAATACACAGGAACCATATTCCTTGCTTTGTTTCAATCAATAATGCATGAAATCTTTTTCATTTTATTAAGGAAATCAGCTTATAGATGACAGGGGTGTGTTTGACTCGACTTATGGAAAAATGACTTATTTTTTAACTAACTTATTTTTAAGTCAGCTAGAAAATAAGCTCTAGGTTGACTTATTTTTATGTTTAGATAAATTTTGAAAAAAATAGCTTATTTTCCCATTTGACTTATAAATATGTTTGGATGATTTTTTGTTTAAAAGGGCTTATTTTTAAGGGTTAAATATCATTTTGGCCAATAAACAATTTCAAAAGGGTCAATTTGGCCAAAGAATAATAAAAAGGCTCATATTGGCCAAAGAACAATAAAAATGACTCATTTTGGCCAATGAACCTATGGAAAAGACTAAAATACCCTTTGAGACCTAATTAATATAATTTCTGAAAATATGGGACCCACCTTTTAAAATAAATTACTCACCTATGTGGGACCAACCCCCCTCTCTCTCTCCTCTCCCTCCTTCCCTACTTCATCGAGGACCCTGTCAGCTCTCGTAGCCTTGCTCCTCCACCCCAACCCTCCTCTTTCTTTCTTCATAAGATCTCTCAACTCTGATCCCCTGCTGCTTGTAACGTGCATGGTATGCGTTTCAAAAAGGGCTTTGTTAAATACATTTTGTCTTTTATGTCAAAGTTTTGTGCAGAATTTATATGCTTTTTCAATATTATAATAGTTGGTCATTAGCATTGAAGAAGTGTCTTTTTGTCAAAATTTGTCGGGTGCTCACTATTGTATATTGTAAATGGGGAGAAACTTGATTATCACATCACAATCATGAACAAAGAAAAATGAATCAAATTTGACTTTGTGAAAATATTAATAGACTTGTGAACTTAAAAGAAATTAGTTAAGTGTAAATAAATTAACTGTATAATAACAATCAATTGATTAGAGCTTCTTTAACGGAGGAGGATGGCCATCGTCAATGTCGGTGGTGATGAAGGAGGTGAGGCAGAGGATGGAGCACTATGTGAGGCTCGTGTGTGAGAGATCTATGACGAAAGAAAGAAGGAGCTGACAGGGTCCTCTGTGAAGGAGGGAAGGAGGAAGAAGGGAGAGAGAGAGAGAGGGGTTGGTCCCACATGGGTGAGTAATTTATTTTAAAATGTGGATCCCACAGTTTCAGAAATTATTGTAATTAGGTTTCAAAGGGTATTTTAGTCTTTTCTACTGGTTCATTGGCCAAAATGAGCCATTTTTATTGTTCTTTGGCCAATATGAGCCCTTTTATTGTTCTTTGACCAAATTGACCCTTTTGAAATTGTTTATTGGCCAAAATGATATTTAACGCTATTTTTAAGCTAGTTTATTTTAAGTTATGTAGAAAAATAAGCTGGCTTATTTTCTGAAATAAGCTACCTTGAGTGGCTCATAAATAAGCCGACTTATTTCAAATAAGTTGGGTGAAAAATAAGTCCAGCCAAACATAGAAAAAAGCCACACACCTAAAAATAAGTTAACTTATTTCTAAAAAAAAGTCGAGCCAAACTCACTCAGGGTAAAGCAAAAAAGGGGAGTATTATCTTATAAAAAAAGGGGAGTATTGAGGATATCCCCATTGAACAAATCATTTGACAAATGAGACCTAGTTAAGCACTCTTAACTTATTTGTGTTAGATTCTACTATTTCTTAATTAGTTTGATCTATTGTAAAAAAAATAATCAATATGATCTAACCTCAATTTTCCAGATTAAAAAACCCCCCAATTTTCCCGAGAAAATTAAAATGATTGGGATATCTACGAGAAAGTGGCGTTAATCACGCCTCGTAATTGGCTAAAAGCTTAATGTTACAAAATTAATCTTTCTTGGCCATTATTGGTTTTCTAAGTTTCTTTCCTCTCCTTTCGCTTTCGCCCTTATCTGTGCTTGCCATCTGTTTCCTAATGTGACCATTGTGTTGATTACGGCTTACACCCCGCGTGATTAATTCGATGGTCACATTTCCCTAGCGCCTGTTTTTACATTTTATTTCCGGTCAATTATATTTTGTACATTAATTTTAAAGAGGTCAATGACCACTATTAACAACTACAACTACAATAGTCTCCGTTAATAAATGAAGGAGTTGTTAATTGATCTAATCTAAAATTAAGTCTTTTGTTTGAGGCCTAAGTGTAATTGTTCTTTACTATTTTGTGGAGAAAATTTTAGGTGAGCGAGATTTCATCACATTATATATTTCATCACATTATATGTCTTGTGACCAGCCATAAACAAATGTAGAAGGTTTGATGAAGGTTCTTGTTTTTGATTTGATTGGACACCACAAAAAGATTGGCTATCAAAATCAATTTATTTGCATTCGCAAAAAAAAAATTATTTTTTATCATCTTCTAAAATTAAGAAAATATTGAAAATAAGGGATTTTGTTTATCAACCATACCATACCATTTTTCAAGGTTTCCGATTAGATTTAAAATATTCATGTGAAACATTAGGGGTTTTTTTGTAATTGGTTAAGCCACAAATAGTGCGGCAACTAGATTCACTTAAAATTTCTCATAATTTTTTGCTCATATAGATGGAAAAATTCATATGAATAAATAATAAAAAATTAATTTTTTGCATTTATAAATACATTATGTATATATTATAGTTAATTAACTTATCAGATATATTAGGATAATAAAATATTTAAGATCTTATGAGTGTTAGTTAAATAGTGATGATTATAGTCTATATAAAAGTTCATGAGTGTTAGTTAATTAGTGATGATTATAGTCTATATAAAAGTTCACATCCTGATGTTTTAGTGTATGAAAAATTATAGTTATCACCATAAGAGTCGGAGGTTAACTTGAGAATCTCCTGAGTGTTAGTTAATTAGTGATGATTATAGTCTATATAAAAGTTCACATCCTGATGTTTTAGTGTATGAAAAATTATAGTTATCACCATAAGAGTCGGAGGTTAACTTGATATATTAGGATAATAAAATATTTAAGATCTTATGAGTGTTAGTTAATTAGTGATGGTTATAGTCTATATAAAAGTTCACATCCTGATGTTTTAGTGTATGAAAAATTATACTTATCACCATAAGAGTCGGAGGTTAACTTGAATCTCCTACCTAAAAATCCTAGTCGATTATGGGGTTAATTTAATGATTTTAGTTTGACTTGTCATTCTTGCAAGAACTTGAAGTTCCAATGTAAATGAAGATTGATGCTCTCCATTTTAATCCGAATATTATTCTTTTAATTTAACATATTTAATTTTATATATCAATCTAAAAGGGTTAGTGTACAAATTAAACACTTATTTTCTTTAGGTGATATATTATGAAAAACATGATAAATGGTGAACAAAATCAAGTAAAGTTATTATTCTATAGTAATATCCTCTAGAGATACGTGTTCATTGATTTCTTGGGTCAATTTGACTCATGGGCCTGCTGGTGCCCATCTAGAGGATGTTTGAGATATGAATGCATGATGTTAATTATCTTTATAGTTGTAAAGTGAATTTGATCCATAGATATACGAGGGGATATGACATGAAAAATATCTTTTATTTGGATTTTAAAATATTAAATAGAAAATGTTAATTGACTAAGTATATATATTTATTAGTTGAGAATAGGTACTGACAACTGAAAATCACTTATTCAAAATTTTGAAATTTAAAATGTATTTTTTTGCCATTTTTCTATATTACTATCTACTACTACTACTAACACTTTTTTTTACAACAAACTACTACCTTTTTTTTTGTTTTGATTTTCCAAGAGTATGCCTACATATATGTCAAGTGAAACTAATTACTCAATGTTCTAAAATCTATATCGGGAGCAAACAATTGACATGTGAATTTGTTTCATTTGATCACAAGGTGTAAGGATCGAAGCCCCAACCACCTTCTTAAGAGACCATGGTGCTCATCATTCACACCAATATGCCAAATACTACTAATAATTTGCATGCAGCTCATCTTGTCATCACGGCTAATAAATGTAATTTTAATTAATAATTAGTTACTCTTATTACTAAAGTAGAAGCAATCATTTGATTAGATTTAATAATGATACTACAAATTGTCCCTCTACCAACGCACCTTTACATGCGCTTAGAAGAAACGCATGTATAGAGGGTCCTTTACATGCGCTTTAAGCGCATGTACAGGTAAAAATCTATACATGCGCTTAAAGCGCATGTAGAGGCCCCTCTACATGCGCTTTAAGCGCATGTATAGAAATGTACTTCAATTAAAATTCACTAAAACAATGACTAGAAAAGGATTTAAGTATTTAGAGATAAAATATAAAATGAACTTAGGTGAAGAGCTCAAAATCATATGGAAACACCCACAAACACCCTTTACATGCGCTTTAAGCGCATGTACAGGTACAAACACCCTTTACATGCGCATGTAAAGGCACTACTGAAGTGCAAAACATGGAGTCATGCATAAGAGGTCCTCCTCAGACCTCATAAGGTGTTCTTGCTTGTGGAATAAATGTTTAAAAGCTCCATTACCACTTTTGGGTGCTATGAAAATGTTCAAACACCCTTTACATGCGCTTTAAGCGCATGTAAAGGCACTACTGAAGTGCAAAACATGGAGTCATGCCTAAGAGGTCCTCCTCAGACCTCATAAGGTGTTCTTGCTTGTGGAATTAGTGTTTAAAAGCTCAATTACCACTTTTGGGTGCTATGAAAATGTTCAAACACCCTTTACACTACTGAAGTGCAAAACATGGAGTCATGCATAAGAGGTCCTCCTCAGACCTCATAAGGTGTTCCTGCTTGTGGACTTAGTGTTTCAAGGCTCCATTACCACTTTTGGGTGCTATGAAATTGGTGAAACACCCTTTACATGCGCTTTAAGCGCATGTAGAGGTATAAACACCCTTTACATGCGCTTTAAGCGCATGTAGAGACTCTACATGCGCTTTAAGCGCATGTATAGGCCTAATATTAAAATAAAAGATGATTCATTCAATTTATTTAATGATGAAAAACTTGCTAATGTGTATGTTCATTAAACTTTCATGAATAAGTAGATTGGAAACTTAAATAATATTATGATGGAAAGAGAGGTAAAATAACATATACAGCTTTTGGGTTAGAAATATAATTAAGAATAAATATTAGGGTAATTAGTCGTAATTTTCCCTAAATTATATATATAAATAGTTATCTCCTTCCACACCCTTCCGCAACCAAACCTTAACTCCTCCCTCAAACCTACGAACCTGTCCTCCTCCCCCCACTGCGTCGTCTTCTTCTTCTCCTCCCTTTCAGTCTCCGGCGAGATCCACGGATGAGTTAGCGGCGGCCGGCGAGTCTCAGCGGCCTTCCTCCTTCCTCTTCGTCACCTTCGATCTCCCCTCCTTGTCTCCCAACCAAAACCCGACTTCCCTCCTCCTTGCTTCTTCGTTTCCGGCAAGCATTTGACAGTACGGCGGCGGACGGCAACTATGAAAGTGAGCTTCACTTCTTCTTGTTCTTCAAGTTGTTCTTCTTTTGATTTCGTTTTCTTATTTTCCTTTTTCCTCTTGATTTCTTTTCGGCCCACCACTGCTATGGCATTTTCCGGCGAGTTTTCCGGCGACGATGAGCTCTTTTGGGACCTGCAAACTCGGGTTCAACTTTGTTGGTGAGCTTTCTCTCCAACCCTCACTTTTCTCTGCGATTTTGGGTGAGATTTGAGTGAAGGGCCAAACTGAATTTTGGGGTTTTGTTTGTTTTTAGGCAGAAGTTGAAACATTAGATTTTACTCTTATGGTTGTGAATGAAAAATTTGACCTTGAATGAAGTTTGAAGTAGTTATATGAAACCCTAACTTTTGGGGCTTGAGGGGCCAACGAGTTTAGAGTCATTTTTGGCTTAGAATCCAAAATTTTTATGGTTTCTCTATTGTGTTGGGCATGTGAGATGGTGTTGGGAGTGCTGAAATTGAACCAGAAAATTTGATGTTTGTTTTTTTTAATTGTCCTGCTGTTTTGGCCTTAATTGTTTCGGTTCTACTAAATATATATACATACATGTGTGTGTGTGTGTGTTAGAAATGAATATTGTTGGTTGATCTATATGGTTAAAAGCATAACTTATTAAGATACTGTGTTTTTCTTTTGGTTGCTTGCTTCTAGAAATGTAAGCTTAAGCTTATTAGATTCCCAAATTGTGTGAGTTTTGTGGGGCTGATCATGTTGTGGTTTGGAACACACTTATTGGACATGGAAGTTTTGCTAACAAAGTTGGAGTTGAAACCATGTTGTTTTGGTGCAATTCTTTTCTTCCTCTAACTCTGTGATTGGCTAAATTATTGGTTATGGTAAATATATAATAGAGTTTATGCTTTGCATATCTATTGTTGAAAGGAATGTGAAATTAAGATTTGAAGTATATATTGAGCTTATGATTTTCTGTCTGAGAATGATTTCCCTCTCTGTATGCTGTTATGGTCCTTGCTGTAGCTCCGTCTTCACAGTAAGAATTATAGAATTTAATTTCCATGATGTGATTTTGCATCCTATTGATTTCGATAGAAGAGCTAGTTACAAATAAGATAGGAGTACATGACAAGGCAATATGAGTTTGATTCAGGTCAGACATACTAAATTGCCAGAATTTTCTAAATGAGGAATTTAACAAAATTGCTAGATGCTCAACACGTATTTTTGTTAGCGTGTTTATGAATTAACATTTAGAAGAGAAACTTGCTACTAGTTTGGTGTTTCATGCTAAGTAATGCAAAGAAGTAGGGAACATTTTCTGTTTACTCTTCTTCGAACTTCAAGCAACATCATTCAGTATTGCTAATTACATATCTAGAACTGGCATGACTATGCTATTAATTCATTTCTGAGTTTTAGGAGAAATTCTTGCTATCAATCGTGAATTCCATTGGTTGGCTTCTTGCATGATGTAGTGGGCGTGCAAAAAGCAAGGAGAGTTGCCGGAGCCTTTAATTTGCCAATTGTTGGCATACATCACATGGAGGCTCATGCATTAGTGGCCAGGTAAAGGTATAATGGCTTCTTATTAGCCTTTATTCATTGCTCCATATATGTTGGTATATACTTGCATTTTTTTCATCAATGAATATACTTGCAAATTACAATGCTTGAATTGAGAACTTGATCTGTACACGTTAATATTTTTATAAGTTGTCTTCTTTTTGTCAATTTTATATGGGAAAATATTTTTTTAAGACACACATTTGTTCTTTTTAGGTTAATTGAGCAAGATTTGCAGTTTCCATTCATGACACTACTTATTTCTGGTAATACTTCTTTTCTGTTTTGCTAAATGTATTTATCATGCTAGTTTTCTTCTTTAGACTTCCTTTAATGGCTACAGTTTTCTTTTTCTTTTTCCTTACTTTTATCCTGACATCAATTATATTGGTCAAGTCAATGATGTGGCCATCTTAGATTGATTCTAATAGGGGCTGCATGGTAAAATTGTGCAGCGGGCCGTTCATCAGGTTTAATGACCTGTAAACTAAATGTACTCTATATGACGTGAACATATTTGACACACTAATGGATAAATGACTGTAATATTTGCTTTATTTTTCTAAGTTCTGATCCGTTTTTTTTGTGAGCTCCAAGTCTATCCCTTTGTCGGTGTCTGAAGACTAATCCATTTTAATGTGCTTGTGGAGATCATAGAAAGTTATGAAAATAATCTCACAATAAGCTTATCAAACATTTTAATCAAAATGAATAGTTATGGTAAGAGAAAATGTGAATAGAAAATGATTATCAAAATGGTTAGGGCTAACATGGTAATTGATGAGTTTGATGTAGAATGTAGAATATTATTTGTCTTTGAAAAAAGTCTTTTCTTCTTCCAGGGTGAAACTCCAATTTTATGCATCTTTTCCTGGGGCAGGGATTTCACTCAGCCAATTTTTTCATTTATTCTTTTAATAAGAAACTAGGCCATACACTAAATCTCAAAATAAGTTCCTTGAATGTAAAAAAGAAGCAAAATTCCCTTTGAACAAGCTAGTCCAAACAGGTTATAGTTGGCGAATTAGAGTCATTTTCTCTCATTAGTGAAGACATGAGAAATATTTCCTGGTAATAAATAGACGGTTCTTGTTGCATATTTTTGGATAAGTCCAGTCAATGGCTAACTTTTTAATGAACACAACTACTATTGAATATATGCTACTGTCTTTGTTGATATGCTCTGTTCAATGGCAAGTATGTTTTGCAATTACTGGGAGGACACAACCTACTCATACTTGCTCGTGATCTTGGACAATACATACAACTTGGTACTACCATAGATGATGCTATTGGGGAGGCATATGACAAAATAGCTAAATGGCTTGGACTTGACATTAGGAGGAGCGGTGGTCCTGCGATAGAGGAGCTTGCTCGGGAGGGTAATGCAAAATCAGTTAATTTTTCGGTAAGTTATATCTTATGATTAGTTTATGTCGCATTATGATTTATTCAAGGGGCGTAATTCTATGCAGTTGTTCTTATCATTATCTGGCTTCATAATAAAAACATTAAAGGCTTGTATCATAGACTTGACATCTAACGTCATTTTAATGAGAGAATGAATAATATGACCAAGGAAAATAATGAATAAGAATTGCTTTTCTAAGGATGAACGTGAGGGTTGACTATAAGAATATTAAGATGAGCTGACAGAACAGATTAGGAATATCAGCAGGAGTAACTAATTTATGGACAATATATGGGTGATACATAATGTCCTTCAGCTGCATGGTCTCTGGGTCACTGGAAAGTTCAGCTACAAAGTGACAGTAAAGTGGCAACAATATTTCAGCAGAAGTGCCCAAGGTCCGATGAGTTATTCACTGGTCGTAAAGGCTCTTTTAGCTCATAATTGATGATAAGAAAATAAATGTCCCATGTCTATAGGGGAAGTAATAGAAGGGCATACTGTCTATAGGGGAAGTAATAGAAGGGCATACTGCCTTGCTAACTATCGTCAGAATGTAAAAAAATTGTAATAATTCTTTATATTGATTTATATTTCTGCAAGAATATATATTTGATGGTCTTTTTTTAATAATCAGCCACGTGCTACTTATTTGTATACCATTGGTGCAGTGGCAGAATTAGGTGTATACAGGTGGCAAATGTAAAAGAATGTATATTAAAAAATATATATATATAGTTGTACATGCGCTTTAAGCGCATGTAGAGGTAGGTACCTCTCTACATGCGCTTTTAAAAAGCGCATGTAGAGCCTTTACCAGCGCCCCCCTCTACATGCGCTTTATAAACGTATGTAGAGGCCAAAATAAGCGCATGTAAATGGGGTAATCTGTGGTAGTGTATTTGCGGTACAAATTCAAAACAAGGGTTGATCAAATGGCGGCTAATGAGAATAAGGATTGATGAGGATTATTAGAACTCCAAAAGGCCTCAAAATAAAAGAAAATGGCATTGTAATTGGTTAGGTCTGATGGTCCAGTAGTGTAATTTTTATCTTAGCTTTATTATGACTTTAAAGCCAGAATTGGGTTTCTATTATAAAGTTTCTAGAAAAGCACCTTTCAGTCTTCTTTTTAGGAAAGTCTCATCTTTAATGAAAGACCATAAAAGGTGATAATAATTTTTATAACTTTTTTTTTTAAAAATAAAATCTACTAATAATATGAATATCTATCAATTTAAAAATAAAAAAGCATTATTATTTTTATCTATTAACAACAAATTTTGTGTCCCCATATATAATATGATATTATATCAGATTTCAAGTGATATAGTTATTTTGTATGGAAGTCACCACATATCTTTTGAATATAATTTGAAAATAAAATACAACAATAATAGTATAAATGCAAAAATATGTATTATTCACGGGTCATGATGCAAAAACTAATTAAATCTTTGTTAATTTACCATCAATTATTGTTAAATGTCAGGGAGAAAAATGTTGTAAATTTTCTTAGAAAGTCCGATTCTTATATATAAATGCAACTAAAAATATGCTTGAAATTTTTACTGCGAGTTAAAATTTAACAGCTGTATTTAAGCTTTAATATTTGACAAAAATAATCCATCATCCATTTCAGTAAGTTATAAATAGCTCAATACCTTATCAATTTTATAGTTCCATATTATATATTGATATTCTCCGATTAATGATGGAAGAGATCTTCCTCTAACATGTCTATTTGACTTGTCAGATTTAAGTCCTCATATGGAAGCAGTATTTCAAAAACATCTTTAACTTTCGTATAAATTCGAACAATATGAGATAACAATTTTTTTTTTGACGTGAATCAGTGGAAGGATCACTAGGCTCACTATTAGTGTCCACGTAGCAAATGAGAGTTAGGCAAAGGCTTGACAAAAGTAATATAGACAACAAAGTAGACACGTCACTCCATATCTATACGTGGATGGCCCCTTTCGTTATGGACTTTCTTATCATATTACTATTGTATAACCAACATCACCCTTCCCATACCCAAAAAAATGGTTCCACTAATAAAACGACACTGCTTTCTCTCCATCCACCACTTGCTCTCATCCATTAAAGCAGGCGCAAATGTATATTTCATGTCTCTTTAACTCACTCCACCTCTATCCTTTCACCTATCATACATTATCATTCACCTTACAACTCAACAGTCAACATCACTTAACAACTCTCCTCATACACTACAAAAAACGGGGCCATATCGGCGTTTTATAGGGCCTCGAATCGGCGGAATTTTCCGGCGGAATAGCGCTACGGCGTTTTGGCAAAACGCCTAAATATTTGCCGTGGGAATGCGGCATTTAGGCGTTTTGCAAAACGCCTAGACGAGGGGCAAAACGCCGGTATGCGGAAATAATATTTTTTTATTTATGCACATAGGCGTTTTATAAAACGCCTATGTGCGGTATTAAATAATAATATTTCATACCGGCGTTTTGCAAAACGCCGGTATGTGTTTTCCAAAAAAAAATAAAAAACATTTTTCTTCCTGATTGTTTAGAACCAGGAAGAAAAATGTTCAAAAAAATAAGGAATGATATGTTAATCCCAAAGTTACATACACATAAAGAATAATATATATAAACATAAGCAATAACAAGAGTAATTCATAAAACATGATACCCAAATATATAAAATCAAAACAACAAGCAATATGTAAAAGAAAAGCAATAAGATCATATCAACATTATAAAATCAAATATCACCAAAAAACACGAAATAAAAAACATCAGCAAAACTAGCCAAAAAAACAAAGCAACAACAACATTGAATGAGAGACGAAGAGAAGAAAAATAGAAGAAAACGAGAAAATGAGCAACTTTGCGGAAGGAGGGAGGTGCTATTTATAGGGAACGGAGGTGCGTACCGGCGTTTGGAAAACGCCCATATGCATTTTAATATTAAATAATGCATATAGGCGTTTCCGCCAAACGCCTATATGCATTAGAAAGCATATAGGCGTTTCCCTGAAACTATGCATTATTTTAATGTAAATAATGCATATAGGCGTTTCCTCAAAACGCCTGTATGCGATTAAATATTATTTTAATCGCATATAGGCGTTTTGAGAAACGCCTTTATGCATTTAGTGCATTTAATATGCACTTAATGCGCAGATAGGCGTTTTTCAAAACGCCGATATGCGCATAAAGTGCATATTAAATGCACGTTATGCACATAGGCGTTTCTCAAAACGGCTATGTGCGATTAAAATAAGGAAAAAACTTACGTCAAGTACTTGACCTCAATTACATCCATTAAACCAATGAGAATTAGACACATGTTCAACTAACCCACACCACTTTCTCCTTCTTTTCTCTCTCCTCCATATGTTAGTTGTGTATGAGGTTAGTTGGACATGTGTCAAATTCTTATTGGGTAATGGATGTAATTAAGATCAAGTACTTGAGGTAAGTTTTTTTCTTAAAATAATATTTAATGGCAGATATGCGTTTTGAAGAAACGCCTATATGCGGTTTTCTGAATAAAAAAAAAAAAAACTGTCAGCCCCTCTTTTTTAAATTTAAAAACCATACCGGCGTTTGTTATACCAAAACGTCGATATGGAAATGCGGAAAAAAAGGCGGGAAGCGCGCGCCAAATTTATTGGCGTTTTCATATAGGCGCTTTGGGTAAACACGCCGGTATGCGTCTCATATAGGCGTTTTGGACCAAAACGCCGGTAAGGTTGCGCCGGAATGACCCGTTTTTTTTGTAGTGATATTTGTAATGACTCCGATTGCCATCATATTGATTGATCTTGTATCAATCACCCTATGCGCATGTCGTTTTTGACTTCAACCTTTTGAAGTTTTCATCGTGTGCACTATACACCTAGCTACTAGTGTTGGCCAAGGTAGTTAAGGTCGGCATAATAGTCCCTCAACGATCCGAAAATGAGTTTATTTTTTTGGTGTGAAAAACTCTTATTAGGACACTCCCACTATCTTTAAAATGGATCTCTATATATAGTACAGGACCCGCACAATGTGTAAGATTAATGAATAACTTTTAAAAGTTTTTAAAAAACTGAAGACTATGAAAGAGGAAAACATGGGTTAGGTGATTGAAAAACACTTAGTAGAGAGTGAAACATGGGATGGGATAGGAAGTTGAAAATAGGGGAGAGAAGAGGGAATAAAAAAGGGACACGTAACAATAAATTAGACGGGACGGATGGTGGGAAGTGAGGTGAATCTAATTGGACAGATGACATGCAGGAGACTTGCAGAGACCCTCCTACCCTCCTATATTATAAAAAAAGATGTTAAATGATATTAGTCGGTTATTTGGATTTGGTAACACTACTATCTCTATTACTTGACTGAAATCAAACTAAATTCATTTATATACAATTAGTTATACTGGTGAATCCCAAAGATTATATACTAAACTGATTCGGATTAGGTCATAGTGGAATTCATTCAAAAGGGACCTTATCACCTACATTGATCCCTAAATAATCGAATTATGACTTTTGATTAATGATTAAGTTGGGACATCGTACTAGTTGCTGTTGCCAGTTGCTAGTTGCTAGTTGCGAGTATTAAGTGGTAGGAGTATTGTGTTCAACCTTTTGATGGTGTGCACGCCACTCCAAATGTTCGATTGAAAGATTCGGACCCTTTTATTCATATTAGCCACATTATGGAACGTCACTTCAAAGTAAATCACATGCATTTATCACGATTGCTGTATATATAACATTCTAAATTTAGAAATTGAATCTGTCACAATCACAATGACAGTGAGAGACTATGCGTCTGCATAGAACCTATCAACAACAGTTCGGACAGCCAAAGGTATTCTCACTTCATGGGAGCCATCTTCCCAGAACAGATAACCAAACGAGAAACCACCTTCCACATTAATCTTGGACCAAAAACTAACCTTAAATTTCATTTCCTTCCTCGTAGCATTAAACTTCAAGACTTGGGGTACAACTGTCACAGAAACTCCAATGGGGGCAACAACACGTGCCACATAGGTGGATTCCCCTGGTCCTACGTTAGTGACTGTTCTTGACACAGTCAAAGGTTGGTTATTATACTTCAACTCAGGAATGGTAATAGAAGGAAGGTTAAGATTGAGCAAGAACTTGGGGGATTTATGGCATTTAGTGGGAGATTTGGTCATTAAGGTTATGGCAGTGTTGTTGTATCCCATTGAACAGAGGAAACGAACATAATCTGAGGTTTTTAAGTCGTATATGAGACCAGGATTGATGACTTTGTTGGGGTCAACGTGTCCACCTCCATAGTCAAATGGATCAGCCTGCTTGTATGGACCTCCCTCTGCTCCAACATATAGGTTGTACTCATTTTTCAATGAAGCTGCACATAAATAAGTGACATAACCATAAGTTCCATTTTTTGAATAGCTTTTAGAGGACTAGATGAAGAATTGATTAAGGGGTTGATATTGTTTCATTACCTGTAGTGATGAGGGCAGATTTGATGGCAGCGGGAGACCAGGTAGGATATATAGATTTGAGAAGAGCCACTATTCCAGAAATGTGAGGGCAAGACATTGATGTTCCTGATTCAATCATGAAGTTAAGAGAAAGTAATTCATTCCCAGTCCCATGTTCAGTAGAGGCAGGTGACCATGCTGCTAGAATATCAACTCCAGGGGCTGCAATGTCAGGCTGTACATACGTATTATAATATAATAATCCCACATCGACTAATTAGAGAAAGAATTAAAAGTATACTTACTCGTGTCCGTAATATAAGAGCTCAAAATTTGAATGTTTTTGCCCCAAAATATAAGAGTCCACCTTTACATTCTCTCATTATTTAATGCATTTTTCCTACTTTGCCTCTAACTTTTTATACTCCTATTTAATTATACTTACATATTTCTCTCTCACAAAAGTATCATAATAAATAGGGCAAAATAGGGAAAAAAATTAACTTCAGACAATCAATTAATTTTTACATGTTTTCTTAAGAAGTGTGTTTTTGCGGCTGAACTCTTATATTACAGAACGGAGGGAGTAAGAAAGAATATCAAAACCTTCAACACTGAAGGAGATAAAGAGCTTGGTCCTCTTGATGAGAAAATTGCCACTTCTGGAGATATTTGTTGTCCCACTCTTGTTTTGGCCTTGCTGAACTTCACCACAGAATTACTGTCACGTTCCACATAACCATTCTTTTAGCTTTATTAATCATTCAAAACTATTCTAGTACATACATATTGATTTAGTTATAATTATAATGAAATGACAAGCTGAGCAAATGTTAGGGACCAACCTTGTGGCTAACATGTAAGAGAGTATTGAGGTTCCAGTGATGAAGTCAACTTGGACAGAGGGAATACTCCAAGACAAAGCAACATCCTTAGAGGGATACTGAGCAAATATAATACCAGAACCTTGGACTTCAGTTACGGTTCTTATTGCACCCATGGCTGATCTCTGTGATCCAGATTGGAAACACAAAATGGTTTTTCCTTTAGCTAATGTTGCATTCAGACTTCCTGATTCACAGCTTTTTGCACTTTTTCCATCCGAATCTTCAGATGCTATGTCTTCTCCATACACAATGGGGTAGAACTTGTTCACGTCCTTCCCTGTATATAAACTCTGACCCTATATAAGGAAAACTGCAAAAGGTATTATACTATGAAGCATGCACACTTGTGTAGTATGATCAGCATTATTAAAAACCAGGTTATGTATTTAAACAAATATTGAGTATGTTATGAATCAGTGTTTAAAAAGAATCGAATATGTCAAGACTTGATAGGACATTCATATTATAGAATTTAGTGTATTAGGTGTATATGAGCTTTATTTCTTTAACAAAATAATTGGAGTTAATTTATAAGGACTTGCCGCATGATTCTATATATACCTTTTATATATTTTATTCTTCTTCTAATTAGTTGATGTGGGGCTTAATGCATTCTGATAATTTCAAAGATGAAGTACATACATGAAGGGTTTGATTATTTCCCAAGGTAATAGTAGAAGGGAATGCTCTATCAAGAGTGCTAGCAGCAACAGTGATGATCCAAGGGGCAGTATTGATGACAGTTTGAGGGTAAGGTCCAGAGTTGCCACCAGAACAAACCACAGAAACTCCTTTAGCCACAGCATGAAACGATCCAATGGCCAAAACATCATCAACATAACTAATAACTGGAGGGGATGATCCCAGAGACACAGAGAGAACATCAACACCATCATGTATTGCATCATCAAATGCTGCAAGGAGATCAGCTGAGCTGCATTCTCCATCATACCAGCAGATTTTGTAGATGGCTATGTGAGCTGATGGAGCACCCCCTCTTGCTGACCCTTTAGCTAGTCCCTTCATGCTTGCATTCTCTACTGTTACTCCTCCTGCTGTTGATGATGTGTGAGTGCCATGCCCTGCTGCGTCCCGTGGCGACAAGAATTCGGATCCATCACTCGTGTTTAGTTTCCCAAATTCAGCTTCATAGCCTCTAGAATACCATCGAGCTCCAATGATCTTCCTGCAGTGGCAGGAAGATCATGACATGACAGATAGATATGTTAGTTATAGAATTCACTTGTTAAATCACTAAGCTGGAATTCACTTGTTAAATCACTAAGCTGGATGAATATGCTCAAAGACCTATCTAAATGTCAAAAAGACCTGTACATCTGATTGAATTTGGAGTCCCTTGGATGTTTAAATTGAAATGGTATATCCAATCGAGTTATAAGAATAATTTTAAACATTTAAAAAGCCTGGAATATGTAAACAAAAATTCAGAATGAAAGAAATTAAGGATATTTTAACCAGACCTATTACAGTGGGAGTGGTTGAAGTTTTCTCCTACTTGACATATGCCACGCCAACGAGAAGGTGGATTATCCATATGCTCATCCCTAAAGCTCTCTGACTCAGGCCATATGCCTGCAAATCCAGCAATGACAAGATCACAACCCTACTTAATAATGTGAATCTTCAGCAATCTAATATACCAAATGTTTGATCTCACTTATTTACTTATTAATCTGTGTGGCCGGATTTATTTGGGTCATAAGAGAACTGAGTTATGATATAATTAAATGGTTATGAACTGCCAAGCACCGGGACTTTGGCTTATTATGGAAATTCACATCAAATTTGATACAATACTTTAAATTAGAGAAAGAGACAGAGACATCATATTATGTTTTGCCTACACCAGCAGGTGTTGGTGTTAGTGGAAGGGTTTTTGAACAATTAAACACAATGTCTTAAGTTTGAGTCAACGTGAATATTGAAAACAATTTTGAGAGAACTATCTTCAATTGGGTCCAACATTGTCTAAATATAACCCACTTAGATAGCTGTATATAAGAAAGAAAGATTTTGTTGTATCCATGTTTTTAAGTTAAGACCTTTTGTACTGACCAGTGTCCAAGATACCAATGATAGTGCCTCTGCCAGATTGACTCTTGGAAAGAATTCCATTCACAATATATGGATTTACACTTAAGAAATCCCAGCTTCTAGTTGTGTGCACACTGAGGATTTTGTTTGGGATTACACGAATAACTCCAGGAAAATCTGCATTACTTAAACCATTAAGTAAGAAAAAATCATAAGCATTAATGTAAGACGTTATTTATTCTGTACCTGAAGAAATTCTAGGTACACCTATACAATATAATAGGGAACTGAAGAGTGCTACTTTAAAGTAAGAAAAAATTCATAGGCATTAATGTAAGACGTTTAAATCACAAACGTGGACCACATTCTTAAGCAAAGACTTCACCAAACCATCAGAAAGAGCATTCAAGTGTTTTCCAAATGTATGCAAAGCAAGTATATTTAGCCAACGTGTTCTTCAGTATGATGATATGTAAGGTATGTATACAACGTATATATATGGAAAGTCGTATTCATTTTTT
Source organism: Mimosa pudica (assembly GCA_029929735.1). Lineage (NCBI taxonomy): Eukaryota > Viridiplantae > Streptophyta > Magnoliopsida > Fabales > Fabaceae > Mimosa > Mimosa pudica. The sequence continues at coordinate 13,606,050 of JAKELP010000002.1, forward strand.
GTTTGTTCAAAGTTATATGTCATAAACATCACTATCATGTGCATTTCTTTGGCACTTGTCATGTCACAGGCATTTATTGGCCAATTAATGAATCCAGAAAGAAATCCAAACATCTGTACGAACAAGATCTCAACAGTTTCAGCTTCGTACTTAATTCTCAAGTAAAATAAAAACTTGAGTAAAAAATCTTTTATATATACTATTGATCTTCAGATGCTTATATGTGAATCCATACATTGTCATACCTGCAATGAGTTTAGCCTGAGACTGACTTAAAACTGCAGCAAATCCTGAAAACCCATGTTTGTAGCTGTACAGAATGGAGCTCCTAGCAGCTCTTTTGCTGTTAAAATGATAAAGATAAAAAATTATCAAGTTCTACTTTATTATTATTATTACATACCGAAAGTTGTAGTGAATACAAGAATTTGGAAGAAGTACACTCTAAAGCTAGATGTTAAAGTTAGGAACAAAAGATCTTATAGCAGCTTTTTTTCAGGTAGCCCTCCAAATATGGATGACTCATAACAATGCATCTCTCTTGAGAGGGTAGGTTTTGACTTCGACACTATGAGACTAAATAAAAATACCATTGCAACAAGTTCTTAGAAAAACTATACCCCAAAAGTTAGTTGTTAAAGTTGGAGGACCTGAGGTTTCATTAAGCCCCTTCTTTTAAGATGAACATTACACTGTAGGATTCATCACACATGTGACATTTTAAAACAAAATTAGAGAGAAAGATCAGTTGTAGCTTGATGCTGGATTACTAGTTGTGCTCAATCATTTTTTGAAAGAATTATAATAAAGACAAGGGGTTGAAAACCTTCCGAGAATGTTTGACAGTATGTGAAGGTGAGAATCTTCAAGAATGTCTTGTTCATTGTGACTTACGCCTGTGTCTCCCAAATACACTATATGAACCTGCAGAAAAAAAATTGTAGAAAGAAGATATGGGAAGAAGAAACAGAAACTGCACCTGATGCTTAAGAAAATGTAGTGAGTAGGAGAAAACCCAGAAGAAGACCAAGCATAGAACCAAGAGGAATAGAATGAACTCACATTGCTTGAGCCAGAAGCCACAAGGAAGCAAGATCCTAACAGAGCAAGAAGCATCAAACCCATGCTTAAATCCAAAGCCCAAGCCATGAGAAAACCAGGTTAAGCATTCTAAAGTTATAGCTTAGCTAGTCCAGCTTTGTTTTGTACACGGTGTAGAGAAATTCTTAATATGCACAGTCAACGCTGGATCATACACACACACACACACACACACATAGGTGTAAGTGAAAATGCTATGAATGCTATTTTACTGTAAACTCTTGTTGTTTTGTGGAATTTTGATTTATGAATAAATATGTACAGATAGATAATGTGAAAAGGAAGCCCCACCACGCACATGCTCCACTGAGATCATTAATGGTCATAGGTTTTTACTTTTACTTTAGATCCAATTATTTTTAGCTTTGGAATCTTGGGATCTATGTATGTGACTATATGAGAATCCAATTTTGGGGACAATGTATGAGACACAGCCACACAGGTCCTCAGATGTGAAATCAGTTAAATAGCAGATGAGCTTCATGTCACTAGAGTATCTTCAGTCAAAATCTTGTTCTAGCATTGACTTCACTGTTCTCCCATCCAGTACTTTTTTTTGTTCAAATTCTCCCATCCAGTACTTGGTGATGTCAACTACGATAATTTTGTCAATTGTATTGATAAGATGGGATTAAGTACTATATATGTACAAAATTTGCAGTTTTTTTGTATAAAAATTTATGAAGTTTTTTTTTCAACAATAAATTTTTTATGAAAGAACTTTCTCCTGTTTTTCCATTTGTCTGAACTCTTAAACCAGTCCTCTTACAGAAGAATAATTCTTAACTCATCAATCATGAATACAGATAGTGCATGCTTCATGAAAAAAACTAAAGCATCCAATAAAATTTAAAAGATGTATGTAGTATATATATGTAATAAAAAAGTTGCATATAGTAAAATTAATAGTTTTTATTTGTGATTTGTATGGAGAAGTTGGCTCATTTGATTCAGTCAAATATTTCATCTGGAAACTGGAGACCAATTCGTCTTAATAAAGGGGGACCACCATTATCTCATTTGTTTTTTGCTGATGATTTGATTATTTTTGCTGAAGCTCGTTTAGACCAGGTACAAGTGATTAAAGATTGTCTTAATGCGTTTTGTGATACTTCGGGTCAAAAGATAAATGAAAGAAAGACAAGAGTTTTCTTTTCTCGCAATATTAATCATAATATTAAATCTCAACTAAGTCATAGTTTGGGATTTAATATGTCTGCTGATTTGGGTAGATATCTTGGGGTTCCTCTTCATCATGAGAGGGTTTCTAAGTCAATGTATATAAGGTAAAACAAAGATTGGCTAGCTGGAAGTGTCATTCTTTGTCTCTAGCAGAGAGGAATACTCTTATTAATTCAGTGGCTTTGTCTATTCCTAATCATGTGATGCAAACATCTATTATTCCTGTTGCTTGTTGCGATGAGATTGAGAGGAATGCCCGGAATTTTTCATGGGGTTCAACAAGTGATAAGAAGAAAGCTCATTTGATGGCGTGTGACAAAGTTTGTTATCCTAAAGTGTGTGGTGGATTGGGTCTTCGTCATGCTTCTCTTCAGAATAAGGCTTTTATGATGAAAGTGGGATGGGCTTGGTGAATAACAAGGATGCATTGTGGGCCCGAGTAATTAGAAGTAAATATAATTGTGGTCAAGATTTGATCCCTATTATACGAGCAAAGAAGCCGGGGTCAAGAGTGTGGAGTGGAATTAAAGCTGTTTGGGAGAATGTTAAGAATGAGATTGAGGTTGTTCACAGGAATGAGGAGTATAAAGTTAGATGGAAGCTTGAGAGGAGTGGGATGTTCTTTGTCAAATCAGCATATACGAAAGTTGCTGATTTTAATGCTCAGGAGGATCAATGTTGGAGGAACATTTGGAGGCTCAAGGTCCCTCAGAGATGTAAAATGCAGATGTGGTTTTTTATGCATGATAGACTTCCTACTAATGAGAGGTTGCTTGAATGGAGAATTCATCCAGATGGTTCTTGCGCGTCGTGTCATTCACAGTTGGAATCAACGGTACATGTGATAAAAGAATGTGGTAATGCTAAAGAGGTTTGGCTTAACTTGGGAATCTCTTTTGCAAATAAAGAATTTTGGGAAAGTAATTTACATGATTAGTTAAGGAAGAATGTGAAGATGCGTAGAGAGTATGAGATGGATAATTGGAATGAAGTTTTTTGTGTGTCTTGTTGGTTGATTTGGAGAAGAAGGAATGAAGTGACCCATAATAATGAATGTTCAAGTGTGTATGAAGCCATAGCAGAGATCAAATGCATTATTAGATGTATGCATAGGGCGAAATCTGTCTTGCCCAATTTAAGGATGTAGGTTAATTTTTTGTTTGTATTTTCCTTCCTTTTTATCAAAAAAAAAAATTAATAGAAAAATGTGTTGATAAGGAATAAGAAAAGAATTACTGAATAAAATATGTTATAAAAAATTGATGCAATATAAACGTGCACCATGAATTATATGCCTATTTTATTCAATCCTTATCGCTGTTAATCATATTTATAGTTGGCCAATATGTTAGACAATAAATTCAAGAGAAATCAAGGTAAAAAAAATTGTCCGTTCAGCACCTCAAGATGTTTCTGTACAGAGAAAAACATATTTTTCACTCATAATTATAAGTTTAAAATCTCTAATATTGTTTGTTGAGTGGTCATTCATTTTTGATATATTTTTTAAACTTGAGGACGAAAACCTGTAATTGGGTAAAATAGTTTGAAATTTATTTATTTTTCAATAAGAGATACTTTAATATAATTAGGGGAGATTCCAAAAAAATCCCTATGAAATCGAAAAGGACAAATAAGAACATTTAATTAAGGAATCCTAAGTCAATATTATTAAGGAGGAATCTGATATTTTTATATATAACTAAAAGACACAAATGTCCCTTACAATTTATTCTAGGATTCACAATTTCAAAATAAAAATGTGCAAATATTGAAAATTTTTATGCTAGTATTCACAATTTATAATTCACTTCCTCATTATTTCCATGACAAGTCCAATATTTAAAATCTCCTGATTAGTATTCACAAATTCAAAATAGGGTTTTGAAACTTTATCACAACCATTTGCTAGTTTAGTTTAATAATTCACAACTCACTTAGTATAGCGAAGACATCTATAGGTATATGAGTCCTTTTGTCAATTTTTGGAAATATCATATTCATCTCTTGAATTTGATTTGTGATTGAGATTTATTTATTTTTAATTTCAGAGGACTCTTGATTTACTGTTCAATAGAGTTATTGGTAAGACGACTCTTCCCCTCTCTTTGGACAAACACTCCCACTCCCACTATTCTCAAATGTAAAATTTATCTGGGGAGATAAATTTGTCTCTATATATAATTCCTTTTTTTGTGTTATGTTTTCCCCTAAATTATCTCCAATAGACCTCTTCAATAATAAGCAAAAGTAAAACTTTTCTGGTAATTCCATGTAAGTTTAAGTAATTTAAATAGGGGCAAAGGTGGAAAAACAGCCACCGTAAATTTAAAAATGGACAACTATAACACTAGTAAATTTAAGGAGGCAAAACCGTATACTGTAAACCAACATGAGGCAAAACCATATATTGTAAACAAAAATGGGGCTAAAGTAACCTCTCTGTAAGGCGGAGTTAAACAGAGATTTTCCAGACGTGGGCTCCACCATCAGTAAATGACATGCCAATTATAAAAACCACCGTAAAAATTAAAATGCATCTAGTTGAACCCTAAATAACTTGAAACGAACTCAAAACCCCCAAATCATTTCGATAAGAAACCAAATAGAACCCCAAATCATGTGAAATTCACCTTACTTCTTCATAATCATCTGTAAAAATAAAGCCTCATCTGAAAAAATAAAGTCCATCAGCATATTGCACCCTTAAATGTATGACACATCATTAACTGATGGTGGGACCACGTCTGAAAAACATACGTTTAACTCTGCCTAACAGAGAGGTTACTTTTGCCCCATTTTGTTTTACAGTGTACAGTTTTGCCCCCTTAAATTTACCAGAGTTATAGTTACCCATTTTTAAATTTACAATGACTATTTTTGCACATTTAGCTACTACTGTGGGCGGTGGCGGTCAATAACAAGGTTCGGAAAGCCGGACCGGGGGTCAACCCGGCCAAAGAAGAGGGTCAGAGGGTTAGAGGTTCAACCGAGAGTCAACCCGTGGTTTAACCGGTAACATTAAAATAAATAAAGAATTTTAAAATATTTAGATAAATAAATAATTAGTGCTTGGATTTGATATATCCATATCTGGTTAAAAAAAATAAAATGCAATTAGCAAAAGTACTATTTAATAAAATATCACAAGACATGAATGAAGAGATAAAACAATTTAGTGCAATGTGATTTATGCAACAAAACAATTTGAAAGCCTTAATCATTTGAATCGTTAGTCACTAATATAAGGGTAAATATTAAAACCCACAGCCATAAGGGTCAAATATAAGATACAAATGGCATGGAGATGAAGTTACAGTAAAACTATCATAAATAAGTGAATAACTTAAACCACATATTCCAAATGAGAAAGCAATGAATCCTCATCTGCTGATTCATATTCCAAATGCTAAAAACAGATTAATCACAGATCACATAACATAAACCACATAATTTAGATACAGATCAAAAGCTTAATGTACCTAAGAACCTTCCTTTCAAAAAGCATGACAATCTATCTATTACCTTTTCCTAAAAAAGAAGAAGACACAGTTACATACACATCAGCAATAAATTTGGTAGCTTGTTATTAGTTTATTACTATGTTTACCACATCAGTGAGTGAAAAACAGGGATACCCCACTTAGATTTTGCATATTTTCTCTCTGAAAACAACAACAACCACGTGCTTGCTCTCCCAAAAGACACATTATGAAAGGACTCTTCACAATGTTTCACTGTCAATGGCTCAATGAACAGTTATGGTCCCACATAAGGGTGTTTTGGCATATTAAAAGCATCAGCTACTGTTGAAGACTTCAAGTAAATTGAATAATTGAAAGTAAGACACCAAATTCCAAAACAAAAAACAAAGTACGAAGTAGAATACGGATGAAATCATCAAATGAAACACATACAGAAATCAGAATAGCAAGTTGATCGTTGCCGAGTTGATTGTTGGCGCCGTCGTTACCGAGTTTACGCGTTAGGGTTGAATAGTGAATGAGAAAGTGGGAGTGAGAACAGCTTCGAGTCTGAGTCTATGACTATAAGGGTGGAAAAAAAATTGTTTTCAAAAAACATATGGACCCGGCAACCCGTACACGGCCGGTTTAATGGTTCAACCGGCCGGAGCATGCGGGCTATCCCGAGTCAGACCTCCTTGCGGTTTGGTGAGCTTTTAGCCCTCTTTCACGGCCGAGTCCCGGGTTTACTGGTTGGACCGGCCGGGCCGGGCCGGTTTTTCAATCATTGGTCAATAACAAATAAATTATGTATGTAAAATTATAAATTTAGGGAAAGAGTAAGCAGTAAACAAGGTTTTGTCGTATTGGAAAAAAGGGCAATGAGAAGAATAATACTCGTACGTAACTGAAAAACCAGTGGAGCCTGCGAAGTGGAGAAAGTTAATCTCTGATTATGAGGCTATAACTATAACCCAAATCAATTTAGAAAATCGCGCCGTGAGATCGATTTGTTGAGGAAGCTAGCTACCTTCATTTTCAATTTCAATTTCATTTCGAATGAATGGATGCCATCAGAAAGCATGCCTTCAAGCTCCGCCAACAGGTTCTCTCTCTCTCTCTCTCTCATTCCTCAATTAGATCTTTTATAATTTCATTCGCTCTTATATCTTTTTCCCAATGTCTTTACTCTTTACCTATATTCTTTTTTTTTCTATCTTTCAATTCTGTTTAAGCCTAGTTTCTGAGGCTTTCATTTGGATGATTATTGCTATATGTTCGGATGAACTTGATTCTTGTGAGTTGTATGTATTGCTGAAGAACATTGAGAAATGAGAATCGAATAGCCACAAGGTTTGATCATGAGAAATGAGAATCTTGAATTCTTTCTTGCTTGCATATGCTTGGAATTTGATAAAATAGTTTTATGGATAAAATTTATGGTGGAGTGTTCAATGAAAATGTGGCACCTGCAGACATTCTAGCTGACCTTAATTAATAGGAATATCAGCATAATTAAATTTTCAAATAAAGCTCAACATTAGTGAACTGTCTGAAAAATAGTGCTTTAGTTTTGCCCATTCTTTATTTCTCGTCTTATTAGAGACTGTACTGGAGTACAGCATCAGATAATAGGGGAAGTAGCTTGCATAATAAGTTACAGGGGTTTTTTTAACTGAATGTGTGTGGAATAATTGCAATGGCAAAATAATTGCCTGGGAAATGGGCATATATTCGTGTAAGAGTTTTTGTGAGAGGGAACTAGAAAAGGCCCTTTGAGGTTCTCAACAAGCAGTAAACTAGAATTGAAAATATCTCAGATTGAAAAATTTATCAAAGTGATTTGTTTTAGTTTGGAGGATGAATAGTTTCCCCCCTTATTGTACCTCGTATATTTTTTACAAGTATAATCCTTCTTTTATGCCAACAATTGTCTGCCACCACCCTTAAAAAATGATCAAGGACTTTGAAAACCAACACTAACAACCTTTCTATCATATATCATGGTTTACCATATTACTATCATCATCATCATCATCATCATTTAATAGGCTGTTATGAAACAGTTTGGTGGTGGGGCATATGGAGGTTCAGATAGTGTGGTCACCGATGGGATGGAGCTCCAACAAAAACTTGAAACACTGTACATATCAACACGTGCAGGAAAGGTTGCCTGGTCCTCATGTTCTGATATATTTTCTTTCACTATCCAGATATCAGTTTCTGTTTAATTTCTTGGCTAATGATAGTTTTTTTATTATTTAGCGTTACCAAAGGGATATTGTCAGTGGTGTGGAAGGTTACATCGTAACTGGATCTAAACAAGTTGAAATAGGTATATATTTCGTTGCTTGGTGAAGCATTTTATGAAGTTTTCATGTAATCAGCTTAAGCTTTTATCACTTAGCACTGTTGTATATAGCTCATGTTCATTTTGTTTCACAGGAACAAAGTTGTCAGAAGATAGCAGGAAATATGGTTCAGAAAATACATGTACCAGAGGTAATACATTATCCAAAGCTGCACTAAGCCATGCACGTGCACGTGCTCAAATGGAGAAGGAGCATGGGAACTTGCTGAAAGCGCTTGGAACTCAGGTTTGACTATCTATTTTCTTGATTTGAACAAAGGAGTCTTTTTTTCATAGAAATATTCATGCCTTTGGAGGTAATGCAATAGTTCTTGAATTTTAAGTGTTTGCTTATCTGTTTACAATGGTGTCCTTCTCCTGTCTACAGCAAAGAACTTTGTCTTCTGATTTTTTGTATTGTAATTTGTAATTTCCTCTTCTACTAAGAAACTACAAACCAGTAACTATTATGTATTACTTCGAAACAGGGAAAAGATGTAAACGTGTAACATGAACTTGACTTTTTCATTAGTGTATAGCCTTATAGGGTTCGAATCTTACCTTCCATAAATAATGCCACCTCCAAAAAAAAATAGATGACTGTGACTTTAAAGATTTTAAAATATCATCAAATGAAAAGGAATATGAAGACTGCTTGCAACCTGGATCCAATTCTTTCTTATCCCCAGAGAAGTTTGACTTTCTTCACGCTTGTTATGTGCTCACTTTTGATGTTAATATATGCAATTCGTCATCTTATATGTTAGGACTAATTATTCAGTGATCAACATGTTGGTTCATGATTAGGTTGCAGAGCCCCTAAGAGCAATGGTGGTGGGAGCTCCGTTGGAGGATGCTCGGCATCTTGCTCAGCGTTATGACAGAATGCGACAGGAAGCTGAAGCCCAGGTATCCAGGAATTCGAACTTGCTTTAAAGGATTTTCTTTCAACTTCTCCACAGCTTAGAATTCAAGGTTTTCTATACTGGTTAGATAAAAAAGATCTAGTTCATCAGTTGTTTTCTTCTCTTTGGACTTGTAATTACAGTAATCTTTGAATCTTGGCAGGCAATTGAAGTTTCCAAACGCCAGGCTAAAGTGAGAGAAACTCCGGGTAATGCTGAGAATACCATGAAATTGGAAGCATCTGAAGCAAAACTTCAAGGTCTTGTGTCAAACATGACCATGTTAGGGAAGGAAGCAGCTGCAGCATTGGCTGCTGTTGAAGCACAGCAGCAGAGACTGAGTCTTCAGCGTCTTATAGCTATGGTATTGTAGTGGTACTATCTGATGTGGAAGTAATCATTGTTAATGAATTTTTCATTGTAGGTAAAAAAAAGCAAATCACAACTAAACCTAGTATTTTATTTCTTATCATGAAGACCGAAGCAGAGCGTGCCTATCACCAGAGAGTCCTCCAGATACTTGACCAGCTTGAGGGAGAGGTAATTAGTCTAGACTCATGGATTTGTTTTATCATTTTATTTTCCCCTCCAAAGTTAAATTTGCAATCTAACAGTTGGACACAATATTTTTTTGGCACCAAGAAATGATTATCTGATTTATGTATATTAATTTTAGTTGACGTCAGAACGGCAGCGTATTGAAGCCCCTTCCACTCCTAGCATTGAAAACAGCATGCCACCACCCCCATCATATGAGGAAGCGAATGAGGTTTATTCTCCTCACACACCCGATGCGTCAACAGATAGCATGGGCTACTTCTTAGGCGAGGTTAGTAGGAGATTGCATTTGGCAAATATATTTTACTCATTTGAAAAAGAAGTGACTGCTTTTCTTCCGGTCATGTTTTTTTCTACCCTTGCAGGTTATGTTTCCATATAATGCCGTGTCTGATGCGGAGCTGAATCTGTCAGCTGGTGATTATGTTGTTGTTCGGAAGGTTAGCATCTTTATGCAACATTTTTTTCCCTTTGAAAAGGCTTAAGAGTGCAGGGAGCGCATTTAGTGCTGTCACAAATTATTTCTCATCATCAAATCAAATTTGGACCATTCCTATCTTGAAATGGATGGTCCAGATTCAAAATTTTTAATTGACTATTTTTTAAATAATAAATTTAGTTTTTAAAAAACTGATATTTTTTTATTACAAACTGTGTAATGTGTAATAGCTCACATGAGCATACTAAACAAGACAAGGGTGAGCATGGGGTGTAGTAACATCCCCCAAACAAGGTGGCGAGTCTTTCGTAGAAGTGAAAATTGTCCTGCATGTTGTGTGCTTCCTTAGCCAACCAATCCATTAAAACAAAAAGTATTAAAAATATTGCTCTTCTTTGTGTTGAGCATGAAATGTCATTTCATGAGGGCATCTGTTCTGAATTGTTTTGGTGTTTCCAAACCATTACATTCTGGGGATCCATTGGGATTCAACAAGAGTTTGTACCTTGCATTAATAAGAGCTTGGGTTTAGTTCTCTGGAGAGCATTCAAGGGCTACAAGCCTACAATCCTAAATGTGCTGGAAAGTGGGCACTCAAACTCACGTGGAGATTCAGTCCAAAATAGTTAATGGAACTCTTTATAACATTAATGTACCTCAGATCATTTACCTTAAATCCTTCTGCTTCTTAAATTGTTCGCAATATGTTTATTTTGGTATTAACAGGTAACAAGCAATGGATGGGCCGAGGGTGAATGCAAAGGTAAAGCAGGTTGGTTTCCTTTCGGCTATATTGAGAGAAGAGAACGAGTTCTTGCAAGCAAGGTGGGCATATTTTTCTAATTTGTCTTGTTGGGTTGGATTTGACCCTGTAAATTTTGACCATACCTGTTCTTATCTGGACCGGCATAGAATTGTTTGATTTGTTATGTACATGCCAATTCTTTTCTCACCAACAATTGCTGTAAAAGTCCCTATTTTCTTTTATTTTGTTTACTTATTTCATTGTAAAAAAATTTACACTCGGAATCGTGTATCCATTTTCCTAACGACCTTACATAAAGGAAATCTTACAGAAAGGAAATCGTGTCTAGGAGAATTTGCCTTAGTCTCGCCTTAATAGCTTGCCAAGTAGTATTCATGCAAATGAAAGTTTGTCTTCTAATAATCAGATTCCTAAGCAGGTACAGATAATTGCAAAGTCTTCTTGTAAGGTTTTAGTTCACTTTGAGAAGCAGGAGACTTGTCTTCAGATTCAACTCACATTTGTTTGACATCCAATTAATAAATTTTAAAATTTATTAATTATTTCTTACGTCTTGCTAACAATTAATAAATTTAATTTAAATGTATATAATAATTTCATAGTGTATATATATATATATATACTCTCTCCAGTTCTAAATATTAGACCTAATTGACTTTTTTTGAAGAATACTAAGAAAGTAAAATAGATAATTTGTAAATTGATTCACCTAATTTTTTTCTTTAAACTAGTTTATTTAACCTATAAACTAATAGGTAATCTAAAAAAAATATCAAATATGTCATAGTTAACTAACCTATTTTGCTTCCTTGACCTTTCAAAAAAAAGTCAACTAGGTCTTATATTTAGACCGGAGGGAATATATTATAACAAAGTCTCTAATTTTGATTAAAACTTAAGAAAATGGCAATTCACACAGAGTAAATTTTTACATTTATACAACAAATCTAATAAGATGACTTTTGTTAAGGATAAAAAAAGTTGCTCTCTTTTTAGGGACCAAAGGAGAATACTCTTTATCTAGTTAGTAGTCCTACATACAATAGGCTTTCCTAATTTTTATGCTAACCACAAAAAACTTTTAAACTAATTGATTTGAGCAAAAAAATTAGCTGATAATTAGGAGACTCTCATATTGTTGCTAGGTTTTCGAAATTGCCTTTGCAGAGTTGTGGTAGTGATAATAAAATCATCAGATCTTTATTTTATACAACCTTACCCGTATTGAAAGAATGATAAAGATACAATAACAAGACAGCATTGGGAGAATGATCAATTACATATTCATATGAAGGAAAATTCCTCCTATTAACATCATGGCTATAAATAATCAATCGGACATATTTTCATGTCTATATTGCGAAGGACCAACAACACTGCCATGTAAACCACAACTTAATGGGTGGCAATGGGGTAAAATAATAAAAATTACAACACATGAAGTTACAGAAGAGCCAAATCTGCTTTCCACACAATATATAGCATAATCTACAACAGTCGACTTGTGCTCTTCAACATCCACAATATGGATAATACTCAACCCAGCATTCTGGCATTGCTATCTCACGCTAGCTGGATGAGGCCAAACAACAAAAATCAAACAACTAAAAAAGTTGAGGGAAAGTTTCTCAATTTTGGATAAATTACTGTTCTCCCCTCGTTTTATACACCATAATCATATCATTCAATACCTGTAGTTTCTTGGCATATCACTTAATCCACTACAATTTTTAGTTTTATTTGCGCTACCACAAACTGAAAGCTTGAGTTATAAGTAAAGTATGATTATGTTAAATAATAAAACCATGATTCATTCTTAACATATATGAAATCATTTATACTCCAATTGGGAGAGAAAGTAACGTGCTAATACTTAAAGAAACTAATTGAGGGGATGAGTGCAACATTTTAAATTAAACCACAATGACCACAACCTATTTCAAGCCAAATCTCGGGTCAAATATTTACCCCTTTTAGTTTCTAGTCAATCCAGCCACTCGTATAAAAAAGCAATCAAACTTACATCAGTGTCCCGGTTGGCGGAGATATATGCGAAGATGAGAGCCAGTGCGAGAAGAAGTATTACAAACTGCATGTAACTCAAAAGTCAGCGCATAATTTACATATGTAGTATCAAGTTCTACCACTTCAAAAAGGAGACAAATTTACCGTGGTTGAGTTGAATACAGGCTCGCTCTTCAAGATATAAGATTTCCTGGTGAAATTAAAGTAAAATCTGTCAGGATCTCAACGGTGAAAACACAAGTTGGAAGCTACATGAATATGATCTGCATGCCTTTTACTCATGAGACCAGATTCTCTACAAGCCTTTTGTATCGCTTCCACTCTACTCAATGTTTTTGTTGCATTAGGATCATTTTTGTCAACCTACGAGAGAAAATAAAATATTTTAGAATTGAAAAAAAAACATACATGAAACTTAAAAAAAGTTTTAGTGCCATGGAGGATTGTGCAACAAAATAAAGACAACTGCAATAATATCTGCATTTCAAGCTTTGAAGAATTCACCTATTTATTTCTTTAAATAACATAAAGAAAGAAGTAACAACATCACAAGATTTAAAAGAAAGCAATCTTAGTTTAAAATACAACATACCTTAGACTCCAACATACAGGAAAAGTCAAAGAAAGCACCATAAACATCTGACATTGTCTTTGTCCGATCAATCACCTTGGCAGTTAGACCTATAAATCACAAACATTATGAGGACAACTTTTTGTTTTGCAACAAAATGAGAACATCTTAGTACACCAAACGACCAAACAATACTTGTCTCCTTCAGGTAGGATTGAATGATTGATTGCATGGATTACACAGCTCCATTCATGCTCTATAAACTTAGTACATCACTATCACAAATTAATCAAGTAGCATTTTTTTTCATTTTTCTCAAGAAAACTGGTAGTTGCACTGGTACATATCTTGACTACAGCACGGTTCAGAACTCGCAGTGTTTCCGAAGTCAAAAGTTAGAAAAAAGGACAAGTGAGACATCCAAATTGCTATTTAACTGCATTAGTCAAAAATTTCTACTAGAGGATAAAGCAACCAATTCTAGTGTGAAACTCAGAAAAGAACAGGATATATAGCAACTTACCACGCCTCATTTTAACTACACCTCTGAAGACTTCAATGTTGTTATAGCATAGTGCAAGGGTCCCAATGGCCATGATCTGTTGAGAATATGTCAAGCAGCCAAGTCAATAAACAAATATTTAATTTAAGAATGCTTACGGCTACAAGCATGGATTTTCGAATGTCTGGTGCATGATAACAGGAGAGATTATGGAAGTAGAAGCATACAAAGAAATGAAGTGAAACTTGGCAAGCCCAAAGAAATTAAGAGAAGTACTAAGACTTCATTTTATTGAAAATGGAGGCCAGGATCCAAGACCTGAACCTCAGCAGCTTACCTTCTTTAGTTCTTATATCACCAACAACAGCAAAGGGAACCAAATCTTATTTTGGATACAATTAATACTTTAATTCACCAAGCTATTTTACCAAGTTAATCAAGCCATATAGGGAGATCCTAAACCATGAGATAAAGCACAAACACCCAAATCATGTAACGCGAGTATTAGAATTATCAGATCATTTTGGCAATACCAGAACTATAAAGAAACTCATTAACCATCACAACAATTTCAATTATTTAGCTCCACATTGAGTATGATGATATTATTCACAGGACTCAGCAATAGAACATGATTACATATAAGCAACCATCTATTTAAGCAAAAACCATGCTGATGGTTATTAAATGACCATTGTTTCAATGATGACAATGGAAATGTAACAATTAAAATAGAGATAACAGAGAAAAAGAACAGCACCTGAGGAATAGCACAAAAACGGAATATAGCCAAATCTCTTAAGTTAGACATGTACAGTAAGCAATCTTCGACATGCATCAGAGCATTGGTGACCATGTCATTGAGGCATTGCACTGCCTTGGCAGAATTTTCTTCTTCTTTCAAGTCCTGGACCAAAAAATTAAATTGGATTAAGACAGAGTTATGCATTTGCAACTCAAAAGGGAAAAAAAACACACTACATGCATACAACTAATATGAGACAGTGAAGTTGTGACCCCCACCATAACATCCATCAGGCATACAAATTCAGCCAGGTACCACAGAGTGAAATATAAAAAGTGAAAGGTGAATAAAAACAAGTTCTTAGAGATGCAAACCTCAAGCTTGTTAACATATTTACTCCAGATCTGCCGAGGCCAAAACATGCGTGACTTTGGGATCTCATTTATGTCTTCCAGGTAATCTCGGATGATATTTGTTTTCTGCAATTTCAGAGGTTCTCCAACTGAAAAGCGTGGAAAAAATGGTAAAATCATTGCTTGCCTGCATTTACTTTATTTTACCTGAAGGAACAAACCCATTGAATTAGAGAGGTGATCTGAAGCCAAATCTTCCGAACCGGAGGCATGGAAAAGCTTGGATAAACCCAGCCCAACAAGTCCTGCTACATAGTGACAATATTCATCATAATCATCAATTGTTTCCACCTGAAAATAGAGAACTAATGGTGTAAAGCAAGACTTTCAATCTAGGCTGAAGAAAAATTTTGCTTGAAATAATGCTCTGGATTTGAATTCACAAGAAATATGACAGTTGCACTAGTGGTAGTATAGCACGATTAACAACGAACTGTCAAAATTTGGTGCTACTTTACTCTGTTAGATACTCATTGAGGTCTAATTCTTGAATCGTGATATGAAAGTTTGAAGGTCAAGAAAGCTAGCAGTAAAGCATAGAAATTACTATGAAGCCATGTGTCTGTCACCGATTGTGAAAAAAAAATATAAAACAAGAATGAGAATCCACACTCATAACTGGGCCATATATTCTTTGTTCATGGGTATGAAAACACCCGAACACTAATTTAATATTGTTGAGTCTTAAGTAGTTAAAATGCAGGAATCATGTTGTAATTACTTGAAGTTCTTTCTTATTATGAGCAGTAAATTGAGAGATCGGATATCTCCCAAATTTTTGGGAAAAAATTATATCCCCCAAATCTAAAAAGCCTTCTGACCAGGTTTAAGTGAATATCAAAATGAATATCATATTTTATCAGTAAAAAAGATGAATCTAT
Organism: Mimosa pudica; assembly: GCA_029929735.1. Lineage (NCBI taxonomy): Eukaryota > Viridiplantae > Streptophyta > Magnoliopsida > Fabales > Fabaceae > Mimosa > Mimosa pudica. Next base: position 13,621,952 of record JAKELP010000002.1, read on the forward strand.
TGAGCGGAACTAAGCAAACATATTCATGAAATATCAAGAATGTGTGGAGAACAGATGAAATGCATTATTAACCTCCTTGCAAATAAATTTGGCCATTCCAGCTCCCATCCTTTTGGTAATATCCTCAATCGCATCCTGATAGCTGCAGAGTCAATTTATCCTTGTTTAGTCATCTATCAAAAGAATGACCACCAACAATTCAATCTCATCATGTATGTATGCATCAGTGAAGTTAATGCAGGAACTGAATTAACAGTAACATCTCAAGAACCTCTGCTGAGTCAAGAAATATGTTTGAGAAACTAAACAAAGAAAAATGAGGGAACTTTGCAAACATAATGAGTAAGAAAATTTAAAAATAAAAATAACATGAGCAACCGGCCAATCAGGAGAGTAATCCATAAATGACTTCAATTATAATCTCTTAACAAAACTACTACAGAAAGAAATGTGAGAGGATAAAAACTGACTTCTTTCCAAGTTCCAAAAATGCAGTTGAAACATGATGAAACTGGTCCATTAAGATTTTGTACTCCTTTGTCCCACCTAGTTACATAAAAACAAACTATAATCAGCATGAAAACCACCACAAACAAGGTTTGAGTTATGTGTGCTATTGAAAGAGTAAAAAATTCCCTTTAAACTTCTCGACTAGATTTCCAACAAGTTTGGTGTGGTTAAGTTGAGCAAGTGTAACTAAGGAAAATTCCAGCATAGGGGTACAAAAGATCTGCCAGATGACACATAACTTGCCGTGAAAAGAAACAGTGAAGGTGATGAGCAGATACTTACAAGAAAAATGCCAATCACGATCATATATGTGACGATGAAAAGCTATTAATATTGGCACCTTGACATCTGAAGCTATGCTAGTATCATCCTCTGCCAAACAAACAAGTTTCAAAAGTATAATTGGTCAGAACACAGTTTCTAATGTTGAAGGGTGCAATATTAACAGGTAACAAGGAAGAGAAAAAAGGATGCCAATAAAAAAAGTCTTAAACATTCTCAGCACAAGTTTCCCATATTAGGTAGACAGGGTTCAAATTAGAAACTTGTCAACATCATTTTTCTTTGCAATGAAAACCATTTACTTTCTTCATCTTCCTACATAGAGAAACATTGACGGAACTAGTGATCCACAAGTATAGCGATCCATAGGCAAAATGCATGGTAGACTAACACTACGTCATAGCAGATATACTTTCTCAGATGTTCAAACAGACATGCATTCCTTATATACAAGACAACACAAAAGATGATAAAATTTCTTCTGCCCTCTTATCAAAATGCGATGAGTCCTTTGATTATTTTACATATTTATGAGTCGAGTTCATTATTGATTTGTGATTCAACAAGACAGAAAATTCCAAAGCATCTGAAGATAGTTTCTATTCACCTTAAATAATTAACCAAAATAACACAAAAAAACAATAAATGATAGGTCGTACTGTACTATCGTAGACCCACCAACTGGTCATGTTAACATATTCTAATATCAAGAAGAACTAATAGAAACCAAACCCCAAAATATTCAACAAACACTAACCAGGTATTCGCTTATATAACACAAGTTTATTATATGGGACAAAATTATAAGTTGAAGCAATAACAAACAATGAAATGTTGAGGGCTATAGAAACAAACCAACAGTATCAAGGGCTCGAAGGACCAAATAAAATATGCAGACCTGCAAAGTCAAAGACTTCTGAGTTACAAACAATTCAACTCAAGAAAAAACCAATAGTGAAAAAAACTCAGGAGAAAATAAATCAATCCTCTGAACAAAATAAAGCACTTTTATTAGCAACTAATAAATTGAAAAAGCACGATAGAAGTGTCAGCTTTAGCACGAATACTTTCATCCAGTCCCGTCCTTGATCACTTCTTAAACTAATCCCAAATCTCCATCAGGTCTTTCTGACTTCAGTAGTTTGCACCTTCAAATTTTCTACCAAGACTCCAAACCAATTTTGTTACATATGAACTGGCAATCCAGACCTTTACTCTATATCCAAATAACCAACTACTCTCCAAACACAAGTGCTTTTTTAAGAACTAGAATAAAAAACCTGCGATCTAGCAAGGCCTTTCACAGTTAAAACATCTTCATATTGGTACCAAAACTCAAAACCATTGCCTAGTAATTTACAACAACAAAACCTCATCCCCTGAGTGGGGTCGGCTACATGGATTGAATTGTACGACATGTTCATGAGATTCCACAAGTTTTACTTTGGCCATTGCTTAGCAATACTCCCTCTATTCCCAAATATAATATCACTTTCACATTTCAATTTGTTCCTAAATACTCCCTCCGTTCCTAAATATAGGACCTAGATGACTTTTTTGAAAAATCCTAAAAAAAGCAAAAAATAAGTTAATTATAAATTGATTTACCTAATTTTTTCTCTTAAACTAGTTTATTTTGCCTATAAGCTAATGGATAATCTAAAAAGATATCAAATATGTCATCATTTAATAACCTATTTCGCAACCTTAATCTTTCCAAAAAAAAGTTATCTATGTCTTATATTTAGGAACGGAGGGAGTATAATACTATCACTTTTTAATTTTCCCAACTTTTTCCCAAAGTAACCTCATAATACATACTCCCTCCGGTCCTAAATATAAGACCTAGTTGACTTTTTTGGAAAATCCTAAAAAATCAAAATAGGTCAATTATAAATTGATTCACCTAATTTTTTCCTTAAACCAGTTTATTTATCCAATAAACTAATGACTAATCTAAAAATATATTTTGTAACCTTAACATCTCAAAAAAAAAAAGTCAACTAGCTCTTATATTTATTACCGGATGGAGTATCAATAATAAACAAACAAGAGAGGATAAAGGTATATGATTTGGGCGAATGTGTAATATCAGGCGATAATAATAACTAACTCAACTAACATCTTAATCTAATCAGATTAGCCTAAGTGATGTTATATTTAGGTATTTAGGAACAGAGTTATTACATGAAAAGAAATGTTGAGACGAATCCACAAATTGCATCCACATATTATAAAAATTCACATAGAAAACAATTCAAAACACAGGATGAAATCGGAAACGAAGAAGAAGCATACAGCGTTGCGAAGATCAGCATGGAGCTGCTGAATAACGAGGCCGAAACTTCGAGAGACCTTATGAAGCATGGTGTAACAGAATCCCCAATGTGGCTCCGGCGGGATCTGCTTCTCCGCCTGCCTCGCCGCCATCTTCAGCTTCATCAGAGGGTACAAATCCTCCGGATGCTTCAAAATCGCCCCCAAACTTCCCATTTTCTCGAGATTCGTTGTGCTTTTGCTTCAGCTGATGATATGAGGCTTTTGTTTTGGGAACGTGAGGTAGGCGATGGAGTGAGAAATTGAACCGCCAAATTTATATGGATTATTTTTTTTGTTTTTTGTTTTTGAATGTTAGTGGATTTGTAAGAGTAATTAATTTTGTGGAGACAGGAGAAGAAGGAGGGTTGAAAAAATGGGAATATTTTTCAACTCATACCCAAATAAAGTACTACTATATTTATTTATTACTATTAGGTTATTGTATTTGTACATGTTTCGTATTTATATTATAAGGGCAACGCGAGAAGCGCGGGGGCATGCAAGCTGCGTGCGCTTTGAATTACTATTTCTCTTTTTGTTTTTTTGTATTCCCATATAGGTTAGATTATTTTAGATCGACATTTAGAGGGTCTTAATTTAGTGTTTAGACTAAATATCTTAATTCAGTTAGGTATTTGATGGGTTGTAAAAAGGAAGGAGCATGTGATGAAGGAAAGAGGGAAGGTTCCTCTTCCCGTGACCCCGTACAAACTTATTATTAAACCCTTTTTATTTTTCTTGTTTTTTTTTATGTTTTGTGGTTTTGATGGTTGGAATTTAAAATAAAATTTGGTTGATATTACTTTTAGTACTTGAAATTTCAATTGATTTTAGTTTTAGCTATAAAAGTTTAAAATTGATTGTTTTAATTTTAAAACTTTCACTTTATTTTATTTTTTGAGTTTTTGGGCTTTGAACTTTAAATACATGATTTTGTTTCATCAACTTTAATCCTTTTTTTTCCAGAAACTTTAATCCTTTTTATTGCCAATGATTCATGAGTTTTCAAATCTTTTTAAATGTCAAAGATAACTAATTATGAAGGACACAAAATTGAAGGTCCAAAGACACCAATTTTAAAGTTCACAAGGTAAAAGCAAAATAAGCTGAAAATTCAAAAATAAAAATACCAATTTTTGGGTTAAAGAAATAAACTTAAATTGAATAAACATTCAAGAATTAAAACTTCTATTACCCTAATAAAATAAAATGTATGTCATGTATTATCAATTCATTTTGAATAATCATCACATCTCAAAAAACTTGTGTTCCATCCCTAAAGTTGCCTAGAGTTGTTCAGCTTACCCAAGTTAAACTTTAAAAATCTCCTTATATTTAAAATTATTTGTATATATCTCTCTCTCTTCAAACTATACCTAAACAATGGTAAAATTGGAAAACATTAATTAATAACTTTCAAAATATTACATTTAGGGGGGAAAATTATTCTTCTTGGATATAATAATGATGAGAGAGTGGAATGTGTGGTATATAAAATCTGCATTATTTTAAAATCATTTTATTACTCTAAAAAAAACATGTGAACTTAGTTTGTTCAAAGTAAAGGAGCATGTGAAGGAAAGAGGGAAGGTTCCTCTCACCGTGACCCCGTACAAACTTATTATTAAACCCTTTTTAATTTTCTTGTTTTTTTTTTATGTTTTGTGGTTTTGATGGTTGGAATTTAAAATAAAATTTGGTTGATATTACTTTTAGTACTTGAAATTTCAATTGATTTTAGTTTTAGCTATAAAAGTTTAAAATTGATTGTTTTAATTTTAAAACTTTCACTTAATTTTATTTTTGAGTTTTTGGGCTTTGAACTTTAAATACATGATTTTGTTTCATCAACTTTAATCCTTTTTTTTCCAGAAACTTTAATCCTTTTTATTGCCAATGATTCATGAGTTTTCAAATCTTTTTAAATGTCAAAGATAAGTAATTATGAAGGACACAAAATTGAAGGTCCAAAGACACCAATTTTAAAGTTCACAAGGTAAAACCAAAATAAGCTGAAAATTCAAAAATAAAAATACCAATTTTTGGGTTAAAGAAATAAACTTAAATTGAATAAACATTCAAGAATTAAAACTTCTATTACCCTCATAAAATGTATGTTGTATTTTCAATTCATTTTGAATCATCATCACATCTCAAAAAACTTGTGTTCCATCCCTAAAGTTGCCTAGAGTTGTTCAGCTTACCCAAGTTGAACTTTAAAAATCTCCTTATATTTAAAATTATTTGTATATATATATATCTCTCTCTCTCAAACTATACCTAAACAATGGTAAAATTGGAAAACATTAATTAATAACTTTCAAAATATTACATTTAGGGGGGGAAATTATTCTTCTTGGATATAATAATGATGAGAGAGTGGAATGTGTGGTATATAAAATCTGCATTATTTTAAAATCATTTTATTACTCTAAAAAAAACATGTGAACTTAGTTTGTTCAAAGTAACTGCCATTTATAGGGCAATAAATATCACATGACACAAGTAGAGATTAATCTTTTATATTATAATATAGATGCAATAACATGTCCGAACTAGATTGATTTGTGCATGAGAGTTGGTGATCGACCTTTTGTAAAAAATATCATTGATGAATTCAACTTTTTTCGACAAGAAAGAAGCAAAATACAGCATATTGTTTACACTTCACACTACTCAAAAACACTTATATCAAAATTGAATTGATAAGTTCAAAAAGGAGTATATCTTTTATGATGAAGGTAAAAAAAATGCAAGAAATTTATTCAAAGCAATAGTGGCCCATTCATATTTTTTCTTCATCATTGGTATCCAACAATAGACTAATACAATTTGTCAATTCGCAGGAATGTAAATATACAATGGGGTACCTCGCTACCTTCAAATAATCATTGTGTATGCATACTTAAGATTCGAATTCTGAAACAATTGGCTAAGGTGGAGTATTTTATAATTGTTTGATCCAATCACTTTGTGGTCATTATTGATGTATTTCGATATTAGTATCAATTTAATTAAATGTGTCATAAATTGTACCATTGTAGTAATTTAGGAGGAAATTAAGTATGCAGGTGTGTGGTTAGTTCTTTTTAAGAAAATTGGGTTGATATTATATGATGTCATCATCAATATACACATAACGACATCTTTTTGTTTTGCCATCATATAACGATATCTGATCATCCAATTAAAGAAACCCATAACGACATCTTTTTGTTTTGCCATCATATAACGATATCTGATCATCCAATTAAAGCAACCCATTTGTTTTAGAGTATGTTTGGATGGCAGGAAAGTGATGGAAGGAAAGGGAAAGGAAAAGTGAACTTTTCTCTCTCTATCTCACACTTTTCCTGAGCCCCACAAACTTTTACATATAATCATTACCTAATTCACCTCTACTTTCCATCTTTACCCTCTTACCTCTTACACTCAATTCCATTTCCATTTCCATTTCCATCACACACTTTCAGTCCAACCAAACGGACCTAACTGAAATTGGGAAATGGAATTGGAGGTGAGAATTGAGGGTAAGAGGGTAAATATGTAAAGTAGAGGTAAATTAGGTAATGATAAGATGTAAAAGTTTGTGAGGCCCAAGAAAAGTGTGAGATGGAGAGAGAAAGCTTGTGGGCCCCGACCTATATGGAAATTCCCATTTTCAATTCCCATATACAATTCCATTGCAATTCCTTGCATACAAACAAACCCTTATTTATTATTGGGTTAAGGGTCATGTAACATCCCAGCGCCTCGCTCTCGAAATTGTCCGCTTTGGGGAATCCTCACCCCTCACGGTTTTAAAACGCGTCGAGAGGGGGAGGTATCCAGGCCTATATATAGCACCTTTCGTTCTCCTCCCCAGCCGATGTGGGACTTTACAATGAACCTCTCGCACCCTAAGCGAGAATCATACCACTAGACCTCCGCTTTGGGGAATTCTCACCCCTCACGGTTTTAAAACGCGTCTAGAGGGGGAGGTATCCAGGCCTATATATAGCCCCTTTCGTTCTCCTCCCCAGCCGATGTGGGACTTTACAGGTCAAATCTAGCACTCTACTATGGCCAAAAGGTCACCCAGCATAAACAACCATTGGATGGCTCAAAAGTAGCACACATCTATTCAAAAATGGCTCAAAAGTAGCATTTCCGTCAACTTTAACTGGTTTGACCGTTAAGTTTGACCCGAGCATGCCACGTCACCCGCCACGTCACCCCAATTTTGCCACGTCAACCGCCACGTCACCCAATGGGCCCACTTACTACCCATTATTGGGTGACGTGGCGGGTGAGGTGGCAGATGACGTGGCAAAAATGGGTGTCGTGGCGAGTGACGTGGCATGCTCGGGTCAAACTTAACGGTCAAACCAGTTAAAGTTGACGGAAATGCTACTTTTGAGCCATTTTTGAATAGATGTGTGCTACTTTTGAGCCATCCAATAGTTGTTTATGCTGGGTGACCTTTTGGCCATAGTAGAGTGCTAGATTTGACCCTTAACCCTTTATTATTTCCCCAACTCCTAAATATAAGATTCATTTACCTCATTTTATCAAATCATCAAAGATATTGATTAAATCAATTAATGTAATATGATATTACTAATAAACCCTAACATATGCATTTACCCGCACTCTGTAACATATTGTTACTAATTCCCTAATTAACAAATATTATCTATTTCAATTCATTAATCTCCTTACTAACTATGATAGAAAAAGGATTTCCATAATATCAATGTCCTATCACAGTTAGAAAAGGAATTTCCTAATGATTAAATACTATCCATGATAGAAAAGAATTTCCTGATACAACCTGAACACTATCATGGATAATTAATAACTAACCATGTTAGAAAAGATTTGCCTAACATGGTTATTAAACAAAACTAATTGATATTAAACAATAAATAAATATATATACATACGGAAGCAAATGCAGGCCTATACAAATTGGCAATATACACAACTAACTAATCTAAATAACCTTCGAAACCTAATTCCCTTTCCTGATGCTTGCGCCTATGCTTGAATACCTGAAAAAATGTCAGTAATCGTGGGATGAGACAATTTGTCCCAGTAATCACCGCTTAACTCACTATAACAGTGAGATGTGCGGTAGCGAGGGCGTCTAAAGGGTACCACATTTTAAACCAATACTATATATATACATGTCAAGTCCAACAATCATATCCAACCCAAATCAATTCATCATCTCCATACTCCAATCAACTAATACTACCACATCAACCCTCACACTCACCTAAAGATGCATTGTGCCACCACGGTGCATTCAAGCATCTATTCTTCACTATATGATTTGACACTGTGTCCCTCTCCATAATGAGGGGACAATTTCCCTCTCTGGCAATCTCCAGAGAGGGAACCCCAATTCTGCTTCCATTACAGAACGGGAACGGGAACGGTTGGACTCTTCAATGCCAACAACCGTAGGGGCGGTTGGGCTCTTCAATGCCAAAACAACCGTAGGTCACTTCTCTCAATAAGTCGACCTATGAACCCCGATCCAATCAATCTGAAAAGGATCCTCAGTACAAATAACTGTCGATTGGCCTATCGACAGTTATCATCGCGCGATGGTACATAAATTTCAGTGTCATGCAATGCTCACCATAACTTTCAATGTCCCAATCACAACCTTTTATACTTTCCATCAATATAACTTTCCAATTCCCTGACCACAATGTACCTATTTCAAATCCACATTACGTTTCAATACTCCAGTCAACAATACCTTATATTTCCCATCCACCTAACTCACCACAATCACAAATTCAACAACTCATTCCTTTTCTATTCCATAACCTCTCAAACCACTATCCAACACTATCCCTATATACATTTCACGTCATTCCAGATCAATGACCAACACCAAGCCGGATAATAGTATATATAATGTGTACAAATCTTTTATACGAAAATAATCGTATTTGAAAGGCACCCGATAGCCTGTTTTGTGTAAAAATAACCTTTCAAAGATAATATATATATATATATATATATATATATATATATATATATATAGAGAGAGAGAGAGAGAGAGAGAGGGTGAGAAAGGATTTTACAAAATCCTAGCTAACATCACCCTCAATGTTATAGTAAGGTTAAGTGTGATTACCTGTCGCCCTTTGCACTGTTGTCTTTCCCTTTACTTTACCATGCCTCGAGGAAACTATGCAAATCACATCATTTCCTATTATTACACCATGTAATAATAGTAAGTTAATAATTATTCTAAGTCATAGATTAGCTAACGTCTCTCACATTCGTATTACTACTCATTTTCCCCTTTTCCTTAATTCAAATACTAACCAATTAAAATCATAAATCACCTTAATCAAATATAAACACACCATCACAATCACACATTTATAGAATTCTTCAACATCACCACAACATGTGTACTACCTTCAAAATCCTACTACCAATTATCACTTCATACAATTCACAAATTATTGACAGCTTTTAACCAAACTTATCACACATTCCATAAAAGTTATAATCTTCACTATCTTATAATTTAATTCACAAGATAAAGCCAAGCAAAACAGCGCCAACAATAAAAACAATGTGATTAAGTCAAAACATAAACTCCAATCAACAGATCAAGAGATCAAGGAGCCACATAAATTTAGAGAACTATAGGTATTACCTAAGATTCAAATAAGGAAAGATTCTGGTAAATAACCAACCCAATAAGTCACAATCAATCATTAACAATCTACCAATCAAAACTTTTACCATTCAAAAGAATCCATATTATCTTTTCACCAATTAATTAATACATATTCCACCATCCATTCCTCCTTGACTCAATTATGTAACATTCTTAATTCAGATTTCTCAATCAATTAGAATTACCAAAGAGCATTTTATTTCGCTCTACCAATATCTTACACTTTACCTACATTCCTCACTTTATATCTAGTGCACTTTAATCATCATTAAAAACATCTTCTCACCTGAACCATCCATTTTCTGCATCATTCTTAAATTCAATGTAATTGTAGAATTTGAATGAAGAATTTACAAGATATCGCCAAAATAAATCATCTAATTACTAGATAAAATTGAGTGTGCAACCAAAAGGGTTTCATATTCTTTTAATTGATTCTAAAACATCTCTAGCCCTATAATAGTTATACATCTCAGAATAAAGGACATGAATATTTAAAGCACACCTACATGAACAACACTTTAGCAGTACCCATTCTTTAAGCATGCATACATCACAATTCATTACCAAAAACACCAACAACACATGAAAATCAAATAGGTGAGAAATTCCTCAAATTCAATAAGCTCCACTAATCTTATATGCACATACAAAACAGTATGCATTCACTAAATTCATCAACCCAAGCAACATTTATACACCTATTAACTTCATTTTAAATAAAGAGTCACAGACATATGTTCGGTGAATGGTAATCAGACCAGAAACAAAGAAAGAGCAAGTATAAAAAGTCAAATCCAACAGAAATCGAACATATAAAGACATGTATAACTCAAAGAGTGTCCAATTCTTCTCAAAAACATCAAAATTTGAAGCATAAGCATATGTTCAATTAATTATTTAACCCCAATCTCAAACCCTAACTCAGTCTCTCTCTGGAAATTGCTCAAACCGTACATAAAACAGTTAGGAACGAAAAAATAAAGCTCACCTGAGCTCCAAACAGAGACCGCCGCCGGAAAAATCGAAAGAGCGGCGGAGATGAAGTGAGGAAACGGAAGAAGGACGAGCAAAACCAAGGGAACCCGTGTTTGAAAGAGACGAAGTGAAGGCCGAAGGTTGGGGAAGGGAACATGTCGCTGCACCGCCGCCTGCTTGCCGTGGGTTCGCCGGAGGTCGCAGGGGAAGGAAAAAGGATAGAGGCCGACGGTGAGGGAAAAAGAACACGAAGAAGAAGGGGATCCATGGTGAGCCTGTGGCGGTCGACGCCGCCGTGTGGCCGCCGGAAGCTCGCCTGGACGGCGAGCACGCAGGGAGAGGGAGGAGGACGATCGGAGCTTGAGGGAGGGAGGAGGAAGAAATGAAGAAATGGTGAGGAAGGAGGAGAGGGCCGACATTTTAAGGAAGAAAAGGGAGGAGGGCGTGTTTGGTTTAGTGAAATAAGGGGGTTCTCTGATGATTTGTAGCCCAAACTTGTCATAGTGTACTCTTTTAATTTTAAAACCACTTAAATCAGCCTCCAATCTCCTTAACCTTCAAAATATTTTGGGTATTTCCATTCCCTCATATTTCAAATTCTTCAATTTCTTAATTAATTATATGCACATTTACTGCTCAAAATTTTCAAAATGTCCTCAAAAATCACCAAAAATCCCTAAAAATTCCAAAATTCTCAATTTCTCCATTTATTATTTCCCAAAACACTCCTTGATCCTGTATTAAATTTTAAGGATGTTACAAGTTCACCCACCTTTTAGGAATTTTGTCCCCAAAATTCACTAAACGTATTACTTGACATTAAGAAATTCTCAAATCAACCTTGCATTCCTCACCTTATGTTTGCCTACTTATAACATTCTAACTATTCAACTACAAATTAATGCACTCAAATCACTTTATAAAAGTCCAAAATCCTAAATTGTAACACATATACAATCATCTTCCTCAAATTCAAATGAACTATTGTTTTTCCTCGATGTAACTCTAATACTAACAACACCTAAAATAAACATCCAATTAACAATACAGAATTCCAAACAAGAATCCAACAAACAATCACATAACATCACAATTGAACCAATTTATCAATTGATTGAATACTAAAGTTCTTATACTTCCCATAAACCCATAATCTCAGTACTTGACATTCTCGAAATCCTTACCGGATACTAGTGAAACTTATATAGAAAGATGGGAGATCTTCACTTAACACTGGAAATCAAAAGTTAAGCCTTGATTTTTAGATAGTTATTGAAACCACATCCTGAAAATCTCACAATCTACCATTTTAACTAAATAAGTTACTCTCAGTCAACTTGATTTCTCAATCATAATCTTCCTCTCAAAGTTAATCATATCATCAACTTCATTCACCTGTCAACATATATAGTTCAAATTCTCGAATTCTCACTTAACTCAAACTTTATCAAATCCAAACAACTTAAATTTCACAATTTAACTCATTAAACCTTCCATTTACACTCATAAATCTAAAACAAGACCTCCATAAACTCTAAAATTCCCATCTAAAAGCGTTCTTACCCCTTCATAACTTGAAATTTTTATCAAAGTTCCATCATTCCATCCAAACTACATTCTTCAACTATCACATAATTAGTCCATAAAATCCATTTAAATCCACCATGCCACAAAAACATACATCCTTCTAACTTGCATTCATCATCCAAACAGGACTCAGAGTCTTACCCACAATTCACATGTTTCTTCTATCATACCAATCACATACAACACCAAAAATCAAGGAAGAAGACTTGATTCAACCATCTTAGGACAAGTGAACACAATGAAACATTCTAACAACTATATATTTAAATAATTCAGATCATAAGACATACTCATCAAGCTTGAGAAAACAAGATTTAAGGAAAAATTTATAGCTTAAATCACCGTTTGACAAGCAAGTTACCAAATAATATACCCCCATAGATACTCTTTTATATTTTGAACTTACAAACCACATCATACTAATCAATTCTCAACTCTCAACAAGTAACCAAACAACACCCTTGTCCATTTTACATTTCTGACTTCATTTCTTTTAACAACACTTCAAAAACTCTCCCTTGAACACCATTTATAAACATATTTTGATACTAAGAGATAATTACAAATCAAAAATCAGTCAGCACATTAAAACACACACAAACATAGCCGCTGCAATACATAGTCCAACTTCTACTTTCACTAGTTTAAAGTTTAAACCCTTAAACTTGGTACAAACCTATTTGATTCACCAATACCCAATCATGATTAACCATAATTATCATTAACAACTACTAAGTTACTTTCCAATGGCTTTATGAATCACTTAAGCTTAGGTCAAACTACATACCATACTAGCACAAAATTTCATTTCTACTCAAATCTCTACCACTTAACTACCACACTCTCTCATTACAGAATCATGCAGCATTTCAAAAGAATTGTAAGCACACACATTCCTATCAAACATGGCATTAAATATTTCCAACAAAATCCTAATTTGCTATTCTAAATATTTGACCTGCATGATTTAAAACAGTTTCGAATTTAAAAAAAATCAGATCCCAATGGAACAGCAACTACACATCCAAACAATATTAACAAAATAATCCTTTAAGCACAAACAGAATTTCTTTTTATGAAATCATTTCACAAGCCATTTCTATAGTACACATTTCTAAAACAGAAACAACCAATAAACCATCTAAGTGGTTCTAATATACAGGACTTCCAAATGATTCTCACACATGCAGCAAATTCAAAGAATTCGGAATCCCAAGTAAAAATAAGACAAAAATTGAAAAGCATCATGGTGAACACTTTTCATAATCAATACTATTCACTTCCATTAACAAAAATTACCTCAACAAATAACTATGTCTCTTACAATAAGACATCCTATATCATATATTAACCGTTTTGCAATCACAAAGTCAATTCACTTTAGGAATCAAACCACCAATAGCAATAATTATCCACCATAATATAGCAGAGAGAGATAACCCACATTCTTATTGTTAAAGTGTTAACTAAAGCAAGGACCAAAAGGAAAAGAATATCAACACTAACTTACATCATTCTCATCTTTCCAACTAGTCATTAAATATACAACAAACTCAGAAAATTCCATTAATCAATTTGTATAACCACACTTCAACTATACCTGCAGTTTCTTATCTATATATATATACATGACACCAACCATGCAACCAAACAATTCCATGTAAATCCTCTTGTGAGTCATTTTACCCCATATAAATGCAGGGTTAACTGTATTCCTGCATTACTTGATTAGAATACACATAGAAACTAACAGCCCTTCAGTTCCTTTACATTGTATACAGAAAAATAGTATCAAAATGATCCACGCAGTGCTAACAAATTACATCATACATCTTAATATTTCCTATTCAAGTAAGTATCTCCTCACAACATTAAGCAATCAAAACAAATTATCATCATATCACACTCCTAATCATGTGAGCAACGGAACTATCCTAGCATCGCTGCACAATCCACATTTTTAGTTCACATCTTTTATTCCAACAATTTCATTATGTATGAAAATCATGAAAACCTTCCAAGAAACAATAATACTAGTAATTTGGAATGATAATACATTATGCATGTAGAAAAAGAACAATTTCACATTAGATGTTCGCCTTCATCTTTCAAATTTAGTCTTATTACTTAAAGCATACATAAGACTCGGATGCATTTCAATCCACTGGAAACATGAAAACACGAATCCAACAAAAATCACACTCCAAAAATAGTCCACTATACAATTACAGGGAATCAATACCATTTGTAGGCGTCTGTCAATCCAACTTAATTCATTTACCAATAAAGCCAAATAATGACTAACAACCAATCATCCACAAAATCAAACATTTCAATATAACATTCAGCAAACCACTTAGCTTATTATTATCAAAGTACAACTTCATGACTTCCTCTTTTAAGTTACTAAATGTTATTTCAAATTATCTTATCCCTTAAACCCAATAAGGGATCTCATGATGCCTCGACTATGATTATGGCCGGCACATAACTATATTCGAGACCCCAGAGAAGCATCCTTATTTCGTCATTCTTCCTAAATTCTTATACATATCAACATTATTTCGTTATTTTTTCTATGTTCATCTCAATCTCTCCACAATACCTATTTAATTGCTCTTATCACTCTCTCCCCACCACGGGATGAGTGATATTCCTCTCAAAATGCAGAGTATCATGCACATAAGGAAGGGAATACTAAGAATGTATATTGTCAATCTATATGCAATGCAGCACAGTCCTAGGTTATCGTATACCAAATACTGATAACCAAGTTGTAACATATTGTTACTAATTCCCTAATTAACAAATATTATCTAGTTCAATTCATTAATCTCCTTACTAACTATGATATAAAAAAGATTTCCATAATATCAATGTCCTATCACAATTAGAAAAGGAATTTCCTAATGATTAAATACTATCCATGATAGAAAAGAATTTCCTGATACAACCTGAACACTATCATGGATAATTAATAACTAACCATGTTAGAAAAGATTTGTCTAACATGGTTATTAAACAAAACTAATTGATATTAAACAATAAATAAATATATATACATGCGGAAGCAAATGCAGGCCTATACAAATTGGCAATATACACAACTAACTAATCTAAATAACCTTCGAAACCTAATTCCCTTTCCTGATGCTTGCGCCTATGCATGAATACCTGCAAAAATGTCAGTAATCGTGGGATGAGACAATTTGTCCCAGTAATCACCGCTTAACTCACTATAACAGTGAGATGTGCGGTAGCGAGGGCGTCTAAAGGGTACCACATTTTAAACCAATACTATATATATACATGTCAAGTCCAACAATCATATCCAACCCAAATCAATTCATCATCTCCATACTCCAATCAACTAATACTACCACATCAACCCTCACACTCACCTAAAGATGCATTGTGCCACCACGGTGCATTCAAGCATCTATTCTTCACTATATGATTTGACACTGTGTCCCTCTCCATAATGAGGGGACAATTTCCCTCTCTGGCAATCTCCAGAGAGGGAACCCCAATTCTGCTTCCATTACAGAACGGGAACGGGAACGGTTGGACTCTTCAATGCCAAACAACCGTAGGGGCGGTTGGGCTCTTCAATGCCAAAACAACCGTAGGTCACTTCTCTCAATAAGTCGACCTATGAACCCCGATCCAATCAATCTGAAAAGGATCCTCAGTACAAATAACTGTCGATTGGCCTATCGACAGTTATCATCGCGCGATGGTACATAAATTTCAGTGTCATGCAATGCTCACCATAACTTTCAATGTCCCAATCACAACCTTTTATACTTTCCATCAATATAACTTTCCAATTCCCTGACCACAATGTACCTATTTCAAATCCACATTACGTTTCAATACTCCAGTCAACAATACCTTATATTTCCCATCCACCTAACTCACCACAATCACAAACTCAACAATTCATTCCTTTTCTATTCCATAACCTCTCAAACCACTATCCAACACTATCCCTATATACATTTCACGTCATTCCAGATCAATGGCCAACACCAAGCCGGATAATAGTATATATAATGTGTACAAATCTTTTATACGAAAATAATCGTATTTGAAAGGCACCCGATAGCCTGTTTTGTGTAAAAATAACCTTTCAAAGATAATATATATATATATATATATATATATATATATATATATAGAGAGAGAGAGAGAGAGAGAGGGTGAGAAAGGATTTTACAAAATCCTAGCTAACATCACCCTCAATGTTATAGTAAGGTTAAGTGTGATTACCTGTCGCCCTTTGCACTGTTGTCTTTCCCTTTACTTTACCATGCCTCGAGGAAACTATGCAAATCACATCATTTCCTATTATTACACCATGTAATAATAGTAAGTTAATAATTATTCTAAGTCATAGATTAGCTAACGTCTCTCACATTCGTATTACTACTCATTTTCCCCTTTTCCTTAATTCAAATACTAACCAATTAAAATCATAAATCACCTTAATCAAATATAAACACACCATCACAATCACACATTTATAGAATTCTTCAACATCACCACAACATGTGTACTACCTTCAAAATCCTACTACCAATTATCACTTCATACAATTCACAAATTATTGACAGCTTTTAACCAAACTTATCACACATTCCATAAAAGTTATAATCTTCACTATCTTATAATTTAATTCACAAGATAAAGCCAAGCAAAACAGCGCCAACAATAAAAACAATGTGATTAAGTCAAAACATAAACTCCAATCAACAGATCAAGAGATCAAGGAGCCACATAAATTTAGAGAACTATAGGTATTACCTAAGATTCAAATAAGGAAAGATTCTGGTAAATAACCAACCCAATAAGTCACAATCAATCATTAACAATCTACCAATCAAAACTTTTACCATTCAAAAGAATCCATATTATCTTTTCACCAATTAATTAATACATATTCCACCATCCATTCCTCCTTGACTCAATTATGTAACATTCTTAATTCAGATTTCTCAATCAATTAGAATTACCAAAGAGCATTTTATTTCGCTCTACCAATATCTTACACTTTACCTACATTCCTCACTTTATATCTAGTGCACTTTAATCATCATTAAAAACATCTTCTCACCTGAACCATCCATTTTCTGCATCATTCTTAAATTCAATGTAATTGTAGAATTTGAATGAAGAATTTACAAGATATCGCCAAAATAAATCATCTAATTACTAGATAAAATTGAGTGTGCAACCAAAAGGGTTTCATATTCTTTTAATTGATTCTAAAACATCTCTAGCCCTATAATAGTTATACATCTCAGAATAAAGGACATGAATATTTAAAGCACACCTACATGAACAACACTTTAGCAGTACCCATTCTTTAAGCATGCATACATCACAATTCATTACCAAAAACACCAACAACACATGAAAATCAAATAGGTGAGAAATTCCTCAAATTCAATAAGCTCCACTAATCTTATATGCACATACAAAACAGTATGCATTCACTAAATTCATCAACCCAAGCAACATTTATACACCTATTAACTTCATTTTAAATAAAGAGTCACAGACATATGTTCGGTGAATGGTAATCAGACCAGAAACAAAGAAAGAGCAAGTATAAAAAGTCAAATCCAACAGAAATCGAACATATAAAGACATGTATAACTCAAAGAGTGTCCAATTCTTCTCAAAAACATCAAAATTTGAAGCATAAGCATATGTTCAATTAATTATTTAACCCCAATCTCAAACCCTAACTCAGTCTCTCTCTGGAAATTGCTCAAACCGTACATAAAACAGTTAGGAACGAAAAAATAAAGCTCACCTGAGCTCCAAACAGAGACCGCCGCCGGAAAAATCGAAAGAGCGGCGGAGATGAAGTGAGGAAACGGAAGAAGGACGAGCAAAACCAAGGGAACCCGTGTTTGAAAGAGACGAAGTGAAGGCCGAAGGTTGGGGAAGGGAACATGTCGCTGCACCGCCGCCTGCTTGCCGTGGGTTCGCCGGAGGTCGCAGGGGAAGGAAAAAGGATAGAGGCCGACGGTGAGGGAAAAAGAACACGAAGAAGAAGGGGATCCATGGTGAGCCTGTGGCGGTCGACGCCGCCGTGTGGCCGCCGGAAGCTCGCCTGGACGGCGAGCACGCAGGGAGAGGGAGGAGGACGATCGGAGCTTGAGGGAGGGAGGAGGAAGAAATGAAGAAATGGTGAGGAAGGAGGAGAGGGCCGACATTTTAAGGAAGAAAAGGGAGGAGGGCGTGTTTGGTTTAGTGAAATAAGGGGGTTCTCTGATGATTTGTAGCCCAAACTTGTCATAGTGTACTCTTTTAATTTTAAAACCACTTAAATCAGCCTCCAATCTCCTTAACCTTCAAAATATTTTGGGTATTTCCATTCCCTCATATTTCAAATTCTTCAATTTCTTAATTAATTATATGCACATTTACTGCTCAAAATTTTCAAAATGTCCTCAAAAATCACCAAAAATCCCTAAAAATTCCAAAATTCTCAATTTCTCCATTTATTATTTCCCAAAACACTCCTTGATCCTGTATTAAATTTTAAGGATGTTACAAGTTCACCCACCTTTTAGGAATTTTGTCCCCAAAATTCACTAAACGTATTACTTGACATTAAGAAATTCTCAAATCAACCTTGCATTCCTCACCTTATGTTTGCCTACTTATAACATTCTAACTATTCAACTACAAATTAATGCACTCAAATCACTTTATAAAAGTCCAAAATCCTAAATTGTAACACATATACAATCATCTTCCTCAAATTCAAATGAACTATTGTTTTTCCTCGATGTAACTCTAATACTAACAACACCTAAAATAAACATCCAATTAACAATACAGAATTCCAAACAAGAATCCAACAAACAATCACATAACATCACAATTGAACCAATTTATCAATTGATTGAATACTAAAGTTCTTATACTTCCCATAAACCCATAATCTCAGTACTTGACATTCTCGAAATCCTTACCGGATACTAGTGAAACTTATATAGAAAGATGGGAGATCTTCACTTAACACTGGAAATCAAAAGTTAAGCCTTGATTTTTAGATAGTTATTGAAACCACATCCTGAAAATCTCACAATCTACCATTTTAACTAAATAAGTTACTCTCAGTCAACTTGATTTCTCAATCATAATCTTCCTCTCAAAGTTAATCATATCATCAACTTCATTCACCTGTCAACATATATAGTTCAAATTCTCGAATTCTCACTTAACTCAAACTTTATCAAATCCAAACAACTTAAATTTCACAATTTAACTCATTAAACCTTCCATTTACACTCATAAATCTAAAACAAGACCTCCATAAACTCTAAAATTCCCATCTAAAAGCGTTCTTACCCCTTCATAACTTGAAATTTTTATCAAAGTTCCATCATTCCATCCAAACTACATTCTTCAACTATCACATAATTAGTCCATAAAATCCATTTAAATCCACCATGCCACAAAAACATACATCCTTCTAACTTGCATTCATCATCCAAACAGGACTCAGAGTCTTACCCACAATTCACATGTTTCTTCTATCATACCAATCACATACAACACCAAAAATCAAGGAAGAAGACTTGATTCAACCATCTTAGGACAAGTGAACACAATGAAACATTCTAACAACTATATATTTAAATAATTCAGATCATAAGACATACTCATCAAGCTTGAGAAAACAAGATTTAAGGAAAAATTTATAGCTTAAATCACCGTTTGACAAGCAAGTTACCAAATAATATACCCCCATAGATACTCTTTTATATTTTGAACTTACAAACCACATCATACTAATCAATTCTCAACTCTCAACAAGTAACCAAACAACACCCTTGTCCATTTTACATTTCTGACTTCATTTCTTTTAACAACACTTCAAAAACTCTCCCTTGAACACCATTTATAAACATATTTTGATACTAAGAGATAATTACAAATCAAAAATCAGTCAGCACATTAAAACACACACAAACATAGCCGCTGCAATACATAGTCCAACTTCTACTTTCACTAGTTTAAAGTTTAAACCCTTAAACTTGGTACAAACCTATTTGATTCACCAATACCCAATCATGATTAACCATAATTATCATTAACAACTACTAAGTTACTTTCCAATGGCTTTATGAATCACTTAAGCTTAGGTCAAACTACATACCATACTAGCACAAAATTTCATTTCTACTCAAATCTCTACCACTTAACTACCACACTCTCTCATTACAGAATCATGCAGCATTTCAAAAGAATTGTAAGCACACACATTCCTATCAAACATGGCATTAAATATTTCCAACAAAATCCTAATTTGCTATTCTAAATATTTGACCTGCATGATTTAAAACAGTTTCGAATTTAAAAAAAATCAGATCCCAATGGAACAGCAACTACACATCCAAACAATATTAACAAAATAATCCTTTAAGCACAAACAGAATTTCTTTTTATGAAATCATTTCACAAGCCATTTCTATAGTACACATTTCTAAAACAGAAACAACCAATAAACCATCTAAGTGGTTCTAATATACAGGACTTCCAAATGATTCTCACACATGCAGCAAATTCAAAGAATTCGGAATCCCAAGTAAAAATAAGACAAAAATTGAAAAGCATCATGGTGAACACTTTTCATAATCAATACTATTCACTTCCATTAACAAAAATTACCTCAACAAATAACTATGTCTCTTACAATAAGACATCCTATATCATATATTAACCGTTTTGCAATCACAAAGTCAATTCACTTTAGGAATCAAACCACCAATAGCAATAATTATCCACCATAATATAGCAGAGAGAGATAACCCACATTCTTATTGTTAAAGTGTTAACTAAAGCAAGGACCAAAAGGAAAAGAATATCAACACTAACTTACATCATTCTCATCTTTCCAACTAGTCATTAAATATACAACAAACTCAGAAAATTCCATTAATCAATTTGTATAACCACACTTCAACTATACCTGCAGTTTCTTATCTATATATATATACATGACACCAACCATGCAACCAAACAATTCCATGTAAATCCTCTTGTGAGTCATTTTACCCCATATAAATGCAGGGTTAACTGTATTCCTGCATTACTTGATTAGAATACACATAGAAACTAACAGCCCTTCAGTTCCTTTACAT
Source organism: Mimosa pudica (assembly GCA_029929735.1). Lineage (NCBI taxonomy): Eukaryota > Viridiplantae > Streptophyta > Magnoliopsida > Fabales > Fabaceae > Mimosa > Mimosa pudica. Next base: position 13,643,489 of record JAKELP010000002.1, read on the forward strand.
TGTATACAGAAAAATAGTATCAAAATGATCCACGCAGTGCTAACAAATTACATCATACATCTTAATATTTCCTATTCAAGTAAGTATCTCCTCACAACATTAAGCAATCAAAACAAATTATCATCATATCACACTCCTAATCATGTGAGCAACGGAACTATCCTAGCATCGCTGCACAATCCACATTTTTAGTTCACATCTTTTATTCCAACAATTTCATTATGTATGAAAATCATGAAAACCTTCCAAGAAACAATAATACTAGTAATTTGGAATGATAATACATTATGCATGTAGAAAAAGAACAATTTCACATTAGATGTTCGCCTTCATCTTTCAAATTTAGTCTTATTACTTAAAGCATACATAAGACTCGGATGCATTTCAATCCACTGGAAACATGAAAACACGAATCCAACAAAAATCACACTCCAAAAATAGTCCACTATACAATTACAGGGAATCAATACCATTTGTAGGCGTCTGTCAATCCAACTTAATTCATTTACCAATAAAGCCAAATAATGACTAACAACCAATCATCCACAAAATCAAACATTTCAATATAACATTCAGCAAACCACTTAGCTTATTATTATCAAAGTACAACTTCATGACTTCCTCTTTTAAGTTACTAAATGTTATTTCAAATTATCTTATCCCTTAAACCCAATAAGGGATCTCATGATGCCTCGACTATGATTATGGCCGGCACATAACTATATTCGAGACCCCAGAGAAGCATCCTTATTTCGTCATTCTTCCTAAATTCTTATACATATCAACATTATTTCGTTATTTTTTCTATGTTCATCTCAATCTCTCCACAATACCTATTTAATTGCTCTTATCACTCTCTCCCCACCACGGGATGAGTGATATTCCTCTCAAAATGCAGAGTATCATGCACATAAGGAAGGGAATACTAAGAATGTATATTGTCAATCTATATGCAATGCAGCACAGTCCTAGGTTATCGTATACCAAATACTGATAACCAAGTTGTAACATATTGTTACTAATTCCCTAATTAACAAATATTATCTAGTTCAATTCATTAATCTCCTTACTAACTATGATATAAAAAAGATTTCCATAATATCAATGTCCTATCACAATTAGAAAAGGAATTTCCTAATGATTAAATACTATCCATGATAGAAAAGAATTTCCTGATACAACCTGAACACTATCATGGATAATTAATAACTAACCATGTTAGAAAAGATTTGTCTAACATGGTTATTAAACAAAACTAATTGATATTAAACAATAAATAAATATATATACATGCGGAAGCAAATGCAGGCCTATACAAATTGGCAATATACACAACTAACTAATCTAAATAACCTTCGAAACCTAATTCCCTTTCCTGATGCTTGCGCCTATGCATGAATACCTGCAAAAATGTCAGTAATCGTGGGATGAGACAATTTGTCCCAGTAATCACCGCTTAACTCACTATAACAGTGAGATGTGCGGTAGCGAGGGCGTCTAAAGGGTACCACATTTTAAACCAATACTATATATATACATGTCAAGTCCAACAATCATATCCAACCCAAATCAATTCATCATCTCCATACTCCAATCAACTAATACTACCACATCAACCCTCACACTCACCTAAAGATGCATTGTGCCACCACGGTGCATTCAAGCATCTATTCTTCACTATATGATTTGACACTGTGTCCCTCTCCATAATGAGGGGACAATTTCCCTCTCTGGCAATCTCCAGAGAGGGAACCCCAATTCTGCTTCCATTACAGAACGGGAACGGGAACGGTTGGACTCTTCAATGCCAAACAACCGTAGGGGCGGTTGGGCTCTTCAATGCCAAAACAACCGTAGGTCACTTCTCTCAATAAGTCGACCTATGAACCCCGATCCAATCAATCTGAAAAGGATCCTCAGTACAAATAACTGTCGATTGGCCTATCGACAGTTATCATCGCGCGATGGTACATAAATTTCAGTGTCATGCAATGCTCACCATAACTTTCAATGTCCCAATCACAACCTTTTATACTTTCCATCAATATAACTTTCCAATTCCCTGACCACAATGTACCTATTTCAAATCCACATTACGTTTCAATACTCCAGTCAACAATACCTTATATTTCCCATCCACCTAACTCACCACAATCACAAACTCAACAATTCATTCCTTTTCTATTCCATAACCTCTCAAACCACTATCCAACACTATCCCTATATACATTTCACGTCATTCCAGATCAATGGCCAACACCAAGCCGGATAATAGTATATATAATGTGTACAAATCTTTTATACGAAAATAATCGTATTTGAAAGGCACCCGATAGCCTGTTTTGTGTAAAAATAACCTTTCAAAGATAATATATATATATATATATATATATATATATATATATAGAGAGAGAGAGAGGGTGAGAAAGGATTTTACAAAATCCTAGCTAACATCACCTTCAATGTTATAGTAAGGTTAAGTGTGATTACCTGTCGCCCTTTGCACTGTTGTCTTTCCCTTTACTTTACCATGCCTCGAGGAAACTATGCAAATCACATCATTTCCTATTATTACATCATGTAATAATAGTAAGTTAATAATTATTCTAAGTCATAGATTAGCTAACGTCTCTCACATTCGTATTACTACTCATTTTCCCCTTTTCCTTAATTCAAATACTAACCAATTAAAATCATAAATCACCTTAATCAAATATAAACACACCATCACAATCACACATTTATAGAATTCTTCAACATCACCACAACATGTGTACTACCTTCAAAATCCTACTACCAATTATCACTTCATACAATTCACAAATTATTGACAGCTTTTAACCAAACTTATCACACATTCCATAACAGTTATAATCTTCACTATCTTATAATTTAGGCTAAAGTATTCATTTGGTCCCTTATGTTTGCATCAAGTTTCAATTTAGTCCTTTATGTTTGGAAAGTACACTTTTAGTCCTTTTTTATTAACACCGTTAGTTTAACTTAACGGAAAATGCTAACTTAACAATTTTAAATGATTATTTTATAATGAAATTGGATAAAAAATGATAAATTTTGAAAATATAAGAATATTTACATTCAAATATTTTAATCTGAACATTTTTTCAGTATTTAATAATCATTTAAAATTGTTAATTTAACATTTTCCGTTAAGTTAAACTAACGGTGTTAACAAAAAAGGACTAAAAGTGTACTTTCCAAACATAAAGGACTAAATTGAAACTTGATGCAAACATAAGGGACCAAATGAATACTTTAGCCTATAATTTAATTCACAAGATAAAGCCAAGCAAAACAGCGCCAACATTAAAAACAATGTGATTAAGTCAAAACATAAACTCCAATCAACAGATCAAGAGATCAAGGAGCCACATAAATTTAGAGAACTATAGGTATTACCTAAGATTCAAATAAGGAAAGATTCTGGTAAATAACCAACCCAATAAGTCACAATCAATCATTAACAATCTACCAATCAAAACTTTTACCATTCAAAAGAATCCATATTATCTTTTCACCAATTAATTAATACATATTCCACCATCCATTCCTCCTTGACTCAATTATGTAACATTCTTAATTCAGATTTCTCAATCAATTAGAATTACTAAAGAGCATTTTATTTCGCTCTACCAATATCTTACACTTTACCTACATTCCTCACTTTATATCTAGTGCACTTTAATCACCATTAAAAACATCTTCTCACCTGAACCATCCATTTTCTGCATCATTCTTAAATTCAATGTAATTTCAGAATTTGAATGAAGAATTTACAAGATATCGCCAAAATAAATCATCTAATACTAGATAAAATTGAGTGTGCAACCAAAAGGGTTTCATATTCTTTTAATTGATTCTAAAACATCTCTAGCCCTATAATAGTTATACATCTCAGAATAAAGGACATGAATATTTAAAGCACACCTACATGAACAACACTTTAGCAGTACCCATTCTTTAAGCATGCATACATCACAATTCATTACCAAAAACACCAACAACACATGAAAATCAAATAGGTGAGAAATTCCTCAAATTCAATAAGCTCCACTAATCTTATATGCACATACAAAACAGTATGCATTCACTAAATTCATCAACCCAAGCAACATTTATACACCTATTAACTTCATTTTAAATAAAGAGTCACAGACATATGTTCGGTGAATGGTAATCAGACCAGAAACAAAGAAAGAGCAAGTATAAAAAGTCAAATCCAACAGAAATCGAACTTATAAAGACATGTATAACTCAAAGAGTGTCCAATTCTTCTCAAAAACATCAAAATTTGAAGCATAAGCATATGTTCAATTAATTATTTAACCCCAATCTCAAACCCTAACTCAGTCTCTCTCTGGAAATTGCTCAAACCGTACATAAAACAGTTAGGAACGAAAAAATAAAGCTCACCTGAGCTCCAAACAGAGACCGCCGCCGGAAAAATCGAAAGAGCGGCGGAGATGAAGTGAGGAAACGGAAGAAGGACGAGCAAAACCAAGGGAACCCGTGTTTGAAAGAGACGAAGTGAAGGCCGAAGGTTGGGGAAGGGAACATGTCGCTGCACCGCCGCCTGCTTGCCGTGGGTTCGCCGGAGGTCGCAGGGGAAGGAAAAAGGATAGAGGCCGACGGTGAGGGAAAAAGAACACGAAGAAGAAGGGGATCCATGGTGAGCCTGTGGCGGTCGACGCCGCCGTGTGGCCGCCGGAAGCTCGCCTGGACGGCGAGCACGCAGGGAGAGGGAGGAGGACGATCGGAGCTTGAGGGAGGGAGGAGGAAGAAATGAAGAAATGGTGAGGAAGGAGGAGAGGGCCGACATTTTAAGGAAGAAAAGGGAGGAGGGCGTGTTTGGTTTAGTGAAATAAGGGGGTTCTCTGATGATTTGTAGCCCAAACTTGCCATAGTGTACTCTTTTAATTTTAAAACCACTTAAACCAGCCTCCAATCTCCTTAACCTTCAAAATATTTTGGGTATTTCCATTCCCTCATATTTCAAATTCTTCAATTTCTTAATTAATTATATGCACATTTACTGCTCAAAATTTTCAAAATGTCCTCAAAAATCACCAAAAATCCCTAAAAATTCCAAAATTCTCAATTTCTCCATTTATTATTTCCCAAAACACTCCTTGATCCTGTATTAAATTTTAAGGATGTTACACACTCTCCCTCTCTAATTATTACTTAGGAGCATTGATAAGGATAATTTGGGGGAAAAGTTGATAAAAATAGAAATAACTCTTATATTTAGAACCAAATCAATCTCCCTAAATAATATTATATTTAGAACAAGAGGGAGTACAAAATAATATGGTAATTTATTTTTTTACTATCTTTACATATATATATTTTAAAAAAATAGCGATAGTTTGCGTCTCTGAACAGATTTTTTCATCAGAGTATCTGATCACAGAGCAGCGTGAGTAACGTGCACAAAGATAATCGCCGTTGTTTGCATGTGTTTGTGTTTTGTTATTTTGTACATATGCAAGATATTTTGCGGCAATTGTTATTCACTTGTTATATAGTACTCCCTCCTTTCCTAAATATAAGATCACTTTGGTTAATTTGGGGAGATTAAGGAAGACAATAAAATTACATGATTTTCCCAAAATCCCCTCAATTACTTAACTTAGAAATGAGGAAGGGTTTTCAATGAAAAGAGGGAGTATAAGGGTAGTTTGGGTAAAACCTGAGATAAAATAGGAAGTGATCTTATATTTAGGAACTTATCCACTTCCCCAAAGTGATCTTATATTTAGGAATGGAGGGAGTAATTAGTAGCTGTTAACAAATGAACAATTTGGTCAAAACAAAAACAAATGAACTAAATTCTTGATAGCGATCAAGCTAAATTCACGTTCATACAACTTGCCAATTGCCAATACGAGAGTACAAAAATGATACTACCTTCGGTCCTAAATATAGGACCTAGATAAATTTTTTTGGAGAAGTTAAGGTTGCAAAATAGTCTATTAAATCATGACATATTTGATATATTTTTAGATTATCTATTAGTTTATAAGTAAAATAAACTAGTTTAAAGGAAAAAATTAGGTAAATCAATTTATAATTAACTTATTTTGCTGTTTTTTAGGATTTTTCAAAAAAGTCAATTAGGTCTTATATTTAGGACCGGAGGGAGTAGTACTTTTCAAATGAAATAATTGTTACTCCTTTTATTCCTAAATATAATATCACTTTTTCTAATTTGATTAGACTAAGGATATTAATTTAATTAGCTATTAACGCATGATATTACCAGTTTATCCTAACCACTTGCCTTTATCCCCAATCTCCCTCTCTCACTTGTTATTATAGATAAGTATTATTATGGTTAGTTTCGGAAATAGTTGGGAAAACTTAGAAAATAATCTTACATTTAAGAACAAATTGAATTTTGAAAGTAATCTTATATTGAGAAAGGGAATGAATACTGTTTTTAATTTTAAGTTGTGATTTTATTAAATAACACTTACGATTATTTTTAAAAATAGCAAAAAATCAAATTTATAGGCTTTATAAGATACTTCATATGTTCCTAAATATAAGATCACTTTTAGATTTCAATTTGTTTCTAAATATAAACAACTTTCTAATTTTTATCTACTTTTTTCTAAATAAACCCTAATTATGTTTATCTATAAATAAACAAGTAAGAGCGAGAGAGTCAGAATAAAAGTATATGGCTAGAGTAGTAATATCATGTGTTAATAACTAACTTAACTAAAATCTTTAATTTAATCAAATCAGGGAAAGTGGTCGTATACATAGGAACTGAGGGAGTATTAAGATTAGGTTGGTTCATTTGTCAAAAAAGGAGATTAGGTCTGTTCATCTATGATATATTGATATGTAACGATTTATTAAAGTCGACAACTCGACATTAACCATCAAATATATGGTTTAACTTGTAACGAATTGTAAGTTTAATTTTAACGGCTTAATCAGGAGGACTCCCAATAAATCAAATAAAGTTAAAAGGGGATGGTCTTGAATAGATCTACAGTCTACACACAAAAACTTTCACACCATCAAAAAAGGCATGCTAAGATGAAGATATCATTGTTACAAAATCACAAAAAAGTATGGAATATTAGATGAGCCAACGGTTTATCAGAGCAGTGTGATCTTTTTGCCTCCGGAAGTCATTGGAATGTACTAAGTGTATGTTTTGATATACTCCCTCTACTAAGTGTATGTTTTGATATACTCCCTCCTTCCGTTCCTAAATATAAAATCACTTTCCCTAATTTGGATAGATTAAGGAAGTTAGTTAAGTTAGTTATTTACACATGATATTATCAATTTATCTCAACTATATATCTTTATCCTTACTCTCACTCTTTTGCTTGTTATTATAGATAAACATTATAAGGGTTAATTTGGGAAAAAGTTAAGAAAAGTTAAAAAGTGATCTTATAATTAGGAATAATTAAATTTCAAAAGTGATACTACCTCCGGTCCTAAATATAGGACCTAATTGATTTTTTTTGGAGACATTAAGGTTGCGAAATAGGTTATTAAATGATGACATATTTGATAGATTTTTAGATTATCCATTAGTTTATAGGTAAAATAAACTAGTTTAAGGGAAAAAATTGGGTAAATCAATTTATAATCAACTTATTTTGCTTTTTTGAGGATTTTTCAGAAAAGTCAATTAGGTCTTATATTTAGGGTCGGAGGGAGTATTATATTCAGAAACAAAGGGAGTACTAAATTTTTTACGCTTCTTGTAATTTTCGGTAATGACTCTTCCACAAGGCGAGCATAGATTTGCGAAAAACTTACATATTGTTATTTTCTATATAATTCTCATGTGGTATATAATTTAGTCAAACATAAAAATGAGCAAGGTCTTGAAATAAAAAAAAAAAAGAGCAAGGTCTTATATTTTTGTTGCTTTGTTAATTGGTGGTGGAGGACATTCTACTCACATTTAGTCTCAAATCTATATGTTGTATCCACTTCTTAGGTACATTGTTGTCCACATCTAGCAAGCCTTCATAATATTTTGCCTTACGTTTATTTCACTTAACTGCGCGTAGCAAGGGAAACCCTTATTCCTTCATTAGTAAGTGAATTATTTGAATTCAATTGATGAATTATTAATTTCTTCAACTATTTTTTAACAAACACACATGAAATTCTTGATGGAAAAGCATCTGTGCATAGCACGGGTAAAAAACTTGTTATATTAAATAATAAAACCATGCATCATTCTTAACATATATGAAATCATTTGTACTCCAATTAGAGAAAGTAACGTGCTAATACTTTAGGAAACTAAGTGAGGGGATGAGTGCAACATTTTAAACCACAATGACCACAACCTGTTTCAAGCAATCAAACTTACGTCAGTTGTCCCGGTTGGCAGAGATATATGAGAAGATGAGAGCCAGTGCGAGAAGAAGCAGTACAAACTGCATGTAACTCAAAAGTCAGCGCATAATTTACATATGTAGCATCAAGTTCTACCACTTCGAAAAGGAAACAAGTTTACCTTGGTTGAGTTGAATAATACAGGCTCGCTCTTCAAGATATAAGATTTCCTGATGAAATTAAAGAAAAATCTGTCAGGATCTCAACGGTGAAAACATACGTTGGAAGCTACATGAATATGATCTGCATGCCTTTTACTCATGAGACCAGATTCTCTGCAAGCCTTTTGTATAGCTTCCACCCTACTCAATGTTTTTGTTGCATTAGGATCATTTTTGTCAACCTACGATAGAAAATAAAATATTTTAGAATTGAAAAAAAAAAGTGCACGAAACTTAAATATAGCTTTAGTGGCATGGATGATTGTGCAACAAAATAAAGACAACTGCAATAATATCTGCATTTCAAGCTTTGAAGAATTCACCTATTTATATCTTTGAATGACAAATAGAAAGCAACCTTACTTTAAAATACAACATACCTTGCACTCCAACATACAGGAAAAGTCGAAGAAAGCACTATAGACATCTGACATTGTCTTTGTCTGATCAATCACCTTGGCAGTTAGACCTATAATAAATCACAAACATTATGAGGACATGTTTTTGTTTTGTAACAATCAAATATTTATCTAATCTGAAATTGAATACACTAAACAAACAAACAATACTTGTCTCCTTTCGGTAGGATTGATTGCATGGATTACACAGCTCCATTATGCTCTATCAACTTAGTACATCACCATCACAGATTAATCATGTGGCATTTTTCATTTCTCTTAAGAAAACTGGTAGTTGCACTGGTACACTATTTCTATTAACGGCTACTTCTAGTAGCTAACACTCTTTTTAATAATTATGATTACATATCAGATTCCAACAGCACCAATGCAGTGTTTAAAACGACATTAAATTTTCTCAATATATGATCCTAATTTTTAATACACTATATCTAATTTCCTATTAGAAAATTTTTTTATGAGCTAATTTTGGGCAGATTATGTCTGAATGAGCTAGTGTGAAATGAAATACAGCAGCACAAGGTTCATTTAAATTTCACACACATTCCACTAGAAGTAGTTTTATGCTTAACGTTCCTGAAAGCTTAGATGATTCACTATGTATATGAAGATACATCATCTTACCACGCCTCATTTTAACTACACCTCTGAAGACTTCAATGTTGTTGTAGCATAGTGCAAGCGTCCCAATGGCCATGATCTGATGCAGGACATGTCAAGCAGCCAAGTTACCAAACAAATATTAAATTTTAGAATGCCTAAAGCCACAAACATGGATTTTCAAATGTTTGGTGCATAAGAACAGGAGAGATTATGGAAGTAGAAGCCACCTTAGAAATGAAGTGAAACTTAGCAAGCCCAAAGATATTAACAGAAGAACTAAGACTTCATTTAATTGAAAATGGGAGGTCAGGATCCAAGACCTGAACCTCAACTGCTTACCTTCTATAGTTCTTATGTCACCAACAACCACGAAGGGCAAAAAAATTTATTTTGGATGCAATTAATACTTTCACCTAGAGGCATTCAATTTCAATTATTTAGCTCCACATTGACTATGAAGCTATTAATCACAGGACTCGGCAATACAACATGATGACATATAGTAGGGGTGGGCAAAACAAACCGAAAACCGAAAACCAAAACGAACCAAATGGTTATTGGTTTTTCGGTTTCGGTTTTTCGGTTATCGGTTTCGATTTATGTTTTCATTTGGTTCTCATTTCGGTTATCGGTTCGGTTTCAGTTTCTTTAAAAAAATAATTGGTTAACCGAAAAAACCGAAAAATTCAATATGCTTTAAAAAAACCCAATAAATCAATATCAATAATAAAATGAATTCGGTTAAAACAAAAAAAAACCCATATGTTTTAGAAGAGGAATTCGTTGCTTTTTCGGCTCATTCAACATGTTCCTTTTCCTTTTTCACCTTCTCCATATTCCAATTTTTCCTCTTATTATTTTTCTGCTCATTCAATGTCTAAGATTATACTCTAAGTTTACCTCAAATGTCTTTTACTGAGTTCAATAGATAGTTCCATATTAAGAGGAAATTACTAATGTTGGATGACTTTCAACATTTTGTAGTTTTCATTTGTTCCGTCTAAACTTGTAAAGGATAAAATTTTTGTTTTGGTTGAAGCAAAAAGTTACATGCTGACTATGTGCTTTTGGAGGATCTTTAGTAAACAATGAATTCGATGTTTATGTTGAGTTTGCTATATCCTCTATCCAAGATTAGGACAAATTGGGTGGCTCTGTTATTTTTGTTGGTTGTTGTCCTAAAAATGCTTGCTAAATTTTTTGTTTGGTTGATACTTTGAATTTTAGTTGCTCTTATTTTGTGAGAAAAATTGTATAGATTGTGTTGAAAGCATAACTAGGTGTGGAGGAAACTTTAAATGCATGACCAATCTTAAAAAAATTCATTTGGGCCATAAAAAAAAAACCCAAAAAAGACAAAAAATAAACGAAAAATAACCATAACCGAACCGAAATTAATTCGGTTTTTCGGTTATGGTTATTGATTATTCGGTTTCGGTTTTGGTTTACGATTTGTAGACAATTCGGTTATCGGTTATTTTCGGTTTCGGTTCGGTTTTGAACCGAAAAACCGAATGTCCACCCCTACATATAAGCAACCATCTATTGAAGCAAAAACCATGTTGATGGTTATTAAATGATTATTGTTTCAATGATGTCAATGGAAATCTAACAATTAAACTAGAGATAACAGAAAAAGAACAGCACCTGAGGAATAGCACAAAAACGGAATATAGCCAAGTCTCTTAAGTTAGACATGTACAGAAAGCAATCTTCGACATGCATCAGAGCATTGGTGACCATGTCGTTGAGGCATTGCACTGCCTTGACAGAATTTTCTTCTTCTTTCAAGTCCTGGACAAAAAAAATTTAATTTTATTAAGACAGAGTTATGCATTTGCAACTCAAAAGGGAAAAAAATACATGACAAGCATACAACTAATATGAGACAGTGAAGTTGTTCCCCCCATCATAACATCCATCAGGCATACAAATTCAGCCAAGTACCACAGGGTGAAAGATAGAAAGCTAGAAACTGAAAGGTGAGAGTAAAAACATGTTCTTAAAGATGCAAACCTCAAGCTTGTTAACATATTTACTCCAGATCTGCCGAGGCCAAAACATGCGTGGCTTTGGGATCTCATTAATGTCTTCCAGGTAATCTCGGATGACACTTGCTTTCTGCAAAAGAGGTTCTCTAACTGAAAAGTGTGGAAAAAATGGTGAAGTTATTGCTTGTCTGCATTCTACTTTATTTTACCTGAAGGAACAAACCCATTGAATTAGAGAGGTGATCTGGAGCCAAATCTTCTGAACCAGAGGCATGGAAATACTTGGATAAACCCAGCCCGACAAGTCCTGCTGCATAGTGACAATATTCATCATAGTCGTCAATTGTTTTCACCTGAAAATAAAGAAGTCATGGTGTAAAGCAAGACTTTCAATCTAGGCTGAAGAAAAATTTTACTTAACTCTGTTAGATACTCATTGAGGTCTAATTCTTGAGATATGAAAGCTTGAAGGTCAAGAAAGCTAGCAGTAAAGTATAGAAACTACAGTACTATTAAGCCATGTATCTGTCACCGATCATGAAGAAAACTATATAAAACAACAAGAATGGGAATTCAAACTCATAACTGGGCCATATATTCTTTGTTCATGGGTATGAAAACACTTGAACACTAATTCAATATTGTTGAGTCTTAACTAGTTAAAATGCAGGATTCATGTTGTAATTACTTGAAGTTCTTTCTAAATATGAGCAGTAAATTGAGGGATGGGATATCTCCCAAAGTTTTGGGAAAAAATTTTATCCCCCAAATCTAAAATAAAAAGCCTTCTGGCCAGGTTTAAGTGAATATCAAAATGAATATAATATTTTATCAGTCAAAAAGATGAAGCTACTGAACGGGACTAAGCAAGCATATTTATGAAATATCAAAATTTTGTGGAGAACAGATGAAATGCATTATTAACCTCCTTGCAAATAAATTTGGCCATTCCAGCTCCCATCCTTTTGGTAATATCCACAATCCCTTCCTGATAGCTGCAGAGTTAATTTATCCTTGTTTAGTCATATACCAAAAGAAATGTGAAGGGACATAAATAACTTACAATTATAATCTCTTAACAAAACTACTACAGAACGAAATGTGAGAGGATAAAAACTGACTTCTTTCCGAGTTCCAAAAATGCGGTTGAAACATGATGAAACTGATTCATTAAGATTTTGTACTCCTTTGTCCCACCTAGTTACTAAAAAAAGCTATAATCAGCATGAAAACAACCTCAAACATGGCTGAGCTATGTGTGCTATAGAAAGAGTAAAAAAGTTCCTTTTAACCTTCTCGACTAGATTTCCAACACGCAAGTTTGGTGTGGTTAAGTTGAGCAAGTGTAACTAAGGAAAATTCCAGTATAGGGGTACAAAAGATATATCGGATGACACATAACTTGCTGTGAAAAGAAACAGTGAAGGTGACAACAAGATACATACAAGAAAAATGCCAATCATGATCATATATGTGACGATGAAAAGCTATTAATATTGGCACCTTGACATCTGTAGATATGCTAGTATCATCCTCTGCCAAACAAAAAAAGTTTCAAAGGTATAATTGGTTAGAACACAGTTTCATGCAATATTAACAGGTAACAAGGAAGAGAAAAAAGGATGCCAGTACAATAAAGTCTAAAACATTCTCAGTACAAGTTTCCCATATTAGGTAGACAGGGTTCAAATTAGAAACTTGTCAACATCATTTTTCTTTGCAATGAAAACCATTTATTTTCTTCATCTTCCTACTTAGGGAAACATTGACAAAACTAGTGATTCACGAGTATAACAATCCATAGGCAAAATGCACAGTCTAGACTAACACTAATTCATAGCAGATATACTTTCTCAGATGTTCAGACAGACATGCTTTCCTTATATACAAGACAACACAAAAGATGATATAATTTCCTGTGGCCTATTATCAAAATGCATATGAGTCCTTTGATTATTTTACATATTTATGATTCGAGTTCTTTATTGCCAGTCAAAAGATGATTTGTGATTCAACCAGACAGAAAAATCCACAGCATCTGAAGATAGTTTCTATTCACCTAATTTAATTAACCAAAAAACACTAAAAACAATAAATGATAGATCGTACTATTGTAGACCCACCAGCTGGTCATGTTAACATATCCTAATATCAAGTAGAACTAATAGAAACCAAACCCCTGAATATTCAACAAACACTAACCAAGTATTCGCTTATATAACACAAGTTTATTATATGGGACAAAATTATAAGTTGAAGCAATAACAAACAATGTAAGGTTGAAGACTATGGAAACAAACCAACAGTATCAAGGGCTCGAAGGACCAAATAAAATATGCAGACCTGCAAAGTCAAAAACTTCAGAGTTACAAACAATTAAAGTCAAGAAAAAACCAACAGGGAAAAAAACTCAGGAGAAAATAAAGCAATGCTCTCAACAAAATAAAGCACTATTATTAGCAACTAATAAAATGAAAAACACGATAAAAGAGTCAACTTTGAGAAATTCTAGCATGAACCCGTTGCACCACGTAATTTGTGGTCTGACCAATCACAAGTAGACACATACAGTACGACGTATAATTTATAATTTGACTTGACAATCTAAAAATAGGATCTAACCGATAAAAAATTTAAATATCATGTTTTCAATGTTTTTTATTTTACAAGGTAAATAAAAATGTTTTTCAAAGTTATTTGAGTTTTTTTTAGGTAGCACATTAAATTAAAAATTACACGTCATAATATATATGTTTACTTGTAATTTGCTAGACCATAAATAGCGTGGTGCATCAAGTTCACACAAGATTTTCCAATAAGGACAAATGAAAGATAGGCCTCATTTTTTATCCATGCATGCATATTGAGTTAGAGAAAGTAACAGAGGAGTTGAAAAGACATGGTAATTAAAATGAGAAAGGAGGAAGCTTACAGCGTTGCGAAGGTCAGTTCCGAGCTGCTGAATAACAAGGCTGAAACTACGAGAAACCTTACGAAGCATAGTGTAACAAAATGCCCAATGTGGCTCCTGAGGGATCTGCTTCTCCGCTTGCCTCACCGCCATTTTTAGCTTCATCAGAGGATACAAATCCTCTGGATGCTTTAAAATCGCCTCCAAACTTCCCATTTCAACTCACAAAAAACAAATTCCCTCTATTCGATACCTTATGTTATTGAAAAGCTTCCCATGCATGCAATGCAATGCAACCTTAGCTCACAAACAACAAAACCTCGATTTCAAAGATAAGCCTCATTGTTTATCCATGCATGCATGCAATGCAATGCCACCTTTTTTCGATATATTGGTCTGTGTCACTCACTCACTCAGAGCAGCTTCAATAATTGCGAAATATGAGTGCAGAAGCAGAGGCAGTATTATTAAATAACGTCATTAGTTACAATGCATGGCACGGAATCTAATGGGTTTATAAAAAGGTAAAATGACAAATAACATGACAGCAGTTTCTTGTTCTCTTTCAGCCTATGGTGGTCCTCAGGGTATCTCGTCATTATTATTCTTATTCGTGTTTTTTTTGAAATACATGTAGTCTTAACATGTGTCAATCATCTATTGTAACTGAATTGCTTTTGTTTTAGGGAGGTTTGAGCTCTTCTTACAAACAACTAATAGCTGATAAAGAGTTGGCAGACACGAGTACACGACTTATACAGCGGAGTGTGTTGCACTCATTCAAGTTTTGGGAACTTCCAATCATAATTAACCATAACGCAGTGCAAGTTGATGAAGTATGCGCTCATTGAATGCTGCTTTTTTTTTTCACTGTCATTGTTTTTACCGGGGCTTTTATTATCTACCCATCGTTTTAGTTGCATCACACCAAGCATGCTATTCTTATTCAGGCGGCAAAGTCACTGAATTCTACCGAGTGTTTCCTCCTACAAGTATCTCATACATACCGCTGAAGTATTTTTGTGCTTATATTTGCGCCTTAAGTATGCATGAGGATCATACATGCTCTTTCCAATTAAAATATTAATGGTCAAATAAGTTTTTTTGTACATAATTCTAGGGCAAATATGACTCTTCTTATATAATTCCGGGGTAGATATGACTCTTTATGCATACTTCAGCGGCAAATGTGATCTTTGGTGCACACTTCGAGGGAAAATTTTACCAAAAAATACTTCAAAATCATCCGCGCATACTTCAAGGCAAATATGAACCTTAACCCTATAAATTAATTACAAGTAATATATGTTATAATATGGATCTAAGGCATGACAAAAATAATTAAAGTTGGTACCCTAGCCTCTAAGATACTACATTCTCGCATCCCAAAATCGAAATGCGTGATTAAGTTAGAATATAGTCTAGCGAGTTAATCTAATAGTCAAGGGTTTTCAAAAAAGATAGTTATGTTTTTAAGTTTGATTTTGATGAAAACGTTGTTCAAAAAATTTAACGAAATTCAGGATCTTTGTACTCTTTAAAAAACCAAAACTTATTTATAACTCTAAGATACCAAACCAGATTGAATTCATACTTAATTAAAAGAATCAGATATTATAGTAACCCCACCCTAAATTCTGTTTGAAAAAGAGGGTTAATTTTCTACTCGAGTAGGATCAGACAATTTTTGAGAATAAAGTGGAGCCTTTCATTTTTTTTTATCAGAAAAAAAAAGACATGTGCATTTTTTAAAGAATTATTCGTGCAATTATATTGAAAATTGGGCTATGGAGAGATGGCCTTTCAAAGTGCAAAGACCAATGTAGAGAGGCCTACAATCCAATGCCCATTCATATTCATAACCCAGTTTTAGAAAACTCTTGGGCTCCCAAATTTGGATTGTACTACTTTTACACAATTCACATGGTTTATGGGTTCAATAAGCAATCCATATTTCACGATCAAGGGCACAATACTCTTTGTAGTAGTGGTCCTTATATATCCTACTAACAATAAAAAAAAGGGGCGAAAGACAAAAAAGATACAAAACTATTGACCAAGGAACAAAAATAGAACACAACTATTCTAAGGTACAAAAATGATACTTAACTTTTACCATGTGATCAAAAATAATATTTTCACTAATATGACAATAATATTAGAAATGAAATGTCCAAAATGCCCTTTACCGGGTGGTGAATAATTTATAAGGGCATTTTGAACATTTCTTGTCTAATATTATTGTCATATTAGTGAAAATATCATTTTTTATCACATGGTAAAAGTTGAGTATCATTTTTGTACCTTGGAATAATTATGTACTATTTTTGTTCCTTGGTCAATAGTTTTGTATCATTTTTGGGCCTTCACCCTACAAAAAATGGTCGAAAGAAAAAACTCTATCTGACAATGTTTCTTCCTATGATCCTATCCCCTATAATTCCATTGGATCTAGAAATAATACCTCTGGAACTTTTATGCAAGATTGATGAACTTTTATGCTTCTTCCTATCCCCTATCATTAATATAATCAAGTTATGTTAATATATCATAAATTTAGGCAGATTGAGTGAAAGTTAAGAAAATAAGCTTAAAAGATTTAAATTTATTATTTGAACCAAATAATGATTAAATATGATATGATATGGTATATATATGAAATGTCGTAAAAATCGTTTTTTCCCAAAATAAAAAAAAAAATTGACTACACAAGTCTGGGAAACACTTGCATTTTATATTTTATATTTATCAATGTTTGAGGTTAAAATCTATCGATAAATATTTAATCAATTAAAAATTAGTATCATACATCAATTGAGTGATTAAAATGCAATCGTTTAACGGATGGCAACGGAAGAAAGTAAAATTATGGTGACAGAAGAGTAAAGTTGATTCTTTAGAGAAGGAGAAGAGTGAAGTTTAGTTAGTCACGTGCTTGATAGCTGCGAGGCAACTTAAAATTAGATGAGCGCGCGAGGGATGAAGACAGGTTAGCTGGACGACATTAGAAACTGCAACGAACAACGAACACCAAACGGCCTTATTTAACTATATTAGAATTATCCTGAGAAAAAAAAAAACTACTCCTTCCGTTCCTAAATATAAGATCACTATACCTAAATTTAAAATACAAATACTGCCACCACTCACGCCCCCATCAATTTCCAAACAAACCTTAGCAAACACCAAGAAACTCCACTCGCCTCTACCATCTCCCTCGCATGCTTCCACATGGCATCAAAGACAATCAATTAAAACAAATTCCTCATAATTCTTCACCCAATCCAACTCGCCTGAGATATTTTAAATTGACAGCTAGCATAGAATGAGTGGAAGGAAAGAGATATAAAGTCTTGAGAGATCGACCGAGTAATTGTGAGAGGTCGTTACGGCGGCCGCCGCCGCCAGTGACGGTGGCGTTGAGGATAGATTTGGTGAGAATGAACAATGGGAGTGGTGGAGAGTTTCAGGTTTGCTTTGTACGAGAGGGTGGTGGAGGATTATTACTCTTGTGTTAAGAGTTTTGATAGGTTGAGATGAGATGATGTGGCAGAGGTGCGCTGGGCAAGGGATGATATTCACTGTTCACGTTTTAATGGGGGACAGGTGCGCCGCCGATGAGATGGAGGGAGTATAATATTTAATCATATAAAAGGAGTATAGGGGTAATTTGGGCAAAAACAGGGAATAAAATAGAAAGTGATCTTATATTTAGGAACTTATCCACTTCTCCAAAGTGATCTTATATTTAGAAATGAAGGGAGTATATCAGAATTAGAATTTTACAAAGTCAGCTAGGCTTTGTGTTTTAAAAAAGTATAAGTGAATTGTATCCATCTGTCTCTAAATCTAAGCCCACAACCTAATTTGATTGGATTAATGATGTTATTAGTTAAATTAGTTATTATCTCACATTATCACATATTCAGCTTTATTATATACATTTATTCCCACTCTCCGTGTCTTGATTGTTTATTATCAATAAGAAATAGTAACATTAATTTGGGAAAAAGTTGAAAACAATTAATATGTGACCTTATAATTAGGAACAAATTGAATCTCAAAAGTAATCTCATATTGATGGATGAACAGAAGGGGTAAGATAAAAGAGTAAAATTACTATTTTATATGCACCTAAATATAAGAGTCAATTAACATTTTGTACATTAAATTATATGTTCGCTTATAAATAACTTAATTAACTTTTTTAGTGTTTTCCTAAAATGTCATTTAGATAATATAATCCAGGTTTTTTATATAAGACTCATTTGGCCTTTTTTGTGAAAGTTAAGGTAGCAAACCATACCATTAAAATATAATATTTAATTTGTTACATATAATTAGATTATAAGTCTTATACCTAGAAAAAATTTATTTTGAAAAAAAAAATATAGTTATAGACAATTTAAAGTGATTAATTTTTCATGTGTGATCACACATATAGCTCAGCCTCATACACATGTCATGTATAAGTGACTTCTGAGTTCTGACTTCTGAATGAATCATATGATTCTTCCTTTTTGTACGTAAAATAAAAAAAAAAAACGTATTGTCTCAGTTCAGCCAACTTTCCCTCCCAAGTCCCATCATAGATCATACCCACCAACATATTTTCTTTTCCATCCACCA
Organism: Mimosa pudica; assembly: GCA_029929735.1. Lineage (NCBI taxonomy): Eukaryota > Viridiplantae > Streptophyta > Magnoliopsida > Fabales > Fabaceae > Mimosa > Mimosa pudica. The sequence continues at coordinate 13,662,609 of JAKELP010000002.1, forward strand.
AACTCCATCTCTTGTAATATCGTTTCTTCCTCTGCCTCCCACTCCGATCCATTCTTCCACACTCTCTCACCTTACAACAAAACCATAACCACAATACAATACAATACAATACAATGCACTTCAACTCCCTTTCCCTCCCTTCCCCACCCCTCCCACTTCCTCATACCCAACGACTCTCTCACTCTTCTCTCCCTTTCAACTTCTCTCACTCTCTCTCTCCAACTCCACCCTTGCAAACTCGTAGCTGTAAGTTGTTAAGATGTTTCGTTAGATATGGTGATGGAGTTTATGGAAGTGACTCTGAAGGTCGGAGTGATAAGAAGTGTAAGTGTAGTTCGGAGTCAGTGTCGTGGGCTGAAGAAGATGATGAAGAGGAAGAGGCGGTGGAGAGGCAGGAATTGAGTGATCAGAGCATATGGTGGCAGATTAAAGAGATAGTGATGTTCTCTGGGCCTGCCACTGGACTTTGGATCTGTGCACCGTTCATGAGTCTCATCTCTACTGCTATTGTTGGTCGAGGCAGCTCAACTGAGCTTGCTGCTTTAGGTACCCTTCCTTCTTTTTTGGGACTTGTCTTTTCCTAAACATAGGCATAGGGCATAGTTGACTTTTCCTAATAGCAGTCAAATAAGGTAGCAAATTAGTTGACTTATAGTTGACTTTTATAAGTTGATTTGACCGAAATTATTCTCTAAACTAAACTAGTTTGTTTCACTTATAAGCTGTCATATACTCTCTTTGATCTTAAGTTGATTTGACCGAAATTATTCTCTAAACTAAGCTAATTTTTTTCATTTATGAGCTTACATATACCCTCTAGTCCTAAACTTTGACTTTTATATAAGTTATCGAAATAAATTAGAATGCTAAATTATAACATATGTTATATATACTTAGATTGCATGTTAGTTTGTAAATAGAAAAAATTGTTTTAAGGAAACACATAATTATAGACAATTTGAAGTGATTAATTTTGCGTACTTAATTTCTCAGTAAAAAACTGAAAGTAATCTAATTAGGACCATAGAGTAATTTAATAATACACAAATAAAATTTGTTATGATTTGATTTAGTGGCTCAACTAACTTTCTTAATAATAAAGTCAACTGCATCTTATATTTAATAACAAAACAATTAATTAAAAATGCTCAATGTTGTAGTTGTAGGCAGAGATTGGGATTTTAATTCTATATTTTCGATAATTTTGAACAGGACCGGGGACAGTGTTCTGCGATAATATGAATCTATTGTTTATGTTCCTTTCCATTGCCACTTCAAATATGGTTGCTACTTCACTTGCAAAGGGGGTAAGTTCTTGGACCTTTGTTGTACATAGTTTTATGTATATGTGATTATCCAAGTATTCATAATGAGCTATAGCCAATGTCCTGATAACAAAAACTCAATTTAGGGGTAATCTCTGAATATACTATGCAAGACAAACTTGCAACATAATATTCAATAATGTCTTCTTTTATGCAATTGCCACCCTGTGAATTTTGTTGTGGTGAATAGACTAACTGCTACTTTAAGAGTTGAAGTGTATGCAAATTACTTGACGTGGACATTTGTTTTTAAATTTTGTACTCTACTTTCCACTTGAGATGATTGGACTAAATGATGCAGGACAAAGATGAGGTGCAACACCAAATATCGGTTTTACTTTTTGTTGGCTTGATATTGGGGACATCGATGCTTTTGTTTACACAATTTCTTGGTGGATGGGCATTAACTGGTAAGTAGTCCAGATGTTTCATTATCCTAATGTGTATACGTGTGTTAGAAACATTACTTATTTTCAGAAGTTAATATTTATGTTTCTGGTGGAAAGAACAAAGAATTTAATAATGTTCTATTTACAGCTTTTACTGGGCCAAAAAATATTCAAATTGTACCTGTGGCAAGCAAATATGTTCAGGTTTACTTTTTCTTTTTGATTAGTCTTGTTTATTTCTTCACTGTTGATTCTCTGTCTTGTCTAATGAAGTTGAGTGTAGTGATTGAGATCATATAATTTTGGAGTCATAACCTATATTTTATTCATGTCTTCAAACCTATAGCTTGACAGTACATTTCACACCTAATTCTGAGGTTGATTTTCAGATGTTTGACTAAAAAAACAGCATTTCTGTTGATAGATTCGAGGTTTAGCATGGCCTGCTGTTCTCTATGGACTGGTTGCTCAAAGTGCAAGGTGTGCCTTTTCTCATGTATTGCTTTATCGCACGGAACTCTGAAAACATGTAAAGATTGTTATGTTACAGTGGCTGGGCAGCATTATTCTTTTCATGGAGCTTCTTTCTATTCAGTATTAATCTTAGTATCGTGAATTGCTTACTTTTGAGTAGAATTTCACTTCTTCATCAGAACATGTTTTTAAATTGTGTTATTTCATGTCTAATCCCTTCTCAAACAGAAATCAGACAAGTGTTGCACTTAAATTATTTCGTGTACTTGAAAGTAGATACTTTTTTATCATGACGGTGCCTTCAAGAAGAATTTGACTTTATTATTGTTACATCTAAATTACAACCAAACGTATAGGTAACCATGAAACGAGGTATCATTTTCTATAAAACGCATAGCTCTTTAGCAAAATGGATTCAACTGTTGTTTGTACAAGTCAAAATCCCCATTTTGAATTATTGGTATCTACAAAGATGTTATTAGATGAAGTTTAAGTTCACACTTACTTAAATTGTAATTGATATTGTTATGCTGAATTGTGAGACAATTTTGTCTTTGATCATCAGCCTTGGCATGAAAGATTCATTGGGACCTCTAAAGGCTCTGGTTGTTGCCAGTGCTGTTAATGGCATTGGTCATGTAGTCCTATGCAGTTATCTTCAGTATGGTCTTACAGGTGCAGCATGGGCAACACTAGCATCCCAAGTATGTCAAATAAATATATTTAACAAGATCTGGCTCATTTTCTTTATGTTTATTCACTTTCTCATTTCATAGAATAACCTCATTTTTCGAACTCCTTGCAGCTTGTAGCAGCCTATATGATGGTTGAAGCGCTAAACAAGAAAGGATTTAATTCTTTTGTTATCTCAATACCATCTCCCTCAGAATGTTTGCAAATATTTGGGATTGCTGCGCCTGTATTTGTGACCATGTTCTCAAAGGCTAGTCTGATCTTGCTTTAATCTATACCCCTATTGGTTTCCATGTTGAAGATATATTTTCATTTGAAAATTTTTGGTATTTTTAGGTGGCATTTTACTCTCTCATAACATATTTTGCTACAGCAATGGGTACAAATATAGTAGCAGCTCATCAGGTTAGCTTTACTGACAAAACGGCTTATGGTAACTCCATTTATTGCCATAACTTTCTTTGGTGCAGATCTGTTCAATTAATATTAACCCTCAATCTACCAACAATTAGGTCATGATCCAAATGTATGGCATGTGTGTAGTATGGGGGGAGCCACTCTCTCAAACAGCACAGTCATTTATGCCTGAGTTACTATATGGTTTCAACCGAAGTTTGGCAAAGGTTAGTGAAGTTTGAAACTTCCAATGCACGTATAGTATTTCACCGCATGTCTTACTGATTGTCGCTTATCATATCAAATATTTTGCTCTAAAAGTAGTCTTCTACCATGACATAATGTGTGTGCTACATCTGGCTCTAAATGGGCTCTGTTTGTTTATGCCAACTAAAGGTTTTGCAATGTCAAACAGGCTCAAAATCTGCTGAAATCACTGTTGATTATTGGAACTTTACTTGGATTGGTAATAGCAACAGTTGGAATGTCTGTTCCTTGGTTCTTGCCGAATATTTTTACACCTGATCGTATGGTCATACAAGAGGTTAGATGTTCTGAACTTGTGGATCAGTAAACAGTTCTTGTCCTATACTTACATGCTCTTCACCTTTAGTGTAATATGGCATTCTCAAATGAATAGTATGGCTAAAACATACATGAAGAAACCAATTTTTAAATGAACGTCACCTCAAGGTTAATTATTTTCAAATTTCAGCCCACCAACTAATTTCTGAATCCGTCAGTCACTCTATCATCTTATCCTCCATCTGATTTGTAATGCAATTCAATGGCATCAGTCAACACTTTTCACTTCCAGTAAATGGTAGAAAAACTATTGCATTCAGTGTTGAGATACAGTGAATTCGATATTACCTTTTATGAACTTCACAGTTCACATAGACAATACTGGGATGAAGATAGTATTATTTTAGGAGGCAATGTAGTGAAACTATTGATGTCATGAAATTTGGTATCTGCTAAGAGTTGAGTCAATTATGAGATAAAAGGACCATTTTATTTATGTTGTCTTGATTGTAATTGTATCTCGTGTTAATGCAGATGCACAATGTGTTGTTAATGTTCTTTGTTGCATTATCCGTGACGCCCTGTACTCACAGCCTTGAGGGTACACTATTGGTATGTTAGACCAATGTTTTCAATTTTCTTTTTGAATGTCGTTTGTGAATGATATAACCTTACCGTTTAATTGGCATCATTTTGAGCTTGAACATGATCTCAGCTTAGCTGACTTCATCATTTGCAAAAGAATCAAATCCCTATTTTAGCCGTGATGTGCTACAAATGTCCCGCTTATCCTACTTTTCCTAGTTATGTACTGTGAATTCAAAATCCACGTTTTGATGCTTTCATTTGAATATGCAGGCTGGCAGGGACCTTAAATTTATTAGCTTAGCAATGAGTGGATGCTTTGGTCTTGGCGCCCTTTTACTATTGGTATGTATTTACTTATAGACAAAGTATGTCCCAAATTCAATTTTGATGTATATATTTTTTGGCCAACATTTCAATTTTGATGTATTCAGACATAATGGTCCTTTCTTTTATATTTCAGCTCGTGAATACTAAAGGATACGGTTTGCCTGGTTGCTGGAGCGCTCTTGTTGGGTTTCAATGGGTAAAGGATTAACATTTTACAACATCTTTATTTTTGGTATACAGTTAGAAGTTAGAACACTGTCTAAATATGTACATCTTTTCAGGCTCGATTCTTCCTTGCTCTTTGGCGTCTTCTTTCTCCTAATGGCATGCTCAGCTCACAGGAAAACCAGTTTGAATTGAATAAATTGAAGGCTGCTTAAGTTCAAATTCTTTATTCATGTGCCTACGAGTTTAACGGAGCCCCTATTGAAATAATCAATCATTAGATGATTGTCATTATTTCACAATTGTTTAGAGACACATGATTACTGAATTCATTCTTGTAATAACACTTTACGTGCTTCAGTTCCAAAAAAAAAATGTACGTGCTCAGCAATTTAACAAGTACTCATGTTTAGCTATTTTTAAGAGGTGATTATGGAGCTAAACATGAGTGTTATTTAAAAAGCTGCTTAAGTTAACTAGTTATTATTATACTCCCTGTTGTCCAGAATATAAGAGACCAAAAGTTGAATAGTTTTGGTTCAAAATGTGAGAACTCACTCTTACATTCTCTCATCATTTAATGCATTTTCCCTACTTTACCCCTCACACTCTTTCATTTTTATTAATGCTTGAACTACAAAAGACGGGTTGTTTAACGGGTTTTTGCCACATATCATCGTTTTAAAACATGGGTAAGACCATATAGCCAAAAATAAAATAATTAAAGCAGTAATTGGCTCAAGAAAAAATTTATAGAAGCATATATAGAGTGAAGGGGAATAAGAGAAGGAAGAAAGAAGGAAAAGATGACCGAGTTTTGAGCGGGGAGGGAAGTGGTATTTAACATACTAACATTTTTAGAAACGCCAAAATGTGGGTTGAATTGAAAAAAAAATATGCATATCGGTGTTTCAAAAACGCCTGGTATGCATATTTTTTAAAAAACAAATTTAAAAAAACTAAACACGTTTTTTCAAACGCATATCGACGTTTCAAAAACGCTGGTATACATTTTATTTTCTTAAAAAGATAAAAACAATTTTTTTAATTTTTTATAATAAAATTGTATACCAGCGTTTTTTAAATGCTGCTATGCATTTTATTTTTTTAAATTTTAAAAATAAAAAAATAAAACAGTTTTTTTTTATTTTTTCTAAAAGAATAAATACCAACGTTTTTTCAACGTATAGCAGCGTTTCAAAAACACTGATATGCATTTTTATTTTTTTAAAAAAAAATAAAAACTGTTTTTTCGTTTTTTAAAAAAATAAAAATGTATACCGGCGTTTTGGAAATATCGGTATGCATTTGAAAAAACGTGTTAAGCTTTGTTAAATTTGTTTTTAAAAAAAAAGCATACTTGGCGTTTCTGAATAGTCGATATGTTGGAGATTTTATTATATTTAATTCCCCTAGCGTATTTGCGTTTTTAGGAACGCCTATATGCATTTTTCTAAAAACAAATAAACGGCGTTTTTCATGCTATAAACGCCGATAAGTAAACGCAAGAAAAGTGGAGCAAACTACACGCCTTTTTATCCGTGTTTTTGGTACCTGCTTTCCAGCGTTTGTCCGAAAACGCCGATATGTTAGTTATTACCTACGTTTTTTTGGCAAAACGCTAGAATGCTTGCGCGGGTAAGCGCTGATTTTTTTAGTGCTTACATATTTTTTTTCTTAATAATGTCATATTGAATGAGGGAAATATTGGAAAAAATAATTAAATTCAGACACAACTAACTTTTAAATACTAAGAACCGTGTGTTTGATGACTGAGCTCTTATATTTCGAATTTGATGAAATAATAGATAAAGATAATAGAAAATGAGCTTCTCAAATTGCTAACTTAGGAAGTATATTATCTTATATTCATCTCTCCCACATTATAAGATAGTTTAAATTGAATCACATGTTCCTAGAAATCTGTTAAACTCAGTTGGAAAACAATAAATATGTAGGAGACAAAATTTTCCAAAATTGCCCTTATTTATGGAAGAATAAGAAGGAGAGTAATGATAAAAAGGAGGAAAAAGAATATGCATTTATCATGAGTAAAATTAGAAAAGATACATTTTTCCCCATGTCGCCTTATAGCATATAAGATAGGATCATTCAAAAAATTTAATCTTATAGTATGGGATGGAGGGAGTATGTACTTATATTCAGCTCTATATAATAAAGTAGGAGTCTAAAAGTTTTTCTTAAATACTCCATATGCCGAATTATATGATTTATTTGTCTTTTATTAAAAAAAGTAAGAAAATTAAATGAATTACTTATAAATTGATGTACCTGAATTTTTCTCTGGACTAGTTTATTTGGTTTATAAACTAAATTATATTCTAAATTTCTAATAATGCAGAAAATATGTTATGGTTTATCAATCTCTCCAAAAAAGCAATTATGTCATAAATTTAGAAGTATGAAAACAACTTTTTTTATTTTTATATACTTTTATTCTCAACTGTTTATTTATAATTATGTTTAATTTATTTATTGACACCCCAAAGTCCTAAATTAATTATTTACTATCTCTAATTAAATTTTTTGGGTGTTACACCTAATAATAGTCAAACCTGGTCACAGGCTAGTCTCAAGCTTAAAAAATTATCTATAGGTTTGTTTGGAAAAGAATGAAACCTATGTTTGAGTTCAATCCTAAGTTTTGAAATCAGGGCAGACAAATACTCAACTTTGTCAGAATAAATTTTTTCTGTCAAAACCTAGGTCACACAAACAATCACAATTTTTTCATAATAGTTTTTTTAACTAGAAACTAGGTTTGTGGCAAAAAAACTTGTTTTGTCATAATCTAATTTTTTCAACTTTTTCATAAGTTACTCTCTAGAATCTATTTTTCAGAATAGATTTTTATCCTTTTCCCCAAAAGTCATTCTCTAAAAACTAGATGCAAACGGTCCATAGGCTAGACTTAGGACTCCTTTCAACGATACAGGTTTAACCAATTATAGTACAGAAGAGAGATGAGATGGTATACTTGGAAGAGAGGAAAAAGAAGAATAAAGTGGGGAGTCAAAGAAGTAGAGGTCGAAGGTACTGGGGGTTCGAACTCGCGTCCAAGTGGTAATGATATCCTTGAGGAGGGTACAATGCTAGAAGGTCACTGCAAACCAATAGTGGGGAGTCAAAGAAGCATGAGATATGAAGGATTTTAAAATACGCACGTGTTTCTATGGGTTAAAATAATGGTACGGACGTGTTTGTGTTTGTGATGTGGACTTTTAATCTGCGATAGATTCCTTGGTGGAGATGTATTTGCAAAGCATGGGCTACCGACACTGTGTCTCTAATGGGTTATTTGATCTGGGGGTGTACCTGACTTATTTACCGGGCCCAAAAATAAGAAAAAACTGTTTTACCTAATTTTTTCCCTTAAACTAGTTTATTTTACTTATAAACTAATGGATAATCAAAAAATATATCAAATATGTCATGATTTAATAGACTAATTTACAACCTTAACCTCTCCAAAAAAAAGTTATCTAGGTCCTATATTTAGGACCGGAGGTAGTATTATACTAGGTCCTTAGATATATCTGGAATCTCAAACTGGTCGAATAGGGTAGTGCTATATCTCAAAATTAAATCCACGTGTCATCAGCCCTTATCGTTTCCCAGCAACGTGGGAGGACTCAAAACGGAAGAGGGAAAGAGGAAGAGAATGGGAAGAAGAAGATAAAGTTGCGTAAAGTTCTAGCTTTCATTATATTTCAAAACAATCTGAATTCTTACTAGTGCCTAGTAAGAGAAAGTGGAGGAGAACGAAAACAAGTCAAAGTTTGGAGTAAAGGTACTCTAGAACATAACTTAAGCTTGTGAATTTCAAGTTTAATTTGGTTGGATTATTTTTGTTGGGGCTTGGATCTGTTTAGATTCAACCTTCCTTCATAAAGTAATGATTTAATGTTATAGTGTTGGTTTGTTTGGTTGGACCAAGGAGAACCGTTTTTCCAACTCATCTTGTGTAGGGGACTAGTTTTAATCCCTGTTTATCAATAACAAGATGAGTAGAGAGAGCTAAACATATTTAGACCTTGAGATTTCAGTTGTATCATCTAAATTTGATTTAGTATCTATGTATGTGTATGTGTGTGTGTGTGTGTATATATATATATATATATATTGATTATGACATACATGATAAATATAGTATTAAATTATATTGACCATGATTATAAGGTACTTCATGCCCATTTTACCAAACATAAAGAAAAATAGTAAACTTCATTAATTAAGTTTTAATTAAAATTAATACATAATTAAAACATTTAGGAGAAATAAAGTAATTGGGAGCCCTGAGTATGCAATCACTATAGGGCCTGTTTGGTTTGAGGGAAGGGAAGGGAAGGGAAGGGGAGGGGAGACCCTTCCTTTGTTTGGTCTGAAAAATTGGAGGGGAGGGGGCTTAAAATCTCCCCTCCCCTTCCCTTCAAACCCTCTATTTTGGATCCCTCCAAATTGGGGGATTTGGAGGGGAGCCAAAACTTGAGACTAAATTGCCCCCTCTATTTTATTATATTTCCACATATGCCCCCTCCCATAATAATAAAATAAAATAAAATTAGTTAATTTATAATATCCCTAATATGTCGAACTCATCTTCCTCACCGTCAGAGATGGTGGGGCTTCGTCATTGTCGGTCATAGCTCTTCGTCAGTCCAAGACAATAGTGTTGGGTTCAAATATTAGTGATTAGATTTGTGGTAAGAAGAATGATGGTTAGTGATTAGTCTTTTGTTTTTGTGAAATGCTTTGGTTATTTTCTGGAATTTGTGGCTTCATTTATGTAGATATTATTAGTATTGTGAGCCATTTACTTGCGATCTCCTCTGTAGCAGAATCGGTTTGATGTTAGAAGAAGAAGGAAAAATACAAATACCTTCCATTATTTCTAGAGTAGTGATTTTACTTTTTTTATAGCTCATTTTATTTTTCTTTCTTTGTAATTTTCCTTGATTATAAAAATTTTATTCAAACACATAAAATGAATTCTCCTATTCAAACACATAAAATGAATTATCCTTGTCGGTCCTTATCTTTTTTGACACATGGATGATAGAACAGGTGTGTAAACATTCGTTTTTTTTATGAAAGTATTAATTAATTAGGTATGAATATAAACTTTTATTCAAATATGTCTTTTAATAATCAACTTAAATTGAATCAAAATGTAAGCTATTTTATATGACAAACAATTATAAATTAACATATAAAGATAAAATGGTAAATCAATCATTATTACCCTCCCCTTCCCTCCTTAAACCAAACAAATGATAATTAAGGGGTCATTTGGTTCGCTGGAACTGGGGGTAGGGAAGCGAAAGTGGAAGTGGAAATCATCATGTGGTGTCTTTGATGTGGTGGAAAGTGGCTTCTACTTCCACTTCCACTTCCATCAAAAACCCCAAAATGGGTTCCACCCCAAAACCTATGGAAGTGGTTCACTTCCATAGGAACCCATTTTGTTTTACAAATTTATCCTCCAAACATTTGTCTATTTCCAATTCTGTCCTCACTTAATATCACACACCATTCTTTCTCTCTCCTGCTTCCCTCACACAGTCACAGGCTCACAGCTACACTTCATCTTCTTCCTTCCATTCTCTTTCTCCTCCTTCCCTCACCATGAACGTTGAACACACGGCTCGCCGCCGCCCCGCCGCCGCACCACGACGGCGAAGATGGTTCCGATCTCACTAGCGATTCTTCATCCCCTTCCTTCCTTCCTTCCTCTCTCTCCCCCCTTCCCTCTCCCACGGACTTCGAACAGAGACGGCCGCTGTACCACCACAAGTAGAAAGTTGCTGCTACTCGAGAACTCCGCCGCCGCACTCAGATTAAATGCCAGCTGATGATTCAGACTAAGGGAAGTTGCAAGGCTTGGATGTTTCACTTGCTTATATTCATCTGTAATGGCCTCGTTGAAGTAATTAGATGGCAATCGTTTATCAAAAATAAAGGGGATTTGATTGGGTTAAGATTGTTCAAGTTATATTAAATTATAAAGTGGACACAAGGTGTTTGTAAAAATGTGTAGGAGAAGCAATTGTATTTTTTTTGGTCAGAAAGAAGCAATTGTATGATTGTATCCCTCACTTTACAAATTGCTTGATTTTTGAATCTAGGGACATTTTAGGAATTTCATATTTTATTTATATATATAGGTTTAAAAAAAACACCTCACTTCCATCTAGACTTCCTACACACCAAAGACACAATAAAACCTCACTTCCACTCCTACATCCACATCCACTTCCACTTCCATCAAAACATCTTCCATCCAACCAAACGACCCCTAAATTCTCTCCCTCCCTTCCCTTTCCTTCCCCTTTCTTATCAAACCAAACAAAGTAATATTAAACTCTCCCCTTCCCTTTCCTCCTTCCCCTCCCCTTCCCTTCCCTTCCCTCAAACCAAACAGGCCCATAATGACTTGGAGGTAGCGAATTTCCTCTATATTGTGAGCCTACCTTAATTCCACCAACCCTACTCATCTTTTTTAAACCATCTACATTTCATTTGAACGAGCTAGATTTGATTCTACTACAATATTATAATATACACAAAATCTAAAATCAAATCTAGATTATCCCTTTAAAACTAAGACGATTTAGACATGTCAAGTAGTTCTCCCTACTTGTCATGAACAATTAGTCATGTGCAGTGGAACTAGAAAATGTGAAGATCATAAATTATATATAAAATCGCTCTATTTTTAAATATAAGATTTATTAACTAATATGATTAAATTAATGTGTTCGTTTAATTAAAATACCACGATATCACCAAATCACACTAATCATATCCACCTACCTTTATTTTAAAGGTTATTGAAGAGTATGAAAAGAAACAATATGGGAAACATTAAAAGAACGTTCTAATATGTATATTATATTTTTTTTATACAGGATATGTAAATTATATTTAGGTACAACCCGATCTCTTTAAATTTAACTCTCAACTATATGGGAAATGATAGCTATCTTCGTTGTATTGTATCATCTCTCTCTCTCTATGTATGTATGTATGTATAACAAGACATAATACGTAGCCGAAATTTAAAGGGAGCAAGGATTTAATTTGAGCTAAACCATCAATGGCGTCCCAAGCTATCGCTGTAGAGCAAAGGCTTCATATGAGTGTTGGAGCCGGAGAAACAAGCTACGCGAAGAACTCTTTATTCCAGGTACGTACATGCAATGAGCTCTCTCTCTCTTAATCGGAGAGATAAACTCATTTAATCTTAAGAATCTGAAACATCCGATCTATAAATGAATGATATAGATAATTGATATATGGTGGTTTCTTTGGGCAGAAAAAGGTGATTATAAGAGTAAAACCTATACTTGAAGAAAGCATCAGCAAGATTTACACCACCATTCTTCCAACCTGTTTCAAAGTGGCGGATTTAGGCTGTTCTTCTGGACCTAATGCATTTTTAGTGCCATCTAACATCATCCATATCGTCAAAGAGTTAAGTCTGAGATTGAATGTTGGGACACCCATGTTTCAGTTTTTCCTAAACGATCTATTTGGGAATGATTTTAATTCACTCTTCAAGTCACTCCCTCAGTTCTATCGCACTCTGAAACAACAAGGACAAACATGTTTGATTAATGCAACGCCTGGCACTTTCTATGGCACTCTCTTCCCTTCCAATTCCATCCATTTTTTCCACTCCTCCTACTCTCTCCACAGGCTCTCTCAGGTCATTATCAATTCATTCTCTCTCTATTTGAATATATATACTCTACAATTTTTTCATATATATATCTATATAAAAGATATATGGGTTAAATTTCATATTATCGACACTATATCATATCAGCCCTCTGAAGTATTTTTGAGTTCATTTTACACTAGATAGCAAAATTAATTATCATAATGCATACTTTTTGAGTAAATATGACCTTTAACTCTAAAATATATTGACATATTTTAATTATCATAAACCAACGAAGCATTTGAATAAATGGTAAGGGGTTCGATCATACAACCTTAAGCAAGGTAAGATTCAGATTAATTTGCGGTACGGTGGTTGATGTGACTAAAAGATAACTTGTCAAGATATCAAAATAGAAATCCAAAATTATAATACTAAGGATGTTAGATAAGTTAAGTAAATATAACATATTATTTGCAACAAAAAAAAACTCATAATCGTCTTCCTCAATTCTCTACCTTTTACTTTGGTTATTGTTGCTTATCAATAACAATGGCCATTTAGAGAAAAAAAACAAAGAGATAGAAATAATTTAATATTTTAATTAAGATCAACAACCTCAAATGGGTTCTCTAAGATGGACTGACATGAGTGATTGTGGTTGATTACATTTTTGCATGTTTGGGAGAACAGGCTCGAAATACGTTGAGGGAGGAAGAAAAAATAGGAGATGATAATGATAAAGGCATTTGTCTTGCATCAAACGTTAATCAGTTCAAAGACGACTTCAAAGTATTTTTGAGTTCACGTTTCAAGGAACTGGTGCCTGGTGGTGGTATGCTGCTCACATTCATTGGCAGATTAGATAGTACTTATGAAAATATAAGTGTTCCAGGGCTCATTCGTATCGTGCTCAATGACATGGTTTCACAGGTAAACCCATGATATTAAACATGAATAGTTAAATTTAATCGTTACCAATAGTGAATATAAAAAAACAAGCACATATATCTTTTACCAATAATTAATTTCTCAAAAAAGTCAAACTATATGATTTTTTAATTCACTCCAAACACAATCACACACACACACGCACACACACCAATATTTCATTTTCATTATAAATATATATTTTAAACAAGTACTCTCTCCAATCCTAAATATAAGACCTAGTTAACTTTTTTTGAAGAGATTAAAGTTGCGAATTAGGTTATTAAATTATGATATGTTTGATATATTTTTATATTATTCATTAGTGTATAGATAAAATAAACTAGTCTAGGGAAAAACTAGGTAAATCAATTTATAATTAACTTTTTTTTAGGATTTTCCAAAAAAGTCAACTAGGTCTTATATTTAGGACCGGCCAAGGAGTACTACTTATATATCAAGAAAAGATAGTTATATCATATAATTGATAAAACTTATGAAATTTATAACCTTATTTTCTTTCTACATTTGCAAGCCATTATCAACCTCTCTTTTGTTTCCCTTTATAACAAGATGACTGTAACGTTGAGAAATAATCATTGATAGTGAACTCATATATTTAGTATATAAAATTTGTTCTAAAGTGTGCTTATATAATGAGGGCTAGAGAGTGCTGCTTGATTTTTTCATCGATTTCAAAATATATAAAACATTTGTCTAAAATATATAATTGAGACATTTAAATTGTATTTTATTATATACTCCCTCCGGTCCCTAATGTAAGAGCCCAAAATTTGAATGGTTTTGGTCTCTAATGTAAGAGCTCACCCCATATTCTCTCCTCATTTAATGCATTTTTTCCTACTTTACCCCTAACTCTCTTTCATATTTATTAATGTTTATGTATTTCTCTCTCTTAAAAGTACCATAATAAATATGGGCAATTTTGGAAAAGAAGCATTAACTTCAGACACCCAACTAACATTCACATGTTTTCTTAAGAAGTGTTTTTTTGACGGCTAGCTCTTACATTAGGGACCGGAGGGAGTATCAACGTATGTTTCAGTGAACTATATGTTTAATTGCTTATCACTTTCTTGATCTAGGTAATGACAAATATGATCTTTATTCTTAAACTATGACCTATTTGGGTTACGGCAGCAATTAATTAATGTGTGGATTTATAAATCCACACATTAATATGTATCGAAATAATATATAAATGTTGCAGAAATTGATTGAAGAAGCGGACGTGGAGCATTTTAATGTGCCAGTATATCATCCTACGACTGAAGAAGTGAAGAAAATAATAAAGGAAGAAGGGTCTTTCATTGTTGAAAGACTAGAGAGATTATAAATATAAGTTGGGATGGATCAAGCCTAGATGAAGAAGGCCATGAAAGTTTTAAGGATGACAATGAGAGAGGGGAGTTTGTAGCCAAAAAAATAAGAGCTGTCTTTGAGCCTCTTTTAAAGGCACAATTTGGAGAGGAGATCATTGATGAACTCTTCGTTAGGTTTCAGAATAAGGTCGTTGAATTGCTGCCCGAATTGGTTTATCCTACCTTGGTCATGTCTCTTACCAAAATTGCTTGAGTGGGCCACTATGGCTTGGTTAAATTATTCTACATGAAGCATAATAAAGAAATTAAACCATCCAAGTCTTCCCTTACTTCTTCGGGATGCTTGAAAGAATTTACTATATTCGTTCCTTTATAGTTGGTCGTTTTTAGGTTAATAAGCCCTTATTTTGATAATAGGGATTAATTTGAGGGTGATGCTTTTTGTATGTTTGGTTAGTCGTTTTTTATTTGAGCTTATTTTTATAAGTAACTTCTTTGTATAGGCTTAAAAAGAGTATAAGTAGTTTTTGATGTGGACCCTACAAATTCTTATTTATTTTACAAATTAAATAACAACTAACCAAACATAAATATCATTGAACAATTTAGCTTGTGGAAAATCGGTCTCTTATAAGTCATTATTTTCACACCTTAAGTCACTTTTCCTTATTAAGTTAATTTAAACAGATCCTAATACGCGCAGGACCAAACACTACAAGAAAAATCTCATGTAGTCACAGAGTCAAATATGTACGTTATCACTCTATTAGCCACGAAAAACAATGTGTCGCGGTTTTTGAAGCAACAACCTAACTGTGCGAAATAAGACATTTGTCACAGTTTCAAAGAAACACGACACAAACAAAAATAAACGCAACATATGGAACATTCTATAAAAAAAATCGTCAGAAGTTATATGTCGAGCCACTATTGTGCGACATACTTAAAGAAATATTAAAAACCTAAGTCGCGCCCCAGAGGCGCGACAAAAATTAAATAATTTTTAAAATATAAGGAGTATTTATCAAAGAGAGAAAAATGTAATGGATAATGTTAAAAAAGGCATATGAAAAGTTTTTGGTTATTATAGAGAAAGTGTGTAAAGGGTTATTGAATAAGAAAGAGGTAGAGATGAAATAATGAACAAACAAATATTAGATAATGAAATAATATACTTGGAATGAGGCAAAGTTTAATACCTGGAACGAAAATAAATAGGTATTTTAAATTATATACTTGATATGAAGAATAAATAGTGGAGATATAAATTTTAGTGAAAAACTAATAACTTGTAAAAAGAAAAAGAAAAGACAATTAGTTATATGTGTAAGAGGAAACATGAAAAAAAATGAAAGTGGAGAAGGAAGACAAACGAAAGAAATGAAAGTGGAGAAGAAGGCAAAGTTATGATGAATGTGGAGTTTATATAAATGATTATTAAGATAAATTTTGCGCCACAAAGTTGTGACATGATAAAAAATAATAAACAATACGATGTTACACCATTGTGGCACGACAACATTCATAAAATTGGAAATGATATAGCACTTTTGCGACAAGGTTTTTTAATAAAAAAGTTTATCTCAAAAAAGAAGTCATGTTGAGTCATAAGAGCGCGATATGGTTGATTGAATAAAAAATAATATATATCACGTCCTGGAGGCTCGACTAATAAATCATGTCAATCCCTCAGAGAGAATGATATGATTTATTAAATAAAAAATAACCATGTATTATTAAAGGAGGCATGTCGCGCCTTGTAGGAGTGACATGTTTTGATAGATTTTTTTAACCAAAATTCTTGTAATGAAATTTCGCAGTTCTTGTAGGGGTGGCAATTTTTGCGTGACATATATTGGTAATTTGTTGCACCTTTGGAGAGCACGACATTGTCACACGATATATACTATTAATATGTCGCACCTTTGTAGGGTGCGGCATAATCTCGCACATTTATAAGGCGTGACAACAAGATTTTTTCTTGTAGTGAAATTAGACCAAGCAAAATCTACCATTGTATGAACAAAGGCACCCACTCATCGTTCAGTGCCTATTAGTACAGCCATTGTGATCAAACTTTTATACGGCTCTCAATCCATTCACACCATCTCTTACTTTTGATTCATGCTAATTTGCCTTTGGTGAGCAATTAGTTCTGCCCTGATTGGGCATCTCTGCACATTGCTAACTAGTTTATCTTCAACATCTTTATATCCATTTTCATTAAGTTATCAATTTATATAAAGGCATGTGTTTCATTTTTAAAAAGAAATTATTTATAAATCCACCTAAAATATATACTCTTTCTAGTCTTAGTTATAATATCATTTTTTTATTTTCTTGTTAGAAATTAAGCGCTTTAACTAAATTGTGCATATAGTTATTTTTCAAAACTAATTTAGTCTACTTATAAATTAATTTATAATCTAATTATATGTGATAATTTAAGTGTCTAATTTACTCTAAAAAATTGAAAGTGGTTATAATAACATAAGTCAATAATTCATATCATAAAGTGTAAAGGCCTTTATGTATTAAAAAAAGTGTGAAGGCCTTTGCCGCGCTTAAAATATTACAGAAAACTAAAGGGAGTCAGAAAAGAGACAGAGACAGTGGCAGCTTCTCCCGTGTTCCTGCCATTGCTCCTCACCGCCTAATCAAACAAACAAAAATGACCACCAAACTCCTTCTTCCTCAAACTCGCTTCCTCCCAAACAGTAACACTCCCAAACAATCTCATGGCGCCTTTTTAGCCAACCACCCACCATCCCTCTACACCTCTCACTTCCCTTCACATCTCTGCCTTCACACTTCCACTTATCGCTTCCTCACTTCTTGCGTTAATAGGACTACTCACGAAATCTTTGGTGAAGATGACGTGGCGGAAGAGAGTTGTCCAGAGCAAGAAGGCGAAGATGGAGTGTTGCTGTTGGGGCAGAGTGAGAAGCAGGAACTGGTTGAGCAGAGTATGTGGGGTCAACTGAAGCAAATAATAAAGTTTACTGCACCAGCCACTGGCCTTTGGATTTGTGGGCCACTCATGAGTCTTATTGATACTGCTGTTATTGGTCACGGAAGCTCCATTCAACTTGCTGCATTAGGTGCACTAATCCTCGTGTTTTCAATCACCCCACAATGATCAAGTTGATTTTTTTTAGAAATGAAGAAAGCAAAATTAATAATTTTAAAATGTCTATATTTATCATTTTGAAAGGGTCGGCTACATAGAATCATAGATCATACTACATTATTATCGATGATTCATGTTCATGAGATTCGACATACTTTTACTTGGTTTGTCAATGCCTAACACAAGTTTCCTTCTTTACTTTGGCTTTGAACTGGTTATAAATATAGATAGAGTTATCTAATTACATGTAATATATATTTAAATTAAGCTGTCTATTTTGCTTCATTAACCTCCGCAGAAAAATGTCATCTTTATGTTATAATTAGAGGGGGAGTATTTTTGCTAGTTGCCATTTGATAAATGAATATGTATCATTCTTGCTCTTAATTTTCTATGAGCAGGCCCTGCTACAGTTGTTTGTGATTACATGAGTTACGTGTTCATGTTTCTCTCCATTGCTACTTCTAATATGGTCGCTACTGCTCTTGCTAAGCAGGTTAGTTTCTTCATTGTCTTTGAAGAGGCACTAGTTCTTCATAGTTATAATTGACTATTGCTTGTTTGTAAATCAAACAAAGGGTTTGGTTATGAGGACCAAAATGTGTGATTGTTGGAACTGAACAGGGGTATATCTGTCATTAAATTTCGGTCAATATGCTATCATTTGAAACAAATGTGTTTAATATGTGATAAGGTTGTTTATGAACACAAACAGTATTAGGCATAATAATAAGGTATTAATAGGTGGGAGAATATGTTAACAGGAGAGAATAAGTTGATCCATGCCATAGTTTGCGTATAATAAGGACAATAAGGATTTAACTTATACTGTTAATAATGAGCCAATCAAAGTTTTGATGCTTCATATCTATTACTTGGTGTGTTTACATGAGTTGCGTTGCAAGTTCTTGAGTATATGTATTTTTGTAGGATAGAGAAGAAGTACAGCATCACATATCTGTCTTGCTTTTTGTTGGGCTAGTTTGTGGCTTCCTGATGCTTTTGTTTACACGATTCTTTGGTGCGGCAACACTCACTGGTACTGAAAATTGTACTTACTTTTATGTATATGGAAGGTTATTCTGTGCCCTTCAATCTTGTAATTACAGTATTTTGCTTATACAGAAAAGGTTGCTGAGTCAATTCAATAACTGATGAAATTTTTGTCTACTCCTTTTTCAGCTTTTAGTGGGTCAAGGAATTTGCATGTGGTACCTGCAGCGAACACTTATGTGCAGGTTTGTAATATTGTTGTATTTTTTTTTTTCAATTCAAACACAACATTACAATTTATACTCTTCAAAATTTAACAAATTATTTTACATCACTCAGGTTAATGTAATTGGAGCCAGCAATGGTCATTTTTCTTTTCCCATGATATTAGACAATGGCATTATATGTAGCTGCTATCGTCCCACAATATGTTGAAGACTTGAAAATAAGATTTTGTTTTACTTTATAGCCATTGATTTGAAAATAATAAAGCTATGATTTTCCACATTGCTTAATTTGCTTCAATAACTGAACAGAGAATATTTGTTTCTGTTAGATTCGAGGCTTGGCATGGCCAGCATTACTTGTTGGATGGGTTGCTCAAAGTGCTAGGTGAAAATATGCTCTCTACTTCTCATGTATCATCTTTTTTTTTTTTACCATAACTTCTCATGTATCATCTGAAACGCCAAATTACAGCTTTTCGTGCAATATATTTTTTTTTCATATACAAGATTCTACAATTGGCATTCTATTTCATTTTGCAATTGTTCATATACATAAGCAAAACTTCATGTGATGGATGAGATCTTTCCTAGAGTAATCAATTATATTATCAGCTTTCTGATTGAATCCATTATTCTGATATTGTTGCCCTCTATTACAGTCTTGGCATGAAAGATTCATGGGGACCCTTGAAGGCTTTAGCTGCTGCTAGTGTTATAAATGGTGTTGGTGATATAGTTTTGTGCATCTTTTTAGGCCACGGAATTGCTGGAGCTGCTTGGGCTACTATGGCTTCACAAGTATGCTGAACATTCTTATATATAGTGTAATTTATTAACTGCCATATAGCACACTTTATGTTCTAAATTTTCTCAAACTATTGTTCCTTTTCCTGGTGCTTTATTTCTAGGTTGTTGCAGCATACATGATGATTCAGACTCTAAATGAGAAGGGATACAATGCATTTGCCTTCTCTGTCCCTTCATTCCAGGAGATGTTGACAATACTTGGGCTTGCTGCTCCTATATTTGTGACAATGATGTCCAAGGTTGCATCTCGTATTATATGTACTCATTTTACTAACTTTATCTGGTCTCATCAAACAACTCTTATCTAAGCGAATTTTTTGTTGTTTAGGTGGCTTTCTACTCATTACTCATATTTTTCGACATCAATGGGCACACATACAATGGCTGCTCATCATGTTAGTTGTACTCATTTTACCCCAGTCTTTAATATAAATGGAATTTCAATATCTCAAGAGAGAACGATTACAAGCATTAGAACTCTAGAGAATCTGTTAACCTTCATCAACCTCCCCTTCTTGATGAAAAGGAGGGGTGATCAAGGAGATAGTAAACTAGTATTTGAATACAATGATAACTTAACTTTTGCTTCAGGTCATGGTTCAAACCTTCTGCATGTGTACAGTATGGGGTGAACCTCTCTCTCAAACTGCCCAATCATTTATGCCTGAATTGATATATGGTGCCAATCGGAGCTTGGAAAAGGTTAGAACCTTCCTCACCCAAAAAAAAGCCCCACCCGTTTTTTTTTACCTCAGCTGTCATGTGTCTGAATTCTCTATACTTTTTTCATTCAAAAGTTTCTGAATTTTCATGATATGAACAGGCTAGAATGCTTCTGAAGTCTCTTGTAATAATTGGAGCCACACTGGGATTTCTGTTGGGGATTGTTGGAACATCAGTTCCTTGGCTATTTCCCAATGTTTTTACACCTGATCAGATGGTCATCAAGGAGGTCAGTGCTTGGACTTTCAAACTTTAGATGGTTGTCTTATGAGTATAAATATAATTTGCAATGTGAGTTCTTGAATAAGCATCAAAGAAATGTCAATGGATTGTAAATAGATCTAAATTATAGTAGTTAACCCCTTGTGAGTTTCCATCATACAGATGCATAAGGTGCTGATTCCATATTTTGTAGCACTAGCTGTGACACCCGCTACCCACAGCCTTGAAGGAACATTGCTGGTATGTTCAGTTCAAATTCTCTGAAATGTTTGGGATACAGAGATGAACAAGATTTGGAATTTTCTCTGCTAAATTTCTTGTGCATTTCATTTTTTTGGTTTGCATGAAACTTGCTAGACAGAGTTATGATGTTCCAACATCAATAAATTCGAATCAATACTTTCATGGTAAACTGTCAGACCGTAGCCATTTTATTCACGACGTTAGACCATAAATTGAACTTACTTTTCATAATTAATTGATTAAGCTCTCCAACTTGCATTACATTACTGCTTATTTATACATCAATTATTTGTTTTTTTTCAGGCTGGACGGGATCTAAGATTTATAAGTCTGTCAATGAGTGGATGCTTTACTTTAGGTGCACTTATATTACTGGTAGCAACCCCTTCTTAGTCTTCCTTCCTGCATCCCTTAATATATTGCTCTAGATCATTTTACCTTAGTGCTTGATTTCCCTTAATGACAAATGCTAGATATTGAGCGGTAGATATGGCTTTCAAGGCTGTTGGTTTGCACTCGCAGTATTTCAATGGGTAAGTTGTTATTCCATTTTGTATCAAGTACAAGTAATGTAAAATAGTACTACATTCTAATCTAAAATATTTTTGTGATATATAGGCTCGTTTTTCATTTGCCCTCCAGCGCCTTCTTTCTCCCAAGGGCATGTTATACTCTGAAGAATTTGAGCAGTATGAGCTGAAAAGGCTAAGGACTGCCTAGTTTTAAGAGTTCAGTGTATAATTCATGACACGCCTGGAAGGCTGCTGTATTTAGTTTATGGATCAGAATATAGGAGAATGCATAAGTTTTAGAAGCCTTAGCTTACTTTATTGTGTTTTTTTAATGAAAATGGATAGTGTCATCAAGAAACTATACAAAAAGATCAATATTTACGTGTTTTAGTACTGCTAACTTCAAATTCACAGTCAAGAATCCTCATAGCTACCAAAAATACTTAGGTTACATGCTCTATCGTGGTCGTGTGATGTCCACCTCTTTTTTTTGCCTCCTAGGCAATGAGTCGTGTAGCTACAAGTTGGAGTTATATAATGACATTTCAATTATTGAAAATTGATTTCATATTCGGGAGTATATTCAACTTTGTCTGCTTGAAGGCTGAGAATTTTTGTTTTAGTTTTTTACCCTTGTCTTGGTTTCAAAAGTCATGAATTTCTTTGGGTTATTGTTACTTGTAAAGCTTTCTGTGAGGAAAGAACACATTGAAAATTTTTTATTTGCCAGATCACATTGACAATTGATTTGCCCCCTGTTTTTAGAGGGAGTTTCAAATTATGGTCTAATAATGACATGCTCAAAACTCAATTGTCATGAACTTTTTTGACAGATACTCTTTTTTTCTTTTATGAAATACATATATGCTAATTTACATGTGTGTTGTAAAAATGTAAAAAGCATCAGTTTATTTTCTTTTAAAAAAAGTAAATTGTTTTCTTAGAATAGTAGGAACAAGTGGTCAAGTCCAGTCCAAACTGCTAGGTGTTAGGTCCAAAGTCCAAACCTCTACTTGCAAACTTTAGAGGCTAAAACCCAAATCTGGAAACTAATTGTCTAAAATGGGTTTAACCGTCATATTTTTAAGCGAAACACGGACACAACAAAAAATATAACTATAGCCGGCAATTAAAAAGGAAGAACCCGGCAAGCAACCATTTGGTTTGATATCATATACTCACTCCAGTCCTAAATATAAGACCTAATTGACTTTTTTAGAAAATCCTATAAAAAAGCAAAATAAGTTAATTATAAATTGATTTACCTAATTTTTTCCCTTAGATTAGTTTATTTTACCTATAAACTAATGTATAATCTAAAAATATATCAAATATGTCATGATTTAATAGCCTATTTTGCAACCTTAACCTCTCCAAAAAAAAAGTCAACTAGGTCTTATATTTAGGACTGGAGATAGTATATCATATCGTTTTCTCATCAGCAACCAAATTGTGTGGCTCTTCAACAACCTCAAACAAAGCCACTCGCTTTTTTTCTATTCTTCCCCTTTAATTTGTCTCCTCCTCCTCCCATTCCATTCTTGGAACTTTGAATTCAATGATATATATATATATATGTAGAGGAGGGTGGACGAGAGAAGGGTAGGGAGGGTATGGATTTTAAAAATATTCTTCATTTGGACCTATGGGAGAGGGGAGGGGAGAAATTTCGGTGGTGCTTGATTGGATTGAGAGGGGAAGGGTGAGAGAAATTGACTATTTTAGTCTAATCATGCTAGTAGAATTTTAATCATTTCTATCAATATATACGTACTATTCCTATTGTGGACCCACATAAATGCAAATCGGATTAATCGATTTCTAGTAGCAATAGATACTGATTGATAAATAAAAAAAAACATTTAAGATGAATAAATTAGGAATTGGTTTCCTCACTCATGAAAAAGATGAATTACTTATCTTTTATAAACCATCTAGATTTCATTTGAACGAATTATATTTAATTCTACTACTACTATAATATGCACAAAATCAAAAATCAAATCTAGATCATCTCCATAAAACTTAGTTGCTTTAAATATGTCTAGCTTTCCCTACTTGTCATGAGCAATTAGACATGTGTAGTAGAACTAGAAAATGTCAAGATGACATAATATATATAAAATCGCTCAATTTTTAAATGAAAACTAATTTGACAAGATTAAGAATGTCAGTTAAAATAATACGATATCACCAAAATACTGAAATACACTAATCATTCACCTACCTTTATTTTCAGCCTCTCACTTTTGTTTATTTATTATTGAACAGTATAAATAGAAACAGTATGGGAAACATTAAAAATCTTTGTACTACCTCCGGTCCTAAATATAAGACCTAATTGATTTTTTTTTGGAGAGGTTAAGGTTGCGAAATAGGCTATTAAATCATGACATATTTGATATATTTTTAGATTATACATTAGTTTATAGGTAAAATAAACTAATCTGAGGGAAAAAATTAGGTAAATCAATTTATAATTAACTTATTTTGCTTTTTTATAGGATTTTCTAAAAAAGTCAATTAGGTCTTATATTAAGGACTGGACTAGAGAGAGTAATATACTCCCTCCAGTCCTTAATATAAAACCTAATTGACTTTTTCTAGAAAATCCTTAAAAAAACAAAATAAGTTAATTATAAATTGATTTACCTAATTTTTTCCCTTAAACTAGTTTATTTTACCTATAAACTAATGGATAATCTAAAAATATATCAAATATGTCATGATTTAATAGACATGTTTTGCAACCTTAACTTCTCCAAAAAAAAAAGTTATCTAGGTCCTATATTTAGGACCGGAGGTAGTATCAAATATATTATCATTTAATAATCTATTTCGCAACCTTAATCTCTCCAAAAAAGTTCAATTAGGTCCTATATTTAAAACCGGAGGTAGTATGTGTGTGTGTATAGGTACAAACCATGTCTTTAAATCTGTTTTAACTCTTAAGTATATCTGAAATGATAGCTATCTTCGTTGCATCTCTGATCTCTTAAGTATATAGGGAGGAACAAAGGATTTGGTGAGCTAAACCATCAATGGCGTCCCAAGTTATGGCTGTAGAGCAAATGCTTCATATGAATGGTGGAGCCGGAGAAACAAGCTACGCGAACAACTCTTTATTCCAGGTACGTACATGCAATGAGCTCTCTCTCTTATTCGGAGAGATCATCTCATATGATTGTTTGGGGATCTTTATGTCTTGTTTTTATATTTTATCATTTAATATTAAGAATATGGAACATTCGATCTATATATGATTGTTTTTTTTTTATAAAATAATATATGTATATGTGATTGTTATAGATAGATGATATGGTCTTTTTTTGGGCAGAAAAAGGTGATTATAAGAGTAAAACCTATGCTTGACGAAAGCATCAGCAAGATTTACCCCACCATTCTTCCAACCTGTTTCAAAGTGGCGGATTTAGGCTGTTCTTCTGGACCTAATGCATTTTTAGTGCCATCTAACATCATCCATATCGTCAAAGAGTTAAGTCTGAGATTGAATGTTGAGACACCCATGTTTCAGTTTTTCCTAAACGATCTATTTGGGAATGATTTTAATTCACTCTTCAAGTCACTCCCTCAGTTCTATCGCACTCTGAAACAACAAGGCACAACATGTTTGATTAATGCAACGCCTGGCACTTTCTATGGCACTCTCTTCCCTCCCAATTCCATCCATTTTTTCCACTCCTCTTACTCTCTCCACTGGCTCTCTCAGGTTTTCAATTCATTCTCTACAGTTTTTCCACACACACACATATAATCTCTACATTTTTCCACATATATTTAAAAGATATATGGGTTAAATGTCACATTATCGACAGTGTATCGTATCAACTCTGAGAAGTATTTTCTAGTTAATTTTGAGCTAGATACAAGTGGACAAAGTGTATCATATTCGCTCTTTATTGTAAAAATATTAGTAGTCGATGTCAACTAGGGATGAAATAGGCCAGACCAGCCTCACAAGGCTGAAGCCTGGCCTGGTTAAAATTAGGCCAGCTCAGGCTCAGGGTTTTTTTAGGCCTGTTTTAATTAACAATCAGACTCAGACTGTAAAAAAAACATGTTAAACCAACAGGCCGGCTGTTAAGAGTAGCCCAAGGAAAAACTAAACAGTGCAAAGTGCTGTCACCCTGTCACTCTCATTTCGTTTCTCGTGTATGTGTGTTTTGACTCTTATTTTCTCACCTACCTCCCTCACCTACCATTCAAACTAAACCAACCAGTCAACCATCAAATAAAAAGCCTCTCATTTTGTGTGTGCCCAAGTCTCTCACCTCACTCGGTTAAAAAAAAAAAGGTTCTCACCTCACACTCGTACAAAAAGTCTCTCACCTCACACCTTTCAATTCACCACTCAACCAACCTCCATCTTTCTTCTTCTTTTATTTGCAAAGAGCCTCACTATCAGTCCCTCACTGAGTTAATTCGTTCGTCAGTTCGTCAGTTCGCCTCACTATCTGGCGTTTCTTTTTTTTTTCTCTCTTTGTTTCGTCCTGTTAGGCCTATTTAATTTCCAGGCTAGGCCTTAACAGGCGACAGGACTGAAAAATGTATTATAAAAGGTCACAGGCCAGGCCTAAACCTCATTTTGACAACTCAGGCCAAGCCTATTATGGGTGTAGCCTAGTCTGGTCTGGCCTATTTCCACCCCTAATGTCAACTAACTATTTAATAGTTCTGAGTTTTTTAGCTGTAAAGGTAAATATGACACTAACCACATGTTTGCAGCAAAATTAGATAAGAAAAATACTTCTTAGACAAATATGATACAATATTATGCGTAGTTTCCTGGTAGATATGACATGTAACTCTAAATAATATTGACGTATTTTAATTATCATAAACTCGGAGAGATGGTTGAGCGGTAAAAGACAACCTTAACTAAGGTCATATCAGCTTAATTTGCACTCGTTGATGTATATGAAAAATGACCTAATCCACGATACATAGAAATCCAAAATTTTATAATACTTACGGTGTTAGATAAGTTAAGTTAATACTACCTCCGGTCCTAAATATAGGACCTAATTGACTTTTTTGGAGAGATTAAGGTTGCGAAATAGGTTATTAAATGATGATATATTTGATATAATTTTAGATTATCCATTAGTTTATAGGTAAAATAAACTAGTTTAAGGGAAAAAATTAGGTAAATCAATTCATAATTATTTTGTTTTGTTTTTTAAGGATTTTCCAGAAAAAGTCAATTAGGTCTTATATTTAGGACCGAAGGGAATATAACTTATTATTTGCTAAAAAAATTCATAATCATCTTCCTCAATAATTCTCTCCCTTTTAATTAATCATTAATTGTTGCGTAGCAATAACAATGGTCATATAGAAAAAATAACAAAGAGATAGAAATAGTTCATATATTAATTAAGATCAACCTCAAATGGGTTCAATGTTAAGGTCAGATTAGATGAACTGATATATGAGTGACCGTGGTTGATTACATTTTTGCATGTTTGGGAGAACAGGTTCCAAATGCGTTGAGAGAGGAAGAAAAAATAGGAGATGATAATGATAAAGACATTTGTCTTCCATCAAACGTTAAACAGTTCAAAGACGACTTCAAAGTATTTTTGAGTACACGTTCCAAGGAACTGGTGCCTGGTGGTGGTATGCTCCTTACATTCATTATCAGATTTGACACTTATGAAAATATAAGTGTTCCAGGACTCATTCGTATCGTGCTCAATGACATGGCTTCACAGGTAAACCCATATTGTTAAACATGAATAGTTAAATTTAATCATTACCAATAGTGAATATAGAAAACAAGCACATGTATTTTTGACCATTAATTAATTTCTCAAAGTCAAACTATATCTTTTTTTTAATTCACCTCAAACACACACATACCCGCACACCATTCTCTGATTTTCATTCTATATATGTTGTAAACAAATACGAATTATATACCAATAAATGATATAGTTAAATCATAAAATTGATAAAACCTATGAAATTTATACCCTTATTTTGTCTCTACATTTGCAAACCATTATCAACCTCTCTTTCGTTTTCCTTTATAACAAGATGGCTGTATCGTTGAAAACTAATCATTGATAGGGGACTTATATTTAGCATACAAAATGTGATCTAAAGTGCGCTTGCATAATTAGGGCTAGAGTGTGGTATTTGAATTTTATATCGATTTCAAAATATACAAAATATTTGTCTAAACTATATAATTCAGACATTTAAATTTAAATTGTCAACATATGCTTCACTGAACTATATATATGTTTAACAGCTTATAATTTTCATGATCTAGGCAATCAACGATAACAAATGCTCTATGATCTTTATTCTTAAACTATGGCCTATTCGGGTTACGGCAGCAATTAAATCCACACATTAATATGTATCAAAATAATAATTGATTGTTGCAGAAATTGATTGAAGAAGCGGACTTGGAGCATTTTAATGTGCCAATTTATCATCCTACGATTGAAGAAGTGAAGAAAATAATAAAGGAAGACGGGTCTTTCATCGTTGACAGACTAGAGAGTATAAATATAAGTTGGGATGGATCAAGCCTAGATGAAGAAGGCTATGAAAGTTTTAAGGATGAGAATGAGAGGGGGAAGTTTGTAGCCAAAAAAGTAAGAGCTGTCTATGAGCCTATTTTGAAGGCACAACTTGGAGAGGGGATCATTGAAGAACTCTTCGTTAGGTTTCAGAATAAGGTCGTTGAATTGCTGCCCGAATTGGTTGATCCTACTTTGGTCATATCTCTTACCAAAATTGCTTGAGTGGGGGCTGGGGGCCACTAGATACGGCACGGTTAAATTATTCTACATGAAGCATAATTAAACCATCAAAAATCTTCGGGATGCTTGAAAGAATTCACTAAATTCGTTCCTTAGTAAATATTGACTTTGAATGAACTCTTTATATATATATATATATATAAAAGTGTGTGTATGCTTTCATTGTGTTCAGACTTCAGATGACGCTTCAAACAAGTAGTCTTGAGTCTAAAAATTCTTGAGCGTAATGTACGATAACCATCTCTTAAGTAGTCAGCATATTTTGGGTAAATAAGTCCTTATTTTTTTTGGCTAAATAAGTACTTATTTTGATAATAGGGATTTATTTGAGGTTGATGCTTTTTTTGTATGTTTGTTTTGTCATTTTTTTATTTGAGCTTTTTTTTTATAAGTAACATCTTTGTAAAAGGTGAAAAAAATATCAGAGTTGACTATAAGTTTTTTTTGGCCAACTAGTTGACTATAAGTTACAAGGAGCTTTTGATATTTTTTTAATGAAAATGGATGATGTCATCAAGAAACCGTACAAAAGATCAAGATTTACGTGTTTTAGTACTGCTAACTTCAAATTCACAGTCAACAATCCCCGTAGCCACACCAGAAATAAGTTGAGAATTACATGCTCTCTCGTGGCCGTGTGATGTCCACCTCTCTCTGTTTTTTTTTTTTGCCTACTAGGCAATGAGTCATGTAGCTACAAGTTGGAAGCTGGAATTATATAATGACATTTCAATTATTGAAAATTGACTACACATATTCGGGAGTATATTCAACTGTGTTTGCATGAAGGCGGAGAATTATATTTTTTAAGTTTATTACCCTTGTCTTGGTTTCAAAAGTCATGAATTTCTTTGGCTTGTTGTTACTTGTAAAGTTTTGACAATTTTTCTATTTTTATTTACCAGATGACCAGATCACATTGACAATTGACTGGCCCCCAGTTTTTAGAGGGAGTTTCCGATGATGGTCAAATAATTAATTGCATCCTCAAAAGTCAAAACTCAATTGTCGTGAACTTTTGTTTTTTTGACAGATACGTTTTTTTTTAAGAAATACAGATATACTCTCTTGGTCCTAAATATATGACTTAATTGACTTTTTCTATAAAATTCTTAAAAAAGGAAAATAAGTTAATTATAAATTGATTTACCTAATTTATTCGCTTAAACTAGTTTATTTTACCTATAAGCTAATGAATAATAAAAAGTTACTAAGATAGTACTAATTTACATGTGATGTGTGTCTTTTAAGAAAGGAAAAAAACCGCCAAGCAACCATTTGCTCTCAATTCTCAAATCCTATCGTTTTGCGACCAAATTGTGTGGCTCTTCCACAACCTCAAATAAAACCACTCACTTTTCTTCTACTCTACCCCTTTCATTTATGTCCTTTCCTTTTATTTAATTTCTCCTCCTCCTCCCATTCCATTCCATTCTTGGAACATTGAATTAAAATAAAAGCCACTTTTCTTCTTCACTCCCTCTTCTCTATCAACTATTAGTCTATTATTATTATTATGGCATTATTGAATTGCAAACTTCTCCTTCATACTCATACTCATACTCATACTCGCTCTTTTCATTCCTCCTCCTTCAATCGCCAACAACACAGGCACCTCCATTCATCTCCGCCTACCACATTATTCCACACTCCTACTCCTACCTTCCCTTCTAATCTATTCCTCAAATCTCGTGGTTGCCTAGTTCCCACGCGCGTGAGTGCGAATGGAGAAATTATTGATGATGGAGGGGGAGAAGTGGTGCAAGAGGGGGAGAAGGAAGTGGGCCTGGCTGATCAGAGTAGTATATGGGCTCAGATGAAGCAGATCATCAGCTTCACTGGGCCTGCCACTGGCCTTTGGATCTGTGGGCCCCTCATGAGTCTCATGGACACTGCCGTTATTGGCCAAGGCAGCTCCCTTGAGCTCGCTGCCTTAGGTACTCACTCCTCACTCACATTATAATACTGCCTCCGTTCCTAAATATAAAAGATCACTGGGGAAGTAGATAAGTTCCTAAATATAAGATCACTTCCTATTTTATCTCAGGTTTTTTCCAAACTACCCTTATACTCTCTCTTTTCATTGAAAACCCCTCCTCATTTCAAAGTTAAGTAATTGAGGAGATTTTGGGAAGATCATGTAACTTTATTGTCTTCCTTAATCTCCCCAAATTAACCAAAGTGATCTTATATTTAGGAATGGAGGGAGTATTATATATGCTTAAATTTACCGCCCTTTTTTTTTTTGGGTTTTGTGGTTACGTGCTGATTAAAAAGTTTAGCTTTTTTTACTACTTCATTCAGTTGTAATGTAAGAACTAGTTGACTGGTTTAAAAAAAATTAAGGATGCAAAATGAGCTAGTTCATCATAAAGTATTTTATTTATGTATTATTAGCTTGTATGATAGTTTATAAGATAAATAAAGGGCAATGATCTTATTTTACCCTTAAAGTAACCACCCTAAACCACTGGGCACCTTAAACTAACACCGGGTACAATTTTACCCTTAAAGTAACCAAAGTGGTCCAATTTTACCCTCTGGTGTATGTAATGTTGACACATGGACGACATGGTACAACTTTAACTTCCACGTGTCAACATTCCATTGGTCAGAGGGTAAAATTGGACCACTTTGGTTACTTAAAGGGTAAAATTGTACCGGTGTTAGTTTAGGGTACCCAATGATTCAGAGTGTTTACTTTAAGGGTAAAATAGGGTCATTGCCCATAAATAAACTACCTCAGAAAAAGGGAAAAAGACAAATAAAGTTCTTCAAATATGTAAAAGGATAATCAACGTCACTAAATTTCTAAAACTACAACTAAGATCACAAATACTAAATTAACAACTCTCTAGTTGTTAATGAGAATGAGATGTTGTTGTGGTTAATGAGAATGTTGTTGTTGTTAATTGTGGATGATGCAATTGTTAAATATGTATGTGGTTAATGGGCATGCTACCGTTGTTAATTTAGTGTATATGACCTTGATTGTTCTTTTGGAAATTTAGCGACCTTGATTGTCCTTTTACATATTCAGAGGGCTTTATTTGTCCTTTTCCCTTAAAAAAACTGGGAAATTCAATTTATAAGCAGCTAATTTAAGTTTCTTAGGATTTTCCAAAAATCAACTTTAATGGGTTGGATGGAGTACTTGATATACCTTTTGATAGATGTGTATAGCTGAACATGTATCATAACAACTCTTAATTTCCCATGACCAGGCCCTGCTACAGTTGTGTGTGATTACATGAGTTACTTGTTCATGTTTCTCTCCATTGCTACTTCTAACATGGTTGCTACTGCCCTTGCTAAGCAGGTTAGTTCCTTGTTGCACAAAAATTACTAGTACTATTTTTAAATATTAATATTAATATGTTGTATAGTTCTATTTTTACCCCCTTCGGACTTGTTATTTACTACATCATTTGATTGGAACTTGTAAATTTTGAAGCTTTTGGTGTATTTTTATGGGTCATATCTATCACTTTGTGTGTCTCCAGGACTTACACTGCTTTGCTTGAGCATATGTATATGTGTGTAGGATAGAGACGAAGTGCAGCATCACATCTCTGTCCTGCTTTTAGTTGGGTTAGCTTGTGGCATCACCATGCTTTTGTTCTCAAGATTCTTTGGTGCATCAATGCTCGCTGGTATTGAATTCTACTACTTGCTTTATCTATATATGGAATGTGTACTGCTCTCATGGTCTGCTTATTTTGTGCTCCCCATACTTGGGATTACAGTATATTGTGATGAAACTCAAAGCTCAAAATATGCTGATATTAATGGAAAACATACAATTCCACAGAGTATGATCTAATGGAAGATGAAGATACAAAGGAAAAATCTAAAAGGAACAATGCAATAGCCTAAAGCTATGCCCTAGGAATGTATTCGAGAGACATCCCCAACTCTCCCAATTCTCACTCAAACTTTTCATACCTCTCTTTACAATAGGGCCTTTCTTATATAGGCATTCTCTCTCGCTAACTATCCCTTACAAAATTACCCTAATACCCCTGTTCACTCAACATACACATGACTCACGCCCACACTGCACTACTTTTATTTTCCTATTTTATTCTCCTATCTGTTTCTATGATTACCCCCCTCATGAAGAGCCACCTTGTCCTCAAGGTGATGAGCAAATGTGAGGGTCAGTTTTTGTGTCTTGACATAGAAGTTCTTGATCCAAGTCCCCAACCAATCTGTCATGGCAAGCTCACAAGTTTGCTTGCCTGTACAATTGTTTTCATCTCTTGAAATATAAGCACAAAGCAGCTGGTCATTCCTAGCCAAAACTTCCTGCTCTGAGTTGCAGTAAATGGTATCTCCGCACTTGTGGTTCTGAGGGCTCTAGATAAGCATAAGAGAATGCAAGAGCGAACAGTAAATTGTCTAGGTACCACAAACAGAATCTGGAATCGCTTGAAAAGTGTCTGCACATTAATGATAACGCGATAATACCATGCTTTCCATCCAGAATATATAATTCCTATATGAAACCATGTAACACCAAAAGGTCCAGTAGCATCAAACCACCTCTTCTCCCTCGCCATTGCAGTTGAAACACAATCATGAGCAAAATGAATAACTCTTATGACTGAATTATCTTGCTCAGTCAGTGGTAACACTCCAAGTAGGAGCAGAATCCTAAACACCATGCAGTAATACCAATGACTATTTCCCATATTAAACAATTCAACTACAAAAAATCCCTTGGCAGGAAATGACCCCTTCTCAATTGCCATTGCCAGTAGAGCAATATATTGAACATCACAAAAATTCTCAACAAGAGAAAGTTGAGAAATAACAGGGGAAAACCAATCCAATGAATTATTCGGCTTGCTCACTGCTACGAGTAAAAGTAAAATCAGTTCCTTCCTATACATCAAGCCAATTCCGGGGGCATCCATTTGCAATAAAGCTCTAGTAATTTTATTTCCAAAGAACACTTGTACATCTTTTTCAACTTGAGTCACTAGAAGAGATAATGCTTCCTGATTATGCCTCAATAGGCATAGCAACTTCAAGACTTCAACAACAAAAGACCATAATCTCACACCAACAAAAAATGAATACGCAAACAAGACCTTCCAATTCACCCCATATTTTTCAGCAAAATAAGAATGCACAGTGAGCCACAAGATATTCATCCTAATATCAGCAGACATCTCACTATCCTCTGGTTTGTCCCAAAAAATTAATTCCTCCATCTCTAATTTTTACACCTTACTTGTATCCAAGAATAGAACTTTCCAGAAATTATAGGTGGTTGAAGACATACCAGAATTTTCGAATTCAGTAAGGTTGAGCACCAAACGATCAGGAAAATTGAATATGAGTACCCCATACCAAGCTTCATAGGGTTCGTCACTTGAGTAGTAATCAGCCACTGATTTTGCTTCCTCATCCTGTGCGATTTGTCTAGCCTCAGATGTCGCAAACTCTGAATTGAAGGAAAATGGCTCTGTTGTATTTTGAAGACAGGTACGTAATTGTTGGTTGGGGTTTTGCAACAAGTGTATGAAGATATGGGCCTTTTGCTTACAATAACCAAGCCCAATCAATTTGCCTCTCCAATTAAGAATAGGGCTTCTTCCATACTGGGCCTTGTAAACCCTAATCAAGATCCACTGCCTTTGAGAGCTTCCTGAAATTGCTTCTGCCTTCGACAACGCAAAAATCAGAAATCGATTAACATCCCTTGCTTTAGTTTCAACTCTTTTTTCGAAAAATTGCTCCCATGTAGAGGCGGTGATTTCCTCTACTGATGCTCCATTAATGAAATTCATCTCAGATTCAATCTCAGCCACCTCTTTCACGTTCTCTTCATCTTCAATTTCATTTTTCTGTTCTTCAATTTCATCAATCTGTGCTATCTTGTGAGAACTCTTCAAAACCAAAGAATCATCAATTTGATTATTAGGTCCCTCTGAGTACTGATTTGGTCGAAAATCATCAAGGAATTCAACCATCAATGATTTCTGAATAGCCAAATCACACTTAACAGTGGCCATGTCTGTGCTTATGCGCCTGATGTTCTGCTCAACCCTGAAGGTACGAGAATCAATGGTGTCAAGCTTCTTCTCCATGAATTAATTTGCTATTCCCTGGAATCGTTGCTCTGATACCTTTGATGAAACTCAAAGCTCAAAATATGCTGATATTAATGGAAAACATACAATTCCACAGAGTATGATCTAATGGAAGATGAAGATACAAAGGAAAAATCTAAAAGGAACAATGCAATAGCCTAAAGCTATGCCCTAGGAATGTATTCGAGAGACATCCCCAACTCTCCCAATTCTCACTCAAACTTTTCATACCTCTCTTTACAATAGGGCCTTTCTTATATAGGCATTCTCTCTCGCTAACTATCCCTTACAAAATTACTCTAATACCCCTGTTCACTCAACATACACATGACTCACGCCCACACTGCACTACTTTTATTTTCCTATTTTATTCTCCTATCTGTTTCTATGATATTGCCTATGCAGAAAATGTCGCATAACCAATCCAATGACTGATGATTTTCCTGTTCTGGCCCCTTTTCAGCTTTCACTGGACCAAAGAATTTACATGTAGTTCCTGCAGCAAGCACTTATGTCAAGGTTTTTTTTTATACATTATTGCGTATTCTTTTTAAAATTTAATTAAAGGCTACAATTTTTTCCCTCCAAAATTCAACATGAATCAAACATTTGGAGGAAAGCAACTGAATTGGTCGTCAGTGTTGTTTTATTTTTCTTATAAGAAAGCAACTGAAGTTATCAGGACTTGTAAATATTCATTCTTCTACATCATAATCATTGAATGAGAAAGCTGTGATTTTTTTCCTCAGTTCAACTTGCTTAAATAACTTACCTGGAGTTTCTTTTGTTGTCAGATTCGAGGCTTGGCATGGCCTGCATTACTTGTCGGTTGGGTTGCTCAAAGCGCAAGGTCAAAATATGCTATATGTTTCTTAAGCTTTATCACCTGCAATGAAATACTGCTGCTTTGTGCTCTCTATTTTTTCTTTTTGAAATCTGAGATTCTGCTCTTGACATTCTATGTAATTGACATATAGTTTTTCAAATTAATCCTGGTGAGCTGTTCAATTTGATAATAGTGTCTCTATTTATATTTACTCAGCCTCTTGTGACCCATTTTCTTTGTGCAGTTTATACCGATATATCATTATTGTTCTACCAATATACATAACTTTACTTTCTTGCTTCTGGTCTTGTGTCTTTAAGTTTCTTACTTATCCTTAGCAGATTTTACTGTAATATATGATTGTCTAAGTAATTCATTGATCATAAGCTTTTTGATTGAATCCATTGTCCTAATATTAGCTTTCCCTCTTACAGTCTTGGTATGAAGGATTCCTGGGGACCTTTGAAGGCTTTGGCCGCTGCTAGTGTTATAAATGCCGTTGGTGCTGTAGTTTTGTGTATTTATATGGGCTACGGTATTGCAGGAGCCGCATGGGCTGCAATGGTTGCACAAGTAAGCTAAAAATCATAATAAATATATACATTAACTATCATATACTGCTCCACATGTTCTCAGTCACATATTCGATCCATTAACTGTCATATATTTGATCATTTCCCTCTTGGCTCCCTGTTTTAGGTTGTCGCTGGGTTCATGATGCTCCAGAATCTTAAAGCAAAGGGATATGATGCATTTTCCCTCTCCATTCCTTCACTTCAAGAGTTTCTTTCGATAG
This sequence comes from Mimosa pudica, assembly GCA_029929735.1. Taxonomy (NCBI): domain Eukaryota; kingdom Viridiplantae; phylum Streptophyta; class Magnoliopsida; order Fabales; family Fabaceae; genus Mimosa; species Mimosa pudica. The sequence continues at coordinate 13,698,825 of JAKELP010000002.1, forward strand.
TTGGGCTTGCTACCCCTGTATTTTTAACACTGATGTCAAAGGTTGCATCAAGTATTGAACTTAATTATGTCTCTCAATCTCATTTAACTTTTTAAATATTATTGAGACTTTTCATATATAGGTGGGCTTCTACGCACTACTTATTTATTTTTCCACATCAATGGGCACACAAACAATGGCTGCTCATCAGGTTAGTTTTATGCCTGTCCAATTTTGTTATGCTCTATTTCTTGCTTTATTTGCTGTCTGTATGTCTGCAAAACTGCTGAAATTTAAGTGTCCTTTATATGACTGACTTTGATGTTAGGTCATGGTTCAAACCTACACCACATGTACAGTGTGGGGTGAACCTCTCTCTCAAACTGCTCAATCATTTATGCCTGAATTGATTTATGGCGGTAAACGGAGTTTAGCAAAGGTTAGAAACGAAGGGATTTTCTTCTGGTCACTGATACTCAATTTCTGTTTACATTTAAAAGAAAACTTACTGAATTTTTATAATATCAACAGGCCAGAGTGCTTCTGAGGTCTCTAATAACAATTGGAGTGATACTTGGATTGATGTTGGGAACTATTGGGTCATCAGTTCCTAGGTTTTTCCCCAAAATTTTTACACCTGATCCAATGGTTATCCAGGAGGTTAGTGCCTGTTTCGTACTTGTGATGACTATCTTATGTGGTGATCATTATGATTTGCACTGGATTAAGAAAATACTCCCCCTCATCCTAAATATAAGGCCACTTTTGAGATTCAATTTGCCCCTAATTATAAGGTCACTTTCTAAGTGTTCCAAACTTTTTCCCAAATTAACTCAATTAATACTTAGCAATAATAAACAATCAAGAGGTGGAGAGTGGAGATATAGGTACATGGTAAGAGTGAATTAGTAATATCATATGATAATAAACAACTTAACTAATATCCTTAATCTAATCAAATAAGGTGATGTGGCCTTATATTTAGGGACAGAGAGAGTAGATATTAAGAGATTATATGATATATGATACTCCCTCCGGTCCTAAATATAAGACTTAATTGACTTTTTCTGGAAAATCCTTAAAAAAGCAAAATAAGTTAATTATAAATTGATTTACCTAATTTTTTCCCTTAAACTAGTTTATTTTACCTATAAACTAATGGATAATCTAAAAATATATCAAATATGTCATCATTTAATAACATATTTCGCAACTTTAATATCTCCAAAAAAAGTCAATTAGGCCTATATTTAGGAGCTAATGTAGTATATGATTTTGAGAGTAGATATATTGTATGTACAAAAATTAATAATCCCTCCCTCCCTTTGTATAAGAATCTATTTTTTAAATGATTCTGTCCCTTTTTTATAAAGTCCTCTCTGAGGTTGTCTAAGCAATAAATGCACCTTTACCCATTTTACCCATCCATCTATTTGTTTCCTACATTTTCTTTCATAATTTTTCTCATATCACTACTCTCTCTTACCCATTCAAAAATAGGGGCACTTTTGGAAAAGAGGGTAAATTTTCAATGTATTTATTAGCTTTACTAATTTTGACTATGTTTTTAGGAAACCTCAATTCAGCTTAAAAAAAGTTATATAGTGACAGAGTAGTTAACTACTATATTTGTGAACTGTAACCATGCAGATGCACAAGGTGCTGTTGCCTTTCTTCCTGGCACTCGCTATAACACCCCCTACTCTTAGCCTTGAAGGAACATTGCTGGTATGTTCAGTTGAACACTAAAACTTTTCAAGAAGCATGGAAAGTAAATATTTAGTCCTGGATATTAACAGGGAGCTTCACGTCTAATTGCTTAGAATTGCCAATCAGCTCCCCTAAACTTACTCTAACATTGTTGTTCGTTACTTTATTTGCGCTGAATTTTTAGATATAACCATCTTGATGTTGTCTTTCTATCAAACAACTTAACATGCTGCAACTTTATATATCTTCTATTCAAGGTTTAATTAATTTGATGTGAGATTATTTTAATACATTCTAATAATCTGCGTAATTCATCAGCTCAACATCTTGTCGCCCTTTATAGTATTCATTATACCTTGTCAACTGAATACCGTTTCAACTTTCAACCTATGTACTCTATTTTGTACTCTTTGTATGGTGTGATCCATATCCTTTTACACATTATAGGACAATAATTAGTGCGTGAGATGATGTATCATTCCAACTTTCTTTGCTTTAATGTTCATGGATTGAACAGAGTACAGCTTCATCAAGCAGTTTCTTGATGTATTTAATTTTTTGTTTCCCCACCCACGTGTCAAGTGGGACTAATTCCTCGATGTTTTAAAGTTCCGTGTAGGGGTAGACAGTGTGCTAGTCTTGATGTGTTCTTTTATGCAGGCTGGACGTGATCTAAGATTTATTAGTTTATCAATGGGCGGATGCTTCACCTTCGGTGTATTTGTACTATTGGTAGGAACCCCTTTCTTGGACTCCTTTGTACAATGTAATATTGCTCTCTCTCTCTCTCATTTCTTCTGTAATTCAAATTTCCTTAACGCCAGATGCTGAGCAGCAGATATGGCTTTCAAGGCTGCTGGTTTGCACTCGCAGTATTTCAATGGGTAAGACTAGAAGGATTTCCAGCTTGCATAAAGTTCCAAGCATTACTTTAAAAATTCTCATGTTCAATTATTTTATCTTCTATAGGCTCGGTTTTCGATGGCCCTGCAGCGCGTTCTTTCACCCAATGGCATGTTATTTTCTGAAGAATTTGAGCAGTATAAGCAACTCAAGACTGCATAGGTTAGGAGCTCAGCTTTATATTTATAGCTCATGACACTCCTTGCTTGGGATAGGCATGCATGGCAGAGCTCACATTATTAATTTTTATAACCATTATGTAATGCAGGCAATGTATATGCCTAAGTCAGCGTCCCGCCTCTTATTTTATTTTTAAATTTGAATTTAAATTGTTCAGGGATCTTAGTACTCAAATCAGGCATGGAATTAATATCAACAAGCGTATTTTTCCATGCCAACACAACTTGAGGTAAGGCTTTATTGTTGCATAACTTTTGCCCCAATATATCGGTACGCTCGAAATGAACGTTCGGGCAATAGGTAACTTCAATTCCTTGTAGAATGTGATAAGCTCTTAAGAATTCAAGTCTTCTAATGGCCATGTCAAATATATCATTCATCAATAACACAATCATCTCTTAACTGTTTTTTTAATATGCAAATTTATCCGGAAGTTTTCGTCTAAGAGCTATTTTGCCTTTGAAAGTTTTTTTACGTTCAAAATTGCGCAGAGTTTTGAAATGCAATATAGTTTTGCCCTTTAACATTAAAATATCAATGTTCACGGTTAAAAAATTCACATTGACTATTTAGTTTAATGGTATATTTCAAAATTACTAAGTTTTGAAACTTCCAAGATAATTTCAAACTAAAAAAATTTGGGCAAAATAGCTCATGCACGAAAGCTTAGGCAAATTTACACCATTATGTTTGAGTTCAGCAGCAACGCCAATTGCCACTGTATTCAATCAAAAACCTACTTAAGTTTGCAATTAATGATGTTTCACTTCTTTTTGGAAAAAAATCAACATACGCAACCTAAATTTCAGAGCGAGATTTCCAGTTACTATATTAAGTCTTCATATCAAGTTTTCTTCCTAGTTTATCAATCAAAATAATCTCTACAACACAGGTAATATTCTTCCTCCGTAGTGAAATTTCACAAGTTACACATACAATAGTTCTATATATACACATTGAAATTCAACTGCCTTAAATATGTGAATTGAGCTTCTAAATGGTATGCATGCAAAGCCCTCCCATTGTACAGGTTGAGCAATGAGGAATAGGGCAAACCTCAATACAAGTTCACCAAGTATCATCACCTCATGTTTCCAAAATTATCTCCGCCGTGAAAATTTAGATCCTTGTTCCTTACTCTGAAAATTATTATCAGGTTATCAGGAAAATTTCACAAGTGACGTGTAATTAGGGAAATTAAAGCTTAAGCCATTAACTTGCTCACCAGTTTTGGTTTAAACTGTCTTCTCAGAAACACTTTTCTAGCTTGTTTCTTCTTCTCTTCCGCCTTCAATTTGGTGAGACTAGGCCTGTATACAATCACTGTCCGACCTATTTGACCAACAGTCACTGAACCGGTTGCTTCTTCCAACTGCTTCACCACATCGTCTAGCTCTCCTGGACAAGTCCGGTGTATTTTGATCTACATGTATGCCATTCAAATGCAAGATATACAGATCAAAAAGGATTCAAACTTTTTGAACTTCATCTCAGTATTCCTTTCAACTACCGCGGATTACAGAGAAGTACCATTCGACTAGTAATTTCAAACTTAAACATGAACAGAACTCTGCAACTGTTTTAAACAAACCACTGACATACCAAATCCTCAGATGGTAAAAAATAAACTTGTCCAAGGTCCAAGGTCCAAGGTGTAATAATTTCAAACAAAGAAACACGTAGCAAAACATCTACTGCTATCAACAAGCCAATTCACACATATTAAAAACACGAAAATTGTATCAAAAAAAAAAAACACGAAAACCACCTTCAAAACCAAACCAATCAGACAACTGAGACAAGCAAGAGGCAAAAAGGGCCAAGGCAAAAAAAAAATAAAAGTCCAACAGAAGCAAACCACATTTGAAAGTGAAACTTAACAAAACTCAGACAGCTTATGCTTGCACATAATCCCCAATATAAGCTCAAACAGAAAGGGGGGGAATCACACTAATTTCCTTCATTATCCATTAACTCCTTAATCAACAAATGGCTCATGATTCAAAATCCAAGTGTGCAAATAAACAGAAAATAACATACACTACTAATGTAACCACACAAAACTCCCAACATCAAATAAGCAATTACTCCCCCCGTTCCTAAAAACATTTGACTTTTTTGGAGAAATTAATAAGTCTATAGTTATTTTTTTTCATCCAAACTAATTTATCCTACTAACACATAATCTAATCTAACTACATATGAAATATGGTAAAATTGAGTGGTCTAATATTTGCTTCCTTGACTTCCAAAACAAAAGTGAAAGTAAGCTTAAGAGAGTATAAAGTAAATTTGAAAGTAGTAATGAATAGTACTCCCTCCGGTTCTAAATAAATAAATCTAAAAAGATATCAAATATGTCATGATTTAATAACCTATTTTGCAACCTTAATCTCTAGAAAAAAAAAAAGTCAATTAGGTCGACCGGAGGTAGTAGTAGTACCTTAAGGAGCTCATTAGATTCAAGATTCTCAATAAAAGAAGAGGCAACATTAGGGGTGACACCAGACTTCCCCACCAACTGACTCTTCAACTTCTTCCCCAAACTGTTAGCATAAGAAGCAAGCTCCTTCCTTTCCTTCACGCTCAAACTCAAACTCAAATTCAACCTCTCCTCTCTCTTTCTCTCCAGTGGCGACGAATCCGAGGAAGCCCCACTCACCTCAATATCCTCCTCCTCGTTTTCTTCATTCTCGCCCACTTCATCGTCCTCAGAAATGTCAACAGCACCCACAGAAGCATGAGAATGTGTGGCAAGTGAGGAGAAAGAGAGAGAAGCGAAGAGGGGCTTGGGTTTTGGATGTGGTGGGATTTGGATTTGGATTTGGGTTTGGTGAAGGCGTTTGGGTATAATAGAAGTGATGGCGGGAAATAGAAGAAGGGGTTTTTTTAGGAGGGAATGCTGAGAGCGAAGAATGTGAAGGAGATGCGTCGATGGGGCATTTGCATTTGCAATTGCCGCCATAACTCACCCAGTTTTAGGACTCACAGGATAAGAATTTGACCTCTTTCTTCCTTGTAGTACTATTCTAGTATTTGGGTTCGCATTTTTTCTTTTTTCACTACTTACTATCTTACTCCACTTCATTATCCATTATCCATTATAAAAATAATACTAGTACTTACTATATAGTCCAAGTATTATATTCATTTGTGGGCCCACCATAAGTGTGAGATGGATAGAGAAAACTTGTGGGCCCCGTGATATATGTAAATGACAATATTACCCCTTAACTTTTCAATTATTTACAATCACTTTCTTTGATTTCTTGCAACCAAACAAGCCATTACTTATTTTGAGAAGAAAGCTTCCTTGTAGTATTATATTTTTATTTTACTTATCTTGGACTTGAAGTTAATACTAGATCACTTATATAGTCCTAATTATGAGATTGAGTCTATTTTGTTGAGAAGTTAAGAATTTACTCATTTCTATACTCAATATAAGATATATTTACATAATTTTATTAGATTAAGCATTTTTTAAAATCCAATGATATTCTTAAAGCACCCTTGTCATATACTTTTATCTCACTCTCACTCTTTCACTCGCTTGTTTATGGATGATTTGGAAAAAAATTGAGAATAAATAGAAAAAAATCTTGTATTTAGGACCAATCTCATATTCTCAAAGAGGTCTTATGTTTAGAATCATGGATATTATTTTTTATAAAATAATTTTATGTAACATATGTTATAATTTAATGGTTTAATTTAATTCTGTGACTTAAAAAAACTTGATTTTACAATTAGGACGAAAAGGAGTACCAAGTAAATACTTCCTCCGTTCTCATGGAGCGACCATGGGATTGGCCGGACTTGGGTTTTGACAGTAAAAAAATTACTTCCTCCTTTTGTAAATATAGGATCTAATTCGAAAGAGTAAGTATAATATTTCTTTTTAAAAATTTTCCAAATTATTCATATAGATAAACCTCAATATTAGACAAAGAGGATAAGGCTAGAGGTGGGAATAAGTCAGCCGCCTAACAACGGTCTATATTCTAACCTACTAAAAGCCTAACTTGGCCTATTTATCGTTAGGTCAAGAGTCATATTCAGGCCTCTTTAAGCAAATACGCCATACCTTTTTTTGTAAACCCTAGCCTTCAAACCTTTTTTTCTGACCTATTTATTTCTTTTTAACTTATATAATTATATAATGTATATAATATGAAACATATAAATTATTTATAATATTATTAATTATCTTTAATTCTAATATTATACACTTTAATTTTTCATATATAAATGCAACCTTTTTTAAAATCTCAATCATTTCATTCACTGTGCAATCTACTTTTTTATATCTTCCGTTGCAGTTGCACAACTAGTTACTGCTAGCTTAATCTTCTTTTGAACCACGGCTAGCTTAATCACTTTCTAACTCATATGATCATTAGCCCTTGAGCAAAATAATTTTTTGCAACTTACATTTTTATTTCGAATGTGCCTATATGAAGAGAGATAAAATATATGATTTTAACACTATTTAAATTTTTAAATTTTAAGTAGATTTTTAAAAAGACATTCAAGTCTTGTTAGATTTTTTGAAGACCTAGTCTCAAGCAAAAAATAAAGTCCAAATAATGACCAAACTCAAATTTAAACTAAACATTTATGTGGCAGGCCGAAGCCTATTTAGCTAAAGCCTTGTTTGGTCTAACTTATTTCCACCGTTACATATAAGGTGGGTATAAGAGTTTTATACTATCCAAAATTAGTTTTTCTATTAAACCACCGTTAATAGTAAAATGATTACAAATTACAAGAGTTTTAAAAATATTTAAGTAATTAAAACAGATAAAGGAAAAGAAAAGGATATGGATGTTAACTAGTACTATGTCTTCTCTCAAGAGAAAGACACTCTTGTAAACATTCCCAACAACCTTTGAATGTCGTATCCCAGAATCTGTGATTGTAAAGTTCTGTTATGTTTGTAGTGTCTGACTTATGTTGAGAGCTCACTAGAAGTGGCATCCATTCAATGTTGAGACTGCTTGATGACATTATGACATGATCCAAATTAATAATGCTTTTAAGCCTCTGAAGAAAAACCACTGAAGGATGCCGGATTAACGGGTCGGTGTAGTACCTCAGGACCAATCCTTCAAGATAATTTGGACCTCGGGTAAGCGGAAGTTACCCCGGGTATCGATCTCAAAAGAGCCTATAAATGCAACTAATTACCTAGTACTAGTGTGAAACTTGTTTGAAAATGAGAAAAATCATTTTAATTAATTTCCTTTTTTTTATTAAATCTAGAAAATATTTTGTATGATAAGAAAAATGGAATAAAAGGAGGATTTTTGATAAATAGATAATAAGATGTTTTTAGTGATTGGGAAATTCAAAAATCATAGCTTGTATAAAATATTTGGGGGTAAAGTGGTCAAATCAATAAATTCCCTAGAGGAACCCCTCTAGGTTAGGCTTAGATCAATATAATTAATGTCGGAACCCCTAACATTAATTATCTTAATCTAAGTTGATTAAGCACGTGACCAAATTAAATTTACTAAACACAAGGAGCTATTAATCCTACGACCGGGACCTCAAATCGCAACTTAATTAACTTACTAGCTCTAATCCATTGTTGAGACCTCAACCAATAAATTAAAACTAGTAAGTTTAAGTCCAATGCTACTCAAGTGTTTACTAAATTTATTTTGCCAATTTCTAAGCATGAACAGACAACACCATTATCCACTAAACAAGAACTCTTACTTAGCACAAGATTTTAACTAAAAACATGTATTAAAATCATATACCATAAAATTAACACATGTTCAAGTCAATAAGCTCAATGTTGAAAGTTCACACTAAATAAAATTAACAAAAGAGAATTTGTTCCTACACATCTCAAAAGATAAGGATAGATCAAATAACCAATTACATAGAACTAATTCCTAGAACCCTAGAAAGTTGAACTAAATAAAAGGAAGAAAATATGTAAGACAAATTACCCTCATGTGAAGCTCACTTAGCTCATCTTGTCATTCCATCACTAAGAACAAGGAAATTTAGTTACTCATGTGGAAGGAGAAAGCACCAAAAAGAGATGGGTATGTGAGAGTCATGGAAGAAATAGAGAGATGAAGAGTTGATGAAGTGAAAGAGGAGGATGATAGTTGGTTTTGGGCGCCTCCCTTCACTCTCCTTTCCTAACCAAACGCGCCCTTGCTGCAGCACCAAGACCCCTCCAGATCTGATTGCCTTCCTCACTGTATGCACACTCCCCACAAGCACTCTAGCTCCCTCCACGTGACAGCTCCCTCAGCTCTCTCCTTTTTCTCTTCTTTTTGCTTCAATTCTTGGGCTTTTCTTACTCTTTTCTCTTCTTTTCTTTTATCTTGGGTTTTTCTTGCTCTTTTTCTTTCTTTTCAATTGCTAAGCCCAACATTCTAAACAATGCAATCCCTTTCTTATACATTTAAAAGTGTGGGCCTCGACAAGTTCAACGACGAAAAAGAACACTTAAAAAGTTGCAATACATGTTAGCACATGAAACACTGATTTGATATTTTTTTTTCTTCTTCTTCCTATTTTAATTCATAAATTTCTTGTCTCATTCAACCAAAGTCAAGATATTATTTTCAAGATCAAACTCATTCAATTAATATTTGTCAAATATAATAAAAAATGGGAATAATCACACATAAGAACTTTAGATATTAATCAAGTACAATTGGATAAAAATGCATCTCGATCATCTTAATTGCTTCAAATTTAACATATAAAATCATGCAAATCCAAGGATTTGTCAACCACATCCAAGTTTTGAAATTAATGCGATTCCTTGGTGGTAGATCCAGATCCACATGCTTGGTATTATGAATGATCTTATATATAGATGACAATAGAGTTGAAGGAATGTGTTTGAAGAACATGTTTAATCAAATTTTACCTCTCGGACAATCGCTACAAGCATGATCTATTCTATCCCTTGACATCCATAACCCATTGATGAGCACAATAAATTTTAGCTATGTCTTAGTCTGATTATCTACTTGAAATGCCATAGTGATTGAATGGAACTATCTTTGGAAGGAGGTAAATAAGTTCTCCAGTTCTGGATAGATTCCCCATAATTCAAACTAAATTGCCCTGCGCGTAAAAAGGGTAATAGAAAAATATATGTTTCATTATTTTTTTGGCATTGACAACCACAAAAACAGGAGATAATTTACTAATGGTGAGATTGAAGAATATCAATATCATCAAATGGAGTGAAGTTTGACATGAACTCCGATATGTATTGCAAGTTTTTAATGGCAAGGAAATCAACCAAAGGTTAATAATTTGCAAAATGTATCAATTTAAGTTTTCTTTAATTAATTATATTATCTCTCTTCATCATTTTTTCCAATATTATGTTATATTCTCTCTTTCACAGTTCTTCTCAATATCACTAAAATGTTATTCTCCCTCCCTTACCCCTTTATTAGTAAGACTATTGTTGGGGGAAAAATCTGACATACTTGTTGTTTTAATTAATTTTAATTGTTTTTCTCAAATCACGTGGTTTAATTATTGAACTTAATAATAATTAATGACGGTAATTAGTAAAAGACACTAATAATTCGTTTTATTGGTTTAATTTAGTAGTATTTTTGGAGCTAGCATTTCTTAGTTTTTTAAATTAATTTTATGTTGTACATGAAAATAATATGTGAAAGGAGGATTGTTCCTTTATTTTCTTATCTTATTTTTATCCTTTTCTTCAAATTAGGTTACTTAATATATGGTATATACATTGAATTATGACCAATGATAATAAGGGAAAATCCCAAATAAAAATAATCTCAATACGTAAAAGGACAATGGAGGTATCCAAACTTATAAAAAGGCAAATAATATACTAGACCTAAATTAAAATTATGAAATGTTACAAAATAACTTTACCTTCTCCTCATAATAATAATGTCTCTCACTTCCTTCCCTTTCCCCCACAACAACAACAACAACACTTCTCCACCGTCCCCTATTCCTTCCAAGGGTGTATTAAGACACATGTGCTGCAATGATTGACTCCGTCAAAATATAAAAAGATCTTATCCATCTGACATGCCAAACAAGAAACGAAAACTAGTAGCTCACGATAAATATATACAGGATCTAGAGTTTTTGAAACCATCTATGTTAAGTGCGCTAATTTAATACTCCAGCTTATAGAGTAGGTTAAGTATCGAATCCAGCTTATAGAGTAGGTTATGCAGTATGGTGATTATCCAAAACCCTGCAAAACAGAACTGCTTGCACTACGCTCTGCAACGTCAGGCTACATTTGAGGAGTTCCAACTTCCAATATCTAATCCGCAGACTCAAACTGCAATCATTACTTCATTTTTTATTGTATATCTTCGCAGAAATATACAAAATTAGCCACGTGTTTTTTTCCCGCAAGACTTTTTCTGTCCGATATAATGCCCATAAATTACTCACTCCGTAACGTGGTTGTAGTGGGTTTATTATCATTTTTTTCATCTAATCACCAGATTCACTTATATTTTTCACTAATAAGGGTAAAGATAAAAAAATACATTACAGACATATTGATTGGTTTTAAAAGATTTTTAACAGTTTTTTCGAATTGATAAACATAAGTTTATATATAATGGGATGGAGAAGCATATAGAGGAGCAGTCCAGCAGTATATGCCCCCATATAAACAACGATTCTCCCCAAAAGTATAGTCTTTTTATGAAAGTAAATCGTACTTTGTTTGAACTATTAAATGCATGTGGAAGGTAAAAAGAGGAGCTATTAAATGCATGCCTCTCGTCTCTTCTCCTCAGACATCTCTCATCGTTTTATCCTCATAATTTTCTCTCTCACGTATTTTTTTTGCCATATCTCTCTTAGTATTACAATCATAAATAACGATACATTTTTATAACAAATTGTAACTTCAATATAGGTGTCTATGAATGGACTTAGGGAAAGTAACTCATTTTTAGTCGGTTTATAAATAAATCAGATTGTGTAACGAGATTTATACTTGAATCAGCTATAAAAAAGTGACTTATAACTGACTTATTTTTCATTAGTAAATTAAGTATGTTTGTATTAGTTGTGATTGGATCTATAAAATGAGTAACAATTTGCCGAGTCCATATCATAAATTACTTATAAGCTAAAAATAAGCAATTTTTTCTACTTATGAAATAAATTACTTATTTCAAATAAGTTTGAAAAATAAGTTCAGTCAAACATTCTAAAAACACAATCTGCTTAGAATAAGCCACATTTTCAAAATTAGTGGCTTATTTAGGCAAAATAAGTCTAGTGAAACACATATTCATTACTAATTTAGAGTTTAACCATTAATTTATTCCCAATACTTTGGGTTTTATAAACTACTACAGGATGGAGTAATATACTCCCCCCTCAAGTCAAAAAGAAAAACTACTAATCTTTCGGTCAATTATTTTGATGAAGGTAGGATTGTGTCAATATCAAGGAATATAAATCACTAGGACTAACTTATTCATTATGTGTTTGGCCAAAAAACTTATTCATTATGTGTTGAGAACCTGAATGCAATTTGCGTATTCTCCCTTTATGAAAGGGATAATTAATTAATGCTTCTTTAAATGCTCATAAGAAGTCTCCGATTCCCCATGTAATAATAAACCGCTAGAACTAGTATCATAATAAACTGCTAGAACTCGACCTGTTGTCTTTCTGAGCAAAGCAGAAAAGGAGGAAAAAAAGACTCGAACAACCATCAACGATGTGTTTCAGTATATTTATACGTTGTACTCTGGCATTTCCCTCATACTCAATTGATTTGCAGTGGTGGTGCAAAAGACTTGGCCGCCCAGTTTTGTACAGGTTTCACTGACAACACCAACAGATAAAGCTTCCATTACTGAACAAGTAGTCAAACAATCTTCACTTTCCGAATCCTGCCCATAAACATGTTACTGTAATAACATTGTTCAGATTCAATAGCTAATCAATCTTCCAGAACCCCAGCCCCTCTAAGAAATAGTAAGATCAAACCCTACTTTTTGCTCCCCAGTTTCCAGATGCATACAAAGAGGAAATTAAAGAGGAAAGATTCTTCTACAATAAACACACATATCAAAGCACATTACATCGAGACGAATTTGCAGACTTGCATTCAACCATATCCCCTACTAACCTACCATATTTTGCCAGAAATGATGAAACATTTCACCAAAAAATAAATAAATGATGAAACATTGTAAGTCTTTGGCTATACCACCAAGAAAACACTCAAACGGAAATTGAAAATTGTCCTCACATGGGAATTTTATATATTTCACTTACCCAATCCATCTAAGTCAAACAAGATATTTGGTTTCAAGACCAAGTCCAGGTTACATGAAAACAGATAAGTATAAGCATGGGGAGAAACCGTATTGAGAAAGACAAATCAGGATAGATTATATATAGAGGCCAAAGAAATTCAAACCCCAATGGGGTCACAGTCACAGACATACATAATACAACACTCCCTTCTTGCTATTAATTAAGACTACAACAAGTCCAAGGAAATGATCTTGTATATACTCTCCCCAACCACATGAATATATGATATTACATATAAGTGAGGATTCAGATTAATCTAACACTCCGATGCCGAATTGCGAAGATTAATTTTGAATCATAATTTTATTGAAATTATATGAAACACCGGGGCGAGAGTGTAGTGTACACATTATTCAAACTAAATTAGCTAGGTAGCTTCAGAACTGACGTTGTGAACTGCTGCAGGTGAAGGGGTCTTCTTACTCTTATTCTTATTTGCTTTCTCTATCCAATGGGATCTCACAATACAAGGTGCCAATAATCTTTCTGCAGGCTTCCCCAGAGACCTTTGGATTCTTTCTGCAGGCTTCCCCAGAGTCCTTCGGCCTCCCTTATTGGTTCCATCCCGAGGAGGGCTAAAACAAACAGGCTTGATTTCCTCCCAATTGGAGGGAAGCTTCATCGTTTCCAAATGTAACATCAAATTTTCCTTCCCCTACATCACACATACACATTCATTTAGTATAAATCTCAGTGACAATCCCAAAACATGTGGGGTCGGATAAAACAAAATCATCCACAACACAACAAAGAATTAAGACTTAATACCACAAGAAGACCATTAATTTTATTAATCAGGAGTATTAGACAATAAGTAGTAGCAAATACTAGTACTCTATATATATACTACCTGATATCTAGCGGCAACATTGTGACGGACCTTGTGGGAATGGAAGAATTCCCACTTCTGACCATTCGTGCCCAAATGAAACCTCCAAGCTGCATCGGGATTTGTAAAGTTCACAAATCCGTACCCTTTGTTCAAATGGGTACTGCAAATAAAAAGAAAAATCGATCCCCAGGATCAGCACTGTAAATTCTCGGGATGAGATTCCACTCTATAATAAAATAAAGTAGTTTTTTTTAAAAAAAACAAAGTTTTAAGCTTTTTCATTTTTTTACTTGAGGATCACCTCAATTGTAAACCTAAGATAATAACGCTTGTATGTGATGGACTAATGAAAACTTGGAGCCACTATAAGATGTGATTTAATAAATTTTAGCAAGGTGGATGATTATGTGGAATATATACTCGAAGTCTATGGGCAGATAGACGAGGTCGAAGGCCGATTCTGTGTGGCTGCCTTTCTTATCTGCAAGCTTCTGATTTTCCAAAAAGCAATGCTTATCAACAAAATCTATCAGCATCTCACGCCTGGAGACACAAGAACCGCCACAAAAACAAAGTTAATAATAAATCAAAATAAAAGAAAAAAATTCTATGCGCAGAATCAGAAATTTTAATGTATATGCCCAATATATAATCAAAATTTCCAAGCTTATATTTCGAACAACATATAGGAGACAGAAAAATGAGACCATCTATGGGAAAAAACAAAAAACTACTGAATATATATCCAAATCTATCAGACAACTTCCTTCCAAATTAGGTCCAGAGAGACATATAAATATACAGGAAAACAAAAATCAATATTATTATTATTAATTATTACTACTACCAATACTACTACTACTACTTTGTAAGTTGTAACCGAGAGAAGGTGAGGAGGCAATTATTTGAGCACACATTCCGATCCTGATCATCGCTCATCGTTTCTTATTCCAACGGAAAGTCATAAAGAAAGTTCCCCCGAAATAAATAAAGCCCCTACTTTCTTAAATTTTGGGAACTGAAATGAAATTAAAAGCTTGGAAGAAGAGAAGTCCATGGAAACCTAGAAGAAAACAACATGCAAATAAGCTTGGGGGGAAAAAAAGAGATAGCAAAAACCTAGGATTCAACATGCAAATAATCCAACACATCAAAAAAGCAAGAATACTTGAAACTAACTAGGAAGTAACAAGAGATAGAGAAAGGAAGGTACGTGTAACGGTTTGGGATATTTCTGATCATGATAGTCGTAATATCCCTCCCATACTCCACCAGCTTCACCAAAGGAGGTACCTTCTTCGCCTTTTCAGCTGGTGGTTGCACACGGCGGCCACCGTAACCGGCGGCTCCATTTTGCCGGCGGAACCGTGGTGGCACGGAAGTTTGCCGGCGGCGATGACGTCCCGTTCTTATTACATGATTCTTAGGAGGGGGACGTTGATGATGATGATGAGGAGGAAGGTTATTATTGGTATGGGGAATTTGTTTTGGCCAACCTGCGACATGGGGGTGGTGATGAGGTTGTGGAGGATGGAATGATGGAGCATTGGGATTCAGAATTTTCATCGTTCAGCAGAGAAGCAAACAAAGAAAGAAAGTTGGAGGAAGAATTAGGAGAGACGTCAGTGAGTGTGAGAACTGTGAAGTAAGTGTTGTGAAGTGGTGGGGATTTATAGTGAGAGAAAGGGTGTGTTTTTTTAATTTTTTTTTTGTTTAAACCTTCTTTTTGTCCAAACCTGCTTTTTGGACATAGATAATGATTGTCGACTTGTTGTGACTTGTGATGTTGTGGTGGGTGGGTGATCTTCTATTGGGCGCATGAAGGAGGTTGGTTATTGGGGGTGGAGAGAAGGAAATATACTACTCCATGTAATCTTCATTTTAATTCATTGATCACGCAAATGTCTCTTGTATCGTATCAAGATTAAGATTAAATGAGTCATATTTTATTTATTTTATTTGTCTTTTTTATTTATACCCCCATCACTTTCCCTCCTTTCATCTTTCTAATGTTTTTTTATCTTTTTAATGCTCTTTTATATTGAAAACAAGAGTAATAAGAAATACAATTAAAGATTTCTCTTTTTCCCATGAATGATACAGGTATATTGGAAAAATTTTAATAAATGAATTAGTTAATGAAAGTTAGTGACTTATATTAAAGACAAAAAATTAGGAGTTACTCCCTCCGGTCCCTAATGTAGGAGCCCAAAATTTGAATGGTTTTGGTCCCTAATGTAAGAGCTCACCTCATGTTCTCTCCTCATTTAATGCATTTTTTCCTAATTTACCCCTAACTCTCTTTCATATTTATTAATGCTTATGTATTTCTCTCTCTTAAAAGTATCATAATAAATATGGGCAATTTTGGAAAAGAAGCATTAACTCCAGACACCCAACTAACATTCACATGTTTTCTTAAGAAGCGTTTTTTTTACGGCTAGCTCTTACATTAGGGACCGGAGGGACTATTAGTGACTTATAATAAAAAAAAGGGAGTATAATAAAAAAAACTTTTTGTGGAATACTGTAGTCACTGCGGATAGAGCAATGAAAGGGGTGTAAAATAGAAAAGGAGGAGAAAGGAAAAGAAAACGAGTGATTTGATATTTGGAATTTAGGTGATTAGGTGATAGACTGATAGGGAAAGAGAGAAGGGACGTATGAGACGTATGAGCAGTCTCCATCCACATTACTACTTCCCCTCTCCACCCGATATATTGCGTCTCTCCACCCGATATATTGCGTCAAAGCTTAGACATGCCTCTCCTTTTTTCAAATAAAAAATTGTGAATTTGTGGATAATGCTTTCTTTCATTCTAAACTTCAATAATAGTATTTGTTTGTCACTCAATTTGCTTTATACAGCATTCTATCTTAGATATAAGATATAATTCAATTTTTTATTCAAGTTTGTAAAATAATTTATTAAACTTGTTATGTTTGATATGTTTTAAAATTATTCATTAGTTTATAGTTAAATAAACTAATTTAAGGGAACAAAAGTAGGTAAATCGATTTATAATTAACTTATTTCACTTTTTTAGAATTTTCCAAAAAATTCAACAAGGCATGTTTTAAAACCAGATGAAGTAGTAGTAAACTAAGACATGTTTTAAATTTCAATATTAAGATAATGTTGAGATTTAAGAACTACAATTTAGTTAATCTTCGTTTATGATATGTTTTTTCTATTAATCTAATTCTATAGCTCAAAGTCTAGAGGAGATAAATAACTTTTACTTCCTCCGACCCTCAATGCTATATATTTGGGATAAGAGGTGGGGAAGGAGTGGTAAAATATAATAGTCGGATGGAAAAATTTTTAAAAATGGCATAAATGTTTTCCATTAATTTTTAATTTGACTGCCTTCATTTTTTAAAAAAATTCAGCTCATCAAAAAATTTCTAAACTTGGAACTTAGGTTTATAGTATAGGGAAAATACATTTTAAATCCTCCTTAATTACTCCATTAAAAATTTTCTTAGAAATATCGTGTGTCAGTTATTATTGATTTTTTTAAAAAAAAAAAGTTATTATTGATTTTATTAGCAGTGAGCGTAATTACAGAGCATGATTTAACAATTCCCTATTAGATAGTTTGAGGTTAAATAATATTACCCCTCGTTCTAAAAATAAGACCTATTTGACTTTTTTAGAAAATCCTAAGAAAGCAAAATAAGTTTCTTATAAATTGATTTACCTAATTTTTCTCTTAAACTAGTTTATTTGATCCATAAACTGATAGGCATTATAAAAATATATTAAATATATGAAAGTTAAATTACCCATTTCGCTTCCTAATTTTTTTCAAAAAACAACCAATTAAGTCTTATGTTTAAGTCCGTAGGAAGTAATATGATATATGTGTGTGATCTAATTCATCTAAAATCTTTCTTAAAAAATCGACTTCTACCGTCGTTTTTTCCAAAAACAACTTCTAAATTCGTTATGTTGTGTCGTATATTGGTGTTTATAGTTTTGGTTATAGCATTTTGGTAATATATATTTTTCTCTATAACATTTCAGTATAAAAATCCAGGTAAGTTATACCATACAAAGATGAAGTTGTTCCATGTGATTAACTTTGTCAAAATCTAATAAGATCTTATCCGTCTGACATGCTAAACAAGCTAAGAAACGAAAACTAATAGCTCACGATACATAAAAATGATGCATCAACAGTTTTGGACTTTTTGATACGATTTAATCTATGTTCAGGGCCCTAATATAGTACCAACTCCAGCTTATAGAGAGGGTTATGGAGTATACATGGGAGAAGAATTATCCAAAGGGAAGAAAACCCGGCAGACCAGAACTGCACTACGCTCTGCAAATGGCAGTCTACATTTGAACACGCAGACTCAACTTGCAATCATTACTTCATTTTTTATTGTATATCTTCGCCGAAACGTAAAAAGTTAACCGCGTGACTTTGTCTCCCACAAGACTTTTTCTATTCAATATAATGCCCACAAAATATAGAGAAGTGGTAGAGAAGTGGTATATTCCACCATATTCTACTTATAAACAACGATTCTCCCCAAAAGTATAATCTTTTTATGAAAAGAAATTTTACTTTGTTTGAGCTATCAAACAAAGTAAAATTTCTCTCGTCTCTTTTCATTAGCCATTGTGTCTCATTTTTCCCTCATTATTCTCTATCTCACTTATCACATCCATAGATAAAATACTCTACATTTTACCAAGAACAAATTGTAACTTATACATAATCAATAGTAATCAAGTTTTGGATGGTGTAAACGACTACAAGATCGAGTAATACACTCCCCCTCAAATAAAAAAGAAATACTATTAATCTTTTGCTCAATTATATTGATCTTCTTTTAATCAGAAATTATTTTGATATATTAGATATCAAGAGCATTGTATTGTACTATTGTTGAATAAAGGTAGAATTGTTTTCAATATCAAGGAATAAATATAAATTTGACTAATTCAGTGTATTTATCGTATTTACTTCATTACACGAATGCAATTTGCATTATTCTCCATTTATGAAAGGGGATATGCTTTAAATGATTATTATTAGAAGTCTCTGCTTCCCCACGTAATAATAAACTGCTAGAACTCAAATTGCTGTAATTATGGGCAAAAAAAAAACTCAAACACCCAATCACCTCATGCGTTTCAAAGTTTCAATTTCAATATATTTATATGTAATACTGTGGGCATTTTCCTCACAATCAATTGATTTGCAGTGGTGGTGCAAAAGGCTTGTTGGACGCTCAGTTTTTGTACAGGCTTCACTGACAATAAAGCTTCCATTACTGACCAAGGGGACAAACAGTCTCCCCTCTTCAAATACTGCCCATAAACATGTTAACCACATTATTAAATTCAATCGCTTATCAATCTTTCATGACTCCAGTCCCTCTAAGAAATAAGACCAATCCTTTCTTTTTGCTCCCCAGTTTCCAGATGCATACAGGAAAGAGAGAGGAAAGATTCTTATACAATAAATACACATATCAAGGACCATTACATTGAGACGAATTTGCAGACATGCATTCTCCCATATATCCCCTTATAAGCAACCATATTTTGCTAGAAATGATCAAACATAGCAACACCAACACTTGGCTACCACCAAGAACAACTGAACACCTAGAAACGGAAATTGAAAATTGATCTCACATGGAATATAATACAGTATTTCACTTTCCCTATCCATCAAAGTCAAACAGGATATTGGTTTCCAAACCAAAGTCCAGGTTTCATGAAAACAGAAAAGAAAAGGGCAAAACCCAACTGAGAAAGGGACAGCGATATACTCCATATAAGCCAAAGAAATTCATACCCCAATGGGGTCACAGTCACAGAGAATACAAACAGACAATTTTACAAACATACATGATATAACCCTTCCTTCTTGCCATTTCAAGACTATATAATAAAAAGCCTAAGGAAATGATCTTATATACTCTCCCCAACCATATGAATATATGACATTACATGTAAGTGAGGATTCAGATTAATCTAACACTCCCATGCCGAGATGCCGAACTGCGTAGATTAATTCTGAATCATCATTTTATTTGAAATTATATGAAGAAACATACATACACCTGGGGGAGAGTAGTGTACACATTCAAACTCCATTATTAAATAGCCTCAGAACTGACATTGTGAATGGCTGCAGGAGAAGGGGTCTTCTTCTCTTTCTCTTTGAAGTGGCGTGTGATACGAGGTGGTGGTGAAATTTCTGCAGGATTTCCCAGAGTCCTTTGGCTTCCCTTAATGATTCCATCACGGGGAGGACTAAAACAAACAGGCCAAAAATCCTCCAAATCAGGCGGAAGCTTCATCGACTTCAAGTGTTCCATTAACTTTTTCTTCCCCTACACCACATATTCATTCATTTAATAACTAACAATAACAATCTCAGTGAATGATGATCCCAAAACATGTGGGGTCGGATAGAAACAAAATACTCCCTCCGTTCCTAAATATAAGATCACTTTAGTTAATTTGGGGAGATTAAGGAAGACAATAAAATTACATGATCTTCCCAAAATCCCGTCAATTAGTTAACTTTAAAAGGAGGAGGAGTTTCAATGAAAAGAGGGAGTATAAGGGTAGTTTGAGCAAAACTTGAGATAAAATAGGAAGTGATCTTTATATTTAGGAACTTATCCACTTACCCGATCTTATATTTAGGACCGGAGGAGGGAGTATATGCATACACAAGGACAATCAAGAACTGAATCTTTATTTGTCCAAAAAAAAAAAAGAACTGAATCTTTGTATAGAATATAGAGTAGTAGCAAACAAACACACACACACCTGATGTCTAGCGGTAACATTGTAACGGACCTTGTTGGATTGGAAGAATTCCCACTTCTGACCATTCGTGCCCAAACAAAACCTCCAAGCAGCATCGGGATTTGTGAAATTCACGAATCCGTAACCCAAGTTCATATGTGTTCTGCAAACAGAAAAACGAATAATACTAGTTCAATAAAATAAATTCTTGGGGGTGAGATTAATATTCTCTTCAATAAAACACTAGTTTTTCAAAAGGGAAAAAAATAAATTAAAGGAAGGCATTCAAGTTATGTGAGGATATATACTAGCTATACTCTCAATTTTAAACTAACCCGAAAAAAATTAAAGCTAGTATATATCCTTAATTTATTTTAATAGAAGGACTGATGAAAAACATTGACCCACTAAGATATGAGTTAATAGAAGAAAGGGGGATTAGTAAGTGGTATATGCATGCAGCATATATACCTGAAGTCTATGGGGAGATAGACGAGGTCGAAGGCTGATTTTTTTGTTGCGTGTTCTTCCTTTTTATCTGCTAGCTTCTGATTCTCATAAAGGCAATGCCTTTCTAGGAAATCTATCAGCATCTCACGCCTGGAAAGACAAGAACCCACACAAAAACAAAGTTCAAAACAAAATAAAATAAAGGAAATAAATTTTATGGGTAGAGTTATTAGGAAACTTTATGCATGCCCAATATAAATATTATCATCAAAATTTTCAAGCTAGTATCTTTAAACATCAAAAGAAGGAAGGAGAGATAGAGATATCTCGGAACATCAATTAAATATAGAGTTCCGATTAACTGGGACGAAAGAGAAATCAGACCATCTATCCGATGAATATGGAAATCTATCTGAAAACTAACTTCCAAATTTGGTCCAGAGATACACATACATAGGAAAACTAACAATAAAAGTACTACTTGTAACCGAGAAGGTGAGGAGGCAAGGCCATTTATTTGGGTTCATCAGATTCAAGGTCATCATCGGCGTTTCTTATACCCTAGGTAGAAAGCCATAATGAAATCCCACCAAAAAAAATAAAGCCTTTTTCTTAAACTTGGGAGATGAAATGAAATTAAAATTAAAGCTTGGAAGTAGAAAAGTCCAAGAAAACCCATACAAGAAAACATACAAATAAGCTGGGGAAAAAAAGAGAAAAGAAGGGAAGATAGCAAAAACCTAGTACTCAACATGCAAATCCAGCTAACAACGTTAACTCATCATCATACACATAAGTCGTTCACAGAAAAAGGATGCAAGAATTGCCGTTATGTTAAGTTCATCATATCACCACCCACCAACTAAGTAAAAAGAGGGAAGCATATATACATACGTGTATCTATTGGGTATATTTCGGATCATAATAGTACTGGTATTCCTTCCATATTCCACCGGCGTCACCACAGGACGTTGCTTTTTCGCCTTTTCAGCTTCACGGCGGCCACCGCAACCGGCGGCTCCATTTTGCGGGCGGAGCCGTGGTGGCACGGAAGGTTGCCGGCGACGATGACGTGCGGTTCTTGTAGGATAATTGTTGTTATTATGGGGAGTTATTATTTGTGATGTAGTAGCTACAGCTACAGGGAAGTAGTGATGAGATTGTGGAGAAGTTTGGTTTGGTTCCACTTCCATGGAGGATGAGGGATGGAATGATGGAGCATGGGGATTCAGTTTCTTCACCATGCTTACTGGAGAAGCAGAAAGAAAGATAGATGGAGGAAGAATGAGAGAGAGAGAGAGAGAGAGAGAGAGAGCGAGTGAGTTTGTGTGGTGTGATGTGATGTGATGGACTATTATATAGTGAGACAAAGTTGCGCTTTTTTTTTTATTAGATAATTCCTTTTGGATTTTGGTTTTTGATTTTTGTTTGAACCTGTGTTTGGGACATAATACGCCCCGCGGGGGTGGAGAAGTGGAAATGAGTGGTTCGTTGTTGCCCTGTGAGTTTCTTTTTTTTGACCTTCCACCGCGAGTTGTGCTGTGATTTTTGTTGTTGTGGGATTTATGAGTGTATGTGGGCTCCTGAAGTTTGTATGTGATCTTCTCTTGGGGTGATTTATGTTGAATGGGCTCCTTTGGTGTGCATAAATTGAGTTAGAGAAATGAAAATAGTAATTTACATATATTTTGGATTCACAAGTTTTCTTTCTCCATCTCGCATTTTTTCTTATCCCATAAACTTTACTTTCTCATCATTACATAATTTACTTATACTTTTCATCTTTACCCTCACGTACTCATTTACATCATCTACTGTGAATTTGTGGATAATTCTTTGTTTCATTATTAGACTTCAATGATATTTTTGGTCACTCATGCTGCGCATAGGATAGCCATTATAGTAATAAATTAATGCATGTTTTGAAGTTCAATATTAAAATTTAGTTCATCTTTCATAAATTTTTTCCTACAAACTTATTTATCCGCCTCGAAGTATAGAGGAGATAAGTATATAATACCTCCTCACACTCGGTCCCATGGATAAAATAACAAAATTGTTACAGTCTTACAGACGTTTTTTATTAATTTTTTATTTGACTTTTTTACATCTTATCTATTCTACAATTTTATGTCCAATTTGTTCCATTTTTTAAAAATTCAGCTTACCGAAATATATATCCCCAAACATAGAGCCTAGGTTTATTCAGTAGTATAGGGAAAATCAATTTTGAATCAAAACACTTTCAAATGTCTGAATTGAAAAACCTTTTTTCTGATTAAAAAAATCAAAAGAAAACCCTTTTTTCCTGTTCATTGGATCTTTGAACTCTCTTCCTTGCATTCCCCACCACTAGTACGAAAACATTGTGTGTATTAACAAAACATTGTGTGTATTAACTAGTTATTTGTTGATTTATCCAGTGAGAGCGACTCAGAGCATAATCTTCCTTGTCTCCCTGCCTCCAATATTCTTTACTTCCACACGTTTACTCGTAAAAAATTAAACTCCACACTAACCATTACCTTTAAAATAATACTATTTTCAGTTCTAAATATAAGACCTGGTCGACTTTTTTGGATAGATTAAGATTGTGAAAAAGGTTATTAAATTATGACATATTTGACATATTTTTAGATTATCCATTAGTTTATAGGTAAAATAAACTAGTTTAAGGGGGAAAATTAGGTAAATCAATCTATAATTAACTTTTTTTTGTTTTTTCAAGATTTTTCAAAAGAGTCAACTAGGTCTTATATTTATGACCGGATTAAGTATTAAGAGCTTTCCTTGACCTCACTTGTCCTTTTGATTTGCTGGACATACACCAAAAACAAATGAACCAGCCGAAGCATATTTAAAAACAAGGAAAAAAATACTTTTTTTTTGCCAGAAAAAAACAAGGAAAAAAACAAGGAAAAAAATACACTTGACTTGAATGGTGGACTTGATGAATGGTGGGAGGAACGTTGTGGTAGGGAGAATGGTGGGGGATAAGAAGATCGGTGTTGCAGCTTCCGAGGCTTCTGACAAAGATTTTTAACAGTGCTACTATTTAATTATTTAATGATTTAATGATTTTTTTGTGACAAGTTGACAATTACTTAATGATTTAATGATGACAAAAACTGATGGATCTCTAATTACATTAGTGTGGCTTGTTTGGTTGCAAGAAAGAAAGTGGGTTGCAAGTAATTGTAAAGTTAAAGAGGTAATATGGTCATTTACATATATTTACATATATCTCGGGCCCACAAGTTTTCTCTCTCAATCTCACACTTATCGTGGGGCCCACAAATTGTACTCTCTCATCATTACCCTACTTTTCATCTTACCTTTTCCATTTCTAATTCTTTACCAAACATTATTACTAGAACCAAACAAGCTAGAAAGTTGGATCTCTAACATTAGAAAGTTTCAGGATCCCAATAAAAATAAGTTCAGGCACCTGATTTAAAATGGAACAAAGAACCTTAACTTAATCTTCTTTATTATAAATAATAATGCGACACTCTGCATATAGAATTAGAGGAGAATTAAATTTTCATATATGAAATTCGAACTCTTCATTTTTAACGAGTTTCTAATTAATCATGTAAATCTTTCTTGAAACAAATTACTATATTTTACATAGTCCGGTATCTTAAAATATACAAAGTTTCTAGTTAAAAAAAAGTTAATTTACAAATATTTTTTAAGGAAAGAATACGGCACATAAAATTAAAATATATTCCTTCAGAAATCTGCACAGAGATTTGAAAAACTGTAATACATACTCTATCTTAAACATGAGATCTCACGGATGGATATAGTTTTGACATTAGATATAAATCTCAAATCCACTCCTTCCTATTTGTTTCATGTTTCATTTCTGCCTTATTTTTTATTAATTTTAAATTCCTTCTACATTTTTCATATTTAATAACGTTTGCTAAAATGTTGGCAATAAAAATACCATTTAGGCATTTACAGTAAGATAAAGACATTTTAACAAAGGTGGTGTGTATGAGAGAATGGGAAAATGACAGAAAAATGACACTTGAATTTGAGTTGGACAAAATGGGGTCTCCAATTCCAACTTACACAAATAAGGCACAGTCACCCATTTGTCCAAAATCAAATATGAGCCAAATGTCTTTTCTGCCCTTCTCTCATTTAGAAAGCAAATCCTCACGTACTCTTCCCTTTCGGCCTTCACCGTCGAAGCCCTGTGAAGCCCCATCCCTTCTTCATTGAAACAAACTACTATTCATCTGGCTATGGGTGGCTGATTCGTGGCTGGATATGTGAGGAACATATCATGGAAAGTGGCAAAGTTTATCCTTTATTATTCATTGACCATCATTTTCTTTGATAAAACATTCTGGGTTTAAGCTCTCAGCCATTAGATCCAGTCGAGTTCATAGTTTTCAGATCAAATTAATAATCCGTCTGACTTAAGGATTCGAACGGCTGAGAGTTCAAATTGGAAAAAGATTTAACTTTGGTCTTTGTTTATCTCTCATTAGTTTTTTCTCTTTTTTTTGTCTGACCTGGGAAATGTTTTTTAACAATCATGGGTGTGTTTCTCATTTAATATCTTGCTGGATCTATTCTGCGTCATGATCATCTAGGATGAATAAAGTTGAAATCTTGGCAGAAATTATTTTCGGGGTTCATTTCCAAAGGAAAGAAATTTCGATGAAGATTTTTTCATTAATTCTAGAAAAATCAGTCATCGAATGCAAAATAGATGAAGAAGAATGAAGGTTGGGTTCGAATAAGAAGATGGAGGAAGTTGGGTTCGATGTATAAGATGGAAGGTTGGGTCTGGTTTTGTTACATGAAGGAGGAAGCTTTATGTGGATGATGAAGGAGAGAAGGGGATCTGAGCACAAAAAAGGATAGTAGGAGATACTTTTTTATATAAGATAGGAGCATTTGGTGTCTTTTGACACAAATTTCATTTGGATAAATTGGTGATTGTGTCTTATTTGTCCAAGTTAGAATTGGAGACCCCATTTTATCCAATTCAAATTCAAATGTAATTTTTTTTCCGTCAATTTCGGTGATAAAGTGAGGGAGAGAGTAGGAGGGGGGGGTGGGGGGTTAGAGCCTCGGGGGTAGGCCGCAGCCCGCAGAGAGGGGCAAAAGGTACCAAGATATGCAAATCCTCCCTTGAGATGTCGCCATTTAATGCTCCCCACTCCCTTCTCTCCTCATTAATTACCACTATCACATTCACATATATACCCTTCACTAAGGTCCGTTTGTTTGGACTGAAATGTTTGGTTGGACTAAAATATAAAAATGAAAATGAAATTGAGTGTAAAGGGTAAGGATAGAAAGTAGTGGTAAATTATGTAATAATGAGAAAGTAAAAATTGTGAACCCAAAAACCTGGGGTGTGTGGTTGAGTGACAAAGACTCATTCACCCTTAACCAATTGTCTGGGGTTCGATCCTTGGGGTTGGGTATGGAGAAGTATTAAATCTCCCAAACCACCAGCTTTCTCACCCTTTGAGGTGCCTACAAATTAGCGGGGGATTAATCTCTCACTTGTTAAGTGAGGGATACCGATAAAAAAAAAATTTGTGAACAAAAAAAAATATATGAGATGAAAAGAGAAAATTTGTATGCTCCGAGGAATATGTAGAATATGATTTCCATTTCCCTTTCTCAATTCAATTCAATTACATCAAATGGGCAATAATCAAGTGAAGTAAAATCTGTCCACATGGCAATAGGGATCACTTGAAGCTGGTCGATAGTGCTTTTAAATTTTTATTTAGTCCATTATTTTTCTATTTCCAGCCATATAAAAAATTGGGAAAAAGATGAAAAAGAATCTTGAATTATGAAAAGGACGAATTGTTCCAAATGATTTTTAAGATAAATAAACAAGACACTTGTTCAAATGTCCTTTTACAAATTTAAAGGAGACTGAATTACCCATGAATTATTTTTAATGATAGACTGATAGAGGGGCAAGTTGCCACTAAGTCACTGACCGCCGGAACTCCGCCACCGGCCACCGGCCTCCGATGCTGCGAACCTTTGAATTTTCCTCTGAACTAGTATCTCATTTTGTCCTTTTTACATTTCCTTGTCCATTCTGACAATTTTGCGCAGCCATGAACATTGAATAAGTTCGTATAGTTTGCGCACAATATAACTTTTCTTATTTTTTAAAACTTAAAAAATATTGTGACTCGATGGATAAACTTCGTTTCAACATTCTCATTCGGTTCTTCCCTTTCATTCTTTTAGTCAAGATCATTTAAGAAAAATACAAGTAGGTTTTGTCAGCATGGATTATACAATAATCAATAAGTATTAGTGGTCAATTTTAATTGGATGAACCAATGTTGTTTGTACTTTATATTTTTTTAGATGCGGTATTCACGTAATTTTAGACATGGAAAGCTTTTACAAGATTGAGATGAAACTTGATACAAATATAAAAAAAATAGACTTATAAGCTGGCACTGAATAACAAGTACAAATGTAATACTCCTTCCGTTACTAAATATAAGACCTAGATAACTTTTTTTTTTGAAAGATTAAGGTTGCGAAATAGGGTATTAAATGATGACATATTTGATATCTTTTTAGATCATCCATTAGCTTATAGGTAAAATAAACTAGTTTAAGAGAAAAATTAGGTAAATCAATTTATAATTAACTTATTTTTTGTTTTTTTTAGGATTTTTCAAAAAAGTCATCTAGGTCCTATATTTAGGAACAGAGGGAGTATATAACTTTCCTAGTTTGAAAAGAAAGAATTGAGCAGCTCGAGGGTAAAGTCCAGCTGGTAAGAAAGGGAAAGGTAAGGCACCGCGTACCCACCAGGTCATGAGATCGAACCCTTGGGAAGTCGTCACCCCCAAAAATGGGGAATCCCGGCGTCGACTTCGGATTAGTCGGTTCCCGAAGGGGAGCCGAACACCGAAGGCTCTAAGAAAAAAAAAAGAATTGAGCAACTTATCAATGAGTAGTTGGTTAAGCTGGTAAGTGGGCTACAACCCGTAAAGATGAGAACGCGTGTTCGAATCCCAGGAAGCGCACTCATTGGGAGAGGAGATAACCTTGACTTTATAGGAAACACTTCTACCCCTCGAGTCCGGATTAAAACGGGCCGCAATTAAAAAAAAATGAATTGAGCAACTTACACTTTTCGGCTAACCAAGTTTAGTGGGTGGCATTACTCACAGTAAATATGCCAGAACCAACTTCTTGTTTCTCAGTAAGCTAGCAGGCCCAATAATAAAGTGTCTCTGGGACTCTATTGGGCTTGTTGCTTTATTCAAAACCTGAGAGATTGCAGCCCATTAATATGTCAAGTTGGGCCTCTAAAAAAGATTTTGGAGCTCAATATTATATAAAGCCCATAAACAAAGATGTAACCAATCAACGGAACTCTCAGTGAGAATCACTCACCTCATAAACCTCATTTAATCCTATATAAAATAGAGGTTGTCCAGCAGATACTAAAAATCATAACTAACCCCGTCAAGTTCACGATATAAAATTCATTACGGATCAAAGGCTTCACCTATAAAAGAGGAGTAAGGTAAAAAAAGAGACATCACATTAAGCATTTTATACTCTCATACTTAGAATACTCTTTAATTGAAAAATATTTCTTTCTCCATTTCTATGATTGTTTCTTGGCGAAGTCAACTTTATTTCTATAATTTTTGTTCGGGACCCTTTTACCTTTTAATAAAGTTGATCTATTACTTATATTTTTCAAATTCCCATTTTCTAGCTTCAACAATTACATTATATTCCAGAGAAACTTATATGTAGAGTATCATTTTATAGACCATGAAAATTAGTTTGTAAAAAATGATAAATATAAAAGACCGATGACAACAAATCTGTATCCCTCTAGATATGATTGGTTATACAAATCACACAAAGCTGTTGTACTCTATCAAAAATCATATTTCATTCGTTATAAATTATTGATCAAAAGATCTCATTCAATAATTTCATTAAGAGTTTTATGTCCCCATCTCCCTCTTTTGGGATGTTCGATAAATACAAAGCAAAAAGGAAAAAAAATGTCTTATATACCTTGAATGAAAGAGAGCATCAAATATTGTTTATATCAGAAGTGTATATTATATGCCACCCCACACATTTTCATTATATTTTAGCAAAAATAATTCATCCTTTCATCTCCGTAATATGTAATTTTTGAGGCCATGACTTGTTTGTTGGCCTTTATATATAGGCCATCCATTTCTTTTTTTTTTATTCAAAGGGGCAAACACTAACGGCTTGAGGTTACAAGCGGGATCGAACCCGCAACCTCTCACCTAAAGGGGAGATATCATACCACTGGGTTACAAGGCCCTTGGTTAGGCCATCCATTTCTTATCGGTCTCTATTACTCCTTTTTCCCCATTTTTTCCTTCTTATTTTCCTTGGACAACAGTCATTCGTGGCCTCTTAAATTAATAAATCATGGCACGTTACTAAATTTAATTTAACTAGCCCAAGTCCCAATGTAATTGAATTAAGCTTGAAGTTATATTAATTATTTTGAGCAATCAGCTTGTATTACTCAATTAAGAAAAAAATTGCAGTTTTTATGATTTTACCTTTTCAAGTCTTCGATTCTTAAACGATTTTTCACGTTATAAAAAATATGTAGATCTCGTGTAGTGGCAAGAGCATCAATTCTTAGAAAATGGTGGGGCCACTGTAAGTTTTATAAAGAAGACATGGGCAGGCTCATCCATGTGCAATAAAAGCTGTATATAATGACTCCACAAGTAGTGAAAATGGATTCTCTGCTTTGGTATTATCTGTTTGTATTCGTTCAGATGAAGGGTATAAACTTTATATGGCAAAAATGGAATAAATGCTTTGATGATTAAACCCTTGTTTTTTCCAAACAAGCCCTTCGTGTGTGTTCGGCTCCTCTACATACAGATTGTGTGTGTGTGTGTGTGTCTGGGGGGGAGAGAGAGAGAGAGAGAGAGAGAGAGAGAGAGAGAGAGAGAGAGAGAGAGAGAGAGAGAGAGAGAGAGAGAGAGAGAGAGAGAGAGAGAGAGAGAGCTATTCTTGTTGGTATATTGTTATTGTTATATGTTTTTTTTAAAAAAAATAGTAGTGGCAAGCGAAAGCTTGTAGGTTACATCAGGAGCCCATGATGAAGCTACAAAACAGTGCTATTATCAACTACTATAATCAATCCTTTGTCTTTAATTTGAGTAATTGATATAAGCAGTAATCTGGTGGTGTATTCAGCACTAACATCTCTGGCGGCCTCCTCCATGCATGAGCCTTTTTTGCTAACCAGTCAGCACATAGCAGAGATTCTCTAAAACTGTGATGCATATTTACCTCCTCACAAGTGATCCATATATCAAAGTCATGATCTCCTGTACCACTAGTACTCCATATAGGGGTGTTGCGTTGCGCAATCATGCATTATCATATTGATCGCCTCTAATGGGTCTGTAAATAGATTGACTTTAATTTCTTGAAACCTTTCATCCTACATAGTTGCAGACCTATGGCAATATATAGCATGGAGTTCCGCCACCGTTATCGTGCCATATCCTAGGTCTTTGTGAAGTTCTACAAATCCATTGGCCATGAGAATCACGTAGTACACCTCCACAAGCTAAGCTGCATTTTTCTGGATTGTACAAGATTCATCAACATTAATGTGAATACAGCTTGCTGGTGGTGCATTTCCATCGAGTGCTTGCACTATCAGTCATCATTAATTATTGTTATTATATGTTATATATGCATGCATGTTGTTGGTATTAGTTGCAACAAACCCATTCTTTTTAATTAATTATGGATTTCCCTTAACACAATATCACCATTTTCATCTTTACTTTTTTGTTTTTTTCTCGTTTTAAGTTGGCTATTGCTGTCAGGCGTAGAAAATTGCGGTTTTATGATCGTGACTGATAGCCTTTTTAATTCAAAGCAAATGCCGAACAATATATACAGCAATAAATAAATTTAGACGATGGAATATACTGCTATTAAAGTGAAAAAAATTTTATTGTGCAGCAGGGATATAGATAGTTAATTTAAGAAAATTGAGAAAAATAGCCGACCAATTTATTTGTAAAGTATTGTACTATTTCAACTTTATTCATCAATTACTTTGAAATCACTCTTCATCAAAACATCATTATTATTTTTTTTGCCATCAAGACATCATTAATATATGTGATAAATATGGATAATGGAGAAAACATATATTTATACATTTGAAAGGCATAATAGATTCAGGAAAACAAAAAACAAGAAAGGCATAATATATAGATCGATGATGGATCTATTATATTTACAAACCAACTCATATAGTTACAACTAAAAAAGTCGTATACGTGCAAAAGTTTTGAAAAGTAAAGCATATATGCGAGATTTTTTAATTTTCTCCGATCCACTCTTAAATTTAAGTCAACATTATAACATTTTAAAAAAATCTTAGACTAAGTCATATCCGATCCGTTGTATGGGGTTTCATAAAGCAAATCACAGTATTGATAATATTTGAGTCATTAATTTTTAATGTTCCAAATGATATACCACAAAATAAATAAATTAAATGAAGAGGAGAGTGTGAGGACAAAATGGAATTGTTGCTGTGACTGAACTAAGAGAGGGAATAGACCCAAAATTAAGTTTTAATATTTATCTTTTTAGATAGGGCAATGACCCTATTTTATACCCAAAGTAACCACCTTGGACCATCCACCACCATAAACTAACAGGTGGTACAATATTATACCCAAAGTAACCAAAGTGGTCCAAAAATACCCTCAACTGACGGTCTCCAACGGTCAAACGTTGAAGACCGTCAGTTGAGGGTATTTTTGGACCACTTTGGTTACTTTGGGTGTAATATTGTACCACCTGTTAGTTTATGGTGGTGGGTGGCCCAGAGTGGTTACTTTAGGTGTAAAATAGGGTCATTGCCCTTTAATCACACATAAAATATGTAGCAAAAAAATGTTAAATCTAGTCCTTTAATATTTTTTCTTAACTTAATTCACAAAAAGTATAATGGGTGATAAACCCATAATTTAACATCATTAATTTAGGTTAATTTGAATTAGTTAGAATATATTTATGTTATTTCATCAAAAAAACTATATTTATATTATTAGTCAATATCAAGATATAATTTAAATTTGAATTAATTTTGATAAATTTGAATATACTTTTTTATATACATAAAATTGAATATATTTTGTTTAGACATCGTGCGATTAAATTAATATGTTTATATTTAGGCATCTAGCATATTATATAATTCTTGTAGACATTTCTAGCATATTATCTAATTCTTGTAGACATATTTTTGGACGGAATAATTCTTGTAGAAATGGGTGAGAAGATAGGAATGCAATAGAGCAGGTGAATATTAAAAATTGAAGATAAAATGCCATTAAAAACACACACTTACCCCGCCCTCACAAAACACATCATTTGATTCCCAGTCCACCCTCTCCAATCTCAAGTTGTTAAGGGCATTTGAATCTTTTCTCACAAATTTGTTAACGTGTATTAGGTACTTATGACCCAATTTGTCATTTTTACAATTTAGCAACTTCAATTGTTCTTTTATCAATTGGGAAGACTTTATTTGTCTTTTTCCTTATTTTTATCTCAAAACTAATTTACTTTTCTAATAAACTAGTAAGATATAATTTAATCACGAGCAATGACCCTATTTTATACCCAAAGTAACCACCTTGGACCACCCACCACCATAAACTAACAGGTGGTACAATATTATACCCAAAGTAACCACAGTGGCCCAAAAATACCCTCAACCAACGGTCAACGTTGGAGACCGTCGGTTGAGGGTATTTTTGGACCACTGTGGTTACTTTGGGTATAATATTGTACCACCTGTTAGTTTATGGTGGTGAGTGGTCCAAGGTGGTTACTTTGGGTATAAAATAGGGTCATTGCCCTTTTAGATAAGCCTGGTTTATATTTCAAATTTATTTAACAAAAAACATACAAAAAAATCTTAATGAGTGTAGATTCTTAAAATAGTACTCCCTCATGTCTTAACTATCAGACGTATGTGGGATGCGAGTTTGGTCCAAAATATGGCTTGTTCAATGTTTTAGTCAACATTTTTCATTGTCGGCCTAAACATGTGTATGTTCAGTATGGATGGCGAATGTTTTCATCCTTAGACTAGTGTTGGTATTCTATCATTTATTGTCGTGCTCATTGTGATATGACCAAAAATACTATATTTGAAATTCTCCTCGAGAAAATTCTTATTTAAAGGAATTTGTTCAAGAACCATTCTCGCATATGGGTTCCCATAGAAACAACAGATTTGATATAGTCGCGTGATTTTGCCAATGGCTTATTGGATTGGTCTTACCTTTTGGATTGAATATCTCAACCTTCATCACAATTACGGTTACATGCGTGTTTTATTGGATTATGGCGCTTGGAAGGTTTTGTTTGGTTTTTGTCATAGATGCATTAACGATCTTTCGTTTAGTTGTTTTTCTCGTATTATATTAGCTGGTTTAGGAGCTCTTGTTTTTCGTTTGGTTTGTGTTTGATTCTGTTTATTGAGTCTTTGTAATTTTGGACCGTCATTAGACTTTAATATAATCGATTTTCTGTAATTTGTTGGCAAAAAAGGGAAAAATTGGCTTTTTGTCATGTTGCGAAAGCTTTTTGTGTTCAGTGTGCTTCAAGAAAAGAATTAATAATTGCTGCTAAATGTATTATAATTAGAAATGGCTAAGGTCATTAATTTGAGACGCATCTCATCATACAACAATTACAAACTAATAAAATGAAACTTTCAGAAACAAAACTCACATTAAGCAATAAGCATTATTCCAATTAATTAATTATGTTTATTAGTGAAATAAGTTGTACTGTTATTATATTTGAACAGATTCTTTCGCCCATGTTTAGCAGTTAATAACGGGGTGCATAGGAATAGAATGATTAGTCGCTCCTTGCACATGAATAAGAACAATTAGCTAGCTAGTATGCTCACTAGTTACAACTATATATAATTTCATAATATTGACTAAAAGTGGTTCGGTGTAAAATTATTATCATTTTCTAAAATTTACCTTAAGCAAAATATGAGATACGAGTAGATATGATGATATCTGTAGATAAAGATTATATTTGAAATTTAGCTCCTATAAACATTCTTCAAAATTTCTAGAAATGGGTTCGTGTTAAGTATCATGACGAATGAATATTATAATATATATATATGACTATTATCGAAATTTCATTTCTTAACGAAGTACAATCTAATGTAATTTTGTCCATACAAGCTAAGTTTCTTTTGATCAAAACAGGAGGCAGAATTTTTATTCCATAAAGGTTCCATGAACGCTGAATATTTTCGTCCACTTCCAATAGAAATTATACATAATCAATTACATATATAAAATAAATTAGTTGCTGAAATACTTGGAGTGGCCGCTGGCAAGAGAAAAAAAAACTTGTGAGTGGCAAAAGAGCTCCATTAATATATGTTAGGAAAGAGACCTACTCAAGACTGAGGTTCTCACAGATTGTGGTTGTAATCATGTGTAATTGGGCAAAAAAGGGAGCCAAACTCAAAACTATATATATATCTCAAGTGAAAAATCGATTTTTTTTAAGATTTTAGAAGATGCTCGCAAAAATACGTAAAATAGATGTCATTTCGAAATTGAAAGTGTTTAATTAACTGGCAGAAAGCTAAAATTACTGGGCAAATAACATTTTTCATCGAGTATATTGAGAAAATACGGCAGGATATAAGAAATTTTTAACGAAGTTGAAAGTTTGAGAATTAAACTAAATTACTATTATTGTAGAAAAACAAACAAAATAAATAAATGCACATAATAAAAATTTGTAAAGAAAACAAAATTAAATTGAGGTAAAATCAAAAGCTCAGGTTTAAATAGGTAATAACTTCAATTAAGGAAACAAAAACAGTTGGCAACGCTATTGATTTCAAATGAAATTTTAGTATCTATCACTGATCTGAGTTCTGAGTTACCTTTACCAGTTATTAAAGAATTTAAAAAATTATTTGACATTTTCTGAAAGAGAATAAACGACATTTTGTATCACCACCTCTCTAAAAAAAGGGCCAACAAACTTTTTTATTTTTTTTTTCCAATGGCTCCTGTTTTTACACATTCCTCAGTCTTCACGTTCTCCCTCCCTCCCTCCCTCCGCTGTATCTCATACATATCATGTGTGTTTCTTCATTTCCTCCATTCTGATGAAGAGAAATTCTCTCAAGATTTATATATAAATATGATTTATCACATTATTATTTCTCTGTGCACGTACATTATTCGAAATACTGCGAATTCTTAGAATGGATTAGACTCAAATAGAAGTATGACCAACTTCAAATAAGCGCTTTAAGAATATTTATATTCAACATGATGGCTTTTGCATAAGATCGATTATAAATTAAAAAAACTTATAACATATACAATATAGTTGTGTCTGGTCAAACTATAAATCATATTCACATATAAAAAGTCTACTATTTCTAATCCATTTCATACATTTACCATTTTTTTCACGCCAATCTTTCCATAATTGATTGATTGGCGAAATTCGAAATGGTGAATAAATTTTATGCAGAATTCTGGATAAACTTTTAATTTATTCCGTCATTTTTATCGTATATATTCACTTCAATACCAAAATAATTCTTTTCAAGAGAAAATTTGACATGTTAGTATTTCATAATACTTTTAAAATTAAAAGCGTATTATCGTTTTTTAGCAAAACGTACTATTGATTTTTATATAAAATTAACAATATTGTAAATAAAAGATCTAAAAAACCCTTGATAAAATTAAAATACCATAATGAAATTTTATATGAAATTAAAAGGAAAAAATACACACTATCATCAATTTATTGTGTGTCGTGAAGTTCAATCAAATTACCATAACAAACCTCCGTGTGTTATACACGTTCCAAATAATAATTATATCTCTGTTATATAAACACACATAAAAAACATTTTTAGGTTATGTTACTTTGATAAGCTTACAAAAGAAAAAAAATCCACTTCCTTTTGCTCTTTTTTAAAAGGACAAAATAATAAACAAGGTTCATACACACCAACAACAAAGTCATATCTTATTAATTAGAAGAATAAATACACACCTTCGTGTGTTACACACGTTCCAAACAATAATTATATCTCTGTTATATAAACACACGTAAACAACATTTTTACAATTATGTTACTTTGATAAGCTTACAGAAGAAAAAAATCTGCTTCCTTTTGCTCTTTTTTTTAAAAGGACAAAATAATCAACAGGGTTCATGTACATACCAACAACAAAATCATATCTTATTAGATAAGATCGTATATATGGATTGAACGACGTCATTGTTGATCTATGTTCATGAAATTTGATAGAGTTTTATATTGGCTGTCGCAAAACATTTGTGTGAACTTGTGACCAATTTTAAAAATAGATGGAGTTACATGTTATAAACATACATAGAACATGAATTGTAATGCTCTAATCAATCTTAATAGGACTAAAAGAAATGACGACCCTAATAGTAATATTTGAAAGTATTTCTTGTTAGGTGATGTTGACCGCTGAAGAATGACCAATAGTAATGTGAATGAATCAGACAGAGTAAATAACTAGTTAGACTCTTGTAATCATCCAACTGAATGTAGAATTATGAATCTAGAAAAGAACAGCACAGAGACAATTTGATAGAAAAGGCATGGACTGGTCGGTTTTTCCATAAAAACTCTTTAACTCGAGTCTCTGAACAAATGATTCCATGGCAATAATAGTTTCCAAGTTTTTCTTGTACTCATGCATAATAATATACCATCCATCATCATTACTCAATATATGTGGATCAACTGATTGTCAATACAAATACAAATCATAGTGTGTCCAATTAAAAAAATACTCTTTTAATTTATAAATATAAGATCTATTTATCTAATTTGTTTTGATTAAAGATGTCAGTTAAATTAGTTAAAATCACACTATTTACTTTAGCACTCTAACTACATTCCTTTATTAGCAGGGATAATTTAATAAATGTGAGGGAAAAAATATCATATTTAGTAATAAGCTCACCTCCTCAAGTAGGTCCTAAATTTAGGTATGGAGGAAATACATTTTCTATTTATTTTGTTCAATATAAAACAGGGAATATGTTAAAAAGATAGATAAATTTTTTTTCAGACTATTATCCTTAGACATGACTTATTAAATGACGATTGAAATGTTTTAAGAATATATTTTCAATCGTATATTATTGTATATGTGATAAATTGAAATGAGTTGTCTGAAACTCAGTTTATGTGATGTGTTAATTATGGATCATAATTCAAACAAGCACTCAATTGTAAAATGTTCATAAAGGTATATGATGATTTTTTTCCCTGATAATAATGGCTATATATTTTTGGTTGTTTAACTTTGGGTAAAGTAATATAATGTTTTGGTCTCTTAATTTTAAAAAGTGTGTTTTTAGTATTTTAAATTAATACTGTTAAGTTTCCTAATGGAAAATGTCGGTGGTATAAATTTGAAAATGTGAACAAGAAAACATTAAAATGTTGACATACTATTATTTAATTTTAAAATATTTAAAAATTAGAAAATAAATAAAATCTCAATCTTCATTAACCATTTTAATGTGGACAAGAAAGCATTTTCCGTTAGATAAGTTAACATTGTTATTTTAAAAGGACTAAAAACACGTTTTTTTTCAAAATTAAGAGATTAAAACATGACTCTATTGAAAGTTAAAAGACCAAAAGACCAAAGACATATTTCAATGCCAACCTCTAATAATTATTTTTTTATTGAACCTCTAATTATTATAAAACATCATATTGTTTTAAATCATGACGGATAGAACATCGTGTATTGACAAGTCATTGTCTTACCTTAATTACTAAACTAACAAAAAGCAATCACATGCATATATGAAAAAGTGATATTGACGTAACGCCCGTCAACTATACAGTACCACACGGCCCTGTGTGTCTATATGGGTAATCAGTTTTAAAAAAATATGTTAACGTGCGTGTGTTTTATTATTAAAAAATAGTCGAGTTTATGGAATGTTTATAATAATTTGATGTTAAGAGCGCTTATTGTTCGTTAGCCCCTCCCCCTCCTGAGTTAACTCTCCTGAGTTAGCTCGAGTGATCATTAGATAAAAAAGTTCCAAATATGTATTTTGCTTTCTTATGCAACTTTCTTCCATTTAAATGTTTTTGTCTACTTTGTGAGGAAAAATCATTTTAAGTACTTCATCTATCCCATAATATAAGGTGAAATTAACTAAATGATGAGTTTACAAAAAGTGGTTAAAGTTAGTTAGAAAAACAATGATTATGTAGGAGACAAAAAAATTTTCAAAAAATGCTCTTATTTTAGAAAAAGAAAAAAATATGTGGGAGAAATAATGTGCTTTGATTAGTATTATCTCCCTCTCCCTCTCCAAAAATAAAGGTAACACAACTTTTTAAGATAATAATGCATTTAATAGAGGTGATATTAGAAAAGACACATTTATTCTATTGACAAACTCAAATATCACCTTACATTTTGGAAAAAACATTAAAAAAATTTCACCTTACACTATAAGACGGACAGAGTTTTAAAAAGTTAGTACTAGGAGTAGTATTGTTTGCATTTATATTTCATTAATGAACACCCTTCATTTACCATTTAAATAGAACTAAT
Organism: Mimosa pudica; assembly: GCA_029929735.1. Taxonomy (NCBI): domain Eukaryota; kingdom Viridiplantae; phylum Streptophyta; class Magnoliopsida; order Fabales; family Fabaceae; genus Mimosa; species Mimosa pudica. Next base: position 13,737,736 of record JAKELP010000002.1, read on the forward strand.
GTTCTATGAGCTACTCTTTTGGCTATAAGTATGTTCCTGATGTATGTGCTACACCTACACATAGTTTGTAATTTTATTGCAATATTTGTGTTCTCTCTCTTTGTTAATGAGTTCAACGTAATTATCATATAATTTTTCATTTTATCTTAATATATTATCTTTATATTAAAAAATAGCACAATAGTAAATGATTAATAAATAAATCTTATTGATAATAACCTCTTTTGTTTTGTCATAAGATTTTAAATATTAGGATCAATCGTTGGAATCGGTGGTTTAATGTTACTCCAATTTAAGTGGTTTCATATTAAAACCAGGAAATGTAATCACCATAATTACTTAAGTTAGCTAGGTTTTTGCCAATTATCACCCTACATTTCTAATTAATAATCAGCTTACCCGTGCGATGCACGAAGTGTTTTTATTTATGATGAAATATCACATACCGCTTTAATTTTTTAATTTGAAAGTATTTGTATGTTCTAAGTGAATGAGAGTCTCATATATGATATTCAATGTGTCATCCAACCATTTTTATATACCAATGCAATATTTATGATTACTATCAACAAATCATTTAAAAAATATTAGATCTCATGTAATATTAAAGAATATCATACTCACCATTTTATAAAAACAATAGAAGACCCCTCCAAATAAAAAATATACTAAATTCCCCCTGAGCACCTCTCAATCCGAAACTTCACTTGGTTTAGAATTTTAGTTGATCTTTTCAAATAATTTTAATTTGCATTACATGGATTATTCTTAACTTGGTAAAGAATTAAACTCACATTTTAATAAAAACAAAATAAGAGTCTAACTCCATCTCCAACACCCCCCATTAGAACCCCCCCCCCCCCCCCCCCACACCTCCCATTTAAAAGTACCCTTGAACCAAATTGTTTTGACGATTGATCTTTTCAAGTAATTAAATTTTTAATATTCATTATATAAGTATTCATGATCAAGTTTAATCTAATTTCTCCTATTATGTTTGAAATTCTTCTTATTAAAAGACAATAAAATAAATTTAAAAAACCAAATTATTTCTTGAATGCACTACAAGTCAATATTTCTTGATAAACATTTAGTAGAATTGATTATAAGCATTTAATATAATAAACATTTAGTTGAATTGAAGTAGGAGTTTGGTGGGGACATTGGTGATTGTGGAGAGAGAGAGGACTCCCCAAATTTAATAACTTTATAAGTTTTATTTGTGCATAATTATACATAAGTTAGGTAAAACCATATAATAAACTGATTCAGAGTGTGAAAACCAAAGGGTTAAACCCACATTTTAAATATTATATTGATGATGAGACAATTTATAAATCCAAAAATTAAACATCAGCTCGTCATTGCCTCTTATTGGCCAAACCACCTGAAAGGCTTAAACCCCACTCAACCTCTATGGGCCCGCCACGTCATCACCAACAAATTTAAATTCAAATTTTATTTTCTTATAGCTTGATTTCTCCTCAAATACTCTATTATAAATTTATATTTATAATTGGATTAATACAATTTGTTATGAACTTTCCTTCAATTTTGGTTTTGATCCCTAAACTTTTAAATAAGTGATTTTAATTCTTGAACTTTCAATCAATAATGGTTTTGGTCCCTAAACTTTTAGTCAATTTTGATATTGACCTTTGAGCTTTACAGAAACTGTAAAACTCAGCATCAATACTGAAATTGACTAAAAATTGAAGGACTAAGACCAAAATTGACCAAAAGTTCAAGGACTAAAACCACCGATTTTAAAGTTCACATATCAAAGCCAAAATTCACTGGAAGTTTGAGGACAAAAACAAAATTAAGTGAAATTATATGGATAAAAGTTGTATTAACCCTTTATAATTATAATACTAAAAATGGAAAAATTTAAACTTGGGCAACCAGCAACCACCTCCCCTCACTTTTCTTCCCTCCCCCCAACTCCTCTCACAATTCAATTCAATTCAATTCAATTCAATTCAATTCATCTTCTTCTTCCTCACTCACTCACTCACACGCAACACACTCTCTTACTTTCTCTCTCTTCTCCTCCACTTAGCCTTCAACAACAAGAAACAAACACACTCTCACTCTCTCTCTCTCTCTCTCTCTCTCTCTCTCTCTCCATTGTTCCTTCCATTGAAGAACACTATCATTACATCTTCAAAAAAGCACAAAGCTAAACCAAATGTTCTTTCCTCTTGCTTCATATCCACGTGAGAAACACAAATCTCTCACACACTCTTCTTCCTCACTTCATTCACTTCTTCAGTGACTGAACTCAATGGCCTCCTCCTCAAGAGCTAGAAGCAGCTCGCCATTCTCTCACCGCAAGCCTTCCACTCCACACTCTTCATCATCCTCATCATCAATCACCGCAAGGCTCGTGCCTCGCACGTGTTCCAACGGCTCTCTCACTGGCCGGTCCATGCCTCGCGCCGAGTCCTTGCATTACACTATACCTCCTCATGCAAATCGATCTCCTCTCGAGTTTAATTCCGAAGACTTGATTTCTGAACCGCGCACGCGAGATAGCATTTCGGTGACCGTACGGTTTAGGCCGTTGAGGTAATGCTTTAGATTTGCGTTTGTGATTTCAGATCTATTTGTTATGTGATTGAATTGTGCATTTCGTGCATTGTGAAATTTGAGCTGAATTTGATTTTGGAGTTCGGTTTGGTGTGTTTTATTATTTGCAGTGAGAGAGAGTATCAGAAAGGCGACGAGGTTGCGTGGTATGCGGATGGTGATAAGATTGTTAGAAATGAATATAATTCAGCTACTGCTTATGCATTTGGTATTATCTACGTTTTACTCTGTGTAGTGTTTTTATGTTGAATTTTTAGATTACGGTTAAATATGGTTAGTATTTTAGAATTTAGGAATTATAGATGGTTGCTTGTTGTTGTTGTGGCAGACAGAGTTTTTGGACCTCATTCAACTTCAGATGAAGTGTATGACGTGGCGGCTAAACCAGTGGTGAAGGCTGCCATGGAAGGTGTCAATGGTATGGAATGTTTAATTAAACTTTAAATTACAATGAGGTTTGAGAGCAGAGTCTGTTTCGGCACCTAATTATTGTTATTGTTTGATGAAAACGAGTTCATTCTCTAGAGATGTTTTTGGTTTATACAAATAGGTTTTGAATTGGTTAGAGTTGAATTGGTTAGAGTGGCTAGGGGAGCTAGTTGACTTTGAAAGATAACTCATCTTAAATATTGCAGGAACTGTGTTTGCATACGGTGTGACAAGTAGTGGAAAGACATATACTATGCATGTAAGTGTTATTGTTTTAGTTTATGTACTTATTTTCTCTCTATCTGAGAATTTGTTTTTCACTGGGAATTTAACTTAATGTTATTGCTTTTACATTCCGTTGCTGCTTAACGTTAGTAATTTTTATGACACAGAATTAGGCTACTGCTTAACGTTATTGCTGTCATATTGATTCTTGTATCATATACAAACTTACATATTAATGGTTTGGTCTTTGAGAAAGTTATAGTTGCCAAACTCAATGACATCCAGCTGCAATATGTTTAAGTCTGCGCAGGAATTAAACTGCTCTTTATGTATGACATTTCATAGGGTTTATGAATGAAGCTCCAAGGTTTACATTTTACTCCTTGTAGTTTGCAACTTTATGTATTATCTATATATGAGCTGGCCCCTTGAAATGCGTATCAATGAGTTTTTGGAGATGTGATAGCAGCCATTGGCATAGAAATTACTTTATATTTCTTGTCCTAGTTTCGAACACACAATACTTTGATTATAAATTGATTACAATTAATATATTTCTCTGAAGAGAATTGACCTTTCAAGTCATGGTGATTCTCATTTTTTTCCCATAATGATGTATGCAGGGAGACCAAATTTGTCCTGGTATTATACCACTGGCTATTAAAGATGTTTTCAGCATTATCCAAGATGTAAGAATTCTTGGAAACTTATTGTCATGTGCTTCTTGTCTTACAAATACATGTCCAGCATTGTGTCATTGCGGTGATTATATTATGCTTTTAAGTGTGGTTGTCCATCTGTTACGTCTTCTCAGAAACTCAAATGAGTTTAAGAGGAAGACAGAAAAATATACAAATTCTCTCTTACACTCCGTTTAGGTAAACTTCATATTTTATTTAAGGAGTTCTTCCCCTGAATGTCAGATCATTGATATCTTCATTCTATAATCACTCGCCACAATCCCACTCCATGTCAAAGAAAAGTGCAATAGAATGACGTTTTCCTCTACAAAACAGTATCATAGAAGTTCTAGCTTTTGAAACTCGTCCCTCTTTGCAAAGTAAAGAGCCTCTATTGATGCTCATGTTGCTACTCACTACAACTCCAAATAGCTCTTGGTTCTGTATGAGTATCTTTGTCAATTCTTCACTTAATTGTTATGGTTACATATTTAAAGACTCTTGATAGTTGTCACTTGACTCGTGTATATTGGTATTTAAATTTGATATGGTACTGCTACTTATCATTTCATCTTTGCTTTCCCTTATTTCACAAATCATTTTAAGCGTTTCTTAAATTCATAATTCATTTACTTATTTTACTTATTTCCCTTAGTTGCTTGTTATGCATCTATGATTGTGTTTCTGTGGCAGACTCCAGGAAGAGAGTTTTTACTACGAGTGTCATATCTTGAGATTTACAATGAGGTAATTGTGCCTTACTCTTTCACCATCACGTTTTTGCTTCATAATATTTCTTTGGGTTTTTCTTCCTTTATTACACAATCTTTATTACTTGCAACACTGTAATATCATTACATGTTACGTTCGGGGAATCTTTTAATCAAATTCCTTTCTATGGAAATTGATATATGCTGCCATTTCTTGTTGTTAATTGTTATCAGGTGATTAATGACTTGCTTGATCCAACTGGCCAAAATTTGCGCGTGAGAGAAGATGCACAGGTTTCTGTACCTATATTTTTTTAAGATAAATCTGAATCTTATTGATATTTTTGTGTGCTTTATTTTAATATCATCTATGATTATACTGTTCCCATTATTTGCCTCTTTGAAAGACTGATTCCATGCATGTACAGAAATGTTTATATTTGTATATTAAATCTGTGTATGAACGTTGAAATTTTAATAAATGACATGGTGGCTCAAATAGAACTGATAAATGATTTATTTTGTCGTTTGATTTTCATTTTATTTTACAGTTTACACATTTTTTCCATGTTTATGGAATCTGTGTATAATATACCAAAAGAGTTGATTACTGATAGAGCACAATGGCGTCGTATGATCCATGTAGCTGACCCCACATAGTGGGATAAGGTTGTTTGTTGTTGTTGTTATTGAATCTGTGTTGGTTGACTATTCTTGTTGCCCTGTGTTTCAGGGAACTTATGTTGAGGGTATAAAAGAAGAGGTTGTTTTGTCTCCTGGACACGCACTTTCCTTTATTGCAGCTGGAGAAGGTGTTTAAGTTGACGCCAATGTCATTTAATCCCACCACCCCACCCCAATGTAGATATTTATGAATCAAAACCGATTGTTGGTTTAAAAAGTAACTCCTAAGCTTGTTTTTTCCTTTTTCATGGCAGAGCACCGTCATGTTGGATCAAACAACTTTAATCTTTTGAGTAGTCGAAGTCACACAATTTTTACACTGGTAAATTTCAAGGACCCCTTCCCTTAAGAAATAACATGCATCATGAAAAGCCCATCCAGAAGTCTTTCGATTTTCGAATAACTATGCATTTATGCGCAAGTGCAAGCTGCCATTCTTATTAGGCACTTATTCTTCATCACAAGCATTTAATAGTCGCTTAGTTGCTGTATTTTCTCTATGTCTGGACTTCATGACATCTTAAAACGGCACATCTGCAGATGATTGAAAGCAGTGCTCATGGTGAAGATTATGATGGAGTGATCTTCTCTCAGCTTGTATGATGAAAATGTTTGACATTCCCAGAAAATATTACACAACGACAGTGCTCTTTACTGATCGATCTTGTTGTTTTGCTTGTATTTCTTTATCAGAACTTGATTGATCTGGCTGGATCTGAGAGCTCAAAAACTGAAACAACTGGACTCAGAAGAAAAGAAGGATCTTACATCAACAAAAGTCTTTTAACACTTGGAACTGTAGGTTTACAGTTTCATCATCTTTGGCTACAGAGGATTTTATTTTTATTATGATGTTCTCACATTATCAGGGGGATAATATGTAATTTCTATCTACTTTAAATGCTCAGTAAACCTTTTATGACTGATGAAATTGATGTATTTGTGGGTTGTGACTAGTAATATGGGAAATCAAGCTACCAAAAATGATCATATAGTTGTAACTGATTCTTTTGATTTTATTATTATTATTATTGCCTGAACTCTGTTGATTGTTAATACTAAAAATACCCATCTCATATCATCAACTGTCAAAGATCATTTCTCTTGGCTGTCAGAAAAACTTAACTGCTTATGTATTTATTTGTACACCCATTTCATTATATTTATATATTTACAATGATTGCTTATCATTGTCATTGTCATCCCCATCATCATTGCGTTTGTCATGATCTTGTATTTTCAATTTGAAGGTTATTGGAAAACTGAGTGAGGGGAAGGCATCTCATGTTCCATATCGGGATTCAAAGCTTACACGCCTACTCCAGTCTTCGCTTAGTGGGCATGGACATGTTTCGGTGAGCTTGAGTTCCTACTCTTGGCATTATTTTGTAGATTCAATTGATTTTCTGTGCACTCTTGTCCTTTATTTTGTGCATAAGTGTCTTTCTATTAAATATGTTTTCTTTTCATTCCTACTTTTTAATTTCAATCTGTTAATTTTCACCTATCGACATATTAGAACACTATTTATTAGGCTGCTTAAATTAGTTACATATTAATGTTTGACGTAACATGAAAACAGCTGATATGCACAGTCACTCCAGCATCCAGTAATACAGAGGAAACTCACAATACATTGAAGTTTGCTAGTAGGGCAAAACGAGTTGAAATATATGCTTCACGCAATAAGGTTAGCTTTAAGACTATTGATCAAATATTGAATTGCACTTTTAAGTAGTAACTTATGTTCCTGATTCTCTCTAACTCTTCAACAGATTATTGATGAAAAATCTCTTATTAAGAAGTACCAAAAAGAAATTTCAAGCCTCAAAGAAGAACTGGATGAATTGAAGAAGGGAATGTTGGCTGGTGTCAATCATGAGGAGTTAATAAGCTTAAAGCAGAAGGTTTTAATCTACTCCTTAGTAGTATTTCATTTTCTGATTGTCATAAGGGCTTAATGTAATTGAACCACTAACTAGATCTACTTCTCATGCTATCTTTTTACGAGTAGTTGGAAGAAGGTCAAGTAAAAATGCAATCAAGATTGGAGGAGGAGGAGGAGGCCAAGGCTGCACTTATGAGTCGGATCCAAAGGCTCACAAAGCTCATTCTTGTATCTTCAAAGAATACAATTCCGAGAATCCTAACTGATATTCCTAGCCACCAACGAATTCAGTCGGTTGGTGAGGATGACGTGAGCTCCTGGTTCAAATTATTATTGTGGATCATATTCTGTTCTATGTGCCAAAATTTTCATACACAAAGTTGAAGTGTTTTAACTTTTAATTACAATTTATAACAGTAGTAGCTGCTTAAATTTCACTATAAATGGATTTTGATTATTTTGTTAGGTTTGATATCTAAATGAACTTTCTTGTGGTGTGGTTAGCATTCTATAGAGTTTTTGAAATAGTATTTGACATCTGTTTGTTCTTTGTATTTCTAGAAAAGTGATGCCCAACATGATAGTTCCCTGTTGATTGAGAGTGAGAATAAAAAAGATGCTTCTGTGATGTCATCGGATCTGGCTCATGATGTAAGACATAGAAAATCTTCTAGTAGATGGAATGAAGAACTCTCCCCAACAAGCAGTACAATTACTGAATCAACACAAGCTGGTGAGCTGATCAACGGAACAAAGCTTACAGTGGTATAGTCATCTTTGATTCCGTATAGTTGTCATATACTTGTATTTTATCATCAAAACTTCATGTGGTGTGTCTTAATTGTTCAGATTTTCTGGTTTTATCACCCATGGATATTTGTTTGCTGTCAAGTCTGTGAATCAAGTCTTAATTAATGATTGGCTGGGCATAATTTTAAATGGTTGCTTACTGCACACTCCACTGAAACTAATACTTTAACTTGTTGATGAATTGAAGGGAGGGATGGCAGTGTCCGATCAAATGGATCTTCTTGTTGAGCAAGTCAAGATGCTAGCTGGTGATATTGCTTTTAGTACCAGTTCTCTAAAGCGCTTGATGGAGCAGTCTGTGAATGATCCCGGAAGCTGCAAAACTCAGGTATTTCTACGTTGTCTTCCTAGTGTGCTGGACCCAAATACATTAATAGATGATAACAAGGGCTATAAATTATCTGGGGATATTCTTAATCTGGCCATGAAAACAAGTAGAAATTACCAATATGTTGGTGAGTTTCTTTCATATTCATTACCCATTATAGACCAATTATCCATAGATTTTCGTTCTTTTAGGGTCTAAACACCCTGATTACTGCTAGCCAGGATCTGAGATTCCTTTACTTTGATTGAAATTGCATTTTTGCCGATATCTTCAGTTTCTAATGCTGAAGTTGATAATGCAAACAGAACCAGACTCCTCTGTTATTACGGAAATGCTGTATGCTGCTGATTAATAATTTAGTATGCTTATCTTCTTTGAAGTTCTTTGTTAAATAATAGACATGCTTATTTGATTCAGATTCTGAACTTGGAAAGTGAGATCCAAGAAAAGAAGAAACAAATGAAGGTTCTAGAACAAAGAATTACTGAGAGTGGTGAAGCTTCAATAGCTAGCACATCATTAGGTGAAATGCAGCAGGTAGCTCTAGTGTTGATAGCAAAATCGTTTAATATTAGGATTTAAGTTTTTATGTTTTAATATAAAGCTCATCTGTTCTTGTCTTATTTTCTTTCTGGGTTTTCTTTTCCTGACAGATAGTCACAAGATTAATGACTCAGCATAATGAAAAGGCCTTTGAGCTGGAGGTGACATTTATTTTGACTATACTAGAATTTGTATAGTCATGTGATTAGTCCAAATATAAATTTTTTCTGCTGGTTTTTTAGCATATCATTTTATATGGGAGACTCGTTGTATTGTAGACAGAATGAGTTTGTTAATAGTTCCAGTTCAGTTACACTGTTCAGTTATAGTAACTTCTGAATATTTACAGATAAAATCAGCAGACAATCGTGTCCTCCAGGAGCAACTCGATAATAAGGTTTGAATTTGCGTTCTACTGATTTTGTCACTTAATATTTTATTTAACTTCCAAGTTTTACTGTCTCATGATATTTTATGAATTTGCATTCTGCTGATAGTGTTTAGAGAACAAAGAATTACAAGAAAAAGTGAAGCAGTTGGAGCTGCAGCTGGAAGCAGTTTCCAGTGGTAGTTCGTTAGTATCTTCTGTACATTCTGTAGCTGGGGAGAACATTGATGAGTTGAAAAAGAAAATCCAATCTCGGGTAATTTAAGACTGCCTTTGTAGCTTGGCTTTACCGATCATGTTCCCTTAAACATTATACTTTATCATCAACCGTTGCTTTTTTTTTTATAACACCATCATCAGTTGCTTTATTTTTAAATAATTTTTTAAATAATTTGTTATTTGCTTGTGAATATTAATTGCTTCCCGTTATGCTGTCATTATGATTGCTGTTTCAAACTTATCTCAAATTTCTTTCAGGATACAGTATTAACTAAATATGTCCAGATACTTGATTATTAGTTTATTACATGATATGGTTATTTTCTATCCAGTTTAGAGTTTATGCTTTGTTGAATTGCCTGATCAATTGATAACTTTGCCTTCCCATTATCAGGAAATTGAAAATGAAAAACTAAAGCTAGAGCAAGTACAACTGTCTGAAGAGAATAGTGGGTTGCGGGTGCAGAATGAGAAGCTATCTGAAGAATCTTCTTATGCCAAAGAACTGGCCTCTGCTGCTGCAGTAGAACTAAAGAATTTGGCTGGTGAAGTAACAAAACTTGCATTGCAGAATGCTAAACTGGAAAAGGAGTTAAATGCTGCTCGAGATCTGGCCAACTCTCAGAATTCCGGTTTGAAAATTTCTAATGGTCTTAACCGCATGTATAACGATTCAAGATCTGGAAGGAAGGGTAGAACTTTCAGCCGTGCTAATGGATTTTCAGCTGGTTTAGATGAGTTTGAGGCATGGAGCCTTGAAGCAGAAGATATGAAAATGGAACTACAGGCCAGTAAGCAACGAGAGGCAGCTCTTGAGGCTGCATTAGCTGAAAAAGAATTTGTGGAAGAGGAGTGCAAAAAAGAAGTTGAAGAGGCAAAGAGAAGAGAAGCAGCCTTAGAAAATGATTTAGCAAATATGTGGGTTCTTGTTGCAAAGTTAAAGAAAGAAGGAGGTCCCGCCCCAGAATCAAATATTGATCAACAAAATGGTGACGGCACAGAAAGCATCATCATTAACAGTCCAAAAAATAACGATATTGGAAGTAATAATCTCCCTGGAGAGCAGGTTTTGGATGTGCTGAAAACAGAAGATGTCCCTAAGGATGACTCGGTGCTTCGTCTTAAGGTGACAGCTTGTGGAATCATCCGTACATTTTATTATACGATGTGTATGTCCAAATTCATATGAATAGTGTTATTAAGAGATATTTTTTACCTGTTTTATATGTTCTCAGGCTCGCATGCAAGAGATTAAAGCAAAAGATCAAATTAACTCCTTTGGGAACGGAGTCACCAATTCCCGTGTTTGTAAAGTATGTTTCGAATCACCAACATCAGTTATTCTTCTTCCATGCCGGCACTTTTGTTGTAAGCTTTTATCTAATCTCTCTAAATCATCTATCTTTGCATTTTTTAGCCATTTTCCCTTCAGACATTCGTGATAAATCATCTCATACTTGTGTTCTTTGCAGTGTGTGAATCTTGTTCACTTGCTTGTTCTGAGTGTCCAATATGCCGGACAAATATTGTAGATAGGCTCTTTGCTTTTACCCCTTGATCATGTCGAAAGGTATTGCAATAATTACATTAAAGGTGTGATTCTTTCATTTATTTCGCTGTACGTAAAACCGTCCACAACAGAGTAATTTTTATATCTTATTACATTTTATTCTACCCATTGCCCATGGGGAACTGTATAATAAATGTATAATAGGGAGAGGAGGGTGGAAATAAAAGAATGTACATGTGTAAAAAGAAAGGCTTTCTTTGATACTGCTGTAATATATAATTACATTCCCTTAATATAATTCTAAATTTTGTTTTTCATGTTTCATCTTCCTCGTGTTAAGGGCACATATTCCGCCCTTTCTATATGATTTTTTCCCTATATATTTGCATTTTCCCTCACTTTACTGAGTATATGAGAGAATTGCTAATGTTCTCATTACACTCATTCATACTGTTATACTCCCTCCGGTCCCTAATATAAGAGCCCGAAATTTGAATGATTTCGGTCCCTAATGTAAGAGCTCACCCCACTTTGTCTGAACATTTATTGCAATTTTTCCAATTCTACCCCTAATCAATTTGGGTTGAATGGAGGAGAGAGGAAAGAATAAATGAAAGCATTGAGAATGTAAACAACTTTTTTCTTCTTTCAAAGTCTTCTCTCTCTTTAGATTCTCCACTTATCACATTATGCAACTCTCTCTCTCCACTTTTTCCAATATGCATTATTATCTCTCTCTCTTAGTACAAAGGGTAGAAATAGAAAAAAAGTATTAATTACATACAGGCTACAGCCAACTAACAATTAGATTTTTTCTTAAAAAGCGGGTTTTTGGCGGCTGGCTTTTACATTAGGGACCGGAGGGAGTATCAAGTTTCTTACATCTATTTCGTCAAGTTCTCTAATCATTCAAAGTCATATGTCATATTTATTTTAAAGGGACTTATTGTTTAATTACAAAAATTTAAATTTAAAACATACGAGAACTTCACAAAATAAATATAACAAATTTTATTTAATTATTTACCATTTCTAATTTCCACAGTTTACATTTTCATGAAGAGTTAGGTTAAGTAAATGGGCATGGGTAATCAAGTCTTTTTCTTTATATAAAAGTTTAGTTGATTTAGACGAGAAGACTTATTAGGATGGGGTATGCCATCACAAACACAATGTGGACACCGTGCATACTGAGGCAATGGACGTTAAAATGGGACCATTGGCTCTAAGTGTCCAACATTACAATAAATGCATTTTCAAGAAAAAAACAAGGTAAATCAAGAGGATGGTCTGTTACTCTGTGTTGATGGTCCCTCCCCCAGGTTGGTCATCTGTCCATTTTTCTCTTAAGTCTACTAGTAGTTGAAGAAGACTACTCCCTTGAGCTTTTATCATTTGAGATCCAAGTTTGTACTTCTCTTCAACTTCTCAAGGGGCACTGGGATATAGGTAATCTCTTTTTCATTCTATGAGAAATCACAATCATCCAAATACCTTTGATCACCCCCACGAATTATTTCAATTTCAAGCACTTTAATGTTGATTCAACCACGCACATTTGGTAGTTGTTGTTCTCCAACCCCACAAATCACAAAGTTGGATCATTTGACTTGGATTATCTGAATATTTTTTGAAAACGAATCAGCATTAAAGGTGTTTAAATTATTTTTATGGCAGCATGATTTTGTTCTTGTACATACACATCTATTTCCAGAAGGATTTAAATGAGCATTGAACGGGTTCATTTTCCACTTTTTATGATATTTTTTAGTAACGATCAAGAAATGTCAAGCCTGATAAGATATCAATTTTCCAATGTGATCGTTTATATCTACAGGATTCAAACTTTCGAGTTTCGACTTTAAGGGGAAGTTAACCCTACAGTGATTTGTTTTGATTAATTTTGTGCTAAATCATTTGCCGCCTAAATTGCCTTTTTGTAGTTGAATGAACCATATCTTTTGTTATCAATCATTAAATAAAAGGCTAAAGTATACTTTTAGTCCTTTATGTTTGCATCAAGTTTCAATTTAGTCCTTTATGTTTGGAAAGTACACTTTCAGTCCTTTTTTGCTAACACCGTTAATTTAACTTAACGGAATATGTTAACTTAACAATTTTAAATAATTATTTTATAATAAAATTGGACCAAAAATGATAAATTTTGAAAATATAAGATTATTTATATTCAAATATTTTATTCTGAACATTTTTTCAGTATTTAATAACCATTTAAAATTGTTAAGTTAACATATTCCATTAAGTTAAACTAACGGTGTTAGCAAAAAAAGAACTGAACGTGTACTTTCCAAACATAAAGGACTAAATTGAAACTTGATGCAAACATAAGGGACTAAAAGTATACTTTAGCCTAAATAAAAAGAAGAAGGCTTAAATGCTTTACTCCTTGAGTATATTTCAAAATGTTAAGATATTTTACTGACAATTGAATGGGACCAACAGTGTAATGTAACTGGGACCGAAATTTGAGAATGGATTTGCTTAGTAGCTAATTTTGAGATTTGTTTTTATCAAACGATTCCATATAACTTGTAAAATTCTAATTCCATGAAGTAATTTGATATAGCTGTAACCCTTCATTGACAAAAGCTTTTATTTCAAAGAGTCATCACTTGATTTTGAAGAAAGAAAATAAGAAATTTCTTTATTTTTTTTGACAATTTCACATTCAATAAATAAAAGTGCACACATGAATACAATTATCATAGATAAGAATATTTTCGTAAAATAGAGTATGCAGTACAGCTTTTTTGGCCAGCAAATATGTCGTAATCCTTCCTCTTTCTCCATGAGTATGATCACTTTGACCTCTTTTTCATAAGAAGTTAATGAAGTAAATTAGACCACTAAATTATAAAAGATGTAAATTAGATAATATATTGTTTTATAAGTAGAATAAATTAGTTTTGAGAGAAAAAAATAACTATAGACAATTTAAAATGATTATTTTTCCATCCTTAATTTTTTCAAAAAATTCAAAGTGATTTAATAATTAAGACAAGAGGGAGTACAATTACATGTATTACTAAAATAAGTAGGGAAGGAAGGAGCACTTTTATAAGTTACTCCTCTAGTCCAATTTATAGGTAGAGAAAGTGTAAAAAATGGATCTATTTATAAGGCACACGGTATAAACAAAATTACCCCTCTTAAATTAATAACATGCATTATTTTTTGTGCACAATTCTATCACCCATACATTATTGAAAAGTTTTAATATATTTAATGTAACTTTAATGGGATTTAAAGTTATTATTGGTATGTGTGAAACCCTATAGTATGAAATGTCTTATAAATAGGACCTGAGAAATACACTATTAAACTTTCATAACAAATAGAGTATACAATTTTACCCTTCATTCACTGTGTATTGGCTTTACCTTATAGTGTGTCGTGGAGATTAAGTAATGGCAATGATAAAAAAAAAGAGATTAAGTAATGGTAAATTGATAACATATTGGTTTTAAGAAAAGTTAAAGATATTTAAAGTTTAATTTGTCTTGTATTTTATTTATGTGCAAGCACCAAATTTATCTAGAATTTTGGATGAGGGGCATTATCAATATTTAATGTATCCTTGAGCTGACATAAAAGCTAGTATTGGTTGGCAATTGGCACTTGGCAATAAATGAGCCAAATAGAGAATTATGCCCACTTGCATAATTCACTCAAGAGAAAGAAATGTAAAAATTATCTAGGGTCCTCCGGTTCTCCCAAAAGGATCACGAGGGAGAAAAAAAAAAGAAGGCACAGGAACACTAATAAAGTGAAGATAAAAAGAACAAAACTATGAACAAACACATGAACATAGTATTAGAAATTAAGCCAAACAAATGACAGATTAGCTGAAGCCATTTTGCTTCCGTTCAAAGATTTCTTTCGCTGCGTCTGTTTTTGGATATAAACACATTCTAACATGAGAATCTTGTTCATAATAAAATGTAGGATCATGCTCGTCCTTATCCTGCGGTAAGAACACCATAACAGATATTTTTAAAGTCAATAAAATAATAAACGGAGTGGCAAGACAGAGACATCTCATCTTAGTATTTAATTATTTATACATTTAATATAATAAACAAAGAAAAAAGCAAAAAAAATAAAAAAAAAATCGACGAAATAGCAAATAAAATCAAATTAGTGGATATTTTTTTTATTGCTGAGAAGATAGTTAAATTTAAGATATGTATATAAAGTAGAGTGCCAAAAAGGTAAAGCAAAAACATTAAAAAAACATTTAAAAATACTTAAAATATAATTTTAGCTTTATTCTTCATTATTTTGTTAATTTATGCTATCTTTAGAAACCTATTGAAAACAGACTTTTGAGATTCCAATTACAAAGCAACCTTCATGGTGACCAAAAGAAACAGTTTTTCAACTATTCAAGCTTAAAAAGAACCAATTATGTTGATAAAAGAAAATGAAATAAGAAGAAAATTGATAATGAACAACAATTTCAACTAAATTAACGTCACGTGTTAAACAACTCATCTAACATGTAATGACTATTTTGCACCATAATATACCCTAAATTTGCCCAACAATCCTATCTCATTCTCTATGAAAAATAAGAGTATAGCAAAGCAAACCTTACATAGAGGTGGAAATGAAGCATCAATGAGGTCTTCAAAGCAAAAACCAGGTAAGGTCTCAATCAAATACTCAGAAAAGCTGCTAGTAGAAGCTGCTTCTGTGTCACTAACCACAGTATCAGAATTCACAGAAGAGCTGAAATTCTCATTGTTATTGTTATTGCAATCCCATCTTGCACTGTTTGTGTTAGAATTATCGTTATTCCTACTCGATCTTCTTCCATTACCATCTCTTCTATGCTCAGTGGTTAAGACATTATTATTATTGCAGGAAGATGAAGATGGGTCCCCAGATGAAAAAGAAGAAGATTCAGAAAGCTTAGTTCCTGTGAGGAGAAATCTATCATGTTTCAGTGTATGCTCATTGGCTCTGTGAATGTTAAGATCACATTCTCTACATAGTATTGCTCGGTCTTCTTTGCAAAATAGATATGCTCTCTTCTCCTACAAAACAAAAACCAAGCTTCAAAGATGAGATTTTCATTGAACAATATACTACCTCCGGTCTTAAATATAGGAATTAATTGACTTTTTTTTTTCAGAGATTAAGGTTGCGAAATATGTTATTAAATGATGACATATTTAATATATTTTTAGATAATCCAGTTTATAGGTAAAAAAACTAGTCTAAGAGAAAAAATTAGGTAAATCAATTTGTAATTAACTTATTTTTAGCTTTTCTAAGATTTTCCAAAAAAAGTCAAATGAGTCTTATATTTAGGACCGAGTATTATACATAGATATTTATAGTGAGAAAGAGAATAAGTACTTGGCAGATATCACAGAGAGGGGAATCTTTAGAGGTGGGATGGTGAAGAGAGAAGCGCATGTGTTTTACTGCAAGCTTATTGGCATGGTGGATACTTGAGTCACATCCATGGCAGAGAGCAGCTTCATCTGCAGCACAGAACACTGAAGCTTCTTTTTTCTCACAAACATCACATTGGATCTTCATCTTTCTTTCTGTACCTCTTTTTTCTCTATTGGGTATAAGTTGTTTGCTCTTTAGAGGGAAAGCTAGCGAGGTATATATGGCTCTGCAGAAACAAAATCTGAGTGTGGTTTTGAATTTGAAAGTGACTAGGAGGAGAAATAAGAAGAAGAAGAAAGAGGACAAAAGAAATATGGGCGAAGCGGCAATAGGGTCCAGAGAAAACAGCTAGGCTTTCACTCAAGGCCAAGCCTCATATTAACTCCTTTTTCTGACTTTGAAGAAAACTCTGGACGAAACCCCACGATAAATTATAAAGTACAAAAAATATTTCTTATTTATATATATTCTTTCTTGGTTTGATTTGGGCAAGTACAAGATTGAGGATCGGCAAGTTGGATATATGTTTGGGATATTTATATATTTTTGTAACAAAGCTTTCCAGTCTCGCTCACACTGCCACTTGATCGGATTTGGATTTGGATTTGGAGGCATGGCCACGGCATTCTAAGGATGGTGCATGGCTCGGTATATTTATTGGGGGGTCAAGAAACATTTTTAGTATACAACAATTTTTGAAAGTTATATGAAACATAATTTTTGTTGGTATAAACATGGTACTCATTCCAAACTTTAAGAGCCAAAATTTGAATAGTTTTGGTCCAAAATATAATAGTCAGACAAAATTATCTCACTACTTAATGCAAGTTTTCCGTATTTTGACCATAATCAATTATGGTTGGAGTAATTAAGTTGTTGCTGTTCCAAGGAGAGAGAAGGGAAAAATGACACTCTTGGAGAATGTAATGTATGTAATCCTACATTCTCTCTCTTAATATTATTATTATAATAAATAAGATTAAACTTGGAAAAATAAAATTAACTACAGACACGGAGACACACAACTAACTTTCAGAAATTTTTTTAAGATTAGTGTTTTGACGGCTAAGTTTTTATATTAGGGACAAGGAAGAATATTAATTAAATAAAAAGGTGCATATAAAGGAAGTCCGTTAACAATCCATTTGAATCGTTAAAAAAATGTGAATGGGGCCCACAAATGTTTGTACTACCTCTGATCCTAATAATGATAAGAACACTTTGATTTTTAGAGAAATTAAGAATGAAAAATTAATAGTAGCTTTAAATTGTCTATAAATATCTTTTTTTTCCTCAAAATCAATTAATTCTTTTTTTATAAATAAAAAATTTAGGTGAGGGTCCCGGAGGCTCATCAGGGCGGGCAGGGCAGGCCTCCGGGCTCAGAGTACTTACAGAGGTAATTATAGATCGTCCACCAACAATGTCCTCATATCGCACTACAAAAAAACAACACCATTTCAGCGTGTTTTTTACAATGCGTATCGGCGGTCGAAACTACCGCAATGGCGCTACAGCGCTTGCGGCAAGCGCCGTTATTCAGAGCGTGACAAATCACGCCTTGGCGGGTAGAAGAAAGCGTTGTAGCGCTGTTCAAACCGCTGTAACGCTTACCCGCGAAGCACATTGGCGGTCGAAACCATTGAGATGCTAAAAAATACTTTGAAAAAATAGCGAAAAATTTGATTTTTTTTTGCCAGTGCCAAAAAATCAAATTTTTCGCCAATCTATACTGTCAGCGTACTGGGTTTTTATGAAGATCTAAGAACATTGTATGAAGGAAAAGCATATACTGGGCTCATGAAGAACAAATAAATAGCATATAGATAAATATATATCAATAAACAAGAAAGAATGTAGACTGGAAATTTGGAGCTTACATTGCAGTAAAGGAGCACAGAAAGTTGGAGCTTGGGAATTACTGGAATGTAGACTGGAAATTTATTTGGAGAAATCTGGAGAAATAATCTAGAGAAAATGAGGAAGCACCATAGGGAGATCGTGCAAGAATGAGGGGGGTGGTGCTCTATTTATAGGGAACTAATTCATTTCAGCGGTTGCGAAGCGCCGAAATGCTTTTTTTTTTTGCAAAACAAAAAAAATGCTTTGACCGACGTTCGAAATTCAAACGGTCACCTGAGCACATCAGCGGTTCCAACCGCCGAGATGTGATTTTAATGACAAAATCTGACAAAGTCGGCTGCAATTTCTGACTAAAAGCGATCTGACTTATATATTTAAAAATTATTAAACGCGGGACGGCGGTTCCAACCGCTGCATGTGCGCAACCGCCGTTCACATATTTTTTTAAAAAAAAATTAGATTCCCGATTGATTTGATTATTTTAATCATATTTGTTTTGAAAAAAATTATTTTAATATACTACACGGTGGTTGTAACCGCCAATCTGTTGTTTTTGTTTGAAAAAAAATAAAATTGCGTTGACTGACATTTCCTGTTCAGCGGTTAACAAGAACGCGCTGAGATGTTAACGCATATCGGCGGTTTGTATGTAACCGCTGAAATGCAAGCGTCCCATTTAGGGCCTTTTTTTGTAGTGTCGGCGGGATTCAAACTCACAACCACGTAGTTATGAGTCAAACCCCTTTACCAACTGGACGAACATTTGTTGGTCAAAATCAATTAATTCTACTTATAAACTTACCCAATAATTTAATTACAAGGGGTATATACTCCCTCAATTGTTATATTATAAAGCAGGCAAAGTGTATGTTGAATTTGGCAAAAACTAATTTGGAATTGATCGTAGTGACAAGAGAGTTTGAACTATGGCCTTCTCGAGAGTCAATATATGTTTCACGATTGTGCAAAACACTGTTAAAATGACAGTGTCTAATTTAAAACTGTGAATCATTAGTTCAGTTGAGCTGATCGAGAGGGGTAGCTTTATCTTTTGGTCAATTTTTAAATTATCGATTCCTCCCCTGGACTTGAGATTTTCTTTCTTCATGCGTCTAATTTGTCCTTATCGATCGTCATTTTCAAATATATAATGTAATTTTCCCATTTATAGTGATGTGAATTAAAATATAGTGATGTGAGTTCCACTTCTAATTATTTATATGACGTACCGAAAATGAAATTGTTTTTGATAAAAAAAACTAAATTTAATTTATAATTCGACTTTAACATTTATAAGTGAGCTTCTAGGGCTTATAACTACATTAGTCAGCCTTTTGAATTTACGACTCACTCGCTCAAGCTTACGTATTGCAAATCTATGAGGCTGACTTATTATTATACACCAAACAGTTATTTGGTGTTCATATTTATGAATTGCATAGTAAATTTGTTATACGAATACCATTTATTTATTATTATATTAACTTCATTTTTGAAAAAAAAAATTATATATCGACTTTTTTTGTTTACAGCCTTACAGGCAACTTTGTCTTTTCTTCAATAAATACTGTTGTTCCGATCAAGTTGTGCCGCTTGCTTTAAGGGTTCATATAAAACATGAAACATCGATCACGTCAAACTATATATATGTGGGAATACTTACCTAAAAGGCTAAAACTTTGCGTTTTACTTTTACCCCTCATGTATGTACTTCAGTAGGACATATCATCTAGGGGTGTTCAGAAATTTCCCGTCCCGTCCCATCCCGGCTGTCCCGTCCCGTCCTGCAGCCTTTTGGGACGGGAATTTCCCGTCCCAAAATTTTCGGGACGGGACAAAAATGGGTTCGGGACGGGACGGGACACGGGACAGAGTTGTCCCATACCTGTCCCGTCCCGAATATATATTATATATATTTTTTATATTAAAAAAAATCTATATTCCTCTCTCCTGATTCACTTCCTCACTCCCTATGATCTCTCCCATACATTCCAACTCCCAAGATATGTGTCCCTACCTTCATGTGCGTTCTCTTTCATCCCATCCACCTAATACCCTTCACCGCCATCTACTCCCAGACACCTTCCTCTTCATCATCTTCAACTTGTTCTCTCTTTGTTAAAAAAAAACGAACAATGAAGAAGAAAACCCATTTAAAGTTTGAACCTTTACTCATCTTCCTACGTTGGCTTTTCTCATTCTTCATTTGTGTTCATTCTCAAACAAACCCAGTAACCCAGATCCGAAAATCTCACTCATCTCTTAGTTTCATCTTTTCTTTTAGTTTCAATTTGGGGGCGTTTCAGAAGAAGAAGACAAAGGAGATCATAACTTGCTATTCTTCTTCCCTCTTAAACTCTCAACTTGCCGCCTCTTCTTTCTTCCCCACAGTCCACCACCTTGGAAAACCTCAAATCCAAATGAACCTCCAATAACCGGGAATTTCCCGTCCCGATCCCGTCCCGTCCCGGTCCCGATCGGGACGGGACAAGTTCGGGACGGGACGGGACACGAGACAGAAATCCTGTCCCGAGCCTTTTTCGGGACGGGACACGGGACAAGGGTGTCCCGATCCTGTCCCGTCCCGTGAACACCCCTAATATCATCCCTTATATGCCTGAATTCCCTTGCCTCCACAAATATTGGTAAAAGCTTTCCAATGTAAGAAAAATGTGGCGCTGAAATAATCAAAACGCTAGTGAGTAGCCAGTAGTGGCCTCTTTAATTTCAGGGATATGATGTTAAAGGGTACGCCCTTTGTCATTTATTACTTTAAATAACTATTTGTGTTTTTGTGCATATTGAAAACTAATAAAGTTAGTTAGAACTTAGAAGCAATGGTTATGCCTTAAATGGAGGAAATTAAAGATCATGTGAGAGAAAATAAAAGAAAATGTGAGAAAAGATAAACAGGGGTTAAAATTAAAAAAAAATGCAATAAATATTCAAATAAACCTATGAAACTTATATTTTGTATCGGGTAGTCAATTCACAAACTTAAAACTTATGATCAAGGACGTATGAAGTATTATCATGAAATGAATGGCCATCAACACATCCTTTCCGTTGTATAAAAATTGATCACATCCTTCCATAACTAAAATAATAAAGAGTAAAATGGAAATTAAATTAGAAGTTGTCAATATTTATGATAAAATAACTAAGATTTAATATTTTTCAAAGTAAGGGTGGAACAAATTCAATGTGACTTCTTATTATATTACGAGAAGAGTGATAACTTAGATCGACGTTGGCTTATATATAAGTATATGAAGATGTAGATAAAAATCAAAAGGTCAATGTCTAGTAAATAATGACACTCAATGCCTTTGGGACTTCACGTGTATATATATGTTTCCCGATAAAGACAACATACATACATATGTGTGTGTGTGGCTAAAGTAGGTAAGCCAATGTTTGGAGACGATGTGTTAACTTATAATCCGCCTGTTCCATAGAAAGAGTAACCAAATATTGAATCATTAGATATTATATTATTATTAATTTTATTAATTAATATTAATATATTAGGGCGTGCCACTAAAATTTGATGAATAATGACTATTATTGACCATTTTTTCATATGAGTAGTGAAGATGGGGATGTGGTTTACGGGTGCATCAATAGATTGGACAGGGTAAGCGAATAGTTACCCATCAGAGCGTTAATCTGATGCTTGATATGCAATACAAATTTGAGGACAAATCGATTATATTTTCATCCAATTTTACTAGTTCAAGCTTCGTCTTGGATTCTTGACTAAGAAAAATTGTAGCAATGCAAATCATATGCCTTATAATCTTAATCTTTCTGATCAATATAATACAACCTTGTGTAAATTCAAAGAAGTCGCAAATAAACTACCAACACTTAATCGTTTTAGTGGTGTAAAGTTCCGTTAAATCCCTTGAAAGCTTGAATTTAAATCCTAAATAGGAAACACTTACATTTGGAAGGGAAGTCATGGACTTCAAAATCAAAAGTAATTAATTGCTCGACCCCTGGTAATAAGATTAGATAATCAAATGCACTGTTAATTACCATATATAATAAACACATATAAGAAGTCGCAGATAAATTACTTGTATCTTTTACACACACATATAATAAGTTGTTTTTGTTAAACATATTTGGTAATTCAGCTCATATCGACAACCGATTATTCCAGACTTAAGGGTATGAGTGCTGCATACATAGTCGCGTTTGTATCCCTCCCAATAAGAACACTTCCCGGGATATAATCATATGTTCTCATCTTTACTGAGTTGAAACATACTCCCTCATTCCTAAATATAAGATCACTTTTGAAATTCAACTTGTTCCTAATTATAAGATCACTTTCTAACTTTTCCTATCTTTTTCCCAAATTAACCCTACAATGCCTATCTATGATCACAAGCAAAAGAGGGAGAGTGAGGATAAAGGTATATAGTTGCAATAAATTGGTAATATCATGTGTAAATAACTAACTTAACTAACTTTCTTAATCTACTTAAATTAGGGAAAGTGATCTTATATTTAGGAATGGACTAACGGAGGGAGTACTTACTACTAGTTCAATCAATTACTCATTATTGGTCACATATAATAGGTTAGGCCAGTTATTAATTAACTTAAAACTGCATGTAATAACGTGTCAAAATGGGGATAAAATTAATACTGGAAGATGTGTGTGTGTGTATAATGTTTGGCCAGGAAATTATAGTATGGGGAAGGGAATGAAGCAAAGAAGTTTGTGGCAGGCATTACATGTGAGTATGGGAAAGCATATCCCCAGCAGCTACAGCAGCATGCGTTTGTTTGCTTATATCTTCGGATCTCGATGATCTCATTCAATCATTCCCAGTTTTTTCGATTTAAATATACACACACTTGACCATTTACGTTTAATTTAATTTTTCTTCTTTCTTATCCCCTCCTTGCACTTATGAACGCGTCAATTATTGTCATGCTCCATACCTAATGTAAAACGACACTGCTATCTACACTATTCACACATATCACAAAAGCTTCGTTCATTTGTTCCTTTTCAAAGTTGTTTTGGTCCCACCCCTTTGCTTCTTCTTTATCGATTCCCACTTATAAATGAATGTCAGATAATAAATATCTACCTTGAATCTGGAATCACAAGTTGAAGAAGACAAGAATATTTTTTTCTAACAGCTACGCTTATACACAAACCTTTGCCCCTATTCACTTCAACGTTATCATGTTAGAATCGATCATAACCTCTATAGTTCCAAGCTGATTGATGTCCCTAGGCCAATATGACTTTAGCATTAGAACATTGTTGTAAGAACCGGATTAAACTAAACAGTGGGACCGTCTAACTACGGACCGCTTCACACGAGTAATCGAACCATGACCCAAATTAAAACCTCTCTGGCTCGCCTTATTCATCGGCCTTTTACAACATTGCATTATTAGAGCATTCATGGTCAGGTTAGTCAAACTCTTTCTTCCCATAATGCAATAATTTTTGCCATGGGCGTGCACCATATTTTTCCAATATACATATAATAAGGTTTCAAAGAAAATATTAAATTATTTAAAAGTTCAATCACAGCTAAGAAGTAAGAAACATGTAATAAAAATGGCACTGCAAAAAAAAAAAACAATAGAATCATGCTTTTCACATTATTATTGGAAATTTTTGATAATTAAGTCTTTGTCTTTTCTCTATTCAAGTATATAGTGTGTATATATAGAGAGCTAGTTGAGTGTGAGGCCTGGGCCACGCTGAACCTGCTCAATGCACTTTTCATGAATGAGACACTGGCTTAAATTCAAGTGGGGTTGGTAGAGCATCTAAGTATGCTTTAATTTATTTGGAGTTTGGATTTTGTAACTTAAAAATTAGTTTGTCATGAAATACGATTAGCTAGGTTTGAATATTATACTACTTATTTTTTACTCCATTAATTTAGTTGAATTCCTGGCAACTGTATATACCACGCATAATAACGCAAAGCCTGAGGCCGCTTAAATTAATTATATATATGACCTTATTAATTAATCATGCGACATGATATTAAATTGTAAAAGTCGTGTATTAATATGTAAATCATTCATACAGATTATATTATCAAGTGTCTCACACCAATTATTGGTTGCAGCTAAAGAATAGATTAGTACTTTGTGATTGGTTGGATTTGAATATATATAATTGATGGCAACTGGGGAAGATGAAAAGTGCAAGAGAGGTAGCAGTAGAGGACAAAAAACACTTTTTCAGAAATGGATATAGAAATCTTTAATTTGGGAAGCTTAGAACCAATAATACAGAATGATGTAGAAGATATGAATATGTGTGTGTGTGTCCAACTTGTCAGTATCAAAAAAGGATGACTTTGAAGTTTGAAGATAATTATAGGACGATTACGCTTGCATTTTTTTAAGTCATGATTGCTTAAATTTTCAATTCCCAATAAATTCTTCAACTTTGATTCCTAGTGATGTGTTTGCATCTCCTTCACTTAATTATAAATTAGAAATTGCATAAATTAAATGCGTATGCAAGATATCACTCGATAGTTTGTAATATTTGAAGATTTTGTTCCAAGAGATTCATGCATTATAAGTCAAAGTTTGTTCTTCTATTATAAAATACTCCCTCTGATCCTAAATATAAGACCTATTGATGAGATGAATTTGGTCCTAGATATAAAACGAATTTCTAATTTTTACCAAGATTTCCCCAATTTATCTTTATGAATACTCACAAAGAATAGACAAAGAAGATAGGGAGGGTGGATAAAGCAAGGTAGATGGTAGGGTATATGGGTAATATCATGTTGTTTTAATTAACTCAACTAAAATTTTTAATCTTATCAAATTAGGTAAATATTTTATATTTTGGACCGAAGAGAGTAAATGATTGTGTTATTTCAACCATATTAATCACTATGATTATTATAATAAGTTTACCTTGAAAAAAAATCTGTATAACATTTCAACTTTACTTAGAGGTTATTAATGCATATTTTATGATTTGATTTTTATTCATTAAGAAATAAGAAGAGATAGAGTTGAGAAAAAAGAGAATGATCTATATTTGACAACAAGAGAATGTTCTGTACAATTTATAGAGAAAGATTAAATTTTAACAAGGGAAAACTTCAAAAAGAAAATATCAATCTAAATTAGATTTAATGGTTTCTATGTCATTTTTGTTTTTGTAACAATTAGTTAAAATGTACCTACAATAAATAAACAGAATGATACATTATTTTTGTTCCTATAATATTTTACACTACCTTGTTTATTAATTATTCCCTCATGTAATAAATATAAAATATAAAACTTATTTACTTAATTTTATTAGATTAAGAATATTAGATAAGTTAATTAAAATTACATGATATTATAAATATACCATAACCATCTACATTTACCCCCCACTTCTCTTATTTGTCTATTATTGGGAGTGTCGATAAGGATCATTTGGGAAAATTTTGACAAAAATTAGAAATATGTCTTATATTTAAGACCAAATCTATCTCCCTAAATAGATCTTATATTTAAGGTTGGAGGTAGTATAAAGTATCCAAACTACATTAATTAATATGTTCATATATTTTGAGGAAATAATGTGTGTATTCACTATTGTCGTGTAAACAATAATTATCCTAATAATATATTGGACAATAAAAAAAAGTTTAAAAATGGAAAAACATAAAATAATACGAAGACGTTGATAGATATAATAAGATATACTCGCACGTATGGAGGAAGATGAGAAAGTCTATTTTATGATAAGAATATTTCTGTGTATAGTTTTCAGAGAATAACTTTTGCAAAAAACATGTTGACTTTTTTTTGAAGAATAGATTTTAGGATAATAAATTTTGTGAGAAATAACTTTGGATAAATTAGAGTGTTTGGATCATTGTTATGAGAATGACTTTTTTATGTTTAAATTACACTATTGCATTGTAATTATGAGAAATTTGTTGGGAAAATTAATTACAGGTCTGGTGTAAGAAAAATAATTAATGTGAGGCTCCAAGAGTTGTAATTACAACATCTATAATTAATAATAACAACTTGATCTCACATAGCAACTTGTGGGGTTTCACATTAATTATGTTTCTTACACGAAACTTATGATTAATTTTCTCAAATTTGTTTAGCACTTGGGCAAAAGCAAAATTTTTTTTTTGAGCTTTTTCAAAACCTAGATTTTGGCCTATTCGGGAAAATAGCTTTTTTCATTTTTTTTAGAGTGTTTGGGTGATATTCTATCAGACCTAGGCTTGGTTAAGAAAGCACTCTTTGATGACTATCCAAATAGGCACTACTGAATTTTTTGAATTACACAGATGTGGTCCTATTCTTGGTAAATAAAATAGAAAAAATTACAACTAAGCCCTTCATAAAAATTTAATCACAATCAAGTCTCTCAAATAATCATCAAATTACATTATAAATTAAAGAGAAATGTGTTATATTAAAAGACTTGTCATTATTGTATAAAAAAAAAGACTTGTCATTACTCACTCAATCATCCTTAAAAAATAGTACTCCCTCCGTTACTAAATATAAGACCTAGATAACTTTTTTTTTGGAAAGATTTAAGTTGCGAAATATGTTATTAAATCATGACATATTTGATATCTTTTTAGATTATCCATTAGCTTATAGGTAAAATAAACTAGTTTAAGAGAAAAAATTAGGTAAATCAATTTATAATTAACTTATTTTTTTGCTTTTTTTAGGATTTTTCAAAAAAGTCATCTAGGTCCTATATTTAGGAACGGAGGGAGTACAATATAGGTCACTTAGAACTTTAATCTAATTTGATGATTGTTTGAGACTTTATTGTGATTAATTCTCTTATGAAGAATTGGTTGTGATTTTCCCAATATAATAATACTCTGTCAATCAATCGTCTAAATGTAATCTATTTAGAGAACTTATTTAATTATGAATGTATGATATATTTTAGGTTAAGGTGTAACTATACGCCAAAAGTTTTTCGTTTTAAAGGAATATTGTTTCAGAAATTTTTTAAAAGCAATATTGCTTTGGAAGTATTAGAATAGATCATTTATGTTAATTATACCTGTAAAATATTAGCTATCAGCTTGTCATTGTAATTTTCTAAATAGTCAATTTTAAATTAACAGCATTGGACACTTTTACTTCGTTTTTAAAATTTTTTGGGTAACTTTTACTTCTTGCCTGTTCGAACTCGTATCTTGCGGTTTAGAGCAATGCACATAAACCAAACAATTCACAAGTCTTCAAGGCTTTTGGGTAACTTTTAACCCACAAAAGTTTCGGGATAAAATAGCTTCTGAACAAAAACTTTGTATTTAACCCTTTATTTTGTCAACTTTTTCTCAAATTCCACTTATATATATGTGTGTGTATGTGTGTGTTTAACAATGATCAATTAAAAGAGGTGTAAGGGAATTAAGGGAAATTATTATTATGATTTAGAAGGCACATCATATTCATTAATTTAACTTACAATTTTTAATAGAATTTTATTAAAAAAACGTCATATGATGTTATCACATGTGTCCTATGTTTAAGAGTGGAGGGAGTCTTTTACTCAATGCTTGATGTGCCATGATAGTTAATTCATTAAAATAAAAAAAAGAATTAATTTTGTTTGCTTTTTGTAAAGACTCTGTTAATTCCCCTTAACATATGTAATTAATTATCAACACGATAGAAAACTACAAACACCAAAAATAGAGCAAATTCGTGTTAGCATTATTTAATAAAAAAATAAACCCATCTGTTAACTCTCATGTTTTAACTTTAGGAGGGATTAGTAATCACTAACAAAACCTGAGATAAAGTAATAACTAATAATATCTTTTCTATATAATGGAAAGCAAATTAAAACAAAAAACAAATAAAACAAACAACCAGGTGATCTCCAAGAATTAATGGAGGAAAAATGGAAAGTGTGGGAAAGGGAGTGGTGAAGAATACAAAGAATGAGTAGTTATGAAGATAGCTTGGGAGGAGAGGTTGATGGATGGAAGAAGGGGACCTAATTTATAATGTTCTACTATTATTCTATTTGCCTCACTCTCCAACTTGCACAGTTGCTTCATGCTTCTTCACATGGCCTCTTTTAACTCACACGTAATGCCATTCTTCTCTCATTTAATGTCATCACCCACCATTTCCCCGATACCTTAATTACCCCCTTCAACCTCCCACATCACAACTCTCTTCTGATCATCATCTCAACAAAATGTTTTTAAGTTATTAGGTCTATTTCAAAATGTTTTTTCACAGATTCGTTTATATTTAAAACAGTGAATCACATATTAAAATATATCAAATTTTGAAATAGGAATTTTTTTTAAAAAAAATACATTCAACACTCTACTTAATGACTTATAATGAGAACGGATAATTGTTTTTTACTAGTTTTTACAAAATTAAATACTCCATACATTCCTAAATATAAGAGTAGTTAACTTTTTTTGGAGAAATTAATGAAATGATAAGCCACTTAGTCTTAACGTATTTTATATATTATTTAATCATGTGATAGCTTATAAGTAAAATAAACTAGTTTAGAGGAACATGAAAATAATCTCTAAGTAACTTATTTGTTTTTTTAGGATTCTCCAAAAAAGTGAAGTAGCTCCTATATTTAGGAACAAAGAGAGTAATGAACAAACATAGAACATAATTCATAGAAAATAATAAAATACATCTACGATTTTTCCCTTTAAATGCATACACTAGTCACATCTTAGATTAAGGATTAAGGATTCGAATAATAAAAAGGAACCACAGTTTGAAGTGAAGTTTGAAGCTTTGAGCTTATTATCGCCAATATCCATTGGGTTTATAATATACTTCCTCCGGTTCTAAATATAAGACATAATTTACTTTTTTTGAAAAATCCTTAAAAAAGCAAAATAGGTTAATTATAAATTGATTTACTTAATTTTTTCCCTTAAACTAGTTTATTTTACCTATAAACTAATGGATAATTTAAAAATATATTAAATATGTCATCATTTAATAACCTATTTCGCAACCTTAATCTCTCCAAAAAAAGTCAATTAGGTCCTATATTTAGGACCGGAGGCAGTAATAAACAATGATACTGTACGGAATTACGGATTACACAACATAAAATTGTGGTATTAAAAATTAAATATTTGGATAAATCATTCGATCCGTTCAATATCTTATTAGAGTATTCTCTGTTTTCGTCTTTTTTGGGTACATCTTTGTCTTTATAATACTCCCTCCGTTCCTAAACATAAGATCACTTTGGGGAAGTGGATAAATTCCTAATATAAGATCACTTCCTATTTTATCTCAAGTTTTGCCCAAACTACCCTTATACTCCCTCTTTTCATTGAAAACCCCTCTTCCTTTTAAAGTTAAGTAATTGAGGGGATTTTGGGAAGATCATGTAATTTAATTGTCTTCCTCAATCTCCCCAAATTAACCAAAGTGATCTTATATTTAGGAACGGGGGAGTACAAGTTTTTGGGAAGTTTTCTGTGACCCATAATTTTACCACCTTAAACCGAAGGAGACATGATATGCCACTATTCGTTTGGGCCTCGATATAGTAGCTTCTTCACTAATTTAAAATTGGCCTGTATGGGCCAATCATTTAATGTGGGTGGCGTTTCTGAGGTGGATAAATATACGAAAATTTTAAAATAATAAGCACGACTTTCTAGTTGGGCCTCCAACTCTTTATATCAAAACTCCATCTCTATTAGATCCCCCAGCCCACGTTAACCTACCTTATTCTTAGAGGCTGTGAAATGCGCAAAAGAAAATGAAAACTACAAAATATGAAAACTCCATCTCTATTAGATCCCCCAGCCCACGTCAGTGTTCTTAGTTTTTACGCTTTGTTTTCTAGGGTGTTCATAAAATGTTCATTTGCTTGCCTCTTCATGTGGGTTAGTTCTGTTTGTGGTGAAAGTTGACTAATGTTTCCCATGATTTATTCTTCCTTGGTGTTTGTCTTACAAATACAAGTGGTTCCTCTCCTTTCCAGCAAGGGGGAGGTTGAAGCTGCTTCACTTGTTGCAGCATTGGCATTAAAGAGGGTGGACTCAGGTGAGCATGTCTTTGGACAACCACCTTCTACAGCCTTTTCATTTTCATTTGATCATGGGAAAATGTTAGTATGCCTTCTCACTACGACTAACATGCTTGAGGGTGACCCTCATTTGCCTAATTAGTACCTTTGCTTTATGAGTCTTTGTTATCAGTCTATAGTTTTATTTTGCAAGAGTCTATCTATCAGTCATGCTTTTCAATTCTAGTTCTGCCTGAGTCTGTATGAAATTTATTTCAGTTAATGAAAATCTCTATTATGGTAAAAAAAAAAAAACAAATTTTTTACCTATTGTCAATTTGGCATGCCTCGCTGTATCTCAAAATAATGTCCTTTTAATTCTTCTTTTAATTGATAACTCTTTGTCACTGGCTTTAACTTGGAACATATCTGCTTATGTTGACTTGTATTTATGAAGAGAGTAAAAAATAACTAAAAAATAACATGATTGAGAAACTAAATCTTAATCAAAAGAAATATTATACATGTTAAAAAATGTTATAGAGGAGTTGGGTAAGTGAAAGCTACATGAGATTTGAGTGAGGGTTTAAGGTGTTTTGGATTAACGGGTAGAAATGACAATCGGATTTTTCAAAGACAAAATCATATATTAGTCAAGCTGTATAATGTTATTTATATTTGTATCTTCGATGGTAGAACTTAGAAGTGTATGTTTATTCAAATTATCTTTTAGAAAACATATTTGGATGATTATTTTCAAAATGAAGTTTAAATGAAACAATGTTAAAAAAACATTATTCTTATAAAATACTTCCTCCGGTCCCTAATGTAAGAGCTAACCGTAAAAAAAACGCTTCTTAAGAAAACATGTGAATGTTAGTTGAGTGTCTGAAGTTAATGCTTCTTTTCCAAAATTGCCCATATTTATTATGGTACTTTTAAGAGAGAGAAATACATAAGCATTAATAAATATGAAAGAGAGTTAGGGGTAAAGTAGGAAAAAATGCATTAAATGAGGAGAGAATATGGGGTGAGCTCTTACATTAGGGACCAAAACCATTCAAATTTTGGGCTCTTACATTAGGGACCGGAGGGAGTAATACATACAAAAAATATGCATATATCATAATGATATATCAGTATTCCCATTAATAAATCCACTTTTATTAGTTGTCACGTACTAATCTTGCCCTCATTAATAGGTTGGAAGAGTTACGCGCATTTCGATACTCACTTAATTGATTATAAACCGCCTTTATACCGAGGAACACAAGTTGTTAACGTTAAGGCCAAAAGATGTTGTTATCTAAGCAAAAATTGTGACCAAATTATAATTTGATGTGACGTTTACAATGTTCTAGCAGGGATATTAGTTTAATTATATGATTTCATGGACCTTATTTTAATGAATTTCATTCCATGGGACCATAATTAGTTTCCCATATTATTAAATTAATTAATACTAATAATAATTATAATACAATCCATGGTCACAATAGTGAGCAAATAACACACATGGGAAACATAATGGGATTCCCAAATTGAGAGATAATAACTTAAAGATCGGGCAGGATCTTTAAATGATTTAAAAGTCCCATAGAATTTGTGGGTGAGATAAAATAACATGCAACTACCACATCATCACCTTTAAGGATTTCAAACAAAAGGAGTAAAACATTAGTCTTTTCATAATTTTAAGTCAGACTTCACCATTGCATCATAGTTTCTCCTGAACTTTGTAACATTCTAATCTAGAGGTCGGAGTAAATAGCTGACCTGTGAATTTACTCCATTCGCAATAGTTAGGATGAGAGTACTCACCACTCACGCCAACTCGCTAGATTTTGCCTGCCTTTTGATGAATGGAGTAAAGTGCTTGCTCTTTCATTCGTGTGTAATAACTAGGGATGTTCAAGTATGACAATACCCGCCCGCATTTTCCCCGTTTAGGCCCGCCCATTAAGGGTGCGTCACATTTTTATATGGGTATGGGCATGCCCATACTCGTTTATCTTACATGGGTATAGGTATGGGTATGGCCCGTATGGGCATACCTAAGGGCATGCCCATACCCGTTTATATGCCCATTTATTAATTTTTTTTAAACTTTTTTTATGTATTAATCTTATTTTACATCGCTTCCTCCTCGTAACTAATTTTATTTTATTGGTATTACTTAGTTAGAACAAGATGAAATTCAAAGTTTATTTAAAATTGAATGCATGCTCTACTCTTTGTGGGGATTTTTTTTGATCCATGATCAAGGTATCCCCTCACTCGACAAGTGAGAGACTAATCCCCCGCTGATTTGTAGGCACCTCAAAGGGTGGGACAGCTGACCTGAGAGATTTAATGTTTCTCCATACACAACGCCAGGGATCGAACCCCAGACAATTGGTTAAGGGTGAATGAGTCCTTGCCACTCTTTGTGGGGATTTTTGTTTGATCTTTTTTAATTTTTTTTTTAGTTTATCTTACATGGGCCGCCCATTTAGCTTTGTTGTTACCCGCCCGTTTATTCTGTGCCAATTTATAACCCGTCGATTTATGGCCCGCCCATTTATCAATATTTAACCTGCCTGTTTATGTTACACGGGCATGAGTATGGGCATACCTACGGCTACGGCGGCCCGAACCCTCCCCGTTGAACACCCCTAGTAATAACAATACTGTGTTTTCCCAAAAAACAAGGCTTTTAAGTTTTTAAACTTATTGATTAGATTTTTGTTTTTTCCATGAGGAATTATTCACTTCAATAGTAATGATGAAGATGAGTGCAGGATCTAATGACATTTCTCAACAATTTTTTGTCATATGATCAAGGAAAACACTCTAAATGACATTCATTTTGATATTGAGGGAAAGTTTCAGTTAGTATTTGTATTTCAAATACGAGGGTAAAGTTTTCATCCCATAATCAAAGTGATATTGCGGAAAATCCTCTATTTGTATTTTAAATACGTGAAAATCACTTTATATAATATTTACTTTGATAACAAAAGAAATCCTAGTTAATATGCGTAATTTTTTAATTTTTGTTCTCACCTTCAACTCTCATGGGACTTTTAAATTATGTAAAACTCTTATATGATTTTTTTAGTTATTATTTCTCTATTTATGCACCTTATTTTAACCTCATTGTGTTTCCCAATAATATACACAGAAGCTTGTCAATTTGTCATTACATTTCTTTTGCCATTATTACATATCACTTCATTTTTTTTTTGATTTCATACATATCACTTCATTGTAATGAAACCTTTTAATTATGTCATTTTTTTCTTAAAATTTGACAATAATTTATAAAATTTAGAATCAAATTCATCTATCCAATTAGTGCATCCCATCCCATCCCATCCATTCTCCAAAAAATTGTTTGTGCACATTTTCTTCTTCCATACCATCGGCATCACCTCACTCAACAAATGAGGACCGTAGAAAATCAATCACAGGACCATGAACAATTCAATTTAGAAAAATAAAAGAAAAAGAAAAATAATGGAGTTTACCTTATAACAATTGTGCCAAGACAAGGCAAAGCAAATAGCAATAGGCCATTTTTATCCAAAACCCTCACAAATTATGTCTCATTTCCCTCCTCGGGACTCAAATCAACACAAAATCCCGATCTAGATCTACCACCCCACTCAATTTCCTCTCTCATTCCCTCAATTTTCAACCCCAAATCTCCACAACACACAATTCTCTTCTTTTCCCTTCAAACTATCTCTCACCTTTCAATACACAAGGCTTTGCTCTACGCCGAATCTGAGGCAAGTTTCAATTTTTCCATTGGAATTGACTTTGATCTGGCCTTTGGGGAATGGGTTTTCCTTGATTTGGTTTATTTTTGCGTGATTCGTTATTGGGTATTGTAAAAATGGGTTTTTTTTTATAGGTGATCGGCGAAGATGTTGACAAAGTTTGAGACAAAGAGCAATAGAGTGAAGGGTTTGAGTTTTCACAGCAAGAGGCCATGGATCCTTGCGAGTCTTCACAGTGGGGTCATTCAGCTTTGGGATTATCGTATGGGCACTCTCATTGATAGATTTGATGAGCATGATGGACCTGTACGTGGGGTCCATTTCCACAAAACTCAGCCCTTGTTTGTCTCTGGAGGTATCTGCTTTCATATGATTTCATTTGCATTGCAAATCTGTGTAGTGGCCTTGTTTATTTAGCTGATCCATTGATGCATGTATTGGAAATGGAAGTTGGAAGGCTTGATATTTGAATTGGTTGTAGGGATTTAGATGTTGGTGGGGTAATTGTGATGATGTGAAAATAAGCTAAATCTGGAATGGGAAATATGAAATTTGGATGTTAGAAGGATAGGTACAGTTGAAATTCAAGTTATAGTTCCTGTCATGAGAACTGGATTGAGGGTGAGATCACTACCAGATCTAGTTGATATGACTCGTTTGTTTATGGATGTGATCGAAATCAGAGGATCAGATACTCTGTTTGTAATTGTGCATATAGTTCCCAACCTCTCCAGGTCAACAGAGTTTTAAATATTTTTTACCAAGTTGACTAGTTGTCCTCCAGTGTGTTTTTTTTTGAAGTAGTTTTGGTGTGAATTCTATGTATTTTATAATGTGCGCACCTGTATTATGTTCTCTTGTATCTCAATTAGTGTTGATCAAATTACTGTTAGAAGAACACAGAATGTGGAGTTTTCTCTTCAGGGGTTGAACTGTTTAAAGTTTGTTATTTTAGGTCTACATGTTTTCTCGTCTCTTTTTAAGCTTAGTTTATGTACAATGAATTTGTATAAAGAGTTATTACAAAAAACAGATCTGCCAGACAGAAGGCGTTGGTTTTATTGGGGTGAATGTCAGTCTAGGGGGGAGTGCATTCTGGATCAGTGAATGAAGTTATTACTATAGCGTTGGTTTGTTGTTCTGCGTTGATAAGAAGCGTTATTGTTTTGCAGGGGATGATTACAAGATTAAAGTTTGGAACTACAAGATGCATAGGTGTCTGTTCACTCTTTTGGGGCACCTTGATTATATTCGTACTGTGCAGTTTCATCATGAATCCCCATGGATTGTGAGCGCCAGTGATGATCAGACTATTCGCATTTGGAACTGGCAGTCTCGCACCTGCGTATCAGTCTTGACCGGACATAACCATTATGTTATGTGTGCATCATTCCACCCTAAGGAAGATCTTGTTGTTTCTGCCTCATTAGATCAGACTGTTCGTGTTTGGGATATTAGTTCTCTAAAAAAGAAGAGTGCCTCACCTGCGGATGATATACTTAGATTGGGTCAGATGAACACAGATCTTTTTGGTGGTATTGATGCTGTGGTCAAATATGTCTTGGAAGGTCATGATAGAGGAGTCAATTGGGCTTCATTCCATCCCACACTTCCTCTCATTGTCTCTGGAGCAGATGACCGGCAAGTTAAACTATGGAGGATGAATGGTATGTTTGCTCTGTTCTACCCCTTTCCCTCCCAATTCTCACATCCTATTTAGTATTAATTCATTGATAGTGGCCTCTAGTTCTCATGATATTTCTTTATAACTCTGTTGCCGCGTTATCAGCGCATGGTAATTTTTGGTTGCAAAAAGACTCTATATTATGTTCTGTGTGGCTTAATGTAATGAGTTCATGACGTTTGATTCCCAACTACTCTACCCATCTCACATTTCTTTATTTAAAAACTAAGAGCACTGACCTTTATTTTGCTTGCAGAGACAAAGGCCTGGGAGGTGGACACATTAAGGGGGCACACAAATAATGTATCATGTGTTATGTTCCATGCAAAACAGGACATAATTGTATCAAATTCTGAAGACAAAAGTATTCGAGTTTGGGATGTTACAAAGAGAACTGGAATCCAAACTTTCCGTCGGGAGCATGACCGGTTTTGGATTCTGGCTGCACATCCTGAAATGAATTTGTTGGCAGCTGGTCATGATAGTGGCATGATTGTCTTTAAGTTGGAGAGAGAGCGGCCTGCTTTTTCTGTTAGTGGAGACTCTGTCTTTTATACTAAAGATAGATTTTTGAGATTCTATGAATTCTCAACTCAAAGAGAGTCACAATTACTTCCAATACGACGACCTGGTTCTGTGAGCTTGAATCAAAGCCCAAAGACACTTTCTTACAGTCCAACAGAGAATGCTGTTCTTCTATGTTCAGATACAGATGGGGGATCTTATGAATTGTATGTCATTCCCAAGGATAGCTTTGGTAGGGGAGGAGATGTTCAAGATGCAAAGAGAGGCAGTGGAGGATCTGCTGTATTTGTGGCCCGCAACAGGTTTGCTGTGCTCGACAAAAGTAGTAATAATGTTTTACTAAAGAACTTGAAGAATGAGCTTGTAAAGAAGAGTCTCCTCCCTATCCCCACAGATGCTATATTCTATGCAGGGACGGGTAACTTGCTATGTAGAGCGGAGGAAAAGGTTGTTATATTTGATCTTCAGCAGAGGATTGTTCTTGGTGAACTTCAGACTCCATTTGTCAAGTATGTTGTTTGGTCAAATGACATGGAGAGCGTTGCTTTGCTAAGCAAACATGCCATTATCATTGCAAACAAGAAGCTTGTGCATCAGTGTACTCTCCATGAGACAATCCGAGTGAAAAGTGGAGGCTGGGATGATAATGGTGTTTTCATTTACACAACTTTAAATCACATCAAGTACTGCCTACCCAATGGGGATAGTGGGATAGTTAAAACACTAGATGTCCCAATTTATATCACAAAGATTTCTGGAAATACCATCTTCTGTCTGGATAGGGATGGGAAGAACAGATCTATAATTATCGATGCTACTGAATATTTATTCAAGCTTTCTTTGCTGAAGAAAAGGTACGATAATGTCATGAACATGATAAGAAATTCACAGCTTTGTGGGCAGGCAGTAATTGCTTATCTACAGCAGAAGGGTTTTCCGGAAGTTGCTCTTCACTTCGTGAAGGACGAGAGAACTCGTTTCAATTTGGCTTTAGAGAGTGGGAACATTCAAATAGCAGTTGCATCAGCTACAGCAATTGATGAAAAGGATCATTGGTACAGGCTAGGAGTAGAGGCTCTTCGCCAGGGCAATGCTGGTATAGTAGAATATGCATACCAGAGGACTAAAAATTTTGAGAGGTTGTCTTTCCTTTATCTCATAACCGGTAACATGGAAAAGCTTTCTAAGATGTTGAAAATTGCTGAAGTAAAGAATGATGTGATGGGTCAGTTTCACAATGCCTTATATATGGGTGATGTTCGTGAACGCGTTAAGATTTTGGAGAGTGTGGGCCATTTGCCTCTGGCCTACATAACTGCTTCAATCCATGGCTTACATGATGTTGCTGAACGTCTAGCTGCTGAACTGGGGGATAATATTCCATCTGTACCCGAGGGAAAAACACCTACTCTCTTGATGCCACCATCCCCAGTCATGTGTGGTGGTGACTGGCCCCTTCTTAGGGTAATGCGGGGTGTATTTGATAATGGGCTGGACAATATTGCCCGAGGTGGTGCTGATGAAGAGTATGAGGCTGAAGAGGCAGACTGGGGTGAGGAGCTTGATCTAGTTGATGAAGATGGCCTACAAAATGGGGATGTTGCTGAAGCTTTGGAGGATGGAGAAGCTGCTGAAGGTGATGATGAAGAAGGGGGATGGGAGCTTGAAGATCTTGAACTTCCTCCTGAAGTAGAAACCCCCAAGACTTCTGCAAATGCTCGCTCTGCTGTTTTTGTGGCTCCTACTCCTGGCATGCCAGTGAGCCAAATATGGATCCAAAAGTCATCCCTTGCAGCTGAACATGCTGCTGCAGGCAAATTTGACACTGCAATGCGGTTACTTAGCAGGCAGCTTGGCATTAGAAATTTTGGCCCTTTGAAATCTCTGTTTCTTGATCTTCATACTGGAAGCTATTCATATCTGCGTGCATCTTCATCAACTCCAGTGATTTCTCTTGCAGTTGAGAGAGGATGGAGTGAGTCTGCCAGCCCTAATGTTAGGGGTCCACCAGCTCTTGTGTTTGATTTCTCTCAATTGGAGGAAAAACTCAAAGCTGGTTACAAGGCGACAACAGCTGGGAAGCTCACTGAGGCACTTCGGCTATTCACTAGCATTCTTCACACTATTCCTGTGGTGGTTGTTGAGTCAAGAAGGGAAGTTGATGAAGTGAAGGAGTTAATTATTATAGTCAAGGAATATGTATTGGGCCTTCAAATGGAGCTGAGTAGAAGAGAATTGAAGGACAATCCAGTACGCCAGCAAGAACTAGCAGCATATTTCACTCACTGCAACCTTCAAACACCTCATTTAAGGCTTGCCCTACAGACCGCAATGACTGTCTGCTTCAAGGCGAAAAACCTTGCCACAGCTGCTAATTTTGCCAGGAGGTTACTTGAAACCAATCCAACAAATGAAAACCAGGCTAAGATAGCGCGACAAGTGCTAGCTGCTGCAGAAAAGAATATGACTGATACTACACAGTTGAATTACGATTTCCGAAACCCATTTGTAATATGTGGTGCAACATATGTGCCAATCTATCGAGGACAGAAGGATGTCTCTTGCCCTTACTGCAGTTCCAGGTTCGTGCCAGCCCAAGAGGGTCAGCTATGTACTGTTTGTGATCTTGCAGTCATAGGTGCAGATGCTTCTGGTTTACTGTGTTCCCCTTCCCAAGTGCGGTGATCAAACTAGCCGGGAAATACCTGGTTCCATCCTCAGTTTTGGGTTCCTTTTTGAAGGAGTGCGATTTGTTGGTCCATCAGTTTAAAGCAGGTAAAGTTAATTGATAGCAAAGAAGGACTTGTTTTTATGTATCTCCTTTTTGAGTTTGTCATTTTCCTCATTTAGTTTATTTTGATTTTACTCTAAGAAGAATACTTCAGTTCTCTTACTGTTGCCTATTCTTGTTAGTTTATAGTGAGATACTTGGCTTTTGCTCATGTTGTTATTACTATAGGGAGGACAAATGTACTTGTGAATGCATGCAGACATCATCGGCTACATGCTTTTTGTTTGTGATAAAGTCGGGGTGCTTATTGGAAGGCTATGAAATTAATACTTTACTTTGAATAATTGTCAAATTATCAGTATATTTGATGGTGATATAAGAGCTGTATGTGACAATGATTCAGACTTGTTCATTTTGATGATAAGCAATGATATTGGCCTTTTGTAATAAGTTTATTGCCACTAAAATTTTACTTAATGTTCCCTTGGGGTTTAGGGCTTTGCATTACTATCCAAAGATTTGAAGTTAAAGTTCGTTTTGATTGGAATTGAGGGAGCCAGTTTGTTGGGATAAGGTTGGCACACAGATTAGAGGGCTAGAGAGTATAGGGCTATATGTTTCTTTTTCTAAGAAAGGAGGTTGGATTAAGAATTTCCTACAATTGAATGCATGTGGGGTTGAATAACCATATTTTTAGAGCAAATTCCTAGGGAAATTAAAATTTCTAGGAAATTTTGTTTGAAACCTTGTTCTGACCACGGTGTGATTATTATATAGAGTGTTAAAATTTCTATTTTGATTAAAATTTCTAGGAAATTTTGTTTGAAACCTTGTCAAATTTTCAAGAACACTCAAGGTTGTCACAAAAAAACAACACATGGTTTTCTTGTCTAAAAAAAACCTCATAACGGCTTCAATTTCAACACCTTGCTTTTACTTCCTTGGGCATTTTATCTCATCAATGATGATTACTTTTACAATAACATTGTGTTGACACCTTTTCCAACGCATTAAAATTTTTGTTTGATGAATTGAAAGAGATTAGTTTAGATGTCTATGGAAGAGTTCTTGTATGTTGTTGATTGTATGTTACGAAATGTTTTAGTTGAAAGATTTTTAGAGGTAGAAATGCTCAAGGATTTTTATCAAAAAAAAAAAAGAAATGCTCAAGGATCTTGGAGCAAGGCCGAACTTGTGTTATAAAGGGTGTGGGGATTTTAATGATGAATCGTTATGTACTTTTGTGGGATGGTACTCATTAGTCATTAGTATGTACTCGGCAGTTTGAGAAGGATATAAATTCAAACTTTTATGTATGTTGATGTTGGGCACTCTGGAAATATTTCTAAAGTGTTTATCAAGCTTTTAAGCTTGCTTTAAACATGTTTCAGAAAAAAAACGGGGGTCACTTCATTGTTTAATACAGAATCGTATTTTGTGTGGTATAGATTATAGATATAGTGTTTGGCCGTGTCACACACACACACACCAGTTTACTTACATTATAAAAGTAACATGAAAATTGTTTATATCAAATAAAGAAATTAGTTTAATATTACTTTTACAATACATCTTATACAAGATAATAAGTTAAAAATTTATTAAGATCGTGTAGTATTTTTTATCAAATAATGTCACATATATCTATACACATGATACAAATGACATATATTTTTTCTAAAAAATTATATGAAATTAGAAGCATATATATATCTAGTAGATAATTACTTTAATTTCACCCTTTTTTGTGTCATTACTCTTATTATGTGTGTTGGATAAGACTTCAAAAATTAATTGTCTCTATATCACTTACTCACTTATATTTATCTTATCACAATATACATACTAAGTAAAAAAAATAAATTACATCCATACAAAGTCTTTATTTATTTTATTTTAAAAAAGAATATGTAGAGAGACACATGGAAGGAACCTATTGAGTTAAGCACGTAAGTCCATGGAGACACATAATCTCCCTCCAATAAACAATAACACAACTCCTATAAATCAAAATTTCAAATCTAAAATCACATTGAACGAGATGAACAAAACAAAATGACGAACTCGTTCATCTAGTTCTCGTAATCATGTCTGTAAACGTTTTGCGTCTATTATTCACGATCACGTATGCTCTGATACCAATGATGAAGAGAAAGAAAAAATGTTTTTAAAAATACACATATCATAACTTACTTGTTTGTTTGAGGAAAAACAAATATATTAAAAATCTATTACTAAAATTATAATTATATCCTTACACACCGTTTATTGGGGTTCATTGGGTGAGAAGGGAGAGGGTTTTTTAGCATTTTGTTGTGTTTGGTTGGAGGAGGGGAGAGGGAGTTTAAAATTTGACATTTATTTTATAACTCACCCCATTTTGTCTCACCTTCAAATTGGGTTTTTTGGAGGGAGAGAAAATTTTAGTACATTTTATAAAAAAAAAAAGAAAATTTTAGTACAAAATTGACAAAAATAAACATGTTTTCTCTATGTACATGCTATCTAAAGTTTCCTTTTTTTTTATCAGAACTATTTTTTTATTTGATTAAAGATTATTTTTTTTATTTTATGAACGTTATTTTTTTCATATGAACGTTATCTTTTTTTATCAGATATTAACGTTATCTTTTTGTTTTTATCAAAATATATGAACGTTATCTATACTATACACATTATCATTTTTTTAATTGGTCAATGTTCCTTTATTTTTGCCTACTTTTTTCTGCTAGAATTATGATGCTTTAATTTAACTTACTCTTTTACTTCTGCTTCATCACCCATTCTCTCCCTCACTTCTCTCTATTCTGTTCCAATCTCTATCTCTCCCTCCCTCACTCATCCTTTGTAATCCTCATCTCATAATCACAAACTCAATCTTCCTTCTATTCCAATAAAACACTTCTTCTCCATAATTCCTATGCTCATCCCACATCTTCACCAACCCTAAAACCACGTAAAATTTCTTCCTTTCTTTTAATTAATCATACTTTTTCATTATAACATGTCTCTCAATCATTATTCCTCATTTTCCATTATATTATAGAAAAAAATTGAGTCTTTAGCCATTTAGTTTGTCTATTATAATAAGTTCTGAACTTTTGATAATCTCTCAATGTGCCTTGAGCTCTAAAGAAAATCACCGTTTTATTGTTTGTGATGTTTCATTGACGGTTATGTTAATTCTATCATTTGCATTTGACCTTTGTTATTATCTCCTTTTATGACTTTTTCCTCACAGTAGAAACTGGAACATTAAGACTCTGAAGTACAATATAACTGCCACGTAGCTCTTCACTATCTCAAGTTTGTTTTTTTCGCCTATTCTGCTTACATGTTCTGCCAAAAACTACGTTTATTTAAGTTTTTATATCAAAATTGTGAAAGTGGAAAACAGAGTTAGATCTTTAAGTTTCTGTGTCAAATATTTGAGGGGTGAGTTTGGTTCTAACTATAAGACCTCCTTGATGTTCTTCAATGATAAACATGCAAAAGAGGGAGGTGGAAATAAAAGTAGATGGTTTGGACGTTTTAATAATATTATATGATTTCAACTAACTTAACTAGCATTCTTAATCTAATCAAATAGAAATACTTTCTGCGAGGGATATGCGTGAGATTCAAATTGAATTAATCACTGAATTAAAACATCACATCCCTTCATTCAATAAAGTAATATATCATTCACAAACGTTATCATCTTCATTACCATACAAATGAATTCCCCATAATAATAATAATTATTACAATATTTTCAAGGCCATCTTATCCGGCGATACTCCTCCACCGTCGCCATCACTCCTCCGCAAATTTTTGTATCACGCATAAATTTTTTTTATCACACATCTAGTGATTTAGAATCTTTCACTGAAACAGATCTTAACCAGACAAACAACGCCGCTGATTTAACCGTTTCCTATTCGCCTTGGGGTTAAATGCAAGTTATTTATAAAACCAAGGATTGCAACACAGTGGCGCAACCTCGGGTCGTCTCTCTTGAGGAGTCTTGTAACTACCATAAGATGAACTAAATGTGAATTAAAAGTGACAAAAGGAAAGAGGTTTGTTTGGATTTTTGGAAATTGATTGATTAAATTAGTAAGAAAATGTAAGTGCTTGTTTTTGGTATTTTCAAGTAAGGGTTTTAAAGTTTAAAATCAATGCAATGCAAAGGGGCTTTGATGGTGATTCAATGGTTCAATTGCTTCTTTAAAAATGATCATGAGAGTTATATCATTCATCAAGTCTCTTAGAAAAATCCCAAAGCAACCACTAAGGGTCCTCCAACACTAATTAATAGCTAATCAAGCAACCACTTAAAACTAGCCATTACTTAGGGTTAGAGTTAGGTTCCACTTGATGTGTATTGGAAACAAGTTTGTAAATCAAAATCCTCTTCAAGGAAGTGCAACCACAACAACCTAATTGAAACACTAGCTATTCAAGCCAAGCAACCACTTAAAACATGTAAAGCATGATGAATCAATTCACATAGGAAATGGGAAATCCATAACATTTGACATACAAACATAATATCCAATACATATGATATCAATCCATATCAAATAGAAAGATAAAACCATGTCTCTACCCAAAATACACAAGGAATTGCAACCACATATCCCAAATATACAATGAAAGAGCATGGAACAAGATAAACTCCCCTATGAAGCCCATTGAAGCAATTGACCATCTTCACACCACCAAAGCAACAACAACTTAGCCTCTCATGGAAGGAGGAGAGGAATTTCGCCCAAAATCTACCCAAGAAGTGGCTGTGATGAGGAGGGATGAAATGGAGAAGAAGGGTGGTGAAAATGGAAGAGGAGATGGAGATGGAGAAGAAAATATGGAAGATTTGAGGTGAAATTTCATGGAAATGGAAGTGGGATGAGTGGGTTTGAGAGATTTTGAGTGAACCCTAACATGGCCACCTTATTTTCGTGCAAATGGGGCTTGGAGAGAGGTTTGGAGGCTCTTAGAAAGCTTATATAGGGCCAAGAAACCCTAAAATTTGCGTCTGATTTTTGACAGCGTCAGGCTCGCCAGTGGCTCACCAACTGACGAGCAAGTGGCGAGTTACCCGAAGGTACTCGCCAGTGGCTCGCCAACTGGCGAGCAAGTGGCGAGTGGCTCGCCAGTGACTTGCCAGTGGCTCGCCAGTTGGCCTGCCTCAGGACTAAAATGCAAACTTCATCTAGAAACGTTATTTTGACCCCTTTTCTTGAATCTTCACCTTCAACCTCCCAACCTACATATTCAAATGTCTCAAAGGTAGCATCAAAATGTTCTTGAAAACATGTAAAACATTATAGCATGCTAAAAAAGCCTAAATTGCCCTTGATTAGAACAAATTCCAACAACTAGTGCAATAGTTAGAATCTATGCAAATTAGGTGCAATTATCATCAAAACATGCATTAATTCAATGGATTTGGTCATGAAAATATATGCAAAAGTATGGTGCAATCATTTCCCCCACACTTAGACCTTTGTACTCCTGGACAAAGGGTACAACGCAAAAAAAATACAAGGTTTTAAAAAATCAATAGTCATCAAGTTAGCATGAATCAATCGGCAAGAATATGCAAAGTGAGAATTGGCAATGCAATTGGACATAACTTATGGCGATGAGAACTCTCAAGATTATAGTGTTTCACACTCCTCACCTAATGTGGAATTTGTCACTCTACTTGCTCAACAAACAATTTAACCATAGGCTTGTGACTACTCTAATATCTCCACTATGCATGCACTCATGATTGGATCAAGAGGACTTTGTGGGGTTGAAATGATGGATAAGGCTAATAATGAATGATGAATAATGGAATGAAGTCAATGACCAATTATGTAAACAATTATCCACCACATATAAATGCAATACAAAAAATGGTAACTCAAGTCATAACAATTCCATACTAGCATGTTACATGTCATTC
The DNA here is from genome assembly GCA_029929735.1 of Mimosa pudica. NCBI lineage: Eukaryota > Viridiplantae > Streptophyta > Magnoliopsida > Fabales > Fabaceae > Mimosa > Mimosa pudica. The sequence goes on from JAKELP010000002.1 coordinate 13,782,702, forward strand.
TTTTTCTCACTTTTTTTCAAGCACTTTGTGCTTCCTCTCGCTTTTCTTTTCACACTATGCCTTTGGCATACATTAGCACTTTGTGCTTTCACTATCTCTTTTTTTTCTTGGCATTCTTTCTCTCTTTAGGCCCTCGGCCTCCTTTTTTTTTACTATGTATTATGCTTTTTCAAATCATACAACAATACAAGAACAATGGAAATGCAAGTATATGCTATGGATGCATGTTTTCAAATTGGTCAAGGTGGAAGAAAAGAAAGTGATGGCCCAAAGGGGTGAAACAAAGGATATATTTGTTTGGTTAAATGTTTGGGTCATAGGGTTTAGAAATGAATGACCCAATCATATCCAAACATGAATGCATAAGCTTTGACTAAGAGTAGAAACAAGTTCTAGAAATTGAATAATTGAGCAAGTCACTCTTGAAATGAATTAAAGGCTCAAAAATCCTCACAAGAAGGGCTACTCTCATGCTAAAGATAAGTCTAATTGCAAGGCCAATTGACAAAATGCATATGCTTGATATTGATTCAATACTAACTTGTTGAAAATTTGGTAGGTTCTAATCTTGCCCCATAGGTTTTCAAAAGTTATTCCACATTAGGTTTAAAGGAAAAAAAAGTGAAAATAGGTAAAAAGTGCAACTTTGTTCCATATTACAATGAATGTGAACATTCAACACAACATGAAACTTGGAAGCTTGGAAGTAAATTTTTATTTTATTTTTTGAAAGAAATTGACACTAATGTGGAAATGACACAAATCCAATGAATCAAGCGTGACTACTACAAGTTCCTCCCCCACACTTAAATCATGCATTGTCCTCAATGCAATGTGGCGCAACAAGAGAATGACATCATAAGGGGTTCTTATTGACTCAACTAACACTAAACTACCTTTTCTACTAGATGTGTCCCTCCCCCACACTTATCCTAACATGCATCACAAAATATCACCAGTCAGCTTGAACATGTATAACAAAAGGACAAGAGAGGAAAGGGACAACCTGGCCTCATAGAGGCTTGTAGCTTGAGAGAAGGATTAAGAGGAGAATTAATTTTGTCCTCCTCGGTGGTGGTCTAGGCTCCATCAGTAGGTGATCCAAAAGTGAGGGTGATAAATGGTATATATGGGATCCTCCCAAATGATAGGCCTGAAAAGGGTTAGCCAACACAAAAGCAACACTACCAACTCCAAGTACACCACATGAGTCAAAGTACTTAAATCCATGGAAAGAATTAGCACAAGTAAAGTGACAAAGTGGTGTATGCAATGTGAGAAGTTTAGGCTTAGGCACATAAGAAAGTGGATGTTTCTCACAACCAATAAAGTCAACCACATTCAAACATCTATCAAAGCATGGTATTACAAAGTCAATGTGGTTTGTAACAATGGTAGTATCACAGACAAGTACTACCCTTTTATCAACAACATGATTCAAATCAACACAACTTATACCACAATCATGTCCAAGTATGTCAGGAGGTAAATCACATGATAAGATTTGAGAATTAAAACACTCATGGGCACACGTATCAACCAAAGGACTAGTGATCAAATGGAAATCATCATTGTTGTCCTCACTCTTGGGTGGAGTGGGAAAAATTGTAGGGTGTATCTCAACATCATGTAAAACATGCATATCACTAAGTCCTATAGATTGGTCATTCTCAAACTTATCATCAACACTACCACTTGGACTAGACTCACCTTCTTCAAAAGATTCATGCTCATTCCTAATAGCAATCATAGTATTATGCAATGCATGTTCACGAAATTGGACAAGCAAATGACACTTACGATCAATGCAATTCATACAAATGATATGCTCATCACAAGAACATGACAATTGATCAATTTTTTCAACATCTTCAACATTGCTATCAAAAGGAAGATAAGCATGATCATCACAAGAAGAATCAATAATGCAATTGGTAGGCTCAAGTATGGTAGTACTATTAATGGCATCATGGTGAGCATGTTCAATGGTAGGTATATGGGGAGATTCAACAATGATTTTCTCATCTATCACATTATCATTCTCACTAGCCAAAACAGTTGTAAGAGGAGGATAAGCCTCTTCTAGAATAGGAGGGGTATTACTTATGCTTGAAAGTGCATCCTCTTGCACTTGAGGTACCAATTGCTCAATCTCTTCACTCTTAGGATCATAGGGCCAAGGGGTTCCCTCTTCTCCATTAGTTCTTTTCCAAAGCACATGCATGTAAAATGCATTGAGGTATTCCCCTAACTCTTCCAATTCTTCCTCCAATTGCTTGGAGAGTCCACATGCAGTTTTCTTCCTATATAGTTCTAGAGATCGGGTTTTATTAACTGCATACATCCTCTTGAGCTCTTTGGTATGGTCATCCATGTTGGGATAGTCAAAGAAAGCATCAAGGGGATTTTGTTTACGGGTGATGGGTTTGGGTGGGGGTGGCGGTGATGGTTCACGTGGAGGTGGTTGGTATGTAGTTTGGCATGAATGGTGATATGGTGATGGGTAAGGTAGAGATGAAGAGTATGGTTTTGTATATGGTCTATGTGGTGGAGGTGAAGGCTCATATGATGAGGTTTGATATGATGAAGGATATGGATGGTGATATGGCTCACGGTAGGTAGAGGAATATGGTGGAGAAGGATAATCAAAGTATGTGTGATATTGTGGTGGGGGTAAAGGTGGATCCCAACATGGTGTACTATTGGATTTGGAGGAGGAATCGAGAATGGCCAACATTTTGTCCCTTTCTTTGTATAATTCATCCATGATTGAAGAAGGTGTCTCTTCCATCCTAGTGGTATTTCTCACAAAAGAGTTTGAATTCTCAAGAATATCATGATTGTAACCAAAATTTGTGAAATTCCAAGACATGAGAACTCAATGATTCAGTCTCAAACAATCTCAAGAAGACAATATATATGCAAACAAGAACAAAAACTAAGAAGAAGAAAAAGTAAAAAATATGGAATGCATCTATCTCAATCCTAAATGATGAAATGATGCATATGAACTAAATCTAATCCTAATGACTCCTACCCCTTGTCAATGTTTCAATTGACACTTAGCTACCTTAGGGAGTCAAAAATGACTCCCCGGCAACGGCGCCATTGATTTAACCGTTTCCTATTCGCCTTGGGGTTAAATGCAAGTTATTTATAAAACCAAGGATTGCAACACAGTGGCGCAACCTCGGGTCGTCTCTCTTGAGGAGTCTTGTAACTACCCTAAGATGAACTAAATGTGAATTAAAAGTGACAAAAGGAAAGGGGTTTGTTTGGATTTTTGGAAATTGATTGATTAAATTAGTAAGAAAATGTAAGTGCTTGTTTTTGGTATTTTCAAGTAAGGGTTTTAAAGTTTAAAATCAATGCAATGCAAAGGGGCTTTGATGGTGATTCAATGGTTCAATTGCTTCTTTAAAAATGATCATGAGAGTTATATCATTCATCAAGTCTCTTAGAAAAATCCCAAAGCAACCACTAAGGGTCCTCCAACACTAATTAATAGCTAATCAAGCAACCACTTAAAACTAGCCATTACTTAGGGTTAGAGTTAGGTTCCACTTGATGTGTATTGGAAACAAGTTTGTAAATCAAAATCCTCTTCAAGGAAGTGCAACCACAACAACCTAATTGAAACACTAGCTATTCAAGCCAAGCAACCACTTAAAACATGTAAAGCATGATGAATCAATTCACATAGGAAATAGGAAATCCATAACATTTGACATACAAACATAATATCCAATACATATGATATCAATCCATATCAAATAGAAAGATAAAACCATGTCTCTACCCAAATTACACAAGGAATTGCAACCACATATCCCAAATATACAATGAAAGAGCATGGAACAAGATAAACTCCCCTATGAAGCCCATTGAAGCAATTGACCATCTTCACACCACCAAAGCAACAACAACTTAGCCTCTCATGGAAGGAGGAGAGGAATTTCGCCCAAAATCTACCCAAGAAGTGGCTGTGATGAGGAGGGATGAAATGGAGAAGAAGGGTGGTGAAAATGGAAGAGGAGATGGAGATGGAGAAGAAAATATGGAAGATTTGAGGTGAAATTTCATGGAAATGGAAGTGGGATGAGTGGGTTTGAGAGATTTTGAGTGAACCCTAACATGACCACCTTATTTTCGTGCAAATGGGGCTTGGAGAGAGGTTTGGAGGCTCTTAGAAAGCTTATATAGGGCCAAGAAACCCTAAAATTCGCGTCTGATTTTTGACAGCGTCAGGCTCGCCAGTGGCTCGCCAACTGGCGAGCAAGTGGCGAGTTACCCGAAGGTACTCGCCAGTGGCTCGCCAACTGGCGAGCAAGTGGCGAGTGGCTCGCCAGTGACTTGCCAGTGGCTCGCCAGTTGGCCTGCCTCAGGACTAAAATGCAAACTTCATCTAGAAACGTTATTTTGACCCCTTTTCTTGAATCTTCACCTTCAACCTCCCAACCTACATATTCAAATGTCTCAAAGGTAGCATCAAAATGTTCTTGAAAACATGTAAAACATTATAGCATGCTAAAAAAGCCTAAATTGCCCTTGATTAGAACAAATTCCAACAACTAGTGCAATAGTTAGAATCTATGCAAATTAGGTGCAATTATCATCAAAACATGCATTAATTCAATGGATTTGGTCATGAAAATATATGCAAAAGTATGGTGCAATCAGCCGCCAAAGAAACTCAATGACATTGATAACTAGGGGTGTTCACGGGATGAGACGCGATCGAGAGACTCTGTCCTGTGTCTCGTCACGATCGAGAACAAGACGAGACAGGAAAGTCTTGAATTTTTTTAAAAACTTTTTATTAAAAATATCTATTTATAAAAAAATTAACAATTATTTGTATTAAACAAAGAAATTAGTTCAATATTACTTTTACAATACATTTTATACAACTTAATAAGCTAAAAATTTATTATGATCATATTGTTCATCAAAAAATGTCTCATAAACACGATACAAATGACACATGTACTTTTTCTAAAGAAATTATATAAAATCATCAACACACACACACACACATACACACACATTCAGGAATTAAAGAGGTGGGAATTTACATCCCAAAAAGACAGGAGATAGGACGGGATAGGCGGGACGGGAAAAATTTGCACACCCCTACCGACAATAAAATAGAAGAGATGAGAGCTTTATATAGTAAAATAAAGCTTTGTTTTATTTTACTTTTAATTTTGTATCTTTACTTCCTTATGTATCAAAAAAATAGAAGAGATGAGATGTTGGTAATATGCTGCTAATGTTGCTGCTAAAGTTAGACAAGAGATGCCACATAATATGCTCTGAGTTTAGTGCTTTATTGTAATAAAAAAAATAGAAGAGATGAGAATGAGAATGATTTTTTTTGTTTCTTTTTAATTAAAGAGGCCACAAGAGTAATTTGATCTTGATAGATAATTGCTTTAATTTCACCTTTTTTGTGTTCTTACTTTTATTATGTGTGTTGAGTAAGACTTTAAATTCAAATTAATTGTTTCTATATCATTTCCTTATTTGCTAGGATTAAAGGCTTAAAGCTTTGTTGTTGTTGTATATCATTTCCTCATTTAAATCTATCTTATCACAAATACATAAAGTAAAAAAGAATAAGTACATCATACACAAATTCTTTATTTATTTAATTTAATTTTAAAAAAGAATATGAGCAGACACATGGAAGCAACCTATTGGTTTAAGCACGTAAGGTCATAGAAACATACGGAGTATAATCTCCCTCCCACAGCAATAACACAACTCCTATAAATTAAACTTTCAAAGAGATAAACAAAAGCAAAAGAGGTTACCATTACTACCATACAAATACACCCCAAAATAATTAACTTGCCACTCCATCCATGGAAACCACTTCCTCTCCTCTCGATTTCCTCCTTCTCCACCAAGTCGAATTCTCCCAAGTCAACGACGATCTCCTCCCTCACTGGGAACTCGTCGACCTTCTCGACTTCGAACAACAAGAAGAAGAATCTGAACATGTCGAACAAGTGGATCAAAACGACGCCGTTCAGAAGAAAACTACTTCCTGGGTTTCCGCCATTTCCTGGTCCCTTTCTCCAACTTCAGATCCAATCCAGGCCCTTCATTTCCAACCCCCAAAACTGAAGGACGATTCTCACGACGAAACCGATGGTCGTCGTTTTCATGGTGATGTTGTTGAGGAAGGGTCTGAATCTGGCGATGCTGACTCAGGCGGTTACGGTGGGGAAGAGTATGACGATGACGACGTGGATGATGAGGATGACGTGGATGCTTATGATGGATATGATTTGGATGATGAACTTGTGCCGTGGTGTGTGAACGCCAAGTTTGAGAGACAGAGGATGAGGAAGTTGGGGAAAAGGGCTTTTTCCAAAATGCATAATTCTAAGAGGTCTCCCATCTTGTTTGTCAGGCCTGGTTGTGTACGTGGCAAGCATGGACTTGGTCTTAAGCATAATTACTAGTTCTAGTTTTTTCAAGAACAAGGTAATTTGTTCAGTTCAAAAAAGTACAAAGGTTGTATTTGCTTGGAGTGGAATCTTAGGGTTATGATGTAGTTGTTGATCATTAGGATAAGAAAAGAAAGCGTGTGTTTCATTTATGTGAATATGTAATTACGTAACTTACTTATGGAATAGTTTGTACGTTTTATGTTGCTTGGACAATGTTAATTGCTTCTGACTTTAGTGTAGTAATGTGTTTGAAACTTTGAATTGAAATGACTATGTTCATACTCATGTTTATATCTCTGTTTTAAATTTGGAAATGAGGATAAATTCATGTTATCATTTACCATAAATCTGTTTTTAGTTAGTTATGAATTGAAAGACATTTAAGCAGAATATTTGTGGGTTCTCATCAGAGTTGTTTGATCATATTCTGGGATTAGGGTTTGAAATTTGGGGAAATGTGTGTGGGTTGTTTGATTATATTCTCCCTTAATGGTCTCATGGAAAACATAGTCACTATTTTACATTAGGATTCATCAACTTTAAAAATCCTAAATGTGTTATTGGTTATTTAAACTCTTCAAAGAGTCTTTATTCCGTCTAATGTTTTCTATGGCGAAAACTTAAAACTTTTAAGTTTTAATTGGATATTTTAGTCAAACAATAATATTCTCACCAATGACACGACTACATTTTATAATGGGTTTAATAATTATTTTGGGATAAAAATGGTATCGAATGAGCTAATAAACAATAAAAAGTATCAAATTGACAATCACCGTCAATGTATCTTTTAACACCGACAAACTTTTCAATTTGATACTTTTTTGTCTGTCGGTCAATCTGATACTATTTATTGTTATTTATTGGTCACGTTAATACTTGCATAATTATTTGTTTGCTAAAATGATTATTAGCCATTTATAATTCTTTAATCAGCCAGAAACAAAAAAAAAAGTTTTTTAAGTTTACATCTAAATATTTTTATTTTTATTTTTTTAATATTATAGCTTTACCTTGTTTGCTATGAGAATTAGGTGTAGTCCATTTTTTTTAGTTTATACAAAATTTCTTTTAAGTTGTAACACATAACATAATAAAATAATTTATTTAGCGCAATAAATCTCCCTATATTGGTTAAGTATAATTTGGAAATTAAATGGTAGTCTCCCAAAAATGTAATGCAAATGGAACACTTCTTAGATTATGGACTCGTGAAAACCGAAAACAAGATGAGAAATCAAACATGATCTTATATGCATCATGCATTCATCTCTTCCTATGAACTCAACCTTCTCTAATCCCTTTACTATATTCAATTCAATTTCTTTGCTAAAAAAGATTTATTTAGAAGTTACCGCAAATCATTTTTTATATATTGTTTTCAATAAAATGAATATGCTTCATAAAATATAGTTTTTACATCAAACAAAATGACAAAGATAAATTATCTAGGATTCTATTTTCTAATATGATAACAGCTTGATACTTTTTTGAAGTCAAACATCCTAGGAAAAGGGAGTTGCCGCGATACTGGAAGAGTTTGGTATATATATCTATTTGGCGGTGAAAATTGCTTCTTTCATAAAACATGTAGAGAAGGATCATTGTCGTTGATATAGAAAGGAGACTTGATGACCCAATATAAACAAAATCTGAAGCAAATTAACAATACCCTCCCATGTTTGTATTTTGTGAGATAAAAGACGACCATACCATGTTGATGGATAATTGACAAACCAGAAACACTAGCAAGAGATGTCCTTTGGTATAAATCAGGAGATCATACTGAAATGCGAATTTAAAAGAGGATGTTGCATGGTTAATTTTCTTTAAGATTGAAAGAAGATCAAATGATTGACTCATAGATAGTTGATTTCTCTTCAACCTGACTATAGAAATCAATTTCAAAATTTTAATCAAAATTTTTGAATCACCCTGTTGGTATAGGAAAAATGCCATACATACCTCCTTAGAATAGGCATTACTTGAGCTGATGAAGCTAGTACACGCATCTATAATTTAATAATTGATTAAGTAGAATATAGTTGGAAGTTGCGTTCTTCTTCTCATCAATCTATATCTTTTCTTATATTTTTCAATAACATTTAAAATGCACCATGGGTATGTTGTCTACTACTCTTCTCAATATTTTTTCTTTTATTTTGAGACAAATTACATATAAACACTTCATATTTAATATTTTTCATAATTTTCTATATCTTGGCTAGAGTTATTTATTAAGTTAAAAATGGGGGTAAAAGAGAGATAAAATATGGATATCAGATTAATTATGATCTCCTTGATCATATATAAGGCATGGATCAATACACACATATAGGGTTGGATTACAACAGCGACCCAAGCAGAGACAGATAGAGTATGATACGGTGTCTTATATAATAGGTTACACATGTTTGAAATTTCATATGATATACTAACATATAGTTGGTTTAGTAGTATAAGACTCTCTTAGATCTCTTGAGGTCTCGACTTTCAGTCCTAATAGAGACACTTGTATCGAGAGGGAAAACCACAAACCCCAAAACCATAGTAATTGGTTAAATGTTGATTGCTACTTAATGTATCAAAAAGGGGGGATATTACATTGGGATATAAGGCTTCACATTCAAACCAATGGGCCCACCGGAACCCAGTCTTGCTAGAAGCAAACCCTGCATTTGAAAAAATTTGTCTCCAACCATAATAAGGAAGATGAGACCAACCTAATCATCGGGTTGGGTGAAACAAGGGCATAAGCATGAGGATCATAGGATTGGCTTGACACATATTTTTATTTTTTATATAAAACAAATTGCTTTATAATTGTTGATACACCATATAAAGTAAAACCAGTTTTTTTACCATTTAGTTCAATAATTTGTCTTGTTAGTTTGGGGCTAAGTTTTGTTCATCACATTAGTTTATGTTTGGTCAAAGACAAGAGGTTGATTATTTTAAGGGATAAAAAACTCAAGGATCAATATAACATGGGATGCAGATACTCTCAGCGGCGTGCCCTCTCCCCATCCCTCAGAAGCTCTCAATCTACACCATTCAATATGAAATCTGAAGGCTCACAATGCACCATGTCATCAAATTCCCCTTTCTCCCTTTCCAACTTCTGCAGTATCAATAAAAGATAAATGAAAAAAAATTATTTTTTTAATTATGAAAACTTTTTAGATAAAAATTTCAACTATCTAGACCTATCAATTTCAATTATTTGGACCTATTTCATTTTAACAGAAGGACTTATAACAGATACAGATTTTATCCAGTTAACTGTAAAATAATTTTACAGTTAACTCGATAAGTCTGTATCTCTTATATGTCCTTCTGTTGAAATAAAATAGGTCTAGATAGTTGAAATTTTTATGCCAAAAAGTTTTCAAAAATAAAAAAAATAAAATATCTTCATTTGTTTTATATTATAATATAATTTTTTTATTTTTAATGATACAAGTGACAAATTATGAGCTCTCATGAATTTTAATGATCAAAATAAGACTCTACATGGAGGGATTTGTAGATATTACTAGAGTCCGGATTACTCAGAATCCGGACCCATATAACATGTCCTACGGCCAAGAGGACATGTCCTGCTTGGTTTTGGTCCCGAGCCGAAGAAGACCTACTCTACTCAAGCAAAAAATTAAAGTTAGCCTAAAGATTTTCAGGACAAAATTTTGGGCCTATGTTTGAACCGGGCTTATCTGATTCTTGTGCAACTCCATTGGTATGGTTTCAAAAACATATTTTAAGCAAACCACAAGGCTTAACTCATTTAGCCGGGTTTATTAAGCATATAGCTAGGGGTTTGATCTGTGTTCGGCCATATTTTAGCAACATGCTTGTCGCCCATGACCTCAAAAGTCAAAACTTTGTTCCAATTTCCAAACATGCTAGAAATTCACGTGCATAGAGATAAATCCCTTTTCTCTTTCCTCTGCTTTCTTCTTGAGCTACTTTACTTCAGGGGATGCTATATCTTCAATTATTGAGGCTCAGTAGATGAAATTATAAAAAAAAATCCCCAAAAATAATATTTTGCAAAAGCAACTTGTTATGCTTGAATTAAATATAGCTGTGTGTCTGTGTGTGTGAATAACATCCGATCCGTTTCCTTTTCAGGCATGAAATGATTCTTAAACTTCGCACAGTGCTCAGTGGGCTGAATATTGAAACACATTAAAGAGTCGATTCTGCTGGCACAATAATGTCCTCACATATATATATATACATGTATGAGCCATCAAAAGCATATATTAATATGTTAGAGGGAGTTTGGTTTGTTGTAGTATAAAAAGAGAAATCAGTGAGACAAGTAGCTGACAAGGACTCAAAGTTGAAAAAAGAAAGGGGCCATAAAAGAAAGAAAGAAGAGGGAAAGATGATAAGGGGAGGAAAGGGAAGAGAATTGAGCAAGTGCCAAGACTGTGGGAACCAAGCAAAGAAGGGTTGTGAATTCATGAGATGCAGAACATGTTGTAACAACAAACACTTCCCCTGCCAAACTCATATCACTAGCACTTGGGTTCCTTCCTGTAGTAGAAGACGCCACCATCACCATCACCATCACCATCACCATCAACCTCTCTCTCAAACCCTTACTCCCACTAATAATCCATCCGCAGGTAGGTACACACACACAGACACATTATTCTTCTCCAGTGGTATTACCTTTAACTAATGATCTAGTTTATAGTGCAGTTTCACACTACAAATTAGGTCTCACTTTTAGGACGGGGGTAGTATTAACTATATGTCACACTATTAGCAGCTTCAAGAATATAGTACTATGCATTCAATGCTTAATATAAGATGTATTTCTTATTTCAATTTTCTATATAAACTAAATCTTATATATCTGGAGGTAGTATATCGCTTCGAATCATCGAGATCTTTTTATTTTAAGTCTAACAATTCAATCGGAAGAACAAGATATTGTGCTAAGTTTGTACTGAAGAAGCGATGGTTGTGTCTGATTTAGGATTGGAGGAACTGAATAAGCTTCCAGCTGCTATGAGTTCACCGGCGATGTTTCGTTGTGTTCGGGTGCGTTCAGAGGATGATAAGGTTGATGAATATGCATACCAAACATCAGTGAACATAGGAGGACGTGTGTTTAGTGGTGTTCTTTATGATCAAGGGCCTGAAAGCTTTTTCTGCCATCACAACAACGTTAATGTTGGTCAAAGTTCCAAAGGCCCTCTCAATCTAATTCCTCATCATGCTCATGATGATGATCAAGTACACTATCATTTGATGGACACTTCAATGATTCAATCCCATGAAGATGATGCTGCCACTACTAATAATGTGTCTCCATTGGTGATCTCACACTCTTCTTCTGTTGAGCATTTTCCTTCTTCTTTGTCATATCCTCTTTCACTTGGAACCTTTAGACCTCCTCTATCATAAAGCACCCACAGAGACTTCCTAGCTAGGTCCTTTTTGGGGCCTTCAATAATATAAGTTTTTGCATTTACTTGACAAGGTATGTAGAATATGTATATACATGTGCAGAAGAATATTGTCGTTGTTTTGTTACTGATTGCGTTTTGAGTGTTTATTTTTATTCGTATTGCTCCAAACTTTTCTTATACTTCACACTATGACCTTGTGTCTATCTATCTGTGCTAATATAGTGATAAAATATTGTGCACATCAAGGTTTCAGGCATTGAATTACCAGCACTCGTTAGTAAATACTACTGTAGTATATATAATCACATATCATTTCACATATGTGGGATCTCTTCAATGCTTCACCCTCTGGTACATATATATTATAATTGATGTCTGATCTCGACCACCCTTTTTTCTTTTGGTTATTATTATCTCGTCACTTCAAACGTACTTTTAGCCGAAGCTCAAGTGGGCAGTCTGTAGCTGTTAAGAAGTGTGTGTGTGTGTGATCTTGCCGTAGATTAATGAGCCAAATAATTGATGCAAAATGAGGAGTTTTTGTCCTGTTATGTTCTTTGACCTGACTGTATAGTGACGGTGGCTGTTAAAAAAATCGATGATCCAGTCTCAATTATATATATATGCACAAAAGTTAGAACATATTTGTCTCTGCATGCTAGTAGTTAATATTACTATTACCAATTACCAATGCACACACATTTATAATGCGATATGTATGACCATATGTGCGTAGGTAGGTTTTGCAATTTGTCATGTTTACTTAATTACTAAGTTGCTACTTCCTCCTACATGAGTATATTGTAATAGCCTGACAAACAAATTATGCTTTTTGTAAAAAAAATTATTTAAAGTTAGCTAAATGTCATGTATATTAAATAGATTTTTTTTTTCAAATAGTACCCTTATTTATGATAAGATTATTAAGAGATAGAAATATGCTCAGTTAGTGTTATTTCAATAAATAAATAAAAAGATAATTATTAGTGCTCATAATTAATTTTTGGGTTTATGTACAAATTTGCCTTGAAAAATTTTTATTTAACACTACTTTTGCCCCAAAAGATTTTTTGGGGTTTAAAATTGCCCCGAAAGTTTCAAAAGGTAATAATTTTTCCCATTTTATTCTAAAAATATCACTACATAAAAACTCCAATTATTGACAGCCAAAAAATTCCATCTATAATTGGCTGTTCTTTTGTATTGATGGTTAATTTGAATTTTTAAATATCAATGTTGATATTTTGATAAAAACAAAGAAAGACAAAATTACTACATTTTGAAATTTGCGGGGCAGTTTCAAATCTAAACAAACTTCCCGAGTAAATTAATCAATAGGTGAAAATTTCCGGGACAAATTTGCAATTTAGCCCTGAAGTTTTTCTTCATTATTAATACTCATTTTCAATAGAATTACTCATTCATTGTATTCTCTTTGGAATTAATCAATGTTCTTTAACAAAAGTAAAACTGAAAAACACTTTGATTTATGATATAATGAGCTAAGTGGCACTTTTTTAAGTTTTTACGATTTAATTAGGGTGATATAGTGGATGGGAGAGGGAGGGAACACACATTTAGAACTGTGTGTCTAATAGGCCTTCGTCAAACCCAAAGTTTCCTGATAGGAACGACCTTACTTTATATGCTTGAGCCCCATAACTTGCTTTATTTGTTTCAAGTTTCAATGATAAACAAGAAGTACTTGATTAATTGTAAAGGCAATATATACAATATATACAAAATGTTCGTTTCATCCTTGGTACATACGAACGAAGCTTAATAAAGTAGGGGCAATATGGAACACTAAGGGCCTGTTTGGATGCATTTTGAAACCTAGGTTTGGTTGGCTAAACCTAGGTTTCATTAAAAATTTGCCAAACACTCACTAAAAATGAAATAATCTATTTTGAGTCCAAACCTTGGTTTAGAGAGTCCAAAATCTAGGTTTAAGAAAAGCCACACATTTCTGCTTTTCTGTACCCCAACGTTAGAAGCTCACCTCTCTCTTTCCTCTCTTTCCTCTTCTACCCCTCTCTTTCCTTTCCTCTTCATCTCCCTCTGTCCCCAGGTTCAACCGTCATCCTCCTCCAACAACTCCCTGCTCCCCCTTCCCAGAACAAGAAAGAAAGCACTTGCTTTATTTTTTTAAAATTAAATTCTGTTGGAAGTGTGTTTGCAGCGTTTTCAAACTTGTTGCTGCCTGTTATTATATGATTAATTTTGTTCTTTTAGCCTATTGCTATCTACGGTATTGTCAGAAGTATGATGCAGACGGAATTATTTATTTTTATGCACTTGTTTGTCGAATGCTTCATTTTATTTCATTCCCCAGTTATTTCTGAAGGTCTATAAATAATGTTACATATATTAAGGGGGAAATTAGGGAAAATGTTTAATGTTTTTACTATTTTTTAATAAAATAGATTTTTAGTTATTTAATCATATTATAAAATATTTGATATTTTCACTAATTTTTGTAATATTTTTAAATAATTTCATTATCAATAATATAATTTGATTGTTTAAATATTTGAAATATATATTGTGAGAAAAATGTAGATACCACATTAGTAATGTACGTTTTGGTAATTTGCATATTAGAAAAGTTATTCTACCATCACTTTATCCAAACACTCTCATTTTATCAAAAGCTATTTTTCAGAAAAGCTATTCTACTCAAAAGCTATTCTCAAAAAGCTATTATCCCATAAGCTATTCTCCAGAAGCTAATCCAAACAGGCCCTAAGTAACCGTAAAGGCTACCTTATCAAATACTTCCTCCGGTACTAGCTATAATACTATTTTCATTTAACTGTTTAAAGAGAAATTTAGAATATAAAAGTTCTCAATTGAAAACGTCTATGACTATATTTTTTCCTTAAAAATAATTTATTCTATTACATAACATATGTTATAATTTTGTAGCCTAAATTGCTTCTTTAACTTTCCAAAAAAAAGGGATATTTATATTTAAGACCGAAAAGGTATGATATATATAATCCACAAAAAGTCACTCATACACAAAATGCAGAGAGAGATCCATGATAAGGAAAATAAATGTAATCGTGGAACTTATTTAATTAGTTCAAAGTTTAATTTGCTTCTGCAGTAAAGAATAAGAAGTTTGGTAAAAAAAACAAGAGTGAAGGCTAAGAAACGTATGTTGTCTGAGGTTCTATGAAACAAAAATGAGCCACAGTGGACACTAACCATAAGGACCAGATTGGTATTTGATACTAGAGAAGATAAGATATATCCTTTTGTACTTGGGGTGTGAGGGATAGGAGATGTGAACCATTGAATCATTTGGACGACTAAGATGAGGGGAAGATGAGGAAATAGGAGAGAAAGGAAGAAGAGGAGTTTCCAACTGAAATACTAGTGGCTCTGATCCAAATATTCTTTGTTCGCTTGCGGCTATTTTTTTGATTAGAATAACTAATCTCTTTTTAATAAGATAAATTGTCTTGAATACCATGTTTATTCCAACTACGGGGACATGCATGGCAGGTACGCTCTAATGCCTTCATCTTATTAATAAAATGAATATAATAAACCTCCAAAAGATGCTGATTTGATATAGATATACTAATATTATTATAGGTACGTACAGAAAGATGCTTCAACCAAAGCTACTTTTACAACAAAAAGAATTTCACGACGCGGCTTCAAAACATTTGTCCCCTTCAAAACAGGTGTGTGTAAATAAATAATACATCTGCCCAAATACACACACATTACATATATTAGGAGGGGGAGAGGAGAGTTGTTTTTCTTAATTACCTTAGAGTTCTAATTCGTTTTCTCCACGTAATTTTAGATGTGAACATAAGCATACAGTCACCAATGTACGCGAATCTTGTGTGTGTGTGTGTGTGTAATCTGATCTTTAAACTTAAATCAAACAATTAATTTACCTTACCCCTGAAACTGTCTATTCAACATGCATGTGGGAGAGCACGCAGAGATGAGATTTAGAACTTTAAACTGTGAATTAAGTAAGGACTAAAAACTAAAAATTGGTCAAGTTTGAACAACAAAGAATAAATTATTAGTGAATATTTAAACAAATTACGAACATGATGAATGAGCATCTGCGTTGTTGCCTTTCAAAAACAACAAAGATTTTGTTGAGTCATTGTTTGTCGTCCTTGATTAGAAAAATGTGCCATTGTAGACTTATATTCATCAATTTTATGGTCTTCTATCTCATCCTCAACTTATAATATAATAAGGCAGAAACACTACAACTAAGATTAGCTCCAGTCTTAATTATAAGATCAGGTTAATATTTTTGTGAAGATTAAATTAAAGAAGAAATTAAAAAAAACACTTAATTTAAACACATGCATGACACATATGATTGGATCATACATTAATTTATATGCAAGGTATATTGGTTTTGAGAGAAAAGGGATAAACATACATATAAATATGATAGCTGTTGACCTAGAAGTTTATGTTAAGCATTGAGACATGACAAGTATGTGTCTGACCAACATGGACCTTTAAGTAGCATTAAGAGCCAAATGTTGAATGTGTTGAAGTTAGTTATGATATACTCCATCGGTTATATAAGATCACTTTCAGATTTCAAATTGTTCCTGAATATAAGCAATTTTCTAATTTTTCTCAATTTTTTCCCAAATTAACCCTAATAATACTCATCTATAATAAATAAGCAAGAGTTAGAGAGTGAGGATAAATGCATATAGTTAGGATAAATTGATAATATCATGTGTTAATAACTACCTTAGCTTACATTATTAATCTAATCAAATTATGAAAGTGATCTTAATTTAGGAATGGAGGTAGTATTACTTAATAGGTATTTAAGATAGCCAAAAAGGTTTATGTGTAATACTAGCTTTAATTTTGCCTATAAATTTATGAATATTTAAGACTTAACTATAATAATATAGAGTATAATCTGATTTTCATGTTAACATCAAATCAAATTACATGGAATTTGAAACTTTACATTCACCATGTGAGAGAAGATCTGGTTTTATACACGTGTTTTGAAAATATTGTACTAAAATATATTTCTAAAAAAACTCAGGAACTTACGAGCCTGAAAAATAAAGACCGAGTATCTAACATGATTAGGCCTCAAGCTCTTAACATGATTGGGTCGAAGACAAGAGGTATATAATGGTTAGTAAGGCCTTTTCCACATAATAAGCCCCTCATGGTTCTTTTTTTTTTTATCATAACTTGCGTTTAAAACCAACCCTCTATTACAAGTTACAACAAAAACAAAAACCCCTGCTGCCTATGTATTTTTCCTGTTTAGGATACTCCCTCCATCCTAATAAGCTGCATGTTTCTAAATGAACTTGTCCAAAATATAAGTTTTATAATTGTAGATGAGTTTGTCCTACAATATAATATAAGCTTCTTTTTATGGCTCCCGATGGTTATCAACTGTTTGATGAGTTATTGATTCCGAATTGTATAGGCACGCTCACTGCCTTTACATCAAGAGGACTGATCGATCGGTTAATTTGTAAACTTACTAGTTTTATTCTATGATGTTGTTATTAATTTGTTATACGTGCCCCTTTTTTCAACGTAAAATAAATTATTAATATTAAGTCTTTCTAAAAGTTGCTTAACACTTTTTATAATATTCTCTCTTGTCCTAATTATAAGATCACTTTGACTTTTTAAGAGATATTAAACACGTAAAATTAATCACTTTGAACTGTATCTAGTTATCTTTTCCCCCCAAAATTAATTTATTTCATTTATAATCTAATTTATAATCTAGTTATATGTAGCATAAGTTATAATTTAGTGGTTTAACTTGTAACCTTAACTTCCACAAAAAGGTCAAAATGACTTTATACAAAATGACTTTATACTTAGGATGTGACTTCATATTTAGGATGAAATAGCATAAATTAATAATTATTGACTATATTAGGCACAAAAGCACAAGGGTCCATGAAGTATATTTTATACCTCTATGTATAGATATATGCAGTGTATATATCAAGAATGCAATGTTTACATAATGACATCAAAAGGACAAACAAATATTTCTTAACGGACGAATCAACGGAGATGTTTCTGTGTACTCAGAGCAGCACGAAGTTTCATTTTTTGGAACATTTGTGAGAAACAAGCCCCAAATCCGCTTTTAAATCGGGGGAAGGATCAAACTTGTAAAATATGGTGGAAAAGTTGTTGAAGTAAAATTGCCGCACCAGAATTTGGTGATTTTGTTAGACCAATCATAAAATGTTATAACATATATGATGTCTACTATAATCAGAATATAACAGCGGAAGACTTATAAATACCTCTACCATTGCTAGTCCATTTGATGCAGAGATTCACGTAGCTAGATGATCTGAAACCATAGAACAAAGGTTCTTATCTTGACAGGAGTAGGCACACTGATGGTATGTATGAATTGCCATATCAAGTCAAGGGAACCCTAAAGGAGCAGTCTACTGAATCGCTCTTAGTTTAGTCTGGTGCACACACATCATTACCTTCCATCAAGATTATGACGTTTATATATAGACTAAGCAAAAACCCTAATTTGACTGGGCCTAATATGACTAACGGGCCACCTAATGGATATTCTTAAATAAACATAAATAATAATAATATAAATAAGATATTAAAATATCTAACATTCGCCCACTTGGCCCGTGCACTTTTATGTCATATAGCTCATCAAATTAAATAAGGCAATACTACTAGAATCATGGCGATAAGTCAAACTATTTAAGAGAAATATTATCTTCCATGTATTACAAGTAGCACCCCTACTTAATGGGTCAAACTTTAATGAATAAACCTAAAATGTCTATTCCGTTCCTATTACTTATATGTTTGTAGATCTCTGATAAATTGGTACCAACTTGAGATTACAAACTTTAACTTGAATTTCATCACCTGATAACATCTCATTCAAAACAACAGATCTGATTTGTCTTCCATATGAGATGTTCGATCCTCTACAATCCAAAAATGCATGCAATTCATTCAATGGATTAATACTAAATGTGTTCCTATAACCGTTTGACCTTTATGGTCACACAACACCTTTAATGGATTGAATTAATTTAATAATTCAGAATCCTCTGGTGAAATTCTTGAAAACTTTATAATTTGCCTCTAATAATGATTAGTCTAAGCATTTCATGGTTGATGTAAGTAATCAATGATTACTTAGCAATCCTGTATTCTACCATGACGCCATTTATTCAGTAATAGCAACTATCATAATGTTAACTATTTATAGTTAACTGGTCGTTCTATTCTGAACAAAGCTAATCACTTGAATTACCTTTGTCTTATATGTAAAGCATGAAACTTAATGTACATTTAGTAATGTACTCCATGACTTGCAGCTTGATCATCCTCATATAATTCCATTGCACTTATTCTACTTATTTATGCGCATTTTAAGTAGCCAATGTCTTGGAATCAAACTAAAATGAGGGTTCATCACCCTTTCATTATGATGATGACCTTAGAGAATTGGACAACCTAAACTTATTCTCTCAATAGGTGTTACTCATAACAAGTAGCATCTATCTATGAATGTTCAAATTGTGATTTTTTTTTTTTGGTTACTTATGATATTCTCAAGTATTTTGAGAATAATCTATTTATGTAATATTAGAAAATATTACACCCAAATATGTTATATCACAACTTTGAACAAATATCATTTGAAATAACCTATGTCATCTTACATGAGCAAAAATGAATTATCATTTATCCTATATAGATAATTCAGCTCCCACTAATCCACTGATAATATCATGATGTTTTCAACTTGATCATGTATGTGATTTCATCATGACACCCTTATTATCAATAATGTGAGATTCAATCATGAAGAAGACTTCTTAATTTTGCTAACTATAATCCCTTATTATCCAAAATGACCCGCACCATAAATTCACATGAGTCTTTCCTTATTTCCAAAATAGAAAGATAACATTTTATTCCACTTTAATGGAGACATTAACTTGATCAAGATCTCAAAGAAATTATTTCTCAATATAAGAGGATGTCTTACAAAATTCCTTCTTTAAAGAGAAACTACAATAAAACAACATTTATGTCGCTTTAATGTTGCATATAAACAACTTTACAACTTATCAAAATTGTTGCTTGTTATAGAACTCACATACCTATCATGTGATAATGTCTTCGCTTGGAATAATTTCCTTATTGTGATGTGAAAAATAGGATCAATCTTAATATTTATGTTCTACTTACTAAGTAGTAGTCAGATAATGTCAAAACTTAATTTTCATTGGTCTTAACTCAATCAATTGATTGATTGAATTTGTAAAGTAAGAGCATCAACTATAAAACTTTGAAAGATTTCTTTTGAGAAATTTGAAAACTAAATAATTGATATAGACAATAGATTGATGCTCCTAATTTCCAGTATGACCAATTTAGAAAATTGTTATAACTTCTTTATGTTTCACACTTGCGAACGGAAACGTTATAACTTCCTCATGTTCTACATAGCATCAACATATGTTGATTTGAACGTAAAACCGATAAGTCATCTTAATTAGTAGTTATATCATATATATGATCAATCTCATTGAGCTTGATCACTCCCACTAATCATGACATTCCTAAAATTTTTTTGGCATTCAATAAATACTACAATACTTCACAAAAGTTGATGGACAACACACTCAAATTCTAAAGACCTTAGTGCATTTTACTAAAACATGCAATGTCAGTCATTTAGAGATAACTTTTCCCTTACACTTTACCTTATTAAGACAATTATATAACTTGAGATTCCATCCTTTTAAATTCAAAATATTATTTTATGAAAAACTTCATAAGAATCTCATCTTTATACAAATTGTCTTAAGTGTGTCCTTATAGAGGAAAATCGTTTTGTAATATCTAATATGTCTATTAGCTTATGTTGCTTCTATAAATTACACAAGGTAATTTCACATATGAAGAAATCCAAGCAAAAGACTAGACAATTGTCCGTCGACCTTCATGTTATCCATATCTCCTAATTTGACTTCACTAAATTAATCTGAATAATTCAATCACTCACTTTTGCTTTATATATTAATGTCAAAAGACATTACCTAATTGTAAAGTAAAGTAGTGTTCAATATTGTGAAGAGCCCTAAATGGAGAGATGAATTACTTCACTTATTTAGAACATAACAAAATGCACTTAATCTCCAACAAATTATGATTCATGAAATTTCCTTGAAGTGACATGTTGGTTCACTCATTTCTTAATGTAAACCATACACAAATTAGAGCCAACAGAGTTAAGGGATTTTTCAATCTCATCCTTTATAAACTCTATGACCCTAATTCAGAAGACATCAATAATCTCTTATACCACATACCTTAAGGAAATACTTCTCATAAAATGTTTACACAAATGAGATTTTGCATGCATTAATAATGATAAGAGTATGTCCACTACAACTACCAATAAACCATTCATTTATAGGCATGCGATCTTTTAAACGCCTCTTATGGTTCTAGAGTCGGTGTATTAATGATCTTTAATTAAAAAATTCATTCTTTTCCCTATTGAGTCAAACATTTATATATACAACTTCATGAATTTTAATATCCATCAAAATTGTATAATAACTCATATGAATGAATTAATATATTAAAGATCAACCGAATGTAGTAGAGACATCTTATCATAACATTTAAAGGCAAATTACTTTACAGTCAGCAAATAAAAACAACAATGACATTAATGAGAATTCTAAAATTTGTCCTATAGCCTAACTCGACAATTGACTTTGTCATTTCTTTATATACATATAATAACTAGCTCTTAATAGAGATCAATGTTAATCAAATGATGTAACATTTTCTCATGCTAGTGTCAATATGTACTAGACTCCCTAATGTCAAGTCGACTTAATTAAAAGAGATTTACTCTTTTAAGGCTCAACAGTTATCTCTATCTAAAATAAAATTTAAACAAATAACAATAATCCTGCAAATCTAAAATAAACTAAAATATGTTTACAAAAACTATAAATGAGGCAAACAACCATCACATCTTAAATATATATTTACCAATATAAATATACAATTATAAATACGTATCACTAAAATCTACCTGTGGGAAAAGAAGTTAGCATAGCATGTATTTATCTCAAGATGATGGAACTAAGACGCATTTATATCTCCTAATACCTGTGGGCAACTTAGGAAATAATAAGGTCATTTTATTCCACCCCAATTAAAATATACTCTTATAATTAATCTACCTGTGGGCAAAGAATAGTTATAATTGTATATTTTAATTACAATTGATATTTTTATAACCATATGTGATATATCTCAAAATGATGAAACTAAAACGCATTTACATCTCCTAATACCTGTGGGCAACTTAGGAAATAATAAAGTCATTTTATTTCACCCTAATTAAAATACATTCTCATAATTAATCTACCGGTGGGCAAAGAATAATTATGATTGCGTATCTTAATTACAATTGATAAATGTAACTTTAAGAAAAGGATGTTTTGGTTACTCCTTTAAGGCAAGGACATATCACAAAATATCATAAATAATGTGTATAATGAATGTACATGTAACATAAATGATATTCTAAACAGTATGTGATAAATTTGTCTACGGTACATGCAGAAGGATGCTGTGGCTATTCCTAAACATGTATGTATACATATCACCAATATCATTTATGTACAAACAAAATTCATATTTATACACAAAATCAATAAGTACTTATAATTTAATCAAGTGCTTAATGTGAATAAAAATAATTTATTCACCTTTTACTATGTGCATTTGATTCTAATATGCACAACTTAACGGAGAATTCAACCATTTAATTTAATCAACATAAACAATCAAAACAAAACAAAAACAATAAAATACAAAATAAATTCTCCCACTTTGATTAAATTAAATTACTTATTAAAGTTGATATTTTTTGAAATCACATGTAATTAATAATGCATACATTATAGAGGATGTTGTGGCCACTCCTCAATATTGTAAGCTAATCACAAATATCAACTAGTGCACTAAAATTCCATATATGCACATATTTAAATGAGAATTTAGCAGCTTAATCTAATTAATGAAAAGATACTAAGTAAGCATATATTAAATTCTCCCACTATTGATTGCATCTAATATTGTTCAAATAATTAATGTTCATAATATTTCACACTAACTAAATATTTCTAAATGTGAAAACACAAAATATCAAAGGATCAAAATGATGCACCCAAAGACTTAATGAGAATTATTAAATTGATTTAACCATTATTTAATTTAATAACTTCTCCCACTAATTTCAACATCCTCAAAATATTGTTTAATAGTTAATCTTTCGGAATATTTCACTTAATAATTCCAAATGTGAAATAGTTAAGATTAAATTTCTTAAATATAAACAATCAAGGAATGATGCTAAATATCTTACATGCTAAAATATATGACACAAAACAATTAAATCATTCATAAAGTCAGTATTTTAGTCATACGTACTTTTCTGGAATTAAATAAAAAATAATTTAACAATTTAAAAAATTGAAAAGGGACTAAAACATAATTCCAGAAGCTTAAAATGGGTAAAGATGTAATTTTCGCATGTCAAAAGTGCTTCTGGCAATTAGGGACTTAAATAAACTTCCAGAAAACTAATTGGGAAATAACTGTAATTATTGCCGGCCGGAATGCAATATAAAATGATTCTGGGTATAAAATCGTGATTTTTGCAATATCCCTTTTTTTTTTTTTTTGAGACGGAGAACGGGCCACAAATTTCTTTTTCAGAAGAAGAGAGATTGAGGCTAGGTAGGAAATGGCAGTATTCTCTCATTATTAAGCTTCTTGGGAGGAATCTTGGCTATATGCAACTCAATCGAAAGCTTCAAGCCATGTGGGGACAATCTGGACAAGTAGACCTCTCCTTCATAGGAAATGGGTTCATGCTAGCTACGTTCAGGTCTAAGGAGGATTACTTTTATGCACTGGAAGGGGGGCCATGGCTAATCCAAAACCATTACTTGACTGTTCAGACATGGAAGAGCAACTTCAATCCATGGACTGAAAGAATCAAGAAGCTTGCTATATGGGTAAGACTACCAGGTTTGCCAGTTGAGTATTATGATAGAAAATTTTTTTTTAACTTAGGAAATCAGATTGGAACTGCCCTTAAGATTGATGAAATGACGTTGCGCCGTGCTAGAACAATGTTTGCCCGTATGTGCGTTGAAATTGATTTAGAGTCTCCTCTTATCCCCTCATATAATGTTGATGGTAATTCTTTGAGGATTGAGTATGAGGGGCTCCACTTGATTTGTTTTCACTGTGGGAAATTTGGTCATGCCATTGAACAATGCCCTGTTAAAAGAGCTCAAGAAGTAGATAAAGAAAAGGAAAATAGGGGGAATGAAGCTATGCAAGTAGAAATGATAGCCGGTGAGAACGGAGGTCAGGTGCCGCAGAAATATGGGGAATGGATGTTTGTGCAGGATCCAAGAAAAGGGAGAAAAGTATCTCAAAAGGCTACAAAATCAGGGCCAGGACAGGGAAAGATGGGAGAGAACACTGTTAATAAGTCTAGATTTGCTGTATTGGAAGTAGAAGATGACAACCTTGCTGTAGAGGAAGGAAAGAATGAGGTGAGTGATAGGCAAGTCCTAAGAGACTTCTCAAACAAAGGAGAGAGCGATAATGCAAGAAGTTACCGAGGGAAAGGAAAAAATGTAGAAACAAGAGGATTAAATAAAGGGGTAGAGAAAATCTCTAGGGGTCCAAACATAGCAGAAAGTAAAGAAAGGAAGTTTGGTGGTAGAGCAGGAGGAGGTGACAAGGAGGGAGAAGATCTAAAAGGGGAAGGTCAAATTAGAGGAATTGGCCAAGAGTCTGCGCAAGAGGGCGGGAGTAAAAAAAAGAGAGTAGGCTTGGATTTTTCACAGGAAATGAGGATTGAAGATCAACAAAACAGAGTGAGATTAGGCTCTCTTAGTGATAAGAGTCAGGGTAATAGTGAGACCGAAAAAGTGGATCAAGAAGAGACAGTCATGAACCCCTCTATTGTGAATCTGTCAGATCAAGAAATGGAGGTTGAAATAGACAAACCACCGGATCCAGGAAATGGTACAGAGTTAATGGAAATTAATGATGTGGAGAAGATTCTTGATAATCAAGAAGACCAATGGGAAGATGATGAACTTATTCATCAGTGCAATGGAGTTGAAGGTACTAATACCTTCTAAGCTGAGTAATAGGGTGTTGATCCTTCCATCAATAATTTTTTTTAATGATTATTACATGGAATGCGAGAGGGGCAGCTGGAAAAGATTTCTGGACTGCTGTAAAGGAATTGAAGCGAAGATATAACCCGAAAATCTTTGTGTTAGTTGAGACTAGATGTAGTGGTGAAGTGGCCCAACAAGCCATTAAGAAAATGGGATTCAAAAATCAAGCTTTAGTTGATGCACAAGGGATGTCGGGAGGCATTTGGTTGATGTGGAATGATGACTCCATTCAGATCAAGGTTCTGAAAAAGCACAAACAGTTCCTTCATTGTGAGATTATGGGTGTATCAAGGTTCCCGTGGTATTTTACTGCAGTGTATGCTAGTCCCAGAGCTCAAGAAAGGCAAGAATTTTGGGCAGAAATGGAACAACTAGCAGTACAAGTGCGAGGGTCTTGGTTACTTTCAGGAGATTTCAATGATATCAAAAATAGAAATGAACAAAGGGGAGGGGGAGAAATTAATGAGAACAAATGCAAGAAATTCTGTGAAAACATAGAAAAATGCAGGCTTATTGATTTAGGTACAGAAGGTCCCCGATATACTTGGAGAGGGCCGAGAGTAAAGTTAGCAAGCAGATTGTACAAAAAACTGGATCGAGCATTGACTAATGTAGAGTGGAAGATGAAATTTGGAGAAGCTAAAGTCAAAGTGGGACTGAGATCACAATCTGACCATCACCCACTATTAATCCATTTGAATACTAGTAACAAAGATAGGGGCGAAAGGCCATTCAGATTTGAAGCTGTCTGGCTCACCCATGCGACCTTTAAAGAGTTTGTAGCTAGTAAATGGACAAACACAGAGGAGGTTTGGAAGACCTTGAATAAAATGGAGGAGGAATTAAAACACTGGAATGTTCATACTTTTGGCCATATAAATCAGAGGAAAAAGGAATTGACAAGGAGAATTGATGGTGCTCAAAGGGCTCTGCAAGAGGCATACAACCCCCACCTTGAAGAGCTTGAAGCTTCCCTACAAGAAGAATTACGAGAGGTATTGATGCAGGAGGAGATTTTATGGTATCAAAAAGCTAGAACAAAATGGTTGAATGATGGTGATAGGAACACTTCCTATTATCACATGAAAACCAAGATCAAGAGAAGCCGGTGCAAAGTGACGTCCCTTAGGAATGAAAATAATGAATGGATTGATGGTAGGATTGAAGTAGGACAGCTTGTCAATGACTACTTTCAACGTCTCTTTCACGAGGAAAATGAGGACAGGAGATGGACCCACACTTATCATAATTGGCCAGAAATTGAAGCTGACTCTTGGAGAATGCTAGATGTCCCACTCACCAATGAGGAAATCAAGATTGCTATGTTCTCTATAGGAGGTTTGAAGGCTCCTGGAGAAGATGGGTTTCAGGCAATTTTCTTTCAAAAGTGCTGGGAGACGGTTGGTGAGTCTGTTTGTCGGTCATTACGACAGGTTTGGGAACAACCAAATCAACTCTCAGAAATCAACAAGACTCTGATCACGCTGATTCCTAAGATTGAGAACCCTGAGAAAGTAAAACAATTTCGGCCCATATCACTTTGTAATGTGGTGTACAAATGTGTCTCAAAGATAATTGTGAGTAGGTTGAAGAATTTAATGACAAAGTTGGTCTCCCCGTACCAAGTTAGTTTTGTCCCGGGAAGGAATATTCAAGAGAATATTATTATAGTGAATGAGATGATTCATTCGATGAGGAGAAAATGTGGTAAAAAGGGTTATATGGCCATAAAGGTTGATCTTGAAAAAGCTTATGACCGCATTAGTTGGAACTATATGAAGAAGGTGTTGGAGGAACTTAGCTGCCCACATGAAATGGCAGAAAGAATTATGAAGTGTATCAACACGACCTCTACTAGCATTTTATGGCATGGAGACAAAATGGACCCCTTTCGACCCTCTAGGGGACTGCGACAAGGAGACCCCCTTTCCCCCTACCTATTCGTACTTGGCATGGAAAAACTAACTCACTTGATCCTTGATAGTGTGAGAGAGAGAAAATGGAGAGGATTGAGAGCAGGTCAAAGAGGACCTTTTATCACTCACATGATGTTTGCTGATGACCTTGTTTTATTTGCAGAAGCTAACCAAACAAATATGAATGCTATTCTTAATTGTTTGCAGGTTTTCGGAGAAATGTCGGGCCACAAAGCAAGTGAGGAAAAAACCGTGATTTATTTCTCACCTAATGTTGCAGGAAGAACGTGTAGAGACCTCTGCCGGATGAGTAACTTCAAACAAGTGGAGGAGCTGGGTCAATACTTAGGAGCCAATATCAGGTTTCCTAAAAAAAGAAGAGACAAGTATAAAAATGTGGTGGAGAGGCTGAGAAAGCGCTTGCAAGGATGGAAAGCTTCGAGTCTGTCCCTTGCAGGTAGGATATCATTGGTCAAATCAGTCACAAGTGCGATGGTGATGTACCCAATGCAACATGATAAATTGCCCCAAGGAATTATTGACGAGATTGAGAGGTTACAAAGGAACTTTCTGTGGGGGGAAGAAGAAGGTAAAAGAGTCTGGCACCCAATAGCATGGGAAAAACTTTGTAGCCCAAAAGAGCAAGGGGGGGTCGGTATTAAGTCTCTTAAGATCATGAATGAAGCTTTCTTGCTTAAGTTGCTTTGGAGACTTCATACAAACCCTTCTGATCTATGGGCTAGAGTTCTAGTTGGAAAATATGGTAGAAATTGGGTTGAAGGCAGCCAACTAATTGCGAAAGATTCTGATTCTCGTTTATGGAAAGAACTAGCCAAGCTCTGGAGTAGTTTTATGCAGAAGATACAGCGAGTAGCGGGCCCTAATTCAGGGAGTGAACTCATATGGAAAGCCACAAGTCATGGTGAGTTTACAACAGCTAGTGCATATACAGAACTACAGGGTGTGACTGAATGCCCATACAGAACTACATGGATAAGGATTTGGAAGTTGAAAGTTCCTGAGAGAGTTAGGGTGTTTGCTTGGAGATGTGCACATAGAAAATTGCCCACTAATTCACTAACTCACAAGTGGAGTGGAGGGTCTGGAGTATGTTCTATTTGTAACAGACAGGAGGAGGACATATTACATGCCTTAAGGGATTGTCCAAGCGCAAATTCTTTATGGAGGAAAATGATCATACCAGCTAGAAGGGCAGAGTTCTTTGGCACAAATTGGTGTGAATGGTTCCAACAAAATCTGTCAAAACACTCTTCAAGTTGTGATGAGGAGATGTGGCCTGAAACTTTTGTAACAGGATGCTATATGATATGGTGGTGGAGAAATTTAAAGAGGAAAAATCCAGATTTTGAACTTCCTTCTCATGGGGATAAAAGTATTAGACAGAGGGTGGCAAATTATTTTCAACGGTGGGACATGGAGGTATGTAATACAATCAGAGGTGTTGTTACAGGAACCTCATGGAAACCTCCACAAATGGGCTGGTGCAAGTTAAATGCAGATGGAATGACATCCAGTCTTGGGTGGGGTGGCTGTGGGGGAGTAATTAGAGGGGATGAAGGAGGATGGATTCAAGGTTTCACCATGAAACTCAACACTAGCAATGCTCATGAAGCTGAAGCTTGGGGAATTCTTAAAGGATTACAACTTTGTTGGAACATGGGGATTAGAAAGTTAGAAGTAGAGTCTGATGCAAAAAATATAGTTCAGCTGTTTGCAGGAAAACAACCAAGAAGAGCACTGCTTGAACCTTGGGCAAGCATATGGTTAATGAGAAATCTGAATTGGCAACTCAAGTTTTGCCATATTTTGAGAGAAGGTAACAAGAGTGCGGATGCAATTACTGCACTATGCTGGAAGCTGCAGCAGGAAGAAGTGATCTGGGACACACCACCTGTGGAGATAGAACAAGTATTACAAGAAGACTCATGTGAACTTGAGGAAGCTCGCATACAGTGGGCTAGTGTGTAATGGGCGTTGCCCCTTTTCTTTACGTAAAAAAAAAAAAAAAGCGGATACAGGATACCTCATGCAACGTTCTTATTTTGGCCCTTTTTTTTAAAAAAAAAAAATAGAAAACAAGAAAAGGTCAAACACAAACTTATGGGAGTAGTTCATAACAAACACTACCCAGTGACCGTTTCTCTCCTTCTCCTCAGCCATTCGTCGCCGTCGAGCTGCAGCCACCATTAACAGTGCCACGGAGCTCGATTTTGGCGCCTATATAGCCAGAGAAACATGGGAAAATTTGCAAAACTCACGAAAATCATTAGAAAACTTAACCTTTATAGTTTTCTCAAGATTAACATACCAAAGATTGAGTTTTTAATCTCCCAAATTTTTTTGAGCAGAAGCTAAAATGTTCGCGGAAATTTTCCTTAACGGGTTTAATCACAAAAAATACCAAACCAGTTTTGACCATGAAAACTTGAACTTTACAAAGATTTTGTTCTCAAAAAATTTGTTGGTTCTCTCACAAATATAAGGTTTTCCCTATATTTTTATATATAAAAGTTTGTATGTAAGAACATACCAGAAACGCAAACAACCTCATGAATGAAAACAAAATCACATGAGAAGATAAACAAATAAATCTCCTATTTCAAAAAATAGCAAGGCAGAAAATAAATTAAGGCTCTGATGCCACATGTTAGACCAATCATAAAATGTTATAACATATATGATGTCTACTATAATCAGAATATAACAGCGGAAGACTTATAAATACATCTACCATTGCTAGTCCATTTGATGCAGAGATTCACGTAGCTAGATGATCTGAAACCATAGAACAAAGGTTCTTATCTTGACAGGAGTAGGCACACTGATGGTATGTATGAATTGTCATATCAAGTCAAGGGAACCCTAAAGGAGCAGTCTACTGAATCGCTCTTAGTTTAGTCTGGTGCACACACATCATTACCTTCCATCAAGATTATGACGTTTATATATAGACTAAGCAAAAACCCTAATTTGACTGGGCCTAATATGACTAACGGGCCACCTAATGGATATTCTTAAATAAACATAAATAATAATAATATAAATAAGATATTAAAATATCTAACAGATTTTCCCAGATATATATGTTGGGGGTCCCATTTTGGGTTATTATTATAGGCCCAGTACTTACTCCGGAGTAGGTTTTCATTATTTGCACAAAATAGTATAAATATATAATATAATGAAAGAATTTTTTTGTTGTCTGCAATATAAATTTTCTCTTTCTAAACTATTAAGGCATATAGATTTCACTCCTAAAATATATTGTTCCCGACAACTTGAATCCTCCCATTTATAGGGCAGCATTTTTTAACCATGACAAGTAACAATTTATTGGCTAAAATAATACTCCATACTCATTTCAAGTTTCAACCTCCAATAGTTTGTAAAAGAAATAGTTGGAAAAATAGTTTAATTAAATTTAAATCTTATATATATAATAATTTTAAAAAACGAGAGTCATACAATTGGCTATATATGAAGGGTGCTAAGTCAAATCAAGATTTA
Organism: Mimosa pudica; assembly: GCA_029929735.1. Classification (NCBI taxonomy): domain Eukaryota; kingdom Viridiplantae; phylum Streptophyta; class Magnoliopsida; order Fabales; family Fabaceae; genus Mimosa; species Mimosa pudica. The sequence continues at coordinate 13,813,337 of JAKELP010000002.1, forward strand.
ATAAAAAGCACTGCATCTATAATCTATGAATAAAAAAAATATCAAGGTAAAAAAAATATCTGCCAATTCAACAAAACGAAAAACCTGTCCATTTCTAAATGCAGCTAATGATATTTATGATAGTGTTTCTTCTACCAAGCGCCGGTGTAGTTGACTGTATACCGGTGCTTAACGCGCTGGCTATAATTCTATAAATCTGCTGATAAACGCCACTAATGCCATTTCTAAATGCCGCTATTGATAATTTTATACCAACGTTTCTTCTATTAATCGCTGGGACAACTTCAATATAAGCCGGCACTTAACACGCTGAGTTTAGTTCTCAAATTCCACACAAAAACGCCATTATTGCCATTTCGAAACGTCGCTAACAATATTTTATAAGCGTTTCTAGGATATATAAACGAAGTATTTGTTGTATAATACTCCCTTCGGTCCTAAATATAGGACCTAGTTGACTTTTTTTAAAAATCCTAAAAAAAAGCAAAATAAGTTAATTATAAATTGATTTACTTAATTTTTTCTCTTACAGAAGTTTATTTTACCTATAAGCTAATGAATAATCTAAAAAGATATCAAATATGTCATGATTTAATAACCTATTTGACCCCGTGCGATGCATGGGATTACCCGATTTTCTTTGACAAACAAAATGCAAATTTGAAACACTTTGTTAAAAGTTAAAACCATCATAGCCTTGAACAACATGTTTTAATTTACATCAATGGTAGGAAAAATTGATACAAGTCTGGAAATGATATAGGAATATGGAGTGACACGAATTGAGAAGGCCACTCAAGAGATATTGAAAGTGTAATAATGAAATAACATTAAAAAGTCACAATTGGCCTAAATTTTTATACTCTATTTGCAAGGACCCCAATCAAACCCCCCGGGGCCAAAAAAAAAAACTAAATTTTCCTGGCACCTCCTCCATTCAAATGTTCACTTGGTTTAAATTTTTTTGGTAGGCACTCTTTTCAATTAATATCAATTTAGATTACATGTAATATTTTAAATTGACCAAAAATCAGACTTGCTTGTATATTAAAAGAAAAGAAAAATCAAACTCTATCTCTAACAACCCCCACCCAACCCCCTCCCCCCATGGAAAAACCAAATTTTCATGTAACTCACAATTGATCTAGTGATTAACCCCATGCGATGTAGGGGATATTGTTTATCTGATTTTTTATGTGATTTTTTATTATGTGATTTTTTATTATCATCTGATCTTAGATACAAAATTATGTGATTTTTTATTATGTGATTTTTTATTATCTTCTAATCTTAGATACAAAATTAACATGAATAATAGTTTTAGTCCAATTCATATAAGATGATTAAAGTTAAATATTAATTATCTTACACTTTTAATTTAAAATTAAATTTAATCATGTTGTTGCATTTATCTGGAGATATATTGATTAACAAAAGTTTTTAGAAGTTATGCTTTCCTTTTTATCTTTCAATACCTCTTATAAATTATTTTACTATGTATTTTCAAGTCATTTACTATCTTATTTTGTGGGAAAATATTTTGACCAAAATGGAAAGTATTGAATGCTCGGTAAACCCCCATGTCAATAGTTACAATAACAGCTACGATACACAATAATGTTTCTCAAGTCTTTCAAAGCGTAATGTTATTTCTGATAAAAAAGGCGTAATGTTATAAATAACTCGGTAAATTTCTTAATCAATTCATAACGGTAATAATATTTTAGAAGTATAAATTAATCCAATTTCCAATTCCAAAACAATAATGTTGGTTTTAAACTGATAATTAATTCCAGAACATGTCAAATAGATATTTTTGAGTGGTACTAAGGGTCTTGTATTAAATCACAAAGTAAACTAATAAATGCTATGTAAATTGTTATCTTTAATATAAAATGATGGAAAGGAAATTAACTAACTTCATGGAACCAAAGAAAATAGCCCTTAAAAATGAGCAAAATGTAATAAGAATCTGCAAGGAAAAGGTCTCAACCATAAATCATATAAAACAATTAGTATTTTATCCTAAATATACGTAGAATATTAATCAAAGGATATTTCTCACATGATGAAATTCTCCATAAAAAATACATAGAAAATAAATTAAAAAATCTATCAACTCAAAAATTTATAACCATACAACTCAAAATAAATTATCTTTGAGTAAGAATACAACTCCAGAATTGGTAAGCAGAAAACACTCACAATAAAGTTGAAGAAAAATGTAGAAGAACTCAACTGAAGACTACTCCTACCTCCCTTCTTGACTGAGATTTTCCTTTATTTTGTGTTTTCTCTCCTTCTCCTACCTAGGTCTCTTTCAACTTATTTATATTTTGTATATCATCTAACTCAGATTTTCTTTTTCCCTACAGAATGATGCATATCATCTGCTGAACTTTCAGTAGCTATTTCTCCCCCTCCTTGCTTCCACCATATCATAGCATAATCGCATTATTAATCAATCAAAGAGAAAAAATAGTTATAGAAAAAGTACACCGGTATATGCAATAACAATGTAAATGAGTTCATCATTCCTTCAATCATATAAGAAACAATATGATTGCAACTAAATGACATTTACATAGAAATATTCACCATAGTATATATATAAAGCACACATGCGGAATCACAGAGGGTAATTAGCTAATTAATTTATCATTTCTTTTTATTTTTTGGTAACTAATGGGCCAAGTCCATAACACTAAATTACAACTCTCCTAGGCCATTCTCGCCCAGTAATATCTTCTCGCAGCAGCCAACTCAATTCTGCAGGGGCTTACTCCAAATAACTTTATACTCACTTTGCAATTCAGTCAGGGTAGCCATTCTGTCCGTGCACCTATTTCCCTCCCTAAATATGTGGCTAAAATCCAGTTGTCATGGCCTCCTTGCAAGCTCAATTATTAGCTTGTTGATGCTCATGCTCCAACAAATTTGCAGACCCTCCAGAATTGCATTCCAAGAAAAATAGGGATGTAGGAAGTAAAAAAGAATCAATATTCAAAAAACCCTCAAGCATATTCCAACAAAACATACACAAAAAATCACAAAAAATACAAAACCCAGTAATCAAGTTCATTGCTTTCTTATGTCAAAGTATACTAATGAGAAATCCTACATCAGAAGACAAATGCACACAGCCCAAAAATGAAATAAATCATGTGGGGTTTCAAGAATCAAAGAATACCCTTCTTCTCATTGGAGATTTTGAAGTCATTTAATATCTGCCTCAACTGAATACGTGGTTGCTCACTAACTTTGGGATTCTGCCTAAGAAGTGGTACTCCTTGATTGCCACATGTCCTCTTTGCCACTGGGTTGCTGAAATCTAAGTGAGAGGGTTCCAAATGAGAATTAACAGAGTCTAAGGTTGAAGAAGAAGAAGAAGAAGAAGAAGAAGAAGAAGAAGAGAATTAATGGAGAGTGGAGAGATTAAAGAATAAAAGAGAAAAGAAACTTACGGAGGTTCCATATAGCACAATGAATTCGAGCAGGCACCAAGATTTAATGACGAAGTAAAGTGCTATCAAACCCAAAACCAAACTGAAATGGAAGCGGAAGCCACACAACCAAAAGACTAAAGGATTAATAAACTGAATCATTAAAACCCACTAAATTACACGCTAAGTCGCTAACCCACAAAGAAACCACACACAAAAACAGCATCAGGTGTGAACACACCTAAGATTCCGTACGGGTAATTATATGTTATATTAGATATAATGAAAGAATCATGTTTTTTTCATAGCCAGATATTTATTTATTAAGAGGGTCTGTCCGTGACAAATGGCCTTATCATCAAAATCATCAATTAATCAGAGTTTGATATACGTACTCTCTCTGCGTTGTAATTTGTAAACTACTAATTGATAAAAATTTTGGTCCTTATTACATCAATTGTCACATCAATCGTTTTTCAACTTTATCAACTTTTTTTATTTGCACCACTTTACAACTTAATTAGATTAATTAATCATAAAAGTTGAAAAAGTGGTACATTTAGCCTAGGTTGAAGTATACTTTTGCCCCTTTATTTGCATCAAATTTCAATTTAGTCTTTTATGTTTGGAAAGTATACTTTTAGTCTTTTTTGTTAACACTGTTAATTTAACTTAACGGAAAATGCAAACTTAAAAATTTTAAATGATTATTAAATACTGAAAAAATGTTCATATTAAAATATTTGAGTGTAAATATTCTTTATTTTCAAAATTTATCATTTTTGATCCAATTTCATTACAAAATAATCATTTAAAATTGTTAAATTAACATTTTCCGTTAAGTTAAACTAACAGTGTGAACAAAAAAGGACTAAAAGTGTACTTTCCAAACATAAAAGACTAAATTGAAACTTGATGCAAACATAAGGGACTAAAAGTATACTTTAGCCTTTAGCCTAAATTTGACAATCTAACTAACATTTCTTGATTTATGAGAATTCGTAGTTTGTGTCTTAAGAAAAAGTTATAACATCATCTTGTGTGTTTAAGTTAATTTGTATAGGAAAAATGATAATTATAAATAAGGGCTAAAGTGTAAAAATGACCATGTAATTGTCATGAAGGTGCCAAGATGACCATGTACAATTTTTTGGAGCAAAAGTGACCATCAAATTTCAAAATTGGGGGAAAAATGATCATTACAATTAATTTTTTAACTTTTTTACGCGTTATCTTCTGTCGATCCATCTCTCACTAAAATATGTGACAAACTAATGTATTTATTGCGGCAGAAGATGACCCGTAAGTTTAAAAATTAACTATGATTGTCGTTTTTGCCCCAATTTTGAAATTTGATGGTTAATTTTGCTCCAAAAAATTTTACATGTTTATTTTGGCACCTTCATGACTATTACATGGTCATTTTGCACTTTAGCCCTTATAAATAATTTAAACTAATTTTTGATTACTTTTTTTAAACTAATTAAAAAACACTTTTATCCCCGTAAGTGTTTTAAAAAGAGCAAATTTATCATAACCATTTAAAAATTATTGCTATAATCGGAAATTTACGTGGACAGTCAGACATTTAATGGAAAATAAGGACAATATTCTTATATTTAAATGACCTACGAAAGTACAAAAAATCTTATTAGTAAACACGGAAAATCCCAATAAAATGATAAATGAATATTAAAAGGAAAAAATGAATCACAAATTTATGAATGGACAAAGGAGATATTGTTCTTTATTTGAGATAAAAAAGTTTATCATAGTTATCATAGTTAACTACGTAGGAAGCGGGAATAATCAATCTCAGTGACATAATTAACTACTGTTTTTTTTCTTAGAATTAACTACTGTTTTTCACTACATAGAATGAGTGTTGGTTCTCTAAAACCATATTAACTATTAAAAACTTTAGTAACGCAAATAATGATTTGTGGAGCACAAATAACTACTCTTATAGTGATTTAAGTTCTTCTGTTTTGTAACCACTTAGAGTGAAACTTATTTCTCTTACACTACATTAACTACTTCACTGACACAAACAAGTGAATAACCACTCTAATATCGTTATTAACTACTTTTGTTTTTTCACTACTTAGAATGAAACTTATTTCCGTGAAACTACATTAGCTAAGTAACGTAGGTAGGGGCCCAACTAACTAGCATGTTAACTCCAAACACTCACAAATTTAATTTTTATCATTTTGATATTCAGCTGTCATATTTTTGGGATTGATAACTAATTCTGTAATTATTTTGCGGGGTAACGAAAAATAAAATAGTACAGTAATACTAATAAATAAAATGAGAGGCAGGGGCAGGAAGTAAAAGGACGTGGAAGGGTGTAGAGACAGAAGAAGAAGAAGCACACCACACCACAACACAACACAACACAACACAGCATCTCTCTCTAATCTCTATCATTGAGAGAGAGAGAGAGAGTCACGAAGATCGATCACAACTCCTTCATCCACCACTTGTCTGAATCAAGATGGGCGATTCCCGGCGCGGCGGATGTTGTCCGCCCATGGATCTCTTCCGTTCGGAGGCGATGCAGCTCATCCAGCTCATCATTCCCATCGAATCCGCTCATCTCACCGTCTCCTACCTCGCTCATCTCGGCCTCCTCCAGTTCAAAGATGTCCGTACTACTTCAATTCCTTTAATTCACTCATTTCACCTTCTTCCATTACTCTTTCGCCTTTTCTTTTACCTTAATCTCACTCAATTTTCCTTCCTAACTTCACTAACGTGCTTGCTTTCCTACAATCTCTATCATTATGCATACTAATTACTCCTATTATTTTGTCAAGTGAGAATTATAGTTGCCTAGTGATTATTAGATCAGTCGCACATTAAACTGTCAATGTAGTTGTTGTGCCTATACGGAAGTGTATGTGCTGGTTATTTTGGAGATTTCTGTAATTTCTTTCGTGTAATGCCTTTTGCTCTCTGTTTTTCAGCTCAATGTTGAGAAGAGTCCTTTTCAACGGGCTTATGCAACTCAGGTCTGTTTTCTCTGCTTCATGCTTCAATCATTACCACTATAATTGCTTTGTTTGGTTCTAGTCTAGTGTGTTTTCTGATACTGATTGTTTGTTCGTTCATTCATTTGTAGTTTAGATGATTTATTTGTGTCGGCTATGTGCGTGTAGAACTTCTTTATTTATCTTTTGGAATTATTTAAGAGGTGGATTGCAGAGACATAGGGACTAGGTTTTGCTAGAGTTGTGAGGAAAACATGTTTTGAGCAATGATAAGCTAATGCCTATGGCCTATTAGTTATTGATCTTTCTTTTTGATACATAGTTGTCATCATGGATTATCCTTTCTATTTTGCTGCTTGAGTGTTAAACATGTTAACTCTGGAACTTGCTAAGTAGATATCAGATATCCCCTTCTTGCAACTTCATTTTTCTATTGGTCAGTTGGTTATTGATAGAGCACAATGACATCGTAAGATCCATGTAGCCGACCCCACGTAGTGGGATAAAGCTTTGTTGTTGTTGCAACTTCATTTTTCTCATTATCATAATATTGTATTCAAATTCTTCATTGCATATGGTGATTGACATGGATAATTGTATGCCTATATGAAGTTAAAAAGATGTGGGGAGATGGCGCGTAAATTACGATTTTTCAAGGAGCAAATGTTGAAGGCTGGCGTTTCACCTACAACTTTTGATAATCAAACTGATCTGAACTTAGATGATTTAGAGGTAAGTGGATAATGTTTCTGGCAGTAATCACAGGTGTTTCCCCCCTTACGAGTTAATTACTAATTTATCTTTGTTATAGGTAAAACTTGCCGACCTTGAGGCAGAATTAACTGAGATGAACGCGAATGGTGAAAAGTTGCAGCGCTCTCATAATGAACTCGTGGAATATAAGCTAGTTCTTCAAAAGGTGGATTCTATTTTATACTCAGGCCTTAAAATATTACATTTATAACGAGAACTATCAATAGTAAATACCACAAACTATTCTTTGCTTTATTCATTTGGGGTGTTGATTGCTTTAGTAACCATCTTGTATTTTAAGCTTTTGCTAGTAATTGAGTTTGAGACAACTTTATTTGGGTCAATTATTAGCATGGTCAATTGAAGTAAGCACTTAAGCAATTCTTGATAGAAAGAAAATTGGAAAGAAAAGGTGATACTTTTTACTTAATGTTTCTACACTGCATAAATCATGGTGGCTTCCTTGGCTTGTTATTATTGATATTCCTGTTCTATTTTTATTCTATTGGTAGCATGGGTATGGGAACTGTTGCACTGCTTTCTAAACCGTAGGTTCTGCTTGATAGACATTAAGGGAAGTTTTTTTCGTGTCATTTTTTATGTATAGCTGCATTGCTAGCTTGTATTTCAGGCTTTATTTTTTCCAATTACTACCCATGATATAGGTGCAACTGCAGGCCCAACACTAAAACCTGCAAGTTGAGGAGATACTAATCAAAATTTCATTAACACTATAATATCATGCGGTACTATTGCCAGTTTTAATCTCTAGATTAAGGATTTGTTATAGACTGTTAAATTTTGTTATTGTTATCTTTCTTTATAAAAGTGGGACCTTTTGATTAATCATTCAATCAAAGTTATGGTTCTTGATAGAGTAGAATGACATTGTGCGATCTACATAGTTGACCCCACTTTGTGGGATAAGGTTCTGTTGTTTTTTATTATTTATTGAATATTTAGAAAAAATCTTGATCAATAGTTTTAAGTACCAACTCATATTTAGTTCCCTTTCTTTTATAATATTGTCCTATTTTCACCAATTCATGGTTTTGAAGTATGTCATAATTGATCTCATCAAACTTTTGAATTTACAAGATTTAAGCTTTGTTTTCCAAATCTCTATACTTGATAAGCCTACTAATCAAATAAATATTCTTTCTTTTCAGGCTGGCGAGTTTTTCCAGTCAGCTCAGAATCGAGCCTTGGAGCAGCAGAGGGAACTTGAATCACGTCAGGGTGGAGAATCTATGGAAACACCATTATTACAAGATCAAGTATGTTTCTTAGTTGTTCCCATATCACTTGTGTGTGTGTGTGTGTAGTTGATAGTCACACGTTTTTACTGAAGAAATAATCTTGTGGTTTTGTTTGTTGTAAAGGAAATGTCAACAGATTCATCAAAGCAAGTGAAATTGGGTTTTCTAGCTGGTCTTGTTCCCAGGGAAAGATCCATGGCATTTGAGAGAATCTTATTTCGTGCTACTAGGGGCAATGTGTTTCTGAGGCAAGTCACTGTTGAGGACGCTGTCACAGACCCTGTTTCTGGAGAAAAGGTGCTTGTTCTTGTTCCCCATCAGCATTATAATCACGAAAGTAGCTTGTACTGTTCCATCTGTCATTTTTAGAAATGTTCTTCCTTCAATCATTGCTAACGAACAGTTTTGTACTGGAAATTTTAGGCTGAGGAATTCATGATCTATCCATTGCATAGTTTTCTTCTCATTTTCTTCACAATGCCCTCGCATGCTACCCTATATACTAGATAGAGGGACATTGTTTTATTTGTATCTGTCAAGGATAACTTATCTCAAGTTTAAGTTGTTCAACAACTGTCAGTCAGCATCGTCCTTCTTAAAGAAACATTTACTTAAATGGCCTCTGCTAGTGCCTACTTGACCAATATTTCTACACCTGATGTTTATGGTTGCTGCATATGATATAAAAACTAGTTTCTGCAGTGTACGGTTAACTAATTGTTTTCCTATTCCGTCAGTTTTTATGTTGAGCTATGAATGTTGATATGCAGATTGAGAAAAATGTATTTTTAGTCTTCTATGCTGTTGAAAGAGCAAAAGCCAAGATTCTGAAAATATGTGAAGCATTTGGAGCAAACCGTTACCCTTTTGCTGAGGAATCAGGAAAGCAAGCTCAAATGATTGCAGAGGTTTGCTCTTTATTCCTTTTATGTATCTTGAGGGAAACTGGAAAAGCTTCTGCGGAATCTTAAAATTGTTATTAAAATTTCTATTGTATTGTACAGCTTTCTTGCAGCATATGTGGATTATTAAGTACTCCCTCCGGTCCTATTTATAAGTCGCCAACCGCCTCTAAATCTTGGTCCTTAATATAAGTCACCAACTACCACTAACTAACTCATTTATTATAATTTTCCAAATATACTCCTGTCATTTAAAAAAGAGATCTTTTACTCCACTTCATTTTTCCTTGCCTCATTATGACTCAACCACTCAGAAACCCCCTCATCATGTTGGGTGTTGGGAAATGACATTGGAAGATGAGATTGAGAGGAGAGAGAAAATAAAAAACATGTGTAGGCATATGCAGGTGATTGATAGTGGGCCAAAGTGAAAAAGTTGTGAGGAGGGGCAAAGATGGAAATGAAAAATAAAACAAGACCAATTTAATGATCTAACCGCCATCAACCGCCATTCCTTGTTATAAATAGGACTGGAGGGAGTAGTTGGGTAAGAGAAAATGAGATCATTTTTTTTTTATCAAAAGAGAAAATGAGATCATTAATCTTAGTAAAACAGTAAAACTAGAGACAAGCATCTCAGAGACAGATTATTTGCCTTGGCCAAACTTCATTTCCCTGAGAAATTGTGGATAGAGCAAGAAATGATCAGACGTGATTTCTTGGTGAATGACTTATATGGAAAGTTGTTTGTTCACGCAATATATGTAGTTGACCTTATTTAGTGGGATAAGTGGTGTTGTTGTTGTGGTAATTCACGGTGAGTTGGTGGCACTTGATCTAAGTCTTCATATGGCTTCAATTATTCACTCTAGCAATAATTAATGTTATCTTTACCATGGTCTCATGAACTTTAAATAATTTCTTCTGATTAAGTTCTTTCAAGTAGTGTTAGGCTGTTAAAAATTAATTCCTTGAAGATGATTTCCCTAATCATGTTTGCATTTTGAATGAATCAGTGACAAAAAGAAGCAACTGATTGTTATGGAGTAGAGTTCTTGTACCTATTTTTAATTTATAATGTTTTTGTTTAATGATGTATGAGTCAGATAACTTCTTGTGCTCTTCTTTTCTTGATTCCCCAATCACATGTATGCTAGTTGAATGTGCCATTTATGTTGACAGCCAATATTGTCTTCATGCCTTTATTTTCTCTCCTACAAAAATATCAACAAAAATTGATGAATTTATCCAGGAATGAAGCGATTATTGTACTTGCTGGCGTATTGGATTTCAGTTTATGCTTTATTATAATAGTTTTCTCGCCTTTTGCGTTTCATTTTTATGCATTTTATTTCAAAGAAGCATCCTTTTTTTGGGGGGGGGGTTTAATTTTTTGCCACATCTAAGCAATTTTGCATTCAGGTTTCGGCAAGACTATCAGAGCTGAAGACTACTATAGATGCTGGACTGCTGCACCAGGGTAACTTGCTACAGACCATTGGGGATCAATTTAATCAGTGGAATGTTTTGGTACGTTAAATACGATGCTCAACCATAAGTGCATAACTAGAACTAAAATTAATTTTTTGACCTTTATGTCCTATAATAATGTGTATATCTAGGGTTGGATCCAGTTTCCTGTCTCCAAAGAAAATCCACATGTGCGTGGATTAACATTTTCCTTTGCTTGGCATTGATTGTCAATTCTTTTCATTAGGAATGTTCCCTTCCACCCTTGAAAGTGACAACATAAAAATCTATATATCATTTTGTGACCATGCTCAGGCCGGATGTGACCATAAAATGCCTCGTGGCTGAGGGTTGGAGTCCTTTTCTTTATTAAGTGCATAATCAATAACCTTCTGCCCTTTATTGTTGTTTTTGTCAAGGAATGGATCAAGTTTTCCTGTCTACAAAGAAAATCTGAGACTGGGGATTAATATTTTCTTTCCTTGGCATTAATTGTTAATTTATATTGAGAATGTTTCCTTCCACTTATGAAGGTGGGAAAGGAGAAATCCATATATCATACCCTGAACATGCTTAGCCTTGATGTGACAAAAAAATGCCTTGTAGCTGAGGGTTGGAGTCCTGTTTATGCGACAAAGCAGGTATTTATATTTTATGTGTTCCTATTCTTCACCAGGGGTTTCCTTTGGGTTCAGGATTTGGAATTATATTGATTTTTGGAACTTGGGTACTTGATGTTTCAGATACAGGATGCTTTGGAGCGGGCAGCATTTGACTCTAACTCCCAAGTTGGTACCATTTTCCAAGTTTTGCATACTAGGGAGCCGCCACCCACCTATTTCCGGACAAATAAATTCACTTCTTCATTCCAATCCATTGTTGATGCATATGGGTGAGTATCTTGTTAGCTTCTTGTTCGCTTCTCTCCGTTCTGTTTTTCCTTTTTTCAGAGGGAGTTATTCTCATCAAAGATGTAGCAAAGCTATTGTTCATATGAGTTGATATGTGCTTGTACTCTGAAAGATGTTTATGCATACAAACTATAGTTACTGGGTTATTCTCAAACCTTAAGTAGTAGTCTTGATTATAATCAATAAATATGTTGTTCCTCCCCCTTCTCAATCACCCAGTCATATGCTGATCTAATTATTTTTACATCTTTTCAATTTATCAAAGCCATATAATTGGACACAAGAGAAAAAGTTTTGAGATAATCACAATGAGGTCCCTCATAAGGAAATTAATCACATTTAGGTCCCAAAGAATGGTGAAATTGAGTTGAAGTCCCAAGGGACTTAGGTGATATTAAATGACTTGTCATTGAGTTGTCATTACCGGCCCTTGAGTTGTCAATGCTGCTCTTGTAAATGATAACTTAAGGGGCTAGTATTGACAACTAAATGACAAACCATTTAATATCACCCAAGTCCCTTAGGACTTCAACTCAATTTCACCATTCTTTGGGACCTAAATGTGATTAATTGCCTTGTAAGGGACTTCATTGTGGTTTTCCCAAATGTTTTTAACCCCAAAGTTTTCCTTTGTCTTATTATTGTGTTGATGACCAATTGTACAGTTGCATTAGTAAATTGTGTACTTTTTCTTTTAAGACATAACTTTTTACTCGTGAAAAGGTGTAATTATATGCAGAACTAATATTTCAGGGTGGCTAGTTTTTATTTTCTGTAATTTGAAATGTACTGATATTTTTAGATTTAATATAATTTCCCTTTTCATGAAAAAAAAATTCAGGGTGGCTAAATATCAGGAGGCAAATCCTGCTGTATATACTGTAATTACCTTCCCATTTCTTTTTGCGGTAATGTTTGGTGATTGGGGGCATGGAATATGTTTACTACTGGCAACTTTGTATTTCATAATCAGGGAGAAAAAGCTTTCTAGCCAGGTAACATTTTCACCATAATGCACAATTTTCTTTAAAGATGAATTTTTATTTTATCACCTTAACATTTTCCTCACATGCATCTATCTAATACAACACTCTGCTGATTAAAAACAAAGCAGAAGCTTGGAGATATTATGGAAATGACTTTTGGAGGTCGTTATGTTATTTTGATGATGTCCCTCTTCTCAATCTTCACTGGTTTGATCTATAATGAGTTCTTCTCTGTCCCGTTTGAACTCTTTGGTCCCTCAGCATATGCATGCCGTGACTTTTCTTGCAGGTACATCAAATCCTCTATTCATGTTGTCAAGATTTGTGCTCCATGTTTTTCTTTATTCTGATCACTTAACATACTTACTTCTATCCCATTGGGCTGCAGAGATGCAACAACTGAAGGTTTGATAAAAGTACGTTCCACTTACCCATTTGGTGTGGACCCTGTATGGCATGGTTCAAGAAGTGAGCTGCCATTCCTGAATTCCTTGAAAATGAAGATGTCAATTCTGATTGGGGTCGCACAGATGAACCTTGGAATTATAATAAGCTTTTTCAATGCCAAATTCTTTGGCAATGGTCTGAATGTATGGTAAGTTTGTGATTTGCATTTTGTCCTTATTTATATTTGTATGTGAAGAATCTCATATTTCCTTTTTCTCAAGGGAAAGGGAAAAAGAGTTGGGGTTGGATAAATAATCATACACATCTACAATTCAATCTCTGAATTTTTTTATCTCCTATGAAATGTTCTATGACTAACTCTCTCGAAATTGAATGTAACTTTTTCTAAATCATTTCACTCTTCAGGTTCCAGTTTATTCCTGAGATCATATTTCTCAACAGTTTGTTTGGTTACCTATCTCTCCTTATCGTTGTGAAGTGGTGCACTGGTTCACAAGCTGATTTGTATCATGTAATGATCTACATGTTTCTGAGTCCTACAGATGATTTAGGCGAAAACCAGCTCTTTCCTGGTCAGAAAACTTTACAGGTTATTTTTATTTACAATCCCCATCTACCTTTCAATTATTGTTTTTTCTTGGATAGAATTAAGACACTTTGTTGTGCTTTTGACAGCTTGTACTGCTACTTCTGGCTCTTGTGTCCGTGCCCTGGATGTTGATACCAAAACCCTTTCTTTTGAAGAAGCAGCACAATGATGTATGGATCTCTGTGTTTTCCTCATTTACTGGAACAACTTTCTGTTTCATTTTTTTTCCTAAATAGTTTATATTGCAGAGGCACCAGGGTGAATCCTATGCACCACTTCAAAGCACAGAGGAGAGCTTGATAGTGGAGTCAAATCATGATTCCCATGGTCATGAGGAATTTGAGTTCAGTGAAGTCTTTGTCCATCAACTCATACATACCATTGAATTTGTACTTGGAGCCGTGTCTAATACAGCTTCTTACCTTCGTCTATGGGCCCTTAGGTATGTTTCTGTAAACCTAGATGTTTTTCTAAAGCATCCTGATCTTGAAATGTGAAGTACAAGCCTGTATGCTACACACTGCACATAATCATAAGCCAACTGCTTTATTGAGCAAGTGAATTTTTTTTCCTGAATCCTGCACTTCAATTTACAGATGTTCACATCATATGTAATGTAAACGATTTATTCATTACATTGTGGATATTTTATCATCTTTTTGCGAATTAATGAAATGTAATGATGCATTGTTTCTTGTTTCTTAATTTTCATACAGCCTTGCGCATTCGGAGCTGTCAACTGTTTTCTATGACAAGGTCCTTCTTCTTGCTTGGGGGTATGTCTACTCTCTAAAATTCTTCATTATTTTCTTTATTTCATCTCATGAGTTGGAAGATGCAAATGGTGAAGCATTGCATGCACAACGTATTAAGCTTCACCGTTTTTTTGTCACTCATTGCTTATTTTTCTGCATTTATCAGCCCCTCAACCTCAACAAAGGGGGAGGGAGGAGAATCAATTGATTTAGTTTGATACTATAATCTAGGGGAAATATGCCTGCTAATTGCTTTGTGTGGTGTCACAGGTACAACAATGTGATAATTCTTATAGTGGGTTTCATTGTCTTTGCTTTTGCAACTGTGGGGGTGTTACTTGTGATGGAAACCCTCAGTGCCTTCCTCCATGCTCTGCGTCTTCACTGGGTGGAGTTCCAAAACAAGTTCTACGAGGGAGATGGCTACTTGTTCCATCCTTATTCGTTTGCATTGCTGGATGATGAAGATGAGTGATTATCAAAGTCATTCTTATGTAAATCTTATGTCGTTGGATGCTCAGCCTTGGACCTGTAGTGATTCATTTTTTTGTTTCAACTGGAGGTTCAGTGATTGTATCTGCAGCATTGTTTGTGGTGATGGCATCATGGGAACTTTTTCATCCAGTGGTCATTCTGTGTATCAACTTTGTTTAATTTATACCATTGAAGGAATAAATGGATTCTCTGAAAAGGGAATAGTTATGCACAGGCTGGGCAGGAATGGTGTAAGTGTAATAATGACTTCCCATTAGTTCATTATATTTATAGCTTCATTCGCGCGGTATTCAAATAAATCATTTGTAATTTTATGAGTTAGGGTATGTTTCCCAGCTGTCATGATAGATCTGTGTTGTTCAACTCTTGCATTTGCAATTAGATGAGTGTAAATCGTGTTATGTGAGCTTTGCTGAATTCACTTTAGTGTTACTATCATTGTGCTATTGTCTACGTAGACATATCTAGCTGTGTTGTTTAGAGATGATAATGTGATGCGGGCATTAAGTTAATATTTTTGAACAAATTTACTCGTAAAAAGGTAAAGTTGATTGTTTGGATTTTGCCCCCATTTTGGCTTAGGTTTAACTTTCAATTATGCACTTAAAATCGATCAGATATATGTTCTTCAATTTTGAAAACAATAACATCTGGTGTAGCCTTTAAGAATAAGTTCGGATATGAATCATACAAATCGATTTTAAAGTTGTCAAATGGATAGCATGAAGAATAATATCAAATCCACGTCTGTTGGCACCCAATCTCGAAGAGAATGGGTGTTTTAAGTTAGCTTTTCTTTGCACAAGGTACGTAATTAATCTAGATGAACTACTATTCCCTTCATCGAACTAACAGGGACCCTAGATTTTACACTGGCGCCAAAGGAAAAATGTCCCAGACCCAACAAAGGGGGGCAAAAGTAAGATTAAGTGAGAAATATGTATGCAAGCGCATAATCATACAATCACCACTTTAGGATAGATAGTAAGAACTAGAATTTTTTAAGGCGCCTAATACAAGTCAGAATTTAATTATAAACATCTTAATAAGAAAATATTGTTACCTATAATCAAACATAAAATTACTTCCAATCGTAGTTTGATAAATTGAGGAAAGCAATTCAAGATCCTTAGACATAGGTTAACACTTAACAGCATGGGTGACCCAAACATAAAAGGGATCCATGCTTCAAGTTCTCCATTAATCATGACATTGAAATTGTTCCAAAAAAAAACGCAAGACTGGATAGAAGTCTAGAACGGGACGGCTACATCATACATTTAGCAGATGCATTGTTATATGTACTGTACAGACATTTGAAGTTTCACATCCTACTGAGAAGTGGTATGAACAGCAGCCACAGTGGAAACCATGGAGTCCACCCCACAAATATTGCGGCCTCTGCAAATCTTGTAGTAACCATTTTCTCCCCAAGTCTCTCCCCATGAGTTCTTAATTATCCAATATGGTTTCTCTTTCATCCGAACAGGAGCATACCCAGCAGAGCCATATCCCACAAGCAACACTCCATGATCCAACCTCTTTGAACATATGTATGGGCATGATACACCACCAATATATGTTTGCATAAACGCTGCATTGATGGCCACTGCATATTTACCCATGGAAATTAATAAGTCAGCCCCCATTAATTTCTTGTCACCATCGGATTCAATTGGTAGCCAACAAAAACAAGGTGACAGTAGAAGTAGTTAACGAAGTCTTACCAGCAAGGGGCCCGTTTTTCACAAGATTAGCAGCAATCTGCTCTTCATCAAGTGAGACAACACTGAAGTTGGCAACCGAAGCTGCAATCTTTGACTTGTCAAATTTGCAGGTCCCACGATCAGTGCCAGAGTAAGGATAGTCTTCCTCCCGCATGACTCCGCCAGCTTTGAGGACGTACTCAAAGGCACTGTTCATTAGTCCACCATTGCAACCAGAGTCACAAGAACGTGGTTCTTCTGGATCACACTGCACATAGGTGTGGTTTTAATATCTCTCTAGGAATTGTACATGTTTTAAAATTCTGTTACATGTAATGCACCAATGTTCTCACAGCAGGCCCAGCAAACAACTTTATGTTAAACAATATTTAAGTTCAAATAAATTCATAAGAAAGCACAAAAAATTATTAGCAAGGTAGGCCTCTATGATTGATGATGCATTGGTAGCTAAGCCTTAGGGTCTAGTGTTCAAATGCTGGTACCATCATGTTACTAATTTAAAGATTCAAAAACAAATAAATTGCATTGAGCAATAAGTTGCGATATAGGGAACAATTATTAAATGCTGATCTTCAACATCCTCACAGGTCAGCTGAGAATTAGCAGGAAAAAGATAAACATAGATCAAATTTAACCCAACTGCGATACCCCAAGATGTTCCAAAGCTACACTTCAACTGGAGAAATATTTATAGAGTGAAATCATTTACTGACATGACTTAAAACATAAAAGACAGCAAGGTCTATTTGGATTAACTTTTGGAGAATAGCTTCTAGGAGAAAAGCTAAAAAAGCTCTTTTGAAATATAGATTCTGGATAATAGCTTTTGAAAAAGATGAAAAAAAATAGCTCCTCGCAAAAACCTAGATTTTCTCCTCAAAACCTAGGTTTTGACAAAAAAGAATACTATTCTAAAAAAGTTGCGAGTGTGCCCGGATTTCAAATAGGTTTCACAGTTTGCCAAACAAGCCTATAGTGAATATAAGAGAAAACAACCGGCAAAACCATGAGTTATCTAGTACTCCCTCCATTCCTAAATATAAGATCACTTTCTAATTTTTCTCAATTTTTTTCCCAAATTAACCTAAGTAATGCTTATATATGATAACAAGTACGAGGGGAGAGTAGGGATAACTGGCCAGGATAAATTGGTAATATAATGTGTAAATAACTAACTTAACTAACATCCTCAATCTTATCAAATTAGGGAAAATGATCTTATATTTAGAATCGGAGGGAGGGAGTACTTGAGAAGCAATAATAGTGACAATCAATCAGCTACTAGTAGACTATAGTAGAGGATATATGGCCTCATTTACAGCGGCAGATGTATCACAAACAATTTCACTAGGAATTATTGAGACCGAATGCGTTATAAAAGTGTAAAAATAATGGTTCATTTCCCTTCATTATTTTTTTTTTTTAAAAAAAGTCAACTATCTCTTTTACTAGTATAATGCAGAGAGTATAAGAAGTAGTATTGGCAAACCTCATGATCACAGTCCACGAGCTGCTGCTCACTAAGACTAACAAGTTCCCCTGTAGACAAAAAGTGGGCCCCTTCCAATGCCCCAGTCGCACTAAAACTCCAACACGATCCACACGAACCCTAATTTCCCAACAAAACAAAACAAAACAAAAATATCATCACTTCCCTCAAAAAAAAAAAAAATCAATATCTCTCTATCCAATCACCGACATTCCAAACCTGGTTTTTAACGGCCGTAACAGCTCCGTGATCTCTCCAATCAAAGTCGTCAGGAAGATTATCAGTGGGCAAAATAGGCGCCTTACTGGCATCCGCAGGCAACCTAACCCCTCTCAACCCTAAAACCTTCTTAAACTCCGACGCCGTCAAGTCGGAGAACTGCGTCACGCCGTGAACCGCCGTGGGGTCCACTCTCTGGTGCCGCCTAGCTCGGCGCATGTTAGCCTTGAACACACCAAACCTATAATCATGCTCCTCCTTCGACCCGTACGATTTCCCAAACCTACGCTTGAACACCGAGAAATGATGCTCCTCGCCCAATCGCTCATCGCCGCCGTCCACCACCTGCCGGATCAGAGCGTCGCCGCCGAAGTCTCCGTCGCCGGAGACGGAAACGGCGGAGATAAAGAGGAGAGAGAAGAGAAGGAAGGACTTGAGAGTAGGATCCATGATTGATTGTGAGAATGAGAATGGTGAATGGTAGCTTGGTTGCTTTATAAGTTGGGTGAGAATTTATAGGCGGAAAGTGCTAACGGTAACGGTTAACGATGGATTTTAGCCTTTTCTTTGCCACGTGGCTTCATCGTAGTGAATGTTGGGGGGTTGTTTGGATCTGGGCTGTTGATGGAGTGGGGCCCAGTTAAGGGGTGGGCCTAGTTTCAGTGACGTTTCTTGGAGGGAAGGTAACCAACTACACTAGCCCATGTTGCTTTGCTTCATGTGGGAGTTGAATGGTGGATTGGAAGATTGGTAGTTCAGTTGCTTAGGGGGAAGAAATTTCCTTCTTTGTTCTTTTATACTCTTAAAACCTAGTTAGATAGAGTAATTTTGGAGATTAAGAAAGTTAAAATAAATTAATTAATCATAACATATATTGAGTGTTACTCCTACCTCCGGTCTTGAATATAAGAGCTAGTTGACTTTTTTTGGAGATATTAAGGTTGCGAAGTAGGTTTTTAAACATGACATATTTGATATCTTTTTAGATTATCCATTAGCTTATAGGTAAAATAAACTAGTCTAAGAGAAAAAATTAGGTAAATCAATTTATAATTAACTTATTTTGTTTTTTTTAGGATTTTCCAAAAAATTCAACTAGGTCTTATATTTAGGACCGAAGGGAGTATTAGATTATATGTCAAGATCATTTTATAAGTAGTTTGTTTATCTTTTTTGGGACTTTTATAACAAAAAGCAAGTGGATTTTATAGGAAGGTATGTTGATATTTTTTTTTATGCAGCAAGTATTATATTCAAAATACTGATACCACCCCAAATAGATTTCATGTGAGTGAATGTGTAATGCAAATGTAATATATAAAACTTTCAAATAAGTAATTATATTTATAATTTATATGTTGATTAATATTGATTTTTTTTAACTGAAAGTTGATAAATATTGATGATTAACACAAACACGCACATATATTGTACTTGTATATAAAATATGAATATTAATGACATTGAGAGCTGTTACGGTCCGAAGTAACTATTTAATTTTATGGTATTAATTGTTAGTGTAGACTTTTATATTTTTGTCGTCCTAATTATAAGATCATTTTAATTTTTTGAAGATATTAATGATGTAAAATTAATTATTTTAAATTGTTTATTATCTTCTTTTCTCAAAATTAATTTATTTTACTTATAAAATAATATGTAAACTAATTACATGTGTCACGTCACATGTTATAATTTAGTTATTTAATTTGATAACTTAACTTTAAAACAACAAAGTCCAAATGATCTTACAAATAGAAGACAAGAGGGAACAATGAACATGTCAAAGTTGAATTTTACTTCAATTTTTTGAACGAAAATGGATCATTCTTTAACGCAGACCAAGATCACATCATACTTCTGTTTATTATAGGAAAATACGTAGATGAAGAAGAGACATTATTCACTTAATTATCGTATCGATCTCCTCAGTGAATCCCACGTCAACTTAAGGCATGCTTTGTTTTTTGGGTTAAGGGTCAAATCTAGCACTCTACTATTGTCGAAAGTTCACTCAACATAAACAAGTATTCGATGGCTCAAATGTAGCACACATCTTTTCAAAAATGGCTCAAATCTAGCATTTCCGTCAACTTGACCATGTCACGTCACCCGCCACGTCACTCCGTTTTGCCACGTGGCATGCCACATCATCCAATGGGCCACTCACTATCCATTATTGGGTGACGTGGCAGGCCACATGGCAAAACTGAGTGGCGTGGCGGGTGACGTGGCATGGTCAAGTCAAACTTAACGGTCAAACCTGTTAAAGTTGACGGAAATGCTAGATTTGAGCCATTTTTGAAAAGATGTGTGCTACATTTGAGCCATCGAATTCTTGTTTATGTTAGGTGAACTTTTGGCAATAGTAACGTGCTAGATTTGACCCTTAACCCTTGTTTTTTTCAAATGCTACCATCAAAAGGCATGCATTGATTCCACCCTCTGTTTTCTAATGCAACTTAAATGTCAGCACGAGGCCTAATTTTTTTTTTTTATTACAAGCACGAGGCCTAATTTTAGTTAACACTATTTGTTTTTGACCTCTGCTCTGTACATATTCGCGAGAACTCTAAATATTTGTGTACATTATTGACAAAACGCTGAGAGATTAATGGGCTAGTCAGCATAGTACTCCCTCAACATGCTCTCATTATTCACCTCCTGGTTAAAGTAAATATATAATTCATTGTTTAATGTTTGGACTTTTTGTGGAATAAGGTTCATATAACACAAGGTATTATTTGGGCGGCTGAGGATGGACCAGCAGGGTTAAGCCTTGTGAGTTGCTGGAAGGAGAACAGTGAAGAGAAGATGGTGGCTGAAGGGGAATTTGTTTCTTATAGTACTCCCTCAGGTCCTATATACTGGATCTATTTTATGGTAAGTGGTGGCCAAGTGAGCTAAGATCACATGAAATGTAATTTAATTTGCATTTCCTTCCTTCCATTGGCCAATCACTATTTTGTCTAGGTGAGGGCAAGTATGAGATTTTTCACCAAAATTAATTAATTTCACAATTTAATCATAATTTTTCTAATCATCTGCAACTCCAAATAAATGTGTAAATGATAAGAAAAATATGACTTATCAGTCATTTAATGAATTATTTGTATTCACCACATCTCACTTTGCATTTGGTGGGTTGAAAGTGTCCTGTAGAAGAAAAGTTACGGTCAACAAAAGAAGTTATTGCATTATATTTTTGTCAATGTTACATTATTTTTGTTATTGTACTAATTTGGCAGTGTTTGTGGCAAAAAAAAATTGGCATTGTTTTGCAGGGTACTTAAGTCAGACTTTTAATTCAAATAAGCCGCTAACTCATTTGACCCTAGAAAATGGAAAGCTTTGCTGAATGCGGGAGACCTATTTTATGCAGATAATTATCCAAATCATGATAATTTGAGGTGAAATACTTGGCGAAGGTTTGTAGAAAGAAGTGTTGCTTATCAACCTTGGATATGGACTGCATAGATTGTAATGTAACATTCTCATAGAAAAATGATTTATCTTATCCGAGTTTCTCTTGTTTCACACTCTTAGAATACAAACAATCACAATATACATACATTAGAAAGAGTTTAGACTTTAGACTTGCCATTTGATGATGAACTAATATTACACATTTCATTTCCAGTATCTTAGACATATGATCATTTATTAAATGTTGTATATAAAAGTTGACATAATTGTACCAGAATGAAAGAATCTGAACACGTGGTTGTTGTACATATGTTTGTTTAAGATGAGTGTGATTTGTTTGAACAATGCAGCATGACAGAACCACAACCAGAATACTCGGCACCCCAGGAGGCGAGTTATGGACATGACATATTTTAGATAGAGAACAGGACACATGCTTTCTTCGGTTGGCTCAGAAATGAAGATGGATTTGTGATGGAGGCTGATTCATGAGGTTTTTGAACAGATGCTGGCACCCCACTTGATGATTATTCCACGACTCATTTCTCTCATTCTCTGCTTAATGCATAGAATTCCTTGTACTATTGAAATATATAGTCAATACTTCGTGGAACTTGCACTTTCCGCACTATTCTATAATTTCTATAATTCTATAATATAATGGATCTTCACTTCTAATGCAAATGGATTGTTTTTACCATCTCATCCGCACATTCTTCATTTGGAATGATCATGTACATTGTTTTGGGCGTGACAAACGTTTACTGTCATGTTATAGAATTCATAGGTAAAAAAAATCAAATAATTAGATGCAATCACGTTTTAATGTACGAAGTCCCCTTCTATTCCAACTGTCTAGTTGATTGAATAAAACTCTGATATTCTCAGATAACAAGCTTGGGGAGCTTTAACATCAGATCATTAAGGATTAATAATGTCCATAACGTTTAGTTATCAACAGGGAACTCAAGAAAAATAAATAATTCAAAGATTTGTGATTTTAGTCCTCAGCATTTTCTATAAAAGCTGTCTATTAAAAATCTCATAAATAAGTCAAGATATACTTGACAAAGTCCAGGGACAAGGACTGAGACATGAGATAGAGAATCTACTTACATATAATTACACACAAGCAGACATCCTTGACTTTAAAGAAAACAGGATGATCACTCGAACCAAAACGGACTTTACAAAGATTCCATATCAGTCTTCAACCACATGAACAGAGAAATAACTGTGGATTGCCTCCATATTTGTTTTGTACCCTTACCCATGCTTAAAAAAGCTAATATAATTGTTATCACCTTCCATGGCTTTTTGTATTCACCTGCATTGCATGAATGCTATTATGCTAATGATACAATCATGTCATCTGGTGAAAACTGAACATTTGAACATTGGAAAACTACTTCCCTATTCAAATTGAGCTGATAACACACAGATATACTGTTAGATTGCGCAATCCGTGCAGTTATATATATTGTATATCTAAATTTTGAAGAGGTCCAAAATCAACAATAAATATGATTAAAAATGAGAAACATTTTCGCGGAAATTAGTGTTTGTACATAGCAAAGTTACAGACGCGATCATTTAAATGAACACACCACCAAGTTATTGGGAAATATTCATTAAGTATCAAGTAATGGAATTTATTCATTGGTGAACAATGAACACACCACCAAGTTATTGGAAAATATTCATTGTTAAGTATCAAGTAATGGGTCCAAAATCCCTGAAGCATGTCGAGCAAATTTTAATGGAATTTACAGATAAGTAAAATACAGACAATCAAGAAATACCTTAGGATCTGAGTGTTATTAAGTATGAAAATTTTGTGCATTCTGTTAACCTTGGCCAGGACAATTTTCACAAAAGAAGTGGTCAAGTCCTCTGGCTTCCTCCACTGTCATATCTATACAAGCAGGATGAAACCTGAATCAAGAATATTAGGTTGAAGAGGATTTATTTGTTTCAAACTCTAATATCACATCACATTTGATCACAGAACAGAAATATAATTCCAACTTTCAAACTTTCTTGGGAAAATGAGCTGCGACTGTAATTCTGCTGTTTACCCCTACCTGACAAACTGTATTTCAACACTCCCAAATTAAGCATTCAGCTAGCTTCCAAGCGAGTATGAGTATTTAAAATAGAGTGAACAAGTGATCAAGATTTTAATAATTTGGATTAGCCAAGCAAGTATTGTTCAACGTCATTCACCAATTAAGGCTATCCCTCTTACATGACTAAGTTGCAATTGGAGTAACAAGAAAACAAATACTCTACTATTATTTTATATATCCCCTTCTAAAAATAACCAAGAGAAACTGCCCATTATCATCATAGTATTCTATAATCCCTCCATTACTAATTACAAAATCGCTTTGACTCTTTTTGAGAAATTAATGATACAAAATTAATCACTTTAAATTGTCTATAGTTATGTTTTTCCCTCAAAACTAATTTGTTCTAATTATAAACTAACTTATAATCTAATTATATAAGGTATACATTATAATTTAATGGTCTAATTTGCTTCATTAACTTGCACAAAAAAGTCAAAGAGAAGGTCTCTTTAAGAGCGAAGGGAATATATCCTTAGTAAAAAAAATCACATCATAACTACTTACAGGCCCTCCTATTTAAGTCGAGATTTTGGAACGTAAATTTACAATTGTAATGCAAACTAATAAAACCATCAAATTTATTATATTGCTCAGTGCTGGAGTACGCATTCAAACAGAGAGACAGATAGAGTTTTAAGAACTAGAGTCTTACACAAAGAACACAGATGTCTGTATGGTTCAAACTGACTTAAAATACCTTGTTTCCTCAAATGAAACCAGAAGAAAAGAGGTAAAACATGAACTACAATCTGAAAATTAAAAACAAAATGCATCAGGAAGATGGCATGTATTTTGTGAACTAGACATAAACATCCAAAAATAAAACAGGTAATAGATCTAAAGCCAAATCAATGGAGTAGAAGCATAGTCAAACATGAGTAATATCACCTTATATGTCCATCTTACCAATCACTGCAATTCTCACATTGGACCATTAAGTCATCAGGGTTGTAGGGCATCTCACATTTGCAATACCTACAACAACAAAAAGTAAACAATCAACACATGAACCAAAATTTCAAAAAGATCCCACCAGTTCATGAATTGAAGATAAATATATCACGTTTCCATACTCCAAGCAAAGAATAACATTAAAAAACCGCACATTCATATGATTCGATCAAAATTAGAGCTAATGATCCCAACAAGCACAAAACTCCCTGGCTAACTAGTGCACGTGTGATGAACAAAATTTATATAACTACCTGCAGTATTCTTGTGTGAACCCTGGTGCACCATATTATTTGTAGTATGATCGATTACAAAAAACATCTCGAACATATTTCAACATGATGTATTACTTTAATAAGGAAAAATGAATTTAAAAGTATGATAGGCCCCTGTATTGTATAATGGGGGAGGGGGGGGGGAATCAAAACTCCATCATTTTTCCTTTCACAAAAAAAATATCAAAACTTTTAGATTTCATATCAGATTAAAATATATTCAATGTGTTAAATTATATTCAGTAATTAGTTAGACCACAAATGATATGTGGTACCTGTTTTGTTTTAAGATAATGAAATTTCCTAACTACCACTGCTACATGAAACTGGAACCACCAATAGCATAGTAACGTTATTAACAGCTCAATTAGATAAAAAAAAAACATATTTTCAATAAAATTAAACAAAGCATGCAGAAAACAAAACAAGAATGAAAAAAACATACACAGCGACTCTATCAGGATTGAAAGCACCAGAGGAGGAATTATATTCAAAGCGGCAGAAGTAGTCCTCACTGCCAACAGCATCAAGTTGCGTGTAACTCTTAAAACTATGAACAGTACACTTCCCTTCAATGGTGTCAGCACTCTGAACATCAAAATGATCAGAGAGAAAAACCTCCTTCGAGCCATGAAACTGCCTCCTCCCTCCGATTGACTCCTCCGGCCTATAATACCACCGCACGTGCACCCTCACGTGACTCCCACGTGAGTCAGCTTCTATCCTCTCAATCCTAGCCACGTACGACGGCTTCGACTGGTCCGATGGTCGCATGAGCACGCAATCACCAGCTGAAAATATATCAGAGAATATAAGAAGACATGAAATATTTTTTTAAGAAAATAATTGTGAAGTGTTGGGATTTAAATAGTGGTGAAGTAATAGTAATAGTATAATATATAGTACGTGTGATGGTTTTGGTGATGTGTTTGACTGTGTAAGAGTCAAGGGTTCGTCTTTGAGATTTTGGTCTGCCCATGGGAGGGGAAGAAAGTGAAACAGAGAAGAGGTGGACGTGGAAGAACAGGTAAAGAGTTTAGGAAATAATGATGGACTTAGGTAATAGTTAAGGTTTGGGTGGGAACATGGTATTGGAAGAAGGTGAGGTAGTTATCACCGTTGGTTTGGTTGGCACGCTGAAATGTTGATGAATCATTGGTGATGTATGTGTAGGCTACAGAAACGAGGGGCAGAAATGTATTTTAAAGTAGTATATTCTTTGTTTACTAAGAATAATTTAGAAACTTTTTGTGTCATTTGTTTCTAACCAAAAAATGGTTTGTGTATCTATACCAATACCAATTATGTATATATTGAAATTTAAAGTTTTTTAATAGATATAAAATTAGACGTCTACATTATATTTTTGATGAGGAGGGAAATGATTCCTATTCCTTATCAAATATCTCAAATTTAAGGTTGGTATTTTAGTATGATATAACATCTTAGAAAAATGAGATGACACATGGTTTTTTTGTTCAACTCATAAGACTACAAAAAAAAACTGAAAACAAGACATCTGAAAAAAATACGGAAAAACATGAGACTTAATTTGTTTAATATCAACATCTAATTTATGTTAGGTTGAGAGTAAAATCTCAGCATAAGAGAATTTAAATAGTGTAGTACAAGTATTTAGTAACCATGTTCAAACGAAACTTAATCCTAATTAACTTTATAGCTTCCATGGCACATAAATGACTAGTGAATAATTGAAGGGGAAGCTTCCCGAAGATAACGATGTCCACGTCATGAGAGAAATATAATAATATTATATGTTTTACAAACTGCTACGATAATGGACTGAATGGTGGCCCGGTGGATGAAAGATCAAAGGGGATTAGTTATATTGCAGATTTTGCTGATTAATTAAGCATGGGATTTTAATTTTTAAGTATAGGGTAAATAAGAAAATATGTTTCAAAGAGTTATAATATTTGTGGAACCCATTTCATCAGTTGTGAGAAGCCAAAGTCAGTTTTCCTCATAGTTCTTACTTCTCGGCCACTTAATAAATTTCAGATTTGAAGTAGCTGTAAAAAGGCTCATATTCAAACCTAATAAAAATGTGTGTATATGTAGACTAAAGGTCAATGCGTATTTTTTTAAAAAGGGCACGTGTTCATGTTAATGTGTTATTCTATAACATACACTTAACTTCTTTAAAATTAGGATTTAATGTAAAGAAGGAATGTGCGTGTATATGTAAAAAGGCTCATATAGGATACTGCGTACTCCCTCCGTTCCTAAATATAAGATCACTTTGGGGAAGTGGATAAGTTCCTAAATATAAGATCACTTCCTATTTTATCTCAAGTTTTGCCCAAACTACCCTTATATTTAAGTAATTGAGGGGATTTTGGGAAGATCATGTAATTTTATTGTCTTCCTTAATTTCCCCAAATTATTCAAAGTGATCTTATATTTAGGAACGAAGGGAGTATTATTTTATTTTTTTTTTGCTAGAGAGGATAATGCATATTTGATTAAAACTTAATATAGCCTAAGCGTATTTTCACTCATAATATCAATATTAGACTAATTCTAACTATGAGCACATTCCTTCTTTACATTGAATCCTAATTTTAAAGAAGTTAAGTGTATTTTCTAGAATAAAACATAAACACGCACACATGCCCGGGTGCAGGTATAATTATTGTATATGTTTGGAGTGAATATATTTATAAGGTCATTTTACTTAATTTAATAAAATAAAGAATGTGTTAGTTAAGTTAGTAATTATCTCATGATATTACCAATAATTCACCCTAATTATATATATTTATATTCTATCATCTCTCTTATTCGTTTATTATTGATAAACAATATATATATAACGGTTAATTTGAAAAAATTTGGGGAAATAGTCTTATATTTAGGAACAAAATAAAATTTAAAAGTGATCTTATATTTATATTTAGTAATGGAAATAAAGATAAAAGTGGTCTTATATTTGATAACGGAAATAAAGATAAAAAGTAAAAACTTGAAGAATATAAGGATCCTGGGCGATGAGAGGGTATGGCCCTCACATACGGTCAGAGTGTGTTTCATGTGCATCAAAGAAAAGCTAGTCATAACCAAAGCTAGTCATAACCAGAAGAAACGGTGAAAAGGAAGAGTTCATTCAAAAATTGACTATAACACACATTTCTTATGTGAAAAAAAAATTACCCCCACCAGTAAATGTTATAATAATCAACAATTTAACATATACTAAGGAAATATAGTTAAGTAATATATTATGGGCAGAATCAATGTAATTTTCCAATTTCACCTTTATTATATCTATTATACACGCATGCTCTCAACCCTCTTTAAATTTAATATATAAGGATAAAATATCTCTTATATAATGTGTAAATGTAGGCAAACAAAATTTGTCATGTCACCTCTTATATTGATAGGATATGAGGGATGTCTATATATTAATATGAGGGATCTTTATATTAATATGGTATTGGTTTGATGCGCCAACTGGTGGTTATGATTGAGCTTTTTAACCAAACGCATCAATAACCAATGCAGATAGAATTAGATTGTAGATAAGTATGACACCAAAACTGAAGCAAAAGCACTTAATAACTGTAAATTTAATGATAGATATACGTGGTTTTCTTTAGTCCATGAATATATCCCCTCACAAGATAGAATTTAATTTTAGGCCTTTTTTCCAATAATAATTATTGTACGCTATCAATACATATTATTTCTTCTTGAAACACCACTAGTTGTCTCCATGTATTTGACTTTCTCTCTAACATTTGTATGTCTTCTTGTATGGTTATTTGATTGAGTAAAATTTGAGCATTGTTAGGATGAATGTGTTTTTAGATTATTTAATTTATTTAAGAAAAATTTTTTGGGCTTCCAAATATTTTCCTCTTACGCTTGTTGATGATTTTAATCTCTTCTCATGGCAAGAAGTCCAGTTCAATTAGAATAGTTATCATATAGGTTTTCAATTTTCGAATCATTTATTATGAGGTTTTCATTTTCTTCTAAGCATGACGATTTATCTTTTTTGCAAATAATAAACAACCAGATTATATAGATTATAGATTATAAAGTAATCAAAGACAAGAAGATGAATAAAAGCATTTCCCTTAAATATACCTTTGTTTGTAGAGAGGATAGGTGAGAAATAGAAAATACGAAGAAACAGTGAAACAGAAGAAACAACGAAGGAGAATATATGTTAAAAAAGGTAACAGAAAAAGTATGTGGAAAAACGCAATACATAATAAAAATAATTAGGATGTATCTTATAAACATAATGAGAACAATTTAAAAGGTTGTAGCTCATAATAAAAAATATGTACTACATCCGGTCCCTAATATAAGAGTCTAAACTTTGAATGGTTTTTGGTCTAAAATATAAGAGTTCAATCTTACACTAATCATTTAAAGTGTTTTTCCAACTTTACCTCTAACCCTCTTTCATATTTATTAATACTTATATATTTCTCTCTTTTAATAGTATCATAATAAATATGGACAAAATTAGAAAATAAGAATTAATTTCAAACACTAGACTAACTTTCATATGTTTTTTTAATAAACGTGTTTTAGATGCAGAACTCTTATATTACAGACGGGAAGAAATAGTTTTCTAGTGATTTGTATATAAGTATAACAAACTTAGATTGTGACCAAGTTGAGTAGAATCTCATCTCATTCTTACAAAAGCCAGAATATTTAGCATGAGATTGAAGATCTAATTTTCTTTCTCATTTTTTTTCCATGAACATATGGAGTGTGTTACAACACCGTTCCTAGTGTATGTGATTATTGTGAGAGTATGTCACATGACCATGGCAAAAAAGAGAGAATATGTCACATGAAAAGTCCTACACAAAAGTACAGTATTTTCTTTCGTTTTTTTACCGAGTTATTTTCTACTTCAACAATCTTATCCATGTGTTATGTTATCTATTTGGCATTCCTATCATTACTGCATTAATCGTTTATTCATTTTTATCATGTTATTTCTTCTTTTACTAGTTATTGTTGATGCATCTTCTGTTTAGTAACATTATATAACTTCATTAATTGCTCTTTTATTCTTAACAAATATTACGGGCTCATAAGAAGGTTTTGAGGCTGAAGTTTAGCGTACACAAGCTCCCAAACATTTGCTCTTCTCTAAATAACAGGTAACAAAAATAAGGTTCAGACCTCATAACAATGGAAGAATACTTCGGGGAAGAAACGCAATAGTTCGTGTCTTTTCCCCAAATTCTTCAGTGCTATTGCCCCTCAAGTCTTGGTTCATTCCATCATATCCAGCCCAACTTTTTGGCCCATCATATACAATATTTTGGCCCACTTCTATATAATTATTGTATATGAATTAATAGTAACTTTTAACCTTAGTTTTATCAGTTTTGTTCTGAAATTGGCTTAATGTGGAGTAAAGCTTTCAGTGTTAAATAGATCCACAAATTACCTTTGCAAAAACTTATGATGGCTTTGTAATTAGCTGCGCAGGAATCTGATCAATAGACATTGAGCTTGTTCTTTACCTTTTGGATCGTGCAAATTCTATTGCAACTAGAGTAACCACTTTTGCGTCTCAAGGCAAATTATTGATCCAAACCAGAGTTAAGTTACCACACTCCTGCAACCAAATAAATATACTTTAGATTCCAAAAAGGCGCTTCACATTCAACTTCAGTACACTAAGAGTCTTAATTTTTGGCGGTTTATAATCTCAATTCTCAATACATGGAGGGAAGGCGGAAATTATGCGATCATAGTTGCACACATGGTGGATGGACAAATCTTAAACATGAATGCAAACGTCTACTAATTTTTTTTCGAATTTGGTGTTTTAATTAATTGATCAGAGGTGATAAGAGATAGTATACTTTTGCCAAAAAAAAAAAATATACTGTAAGAGATAGCATAAAATTTAATTTATTTGGAGGCAGACATTTGAGATGTACTGCCATTATGCTAACAAGTTCATAAAAAAGGGCGCATAGATGAAGTGAGTTGAAGTACATTTTTACCTCAAAAAATTATTTAAAAGCATGCAATATCCATAAACTGTTTGAGGCAAAATATTACTGAGCATTAAAACATAAAACTTACATTGACTTGACTGTATTCTTGACGACAATAGATAAAATTACAATGTCTCTTTTTGCTTCTAGCAGAAAAATTGACCATTAAAAGCTTCCAATAAACGCTCATAACTAATTATTTTCAATGTCAAATTCTACTTTAACCGAAAAAAAAACATAATATCTACATCAATTAAATTTGTCAACTTAAGGAAATAGATGGATCTTCAACATACATACATGGCTCTAATGGAAAAGAATTTGTTGGGAGTTCTAACTTTCAACAATGTACTTGGAGAAGTATTTTTTGTTTTGTTTTCATGCCAATAAAAGTGAATTTCATGAAATTACGGCTAGGGTAATTGGATGTAACCATGTACTCCATGTAAGATTCCCTAAAGCAAAGAACATTGGTCAAACTTCTTTAATGCTACCATGAGAAGACTGAAACTTCCTTAAATTGTCGCCAACCAAACAATGTTGCAGCCTCTATCCACATGTCAACATATTACTTGTCCACTTACTTTCAAGTCCAGCACCCTCCCTTACATTCCAAAAAAATGTTTTGAGAAAATCCTAATAAAATGACAACTAAATATAAAAAAGACTGAAATTTTCACAAATTTACAAAAGGACACAAGTGTGATTGTTCCTTATTTGGATAAAGAAGTTGTTAATTACACGGAAAGAATGAATACTTATTCTCGTGTCACGAATAACTACTTCTGTTTTTTCGCTATTTGAGACTGTTGTTTCTCTGAAAGTATATTAACAGCTTCAGTAACACAAAGAATTTTTCTTGAAATGCAAATAACTACCTTATATCGCATTTAACTGTTTTGTAACTACTTAAAAGAGACTGATTTCTCTTACACTACATTTACTAGATTAGTAACACATGTAACTAATCAGGAAGAGCGAATAACCACTCCCATGACATTATTAACCATTTCTATTTTTTTACTATTTAGAATGAGACTTGTTTCCTTGAAACTACATTAACTACTACAATAACAACAAGCGCTTTTATCCCCAATAACCAACAATTCCTCTTTTGCTTTTTCCCAAATTTGCAACCATTTTTGTCCTTTTACTAATAATCAATTTTCATATTTTAGTGGGATTTTTCCATAATAGTCCCACCCTAAGAAAAAAAAATAATCCACGAGAATTAAAGTCCTACTTTTATTTGATTATTTGATATTGATGCACTGGCCGACGAAGTTCAAAGTTAGCCCAAAACTGAAATCCCTATTCCTAAAGCCCCTCCCTCCCCTTGACTCACAGAAGCCTCCGTGGACCGTCGCATCCTCCCAATCAAAACTCTGAACAACCACTCATACTCACAAACACTCTTCCTTTTCCTCCTTTTCTCTATTTTTCTCCATTCATTTTCTCCTTCCTTACCTTTAGATTCTCAGCTTCCACTTCTTATCTCTGCGAGCGAACCAACCCCCTTCTCTCTCTCTCTCTCTCTCTCTCTCATCCCCACACACTTTCTCTCTCTAACTAACTTTCCCCTCCCCTTTATGATTTTCGACATTTCTGACTCTTCCCCACTCTTTATTTCCAATGGATTCCCATCTTTCTGTGGTCAAGGTATTCAATTTACGTCTTTCCCACTTACCCATTTCTTTTCTTTTTTTTTTGTGGGTTTTTGTCTGAGTTGGTTTTCTTGGATGTGTTTTTGTGAAGGGAGCAAAAGTGCTTATGGTTGGAGCTGGTGGAATTGGTTGCGAGCTTCTCAAAACTCTTGCTCTCTCCGGTTTTCAGGACATTCATATTGTGACTTTCTTTTTCATCATTTTGGGAATTCAAAAGTTTCTTCCTTTCATTCTTAATATCATTGAAGGGTTTGCTTGTGTTTTATTTTTATTTAGGGCTCTTGCTAGGGTTTTTGTTCACATGGGTTTGCTCAATTTTGCATAATTCAGTTTTATGTAACCCTCCAGTATGAAAAATTGTGGACTAGTTGTGGTTCTCTTAGGTTTAGTTCAATAGTGGTACTAAATATGAATATTTATTCCTTTTGGTTGTCTGGTTTATGTTTGGAAAGTATTTATGGGAGTGAGAGATGAGGATTAGATGTATGCTATCATAACATGTTTTGGAAAAGATGGACTGTTGGTTGTTCTTGAAATCACTGTAATATGCATAAGTTATGTGAGCCCCCATGTGTTGGATGTAGTGATTGTGAATAGCCGCTCAGTTGCTTGTGTATTCGATCCTTTTATCATTTTATCCGCAAACACTCTACGCGTGTTCCCTTGTATGTTATCTGGGAGTGGGAAAGTTTTGATAACAATGCACCATTGAATGCATATTCTACATTATTTCTATAATTTTACACTGTGCAGGCCTTCTTGCACTTCAATTCACCTCTTGTTTTCTCCTATATGCAGATTGACATGGACACCATAGAAGTCAGTAACCTGAACAGACAATTTTTATTCCGACAATCCCATGTTGGGCAATCCAAGTCTAAAGTAAGTTTCTGTAGTCATTTTTGTATATTGATATTGGTTTATTTGTGCAAGCACCTAATTATGTTCTTACTCAGGTTGCCAGGGATGCTGTCTTAAAATTTAGGCCTCACATTAGCATCAGATCATACCATGCAAATGTCAAAGATCCCGAGTTCAATGTGGAGTTCTTTAAGCAATTTAATGTTGTTTTGAATGGACTTGACAATCTAGATGCGCGAAGGCATGTTAATCGCTTGTGCTTGGCAGCTAATGTTCCATTGGTTGAAAGTGGAACGACTGGGTTCCTTGGTCAGGTATTTTTTTTAGTTATATATGGGATCCTTGACAGTATTCAGCTTCTTTTGTCTGTATAAGCAATTCTTGGTATTTATGACCAACGGAGTACTGATTTTGTAGTTTGCGCATTCCTTGATTATTCCTCCCCTCAAATTTGAAAATAAAAATCATGTTTAGCCATGTTAACTTCTGACACTTAAAAATTCATTATTTTTTAGTGTAGAGTCTGAAAATTTCAGGGTTTTGCTTTTGGGGTTTGCCAATGTTGCGAGACCTGTTATATTTGGAAAATACGTTTTTGAAACCTGTTTGGCTGTCAAATTATATAATTTTGCACAACTTGATGTAATATGCAATGTTATGGTCAACAACTGTGATGGTCTCAATTGCATTTTATCCATAATTTCTGTGATATAATTTTGATGGAATGCAGGTCACTGTACATGTCAAGGGAAGAACAGAGTGCTATGAATGTCAGCCTAAACCAGCTCCCAAGACATATCCTGTATGTACTATCACAAGTACTCCCTCAAAGGTATTTATTTTCTTGATATCCTTTACCTTATTCTATACTTATATTGATTCCATCTGCTTTGCGTTATGGTAGTCTTCATCTTTTGTTAGACTGCTAATAGTATGAATCTAGGGATGAAGTAGGCTTATAAAAAATTGATACTAAAGGAGCTTGGGCCATCTTGACTCTTAGTTGTGTTTAGTTGGGGAGAAAACTGGGGGTGGAGAAAATGCAGGTGGAGAATTTATTTTGTATTTTTTTTTGACGAGAAAATGGGCTCATATAATTTATTTACACCCCCACTTTTCTTCCCCCCCCCCTATTTTTTCTCTCGAATCCAAACAAATAAAAATTCGTTTTCTCCTAAGTTTCCCCCTACTTTTCTCCTCTCCCGAGTTTTCCCCCCAACCAAACACTACCTTAGTATATGGGCTTATATTTGAGTTAGGCCATGTTATTAATTTAATTTTTATTCAATATGATTTGTTTAGAAGTTTTGAATAGTTACTAGGTAGCTGCAGTTTGGAGTTGTCATGGTAGTGATGAATTTTGATGGTTTTATATGCTTAATGAATGCATGAGCCTGTTACAGTCTAATATTTATTGGTATTCTTAAACCTTTGTCCATTTTGCTTTCCCTAGTTTGTTCACTGTATTGTTTGGGCCAAAGACCTACTTTTTGCTAAGTTGTTCGGAGACAAGAATCAGGAGAATGATTTAAACATACGATCTAGCGATGGTGCCAGCTCATCAGAATATGTGGATGTATTTGAACGAAAGGAAGGTGAAGACATTGATGAGTATGGAAGGAGAATATTCGATCATGTATTTGGTTACAACATTGAATTAGCTTTGTCTAATGAAGAGACATGGAAAAATCGTAATAAGCCAAAGCCCATTTATTGTAAGGATGTTCTGTCTGATGAACTGGCTCAGCAGAATGGAAATGTGGATCAAGATTCTGCAACTGATGATGGGTTGTTAGTGTCTGCTATGACATCTTTAGGCATGAAGAATCCTCAGGACATTTGGAGCCTCTCTGAGAATTCTAGAATATTTTTTGAATCACTGAGGCTATTTTTCATGAAGAGGGGAAAGGTTTGTTTTTTTTTACTTTCAGGTTTTGATTTAGTGATTGCTGATCACTTCATTATTTAGATTGCATTAAGTGGGACTTAACCTTGTTCTGCTCTCTGGTGCATTTTATTTCTGTGTTTTGAGCAGGAGATTGGCAACCTGGGCTTTGATAAAGATGATCAGCTTGCGGTTGAATTTGTTACTGCAGCTGCTAACATACGTGCGGCTTCATTTGGCATCCCGCTGCATAGCCTTTTTGAAGCTAAAGGTATTGCTGGTAACATTGTGCATGCTGTTGCGACAACCAATGCTGTTATTGCTGGTCTAATTGTCATTGAAGCAATTAAAGTGCTGAAAAATGACGTAAAAAGTTATAGGTATGATTATATTTCTTGGTTTTTGT
The DNA here is from genome assembly GCA_029929735.1 of Mimosa pudica. Classification (NCBI taxonomy): domain Eukaryota; kingdom Viridiplantae; phylum Streptophyta; class Magnoliopsida; order Fabales; family Fabaceae; genus Mimosa; species Mimosa pudica. The sequence continues at coordinate 13,849,347 of JAKELP010000002.1, forward strand.
GCTCCGCTTACTAGTATCCTTAGCAATCTTTGTTATGTTCAGCAAAAAAGGGAAAAGTGTCTTTTTTTTCTTTTTCACCATACTATTTTTTTAGTTTGGGTGACCAAAAATGCTGCAAGTGTTCTGATGAAGAAAATAGTCACCATTATGCCAGTGCTAATTTAAACTATTTATGTTCATTCTACTTGCATTTTGGACCTTGCTGGATTGCTATTCTTGTCTAGTTTAATGCAGTGCATATAGCATGGATTAAAACAGGTCACTTGATTAGCAATTTAAAGAGGATGTGATCATATTGCCTAATCGAAAACTTGAAACATCTTCCATATTCCGATCTTTTATTGTAATTAAATAATTTTTCAGAATGACATATTGCTTGGAACATCCATCAAGGAAGATGCTACTAATGCCAGTGGAACCATTTGAACCTAACAAGTCTTGTTATGTTTGTTCTGAGGTCTGTGAAATGTGTCCTTTCATTATTTTCCTTGAATGATTGCAAGTTGTAAATAGTCACTCACGCCCTGTTTCTGTTATTGTCAGACACCCCTACTGCTGGAGATAAACACTCACCGTTCAAAGTTGAAGGACTTTGTGGAAAAGATTGTCAAGGCAAAGCTTGGGATGAACTTGCCAATTATTATGCAAGGTTCAAACCTTCTTTTTGAGACTGGTGATGATCTTGATGAAGACATGATTGCAAATTATGAAGCCAATCTTGAAAAGGTATTATTGTTCTGACAAATTTATCTTCAATATTTTTGTTGCATTGTGTTTAGTATTTTTCTCCCCCTTTGCAGGTGCTAGCTGAGCTTCCTTCTCCTGTAACAAGTGGTACAATTCTTACTGTAGAGGATCTTCAACAGGAATTCACTTGCAATATCAACGTCACACATAGGTATTTCCTCCTTTTTATCCTATGCTTAAAGAAGCTTTCTAACTTGATTAGTGTTTAGTGAGAAAATTCTACCTTTTTCCTCTTTCATTACATTTACTTTTCCGATTTTTATGGTTGAGTTATTTTGTTTTCTTCACAGGGAGGAGTTTGACGAAGAGAAGGAGCCTGATGGAATGCTCCTTTCAGGATGGACTCAACCTGTGTCAACATCAGAAAAGGAAAAAGAAGACAAGTCAATCAACAATGGTGCTAGCTCGTCAGTTATAACAACTGAAGCTGAGAAGGATGAGACAGGTGTAGAAGTTGCAGCGAAGAAACGAAGAATCTCTGAAATCTCAGAAGTTGCTGCTAGTGCTGTTGACAAAACAAATCACAAGCAATACCAAGTAATTGATGATGAGGATGATCTTGTCATGCTTGATGGGAATTCTGACAACAACAAAAGGAAAAGATTGCAGTAGGCGATGGGTGAAGTAAAAATTGTGGATGATCTCTGTCATCCTAATTTTGTATCTGTAGGCAGATTTGGTGATATTCTTCTTTTGACCATTCTTGTTGTTAACAGGTCTGCGAAGCCATTATTTAGTCTTTTGCTTGAGATAGAATACGTTTATTTCTCCAGGATTATTCACCAAATTTTAGTGGCTATGTATACTCTTAACTTAGATAACTGACATCATTTAGACTTACATCTAAATCAGTGAAAGAGGTTTTGCAATTTTGAATATATTTTAAAGTTTTTTGTCTTGTACTGCACATTTAGCTTTTGGGGTATGACAATTGTGTTTGGCATGCTTCTGATAAACATGTGACATTTTACACCAATCACGCCGAGAATTATCTGCACTAATTCATCCAGCATCAGAAAATTGCTTCTTTATAATTGGAGTTCCGTGCTTGAGGCTCTTACTAGGTGGGCCTAATGAGGCATAAATCTACACAACTTTGTTTGCAATCTTTGCAAACGTCTTGACTTGGCTTGTAGAGTAGTTTTTAATGTACGCATAACATTATGTTTTATACTGTGATACTCAAGAATCTGGAATAATAATCCTCGAAAACAAACTAGACTAACAAAGCGAGAGAGTCCTACAAAATAGATTTTTTCATCAAGGATTGTAGCTAGTATTTCTTTCAAGAACTTTATATTGAAACGATTTCAATAAGAGTGCCTATAAAAAGAATCTATTACAAGTAGTATTTATTTACACAAATAATTATGTACTAATTTCATGAAGTGAACTATAATTCTATAAACATACAATGGTGTAATAGAATATACGAATATACAAAATGGTTTTTGGTTGTGACATGCCTTATAGCAGTGGAGGGTGGATCCAGAGATTAACATGAGGTGTTTGAAACTGAACACGACTAGGTGTCCTTCGGTATGCATAAAGAGTGAGATTATTATTGTTGTAGCTGCTGCTGCTATTGCTTTCACAACTTTTAGATTTAGTAAGTTTCCTCCTTTTCTTGTTGCTGGGACCGGGATCATGCTTTGGTTTCTTCAAATCTTCCAAGCACTCCGCATCTGCTATGCATGTAAATGATCTTGTTTTCCCAGAATAATATCTAGATAATCCTCTCCTCCTGCATTCTCACAACATAATGCTAACAATGAGCTCATCACAATCTTTCTCTATTCAAAATCCGTCATAAAAGATGGAAGTAATATAAATTTATCCCGAGAGTATTCACTCAAGAGTATATAGTATTTAGAAGTTTTTCAATGATCAATTTTGACTTGAAAATAACAAAGATGTAGTAATTTTGTCCTATATTATTAATAATGTTTATAGTCAACTTGTCAATTTTCTAACAGCCAACATTAGTATACCGTTAGGATGAATTTGCTACTTTTTCAACATTTTTGGGCAAATTAGCTTTTCAAAAACATTTTCAGACACTCATTACAGGTGGCTCCTAAGTGATTATTCACACCACAAATGACACATATATCCATACATACATGGATTCAATATATGTATGTATGTGTATGAACATTTGAGGGAATGAAACAAATAGGTGAAGTAAAGTTACCTTTGTGGAGCAGTGGTTCCGAGAGAACCCATGCTGAAAATGAGTTGATTGATTTCATGTTCCATCATGGCCAAGAGAGGAAAACAGAAGGATGTTTTGAAATTATTAGAGATGCGCCAAACACAAAACTCTATATATAAATATAAGCTAAATTGATAATATTAGGCTTGGTGTAACATAAAATTATGGATAAGGGATTGTTTTTGGGTTCGATAAATCTGGCTTCGTTTTGAACCTTATGTTAAATATAGGCACTACTTCTCATCTATTTCTCTCTTCATCATTCACCATCCATCTTCCCATTTTCAGCCTATAAAATATTATTGAAATAAAAACCAATTATTTATGTCATGAATTAACGTTTCATCTTTAACCTTATGTAGGTGGTAATAGAGAGAACGGAGAGAATGTTGCCTTAATCAATATCGATATATATAGTTAAATATAAAATATAAAATATATGTAAAATGACATAATTAAATTACTAAGATATGAAAATAGTTATATTAAAGAATGAACGCTTAAACATATTTTGATAGCTTTTAACGCAGACTCACAGTTCAAATTTGATGAGTTTCTAATTGTGGCAAGAAGAAAGGATTAAAAGTGGACTATCTAAATTTGAAAGGCACTTAGAGGATCACATTTATGCTATATCTTAGCTTCATTCTTTTTTTATCTTTTCTTAGAATATATTGTTAGACTCCTACAAGTCTCCTACTATTCCTTTACTATTTTTTTGATACATTATTCCTTTACTATTTTGTTAACATATTTTAACCATTTTTTACATTCAGTCATTAATAAAATCATTTCATATGATACGAAAACATGATAAAATAATGTAATAATAATGCCCAGTGAGTCTAAACAATATTCGATCAGCTTCATACAATGTTGTGAATAAAGTAATTGTATACAAATGTAATTTTTAAATTTATAAAATTACCTGTTAGTGGTCTCTGTGTGTATAGATTGACGAAATTTGAATATAATATGACATCTCAATTATATGAAGGCAAATTGATTTATGATAGTACACACATATTTTTTAGATCACATACACATATGTATCTTTACATATATCAGTAAAGCGTGAATTATATTACAAATGTTTGCTACCTCAATTTACAGGATCAAACCTAAGAGAGTGAGATGAGAAAAAGGTAGAATACATATACACATTATCACACATTATTATTCAACTAAGTGAGATGAGAAGAAGGTAGAATACATATACACATTATCACACATTATTATACAACTAACAATCTTGGCAATTAATCCAAGTATACCTTAAAAAGAACACCTATATATAATACAACCAAATTCTTCATGGCTTTCTCCAAATCCAAACACTTCAATTAACCCCTCCCTCCCTCCATAATCATCATCATCAACAACATAAACCATCAATATGGCGGTTCTCTACCATCATCTCCCATCAAAAGATGAATATAATTGATCCTCAATCGAGTCATCAGTGGACCACCCAAACAAACTAACTCCATCACATCATTAATTTTTTTGTGGGATTTCATATCATATCAAACAATTCAGGAATTAAATTGCAAGCCTTTAGATTGATTTAATTAGCTTCACCTGCCACTAAGGTCATTAGCAAATTTGGAAAATGCTGCAGCCCCAGAATGATCGTCAATGGGGACAGTAGTACTACTAGGTGGTTGCTCTGAGGTGGTTACCGTGGTGGTCGCCGGAGAAGTCAAAGGGTCATCGCCGGAACCAGTGAAGGCATCATTGGATTTCCCCTGCATATAAGCCTCCTGAAGCTGCAAAGCATATTCCAAATTCCACAACACATCCCCCATAGAAGGCCTATCAACACCAAAATCAGCCAAACACTTCTCAGCAGCATCACAAAACTTGTTCAAAGATTGAGGACAAACATTTTCAAGAGAAGGATCCATAATCTTATCAATCAACCCTTTCCTCTTGCATTGCATGCCCCAATCAGCCAAATTAACTTGCTCCCTAGGCAATAGAGGATCCAAAGCAGCCCTTGCACACAATGCCTCCAACAAAACAACCCCAAATGAATAAACATCAGACTTCTCAGTCAACTGCTGACTCCTAAAGTACTCAGGGTCCAAATACCCGAAACTACCCTTCACCGCCGTGCTGACGTGGCCTTGCCCTATTGGTGCATCCTTAGAGAGGCCAAAATCAGATACCTTGGCAGTCAAGTCATCGTCAAGAAGTATGTTTGTGGCTTTCACGTCACGGTGGATGATTCCTTGAGCCGTGCCAGTGTGAAGGTAGTGAAGTCCACGCGCTGATCCGATACAAATCTCTAGCCTTTGCTTCCAAGAAAGGGGAGGGAGATTTTTCTTGCCATAAAGATGGTCTTTGAAGGCACCATTTGACATGAATTCATAGACTAAAATCATTTCATGGTTTTGGTCACAGTATCCTATGAGGGAGACTAGGTGTCTATGTCTTAGTTTGGAGAGGATTTGGATTTCTGTTTGGAATTCATTGATGCCTTGTTGGGATTGTGGGTTGCCTCTTTTGATGGCAACTTGGGTGGAATCGTCTATGGTTCCTAGGTAGACATTGCCGAATCCACCTACTCCTATAATGGAGTTGGAGTTCCAGTTGTTTGTGGCTTGTTGAAGCTCGTTGAAGGTGAAGTATCTTCCTAACATTGATGATGAGCTGAATAGGCTTCCCATTGAGCTTTTTGTGAAGCTGCTGTCTCCTGCATTGTGTATTTCAATTGAGTTTTGCATTGTTAAAGACCACATCTTCTTACATTTTTTGTTATGAAAAGAGAGAAAGAGAAGACATGTTGGCAACATTATCAAGTATTTCCACTTGATATTTAGGCTAAAATCTATGGAAAAACATTCTTTAGAAATTTATAGCTTCATTCCATTTATAAGTTTACTCCGTTGGCATTTAGAAATTTCATCCTTCTAAATGCACATATACATGCTTAATTAAAAAAAATGAGAGCAACTACATGTACCTAGAAAATGTTTCCCAATCAATAAAATCTAATTAAACTCTGGGTCAATTGCAACTATCCTCTTAGTCCTCAAGTTTAAATTTAATTGCGTTGTCTTTGATATCAAACCCCTTCCTCCAAATGCGAGGGGATTAAATTCAACGTTTGAAACACTACAACAATCATATTTGTATTTGGTCTAAGCTCAATGTGCTTTTTACAATAAATCCTAAACTTTTTCAAATCATAATTCTAATGTCATATTATCCCTAACGATACACCCTAGCAATTTTTGATGAAGTACTTCAACAAGGGTTAAATGTCATAAATTACACATCATATACATGAAATTAAAATTCTTAAATATCACAACAATCGTATATGTGCTCATTTAAATTAGCAGTAAGAGTTATTTTTGCAACGTATTTTACAGAATATAAGATATTGAAGTTGGCAAAAGAAAACTAGATAAGTATATAAGAAAAGTTGTGTATATTGGGTTGGGAAAAACTTCATTTTGAAGATATTAGCTCAATATTTATCTTTCCATCCAAATACTACTTAAATAGTTGATGCTTGAAATAGAGAGAATCAAAAATAGAGAATTATATATGGAGATGAATAAGACAAGACCTGCATGGAGAGGAAGCAACCAAGAAGAGAAACTATTCCTCCTCTGCCAATCTTGAGGCCTCTTATGCCACTTCACCACCATAGCCCCCAACCCCACAAACGCCCCAAACATCATCGCGAACCCCACCGCCGCCACCGTCCTCCTCCCTCCTCCGCCGCCACCATCACCGCCGTCCACCCCAAACTCTCCATCCAAACTATCCACCCCATTACTCATCTTCATCACCTCCATCCCATTCACTATTGCATTCACATCCCCACTATCCATCCCCGTGGGCCCCACCTCAATCCACAACAACCCCTTTTCCACCCACGTGGCATTCACCACTATATCCTTATAAAACGGCGTCGTTAGTTCCCCCGTCAATGATGACAAGTCCAAGCTAGCCACTGCCATTTTCTGATTCACGTACACGTTGAAATATAACTGGTTTAACCCTTCACTTACAATGTCACAAAAATGAAGTCTTATCAAATAACTAAATGAGTTATCCACTTCAAACTTCCATGTCACGTTGAAATTTTGTTGCCTCACTTGTGCATCAGCCATTTCTGTGGCTGATGCGTAAACGGTTGCTGGGGCTATTAAAGGTGACATGTTTTGTTCACTTTCGGGGAATTTAATGATGTTTGGTGCAACTGAAACTTTCTTTGCTACATTCTTGTTTGTGAGGAATTTATCATCTGGAACCCATGTTCTTCCTAGAGTGTCATTTATGGGTGTGATTAATGGGCCACCATTGTTGATTCTATATATTGGTTGGAATGAATAATTTGTGAGGCCAGAGAATTCACCTACAGGAAAAAGAGAAGATGCAATGTCGGAGATTAAGATGTCAGGTGCGGAAATAACTTCGATGGCATTAATGAAAGCGGCTGAATCCTTATGGGGTGTGAAGGTTAATGATAAAGGACTTTCAGTTGCATTAATGAGGTACTCTTTAAATATGGGATTTTTGGTGTTGTTGACGTTGAAACTATGAAGGAGGACAACCTTTTGTGTTTTAACAGAGAATGTGGCTTTTTGGAGATCATAAAGGTCTGTTCTTATAGGGAAGAAATGGAGGCGGATCCAATGGAAACCAGGTTGGGTTAAATGGAAAGAATATTTAGCTTCCTGTTTGAAGATTCTGCATGTGGAATAAATAGGGGAAGGAACATTAGACTTATCATTATCTGTGGCTTTGTACTCATCACTTGCATTCAAAAAGGTACGAGATTCTGTGTCTGATTTAAATATTCTTCCATCTGGTAGGGTGGTTGGAGAATCAGAACCACAATCAATGAGAATATTGTCTTTTGGTGAGAATCTGGAAGAGGGTTGTGAGGAGGCTATGGTTAAGAATGAAGAGAATGCTAAGAGAATAATAAGATGATGAAGATGAATGTGGAGGATTGAATTGCTGTGTTCTTTATGTTTAATCTCCATCATAATAACCAAACCTCCTGGTGGAGGAAGGAGGTTTGAGATTAGGAAATGGTGTATTGATGCATTTTACATTCTCTGGAATGGTTTTCCTTGTTTTGGATTTTTGTTTGTGTGAGAGGAATTTTGCAATGTTGTTGAGATTTTTGTTAGGAAGGAGGGTGAGAGTTTGGTTACCCAATAATCAGGCATTGAATATGGACGGGCTTGAGAGTTTTTTGGTACCTTACTACCTTAAAATTTTCTGGTGTGTGGTTTTTTTTCGCGCCTTCTTCTAGTGTTGTTGTATTATAACGAAATGTTAAAATTGGTTTATTTTGATTTTGGTTTGAACGAGTCAAATACTTTCTCTCTTATTCAATATCTCTCGACGACTAGCTCTTGATCATTTTATTTTCATTTTTTGTTCATGTCTAATTACACTTTATATAACGTGTGCATGCATATGGAGAAATCATTCTCCATTCTCCAATCAAAACATGTTTTATGAGAAAATGTTTGTTTTATTAAACTAATTAATTTTTTTGTTGATTGCATAAGGTTAAGGAGCATATTCTTGTTTTTCTATTATTAGGTATGCATTATAAATTGTCGATTTTTACCTCTATTATTGAGAAAATTTAAGTGTAGTTGCTCATATATTGGTTAAATAATCCAAATTATAATTAAACAAAATTTTTTTTTGAATATTTAATTAATTTCAACATTTTATTTTGAGAAAAAGATTATAGGATATATTTAAATTCCCAGAGTAGTCATTTTAAAATATTAATAACTATTAAAATATGAATTACAATCCCAAAAAATATGTGTCAAAGTTTGTCTTTACCTCACAAAAGCAAACCAACGTAAGTTAACATTTAAAAATAGCGATGAGATAAGGTGATTGTGACAATTGAAGAGATTACATGATAACCATGCTCTAAAGCAGCAGTGAGTTTTTATTTCATTGTTAATCTTATCAAGAGATACATTACAGGTGGCATAAACTAATGTAATATACAATTACAATATTACACATGAATCAGAGAGTAGGGTGCAGTAAACTTGTCTTGTACCGACGTTATAATCCGAATTTAAGTCACTTCCATTGCAATGAATCTAAAGTCTGCCTATGAATTAGCTTATCTCCAGCTGCCACAATATTAAAACCTGGAAGAGCAAGGCCATTTCTTAAAATGGTTAGGTTTCAATATTCAAAAATGTCAAAATCACCAAATTAAATATTATATATATATATATATAGACACACACACACACATATAACAAGTGCATATAAAATAACAGTACACGTTGAAGGTGAAAATGGAGAAGCTTCCCAGCGAAGTTGATTTCCTTTCCAATCAGTTATGACTCCTCCAGCCCCTTCAATGACAGGTACCAATGCAAGAAAATCGTATGGCTGAAATCAACAATTTTGCCATTGACATTAGTGCATTTACATACTTGTTACCAAATGACACCGAACTATTTAATAAATGAAAGATCCATTCAAAGTCACCAAAATTGATACCCACACAACAATGTAACTTACCTTTAGACCAGACTCAACAACGAGATCTACAAAGCCAGAAGCCAAAAGAGCATAGGCGTAACAGTCACAACCATATAATGGAATTTTAACCTGAAATCAGGAGAGCACTACTTAGGAACAGAACAACTATAACTGCCAGTAATACATAGAGTCCTTCAGTAAGTTTCCTATTATATATGATGTATAAACATCCTGTCTAGGAAGTAAGGTTGTTTATATAAAGAGAACTTTGTGATGATGGAAAACATTTGGCCGAGCAAATTAGTGGATAAGGAAGTACTAGAGCCCAGGCCATACCCTATATCATAAACTATCAGCATTGTATATTTTTTAAATTGTAAAAGGTGAATGTTGCAGCATTCGAAACCAATGTCTTGACAAAGTTACTGAAGTTCTTGTTATAAGAATATCATTCTATGGTTGTAGACTAGTAGGGTTGTATTCGTGTGTGTCATCCGATTTTACTTACCTTGCAAATAATGAAGACCTGTGTAATCGAACAATTCATTGAAGTCCAAGGCATTGGATGAGGGAATGACACGGTTTTATGAAATACTACCTCCGGTCCTAAATATAATACCTAGATAACTTTTTTTTGGAGAGGTTAAGGTTGCAAAATAGTCTATTAAATCATACATATTTGATATATTTTTAGATTATCCATTATTAGTTTATAAGTAAAATAAACTAGTTTAATATATAGAAAAAATTACGTAAATTAATTTATAATTAATTTATTTTTGCTTTTTTTAGGATTTTCAAAAAAGTCAATTAGATCTTATATTTAGGACCGGAGGGAGTATTTTACTATTTTAAAATATTCAAGAGACGGGAAATAAGAAGTGATGTAACTAATAAGTAGTTCAATGAACATGTTACATCTTTTATCGAGCGAAATGAAGGCAACAATGAGATGATCCTACTAAGTAGGAAAGTACTTAATATGCGACTCAATGAGCAAATGATAAGTAATAATTACTTATATAAAGGAAATGTTTCCAGTTTGCCAGAACAATAGTAGAAATATTTCTGCTCATAATATATAAATGTTGCTAGAAATTTTGATACCGAGTAAACACTAGTTTAATAAAAGAAGAAAAAATGATTTTTGTACAAAAATACTCTTCTTTAATATAGTCCGCATGTTTGCTTGACTTTCATATTTAAAATACAGTAGAAATGCAACCAACCTTTCTTCTAACACGGGTAAATGCCTCTTCTGCATCTCCGCTAAATAGATGGGGGCTTGTAGTATACCTATGATGAAGGTGAAAATCAATATGAGACTTCTAATAAACCAATACTAATGATGAAAATAAGGTCAAACATGGGTCTTGTAGCCTAGTGGTATAATATCTCCCCTTTAGGTGGGAGGTTGCGGGTTCTATCCCGCTTATAACCTCAAGCCGTTAGTACTTGCCCCTTTGAATAAAAAAAACGATGAAACCACCTTCCTTTGTTTCTAGCTAGCACAATATTATATTCTTTATGCCAGTCACAAATCTTCCATAAGTGCACTGAGAGAGACTTGGTAATATGGAATATAATACTAATTAAACATTAGGTTAAATGTGATGCTCAATACAGAAGCACTTTAAGAGCGTTATTTTACTCAATGAGGGACAAAAATTAAAATGTCCCACACTACCAAAGCTTTAACCATACATCAAAGGAACAAAAGAAAGCGTACATATATGCTTGAGAAAGAGTATCACAGGTTCGTGTGGACACTTGTTGTCCATTCAATGTAGTCCCTTTACCCCTTATGCCAATCCATCTCTCTCTCAATACAGGTTGATCAATTATGCCCAGGATCTGATCAAAGAAAGCCAAACTAAAACTATCATCATTCAATTAAGTGAAAATGACGACAAATTGTTTACATTCTCATATCTAATGCTGCATATATCACTTGATATTAGTTCCAAAAAAACATAGTTGTATATATATAAATATGGATACACCTAAAAAAAGTCATGATGACAAAGAGTGAAATCAAATGGCTATATTCTGAGGGAAAAATAATCAAATGGCTATTTCCCTTTCACACAGATTTATGTATAATAATTAAGAAATGACGACAACAATTTATTCGTCCAGGTGGCAAGAGATCCGATCCTTACCGGTAGGTCATTTTGCAGGAGAGCAATTAGCGTACCAAATAATGGTTTCCCTAAAATACAAAATATAATAAAATGACTATAAAATTGCAAGGTTAGTTCTATTCCAATAATAAACAAAAATCTTAAAAGCAGTGAGAGAAAATTACCAGTGATAAAGCTCTTTGTCCCATCTATAGGATCTAAAACCCAAACATACTCTGCACTTTTTTCTACACAATTCCAGCCCTTTTCCTCTCCATAACTGCATTTATTTTAAAATCCAGACAAAAAATTATTGGCAAAAAAAATCTTCCAAAAATCACTTCCTTCTTTAATTTATAAGCAATATAAAAAAAACAATTGATATACTTACATTGCATGAGAAGGAAAATTATCTGATATGATTGAAACCATAGTTTCCTCAGCAGATTGGTCAGCAATTGTTACGGGACCTGCAATATTAAGTGTAAAGAAATTATATCTATGACTGAAAATTTTCAAATTACCAGGGAAAAACGCTATTATGTTCTCTAATGCATTTTTCATTGTCATGGCTGAAAAATTTGGAAAGCATTTAAATAATTAAAATTCTAAGTTAAAAACAGCAATGTTTAGGGACAAAATTAAAATATTATTTATTTCTAAGAATAGAAATAATCTCATACCTCATGCAATTTATTTAGTCTACCTTTTCCAGACCAACAAAAAAAACTCAAACGCTTTAGCTCAGTTGGTGAAAATGAAAATTGAAAAGAAAGAATCAGCCTTATCGAACAGAATATCAATAAATTCCCTTCGCAAAGAAAAATAAATGAAAGCAAAATCTATATAGAAAATACTCAATAAGAACAAAATGTCAGAAACTATACTTGAATACATAACTCATTATCATTTCTCAAAAATAGAAGACTCATTGAGTGAAGGAACTTACTAGAATCATCCTTATGAAGAACTTCAAATTTATTCCTGAAATACTTGCGAATGATTTCTCCGGCGGCGTCAGCAACCTTGTTAGCTACGTCGACAAATTGGTTAAGTTGGCAGTCATCTGGAACCACACTATTATTATTATTATTGGACACTCCATTAGAGAGCAAAGAATCAGAGGCCATCATCCTTAAAAATCAAGAGACGAGAATGTGAGGAAGTCACAGTATTATATTGAAGTGCAGACGGTGATGCTGAGCTTTAGTACAAATATGTAGCTGATGAGGTAGTTTTTGTTTTTCTTAAGCCAAACAGCCCACGCGTCACCCCATGTAGGATTCCATTTTGTAAATTTTGAGATAATGTAAGATTAGTGTATATTTTTTGTCAACCATAATTAATTATTATATATTGTAATTATATCATCATATATATTCAATTAAATAATCATTTTTTGTTAAATTGATAACAGTTGAGGGCACTATTTTAAGCTGCAAATTGCAACAGAGTTCTGCGGTTTACAGTCATTCCTGATTGAGGGTTTAGTTTGTATCGGAAGTTTTTGTTTAAGACGAATTTTGTCCTAAAAGTTGTTTAAGTTCAAAAATACTTTGGAAGTTTTAATGAAGTGGACGAATATCGCCAAGTTATATTTAAAACTACTAAATGAAAATGTATATTACATTCTAACATTTATTGAGAGCATATCAAATAAAATGCAATCATCATTCCATTTCAAAACATCACACCTATTATGGTTTTGGAGATTGTCAACCAAGAGGTCATAAGGATTTATATCAAAATGTAGTCCTGATAAAAGATGATATTTTGTAAAATATAACATATATATTTTTAAAATTAATTATGTTAGTTTTTTAAATTTATTTAAATTAGTTAAAAATGTTTATATCAAGACTCAAGAGTGAATGTATGTAAGTAACAATTATAAAAAGAGTGAATGTAATAACATGAATGGAAGCCTTTTATTAACTTTAAATTTGGAGAAAAAAAAAATTGAAGCAAGAAACCCGTGAGATGAAGACAAAGGAAGAGCTTAGGTTGTATTCCCATGAAAACTATGAACTTTTTTAAGTTCAACCTCAACCACTTACTTTCATCCGAAGCTATCGTTTAAGAGGGGATAAAATTAAAACGCCTTAACAATTCGCCAATAACTGTTCTTTCAATTAAGACAGGTAGCTTGAAATCACATAATTAATTTGAGTTTTTACCAAAATGTTATGAATATAAGCCAAATTAGTTCTTGGTCACTAACAAACAACTTTTCACCAGACTACTTCAGATTTGATTTAATAATAACGCATTTTTGCCTGATGATCATAAGTAATGGCCTGATGATCACAACTTTTAAAATGTTGGTTGACGTCAACAATTTTAAATTTGAATGGTAAAAACTTTTGGGAAGAGAATAACAACTTACAACCTTGTATCATTTACGTGACTTTGTGAAATCTCATCTTCATTAAGTTTAATACTCATAATTAATTTTCACTTTTTATATGTTAAGCAATTTAACAAAATAAACACGTCATGTTTTAAATATAAAATATAGTTTGCATTACATGTAGTACATGAGGTAATTAACATTAAAAGGACAACACGTTGATGACTTATAACATGTGAATGGTTGCCAGTTTAGTACAATAACGGGAAGTCGATCTGGTGTAAACATCATTTGCTTATGCCTCTCTACTTCCTTAATTAAGTAGCACTAAGCCTCCAAATTTACCATTATCATGCAACTAGCCTTTTATCATCTCAATTATGAGATCAATTTAATTTATTTTTTAATTTAGAGATGCAAAAATTGGCCACTACATGGGTATATATAACTTGATTGTACCTTTTTGGTACTACTCACAGAAACTGAGACGGGCAACTGCTGGGAAATCATATTTGAATTGACCATTATTAAAATATGTTTACTGCAATTATTATGCTTCAAAAGATCGGCAAATCAGGGGAGAGTGAGCTAAACCTGTCATCTTAAATTATGAAGAGAAGGGACGTATATGTAATGGATCGGATTGACAAATTTAAATTTAAAATAATTTAAAAGAGCATAATAAACTTGTTTATCCTTTAAAATTATATGATGGGAGTATGTCAAAGAACTTAAATGTGGTAAGAACGGAATTAGTACAGCAATCTTAAGTTTAAACTCTTATGAAATAAGTATAGCAATCTTAATAAATATGATGGAGTAGTTATATTTTTTATATATATATATATCTATACATACAATGCAAGTATATGGAGGTGTTGAGATTTTTTTAATTTTTTTTACAGAATAGATATATTCAAGGCAAGCATAAAATAACAAAAAAATGTATGTATGTGTCTAAAGAAGATTATTTATCTCATGAAACTAAATCCACATGCATGTTAAGATGGGTTGGTCACTTCGTTGTGTAGTTGCCAATACGAATCGAACGTGAGACAAACACAGACACAAGGGGAGTACGTGGCCACTTGTGGCATAGACAATGATAGTGCCATATAAAGATAATATTCTGACTCGATTCTGCGAATAAACTACGTGATAAAAGCTCTATAATGAATTAAGAAAACATTAACCCTATGCCAACGTGAGATAGATAAAAATTAAACGGTGGCAGGAATCTTCACTTATGAATATCTTTTTTTTATGGATTTCACTTATTAACAGTTCAATACGATGTATAAGTAAAGAAAAACTCTTATACTGCCTGCCTTTGAATGAGAAGAAAAGGTGAGAAGAGAAATATTATCGCGCCCACATATGTGAGTAAGAGAAAATAGAGATAAAAGAGAATGGACAAATATCTAAAAAACTACTATCTCCGCTCCTAAATATAAAATCTAATTGATTTTTTTAGAGATTAAAGTTGTAAAATAGGTTATTAAATCATGACATATTTGATATCTTTTTAGATTATCCATTAGCTTATAGGTAAAATAAACTAGTGTAAGAGAAAAAATTAGGTAAATCAATTTATAATTAACTTATTTTGTTTTTTTTAGGATTTTTCAAAAAAATCAACTAGGTCCTATATTTAGGACCGGAGGGAGTAAATTATACCTCCATGTATAATTAACATATCATGATAAATTAAAGCTAAATGATTTATTAAAAAAATGATTTTCAATAAAAATGTAAAAATATTTTATTGAAATGAAATATAAATAAATAAATAATACAATATGTAAGGTGGGTAGAGAGATGAAGATGAAGGCTATGATGGGGATAAATTATTTTATTCCCAACCTCTCTTTTCTCTCACTTTTCTTCTCTCATCTTAGCAAGAGAAAGGACACTTTCCTCCTTATTTTCTCTTCTATTTCTTTTCCCTTTGTTATCTTTAGCTGGTCTTAGAGACCCTTTCCACTTAAATGAACTCGATCATCATATAAGTATATCCAATACTTAATATTTTTTAAAAAATATATCATCATCATCATCAACGTAAACCTTATCCTATTCAAATGGGGTCGGCTACATGGATCACACGACGCCATTTAGCTCTGCCCCTAGTCATTCCTACAGATAAATTTTTCACAACCATATCTCTTTGAATAACTTCATCAAGAGTTCTTTTTGGTCTTCCTCTATTTCTTATATACGGCTCCCTTTCCATCTGTTCCACTATTCTTACTGGCTCATCCAATTCTCTTCTTTGAACATGTCCATACCACCTTAAACGATATTCTCTCATTTTCTCTGAAATTGGTGCTACCCCAACTCTTTCACGAATGTGATCATTACGAATCCTATCTTTTAGTGTATACCCACTAGACCATCTCAACATTTTCATCTCTGACACATCCATCTTATTTTCTTGCTGTTTTTTAATTGCCCAGCTGACAAATCCTATGATTTGTATGGTTTTATTGTGTTAACTTGATGTTATTAACATTTCAAAGATGCAATATTGGTTCATTTATGCCTAATTGAATATCTAAATCTTTAAGTAGAAATTAGTTTAGGAAGTGAATTAATTGACCTAACTTATGAATTTAATGTGTTAATTAATTTTGAGAGCCAATTGATCTATTTCCTTCTCTTCTTTCACTTTTAGGGTTGTTCTAGGACCAAACATGGAGGAGGCTAGATGGGAAAAAGCAAGAAAAAATGGTGCAAAATCTGAAAAATGAAGCTTGGGGAAAGATTTGGAAAATGTCAGAAAAGGACCTCGAATTTCAGAATTTCAGTTTAGTACCAGTGTCATAATTACAATTCTGCCATCGAATTTCAGAAAATACACTCTGGTCCACCTGCGAACTGCAGAATCACAGCACCCGTTTTTGCTGATTTTTTGACCATTTTGACACCAATTTGGACCCAAATTGAAGCCCAATCATGGACCCAACTTCCATTTGATATTAATTGAAGAATTAGGCTTAGAAAACTTAAGTTTTGGGGTTGAGTGCTCCCCAAAACCCTAACTTTCTCCATCCCTTCCACCATTCCTCTTCCATTTTCTCACATTTCCCTTCCACCTTCCACCTTCCTTCCTTCTTCCATGCCTCAATAAAGCTCCTCCTTGCTCTTGGAATTGATGGGAAGTGGTTTGAGCTTTGGTTCTACAAAGGGGAGTCCCAATTCCTTTCCTTTCTCTTTATATTTTTGGTTGCCTAGGTTTAGGTTAGCATTTATGTTTTGAGATTGGACTGGATTTGGTTGTTATTATGGGTATTTGTGGTTTTGACTTGTAATGAGGGATTTGGACTCAACAATATGTATGGTCATACATATGTTCTTTATAATTCATTAGATATTTCTATTTACTCATGGTATTGGTAGATAGTTTATTGAATTGAATTGTAATTGAACCATGCATTACAAATCACTAATCACATTATAGGGTAATTAATAATGTCTATTTGAATGGGTTCATGAGACTAGGCATTAGACTTACTGGTTGGTGGGGTTTGGTATTTTAGGAAACCTAGAGAAAACTCAAATGTGTTAAAGGGCTTAACAATTTCTAGTTAGTTGGGGTTCCACTAATTAGGTAATTTGACTCATGGGTTCATGAGGTTTGGTAAATTAGAAAATTAGCATCCTAATTAACTCCCAAAAATATTTAAGAAGCTATGATAGTCATTGAAAATCATTTCCAAGAGCACTTCACTTTCATTCCACCCTTTTATCCAAAAATACAAAAAAAATTTATTTGTTTTGCACCCATCATTTACTCTTTAAAAAATCAACAAAATATATTTCATTTTACCCAAATCCATCTTACATTGCATTTAGTTTACTAGGATAGTTGAATTAAACAAGACTCCTTGCGAACGATACCCGGGGTAACTTCCGCTCACCTTGAGGTTCTAAAATATTCTTGAAGGACAAGACCCAAGGCACACTACACCGACCGCTAAATCGGTGTCCTTCAAGTGGCCCAGCATTCACTACCATATGACAATACTGGTCTAATAGTTGTCCGATAGAATTCTCCCTTTACTTTAGTTT
Source organism: Mimosa pudica (assembly GCA_029929735.1). NCBI lineage: Eukaryota > Viridiplantae > Streptophyta > Magnoliopsida > Fabales > Fabaceae > Mimosa > Mimosa pudica. The sequence goes on from JAKELP010000002.1 coordinate 13,867,354, forward strand.
GAACCATTCGATCACAAATAATCCCAGAAGCTTTTCTCCATTTGCACCAACCAGCTTGAATTCTATTATTGATATCTCCATTTAGCTCACAATCCTCTTGTATAACTGATCCCAAATATTTAAACTTATCCACTTGATGTATAACATCCTCTCCTAATACAGTTTCTATGTCCTCATGAGTTTGCCTATTGCCAAAACTACAGCACATATATTCCGTTTTACTCCTACTTATTCTAAAGTCTTTCGACTCTAAAGTCGTCCTCCATAACTCTAATTTCCAATTAATTTCATCTTTCGAATCCCCTAAAATTACTATATCATCCGCAAAAAGCATGCACTTAGGAATTTCTTCTTGTATACTTTCAGTCACAACATCCATAACAAGATTAAACAAATACGGACTCAACGCCGAACCTTGATGTAAACCAATTTTTATTGGGAAATCAATTGTATCACCTACCGGTGTTCTAACTCTAGTCATTACACCTTCATACATATCTTGTGATCGAATGGTTCAAACTAAAGTAAAGGGAGAATGAGATATTCTGAATATAGGCCCAAACCGTCATGTTTTGTTTTATTGTATATTGTTATTTATTCATTCATTCATTCATTTATTTATTTTATTGTTGAGCATTGTTGTTGTTTTGTTTTATTGTATATTATTATTTATTTATTTATTTATTCATTTGTTATTTATTTATTTATTTATTTATTTTATTTATTTAATTGTTGAGCATTGTTGTTGTTTTGTTTTATAGTTTTATTGTATTGTTTTATTATTTTATCGTATTGTGATCATTGTTTTATTGTTTTATCGTTTTTTTTATTGTTATTATTTGTGCCAACCTTATAACAATATAATTGCTTTAGAATATGATGTTAATTCATCATCCAACAAATATATATTTGTGCCAACCTTAACGTGTTCTAACTCTAGTCATTACACCTCTTACTGCTCATCCACTTCTCTTCTTTGAACCTTTTGTTTCTTTATATGCCTGCGGAAATTGCGGAAACTACAGTTTTTCCTGTTAGCTTGAATGATAGAACCAGTCAAAGTTTGTTCTAAACGTCTCCAAAAATGAATTAATTTTGATTTTCTTTTTAAGGCATTTTACTAAATTTACATAGTTATAAGAATATTATAAGTGAACATTCGTGAAAGAGTTGGGGTAGCACCAAAAGAGCCAGTTTTGCAGTAGTTATCTATTTGTTGAGCATTGTAGATAGATTGAATTGTGGATGAAGTATGGAAGAAGAATAGGATTCGATATTGTGTAAATTTACTAAATTTACACAATAATAGAATTAGTGTTTTTTGAATATTAGTGGAATACCCACTAAGTGCCACAACACTTAGTTAACATATCTACTTACTCTTCTTATCTTTATTATTCTATACATTTTTTGTATCCCCTCTTTTGTCCCTAATTCTTTATAAAACTCCTCAAAGAAATTAGCTCGAGTTATACTAACTACTCTTTTCGCCTCTTTCTTTGCTAATCTATATTTTACCCAATTTTCCTCACTATCTTTCTTTGCTAATCTCTTGACCTTCTTCTCTGTCACATCCATTTTCTCTGAAATTGATGTTACCCCAACTCACACAATACATATTTGAAATCCTGCCCACAGGTATCTTTGAAATAATCCTCAAATTCCTAAATCTATGCTTGTATTTACTATATGTTCAAGACCATTTCTCATTCCTTCATTGAAACGATCATTATCCCGATTATAATATTTTTTTTTATGTTTTCTACAACATAACCGTACTTCATCCCCTCTATTTATTATAGACCAATTCCAAAATGTCTCTTCCAAAATTCTCATCTACAAAAACTAATGCGTAGTTATCTCCTAAATAAATTGCATACATTTCTCAACTGCTTCTTCTTAGCTTCCCCTCTATTTTTTTTTCGGCCTCTCACCCACTAAACTTCCATAATCAGAAACAGAACGTGCAAATCAATGTCATAAACCAGTTTCTGTGTCTTGGGTCATTACACCTTCATACATATCCAATACTTAATATTTTTTAAAAAATATATGACCTACTTAATTTATTTTTTTAAAAAATTCTAAGAAACTAAGAAAACTGAATAAGTTACTTATAAATTGATTTGTTTACATTTTTTCTCTAAATAGTTTATTTGAAATATTGTAATAATCTAATAATTCACATATGATGCTATGATTAAGTGGCTTATCTAATTAAATCTTATATTTAAAAACAAAAAAGAATATAGTATATATGCAGTGTAATCTAGATTTTACATTTAAAAAACAGCAAGACACTAGAGACAGTGTGGACATGGAATGGTGGAAGCCATATATAGATGGATGCAAAGGAAGGTGGGTAACATGACGGGTTGACGTGAGTGGTAAGTACTCTCGTCCCTTAAGCAAGTGGTTGGGGGTTTAATCCCCCTATATGGGACTTCAGAACTACAAGGGATTAGTCCCACTTGCGACACACACACAGGTGGAGATACCATTGGGTAACGTAAAAAAACAAAGGAAGCAAGTGGAAATGCGGACATAATGCATGTTGAGTAATGCATGTTGAGTCAGCATGCACATATATATGGTACGTTGAATGTGGGCCGAGCCTTTTCCCATTACAGCTGTGAGCGAGGTTCTTTTTCTTTTTTGACCTCAAGCTGTGTGCTAGGTTCATGTTGTATGTCATGCGTACTATTATATCATGTCATACAGCAACGCTGCATATCTATATACGCCGATTCTCCATCCAACAATAAACCCACATCCTTCCACGACACCCATAACATTACACTTTTTCGCTCCTTTTTCTGCCCCAGTTTTTTTAAGTTTATAGTTTGTACACTACAACTAATACTTACGATTCATTAATGTGGTGGCTGGGTAAGGTTTTTTTTCTTAAAATATGAAATTGTTAAGTACACCCAACAATTTGTTTTATAAACAATTGTATTAATTAATAACTAAATAAAATGATACATAAAAAAATGCTTCAGCAACTAACATACTGCAAACATCACATATAACAAGAACAAAGAAACAATACTACACAGCAAACAAAAAGTAAAGGAAACTTAAAAAACCAAACAAACGCAAATTAACTCTAGTCAATGGATATTGAATATGAGACAGCCCGAAAACAAAAATCTATGCTGCACCAATCACCATCCTCCACACAGAACAGTTTTCATCCCTTTCTTCTTTCATTTAGTTTGTATTTCTTGGAAAAAGCTAGGTGGAGATTATGTGGAAGAAACTTCATATGGTGTTATGCTAAATATGACTGATTTATGGATGAAAAGGATGATAATACTAGAAAGGCTTAAGTATTTTTTTGTCCCTTATCTTTGCATAAAGTTTCTTTTTAGTCCCTTAAATTTGAAAATGTGCACTTTTAGTCCTTTTTTATTAGCATAGTTTGTTTTATTTAACGGAAAATGCAAAAATTTAACCATTTTTATAAGCCCTTAACTATATGATTTCCTTTTAAGGTTTCAGAGTTAACATTTTCTGTTAAATAAAACTAACGGTGTTAACAAAACAGGACCAAAAGTACACATTTTCAAACATAAGGGGCCAAAGGAAACTCAATGCAAAGATGAGAAATCAAAAGGATATTTAAGCCTAAGCCTATTAGAAAGTGAAAAGATAAAAGCCTAAGTTATTATAACCGAATCAAGAGTTTAAGGACTGGCCCACACTAAATCATACTCCCCCAATCTATAATATAAAAGTCCAACCGCTAAAACACGCTTCTTACAAAAAACATGTAACAGTTAGTTGAGTGTTTGAATGTATTTCTTTTTTTTTTCAATTTTACCCCATTTATTATGAAAGAAATATGTAAACATTAATAAATATAAAAGAGAGTGAGGGGTAAGATAGAAAAAAAAACACATTAAATAATGAGAGAATATAAAGTAAACTCTTATATCTTAGACCAAAATCATTCAAATTTTAGGTTCTCATATGATGGAGAGTAGCAAGTAGTTGAAAGATTGAATTATAAGTGAAGTATTGTAAGATTACTTTCACGAATAATTGTAATTATAGGTCTAGTGATATTACTAAATCAGATAACTAAAATCTTAATATATTGTTCATTGATGTGCAGAAGAACACTAGGAAGTAGGAATATAAAATAGCTTCTCCGAGGATGGTTTGGTAGGTGCCAAAATTTCATGATTTATACAAGTAGTTGAAAGATTTAATTATAAGTGAAGTATTGAAAGATTACTTTCGCGAATAATTATAATTATAGGTCCAGTGACATTGCTGAGTACTCTGTACTCTGTAGGATCAAGGTTCCATTACTTAAATTCAAAACTGGCTTACTCCAGGGGACCTACCAAAGAATATAATGGTAGGCTGATAGGTTCAATTAAATAGTCAGCAACAAAATTGTTCAACATGCAGTCAACAAGCAATACAATGAAATGGGGTCATGCATACATGAAAATGTGAACCCAATAACAATAACGAATGACAAAAACCATCGCATTCAGTCAAGGCATTAAATTCTATGCGCAGTGTTCCTTGAATGAAAACTGTTCTTTCATTACTGCAAGCGAGCAACTTTTAAGTCAACACAAATAATTGGTAATTTCCCTACAAATTATCGCCTAACACCAGAAGCTCGCTAACGGCAGACGGCAAACATTATCTATAGTCTATGTATCATCAGTAGACCCTCAATGTAATTTGGGAGTGAATACTACATATATGATATATCCATTCAAAAAACTAAGCCATCTGTACATAATGAGAATCTTGCTCTCAAAACACCATAACTTTCTCTCTATATTAAACCAATCCTTCTGTACCTTTTCAACTTTTAGAGGGTAACTTCAGCCTCTAATCCTGTTACAATCACAGGCCGGAGTTCAAAATCAAAACTTACCCGATAACTTCCAGCTTCATCGTAATCATTTTTCTGGGGCTGGGAAGAACATTGACAACTTAGCCTGCTTTAACAAGAAAAAGAATACGCATACATTAGCCCAAGGAAAAAAATTCTGCAAAATATTTAAGAATATGTAGATTGGAAATCATTAAGGTTTTATATTCTAATTTCTGTTCCACAAACACTTAACCAGAAAGTGCAACAGTTCTACACAAGGAAATAAAAGTAAACCCTCATTTATATGATGCTAATATATAACTCTATGCATACAATATTGATTACCAGGAGCAAGCAACAAAATGAAGTTAAATTTAAATCAACTTACCTACCAAGAGGCATCTCATGATTTGCTCGATTTCGACCAAAAGAAACCCTTTTTTCTTGCAGGGGGATTATCTGATGAGTCTTTGCGACTCTTTGAGCCAAATGAAAAATGCCTCAAAAAGGGTTTCCCGGAGGGCCATCTTCCATTGGAATTCAAGTGCATCCGAGGAACTTTACATCGGTTCCCACCATCCCTGAAGTGATCAAACACAGTCGAATCATCATCAGTTCCACTATCCACCACTCGATTCATGGACCTCTTGTTTCTAGCCTTCAAATCCATCCTAGCTTTCAAAGCTTTTTCAGACAATTTAAGAGTTTGTTTCTCACCCAAGGTGCAGACTGGGCAAACTGGATCATACTTGTCTAGTTCAGGTGTCATGCTCTCCAAACATTCAGCATGATAAACATGTCCACAGACAAGAACAGCAACCATTGGAAGCTCATTATTTGCAATTATCTTCTGGGTGCTCCAAGATGACCTCTCAGTTAGAAGCTTAGAGCACACGCCACATGCATGCAGATCAGTGTGGGAAGTTGAAATCTGGCTACTGGTTCTAGCAAACTTTTCATCGTCTAATCCAAAGGATTCACTATCAAATGACCACCTTCCTCCATGGGAAGTCCCCATTGGCTCAGAAAAGGCAGGTACAGACCAGCCATCAGATGAACCACCTTGGGAGCACCTTCGCGAGTCATTGGTCCAAGAAGGGAACACAGACATTTCTTCTGAAGAAGGCAAGCTGTGTGGTGACTTTTGTCCTTGGATTTGACTAGGAGAAACTTGCCGTAATAATTGGTTTCCAGGAGAATGGCAGTGTTGCCTTAACGGGGCTGAGCTTGCTGGAGGAAGGTGACTTTGGGATGAAAGAGGAGATGCAAGAAAAGAGGTTGAAGGCATTGAAGACGGTGTTTTAGAGGGGGATGTGCTTGATACTATAGTCGATTCTGCTGACCCTTTCACCTACAATACAAGTCACGTATAGGAAGATTGTCAAAGAGATCACTGACACTCAGCCACAACAAAATGATAAAAGCAACAGAAGGTCGGTACATTATTATAACCTCACCTGCTCCACACTCCCATCCATGGAGACATTCCTTGAATTAAAATTATCTGCCTCATACATAAATAACCATGTCAAAGACAAATCAACCAGCAAAGGGAATTAAAAATACCAGCCAACAGTTTCAGAAACAAGAGACCATGCATATCTCAGATCAAGATTGACATTTACACATCACTAGAGAAGAAAAATTTTCACAGCATAACAAAACCCCTTCCCTGTATGGCTGCAGCCCTATCCTTTGAAAGTATATCAAGGTAAAGTTTAGGAACATGATTGACAATACATTTTATCTATTTTTTTTAAAACAATACAGGAAACATTGTTGAACTTGTAAAGATTGAAAACTGCGTTGTCTCTTACCGAGGTCATATGAAAACCACCAAACCAAGTGTTTTATATCTACTCACAAACTTATCACAAGTTTTACTATTCACCTACTTTTTTCTGCAGAGGACAAGAACCATCCAAAAGAGAAGTACTTTCTTAGACAAGTGAAAGAATCCCCTTCCATCCCAGAAATACTCAACATTAACAAAAGAAAGCAACTTCTAGCATTTTTCCCGAAATTTTTAATTGGCACAATTTTTAACTCCCTTCCCTTAACTAGGTTTATATCTACAAAACCAAGTATCGTTCATATAATATATGGTATCTTGCCCAGCTGAATTTCAAGAGTCAATATATCTACCTACAATATACAATCCATAGAAAACTGCCTTATTCAAAAGTCATGAATAATATAGCTTACTTACCTCAGATTCTAAGCAAAACATAGGCTCACAATCTAGTTAACCTAAAAAATCTTTAGACAACTTCTTTCCATACAACACAAAAGGGATTATCCCACAGATAACCAAGTCAGTGTTCCTGTTCCATAATATGGCAGTCTGATCACATTTCTAAGATCACATAACTTACGCGTAATGGAACACCTGAAACACCTCTGTCTGAGAAATTATGCCTAACAGTCCATTATTTATAAAACAATTTATGGTCCTATTATATTTCAAAAGTATCATCTGATTCTTCATTAGTTGCTAACCCAAGCTTAAGATAGTCAAAACATAAACAATTTCTAGTTATTTTATTTTATTATTCCACTTACGTTCCTTCATCATAAAAACTTTGTGGCTTTGTAGAACTATATTCAAACCACAATAGTTGCAGACATCAGTTATTTTCCTTTTCATGGGCACATGAGTACAAACTTAAATGCTCCATAAGCACATCACACTTATTTCATATTTTCTTCCTAAATTTGTGATTATCCAATAAATTTAGAAATCGATCCCATACTAAAGGCAAACAACTCAAAAATAAAGTCACAAATGCAAAATCAGTTCCTAGAATCCAGTTGTGGAAGTCGATACAAGAACAACAACAAAGTCTTATCCCACTTAGGTGGAGTTGGCTTATTTTAAATCGAAACTATTAATCTAAAAATGTTACCTGAAGTAAAAGTCCTTGTGTGCTCAGTAATAACTTCTGAAGTTGGAGATTTTTGCCCTCTTTGACTTTCATAAGTGTGCAATGATAATCCATCGTCTGACTTATATGCCGAGTCATTTTTGTCTTCTGATCCATCATTGTGGCTAACAGCATTTGAGATCCAATTTATAGACACATCTTCACCAGCCACACGTCTTCGATTATCCCAGCGAAAACTCCATGTCGGAGAATAGCGATTGTTTCGATGTGAAATCTCATTAGTCAATCCACTTTGTATGTCGTCTTTATCTTTGGAAGCAACGCAACATACAGCCCCCATGCTTAAATAAGTAAATGTCTCAAGCCTATTATACAAAGCACAAACACCACCACCAGTTATATCAGCAACTACAAATCTGTACCACCATTTACTTGTAAATACATATTTTTCCTGGACATGATAGTAACATAAAATCATATATGCGCGATCGCGCGCGCACACACACACACACATAGGGTTAAAAGATCATATCTGCCCTTAAAGTATGTACGGAAGATTATATTTGTACCTAAAATATTTTTTTGCTCAAATTTGCCCTTAAAATGTGCACAAAGGATCATATTTACCCCTGAAGTATATATGAAGGGTCATATATGCCCCAAAGTATGTATGAAAGGTCATATTTGCCCCTAAAGTAGGCAAAAAAGTCATATTTGACCACTAAAATTTTAAATGTAAAGGGCTAATATGATCCTTCTGCAAACTTAAGGGGCAAATATGGACAAAAAAATACTTTAGAGGCACATATGATCCTTCATGTATACTTCAGGAGCATATATGACCCTTAACCCTATATATAATCGATAATGTATCAGCAACAGGAAGTCTGAAACAAATTATCATTTCTGCATTTGGATATAATTCTACAAACAAACAATAAAACAGAAAGTTAGAAGTCAATAACATGAATTGCAATTTGCAAGTATCTTCCATTTCAAAAAAAAAAAAGTTTCTAAACATAAATAAAAAAAACATTAGAAAGCGAAGACAACAGCAAAAGCAACAGATTGAAATCCAGTGAAGTGAACACAACACAGAGAGTTATGCTGATTTGAAATTGCAATTAGGATCACAACTCTACAGTAAAAACACAAATAAACAGAGTGAAATCTCATTGTATAACAAACATCATGGGCAAAAACAACAAATATAGAGGATAATTGAACAAAAAAAGTGACAGGAAGCACAATCAGCAGCTAAAAGAGAAGTAAGAGCGAGTAATAATCAATGAAAACAAAACAAATTAGCCCAAAATCTAAAGCCAATTGAAAAGCCGATCCAAAATAGATGCAGAAAATACAGAATCAAGAGTCGAAACCAAAAGCAACAAAAAAAACAAAAAAAATAAAGAGAGCTTTGTTTGAGGAAAGACGTACCTCTGTGGAAGGCATGAAAGAAAGAATGAAGGAGAGAGAAAGGAAGAGACTGTATTGTTTTGTACTCCTGCACAATTTGTTTGGTGCACAAAGAAAGAAAAAGGCCGTTTGGATGGTTTAACGGCGTTACCAAATGTTACCTAGCACATGCTTGTTTGTTTCTTCTTCTATTTGGTTCCGTTTCAGTGTTTCAGTTTAACGTGACGGGGCCTTCTCTTTCACTCTTTAAATATAGGAATTATTGTTGGCATTATTTGGGAGATTAGTTTAGTTTACTCCCAACTACATGCTATAATTTTAGACATTATATATCAATTTGTAAGTTTGGTTAATTTGGTAGATTGATTGAAAAATATGAGAGATGAAATGAAAGAAATGGCTTATGTTTAATACCATAATTAAGTTGCAAACTATGTCATACACACATTTAGGTCTTTATAAAATTCTTTATATCGCCACTCTTTGATTCTAAATATAGGTATAAGAATTTGTTGATGTTGTTGACAGAAGAATAGTTAATTGACCGATTTACGGATGATAAAACAATTAATTTAATTACTTGATTACAATATAAGTCATGCTATCTCTTTAAAATGCTTATGTGTATTGTTGTATATCATTTTATAAGTCCGCCAAGTTAATTCCAAAAAAATATAAGATATAAAAAAAGTCTTATATATAAATGACTGAAGTTACTTGTTTTGAGTGACTTATATTTTTGGATCTTAAGAGTAAAATATATACAAGTTATTTATATATTTATGGAAAATATATTTCATCCATTCCTATATATACATAAGGCATATTTACCTATTTTAGTTAGATTAAGGCTGTTAGTTAATTAGGTTAATTAAAACTACACGATATCAATAAAACACCATGACTTTACTTTATATTATATTCATAGTCTCTTCATCCTCTTTCATTTGTCTCATATTGAGGAGCTTCAATAGAGGTGTTTAAAGGAAAAAATTTGGAAAAAATAGAAAGAGATATTATTATATTTATAAATAGACTCACCTCCTTAAATATGTTTTTTATGTGTGTGTGAACCAAGGAGTAACAATTATTGCATTCCACATTATATATGCACCCCTACATGCATATAAAGAAAAGAGCATGGAGCATTAAGGAAAACTATAATGAGAATCATCAAAAATGAATTAATTACAATAAGATCCCAAATAAATCATCAAATTACATTGAAATCTTAAGGATCTAGGTAATATTAAATGACTTGTCATTCACTGATAACTCAGTAGTTGTCATTAATAGTAACTCTTTAAGCTATCAATAATAACTAAGTCGTATTAATGATTATGACCCAACTATTTATAAATATATAGAGTCGTTAGTGATAAATCATTTAAATAATCTAGATTCTTTAAGACTTTAATGTGATTTAATAATATTGTTTGAAATTTAGTTATGATTAATAATTCTTTATAAGTGACCAAATTATAATTTTCCCATATTTTTCCCTTTTCGCGAATGCAAGCAATATTACTCTACTTTTCAATTTTCATTCACGTGCATGGTTACGTTGCACTTGTATATGTGTGTGTGTGTCTTTTTTATGAATTCTAGCATATAACCACTGAAGTTGAAGCAAGCTAAGATATATTTAAACATTAATCCTCTCGCTTGATTGGTAAACAACTCAACTAAGAGATCTATGATTGTTCAAGATGCTTGTGCGTTGTGCAGAGTCATAACTAAATCACTAGTTTTCACTTGCTGAAGATTAGAATATAAACTTTTTTTCCATAATTTTAATCTAAGCATTTTATTATTCCCCCTACTCTTCTAGAGAAAATATATAAAACTCTCTTAATTTTATGCTGTATATAGATAATTTCCTTCATTTTCAAGACTTATCAACAAATTTCTATGGACTTTTACTTTGATACGGATAACTTTCGTATTACCATGTTTATTATTTATCTTAGTACATTAAAATATAATAAAACTTTAGTCATAGGTCTCCTAGCTCATCAGAATAGTCGTATAGTTTAGCAAACGTATAGTTTCATTTCACACTTCAAGCAATTGAAAAGCTAGCCCCCACATCTGATTTATTAAAAATCTCAAAAAGTCAAAAATAATATCAACTTGGCCGAGAAAATAAGCATTTGACGATCGATGAAGACATTTCCAATCTTCAGAAGTCAAACCGCAACCGATTTTTTTTAGTCAACACAGATTACACAGTTTTTATGGAGGTATCAAAATAAAACAAATAGGCAATCATCAATTGTCTTTAGAAATAAAAAAGAGAACAACACATTTTCTTACCCTTGAATTTGTTCTCTTGTTTTGTAAAATTGGAAATTATATAAGCGAAGAGTCAAATCTATATAATCTTATAAATCATTTCTTCATTACAGTTCACTGAGCCATTTTTCTTCAGCTTCTCTCTAAGAAATTACTGTTCATTGAGTCGGCTTTTCCCTTGCTGAACAGTGGGTGGCTTACTTTTAGCCGTTTCCATCTCTCAATTGTAGGCTTGTAGCACAGGGTGATTGTTATTTCCTTTATATTAAAATTGTAATTTAAATGTTATTTTGTTTTTTTCATATTTGGCATCTATAGGCGGTCTCATTTTTTGCTCTTCGATGTGATATGATGGGTGTTCGGTCTCCCAATTTTTTACTCTATCTTCAGTTGTTCATTATTTATTTTATATTAAACACTTCACTTTTTACTCTATATTATAAACAAGTGAGGTCCCTGAATTTATTTTTTAAGGATGTACAGTGTATTGGGTGTTTTGTGGGGAATATGCGTTGTGATCATTTATTAGTATATAAAAATTTGAATAATTCAATTAATGGAGAGAACAATATAACAATTTACTTGGCGGACTAATTCGGTGAACATTTTTTAAACCATTAACAATGATTATTATAGGAACAAGTTATTACTCCCTCCGGTCCTAAATATAAGACCTAATTTACTTTTATGGAAAATCCTAAAAAAACAAAATAAGTTAATTATAAATTGATGATTTACCTAATTTTCCCTTAGACTAAATATATTTTGCCTATAAACTAATGGATAATCTAAAAATATATCAAATATGTCATAATTTAATAATTTATTTCACAACCTTAATATCTCCAAAAAAAAAGTCATCTAAGTCTTATATTTAGGACGTAGTATTATTATTCATTTCAGGCTTATTATTATTCATTTCAAAATCAATGGAGAGAACAGTATAACATTCTTTTTATATGTGAGGGCTCCTTCTCAGCTTGCGCGGTTTAATGTTATATGTGAGAGGTCATTGGGTACAGAATATTGCGCGGGGAAAATGGCTAGTTTCATTTCAATATTTGATTTTGAGAACATATATTTCAAGTTGTCCATCGCCAATTTACATATGTCCCCTACTCTTTCAAGATATAAACTGCATCATAATTAATTACCGCAATACGGCGAGTACTCTAGTGTTTGATTTTGCTTATTGGCATCCAAACAATATACTCTGATGAATAAAGTCACAGTGCTTATTGTTCATATATTTTTGGCATTAGCTAGCCAGGCCTCCACAAGGCAATAAGGTTTGGCCTTCCTTTTTCTTCTCATAGACAAACTTGAATTCTGAACTTCTTTCAACGTAATCATCTTCTATCCAATAATGTTAGATATATAAATATCAGGATTAAAAGATTTGATGTAATTAGGCTTTACGTTATAAAACTGAACACCAAGTCAAAACAAATTCCAAACATTCATGCATGTATTGCCTTTATTTGAGATGGATGTCATGATTAATAATTAAATACACGTCGAACTAATGCTTTTTAACCATTTTTCCAGCCGTTAAAAAATAAAAAAAAATTTACATTTTTTTATCTCTCCAAAAAAATTTAATAATCATGCCACATATAAAAAAATTATCTCACAAAAAAAAACTTTTAAACAAAAAAAAAAACAGATTCAATTGCCATTTTCTATAAATTAACAGGACAAATTAGTTTAGAGCCCGCAAGCATAAATTAATAATGCCACATACAAAATCCTTAGGATAACACACATAACACATATCTCTCTCACACACACAGTCTCTCTCTATATATATACAGGCATATAATTTATATATTAAGGGTTTTATGACATGATAACAACACATATCTCATGCATGATCATAATAACAAAGCAATATGTTATATATGTATGTGCTCTATAAAATAGTAGTGATGGGTTATTTAGGATATTTATCGATATATGATCCCATCAACACTCCCCCATCTTATATATATATATATATATATATATATATATATATATATATATATATATATATATATATATCAGAGACGATTTCAAATTATCATCAATTGGGAATGAGCTTGGAAGGAGGCTTAGAGAGAGTTGGAGAAGGATCGTATCTTCCATAGTCTCTAGTATTTGCCCTAAGCAACCTCTCATGCATCATGTTCACTTCCTCCTTTCCCACCTCCTACACCAAATATAATTCAATTCCACTAATTAATAACTATTTAATTACCGTATAATAAATTAATAATATCAAGATTTATGTGTAATAGAGTGTGCGCGCTTCAAATCTTCCACACACACACTTTTCTTTAACAGCTATACATATATACATAGCATTGGTCGATCATGGTTTATGCGCCATATTGTTAGGTGTCACGCCTCAAAAGTGTGGGATATATATGTTTGATCATTTGCTATGTGAGTGTGTCACAAAAAAAAAAATCATTGATTGTTTATTTATATTATATAAATTCTGTCTTCTTATTTTAAATGTCATAGTAAGTGTCAAGAAGTTGATGAGGAGGAGGACAATAATAATGTCCACAGAGTATTATTCTCTTTTAGAGAGTATTCTATCAACATTATTGTCTTGTTGTGTAGGCTTTCTTGTTCGTTCTTCAACCTAAAAATATCAGAAATTAACAATGATATACATGTTGATGGAAAAATAAGTGATCAATTGTATATGCTCATGTTTACTATATTATAGAGTTAACTAATTTGGGGTGATTAATGAAACTAACTGGCTTATTTAATTATATTAATCTTATATAATCTCTTCTAGATATTTACATTCATCAATATATTGTACAAGGCTTTATAAGTTTGATAAATAAATTTGGAGAAAAACTATCAATATATGCATGCAATCAAATTAATTAAGTAAAAGAGAGTTATATATAGGATCAAATTAAAGTTACTGACTTAATTCTATACTGATCTATATATTTATGACAGGAGGTGGTATACTATAATTAAGCAGATTAGACTTTGGAGGCACTTACCTCTTCTTGATGAACATCCGCATCTGCAGCCAACTTACTGACAAACTTTATTCTTCGACCTGCAAATTCATGATTTACGAATAAGAAAAAAAAACCTCACTCACACTCACACACTAGCTACTTAAGTATTAGAGAGTCTATAAAATTTACATGTGCTGTGCACTAATTATGCATAGAAAGAAGCAAACCATCAAAATATGGGATAAAATCAAACTGATCAGATCCTCTAATATTCACATTAAATTTAATTATTCCCCCATGCAAGCGCATAGTAAAAAGCTCTGCCTCTATCTGACAGCTTGAGTAGGGTTTAGCCCAAAAAGTCTTCAAGAGAGGAAAAACCTAGGGAAAAACAAAAACAAAGACACCCACCTGCAAAAGAAGTAGTGAAAAGCGACACAGAAATGAGCAGAATGATGGCCAATTTCTTTAGAAGCACGAGAGTACCCATTGAAAAAACCTAACCAAATCTCGAGTTATGATATGATGTTTCAGTGTCAACTGGCTAGTTCAGTGTCTATACGTTGCAGAAAACTAAAAATTTGGTGTGGAAGACAGAATTGGAGAAATTGACAGTTATAATAAAGAAAGCAAACTTTTCTGTTCTCTTGAGCAATGAATTCAAACGCAAAAAGGTAAAAGGATACCACTTTCTTTTTGTTGGGGCACTAAGTCTATATATGAAGTTAGTGGAGTGCCGTATAAACCTAATTAATTCATTAATTAGTTAGTTTAATGGCCATAGTTGAAATCCGACTCCTTAGTGGAGAATTATTGGAGTGTCCTCTATGTGTGCTTTATAACAAAATTATATTTTCCAGCATACCTAACTCATTATATCAATTTAATTTGTGCCGAACTTTCGCTTATATTTGAAATATCCCCATATAGGTGAACTAATTAACTAACTAATTAATTGACCCATTTTACTTCTCATCGTGATTTTATAAAAATATAACTATAGAAATCTAATTCAACATATATAAAAGAAAATTTTACAATTTTGAATAAAGAATAAAACAACTTGTTTTCTTAGCCCCCCAAGCGCAAAGTATAACTTTAGAAATTCTCATACCCCTTTGGTAATACATATAAGACATATTTACTAAATTTGATCATTTTAATGATGTTAATTAAGTAGGTCAATTAAAATCGTATTTTCTTATATATTTTTGAGAAGTGTTGATAGGGATAATTTAGAGGAAATTGAGAACAATTAAAAAGGTTTTATATTTATGCATAAGTTCATCTCCCTCGACAGGTCCTATATTTCGGATAGGAGGGATCAGAGAAGTATTTAAATTCAATTAAGCTCACAAATGAAGCATAAAAATAAAAATATAGCTAGCTGAATCGAATATTTCATCATACATAATCATAATTCTCTGAATAAGTCACTGAATTATTTAATTCAATTTGACATCTCTGTGGATTTGAATCATTTTTCACTACAAAAAAGGGTAGATCTGCGGTGGGCATTTTCCCAGAACCGCCCCCAAGTCGCTCCTGTGGAAAATATTACCGCCGGGCGATTTTACCGAGGAAACGCAACATGGGGCGGAAGGATTTACGCTGTAGCTCCTTCGGCACCGCCGGTACGCATTGGGGCGGACGTAGGGGCGGTCACATGCGCCGCCATATATAATATTTTATTATCGCGTTGCGGCGGACGTAGGGGCGTACCTACCAGCTGCCACGTTTTTTATTTTTTAAAAAAAACACGTGTCGGCGTACCCAACCGCCGGCATGCTATACATATATTAAAAAAAATGTACTCATTCGAACAATTTAACAAATGACTTAAATTGAAGACCGAAAATGGGATAAAAATAATAATAAAAAAAGAAAATATACAAAAGCAGCAAAAAAAATGATTTTATTCTAATATATATGAAATATAAAATAATAGCAACATCAAACTGAAAAAAGATCAAACTGAAAAAAGATGATGTTCAAAATCCATAAGAGAAAAGGTAAAAAAAAAATCCATAAGAGAAATTCTGATAAAAAAGAATCCATAAGAGAAAATCTGTGACAAAAAAATAAGATATATTACGAAAACAAAATAATAAGAAACAAAAACAATCAGATATAATAAAATAAAAACGAAAAAATAAACAATACCCATAACAAGAACAAAACAAACTTATAGGCGCCATCATTTAATTTGTGTATCAACAATGAAAACAGCGAAACACAAAAAGGAGAAAGTGAGAAAAAAGAGATTGCGCGCGGTAAAATTTGAGGGGGAGGGTATTTATAGGGAGAGATAACAACGTGGGGGCGGAAGCCGACCGCCCCCATGCATTAAGTGCGCATAGACATCTGTGCAGAGTGGGGGCGGTTGACCACCAAAGCGCTTTCATTTTGTTTTTCAAATTTTTCTTGCGTGGGGGCGGTTGCGACACCTGTTTAATTTCTTAAAATTTTTTTTACTAACATGGCGGCGGGTGACCGCCCCAACGCGCAATAAATGCGCACAGTCACCCAAGTGCAGCATGGGGGCGGTTACCCACCCCAACGTGAATTTAATTTTTTTTATTTTTTTAATCGCTTGGGGGCGGTTGCCCGCCCCAAAGTGACCGCCCCTACGTCCGTTCAATTTTTTTACATTTGTTTACTTAAATGCGCACAGTAACCCATGTGCAGCTTGGGGGCGGTTGCCCGCCCCAACACGAATTCATTTTCTTTTTTATTTTTTTAATCGCGTGGGGGCGGTTGGACCGCCGCCACGCAGAAAAAAAAACAAAAAAATAGTTTGCCTTGCAACTTGACCTCGGATGGTTTTAACCGCCGGAACACATTTTCTTGGGGCGGTGTTTAACTTTCCTCCGGGACGCGTGCGCGGCTAATCACCGCTTCTTTTATAGTGTTTACATAATCAAATACACACGCACAAATGAATAGTTGTCCATAATTGACTCAACCTATAAAATTTGTTAATAATCTAGTCAGAAGCCCAATTAAATTATTTATCATATTGACATAGGGGGTGAAATAATGTGTGTGTATGTGAGTGTAGGTAAGGTCATGCACGGATGGGCACAAAAAGAGACAACGTAGGTGGGTATTGGACATAGCATAGTACTCTATCCGGTCCTGAATATAAGACCTAGATGACTTTTTTGGAAAATCCTAAAAAAACAAAAAATAAGTTAATTTTAAATTGATTTACCTAATTTTTTCCCTTAAACTAATTTATTTTACCTATAAACTAATGGATTATCTAAAAATATTATAAATATGTCATCATTTAATAACATATTTCACAACCTTAATCTCTCCAAAAAAAGTTATCTAGGTCCTATATTTAGGACCGACGGTAGTAATATTTGGGAATGATTTGTTGGATCTATAATCCTTAAAACAGGGACAACACATGAAAGGGCATTGGTGGAGAATAAAGAGAAGCACTAAGTGAGGTTTAAAATGTAAATTATTGATCATTTGTATGTAATATAATGTGTATACCTCTTTATCCTTATCGTTTTTTTCCCAGCAAAAGTGGTTTTGGGATCCATGTTTATTTCACCCGCGCATCCTCTACTTGAGAGAGCGTTATCCCCTACTCTATCTTTGTGTGTGTGTGTGTGTGTGTGTGTGCAGAATAGCAACCCAATCATTAATTAACTTGATCATCCTCACGCCACTTAAGCGCTAGTCTCACTATAATTATGCTTCCCTCAAAGAGCTGATAGGATCATCATGCAGAGCGATACGATAGATTGCAAACCCAATTTCTTAAGCATATAGTAGTAGTAGTAGTAGTAGTAGTAATAATAATAATAATAATAATAATAATAATATTGTAATAATAATTTCAGTGCATGATATATTGGCTATTTTTTTTTGGCGGGTTGATATTATGTCTAGCTAGCTGTAGTAATCATTAGATTATTAAATCAATACATGAATGAAGCAATTTAGTTTAGCAAAAGATGATGTTAAGGGATTAAATTAAAAAGGTACTATATTATTTGAAGTCAATGGTAATTAGGTTATATTTAGATCCCAATATGTATAATATCTTTGGAAAGGGATAAGAATTAAAATGAGGTATAATAAATAGATTATGACTTTAATTTGGTCTTATATTTATATTTCTAAATTTATGAATGATCTCATGAATGGAGCGAGGAAGGTCAGATGTGTGTGTGTGTGTGTTCACTGTTTGAAAGTCCACCGCGACAGGGTTAATGGAAGTGATGCTCCCCAAGAATCATACACTTCGATTTTGTCTCAAAAGAAAGCATTCATAGACATACTCGAAGATGCCTAGAGGGGCATGAATCGGACTTTAAAATTTATTAGATGCTGGAGTGAAATTTAAATTTGCGAATTGATACCTAAAACTGTTTTAATTTTATATTGTCGAGTCATCATGATCGATATATGTCTAGTCTGATAAAAATTAAAGCTGAACCATAAATTAGATTATATACCAAATATAGGATAGAACATACATATGGTAAATCTGGAACATGGTTAATATCATCCTATATATAGGCATTATAACGTTTAATTGTTTAAGTCCCATGATTAGAGGTCGTCCTTCTAACGTTTAATTGTTTAATATCATCCTATAGGCATTCTAACGTTTAGTGGTTAATATCATCGTTTAATTGCAAAAGAAAATTAAAGAATTAAAGCTTGACTTTTATTTGTCCAAAAAACTTGACTTTTCAAATTAAATTCCATTTATGTGGTATATTTACTTCACAAATTACATGCAAACTTATTTTGGAACCATCAAACGGTCCAATAAGTCAACGTATGAAATCTGGAGGGTCTAGTTTATGGGCAACGAAGGGCGATATATATATATTAAGGTGTGTATCATAACAAGCAGAATTACCCCTGATAAAAAAAAAGCAGAATTACCAAAAAGAAAGGAAGCAAAACTTGAGAGAAATAATTATGAAGCTATATAAATATACATATTATGTTCACTGAGGGAGAGAGAATGCTTTTGGCCGGGCACCGTAGTGTACATGTACTCATGTAGCTACAGTTCTACTATTTTAAAATCAAGGGCGAAGGGGCAAAAATAGCCATTGTAATTCTCCAAATGGTCAACTTTGGCACCCGTAATTTCGATGGTGCAAAATCGTACATTATAAACCAAAATGGAACAAATTTAGCACTCTTAAACAGAGGTGTTAAATTTGACCGTTAGTTGACTGGGAATGGTGATTTGACATGATGACGTGGCGAAATAAGGAATTATATGTCACATTGCATATGACATGGCAAAAAAATAAACATGAACATGTCATAATGGGGCCCACCCTAATACATATGTTACCTAAAAATGGGGCCCACCCTAATACATAATGGGGCCCACCGGCCTCTCCTCCTCCTTCTCCCCCTCCACTGCTACCACCCCTCCACACCCACGTCATCCCCCACCCTCAATCTCTATCTCTATCTCTGCAACTTCGCAGGCTGTGGCTACGCTCCTTCTCTTCTTCTTCGTCGTCTTTTCTCCGTCCAACTTCTTCTTCTCTAATTCCATCTCCGGCCGCCGCCAACCTCCACTGTTCCCAATCCTCCACTCTTTATCTTTTCACTGCACCTTCTCTCTTTCTCTCTAGATCTTTCTCTGCTCTCTCACAACACGCAGAAGCAGACCCCACTGCCCAATCCATCTCCAACAAGCTTCAAGAGGATCCCAATTCCGACCCTCTCTCCGTAACTCAATGTCTCCACCTCGCCTTCTCTCACATCACTCCCTCTCCTCAACTCGTTCTCCAAACTCTCAACATCTCCCATGACGCCGGCCGTACAGTCCTAGGAAAAGACGTGGGTGTGGAGGGGGGAGGGGGCAGCGTGGGTGTGGAGGGGGAGGGGGGGCAGCGTGGGGGAGGGGGTGGGGGGTCGCCGGGTCGGTGAAGAAGGGGAGAGGAAGAGGAGAGAGAAAGGGGTGGGTGGGGTATTTTTTTTATTAAGGCTAGGGGCAAAACTGTCTTTTCACTTTTCAAATATATTAAAGTGAGGTCCCTTGGGACCCTACATTAATTTTTTCAACTTTTGGGACTTTTCTAGTATTAAGTCCCTTGTGGGGGACTTCAAATTAATTTTCCCTTATTTTTTTTAGTTAACATATGTATTAGGGTGGGCCCCATTATGACATGTGTATGTTTATTTTTTTGCCATTTCGCCACGTCATCATGTCAAATCACCATTCCCAGTTTATATTGAGGTTTAAAAAAAATTATGACGAAAGAAAATATGAGGATTTATTCCTACAAATTAGATAAAATCCCACATAAAATACTTTAAATATGTAAAAGGATAACGAAAGCACCTAAGTTTGTAAGAGGACAAATCAGTTAGCAGGTACTCCCTTCGTTTCTAAATATAAGGTCACTTTTGAAATTCAACTTGTTCCTAATTATAAGATCACTTTCTAACTTTTTCCCAAATTAGCCCTGCAATATTTATCTATAATAACAAGTAAAAGACAGAAAGTAAGAATAAAGATATATAGTTGAGATAAATTAGTAATATCATGTGTAAAGAACTAACTTATCTAACTTTCTTAATCTCCTCAAATTAGGAAAAGTGTTGTTATATTTAGGAAAGAAGGGAGTATTAAATTAAGATTATTAAATAGTACTCGTATTACAGAATTACTAACATATCCCTTTCTCAACAACACCCACCACCCCAGACTCCTCATCCTCACTTCCTTCTTATTCCCCCGTCTCTCTCCTCCACCCACCACAAACTTCTCTGAAAAACCGACTTCCTTCATACTCTGTATATTGAAAAAAACCACCTCAAAAACCAAAAAGTCTTTTTTTTTTATAACAACCAAAAAGTTGTTTTATGTGGGGATATTTCGTGAGTGGTGGGTGGTTCATTTGTGTGGGTTTCTTCCAAAGCCATTTTCAGGTGCTGTTCATCCCAGCCTTTTAGAAGTAAGATTTAGCTATTAAGTTGACTGTTGAATATTCATTCATTTTGGGAAGTTTTGAAATTTCTGATAGTAACTATCTTCATTTGTAATGTCTGAATGTTACTCCAGCATGGCAAATTCGTGGGTCTGTTTTTGGTTTGAGTTTCAGTTCAAAGTTTTAGTATTTCAGCTCTGTAGTTTGTGATTAATAATGCTCATTGGTGAATTAGTAGATGCTATTTTAACAGGTGCATTTCATTTTAAATGGTGGTTCTGGTTTATTTCGTATTATGAGTTTACATTGGAAGGTTAATGAAGTTGGCATCATACGAAGTTTGAAGAAGTGAATTTAAGATGTGAGTGGTTTAAAATTTTGGTTTAAGACTAGTTAGGATCAAGAGATTTTGGTTTTCTAAAATGTATTCTGGCTAGAGTGGGATGTGTCATTATATAACCAAAAAAGCAATTTTGAAGGTTTGCATCCTCAATAGAACTCAGAAGTGAGAGCCAAATAGAATGATACAATAGTTTGAACTTGATTGTTTACATATTAATAGTTGCTTAAAATGATGAGTTAAGATTAGAAGCTTTAATTTTTTCAGGTTCTGGGGCTCCTGATATAACCAAATGACCTAATTTGAGTTAAGGTTAGAATACAATATTACTTATTGTATCAAGGAGTCTGTTTGCTTTTGTTCATACTTTGTTGTCTTTCCATCTTTGCCAGCCTACTCTGGTGATATTATATATTGTTGATACTGATTATGTCCAGCGGCTGTTAACAGTATGCGACTAATATTAAATTTCATTGTGGAACAATGCAGAGTGTGAGATAATCCATTGTGAAACAATGTTTGAAAATGGAGGTCAAAACCATGTCCCAAGCTCTGCAACTTCACGCCCAAGTTCTGAAATTAGGAAACACACAGAACAGCGAGTCGCAGAAAATTTTGTCCAATATCTTCACTTTCACAGCTCTCTCACCTGCTGGAAATCTCAACCACGCTCGTCTCATCCTCAAATCCAACCCTTCATTGAGCTCTTACTTCTACAACACCATCATTCGAGCTTACTCTAGGAGTTCCGACCCTACGCATCCATCTCAGGCTCTTTCTCTTTTCTTCTCAATGCTCCATGGATCATCTCTTGACATGCATGGACCTGATAAATTTACTTTCCCCTTTGTACTCAAGTGTTGTGTCCGTTTGAATCTCACCCTTCAAGGAAAACAGATCCATGGATTGATTGCTAAAATGGGTTTGAGTTCAGATTTGCATATTGGGAATTCGTTGATTCATATGTATTCCGAGTTTGGGGAAGTTGGAGCTGCATTTGATGTATTTGATGGAATGTTGAAGAGGGATGTAGTCTCCTGGACTTCTATGATCAATGGTCTTGTCGACAATGATCGACCTTCCGAAGCAATAAAGAAGTTTGAAAAAATGTTGGAATGTGGGGTTGAGGTGAATGATGCTACAGTTGTATCTGTTTTAAGAGCATGTGCTGAAGTGGGAGCATTAAGTTTGGGGAAGACAGTACATAGGATTGTGAAGGAGAGGAAGCTTCAGTGCCAAGGTAATGTTATGACAGCGCTCATTGACATGTACACCAAATGTGGTTGTATGGAAAGTGCGTGGCAGGTGTTTAATGATAATATCATGGACAAAGATGTTTTTGTTTGGACAGCAATGATCTCTGGCTTGGCTTGCCATGGACAATGCAAGGAAGCTATTGACCTGTTTTCTGAAATGGATGCTTCAAAAGTAAAACCCGATGAGAAGACAATGACAGCAGTTTTATCAGCATGTAGGAATGCAGGCTCAATATCTCAGGGCTACAAATTTTTGAGTAGTATGCAAAAGAGATACGGTATAAAACCGACTATTCAACACTATGGTTGCATTATAGACCTCCTTGCCAGAGTAGGTCATTTAAAAGAAGCAGAAGAGCTTATTGATATAATGCCTGTCAAACCTGATGCAATACTTTGGAGAACCCTTATATGGGCTTGTAATGTTCATGGGGATAATGCTAGAGCTAAGCGTTTAATGAAACACCTTGGATTGCAGGAAATGGATGCAGATGATAGTGGAAGTTTCATACTTGCTAGTAATGTTTATGCTTCAGAAGGAAAGTGGTGTAACAAGGCAAAGGTGTGAGAGTTGATGAAACAGAAAGGACTGGTAAAGCCAGCAGGATGTAGCAGGATGGAAGTTGAAGGTGTGATGCATGAATTTGTGATGGGAGATTATACTCACTCCGATGCTGAGAAGATATATGTCAAATTGAATGAAATGGTAGATAAACTGAGAAAAGAAGGGTATAATCCAAAGATTTCAGATGTCTTGCTTGAAGTAGATGACGAGGAAAAGGCCAATCAGCTTCTTCGCCATAGTGAGAAGCTTGCTCTTGCTTTTGGATTAATCAAAATAAGTCCCAGATCTGAAATCCGGATCGTAAAAAATCTAAGGTCTTGTGAGGACTGTCATGAATTTATAAAACTAGTCTCTAGGGTATATCAGAGAGATATCATAGTAAGAGACAGAATACGTTTTCATCATTTCAAAAATGGTGAGTGCTCTTGCAAGAATTACTGGTAGTATTATGATAGATGTTAGATATTTACAATTCAGAAGCATACAAGACACAAGAACTGCTAGTTTTGAGGCAGGCATAGTTTGGCAATTGAAGAGGGTATATAGTAGACATTGTTAACTGAAATGTTCACTTCATGGAAGAAACTCCTTTTCATTCTTTTAACTATCTTGCTTATTGTTTTCTTTCATTTAGTGGGAAAAAGTTATCGAACTAATTTATTACTTCCAGGACTTGCTATTTATATGACTAATCTAAATAGTTAGAGGAACAATGATATAAGAAATATACTGTTATTATGGAGAAATTGAAATCTGCCAGCTTTTCTAAATTGAAAGTTAGAACCTGGGACATAATTAAGGAGACTTTGATGCAACTATAATACGATAAGGCTTGTTACTATTATTGTTATTGTTTCTGAAAGATGTAACCATAGCACCCAGAAACTCTCTTTGGAAGTTAATAATACCCTTGAAATTGGAATTTATTTTGTTGCCATGTGTATGATTCAATATTCATGCAGTTTGTATTTACTCTTGACTATTTTATGATGATAACTCGGGAAACTTATTGGAGATTAGTTATTAACTTCTTTAAAAGAAAGGTGCAGATTCTTAAAGAAATTTCCTATATTCGGGTTCTATATTGGTGACCTTGGTTTTGATGAAAAATGACGTGGTTGACGTGTCTCATGTTTTACTTTATGATGATAACTTGGGAAACTTATTGGAGATTAGTTATTAACTTCTTCAAAAGCAAAGTGCATATTCTTACAGAATTTTTTTACATCAGGGTTCTATATTATATATTGGTGACCTTGGTTTTGCAGAAAAGCGACGTGGTCGACACTTATCATATTTTTGGTTAGTTATGCACTAATCTGGACTGTGATGCGCCTCTCATGAATTCTTGGAAACGCTCATGAATATTCAAAGTTTGTATTGAATAGTTGATGATTGTAGTTGTCAATGTGATCTTTGTTTTAAAGGGTAACTGAAATTGGACAGAGAAATAGAAATGGTCTTGTTTAATGAATTTGTTTCCAAGTTTCTATGACCTGAGTTGTATGGGCTTTTGTCAGTAAAAGAGCTCTTATTGGGCTGCAGAGGCCCGGAGGATGGTAGGCCTATCTTGTGAGTTGAAAATTTTAAAATATCACTAAAGGTTGTTTTTGTATCTAACAATAATCTTTATTGTGTAGGTTGAATTTTATTAAAATTTACATATCACATTTTATTGTTTGACTAAGTTTGGACTAAACTTCTCTCTTCTTATTTCTTATCCTATTTGTCCAGAATTAGGGGGGATTATCTTTTTTAAGTAGTTGTTCTTATAATTCTATAAACAGTCTTAATGTTTCTTTCTTTGTTAGATATCTTTTGACAAATTAATAAATAAACTATTTTGAAGCCACTCTCCTTCAAGTTTTGCCACAACTTTATGTTATTCTTCTCTCTAATTTTTTTTTTTGTTTCTCCCTCCCTTCCTCCCTCTTTATTTTTCTTTGTCTTATTTATGACTTCTTAGATTGGTATTTACTTGGGCCCAAAAAATATAAATTATTTATAAAGTTTATATTTATCAATTTGAATTTTCCTACACAACTCTTGTTGGTTGTTTCTAGAATACCACTCCCCCCTTTTTACTAAACTGTGACTGTTTAGAAAAGTTGTTGTGTTTTTAAAATATCATGTCTGACAATATCTTTTGAGAAATTTGTTAAGGATTTAGACTCATAAAAAAGATATGAAATCAAATGGATCAATCTATGAGCGAGGGAGAGAGGCAATATACTTTAACCAAAAGAAAGAAAGAAATAGAATAATTCATTTGAATAGGCCTATACATGTTTTCCCCTCTTCCTCCCTCATAATATTTTTTCCCCATTTTATACTTAAACAGATGATGCCGGAAAGGAAAAAAAAAACAGAAATTTTACAGAAAGTTATGTAGGCCATGATATATACTGTAAATTGTGTCCCATTGTCTTTATTTATTAGATGAAACACAAAGTGCGTCAGTCCCCAAATGTATTCCTCCCATTAGTTCACTCTCCCATTTTGAATGATAATTATATTTTATTTGACTACATTCACTACCACCCACAACAGTTGGTTTCTCTTTTAATTGGTTTCTCTTTTAATAGTAGTTATCTAAACCCCTGTTTATTAATAAGAGGAGTAGTAGTAATAATAATCTAGATTTCTCTAGCACTAGTCAAACAGTGATCACTATAAGCTACTTCAATTAGATAGCAACATATATAAACAAATAATTAAATTCCCAAAGTGATTGAACCATTCAAGAGCATGGGTGGTCACATTGTCCTGCTTTCCAGTTATTAAAAATGTGAAAACTCAGCTTTAATAACATGCAATCAAATCCCAAAACACCACATCATGGCTGACTTCGTCACCCTTGTCCCTCCTTTTCACATGCTGGGACTAATTTTTAATTTGTTAATGTATTACGTACCATACTTGCCTTTATTTCCCCCTTTGGCCCTTTCTTCTTACTTATTTCTTAAGTAAAATAATTATTCTTAGGTCCACAATGTTTTTCATAGTAGATGTAAGAGCAAGCAAGAATCAGTGTAAGACTATAACTATTAAATGCATAATGAGTTGCACTATTTACAAGTCATATAATAATGTAATTTATTTATTGTGTTTCATGCAATTTACAGAATCTACCCAACAAATTATATTAAATTTATTAAAAACTAAATGCATTTTATTGATAATCTTGGTGAAAATTTTTACTCGTATTGTAAAATTTATTGGCCAAATGTATCCAAGAATTTAATCATTGAGTGGGTGAAATTTTCTTTAGTTGTACGTGACTTATAATCAGCTTAAATAAATGTCTTTGATTTTGCACATGATTGAAGATAAGCTGCACATAATTAAAAAAAATAATCTACACTCTTGAAGATATAACGAGCCTGAATCTCTATGCAATGTTGCAAATGTGTTTGGGCTAGAGGTTTTACGGTGAGGGGATTTTTGAGCATTTCAACTTTTTTTGACAGTATAGATAGGCCCCTCCCTCATACAATACAAACTAAATTTCATCATTTATTGATTTTACAAAAGTGTAGAGGCATTTTTATATATTTCAAATTACAAATATTTCACCCAAATAAAGTTAAAAATTATATCCAAATATTTAAGTTTTTTTTAGAAATTCACGACATCCCTTCTATGTTAATAAAAGATTTTTATAACTTTCAAGATCTATAAACAATAATGAGTGAATTATAGATTTAACCAGATTCAAGATAATATTATGTTGATTTTGAAAATGAAAGTAACCGTGTTTACATAATTGCAATAAAATTTAGGAAGGGTACATGTAATTTATTCAAAATAGATATATTTCATATCTTGGCAAGGATTATGAGGATAACTTATATTATGAAATAAAATACCATGAAATCACACCTTGTAATCAAGAACTCTCAACTTATTTGCTTTCAACACTCCCTCCCCTTTTAATAACACAAAAAATATTGAAAAACAGGTATAGTCAGAAACCCTCCCAAAGCATATCCTTATTTTATGTTGCCAACTTAAACTTTTAACTAATGTTTGACATCAAAGTCTGCATGGGTTCAAATCTCACTGTTTTGTCAACAAAAATGTAAAGACTTGCCACAGGGGGGGGGGATAAATGATATGTTCAGGGTCTAAGGGTGTTAAATGAGTTCAGGCAGGTATCCCACAAAATCAATAGAACAGATGAATCCGTGTTTGTGATATGTTATTAAAGAAATTGAGATGCCTTTAGCCAAAAAAAAAAAGAAAAAGAAATTGAGATGCACCTGGTATTACACATAGCTTAATAAAAAATGTCTTGTTTAAGAATATAATATTGTGTCCCTCCCAAATCCAAAAGTTTTAATTAATTTTGTACATGTCAAAGCAAATTCTTTGCATTCTTCAAATAAATCAAGTCTTTTTCAGTATGAATATTTGTATGGTGAATCCTTATTTTAAGTTTTTTATCTTTTAGCCTTTGGAGAGGCGACAATATACACCATTAGGTATATATACTCATTTGAAGCTACAGCAAAAATTGGAAATGCCTCTTATTGAGCTATTACTGAGGTTGCTGCCAAGTGGTTAACGACCCAAGTACACAAGATGTTTTATGCCGCTCCTCAAGCTCGTGTGGGATCCATAAAACACTCTCAAAAGTCTGTTAGGGGTGTAAATCTTTCGCATCGCTTGAATCTTTGTTACTGGCTTCTTGTTGCAAGATTCTATTAAAACAAACTTATACTTTATTCCTTCCTTCACTTGTTTTTGTGGTGCAGGTTCGTACGTAGGGGCCCTAAGCCCTCTAAGCGTGTTTTAAAGCAACAGGTCAAGGGATTAAAAAAGTTAGAAGGCATTTGTCAAGTTAGTAATTCAACTTTTGTCAGTTCTAGTCTCTACGTGATTACAAGAATCGACTAGAATAATCATATGATATACGTCTAGTTGTTTATTGTGTGCATAATATTAAGATTGAATTCACCAAACAATCCATATATGCCCCATGTCCTAAATGTGTAAGGAACATGTGACTTTTCATCTTTGTTCTCTTTCTTTAATTGGGTACAATGTTTACTACTCTCTCTCTCATACTATAAAGTGAAGTTTTTTAATGATTTTATCTCAAAATATAAGACGATATTTGAGTTGATTAATATAATAAATATATCTTTACAATACTTACTAAATGTATTATATATTTAAAAAATTATATCAGTTTTATTTTTGGAGGGAGGAGAGAGATGACACACCAACCAAAGTACATCATTTATTCCCCCACATATTATCTTTCCTCCTAACATTGTTAGGAAACAAAAAATTTGTCTCTTACATGATTATTGTTTTTAAAGTAGTAACTTTAAACAATTCATGGGAGCTCGTTATTTAGTTAAATTTGCCTCATATATTGGGAGGGGAAGTATTTTATCATTTCTTGGTGATATGTGTTAGTTTTTACACGTGCTCTTATCATAATTTATATATCAAATTCTTTTGCTTTTACAATTTGATTTATCATCCCTGTCCTTTTAATTTTTTTACCACAAGAATTTGAAGAATTAGCTAAGTTAGAAGCCTCCAAATTTCTTAAAAAAAATATTCACTCATTCACGGGATTCAGTCAAATAAATGGCCCTTAAAATCAACAGATGAGTAGACCCATATCTGCGACTAGCTCAAACTTTTTCTTAAGTTTGGTATCATGCCTTGTGCGGGTTCAAATCTCACTTTCATCATAGTAGGTTCAAGGATGGAGAAGGGAGGGAATGATATATGTAGTGTCTGAGGGTGTGGATTGAATTCAATCGGGTGTCCTGCAAAGTTAAGAATATTGATGGAATTATGTTTGATATATTTATCAGCGTTTTCAACTATATAAAATATTTTTGACTTATTATGATATTTATAATTATCATAGGATAATGTAATTTATTTATCGAATTTCCTGCCATTTACACAATCCACCAAATTAATTTTACAAAATTTTATTAAAACTGATAGCATTTTTATTGAAAACATTGCTGAAAATTTTATCATTTAAAATTTATTACCCGACTATATTTAAGAATTCAACTATAAACAAATCGTCGACAAAATATTTTTTTAGTTGTGTGTGACGTCTATATTTATCAGCTGTAAACAATTTTTAAAAAATTTTATAGATTACCCCCTCCGATCCTAAATATAAGACCTAATTGACTTTTTATGAAAAATCCTTAAAAAGTATAATAAGTTAATTATAAATTGATTTACCTAATTTTTTTACCTTAAACTAGTTTATTTTACCTATAAACTAATGGATAATCTAAAAATATATAAAATATGTCATCATTTAATAACCTATTTCGCAACTTTAATCCCTAAAAAAAGTCAATTAGGTCTTATATTTAGGACTGGAGGTAGTATTATTTAATAATACATAACTAAACAAATCCACATTTGTAGCCGAGTTCTTTAGAAAGTTTCAAATATATTTGGGCAACGAATTTTACAATGTGCGCTTGTTAACAGTTTTTACGATCTAGACAGAAATTCCATTCCAGAAACTCCCGACATCCCTTTTTAGATCATGAAAGATTTGTATAACATAAAAATAAATCTAATTTTATAAACAAGAGCATTATAAATTTGACCCTGTTCAAGTTTACTTATATTGATTTTGAAATTGAAAGCAATTGTGTTTATATAATTGCAACAAAATTTAATTTAGGTACATACACGTAATTTATTCAAAATAAAAGAATTTTCTATCTTAGAAAGTAACCTAATGATACCCTTTATGATAAGATATAATTAATAGCATGAAACATCACAAACGGTAAACAAGAACTCTCAACTTCTTTAATTTCCCTCTCTTCCCTTCCTAAAAGACAAATAACTCTAATTTTACAAACCAGTGAATTTAATTGATGATATCTTTAAATTATCTTTTCTTTTTGATAAAAAGTGGAATTACCCGTCTAAACATATCTCATTCTATTATAAATAATCAAAAACATTTTCTAAAACATAATTGTGTACTTCCTCAGTACAGTTTGCAAAACATCTTAGAAACAAAAACTCCGACACCTCCTAAAAGTTGTAAATGATTTGAAAATGATGGTGTAGTTCTTGACCTTCTTGTATTTCGACATAACTCTCTCATTGCTCAAGGTAAAGAAAAAACAAGCCTTGGGCCAGTTAAAGGGTGAAAATGGTGGTATAATCCCACAAGCATAACTCTCTCATAACTTGTAACGAATTAAACACGTTACAAGTTACTTTTATTTTATATACCTATTGTTTCACACCCTTTTTTTACTGGATATGTTGATTTAATTCTAAAGAGTTGTCACATTTTGCAGTATATGGCAGAATAATTTTTAAAGACAGTGATATGGAGCACAAATCAGATTTTCTACTGGCTGCTATCCTATTATGTGAAAACAAACAATCGGGACAAATTTCTTTTTTTCAAGAAATGCACTTGAAGTATACCCTTCTAGAAGACAATTATATTAAACAATTGAACATAAACATGACAAAATAACAAAATTAGATAAAGGGTCATTTTTTTCTCTCCCTTCTCTTCAAGCATAATTTCGGATGCCATGTTCTTGGACCTTATTTTAATCATATAAATCAGCACTAAAACCATCCATTCTAATTATTCTTTTTTTTATTTCCCAAGGGTATCCCACTCCGTGTCAAGTGGGACTAATCTTTCGCTGTTCTGAAGTCCCATATAGGGGGTAGACAACTGGCCTGTGAATTTACTCCATTCGCAAGGGTTAGGGATCGAACCCTCAATCACTTGCTTAAGGGACGAGAGTACTTACCACTCACGCCAACCCGCCAGGTTTCCATTCTAATTATTCTCCCTTGATTAAAAAGTGACTCTAAGCAGAAAGAATATAAGCTTCTCCGTTTTATAGGGGAATAAGAATAGGAATAATATAAAGTTAAATTCTGTATGCGAGTGACTAAATTTATATTATAAAAGAGAATATAATTTGAATAAAGGAAATTGCAGAATAAAAAGGATGGTTGAAGTTGAATTGAGTGATGAACAAACGAGAATGTAGATGGTTCCAAGCAATAATTCCAATTCCAAATCTGCTTTTTTGAAACTTCATCACTTTCTTAAAAAAATGATTCCCTCATAATCACGTGGCAACCCTCCATTTGATAAGTTGTAATATTGTGCTAATTTAGTGAATATGTATCAATCAATGAGCATCTTTGGTGGGTTCCTTGTTTTAATCTGAGGTTCTTACTTTGCAACTTCTTGGAAATGATGAATTAATTAATAAAGTATCCCCATATTTCACTACTCCTTGAGGTTACCCAGCACTCATATTTCTATAATTCTATGCACGATCAACATAATTGGAAAAAAATATCCATCACTTGTTTTTAACTTTAGCCTTAAATATATACAAAGTTTCATTTCCCTTTAAACTAGTCTGTACTTTTTTTTGCTTTAACATTAATGGGGGCTAGCTGTTAATAATATCCTTGTTGATCATCATCATATTACTCCCTCCGGTCCTATTTATAAGTCGCCAACCGCCTCTAAATTTTGGTCCTTAATATAAATCACCGACTACCACTAACTAACTCATTTATTAAAATTTTCCTAATATACCCTTACATTGGAAAATGAACATTAGAATATGAGAAGAGAGAGAAGATGAAAAATAGACTTTTATAGATAGAGGATTAATGAAGAGAGAGAAAAGGTAGTGAGTCATAGTGGTAAAGGTGGATTGGGCAAAAATGAAAAAGACAAAAAAAAATAAGATCAATTTAATGATGCAACTTCCATTAACCTCCATTCCTTGGTATGTACAATTTAGGCGGTTGGCGACTTATAAATAGGACCGGAGGGAGTAGATGAAAGTAGCAGTTAAGATTAAAAATAAAGTGGGTTTCAATTCATTCAGAACTAAAACAAAAAATAAATCTTAAACTATTGCGTACATTTTGCTTTCTCTTTGGAGTTTGGTCACAGTGTATTTTTTATAATTCCTATAAGTATAATAAATAGTGACGGAGAAAGTGTCTTCTTTTTATGATAAAAATTTTTGAATGAATGATATGCCTAGATAGCTTATTATACACACACTCCGGTGCTTTCTACTGGGCACATTTTCTAATGAACGCAAGTCGGTAATGATCATTTTGTATATAACGAGTTATATTGTAAAATCCTCATAAGCTACATATCATCGATGCACATATACAATATTCATTGCAACCTCTTAACGTATCACTTTTAAAGGTGTCTCCTTTGAGACCTCCTCACCCCTCATGATTTAAAAAGACTTCAATATGAGAGGTATACAAGCCCTTGTAAAATGTCAAAATACTAACATGCATATATATCAATCATAACTACAGGGCAACACAATTAATCTCCAACTAAATCCAACACTAAATTGCTTTTCCACATGCAACACTTCACACCATTTTCATTTGTCATAATTAAGGTCTGCCTCTCTCGCCTTCAATTATAGTTACTTCTCATGAGGTAGCTAGTAAGCATTGAATAAACAAAAACAACAAAACAAAATAAGAAAGAGGATATTCGAAGTATTTTCTAAAAATAAATAAATAATAACATCTAGCTATGTTGCTTATATCTATATAATTTTATAATATATATGCATGTAAACTTTTCTTCTTAATAGAAAGATTGATAACCTAATATTTAAAGTACCAAACATTATTAATATTTTCTTACAATAAACCCTTCAATCAAAAAAAGATTAATGTATTTTTTTTGAGAAAGTTAAATTATCATTTTTTATTATATATTTTAAACACATTTTAGTGATACATTAAATACTATCTAAAATACATTTTTAGATATAATAGAAATATCTTGGTTCCAAAAAAGGTCGCAATATTAATTTTGTTGATGCGTAAAATGGCAATATATTATTCTTTTTCGAAAAATAATTAAAAGGGATGCGACGCAAATGCGTGTAGTAATCATTGGACATGCAAAATCAGCAAAAGGAAAATTTCTAGCTTAATTTATATTTAATTGTATAACAATCCTTGTTTGATTAACACTAATTAATAATTAATTTTTTCTACGCAGTAATCGTTACGTATGTGATCACGAAACCATACTATATTTGCGTAGTGACTTCCTCATAATATAACATATATAAAACGTTGACGGCCCTCTCGTCCCTCTAACATGTTTTGAATTTTGCAGAACAAAAATGTTATGTAAAGACAAGGAAATCACAAATGTATTTTGATTTCTTATATTTGCATAATTTTCATTTATATCATCACTTACATATAGTAATATAATTTAAACAAAATATTTTTTTTACAATTTATACAAATTTCACCTGAAAACAAGGACTATTTTGTATAATACAAAAATAAAATAAACATTGATCATTACAGGCTTTAGTCAAATAAAAATAGTAATGAATTTTGTTCGTTTCCTCATATGAGAAGGGAAAGTACAAAAAAGTATGATATCTTGAGAACATTGCTATTCTAATGTTTATGTTCGAATGATAGTGCTTTCTTGCCACCTCCCACTACTACGCTGAAATAGTTTATTAAGAGTTCCATTGTGTTTAAAAACTCATATCTTCTTTAAGTTTTAATTAAAGTTTCACAGAGCGGTTCACACTAGTTATTGCACTTGAAGTTTTCATTTTGTTTACTGTCACTATTTGCTGCAGAACTTTCATATTTACCATAAAGTAGTTGAAATTTGGCCCCTCATGTGTGTGTGTGTGTATATAGTTAAAATATAACATTATTTCTTTTAATTTAAATGTTATCAGGAATTAGGGGTGCTAAAATCATTTTAATATACAGGCAAATTATACATTTATGGTCCTCAAAATTTATATGAGGTTTACCTTGGAGATTAATTTGGAGTTCCACAAAAGAAGATACATATATTATTAACAG
The DNA here is from genome assembly GCA_029929735.1 of Mimosa pudica. NCBI lineage: Eukaryota > Viridiplantae > Streptophyta > Magnoliopsida > Fabales > Fabaceae > Mimosa > Mimosa pudica. The sequence continues at coordinate 13,901,772 of JAKELP010000002.1, forward strand.
GTCCCACAAAATGACCAAATTAGATAATCCTTATGTACTTGACTTGTATTATATACTACAAATTGTTCCTCTACCAGCGCACCTTTACATGCGTTTTAAGCGCATGTACAGGTAAGAATCTATACATGCGCTTAAAGCGCATGTAGAGGCCTTATCTCTACATGCGCTTTAAGCGCATGTATAGAAATGTGCATCAATTAAAATTCACTAAAACAATGACTAGAAAAGGATTCAAGTATTTAGAGATAAAATATAAAATGAACTTAGGTGAAGAGCTCAAAATTATATGGAAACACCCTTCACATAAAGGCACAAACACCCTTTACATGCGCTTAAAGCGCATGTAAAGGCACTACTGAAGTGCAAAACATGGAGTCATGCATAAAAGGTCCTCCTCAGACCTCATAAGGTGTCCCTGCTTGTGGACTTAGTGTTTCAAGGCTCCATTACCACTTTTGGGTGCTATGGAATTGGTGAAACACCCTTTACATGCGCTTTAAGCGCATGTAGAGCCTCTACATGCGCTTAAAGCGCATGTAAAGGCTTGTTCTTCAATGGAATTCACTATAACATTGTCAAGCACAAGATTTGAGCATTTTGAGATGAAGTATTGAAACAATTTAGTTGAAAAGCACCAAATCATATGAATATCCATATAATTAAATGGACATTGGTCTTTACATGCGCTTTAAACGCATGTATAAGCCATAAAATATTAAAATAACAAAGAAAAGCCAATACATGTGCTTAAAGCGCATGTAAAGGCTTGTTCTTCAATGGAATTCACTATAGATCAATGTAATTAGTAAATTATAGATCAATGTAAATAAATAAGTAGGAAATTAGAAATTATGAGATTTTTTGTGGGATTTAAGATACTATAGAGATTAGTTATATATCTTAATCAATTGAATGATTTAGGATGTGTGTGTAACATCCTAAATTTGTGTGACTTTTGTCTGTTTGAATGAGATTATACTTTCTCAATTAGAAAGTACAGCCACTCATCCTCGCTCCTAACTTTTTTTTTTGTTTTTTTACTTTAAATGCGATAATTGACACTTCATGGTATATTTTTATGCTGAGAATGAGTTATCTAATGGCATATGCTAAAACAATTTCATGTATCTTGGCTCATTGTAGCATAAAGGTTTTCCATTTCAAGGAACCAAAATGTGAATATTTTTCTTAGGAGGGACTAAATTGTCATTCTCTTTAACGTATTGCAATTAAGAATTGTGTCAATTATTTCTGGGTCCTTTGTAATGGTTTAAAGCAGGTTAGAAATGTTTTGCCTCATTTCTAAGGCTGTTTTGCATTGCTCTCTATTTCATCTAGAGAGCTATATAGGAAAACAGATGCAAGATGCAAGAACAGACATTGGGACAAAACACTTACCTTTGATACATATTTGTAATCATTTCACATGTATTCTTCACAAAATTTAAAAAAAAAAATCAGAAAAAGGTAAGCACCAGGATTCTGTTGGTCATAGAAGGGCTATAGATATTTAATTATGCTATTGTTTCTTCAGCTAAGATATTTAATCTGAAATTTTCATGCTACAGTTTTTGTTCTTCTGTAGTTTACATATTTAATGGATATAATAATAACAGATGTTCTCACATGATATTTGGTGAAAGTTTTATGGATTTTTTTATCATTTTATTATTGGATGAATATTTTTTTTATCACATGTTGTAGCTTGCATAGGTTTCTCAGTTTTTGTCATCCATAACCAACCATTCATCTGTGCACATTTGTGTAAAGTTTTATATCTTGTCAAATTGTGGAATAGGGTTCCAATGGAGGTGGAGACGGTTTTGAAGTTACATAGTTTGGCCATGGACGAGTTGCACTCATAGGGTTTCCAAGGTCTGTACAATGACATACACATATCTCCCTTCAACTCATTTTTCACTGATGGGCGATGAGCTTTAACACTGATATGCTCCTGGGAAATTAATTATACAATGAATGATCAACACATTATTATTTTGCTTTTACCTTACTTCTATGAGTGGTGTGTGCAACCCTTGGGTTGCCTTTGTTGTATACCTAAATTTTACACATGAAAGTGTCACTATACCAATTTCTTCTGTTTTTACCCTTCCTTTCTGATTTGAATGAGTTTGAGTGAGGGATTCCGAATTTGGGGTTGTACTTTGCATGGATTTGAACTAATTTAAACATTTTTGGTTCTTGGAGTTTGATAGAAATATGAGTGATTGGACTGTAATGATGTAAATGGTGGTGTTAGATAGAAGTATTTAAATAGATGACTTGATTCTCTTTCAAATATAGAATTGACTTTTTCTGGTAAATTCTTTTGATATAATGCATACATAATGCTTGTTTTGATATTGATATATAATTCATTTTTGAGCTTTAATGAGGTATGAAAATTTCATCTTTAATGATTTTTTAGTTTGTTGTGGGTGTTCCTATATCGCTTTAAAACATATTCCAGGCTTAAATATCCAAAATGGGGATGAGGTGGCTGTTAAGCTGGTACGTCAAGTTTACCTTTTCTGTGACTAGAAGGAGCAGCAAAATGCTTCCATGGTAGAGTCTATTATGAATTTCCAGTCTGTTTATGCATGTATTTTGACTATCTTGAATGTGCACACATATGTTCAATGTTATGACTATTTCACTTGGTTGAACTTCATATTTATGTTTAGTCTATATGCTATATACCATGTCCATTGGATATTTGCTGTCCTCTCTTTAGATGCAGTAAACGTTAACACTTTGGTTAGTAAAGTCAATCCTCATTTTTTAACTTTTTGCAGTTATATATTTTTACAGTTTGAAGACATATATTGTGCTGCTTCTGCTCAAAGTGCAATGACTATTTTCAGATTGTTATGCTAGTTTTCATGTTATTATCTAGCATTGGTTTTCACAGGGAATATTTTTACAGCCAATAGCATTTGAAAAGGTGAATGTACCTGGCCTAAGATTTCAAGCCACCTGAGAAGTAAAAAAGACATAGTTAGCATGACTAGAGAGGAAAGAGTCTTTGAATCTTTTACTTGTTAAATGAGGTGTAATTTTACTTTAAGTGCTTTTAAACAATCATCGCAATGCAGCAATTGGTAGGTTTTCCCCTATTTGTTATATTGCATTTTTATTTTGTGACTGTGCTTGTCATTTTCTATATTTGGAGCTTGAAAATCTTAATGCATCTTTCAGGTACAGAATTGATGATTATTGGGTTCAATGGACAGTTGTAGGTAAGGATGAAGAAGGAGTCTGAAGTAAAAGAGAATAAACAGAAGAAAAGGATAAGGCTTACCTTAAAGCTAATACAGTGTGTCTTATTTTCCCAACCTTTACTTTAGACAACTAATCCATTTTGTATAATGAAATGTTGCAGGAGAGGTTGAAGAAACAACTTGAAGAAAAAGGTCACAGACAAAAAGAAAGCTAAGGCTTAACTTTTACATACATACATACATACATACATACATACATACATACATAATGCTTGTTTTGATATCGATATATAATTCATTTTTGAAAATGTTAAGTAATTGACTTTTTCTGGTAAATTCTTTTGATATAATGCTAGTTGGTTCTATGAACTACAGCTAGTATTGGTGGTTATATTGGGAAATAATGTAAATTTATAATAATTTTTTTTAAAAAAAACATTCTATACATGCGCTTAAAGCGTATGTAAAGGTATGTACCTCTACATGCGCTTAAAGCGCATGTAGAGGTATGTACCTCTACATGCGCTTTCAGCGCATGTACATCTACATGCGCTTAAAGCGCATGTAGATGTGCCTCTACATGCGCTTTAAGCGCATGTATAGCCCCCTCTACATGCGCTTTTTAAAAGCGCATGTAGAGCCTTTACCAGCGCCCCTCTACATGCGCTTTATAAGCGCATGTAAAGGCCAAAATAAGCGCATGTAAATGGGGTAATCTGTGGTAGTGTTAAGTCCCCAAAACAAAATTATTACCATTTCATGAAGCGTGTTTACTGGACCTGTGGAAAAGTATTTTTTTAAGTTGACTTATTTTTATGTCAATTTGACAATAAGTCAAATTGTGTAATGAGATTTATGCTTGGATCAACTATGAAAAAAGTGACTTATTTTCCATATGCCAAATTGTAAGAATTTGCGGGGTATACAATACATCATAAGTTATTTATAAGCTAAAAATAAGTTATTTATTTTCATAATCTTATTTGAATGAAGACTTGACCACTTTGTAATAACATTTTGGCCTTGTAGAACCTATAAGTGGCGCTCATTAACTTCCTGCCGAAGGCCAACAAAAGGCTGTTACGGAGGGAGAAGCCAAAATTGTTATTGACAATTACATTTTATTATAACTGAGCTAAAATATAACATATTAATAAATTACAAACCTTCTGTATAGTGTTTAGTATCTAAGTTGGAGCTTGTCCTTTTTAGACTTTTCACTGCTAGATGCATCTCAGCATCTCTCAATGTCTTAGACAATCCAAATTATAAATCCAACACAGTCCCTTGAGGGAATCTTAACCATTTTCCAAGCAGCTTCATTATTGTGCCCTCTTCCATTTTCTTTACCTAACTTTCTCCGTCTTTTATCAAATGTTTGCTCCCGTCACCATTGTGAATGTTGTCACCACAACACACACAAACACTCACACCCATTTGATTATTTGATCTACAACAAAAAGTCACTTTTACTTTGTCTGACACGCACATAGGCTTTTGCTTAACATCCATATTAATTTTTCTACGCATCATAATGCATATAGACTTTTAGATTCTTCACCCTCCACTATAAATCTCTTTGGAAATACTACTTCTCATCCAAAGTATAAGATCTAGTCGACTTTTTTGAAAAATTCTAAAAAAGCAAATTAAGTCAATTATAAATTGATTTACATAACTTTTTTTTTCCCTTAAACTAGTTTATTTAACCTATAAACTAATGATTGATCTAAAAATATACTCCCACTGGTCCTAAATATAAGACCTAGATGACTTTTTTTTTGAGATGTTAAGGTTACAAAATATGTTATTAAATTATGACATATTTGATATATTTTTATATTAGTCATTAGTTTATAGGTTAAATAAACTAGTTTAAGGAGAAAAATTAGATAAATCAATTTATAATTGACTTATATTTTGCTTTTTTAGGATTTTTCAAAAAAGTAAAATAGGTCTTATATTTAGGACCGGAGGGAGTATCAAATATATGTCATAATTTAATAATATACTTTGTAACTTTAATATCTTCAAAAAAAAGTCAACTAGGTCTTATATTTAGGACCGGAGGGAGTATATACTAACAGGGATTTGTCCTATTAAACATGCTTTGTTCTCTTAAACATGAAGCCCTTAGATTAAATTTGTATAAATATAAAAAAAATTAAGAGGGAGGGATTATTTTTTCTAGTTGGGAAGAGGGATGGAGAAAAAGGTCATAAAACTACAGTGTTGCTGAGTTGCTTTGCAATAACATTGGTGATAATGCACTCCCATTTAATATCAAATCTCTTATTGACTTTAGTGTTTATATTCATTTTTTTTTATCGAAAGTGTTTATATTCATTGAATCAAAACTAAAAATCTCCAAATCAACACCGTATGACCATACCCATCAGAAATCACAAAAAATAAAAGAAACAAGAAAAAAATTATTGAGACCATTTGTTCTCATTCAAAGAGCAGTTAGACAGTAGTACTACAAATTACTGACATTGTAATGAATCAAACTGACAACTTCGTACCACAAAATAGTGAGAGCACTTATGTTTGGTCAAACAAAAAAGAATGACCAGAAACCCATCAAATAGGTAAATACCGAACATAAATTAAAAACAGCAATCAATGAAAAGCGCAAAAAGAAGGCAGAGAGAGAGTGACAGAAGAATTAAACAAGAGAACAACACAAACATCAACAACAACAATATTAATACGAAGCTTAAATCATAATACATCCTGAGAGGTCCCATACAAAGAAACTGAACCAACCATTCAACAACATTAGAAGAGTAACTTCCAACCTCATTATTATTCCTTATCACTTATCTAATCTGGTACCCATTTCAATCTCTCAACTGACTCTGATAACAAATGCCCGAAAAATCCTCCAAGCAGACCAATTTGATTTCTCAGTACACATTCTTAATATCATCACCATTTTAGGGCCATAAATCTGCAGAAGCCATGATGGGATGGTTGAGATATCCCATATTCATAGGATTGAAGAAGCCATTATTATTAATGTTGGGCTCAACAAAGGTAGTATTGTTGAAAGCAGCAAAAGCCCCATTATTATTATTATTATTCATATTAATATTGCTGTTGCTGGCATTCAAGTAATCAATTATTTCATTCAGAGATTCCAGCCTGTTGCCAAGCTCACTAGCCTGAGCTCTAAGAACAGAATTCTCAGATTCAACTCTTAAGTACTGTTCAGTGGTGAGATTCACACTTGTCAGAATCTGCTGATTCTCTTTCCTTAGCTGAGCCACTTGAGCCACCAGATCATCTAGATGCTTCTGTTTCCTCATCCTGGATCGCCTAGCTGACTCACGATTTGATATCATCCTCTTCCTTTTCCTCTGATCCATCAAAACCTGCAAATCCTCCTCCGAACCGGAGTGTTGAACCATCGAACCGGACCCTGAACCGGACGACGTTCCGCTTGAAGAAGCCATGGGAGATCAGCACAAGATTACACAGACACACAAAAAAAAACCAAAAAAAAAAAGACAGACACTCGCAGGACCCAAAGGACCTAAACAGATAACACAGAAAACAAAAAGACCCAGGAAATATTTTGCAGAAAATATATTTTTATTTTAATATTTTTATTGTAGGAAATGGCGATTAAAGATAGTAATCAAGGGAAAGATGAAAAATCATGAAACGTAGTACAACCAGTAGAGGAAGGCGACTGAGAAAGATTGAACTAAATGGGTCCTGCGCCTGACAGTGGAATTGACCATACACCCAGAGAAGAAGAGTTCACTGATGATTGGATTCATGAATCTGAAACATCAATAACACGAAAATGGGCATTTAAGATAAGCCTTAAAAATCCACCACACTATGATGATGGGAAAAAAGGGAGTGTAAAAAACGAAACTTTCTGGGGACCCTTCACTCCGACATGGGAAAAGGTTCCAACTTTGATGTCCAGAATGAAGAATCTGGAGATTTTGGCTTCGATTTAAGTCCTCCGATGAAGAACCTCGAGATCTGAGAGAAGAAGAAGAAAAAGAAAAGGTCGGGGTCAAAGGTGAGATTGGACAGAGTGTAAGAAAATATCTTACAGGCTGTGGAGAGATTAATGAAAGAAGAAGACGAGAGAGAGAGAGAGAGAGAGAGAGAGAGGAGGGCTTGGAGTGAATATGAGTGGGGAACTTATAGACCGGAAAAGGCCAACAACTTGAGGGGGAAGTAATAAATTAATTGACAAATACTTTTCTGAAATTCTAAACCACAAAGAAAGTAAGCCAGGAAAAAAGTTTTTTGTGTTTTGGTTTAAATGTGGGGGTCCTGTTTTATGTAGTACTGTACTATTTTATTTTATGACGAAGATTATAATATCATTTTCAAGCTTTGGTAATGCACAACAAATAAAGCATTGTGAACGATGTGAGGAAAATAATAATAATGATATTGATTTTCATCTAAACAATGGATAGTAAAAATTAATTAGAGGTTCAGGTAAGAAATATAGTTAAAGTAATGTCATATATATACATGGGTAATGCAAATTACAATGGTGTCATAATTTAAAGACAGTTAAAATGTTCTTATACGTTGTATAAATGAACTGATTATTTATGAGATAATTTTTCATCTGACAAACGCCATAATATTTACAGAAAGGTATGTGCATTTTTAAAAAAGAAGATGCATCATTTAAAGAGGAAAGAAGATAAAAACATGGATAATGTGTAAGGTATATTTTTTTTTTGGGAGAAAAGACTAATGAAGTCCTCCGAATATGTAAATGGACTATCAAAGTCACTAAATTTTCAAGGTCACATGCACTAAATTAACAAATGCAGCATTCTTAATAACAACATGCATATTTAATAACTGCATCATTCACAATGAACAAGTAGAACTTAACAATTAACAACATCATCGACATTCTTATTAACTAACGACAACAACATCTATATTCTTATTAAGAACTAGAGCGTTGTTAATTTAGTGCTACTGACCTTAATTGTCCTTTTAAAAATTTAACGATTTTGATTGTCTTTTTATATATTCGGAGGACTGTATTTGTTTTTTCCATATTGTTTTATTAGAAGTGTTTTACTTAATCTATACGAACTTTTTTTAAGGAAAGAAAAAAGGAAAGGGATGAGTCCATAAATGTTCAGGACAGCTGGGAACCAACAATATGATTAATCGTGGAGACAATATTCATAATTTAGGAAAATAAAAAAAAAACAATAGTAGTACTTGAAAATGGCAGCAATATCATCATCACAGTCTCAAAGGACATCTGCTTATCGCATTTGGATTTTTTTGTCAATATGCATTATCTCTGACACAATATCTTTTATGTTTAGAATTCTCTATTTATGAAATTACCACATTTCACACAAGAGAATGCAAATTAGGAGTAATTACCACTTGATGCAACTTTTCACGTGTCATCCCTACATCCTATTATTTAATGTAATATTGATAAAACCAACTTTCATTTTTATATAATAAAATTTTAAGAAACGGATTGTGTTCACCCACAAGAATGTGGGTAAGGGCGTAAGGCTCCTAGTTCAACTTTGATTACGAGTGTTAGGAGTTGGTATCAGGTTTAAATCTGTACATACAAATAAAATTAGGAAAATATTTGTAGGAAAGCCAATATCAATTGTGCGTGACAACAACCATATAAAAAATATAGTTACAAACTTAATTACAATAGAATTAACTATCACAGAGAATAATGTAGAATTTTCAGTTCAAAAGAAACTTAGAATTAAAAGACAGGAATAAGCCCGCTGTTTTGTAAGTTGCTAAAAATGCAAACTTATATTCTCTGAATTTTATCCTGATGATAAAAAAAATCAATGGCTTTAATCTACTCTCCTTTCAAAATGAACACCGACTACAGGTTATATCAATCAATCATTGGTATTTAAATAATAAAAACACATTCAATCAATTCCCACTAGATAATCCACCATATGGTTTAAGGGTATAGATTCGAATATTGATACTGACACAAGAATAAAAAGATTATGATATTGGGGAATTCGATTCTCTGTTTTCTCCCTCCCAAAAAAGAAAAAATGGTATTGGTTTTTGAAAATATTGATTACAAAAAAAAAAAAACTCATGCGCTTAAACTAAATTTTCTTAATAGAAATATTAGGGTTCAAGTGAGTGAAAATCTAAAAATTGTAATTTATTTCTATATCATAATATCTCTTCATATTTAATCAAAATTGAATGTGTATTGAATTTACTTTATTAGGAATATCTAACAAATTAAACAATAAAAATAATATCAATCAGGAAATTCAAAGTGGGTGATGTAACATTCAGCAAATTAAACCAGCTGTCTCATATTTATAGCTTGTTACTTTCACTTATGTGGTATCCAATGCCCTAAATTATAAATAAATGTAATGAACTGAAAAATAATGCTCATTCAGGGTACAGTTAATTAATTTGTCTGAATATTAGGGTATTATATGTATAAAAAATAATATCACATGCCTCTAGATAAGGTTAGAATATTAATATACATTTATTAGCTACTTATTTGACATTAAAATAAATTACATTATTTAAAATTTATAAATATAGATAAATACAGTTTGTTACTTATTTTCTAAAGGGAGGGTAAGGAAACATGATTTAAAATTCTACTAGATGTGCCAAGGGACCAATAACCTAATAATTAGAAAATGAGAGATAAAGTATATTCTTGTTTTTAAGGTCATGAGTTCAATACTTGACCCGCGTTCTTCCGGGCAAACTCCAAATTAATCGATACTCAAAGAGGAACATATACTGGAGATTCTAAACAAACGTTAATAACTTCATAGTTTATCAATAATGATTAAAGTATGCCCAAGGGGCGTAGACCAGCTGGTAAGAAAGGGGAAGGTAAGACACCGCGTATCCACCAGGTCATTGGTTCGAACCCTTGGGAAGTCGTCACCCCCAAAATGGGGAATCCAGGCGGCGACTTCGGATTAATCGGTTCCTCGAAGGGGGCCGAACACCGAAGACTCTAAGAAAAAAAAATAATGATTAAAGTATCCCACCCTTATAGATAGGAAACATAATCAATTTGTAGACATCAAAGCGTGGACGTTAATAACTTCATGTAGTTTCTCAAAGGGAAAAACTTACATCAAGTTCTTTTCTCCAGGTTCTCAAGTTCTTTTAATATAGGAGTGATACATGTCCTTTTATAACAAGCATCCATTCAATCTAACGGCCAGTAATTAGAGAAATTGAGAACTTAGATTTCTCAAAATATGTTTTTTCTTAAAAAAATTTATATAATGCGAAATTAATATAAAAAGCTACTGCTACAATTTTCGAAAGATGTGAGAAAAAGAATAATGAGGAGCAGTGTACAGTGTACGGTATACTACAATTTAAATCTAGAGGCAGCAGTGCCGCAATGCCTCCATTCACTAATCTTTCAGCAACAGAGACTGCAACTAGCAGACTAACACGACCACGCGATTTCACATGGAGATATTCCACGCGCTCCTCTGCTACCGCTCGATCATGATATTAAATATATTGAAGTCGCGCGTGAAATCTCAACCAATAGTGTTGGGACATGTTTGTGAGGCAGGTGTTCTGAGTCGTAAGATGTCGTTGTCATTCACATGCGTGCATAAGGGCGTGAGAATCACGGACGGTTGGAATGGTTTGGCGGTGGCGCGACTGTGCATCACGCCCGCCGTAGTAAGTGGATCTGCTCGCCCAATTACAATGTGACACGACTAGCACTTTTTGGGAGGCTATAGTATAATCCCACAAAACAAAAATGTTCTCGTGTATACCTCTCTTTGTTATGTCACATTTAATGTGACAAATTATTAACAAAGGGTAAATTTAAGAAATACAATTTTTTAATGATAAAATGTTAAAAAAATGTTTTAAATAATTTAATGTAGTTATAAATCAATTTAATATCAATACTTTTTTCAAGTATCTCTAACCAGCATGTCAAGTGAAACTAATTCATCATTGTAAACAAAAAAAATTCATCATTATTCTGAAGTCCTATGGTAAACAATTGGTCTGTGAATTCGGTTCATTCACAAAGGTTGAATATCGAACACTCAACCATTTACTTAATGGATGAATCATTTACTTAATGGATGAGAGTACTTACCACTTAATCTAATGTGTCAAGTTAATTGAGTATCAATATTTATTAATAATTGCAAATCACCCATGAAAGATATTTTAAATTCATCAAAAGATACTTTTTTGTGAATTTCACTACGAATGAAATCTTGAAGATAATTTAATGTTATATTAAAACCCTTAAATTATAGCAATAATAGAGCCAAACAATTAAACACTTGTATGAAAGAAAAAAAGTAATATCACATCATATCATATCAAAGTTCTTTATGCTAGCTTAAACTTTTCTCGAAGTTAAGTGCTTATTTATGATTGTTTAGACTATAAGCACCTTCCCTTTTTAGGGAAAGATTACAAGCACCTACCTAATGGATCAGTTAATTTCTCCCTTTCAAGTTTCATGCCCTTTCCAACATTAAAATTAGGTGTTTTAAGAAAACTATTGAGTATGTTAGAAGAAAATTTCCCCACCACAGGCACACGCTTGTCTTTATTTAAAAGGGTCAAACAATAGAGAAAAACATGGTAAAAAAATAAGATAGAGTGTGACAGAAAAATACTATAATAAAACAAAGAGGTAGTAGATATATATAGGGGAGGGATGGTAAAAAGTAAAAACACATTAAATGTTGAAAAAAATTGGGAAAATTAATTTGAGGTCCCCCACAAGGGAGTTAATACTAGAAAAATCCCAAAAGTTGAAAATATTAATGTAGGGTCCCAAGGGACCTCACATTAATATATTTGAAAAGTGAAAAGACAAATTTACCCCCAACCTTAATAAAAAATTACCCCAAGCCACCCCCTCCCCCTCCCCCCCCCCACCCCCACCCTCCTCCCTCCTCAGCCCCCCCCACCCCCTTCCCCTCCTCCCTCACAGCCCCCCACCCCCCATCTCACCGCCCCCCACCCCCTTCCCCTCGTCCCTCCCTCACAGCCCCCCACCCCCACCTCTCCTCCCTCCTCGCCCCCCACCTCCCTCACCGCCCCCCACACCCTTCCTCGCCCCCCACCCCCCCTCCTCCCCCACCGTCCCTCCCCAACCGAAGTTGAGATGTCTGTTGGGGAGGGACGGTGGGGGAGGAGGAGGGGGGTGGGGGGCGAGGAGGGGTGTGGGGGGCGGTGAGGGAGGTGGGGGGCGAGGAGGGAGGAGAGGTGGGGGGTGGGGGGGCTGTGAGGGAGGGACGAGGGGAAGGGGGTGGGGGGCGGTGAGATGGGGGTGGGGGGGCTGTGAGGGAGGAGGGGGAGGGGGTGGGGGCGGTGAGATGGGGGTGGGGGGCTGTGAGGGAGGAGGGGAAGGGGGTGGGGGGGGGCTGAGGAGGGAGGAGGGTGGGGGTGGGGGGAGGAGGGGGTGGGGTGGGATAATTTTTTATTAAGGTTAGGGGCAAATTTGTCTTTTCACTTTTCAAATATATTAATGTGAGGTCCCTTGGGACCCTACATTAATATTTTCAACTTTTGGGATTTTTCTAGTATTAACTCCCTTGTGGGGGACCTCAAATTATTTTTCCCAAAAAAATTCATAAAATATAGACTCTTTATTAAAGGATGTAGTAAAAAAAATAAAAGGATGTAATTTCAGTTCAAGAAATAAAAGGATGTAATTAAAGTTAAATCTGGACTCTTAAATAATACTACTTCATTTGATCCTAAATATACAATTAACTCACCAAATTTGATTACATTAATAAGGATGCTAAATAAATTAGTTAAAATTACATAATATCACTAAATCATTTCAACTATTTACCTTTGTTCTCACCCACCTCTTCTATTTCTTTATAATTGATCGAGGAGCATCAATTGGGACAAATCAAAGAAAGTTGGAATGAAAGATAGAAAATTATTATTTTTAGTAGAAATAAAAATATTTTATTGAAAATAAATTAACCATGTCACCTAGGAATCTAGGAGGGTGTGGGAAATTTTACATATTATATAATTATAACAGACCCATTTGCCTGTTTTATCTTTGTTTTTTATTAGATGAGCTTACAATAAATATTATGTAAATTTTATTTTTATATATCTTAATATATTGACTTTATGTAAAGAGAAGGGAGTAGGGAAAAAAACAAGAGGAAGGGAGAATAAAGTATGGGGGAGGTATAGCCCAAGGTGCGTTATTCTGATGGATTGAAGTGGTTGATAAGACACTTTTCTCATCATTTGTCAAAGTTGCTCGAATTTGATCCATGGGAAGTTCTCTTAATCGCTGGGAGACTCTGGACTAGTTGGTTATCAAAGAGGCATGATATTATAAACCATTTTAAGGAAAAAAAGTATGGGGAGGTGTAAGTTTGTAACTTGGGAGGTGTGGCCTACCAATTAGATTTTAGTTTAAGAGTAATTAGATTTTAGTTTTAGAGTCGGGCTTCAGTGTCTTCCGCTTCCTCGTTGGGGAGCCCAATTGACGGTTAAAGCCTCTGGAGTATGTCGAAATTACTGTTGGAAAATGTGAAATGGCTAATTTTGTCTTTTCACGACTAGACAACAAGATTCCGTTGGTAGATTCCATTCCGATTTTTTACTGCAGTAGCAGCATATCATCTTCTTTGGGGTTTCTGAGGTCTAAATAAAAATTTAAAAGCTTGATGGAACCCACTTACAGTAAAAATAGAAGCATTAATAACAGAAACTTTACTTACTCTTACCTAATAAACTAGTATTACTTTCATTTCGTTCATAAAAAATGTTATTCTTCAAAAAATTAATTCAACCACTAATAAAAGTTAGCTTAATGTTATGTATAAAAAAAAAGTTAGCTTAATGTTGCCTTCTTCCACATCTTCTTTATTTTATTAGATTAAAAATTTTAATTAAATCAGTTCATATAACCTTTTCTAAAAACACCTCAATCATTTTTAAAAATTGTGCATATAATTTCTATTTATTATTGGTTACTTAAGTGAGTAGCAGACTCGTAGTTTAAAAAATTGATAAAAATAAAAATAAATCGTACATGTTATACTAAAATAGTGCAGAAGTGTATCACTTCACCCTAATGTATTTATTATCAAAACATAATACAGAACCAATTTAAAATATTATCATATTAAATTTCACTTTCTTTTTTTCCCATTAAGAGGAGGCTTAGGCGACATTCTAATTCGTTGATGATTACGAATAAAAAATCATCGATAACAGAATCAAACCTTAAGTTAAAGATGGTTGAGATTATTTTTTATTTGAATGATAGGATAAGGCTGGATGTAATGAAAATTATTTATATGGCATGGATTATTATTGATCTCTGCAACACAACTAATTGCATGAAAAAGATCAGATTACTGATCCTGGGCAAAAAAAAAGATTGTTGAACAATATATAGTTTCATGCAAGATAAATTAAATATATTATATTATACCTTTTCATTTGGCATACTATTGTTGATCTTATTACTGAAAATTTCACTTGTCATTGCGTATATGACATATATAATGCAATAATGAGGTTGGATCTTTCTCCCCCTCTCCATCTTTCTTCCCATTTTTCTTGACGTATCTTCTTTTTCTCCTTTTGAACTTTTAGGACATGATGTTAACACATGAATGAGTTTTGTTACTATATATAGCTCCAAAGCAAGGGCATTATGTTTAAAATGTGTCAAGTTGATTTGCCGTAATTATTTTAACTAATATAAATTGTCTCGATTTTGGGATCAATTATTGCGTTTCCACCTACATTAACGCTTCTTTAAGTTTAACTTTTAGTCTATCAAGTGAATATTCTTTGGCATTTCAGATATAAGTTAGTCATACACTCATAGGTATATTTTGAGCTTATTGTCATTTTTATTACACAGAAACAATAAAGCGTGTGGAAGAATAATCCAAGTCAGTCTCATTTATCTTTTAAGGTAACCTAAAACTTGTGACACAACCTAATTTTAGACACTTTAATTTGTTGACAACTTTTTCATAACAAGAATATGTGTTTGCATTTGTTACAAGCTCCCTAAGTCATGTACCACTCAATTGCCTTCATTGATAAGTAAAGCTAGTCTAATAAAAATTGTAGGCCGGTCTTGCGTATATACTATGGCGGTGTTTGAAAACATGTTCAGAAGTCTTACAACTCTTGAGAGTTAGGATGACACAAGTATATTAACATTGTACTGTTTGATCAGCAATCTTTACAAGATTGTAAAATATATATACTCTCATCCTACTTCATCCCGCTTATTCCCACTAAACTATATCTATTTATAATGTATAAAATATATTTTTAGAAAACTATTCAATAATATTTGAATTTGACCCGATCACTTAAGCATATAAGAAATACTCCTATTATTAATTAATGAGTTTATAAGCTTAAATGAAAGAAAATGAAGTATTGATTTAAAAATAATAGGTGTATAGGCGGTAGATCTGATCTAGACTAGGTACTTCTAATCATAAAGTGCCAAAAGTGTGTGTTATGTGTATATGTATGGCACTACACCATAATTATTCTACATATAGCTAGGCATACCAATATGCATATATGTGAAATGGGGAGAGGAATGAATACCTGGGTGTGTGTGTGACGAGGAGGGGTTTTACAGAGGCATGAAATGAAGGGTGAGAAGCAAAAGAGCAAAAGGATAATGGGAACACAGTCACTTTTTTTGGACAAGGGAGTACAGTCACTTTAACCACTCAAAATATATATGTGATTTATTTATGCACAATTCAAATCCAAGTCACTTTGGGAGCAAAGGAGGAAAAGGCAATGTTTGAGCTTAGTGGCAAGAAAAGGAGAGCACAAATTAAAGAATATCTCGTGGGGGGGGGGGGTTGTTTATACTCCGTGTAATTGAATTTTCATAGTAAATGGGAGTTTCATGTATATAATGCCAGATCGCTTGATTTTAGAAGAAATCATTTCATTTGCATATCCATTTACGATGCATGTATTCACCAATGTGGACCCACTATAATATTCCTTTTGATACAAAATACATAGAACATTATTTTTCAATTTGGCAAAATGGTATAATTATAATTTAACATAACACTTGTTGTGACATTTTTAATGTGGTGCCCACATACACCATTTGCATTTGTTAAGGTAAAGAATGAGGTTAAATTACTCGTTATGATGTTTTAAATTGTTACTCTTCTGAAATAGCTAGTTTGTTTATGTATTGTATCACAAGTTCACAACCACCCTTTGACATTAAACTTCCCTTTCTTTTTGTGACCTTTAATTTTAATATTGTTTTCTTATAAAATATGACACACATGCATGTTCCGATCGATTCAACGTTGAAGTCTCGTTCATATGATTAATCCATCATAATCTATCAAACTGGACAAAACACACACACACACATATAGCTAGCGGACACAGCACAGAACCAATATTACTAAAGAACAAATCATGCATTAAAAAATCTACGAAGAATAAGTAGAAGCGACACAAAATTCCAATAAAATCAACGCGATTCATGTTCTCGACTATATAGCTCTAACATTATACTGTACCAAATGATTAATCAAACTAATTAATTAATATATAACATCATGTCATGAAGCGCTTAACCCATTTATACCCTATATTGGTAACATTACTAACAAAATTTTATAGTTCAAACGATAATTTTATATTTATAGATAAGCTTTACAGAGAGCACACTACTGGAAATAAGGTCTTTCACGACCATAATATTGGGCTTTTCACGACCACAAATAGGTGGTCGTGGAATCGCGCGTCGTAAAAAAGTGTGTTTTCACGACCACATATTTGTGGTCGTAATAGGTAGCACCTATCACGACCACAGTTACATAACTGTGGTCGTGATAGGTGTAAAGGAGGCACCTAATAGGTTACCTAAGCAGATATCCTAAGCAGATATCACGACCACAATATCGCAGTTGTGGTCGTGATAGGTAACCTATCACGACCACAACTGCGATATTGTGGTCGTGAAAGCCTCTTAGGAGTCACCTAATAGGTGCCTCCTAAGAGGCTTTCACGACCACAATTTTCCAATTGTGGTCGTGAAAGGTACCCCCTTTCACAACCACAATTGTGAAATTGTGGTCGTGAAAGCCGAACCTGTGGTCGTGGAAGGGGACCCTTCCACGACCACAGTCTGCGAAACTGTGGTCGTGGAAGGGTAGGCACCTTCCACGACCACACTTTTAAAAGTGTGGTCGTGGAAGATGCCTTTTCCACGACCACATGTAATAATGTGGTCGTGAAAAGTCTCCGCCTGGACAGTTTATTTACATGTTATGCCACCGCGTTTTTTTAACGACCAACATTGACTTTTTAGTCGTTTAATATGGTCGTGAAAAGCCTATTTTCTAGTAGTGGCATGTGAATGCATGAAGCCTTGATTAGGACAAAAGGGATACTCCACTATGGAAGTAGAAGCACATGTGGGGAAGGTTGGAGTCTTTGTGCATGAAAGGAAGTAACATGTGCAAGCAATTGTCAATATATATATATATATATTTTATATTTTCTCTCCAGCCTTTGCTTACTCAAAAAGATTTAAACTATAAAGATATTCACACACACACACAGTTGCGACGTTATTCAACTGAATGAGGGAGGCCCATCAAGCCCAAAAAGAAAGCAAATTTAGCAAGGCCCAGCGCATCAAAGAAAGTCAAAAACATAACTCCACTGGTCAAAGATATTTTGTAAAGATCTGATATTCCTCATGATTCTTAGGTATGACAAAGAATCATGAGGAAGATATTCCTCATGATTCTGAAAATGGAGGTAAGACAAGATCTGATAAAGATACTGAACATAATAATTCTAGTCATGATGCAGGTTCTGAAGAAGAGGAATCCACAAAAGCATCAACTTTCATAGGTGACACTCGTGTCGTTGAAACGGAGTTCTTAAAGAAGAAAGTACAAACTTTAGAACGAACGGTGTTGCAAATACCAGGAATCAGAAAGCCATTTGAGTCTGCTAGATTGGGGAATTATTCAGATAGCCCATTTGTTGATCAAATTGCTTTAATTGATTTACCTGAATGTTTTGTGTATCCTGTTCTGCCAAAATATAGTGGAAAAACAGATCCAGATGAGCATATGGCTCAGTATAGACAGATTATGATGGTTGCTGTCATACCTGCCGAAAAGCGTCAAGCTGCGATGTGTCGTGGTTTTGGCATTAGCCTAATAGGTCCAGCATTATCTTGGTGGACAAACCTCATGCCAGGTAGTATAAATTCATTTAGTCAACTAACTGAAATGTTTGTGCAACAATTCGCTAGTAGTCGTAATTTGGTCAAGACATCTGATGATTTATATAGAATTTTACAAAGACCAAATGAGACTACTAGGGAAATATTAACCAGGTTTACTCAAGAAATGGTAAGTATTCCAAACTGTGATGAATTCATAGCTGTGCAAGCTTTTCGTAGATGTTTGCTTCCAGGTTCACAACTCTATAAGGAGCTCACTATGCATCAAGTTAAAACTTGAGTAGAAGTGCAAGCATACGCTTGGGCACAGATAAGGTGGGAAGAGGATGATGCGAAATTTAGATTGGAATTAGCTGAGCGTCAGAAAAATGCGCAGCAGGGTGGTTACGTCGATAGGCGATCTCAACAATCTCGAGGTAAGAATTGGAGATCTGAACCTTATTCTACAGGAAATCGAGGAGGATCGCATGGAGACGATTCCAAGAAGCCACCTGTGCCCAAATTGAGTGAACTTAATTTTTCAGTAAGCCCGGCAGAACTAGTTAACACATTGCAGAAGTTAGGCGATTCTGTTAGGTGGCCCAATAAGCTTAAGCGAGAGCCAGAAAAGCGTAATCCGGATAAATGGTGCCATTTTCATGATGACCATGGACACAGGACAGAAGATTGTATTCAGCTAAGAAAAGAAGTGGTGGAATTGATGAAGAAAGGTATGTTAAAAGACATCATTAAAAATAATAAAAATACATCTCATGCAGGGGATGCACAACAGAAGCAATTCAATTCATCGGCTACCCCACAGAATGCTCGTACCATTCACATGATAATAGGTGGGTTAGAGGTAAGTGGAAGTACATACTCTGCAGCAAAAAGACATGCTAGATCTTTGTTTGATCATGATTCGTTGACTAGACCTTTAGGTGACGTTTTGTCGACTAATAATAACATTAATGAACAAATCACTTTTAAAAGTAATGAGATTCAGATGTTTTCTTATCGCGACGATGCTTTGGTAATAACTTTGATGATAGCTAATTGTAATGTAAAACGAGTTTTGATAGATGCAGGTAGTTCTGTTAATATAATTTATTTGCAAACGGTTAGACAGTTGAATTTAGAGTCTCAAATTGTGCAAGCACCTACCATATTGATATTTGAAAATGGAGCACCAGATAAAACAGTAGGAGAAATTTCTTTAATCACCCAAGCCGTGGGTGTCAATCAACTAATCAAATTTCAGGTGATGGATTGCCCTTCAGCATATAATGTGTTGTTAGGACGACCATGGATTCATCAAATGAGGTCTGTACCATCTACTTTGCATCAATCTATTAAATTTCATACTCCTTGGGGGGTAAGGGAAATTAAAGGAGAACAAAGAATTGCGAGAGAGTGTTACCAAACTGCTTTAAAAGGGATTTCAAAACGTCTTGAAACAGTATAGCAATTACAGAATCTATCTCCAAAGGATAAGGGGGGCTTAGGTGATGAATTAGAGAAAATCTCTTTAGTTCCTGGAAAACCTGAGAGGACCTTATCCATTGGAGCAGATTTGAGTAAAGAAATTAGGAAAAAGTTAATTGCATTTTTATCTAATAATTTGGACTGTTTTGCTTGGTCTCATGAGGATATGACAGGAATTAGCTCAGAAGTAATAGTTCATCAATTGAATGTAGATCCATCTTTTAAACCAGTAAGGCAAAAAAGGAGAAAATTTGCACTTGAGAGAAATAAAATTATAAATGATGAAGTTGACAAGTTATTGAAAATTGGTTCAGTAAGGGAGGTACAATATCCCGATTGGTTAGCCAATGTGGTAGTAGTGCCTAAGAAGAATGGTAAGTATAGAGTATGTATTGATTTTACAAAACGTACATGGGAACAAAATAGAGCAAGCTATAAAATGTGGATTTAAAGCAACTAATAATGAGGTAGAATATGAGACTCTAATTGCTGGTTTAAAATTAGCTCTAAGTTTAGGAATAGCATCATTGATAGTTTGTAGTGTTTCACAATTAGTTTCAAAATAGGTAGAAAAAAGTTATCAAACAAAAGATGATAGAATGAAAAAGTACTTAGGTATTGTGGAAAGTCTAGTAGACAAATTCGAAAATTTTGAAATGAAACAGATTAGTCGAGAAGATAATCAACAAGCTGATGCTTTAGCAAACTTAGGGTCAACTTTAGAAGCTAATCAAGATAAGCATATTTCCTTATATTTTTGACAACCTCAGCATTAGAAAGTTCAGATAAATTAATAAATAGTAATAATTTGACTTGGGATTGGAGAACACCCTTAGTCGCATACTTAAAAGATGGACAATTACCAAGTGATAGGAATGAAGCACATAGAATAGTTATCAGGGCAGCTAGATTTACCATACTAGGGGACGAGTTATATAAAAGATTATATGCAGGAGGTCCTTTATTAAAATGTGTATCCCCCTCAGAATCAAATTATGTCCTTAGGGAAGTTCACGAAGGAGATTGTGGGGATCATAGTGGTAGTAGAAGCCTTATGAGGAAAGTGCGTCTAGCTGGCTATTTTTGGCCCACATTGCAGAATGACGCGATAGCATTAGTAAAGAAATGTGATAGTTGTCAGAAATACTCCAATGTAAATAGGTTACCACCCGAAAAATTACATACTATTGCGCCAATATGGCCGTTCATGAGATGGGGGATGTATATAGTTGGTAAGTTACCAGCAGCTCCTGGGAATGTTGTGTTTTTGCTAGTAGTCACAGATTATTTTACCAAATGGATAGAAGCAGCTGCATTCGCTCAGATTAGAGAAGTAGAGGTAATTAATTTTGTTTGGAAAAATATAGTTTGTAGGTTTGGTTTACCAAAAGATATAATATGTGATAATGGGTCACAGTTTATTGGAAAAAGTTTTAGGAAGTTTTGTCAGAAATGACATATTCATTTGAAATTTTCAACGCCTAGAAATCCCCAGTCTAATGGACAAGCTGAGTCAAGTAATAAAACCATAATTAATTCGTTAAAGAAAAGCTTAGATAAGGCTAAAGGCCGATGGGCCGAAAAGTTACCAGCCGTTCTATGGGCTTATAGAACAACGTCAAGGACGTCGACTGGTGAAACACCATTTTCATTGGTGTATGGGACGGAGGCAATGATCCCAGTTGAGGCAGGAGTACCTTCGTTACGATATAGATGGTCACGAGAGGAAACCAATAATGAGGGATTGCAGTTAAATTTAGATTTGTTAGAAGAAAGAAGAGAACAAGCCTTAATTAGGTTAGCCGCTTATCAAAATAGAGCAACTAAGTTTTGAAATAAACATATTCGAGAAAGACAATTTAAGGTAGGAGACTGGGTACTTAGAAAAGTATTTCAAATACTGAAGAGAGTAGAGATGGTAAGTTAAGTCAAACATTTGAGGGTCCTTATAGGGTAATTGAAGTTACAGGACCTGGAGCATACAAGTTAGTTGACCAAAACGGGAAAGAACTTTTAAGAAGTCGGAATGCCATACATTTGAAAAAATATTATTTTTAATCATAAATTTGATGTTGAATGCAGATTGTTTGCACGTTTGATATTGACAAAACCGTCGAGAACTTTGGAAAATGATGAAAAAGAGTGCTAGCTGGATCATGGTATCATGACGGTAATTGGCAGTACTCAAAGTTCTGATCCATAGTCAAAACGGAAATGGTTTGCTTGTGCTTGTTGCAGGTTGCAAGGAGATTACTCCAGAAGGCGAATGTCTAAAAATCAAGCTAAATGACTAATTGTCAGTAATAGCTTAAGTCGACACAATTCAAGAAATATAGTCGACCATGCTTACTCAAAACAGGATAGTCGACCAAGCATCTGAACTAGTCGATTGATCCAAAAGAGGGTAATGCTTTTCTCCCAAACGAGAGTTGGCAACCAAGCGTCTAAGTATGCTAGTCGTCTAACTCAAAAACGGGTAAAATAACTTGTTATGTTAAGATTCATGACAGTTATAAATTTGCAATGCAAATAAAAATTAACATAAACAAACTTGTTTGTAACAATATCCAGGGAGATAAGACGAAAGTAGCAAGAATTTAAAGCAGATTCTAGCTAAGTCACAGATTAAGCAGGTGGGGCATCATCATTGTTTCCTTCTTCCTGGACTGGGGGACTGCGAGGTTCATTCTCTGGAGAAGAAACTGGAGGATCTGGGAATGTGGCATAATATTCATTAATAACAGCTTCAGGATCCCAGTTGACATGTTTACCCTCCTTATACTCTAGCATTAACTCCATTTGGGTTCTCATTTCAACCTCTGCAATAGCAGTTTCCAGGTATTTCTTTCTGTCTTTGAGGGCTTTATTCTCCACTAATAGCTGTGTGATCTCTTGTGCTTTGTTGGAGATGTCACCACCCAGGTTGGTATTAATGTCCTTAAGCTCTGTGACTTTTTGCCTCCATTCTTCAACGCCTCTGCGAAGATTGTTAATTAAGTCAGTCTTTTGAAGCGAGGTTGATTTCTCTTTCGCCAAAGATTGTTTCCCCTTGTCAACAAGAGCTTGTAGAGCTTCCAGCTCCTTCTCCAAAATAACTATCCTTTCATTTTTGTCTGCTTCCAGCTGGGATAGGCGATCTTGGGTGACCAGGGTCTTAACTTGCTCCCTATGTAAGGACATGAATTCAAGAGCCTAGACAAAAAGTAAAAATATATATAAGTAGTAGTTTGACATTTACAAAATAAAGGAATATGAGTTATAGTGATTACGAGAAACAGGTTTCTCATTGTGTTATCAATATTTTCTGTCACCTCCAAAGATTGAAATGTCGCCCTGTCAGTGGGTGTGGGGAGCCTTTGCAGGATATTCAAGGTGATCGCCCAAGGTTTTCTGTGGAATGCAGAAGCTTCGGCAGGAAGGAAAAGATCAATACCCTTCATTTCTTCAGGAGAAATTAAATCCTGAGACGTGATCTTCAAACTCCAATCTTTGTCAGAAGATGCCTTGAACCTCTTAGGCGACGGAGGAGTTGAGTTGGTAGATGGTTCTTGAATAGTGATTTCAGGAAGAACTGATCCCCTAGTCCTTTTGCTTCTGGTAGCAGGAGGATCAACAATGACGACAGCCGTCTCTTTGCCTTTCACTTTGGCTGGAATAGGATTTTCAGTTTGAGGGGGAGGTGGAGTGGTGGTAGCAGGAGTAGTAGCAGCAGCATTCATGGAATGCCTCTTTTTGCTCCTAATTTCAGAGGCAGCAGCATTCTTGGCTTCAGCTTTGAACTGAGCCCTTTCAGCAGCAGATAGCTTTGGAGGCATCTTTCCTGCATAAAGTATAGTAAAATTTATCATTATTTTTGCAGAATAAGTAAGATTTAAAAAGGTATTAAAGTTTACCTGATATGATAGTTGAAAAACGTCTAGATTCTTTTGGAAGGGCAAGAATTTTCTTGATCTTATCAGTAGAAGTTTTTTCAATAAGATGGGTGTAATCACTACAAAACACTTGCCGCTTACCGGCGTTTATTTTTGCCTCTTTCCGGCGTTTTTTCCGGCGAAACAACTCTACGGCGTTTTTGCAAATCGCCGAAAAAAAAACGTGGAAAAGTAGCACATCGGCGTTTTTACAAACGCCGTAGGGTACCCACAAACGCCGAAACGCGGGATGCAGAAAATAATATAATATTCAGACATACCGGCGTTTCCCGAAACGCCGGTATGTCCATTATTTTAATAATTGACATACCAGCGTTTTGATGAAACGCCGGTATGCTATTATTTAATATAAACTTTTTCGGCGTTTGCAGAAACGCCGAAAAGTGTTTAAAAATTATTAAAAAAAATAATTTTCGTCCCAATTTAACATTAAATTGGGACGAAAATTTAGTATTATAGATATAAATAAAAAATATTAATAAATAATAATGACAGAAAAATCATATTACACACATTAAAAGAAAATAATACCTATAAGAGCAACTAAAGTATATCAAATATAAAAATTAACAATTACATAAAAATAAACAAAAATGAAGCAAATATAAATAAAAAGAGATATGAAAATAAGCAACCACCAAATGTGCAATGAGGGGAGAGCACCGCTATTTATAATGATCACTGAGAAACAAATAGAAAGAAGTAGGAAGGAGCAAGAAACGAATGAGCAAGGGAAAATGAGGGGGGAGCATCGCTATTTATAGGGAAGGTGGAGCATACCGGCGTTTATGATGGGAACGCCGGAAAGTGATATTGTATTATTATTTTACCGGCGATTTCGCAAACGCCGGTATGCATGTTTTTTTTAAAAAATTATTATTTAATACTTACCGGCGTTTTTCTTATGCTTATCGGCATTTCCAGGAAACGCCGGTATGCATGGTTTTTTTTAAAAAATATTATTTAATACTCACCGGCGTTTTTAAGAATGAAAAACGCCGATATGTGTTATTTTTTTCAAAAAAAAAAGAAAAAGAAAAGCAAATAACAAATTTTTTGATTAAAATATACATACCGGCGTTTTTGTGTCCACAAACGCCGGTATGTGTGCGCGAGAAAGAAGGCGGGAAGCGCGCGCCAAATTTTGCGGCGTTTCTTTTAGGCGTTTTTTAGAAAACGCCGGAAGGCATGTCATTTCCGGCGTTTTTGATGAAAACGCCGGAAGGTGTACGCCGGAAAGCGCCGTTTTTTTTGTAGTGAATTTATTTGTTTGTCACCTATAAAAGAAAATGAAGTAAGAATGAGTATTGAAAGGCAGTCTACAATTAGGAAATAGAGTTAGTCGTCTTACTTAGACGACGCCACTCCTTTCTAAGTTTGACACCAGGAGGCTCTAAGCTAGCAATCGCTATAATAAAAAACCTCTCATCCCATTGCCGGTCATTAGGGCCCTTGTCAGAAGTCCAGGTTTCAAGTCCTTTGCGATTGCGGACAAAAGTATAAACACCTACTCTAACTTCACCTGAAGAAGCCTTAACTTCACTAATAGAGTAAGAGGTTAAAACGTCTAGAAGGT
The DNA here is from genome assembly GCA_029929735.1 of Mimosa pudica. NCBI lineage: Eukaryota > Viridiplantae > Streptophyta > Magnoliopsida > Fabales > Fabaceae > Mimosa > Mimosa pudica. The sequence goes on from JAKELP010000002.1 coordinate 13,927,233, forward strand.
CAAGGGGAAAACCTAAATGACTCCCTAAAATGTCGGCTACTATGGCTACCCTCCAGACATGAGGCATTAGTTGGGAAGGGGATAGGTCAAAATGCTTGTAGAGTTGTTCAATAACAAGAGGAACAGGGAAACAACTAGCGTAACGAAAAGCTTCTACACTCAGAGCAATAGTGTTTTTGGAAAATGAATCAAGTCTTTCATCATTGTTAGGAATCCTAAAAGGTACTAGAGGATTAAAGAAATACAAATTTTTCTCTTCTAATTTCCTAGATTCAATTGCTTTTAACTTGACAGGTTTCAAGTCGGTTACCAAAGAAGATCTTTTGGTTTCAATATTAACTATTTCCTCAGGAATCACCCTAACTAATGATCTAAGGGGTGGCGATCTAGAGCTAGTACCTTCAGTAGGTACATTTTGATTACTAATGTTTTTTGGAGTTTCACTTGACCCAGAGTCAGACAGATTAGGAGAATCATCACTCGGATAACTCACATGCGAAGGGTTAGAATCGGAACCAGACATTTTTTGCAGTAAAAGATAGAAGAGGAAGATACCTGGAAAAGAGACAAGGAGAGCACTTGAAAGAAGAATGACCTAAGGCGATGGGAGATGAAACGTGAAATTAAAAAGAAGAACTTCAGATATAAAGAGAAAGAGCGCCAGTTTTGCGAGAATAGCGCCAATTCCAGGAGAAATGTATCCAGGCCGTCGGACGTGAGCAAATGAAGCGAAAGATTAATTTCAACCGTTAGATGTTGCAACCGCTACTTCCCAATGACCATTTGCAACGTCATCGAGAAGTGGAGGATTTAGTGTTGCGACGTTATTCAACTGAATGAGGGAGGCCCATCAAGCCCAAAAAGAAAGCAAATTTAGCAAGGCCCAACGCATCAAAGAAAGTCAAAAACATAACTCCACCGGTCAAAGATATTTTGTAACTGCAAATCAATTATTTGTAACCGCCACATTTATGAGGATCAAAACGGAAAAGGTTGTAAATGAGGAAGTTAATTATTCCAACGGGAAAGGAGATTTGTAATCTATATATAGAAGTGCCAACCATGTAGGAAGGACATCCAATATCCTCTGAATCTTATAATCTCTGTTTCTCTCTTTCGCTAGTCGACCAAAGTCTAGACGACTAGCCTCTTGTATTGTTCAGATGGTCTTTCCACTTACTCTAAATAAAGATATTATTCTTCTCTTTGATATCATATAATTTGTGTATCAACACACACACACGAAATACATTTCTTACAATTCAAATTACTCCCCGCGTTGCATAGGAATTATTTGATTTGTTTGTTTTTGGTATTAAATAAATAATTTTCATTTATTTTTCTTTCTTAGTTATAATCATCCCCTATAAATTTACCATATTGTTTGCACAGAGTAAGTAGTTTCTAATGCAAACGGTTAAAAAGGAGAGTTTAAAAGATCCAACACACTACGTGACGCGTTTTGCAAATAAGTGATAACTTAGTTAATTTTCATAATAATATCTGTATAAACTGTAAACTAATAATCGGACTCCTATTTTAAATACCTGACTAAGTATTGCTTCATGATATGAGTGTAGGAATATTAGATAACTAGTTTATATATAAATAAGAAAAAAAGGTTCAAAAAAGAGAAATGAATGAGCAGTAAGAATAATTGATCAAATAGTATGGAAACACCACAAAAGAAGAAGATGAAGATCAAAGAAAACTCTTAACGAAACATTCAACGAGATCTTTTGATGAAAGGTTTATCTCCAAGCATGACTATTGATAGAGCACAATGACGCCGTGTGATCTGTGTAGCGGACCCCATTTTATTGGGATAAGGTTTTGTTGTTGTTGTTGTGTGTGTGTGTATATATATATATATAAATTTAAATTTATTATTCATAGCAGATGTGTTTTGGCCTTGTTGATAAAATGCCACTTATAAGACCACTATTAAATTTCCATTTTTTTTTCAAAAATAAGATCACTTTCTAATTTTACCAATGTTTTCCTAAATTAAATTTGATAATGCTTATCAATAATAGACAAATAAGAGAGTGAGAGTGATGATAAAGGTATATGATTAGGGTGAATTGGTAATATCATGTAAATAACTAACTTAATTAACATCATTAATCTAATCAAATTAGGAATTTTATATTTAGCAACGAAGGAAGTGTATTATATTATTCTCTTGATAAAAAAGCTTTTAGTTTAGTATGCCAAAGATAGTTTTTTTGGTATGCCAATATAAATAAAGAGTTTGGTTAAACCAGTTCCTTTGTTAAAGTACAAAACTTAAAACACTAGAAACCGATCAAATCTGAACTTTTCATATCTAATCTTTTCATATCTAATCTCAACATTCAAGATTTTTGGATTATGGTGAGTATCTTTGTTTGGCAATATATCTCTATTTATTTGGACGTTTGGTCATAATTGAAGCAGAAAAGACTTTTAATCAGCGAAGAGAAAGGGGGAACAAAATAAAGACGACCACGATATCAAAATGAAGTACCGTCAAAGATCTTCGTATGTTCATTTCGAATATAGTGGCGTACTAATCGAATCAATTTTCTTTTTCTTTATTCGCAGTAATAATATCAACGGACAAATGCAGTATGCAACTACTTAAACTGTTCCTACAACGTCGACATTTAATGATGATGATCAAAAGAAATGCTAGTAGTTTCAAAATACTTCTTCAGTTTGTTTTATCCAAAAAAGATCTGTGGATCCAGATGTGAGTAGTGCACTTGTAGAAGTAGAATAAGCTCCATCGCAGCGGTTTCCTCTTGAACTTCCATCCCCAGTGAAAAAGTTTGATTTTCAAAAATATATCACTCCCTCTATACCTAAATTCAAGACCTATTTTCCTAATTTAATTAGATTAACGATGAGAGAATCGAGATTCTTACCCGAATCTAGTATGAATGGTTCAGAACTCGCAGCGGGTGCTAAAGCAGCTAGGCGCTGTTAATTACGTTAAGAAGAAGGGAGGTTATGAGCCAAGTCAAATAGAGACAAGCTAGAATCTTAGAAGTTAGTTTGACTCAAAAGGCATAATTAACCAAGTCCAATGTCAACAGGTCTCTCCTCTTGGCACGAGAATTAGAGCATTACCAATATATCTTAATTAACCATCTACCTTTACCCCATCCTCATTCTATTATTTGTCTATTATTGACAAGTAATGATAAGGATAATTCAAGGAATTTAATTGGTAATAATTAAAAATAGGTTTTATATTCCTTACCAAAAAAAAATAGATTTTATATTTAAGACTGAAGAGAGTATTATTTTTGTAATAAATTAAAATTCAATAGAAGTAAATATTCACATTTTTATGAAATTCATGTGTGGTAACGGTAGATTTATAACAATCGAAAAGGAATCGAAAAGGTTGAATGAAGTTAAAATAAAAATGGGGTGGGAGAAGGAGATTCCAAAGTGTGGTGTGGACATGTTCCCCAAAAGGACAGTGCTCCAAAGCAAAGGGCGGTGATCATTGACTCTGCCACACACTCTGGTGGGCCCTCTTTCCTGAACCTTTTTTATTTCTTATTCCTATTTTTGAGCTTGCCCACAGGCCACAGATTCTACTATATTTTTTTTTTATTTCAAAGACCAAGACTAAAGGGAAAATGTCATTTAAATCCCTCCGAATATACGAAAGGACAATTCAGGAACTCAAACTTCCAAAAGGACCATGAAGGAACTAGGACCTAGTTGACATTTTAAAATTGTGTGAAAAGACAAAATTGCCCTAATAATAAAACAGAAATTACTAACCACCCTTACACCCACCATTTTCAATAGGGTGGTTAGTAATTTCTGTTTTATGATTAGGGCAATTTTGTCTTTTCACACAATTTTAAAATGTCAACTAGGTCCTAGTTCCTTCATGGTCCTTTTGGAAATTTGAGTTCCTGAATTGTACTTTTGTATATTCGGAGGGATTTAAATGACATTTTCCCAAGACTAAAAGTGACAAAAGTTTAATGACAGAAATAATTGACTTTAAAGTTTAGAGATTAAAATCAATATTAACTGAAAGTTTAACAACAAAAGTTATATTAACCTAATTTATTATTTTGATAGCATTTACATTAAAAATGTTAAAAATGATACAATAAATTATATTATTTAAAATAACCAATTATCTGTTAACGAAACACTTTTTTTGCTTTGATTAATATTATCATTATCATTTAATTTTCTGGAAAATATGAACAAGAATGTTTGGTTTTCGGAGTTATATAACGTTGTCAAGGGACGATGCCAGGCTCAGGTCAATTTGCATGTCAAAATCAACAAATTGGAGAGAGGAGGGGGCGACAATATGAAGCTTTCAATAAATATGATTTTGATTATGACCCACATCCCATAAGGCCATAACCAACACGATTTAGTCATTCCTTTTTCATTTTATTTGAAAATATTACGAAATACTATTATATTATAATTCACGATATTTAGATATTGTTCATCAGAATCCCAGCCTCCACCCCAATTTTAAACTCGTTCATGGCCCAAGTACACCCAATACATTTTATACTACGGCCCAGGCCTTAAAAAATACAACTACTATTAAGTATTGTCGTTTTTTGTTGGGCCGTATACTTTAACAGGCCCAAAATGGTCATTAGGCCATTTATGTCGATTGTCCAAAAATAATCTGAGCAAGTTAATGACATGAAAAGAAAGAATGAAGGAAAGTTCCAATCATCTTTCTTTTGTGGTGATGGCGTTTGTAAGCTTTTAATGTGAAATGTAAAGAATTTAAACAAAAAAAGAGTCCTATTAAGGTTATCATGACATGTATAAACAACCAAAATAAGATTTGCATCAGCTTAGCCATAATTGCACTCAAGTTAACTAGTTGGAATAAGCAATCATAGAAGCTATGTTTTGACTCAGGTATAATGTATATTGATTCATGTATAAACTGTTTTGTTCAAGATATTTTTTTGTAAAAGAAATATCATCAAATTAGTCACAAACAGCCATCATTTTCCATGGATAAATCCACACATTACATAAGCAAAAGGCGATTCAATATATGAAAACTACTTGAACAGGAAATCAGTGATCGAAATGCAACAAACCTGTCAGTACATGAAAGTTTGTAGTATGTTGCGCTGCCACCTGCATATAGTTCAAAAGCATGAAATGAAGGAGTATCTGTTATCCTCAGTAGTCAAAACAAGAACAACAATAAAGCCTTATCCCACTACGTGTGGTCGGCTACATGGATCATACGGCGCCACTGTGCTCTATTATTCACCAACTCTTTTGGTATGTTATTTACCAATAGATCTCGTTATATCAGTTTACTAGTGTTTGCCTTAGTCTCCCCTCCAAAAAGACCTGATTCTGACAGACATTACTTGTATTCATGCCTCCGGGGAAATGCCATGCAGAATCAGGTCCTTTTGGATTTCAAATGAAATGAACCAAATTTAGAGAATCTAATACTTAGGTGTTATTTTAATGCAGCTGAGTATTGTATGTAAAATCGAACAGCTCAGGAAAAGTAAGAGAAACCATCAACTAGCCAGGAAATCCGCATATTATATCAGTGGCAATCTGCATCCCTGGCACAAGCTCAGTCAATGTGTCTACAACAGTCCTGAACTCACTAACAGTATATTCTCAATTCATTGCCTGTGACATTCAGAGTAGTTATCACATAAACAATAATAGAAAAATATATCTTAATCATTCCAATCTTCAGAATCAAGATTGTGTCACTTCTAGACTGAACTGGTGGTACATGCAGAAAAGAGTATACACAGGGATGCCTCAAAATTTTTGAATGTCTTTTAAATGTTCAATGATAAAAGGTGTATTAGTCATTCCAAAGCGAAGCATTGTGCTTGCATCGGGTCAAGTTCCTTTACAAAGGGCATTTAATAAGTCCCACTTTTTGCTAGAAAAAAGAGGTAAATCTTGTAACCCTTTGCATCCATTCAACTACACAGGCACCCTACAAACAACATTGCAATTCAACACTTGCATGGTGCTTAGTATGCAAAATCTTCTTTTACCAACATCTAATCTCTTCCTACCTTCAACTTTAAACCACACTCTCCAAAATGGGACTTGGCCGATCTTTATTTTCACCTTTGTAAAAAGGGAAAATTCTTACAGAACAATACCTTTTGAATTTCAAAATCCTATAGAGGAGATTTTAAACTAATTGATCAATGGTATTAACTAGCTAAACATAGACATTAACAACTACACACCTAGAAGGGATTTGAAAATTCATAAGGCACTTTTCTGTATTTCCCATAGAAAAAACTAGTTATTTATAGAGAGGAACTTACATTTTGCTCAAACAAATAATTCCAGAAACTTGACACAATCTTACACTTCAAGCATTCTTTGTTTACTGCCATGATTCTTCAAAACAGTTTGGGTTACATAAGGAGTCAAGCAAAACAAAAGGCAAATTGTCATGAGCCTAAGAACTAATTCCAAAAGATATAGATTTGCATTACACAGAAATACGGGCAAGTTACATCAAGATGAAACAAACAACATTCAAGCAAAAGTCTAAGTCAAACAGCTAATCTTCTCCCCTCCATGCTTTCTCTGAATCTTTTTCTTAGTTGGCTCCCTAGATTTATCATCATCTCTCCCTAGTTTGAGCTCCTTGTGGAGCTGATTCAGTTCACTGAACGAACTAGAGGCCCTATGGAGGTATGCCTTGATGACATGTGAAGCACCATTCTCAGCAGACAAAAACTTTGATTGGATTTTTGAAGCTTTTGAAAGAGATGTTGGTTTTTCTGAAACAGGCTTTGCAGAAATTGTCTTCATTTATTAGCCCTTCATTCACTTTCACCTAGAACAAAACAGATTTGAACATTTAGTTTCATACCATTATTCTTAAAACTAGCAAACACAAATGTAAAATTGAGGAGCGCCTCAATCAACTTTAATAACTGCCAAAACATATGAATGTTGAACTTGGTACAGAAAAAAACTAACTTGGTAACAAGAATTGCAAGTAAAATGATTAATTGACAGCTTTGAAGAGTAAGATCCAAAAGGGGATAAGTCTCAGAATTACAGCAATGAAGATTAGACCTAAACCAAGACAGAGAAGCAAACCAAATATAATAAAAATGTTATCATAACCAAGGCAGGAGTTTTAAGCTGTTAGTTTTTATGAGATTCATGGAATTAAATGCCAGAAGATTGGAAAGCAAGAAACTTCCATTCAATAATAGGCATTATGAGCTTTAATCTTATCTTATACTCTCTCTGGTCCCTAATGTAAGAGCTAGCCGTCAAAAAAACGCTTCTTAAGAAAACATGTGAATGTTAGTTGGGTGTCTGGAGTTAATGCTTCTTTTCCAAAATTGCCCATATTTATTATGGTACTTTTAAGAGAGAGAAATACATAAACAATAATAAATATGAAAGAGAGTTAGGGGTAAAGTAGGAAAAAGTGCATTAAATGAGGAGAGAATATGGGGTGAGCTCTTCCAATAGGGACCAAAACCATTCAAATTTTGGGCTCTTACATTAGGGACCGGAGGGAGTATATGTATACTCCCCCGTTCCTAAATATAGGGCCTAGATGACTTTTTTGAAAAATCCTAAAAAAAGCAAAAAATAAGTTAATTATAAATTGACTTACCTAATTTTTTCTCTTAAACTAGTTTATTTTATCTATAAGCTAATGGATAATCTAAAAAGATATCAAATATGTCATCATTTAATAACCTATTTCACAACCTTAATCTTTCCAAAAAAACGTTATCTAGGTCTTATATTTAGGAACGGAGGGAGTATAAAAGTAGGGTAGCCTTTTGACAAGAGTCCAGTGAGTTAGCACAAAAAATGCGAAGCTTAAGATAACAATAAGATTAAACGTGAAAAGTCCAAAATGCCCGTACAAATAAAGAAGAAAAGGAAGAAAATGTTTTATTTTATTTTATTTATATGAGCATTTTAGATTTTTCACGTTTAATTTTATTGTCATCTCATTGTTAATCCATGTTAAAAGTTAGATATCATTGTTAAACTTTGAAATAGTTATAGTTATGTAATACTCCCTCCAGTCCTAAATATAAGACTTAGTTGACTTTTTTGGAGATGTTAAGGTTACAAAATATGTTATTAAATTATAACATATTTGATATAATTTTAGATTAGCCATTAGTTTATAGGTTAAATAAACTAGTTTAAGAAAAAAAAATTAGGTAAACCAATTTATAATTGACTTATTTTTCTTTTTTAGGATTTTCCAAAAAAGTGAATTATGTCTTATATTTAGGACCAGAGGGAGTATTGCTGATCATAAAACAATAGTTATATATCATAAATAGATTTTCGTCGTTTAAGGTATATTGTCCCATAATATCATACACTAATATAATTTTTTACCATTTATGTTCTCCTTTCTCTTTATTATCAGTACTCTCTTTTTAAGTCTTACATAGTTGTTGCTTTTTAATTTAACTTTAACAATTTTTTTAAACACTTACTTTGATTAAAATCACCTTATATTGGCACAGAGGGAGTAGAAGAGCACAGGTGGATATGGGACTATAGGGTTTTTTTTTACCCAAATGCTACAGTACAAAATTTTTTTTACCAATATGCTATAAGAAAAAAAAATTTACCCATATACTACATTTACCAGAAGTCGTTCTTGGCGTGAACGACTTCTGAAGTCGTTCTAACGACTTCAGAAGTCGTTCACGCCAAGAACGACTTCCATTGCACACATCCCGATGCACATCATCCCGATTCATCACTCAGATTTTCCAAAGCAAAGTCTTTCCATATGGAACGTGGGCAAATGATCAGTTGATTTCTCTAGTTGGGCTCCCTCTGTGAAGCACGCAGTTGCTAGTGACACCGTATTGCTGTTGAAGTCCTTCTCCTTTATTTCTGTTTATCTACTTCCTACTAGTCAATATAATGCTTTCAACTTTCCTTAGAGACATTATTAGAACATTGTAATCTTTTTACTAATTAATATCATTTTGCCTTGTTTTAAAAAAAAAAATATAAGATCTAGTTGACTTTTTTAACCTCAGGATTGTATGAAGTATCATTTAACCTCAAACTATCTCATTATATTTATGTAGCTTAATTAGAATTAAGCATATTAATCATATATCTTCTTTTGATTTTCTCCATTTTCGTTACTATCTTTAGAAAAATTAATGTCATATAAAACAAAAATAATGACACATAAATTTAATAAAGTGCATATTAACTTAAATTTAAAGATATTATAAAGTTCAATACAAACAAATTGATTTGTTTAGTAAGTTTCTAATTACTATATATTTTCTTAAATTTAAGTTAATATACACTTTATTAAATTTATGTGTCATTATTTTTGTTTTATACTACTTCCGGTCCTAAATATAAGACGTAATTGACTTTTTTTGGAGATGTTAAGGTTGCGAAATAGGCCATTAAATCATTACATATTTGATTTATTTTTAGATTATTCATTAGTTTACAGGTAAAATAAACTAGTCTAAGGGAAAAAATTAGGTAAATCAATTTATAATTAACTTTTTAGGACCGGAGGGAGTATGACATTAATTTTTCTAAAGATAGTAACGAGAATGGATAAAATGAAAAGAAGATATATGTTTAATATGCTTAATTCTAATTAAACTACATAAATATAATGAGATAGTTTGAGGTTAAATGATACTCCATACAGTCCTGAGGTTTAAAAAGTTAACTAGGTCTTATATTTAGAATTAGAGGGAGTGATATTTCTAAGTTAAAGTGCATCGGGATATGTGCAATGGAAGTCGTTCTTGGCGTGAACGACTTCTAAAGTCGTTCTTTCGTTCACGCCAAGAACGACTTTTGTAGATGTAGTATATTGGTAAATATTTTTTTTTCTTATAGCATATTGGTAATTTTTTTTTGTACTGTAGCATTTGGGTTAAAAAACCGACTATAGGTCTCCCACTTCCGTGCCCCTACCCACGTACCTGTTTGACAATAAACACACAGGACCCACTGGTTGTAGCACTAGTAAGCCATATAAATGCTCACCCCTTTCATGTGGGCTAAAACCTACCGATTACGATTGGCATCTTCATCTTCTTGTATGCATTATTTGAATATGTAACGATATGGATCCAGATATTAACACTTTGCTAACTTTGTGGGCACTTTTAGTCCAAATGCTAATGTTGTGGGCCTGAAAAGTAAGAAATGATAGATTTTCCCTAAAATGAAGTTTTGGATCCCAAAATGAGGTTTTAGAGATAAAATAGTTTTTCCAAATTTTTTAGTGTTTGATAAAAACTTTGTGAAACCTAAGTTTAGTTTCTAAAAACTATTTTCAAAGGTTATCCAAACAGACTCTAAGTAGAATGAGTTAATCCCTCATAAAATTGTGCCATATTTAAAACTCGATAGTAATTCAAATAAAAATGCATGGAATTGGATAAACATTGTGCTCAGAAAAAAAATCAGAGCAAGCAAATGGCACGTAAAGAAAGAATGAAGGGAAATTTTTAATCCTCCAAGGCTCCAACTTCATTACCAATGGGCTACGGGGACTAAACTGATAAATAAATTACCATAGAAGTATAAATGAGAAGTGCTTACAATAAAACTAATCTCTATCGAGATTATTTGCAATGAGCATATTTATCACTCTTAAAAAGGTACGGTTTGGTTTGGTCACTTGAGGTTGTGTGGTCAAATAATTGCCACCACCATTAGAAATTGTTAAAAGCCCACAAAGATCGGGATGAAAAGTTAAATATGAAAAAGACCACTGCAATTGCTATTTCATTTAATATTGTCATAAATAGAAATTGCGTGCACACGTTTATAGATGAACTCAATAATGTAATGTGATTGATAATTTGTGGTGTTCATATTTTGTGTTAGATTTTCTCGAAAATTATGAGAGTGGGAATTGGGAGGGAGCGAATTATTCATGAAATGGTATTATTGTTTTTTTTTTTGGATAACATGTACTATTATTGTTCTTCTAGAAAGTGGAACATTTATTACTACAAAAATAATTTAAATAATTTATATTCTGATTGAAATAATTAATCATTTATGTGTTAATTCCTTTTGATTCAGCGGAATTTTTATGTGTTAATTCTCAAAGTTTATATTCTAGAAAATAGAAACACTAAATTCTGATAAAAAAACGAAAACAATTAAATTACCCCATTAAACCTAATTAATTCCTCATTTTTTAATAGTATATATCTAGAAAGAAATCCGGCAAATAAATATTTAAAAGGAATTTAATATTCCTCTAGATTTTGGATTGTTCTTCCTTCTCCTTTTCTAAGACATGTCACCTTTTAGGCATATCAATTAAATTCTATGACATTTATGAGAAAAATAAATTAAATATATAGTAATAAATCAAATGATGAAGTACTCCAGATGGGTAATAATCATCTAAGCTGAGGCAATGACATAAAACAATATAGGGAAACAATGATTTTCAATTGTATACATACATGTATTATATTCATAAAGTTTTTCTAAGGGAAAAAGACCAATAAAAACTTCTGGATTTCAGTTTGGATAAATTGAGACAATAAATTCAGTAGAATATCTCAATTTGTCCAACTATAATTAAAAGGAGCAAATTCTCGCATCTTTGTTAGTTTTTTTCCTTTCTCTAATTGAATTTTTAAGATCATTTTTAAAATTGCAGGCACATTCAACAAACAAATTATACATTCAACAAACAAATTATTTTGACTAAAATTCAACAAACAAATTGATATGACATAAAATGACTGCTCACGTTTTTGTAGATTGATAATTTAGAATTGTTCAAGAGTCATTTTCTTCCAAATGGTGACAGTTGTAAATGAAATTATTATCATTCCAATGGCTATATGAATGAAATGACTACAATGGTTGATACTTCACCTCACACTTCATTGCCCATTAATTCAAAGTCTTTCATACAATATTCATATCTATGTTTGAGTCTAGATACTCAAGATTTCAGCTCGATCAATTTTTTTCACTCCAAGCGTGGTCATGTTTCGAGTGTTGGTAGGTCAACAATTTGGATGGTTCAAACTCCAAACATATGTAATTCTTTATATTTGGAAAATATGCTTCAAGTCTATTTACTTTAATAGCTTCATTAATTTTACTTAATAAAAAATGTCACCTCAACAAATTTAAATGGTGATCAAATGTTGAAAAAAATATGCTTAAAGTACAAATTTTTAGTGTAATTATTTTTGTATTTTAAAATTTAGTCATTTTTATTTTCATTTAATTATAAAATAACACTATATCAGAAACAAATTTTAATAAAACACGACTAAATGTATTCCATACAGAATTGAAAAAAAATGTTAGAAAAGTACCAAAATACACTTTGACCCGTATATAAATAATTTCATTTTAAAAAGTACTCCATCTAGTCCTAATAGAAGAACCCAAAATTTGAATATTTTGATCCTAATTTGCCCCTAACTTTCTTTCATATTTATTAATGCTTATGTATTTCTCTCTCTTAAGAGTATCATAATAAATATGAACAATATTGGAAAAGAAACATTAACTCCAGACACCCAAGTAACATTCACATGTTTTCTTAAGGAGCGTCTTGTTTTACGGCCAACTCTTATATTAAGGAGCGAGAGCGAAGGTAAGGGAGTACATAAATAATTGAGACTTGAAGCTGGTTTATTTTTTCCAAAAACAAACAAGAATGAGTTGGACTATGGGAATAGTAATGTACTGTAGCATGTTAGTCAACGTTTCATTTAAAAACCAGATGTCAGGCTGCCTCCTTCATTCCCTGCCCATTCTCCTATCCCATGCCGCCACGTGTCATAGTACTGATACTGGAGCCCACATGCTAGATTCCACTGTGGCAGACACCAAAATTCGATCTACACTATAGACAGTTAGACACCACTCTCTCTCTCTCTCTATATATATATATATATAAAACCCCTTTTCTCTCTCATTAGTCATTTCTCCTCCTTCTCGCCGACGCTCACCGGCGACTATTTAATATTACTATATTTATTTTTATTTATTATTTAATATCTATTCCCACCCCTTGCATTTTTATTCCTTATTTTCCATAAAAAAAGAATCTTTTTTTTTTAACATTCCCCAATTCAGCTCCTACTAGCCCAATTCATTGGCTACTAGTACTACTCTACACGATCTTCAGATCGCGAGTTCTCTCTTTAGTTCAAGTAGTACTTTTTTCTTCTTTATTCATTCTGGGTATTCCATTTCTGATCCGCTTTTTTTTTTTTTTTTTGTATTTCGAGGTTCTATTATTCATGATTGTTGATTTTGTTTTTGGCTGATTGTTTCTTTGATTTAGGGATCGGGATTCATGTGAATTGCTTTCTGTTATTGCAATGTCTGGCCCTTTGGATCGTTTCGCCAGACCTTGTAAGTCCTTTTCTGTTCTCCCTTTCTCTTTACTCTATTTTCTTCTCTAATCTCATGTGGGTCTTGCTTAATTTGCCAGTTGATTCTAGGGTTTTCACTCCCCTACTTTTCTCTTTAATCAAATTTTAACTAATGTCATTAAAGAGTTGTTTAGTATATTAGGTGTTTGCTCTTTTGAGATCTGTTATTGATGATTGGACTGGTTGTTATTGGGCTTATCAGAGAATGGATAAAGTTTGAATCTTTACTTTTTTGATACATGGCGTTGATCAATATTAATCTTTCTCAATCAAGAATGTGCTGTGGTGTGTGCAGTTTTTGGGTTGCACATGTTTTTTTTACAAATGGTTGGTGCTGAAAATGTGTGTTTGTTTTTATTGTACACTTGCTTGATGATTTTTAGGCTTTGAGGGATTCTCTGGGAGTGATGAAAGGCGGGATAGGAGATCTGATTTTGAGAACTCTGAGGATGAGAGACGGACTAGGATTGGTTCTTTGAAAAAGAAAGCAATCAATGCGTCTACCAAATTCAGGCACACTCTGAAGAAGAAGAGTGGCAGGCGAAAAAGTGATGGCCGGGTTAGTTCGGTTTCTATTGAGGATGTTCGGGATTTGGAGGAACTACAGGCTGTTGATGCCTTCCGACAATCGTTGATTATGGATGAACTTCTTCCGGGAAAACATGATGATTACCATATGATGTTAAGGTGCATTTTTTGTGACGATGATCATGTTGAAGAATTTGATCTTTGATGCAAATAACTTTTTGTAAGAAAATTTAGGACTTTGATGGGGGAATCCTCCTTCATAATTGTCTGCATATACACTGAGCTGGGAATTCCTTTTTTCCACACTGCATTTTACGTGTATATTGTATGGATAAGTATTTTATAGCGATATTAAACCTCTTTCCCAACCATGGTCCTTTGAATCAAGCTTACACGCTCATTTCAGAACTATTCTTTCTAGACTGAAAAGTTTACATCCAAATAAGAGCCTCTTTCATATATCTTCATATCTAAATTTTAAAAATGGTACAAACAAATTTTGTATAGGTTGTTGCTGATTTGTCTATGGTGGTGATAGAATTTATTTTATGATCACGGTCTTATAGTTTCATTTCCTCAAATTTTACACTGGTTAGGTTTTTAAAAGCAAGGAAATTCGATGTTGAGAAGGCAAAGCACATGTGGGCTGATATGCTCAAATGGAGGAAAGATTTTGGCGCTGACACTATAATGGAGGTAATATAAATATGTGCGGAAAATATTTACTTGACTCGAACTTCCATTGCCGATTTTTTTCTGCAGCCACCATGCTTAATATTTTATTTTATATCAGGATTTTGAGTATAAGGAGTTAAATGATGTTTTGGATTATTATCCTCATGGTCATCATGGCGTTGATAGGGAGGGAAGACCAGTTTATATCGAAAGACTTGGAAAGGTTGATCCAAACAAACTTATGCAAGTGACAACTTTGGAGAGATATGTAAAGTACCATGTGCAAGGGTTTGAGAAAATCTTTGCAATTAAGTTTCCTGCTTGCACCATTGCTGCAAAGAAGCACATAGATTCTAGCACCACAATCTTAGACGTTCAAGGCGTGGTATGTTTTCAATAGTGTTCAGCATTAAAGTTGCATGTGAAATTATTTCTTATGAAATGTATTATCAGGGTCTGAAGAACTTTTCAAAGTCTGCCCGGGAACTCATTATGCGATTGCAAAAGATTGATGGAGACAATTACCCTGAGGTGAGCAATCCCACTTCCTTTCTGCAATTAGAGTTTTTTTTATTGTAGTTTGATGTCAGCATTTCTTGAAAATCTGGGTGATTAACATGTGATATGGTCTCTCACTGATGAATATTTTAATTTATTTATGCTACAGACTCTCTGCCAAATGTTTATAATAAATGCTGGCCCTGGATTCAGGCTACTGTGGAACACTGTCAAAACTTTCATTGACCCAAAAACAACTTCCAAGATTCATGTATGCAAGGATGCTTCATTTTAGCTGGATGGAAGAGTTTTCTTTGTTTTATAATTGTTCTAGGCTGCTAACGTTTCTCTCTATTTAATTTATTGCTTCTTTGGAAAATGCATAGGTTCTTGGAAACAAGTACCAGAGCAAATTGCTTGATATAATTGATGCCAGGTATTTTCATATTTCTGCGTACGCTAAAATTCTTTTTAATTACTTTATTTTCTTCATCACCTTCATGATTTTCTAGCATCTTCAGAGTAATCTACCAAGCTTAATGATTTTGTGTGCTTAATGCAGTGAGTTGCCAGATTTTCTTGGAGGCACCTGCACTTGTGCAGATCAGGGTGGTTGCCTTAGATCTGACAAAGGTCCTTGGCAGAATCCTGAAATATTGAGGGTAACATGTTATTATTTTTACGCATTGCTGATACTCTGCCCTTGACAGTTACAATTGTTTATATACAATATCTGTTGGATTCAATTGTTTTAGGCTAATAGTTGGATTTATGTGGATGTATTGCAGATGGTTGTTACAGGTGGAGCACGGCGGGCTAGGCAGATAGTAAAGGTTCTTAATAGTGATGGGAAGGTTATTGCATATGCTAAACCTCAATATCCAATGGTAATCATTCTCTTCATTGCTTTATTTAGTGGAATCTAACTTTACGCCTTCATGCTTCTCCTCTACTCGGGCACCATTTTTGAAAAATACAACATAATCAAGCCATAATGTCTCTGGTATAGGTAAAAGGCAGTGATACATCTACTGCTGAATCAGGGTCCGAAGCAGAAGATGTTGCTTCTCCTAAAGCAATGAAGAGTTACTCACATCTTAAGTTGACACCTGTTCATGAGGAAGTAAGTGTTGGCCCTTTTTTGTATTTACTTTTAATGTCTCATTACATGACAACAGTTACTAGTGCTTTTCTTAAGTTTTTTTTGTGCAAACCCCCTCCCAGTCCTAGTCATAGACTTGAAACTTCATTCACATTTATGAGTTATTTGTTAGGCTAAGTTAGTTGGAGAGACAAGCTATACTGGTAGCTTATTAGCGTATGATGAGTATATTCCAATGGTGGACAAATCTGTTGATGCTAGCTGGAAGAAGCAACCATCTCTACAGAGATCTAGTACTTCTAAAGGTTAGCAACTCTCGCTTAGACTTTATAGTCAATCTGCAGAGGTATCTTCTCTCTGAATTTATTCACTACAAAGAAAAATCAAAGGAATTATTTCTTCTAAAGGTTATCTTGCACTGTGATGCGATGAGTAGTTTCTATTCCAAATCTTATCATGCTTAATCATCCTATGGTTCTTTACCTTTGTTGGAGCTTGATGACTGCAATGCATATTGATTTTCTCATTATGATTGTCAGCAATTTTAGCAGGAACTTTGATGGCTATAAATGCATAATCACCATTGAATAGTGTCTCTTCATAAGATGAACGATCAAGAAAAATAAATTTGGGATCAATCAAAGCCATACTGTAGTGAATCTTATCTACATAGGTTTAGTTGAATATGTGTGCTTGATTTTCAGTTTAGCAGCAGGAATTTATTTTAGCTTCCAATATCTGATTAAATTGAAAATTTAGTGTTGCATATTTTAGTAATTTGAATTATGAATTATTTGATGCGATTCGTTCTCAAACTGTAAACCAGGATTGCCTCCTGTTGCTAGCATTCAGACAGCTCCAGATGGGTTACGAAGACGAGTTTGGGTTTCCTTGACTGTCTTCTTCTTGACTCTTTTCACTCACTTCCAATCAGTTGCAAGTCGTGTGACCAAGAAACGTCCTCCAATATCAATTAATGATGGTCAGAATCAGCGTACTTCTGAACCAACTCTTGATGCAACAAACAGGGAATGCCATCTTCCTTCTTCAGCATTGCATATGGAAGTAGACCAACTTTCTATTATGGAAAAGAAGTTGGGTGAACTTGAAGAGAAGGTTGGCACACTCCAATCTAAGCCGTCTGAGATGCCTAATGAGAAAGAAGAATTATTGAATGCTGCTGTCTATCGTGTCGATGCTTTGGAAGCAGAGTTGATTGCTACTAAAAAGGTAGGATGCTCTAAAATTTGTGGCCATTCACTCCCCCCCTCTCCCCAAAAAAAAGGCAGTTGTAGCCATTCACGTTCATAATGAATTCAAATTTGAGTAATCTATGCTATATGGAGTATTTCTTAATGAAGGGCTGACTTTGCTCAACGGTAAGCTCGCTTGCCGTGTGGGTATTAGGTCGTGGGTTCAAATCAGCCTCTGTGCAAAAAGGATAGGTTAGGCTGCCTAGTATATTCCCTTCCCCAGTACCCTCACCAAGTAGGGACTAGAACTGGGTTGACCCCCCCTTTTTATGCTATATGGAGTATTTCTTATGATCTGTCTCTTCATCTGCATTGGGGAATGACTGGTTGATGTAGAAATAGATTATTACAATATATAATGAATTACTCATATCTGAGTTCAATTTGGAGGTTTGCAAATAGCTTTTAAGTTGAATGCAAACACCTATAAATTTCTGCGAACATTTGACTTAAGGCAGCAAAGCTGGCATATACCATAAATGAATTGATAATCAGGTCTCTGCTTATTTCTCGTCTGATTGATGTGTTAGTAAAGCTTGATTGTATTGCTTGAGTTTTCATCAGAGCAGAGTTTGATTTCCTTGCATCCACATCATGTTGAATTATTTGAAAATAATAGAAAATATCCTTTACTTTTTTTTGTTAGGCTCTTTACGAAGCCTTGATAAAGCAAGAGGAACTGCTTGCCTACATTGATCGTCAAGCAGCCGTTAAGTCACGGGTAAGTTGGTTGAGCTATCTTTCTGGACTGTTTGTCAGAGGGATTATTTTTCAAATTTCTGATTCTGACCTGTGGCATTTCCTTTATTTTGCTGCTTTTTCATCAGAAAAAGAAGTTATGCTGGTGCTAGAAGAGAGCCTAAATGAAGGAGGATTTATTTCTCAGGTCATGCGGTGGTGTCTATAATACTGAACATGTAATTTCGTAGAATTAGCTTAAATGCTACCTTTGCCTTACTCTGTATTCCGTTTGATATATGCTTAACTTCTTTTTACATCTTTCAAAATTCGTTCATAACTTATAACTTTGAGCTGCATACATGTAAAAGGAAGATAATTTTTCTCATATATTATTATAGGATAAATGACATGCAATTGAATTCAATTGTTCCTTGTGATATTTAGGATTTAGGGGGTTTTTTTGAAGACAATGGTTAGTGATACTTGATATCGCTTGACCCCATGGTTATTGGCTAATTGCAACTGGAATGAGTGTGCCGTATATTTAAATTCTAGTTGCTTGAACCTAGGCAATTAGATCAACTAGCTGTGGTTGTTCTAGTTTAACCATGGACCTTGAATTCGAGACATGAGAATACAACATCTTACTGGTCAAAATCGCCAACCTTAATAGTATATGTCATGCCTTGATTCAGATCAGTCTGGGGCTAGTGATGCTCTAGGATATCAAAGGAAAAGTCCAAAAAAAAATTAGTTACTTAGGAGTTTGAGCTGTCTTAATGTACATATTACTAAAATTATTTTGAAAGCATACTTTGAACTTGTGACTTTGATATATAATGTAGACTTTGAAAATATTAGTTCAGCATTTTGATGTTGATAAGGAAGCAATTTGAGGATTGAAAAGAGATATGAATATTTTTAGTTGTCTGGCCTATATATGACATTAAATTATAGGAAATGTCATATGTTCGTCTTGCCTAGATATTTAGTGAACCACCTTACCCAATCAGGCGCTATTATTTTATCATGGATTTTTCTTAAAATAAACTGTTAACAGATTAGATGTCTGAAAATTAGTCAATTCAACAATTACCTTTAGTTATACACACATATATGTATGGACATGGAGTATGCTAAGATTCACTGCAAATCGTATCTATCCTACTCATTTTTTATGCACTTCATTGTTTAAGTTTTTCGACTTGAAGTTAATTGCTAGAGGCCAAGAAGAACTAGCGTCTAGCGATATGACGAGTGTGGATATGTTAAAGACAAAATTTGGGAGTATTGTCAAGCGGTAGATACATTTGGACAAACTATTCACATCACAGAGAACAATGTACACACGTTTTAGACAAAGCAATATTTCTTCAAACTAAAAAGAAAATGAAAATTTATGTAGACGGCCATCTCATTCTGCGTCCTTTCCTTCAGCTTTACCAGCGAAACTGCATTTCCAAATCCAACAACAATCTCAGAAATGCTTATCAAACATAACATATAATGGATTATATAATGTTTTGTCCTATAAATTACTCTCATTTTACTTTTGGCCCATATATATACACTTTGTTAAGATTGATTTAGTTTCAACTTTCAAGCAATAGAGGCAGAATAGTCCAAGCTCCTATTACACCATGTAGATTGACATTTTACTGAAAGGACCAAAATTTAATAAAGTCAAGCTTATGCCAAGTTTACTACTAAATATTAAATGAACCCTTATATTAAATTAAACTGAAAAAAAAGAAACTGATAGCAAGTCACATACAAGTCTCCTTTGCCTCCTTCTATCAATGGCTGCTTGAAGCTGTCCTGTTCTAACAAGTGCATCATCAAGCTCCTATACTCACAAAACACAACGCAGTTAGTCTTAAAAACATAACTTTCTATCCTTAGTTATCATCATTGATGATTTCTATATATATATAAGCTTGATATAATCTTAGTGTACTACCTTTTTGGCTTCATTCAACTGATTTTCTAGAGCACTAACTCTAGCAAGAGCAGTATTCAACATTTCCTCTTTTTCTGGAGGCATTGGTGGTTTACAAGCAAGAGCATTGACTTTTTCCTCTAGCTCAGCCATGCGCTTCATTAGCAACATGTGGTTGCTGCCGGCAACTTCTGGTGGTGGCGCCGCAGGCATCAGACGGTGCCCTTTTGAAGTCTTGGCAGCGGCTATATCATAATTTGTGGTAATGTTTTTTGTCACCTTAATCATTGTGACTATTCCCATTATTAATGTCATGAACCTTCCAACTATTGGACCGTTCAATATATCACTAGGCTTGACAGCTAAGTTATCTGCAGCATCATCAATGCCAATATCAGAATCTCAAAGCCTAATAAACCAGAATCATATCTTTATGAATTAATTCCATGTTGATGACCTAAAATGCGAAGAGAATCACTTGCCTCTGTTACTCCTAATGTCCTTATTATAGGGCATAGAGAGAGTGTTTTATTTGGTCCTATTTTATGACATGTCATCAAATTTTGTATGTGCAATTTTACCCTCAATTTATTATGTATTGAATTTGTTCTCATGGCGAAGTGAATATTAAATAGGGGTAAAGTTGGAAAGTTGTCAAATTTCAAAGTAGAATCAATAAAGTGTAAGGTTTTCTTTGGTATATGTGAAATATATTAGAAATGCTTTATAAATAGGACCAGAGGAGTATATATTAATTTCAAGGGCTTGTGCTGACTATACCTGGGGAAATTGCAAGATTATCTTTTGCACTTGACCATGGTGAATTAATTTCTTTGTCCACCATCGGGAGTGTCACATCATAACTGTAGCCACTCATTTTCTTTGCAATCTGCAATACAAATGAGTAGGAACTCAAATATCTTTTCATTGATCAAGTGATGAAATTTTTTGTAGTTTTTTCTTGGTGTGGATAAAAGAAGTTACATGGTTTTGTCTGTTCTGTCATGACAGTTTTTGCCGCTATATTTTATGCAGTTTCAGTGAGTTATCTCAAGAATAAAAAGCTTATAGGGTAAGTAGTTAGTGAAGTCTAGAAAACTTACTTGTGGTTTGGCTCGCTCCACTATTGGTGATAAATATGGTACGTTCTTGGAAGAATCACTTCCCTTTAATGTTGTAGGAATCAGACGTTAATATATGAAGAATGTTTTAGAACAAATAATTACTTTGTGAAACTTCAAAACATTAGGAAAAAGAGTACCTTTTGGTAAGTTACTTCGTCTTCATTTATTGTTTTCTCCTCAATACTAGGCAAGGCTCTCCTTTTGCATTTCCCCTCACCATTTAGAACCATCTAATAATCAAAAGAGCACATTCCATTAATGTGTTATGAAGCGTAATATGAAGCTTAAAACTGGTAAGACAAAAAAACTACCTTGATGATTTCTGGGTCATTCCACGGTCCCTTGTCTGAGAGCATGCAACCACCTTTATCTTCACAAGTACATTTACCTCCCAAGAACTCTGGAAGTTCACTGGTATATAAGAAGGACCAATTAATTAGGTGTTTAGGGAAGAACTATGCAGTTCATAAGATTTAACATGAATGAATCTTGTTCCATTTTTCTATGAGAGAAGGAGTAAAAATGAACCTGGCAGAAATGATTTCAAGCAACTTGCTCTGGTATTTGTTGCCTAGAACCTGGAAAACAAATCATCATTAAACTGTCAAGTGTCATTGCTTGGCCTAAATAAAGAAATGATACCTCAAATGAAGCCACTAGTTATTGTTTAGATTACATTGGTGAAAAAGTTTGAACAGTTAGCAATATGTTTTAGGTTCAAACGTCTTCTTTGTCATATACCAATATAAAAATAGCTTCCGAGAGTGTGAAGTAAATTAGAAATACATACATGGATCTTTGCAGAGGTCTTGGGGTCAAGGAATGACTTCACAGTATTCCACAAGAGCCTAAATCCAGAGCCAGCATTGATGATGAACATACGGTTCAAGGTCTAAATGGAAAGGGGTAAAGAGCTCAATTAATATAAATTTTTACTGCATCATTACTGTAGAAAGGTACCAAGTAAGATTATGACGTTACAATCCAGATTTTGTTTTTGTCATTATTTGTCTCCCCTAATATATGATTGTATGAGTGATTTTTGGTAGACACAAAACAAAAGCAAGAGCATATATGTAGCCAAAAAGGAGTACTACCTCAGGATAGTTGTCACCATCAATCTTCTGAATCCTTTGAATCAGATCCCTTGCAGCTTTGTTGAAATTTTTCAGTCCCTGATTAATAGTTATGCCAGTCATCAGTTTTCTTTTACTTACATTTTAGGTACATGTTTCACTTTCACATTATTTGTCATTTAATGTTACTCTCAAGATTCTCCCTATGAGGTCCAAATATATACAATAATATTTTTTAAAAAGTTTATGTTTTTAAAAGGCATAGAATATCATACATACCACTCCTTGCACGTCCAAAATAGTTGTGCTCTGGTCAATGTGCTTCTTTGCTGCGATTGAACAGGCAGGGAACTTCACAACAAAAGTTCTTTCAAACTCTCTTACGTGATGCTTAACATAGCGATCCAATGATGTCACTTGCAAGAGCTTGTTAGGATCAACCTGACCCAGTTTTTCAATGTAAACAGGTCTTCCATCCTTATCAACTCCATGATGCCCTTGTGGGTAGTATTTTATAACTTCGTCTATTTCCTCAAACTCAAAGTCCTTAAATGAAAATTGTTGACTTGGGATTAGACTTTATCATGCATCAGTTAATCAACAAGTGATTATGAAGGAAAAAACATAACATAGCTGCAAAGGTAGGAGTAGTGTAAATATACCTCCATAATAGTGTCAGCACCAAATTCTTTTCTCCATTGAAGCATATCTTCCCACATTTGCTTTGACTTCTCAAAGTCAAACTTTCTTGCTTTCAAGAATCTGCACATATTTTATGCGATAACTTCATGTCGATACCAATATCAACTCAAAAGTTTCAACTAAAGTGAATGTCCATGAATATTTAGCGCATGTTCAAAACGATGTTGGGAAGGCTCAAAAGTCATTTGAGACCAAAAAAGCTAGTTGGATGCAAAATCTATGTTTGTGATGGCATTTGGAGAAAATGACTTCTGCTTTAACAATTTTTCTAGCCTTTGGCTTCTCTTCATACCAAGTCTTGTTCCTTTACAATTATTTTAACTTAAAAGCTTAAAAGGTAAAGCACACAAGGCCCTATGGATAATTTTGATTATAAAAAAAGGACTACCTTAACAACATATGGTGATCATCATACTTGGCAGGTAATAATTCATCCAAAATAAGCATTTGGCGAAAAGCATCAACCGCCTGCAGCTCTTCTATGTCAATGTCATCCTCAATGGATGCAACCCTACTGTGCCTGCGACCCCTCTTTGAAAAGGATTTCTTGAACTTACTTGAAGCACTTCTTGCCATCTTCTTTATAGCTCCAGCTCTTTTCTTCCTTTCTTCCTCCGAATATTCATTTTCATTACCTGTATAGTAATTAGCATGTACAAAAAGGTTTAATTAGGTGAAAAAACATGTCACTAGAGTATGATCACAAAGAATTATGTTCATGTGATAAAGACCTTCCCTTGCACTAGACTTTGTGGCTGCAAATACCATAGTGCCCAGTTACCAGATTTTTTACTTTAGTTTTAAACGAGGTGCTTTGGATTTTCCACGAACTAAATAATTTTCTTGTGAAACAATCATCCCAATTTAAGGTTATCTTAATCCATGATTTAGAAAGATACATCTCATTATTCATGTTTTTATCTACGCGTGACATGCATGCAGATTATTCTCATTTTTGCATTTTTATATTTCTTGCACCTCCATGACCATAAGCATGCAAAATATTGAGCATTCCATATATTACATTTCAGCCTATAAACATAAAGATCTCAGACACAATTGCAAACAAAGATTAATATAATGCATGAGGGATATATGTAATTGAGGCTTACCCAATCTAAGAGGATCAGGCATCAAAGTATTGTCACACATGATTAGGATCGTGGAAGCTCAATAACATGTATAAAACTGAGGTAATAAGAGCAGGGATAGCCCTACAGGCATAAGGATCAGGCGCTCACATACACTGTGTATGCCTCATATATGAGCCCTTGCCTATATGCCTACACCTATATATTATCAACAAACAAGCACATTAGGGAAAAAAATAAAAAAACCCAGAAAGAAACAAGAAAAATTCAGATATTGCTAATAAGGCACAATAACAATGGAGATTTGAAAGAAGAGGATGATACCTTAAAAAAAAATATAGAAGGGTTTGGAAAAAAATAAGGATATAAAAAAAAGCAAATTTAAGCACCCAAGGAAATCTCCAGGAGGATAGTACAGCTCAATTTAGATTTTTGCTAATTTTTTTTAATTTTTCTTTTGTTTTATGTTTATTGATGGGTTTTGAAAAAAAGGAAAGAAACCCTTTGGCTTATCAGCTTCCAAACGGATTACACACGGTAGCTACGAAATGCAAGCCACTCCATTCATTTATTCTATTAGAGCCAAATGAATAAATGAGATTGCCTGTAAGATGTTATATATTATTTAATTATAATAATAATAATATGGTATGATTGTGTTTTTTTTTGTTTCTATTTATGGATTGCATGTCTGAAAAGTCTATATTATGAACGTGATATTATGGAGCTCCACTTAGTTTTCATTCATGGCTTCCTCGTCTACTTCTCCTTGAACATGAAAGGCTCATCTCAACTTCCATCAAATATGGAGACGTTGGTTTGAAAAAATATGAAGTTGACAAACCAATACATGTATTATCGTTCTAATATACATAGAACTTTTTTTCTTCGGCCAATATGGAAATGAGCTAGTTTGTTCAACGACAGTTTTGATCAGGAAGATCCTTGACTGACCATTATATGGATCTTAAATTTCTATGGATCTTAAAGCCTTTTTGGGATGTTATTGTTATGTATCCAAGCGACCTAATAATTAGACCCCACAAAAAAGTTAAACGATAGCGATATCTCTTAAAGGATCGAGATAACCACCAAGGGTAAGATGATGGGAACGAAGAAACTCTACATGATACTCCAGTTTAAGGAAGAAGTAATCAATTGTCTCAATGCTTTCCAAATTTAACATTTACAAATTTGATCTATAAATCAAGAAACTTGACTTAGCTTGTAGATATTGCCAAAAAAAAAAGACTAAGCTTGTAGATAGGGATCAAACATATGGTACCGTGGAATTAGACCTAATAGAAATTAAATAAGTTCTCTATTTAATTATAAAGATCACTGACTTTTTTAAAAAATTAAAGATATAAAATTAATTACTAAGAATTGTTTATATTTACTTTTTCTTTAAAACTAACTTATTCTACCAATAAACTTACATGTAATCCAATTAAATGTGTCATCTGTTATAATTTAGTGATCGAATTTACTTATTTAACTTCCAAAAAAGATCTTGTATTAACTAAGAGTGGGAGTATTGATGTATTATTAGGTGAATGCATGTTGATGTCATTTATTAAAGAAATTTCCTAAGATATTAGTATGATGAATGTGATATCAACATTTATCTCCCACCAATTTAAATTTTTAGAAAATGACATGAGAACCTCAAATATAATAGAAAATGATTATGAAAGGAAGGAAAGAAGAGATCAAAAGAGAGCGTTTCTTGTGTTAAGTAATATGCTGACGTGGACGGCCAGATTGCGTAGCATGTACGGATAAACTTAACGGAAGCTTAATGAGTAATCAAGTTCTGACCCAAATGTATTTATTTATTCATTAATCATATCATAAAAAAATTGCTTACATCTTGGAGAAAATGAAATATGTATCCATATTATGCAATGATTGTAATGAATCTGAATGATATTTTTAAAATTTTGAAAGAAAATAGGGAGATTAGCAGAAAATATCTTCTAAATTCAAAATCATATATACAAGATTTCAATTAGTTAAATATTACTCTTACATGTTGACGAAAATTAAAAAGTGACAAGGGGAATTAGGAATGGAAGGAGCTCCTAAAAATTACGAGCCTAGACTGCCGCCAAGTGGAAGGCCATGATTAAGAGACAGATACGTACGAAGAGGTATTGACAAGTGTCATAACATGATTGAGTATATAAGTTTTTCCCGCCCTTTCAGCAGGAATAGTGTGGGGTCACCATTTGCGTTTACTTGTATTAAAGGCATGCAACTAAACTTTTTACTCGTCTCTAATGTATACTTTTTTTTTGCCATCGTATACGGTCTCACATTATCACTTTTTTTTTATAACAAGTCTCACATTATCACTTTTACATTTTAAATTTTAATCTCTTTCTAATTTTTTTAATCTTTTTTAAATTAACCTTATAATACTTATCAATAATAAACAAAAAAGAGATGAAGAATAGAGATAAATGTATATGGTTTAAGCGAATCAGTAATATCACATGATAATAACTAATTTAACTAATATACTTAATCTAATTATATTAGAGAAAGTGGTCATACGTAGTATATTTTTTTAATGTCAAAAGTACCCTCAATTATATAATAACCCTTTGGGGAAGGACGTTTAAATGTATAATCGTCCAAGAATATTTGATTTAATATACTCTATCACGTACAAGTTTACGTATGCATATTAAATATATAGTGCAATAATGTTCGGAATATCCAGTGACATGCATTTATTAGGAAATCTGATTTCACTAATAATAATTTAAACAAATCTTAACAATTAACAAAAGATAGGAGTATTTTTTTAACAAGTCTAAAGTCAATTTCAGGAAACAAAACCGACACCAGGGACCAGGCTTTAACTGAAAAATTGAGAAAAATTGTTCTCTCCATATGCGTAGTTGACCCTAATATTAAATATATGATCAATTATTAATATTTTGTTATTTTTAAATATTATCCTTACAAATATTTTTTAATCGATGATCAATACACACACATATGTATATTTAGTATTTCAGGAAAAAATCTTACATTACAAGATTTTTTAAGAAAAGATACAACAATAAATTGTTGGTACAAACTCAGCAGGTGGGTGAAGGTATTAATTACAAGAAAAAAGCATGCCTTATTTGTTCAATGGCCATAATTAGAAAAATAACACCAATAAATATTGTAGTCTGTAGATTAAAGAAAAGAGCACACTAACACTAAATTGCAAAGAAAGTAGGTAAGTAGGGTCATATTAGGAAAACAAAATACAAGCACTCACTAAATAATGAAGTAAATATTCTTATATATATACGGAAGCGTATACGTATAAATCTATAAATAATTAAATATATTAATATAATGTATATGTATACTTGGCGGCATTACGCGTCAAGTGTGGTTTTGGATTTTCTTGGCTTTCTCTTTCTCTTTTTCCTTTTACCTTTTTCTTCACTTCACACTTCACATAAATAGCCAAAACTTGAAACCTCAACTAAATTTTTCTTTTTCCCATTTTCTCCCTTTACAATCAATGCCCATTACTTGTACTTCTTAAAGTTTTGATTTTTATGTCTTGTTTGTTTGTTCTGTTCCTGGGTTTGTGAGTAGATAAAGCTGGGATTTTTGTGCAAGGTGATTTTTTTTTCTTTTTCCTCTTCTTTACCTTTGTGGGTTATTTAGCTTTTTTTTCTGTTATTTGATTTGTGTTTCTTAGCTTCCACATTTATGTGAATTTTGATTGTATTTATTTATCATCTGCATGGCTGTTTTGGGTTTTTGAAACTGTTTTGCATGTGTTGTTTTATTTGCCTGTTTTAGTCTTCTACATGATGTTTATGTGTGGTGCATGAATTTAGGAGTGTTGATGAATTAGTATCAAAATTTGGGTCTTTGATAAAATTTTTCACATATCTTTTAGATTCTTTGATTCATATGTTTTGCTTTCCTGGATTATGTTTCAAGGAGTGGCAATGCGGTTTGACTTTCATTGATGGATGTTGTGCAATAGTATTGCTTGTATGATGCTATTTGAAGTTGAAATTGGAAAGCGGATTGTGGGGAACTTAATTGTTTTTGAGTTTGACTATGTAGACCTTACATTGACTTTGAATCATTTTTTGGTCTTTAGTTGTAGAAGAACGATTATGTGGGCGAGAATAATAATTCCCATGTAGTAGATAGGAAAAATCGTAGAGGACATAGTTTTTTGTTGTGAAGCCTTATAGTAGAGTCAGATGGTCACTGTTTTGTAACTTCATCAGTTTACATCTTAGTTGTGGATATGTCCTTTAAATAATGTGGATTGTGCTGCTAAGAAATTATCATTTAAGCTTAATTGAATCTTAGTTGGTCCCAAAAAGGGCCTTGAAATGTTAAATCTTATAAAGTTGTTTGTTTTATACTCCCTCCGTTCCTAAATATAAGATCACTTTGAGGAAGTGGATAAGTTCCTAAATATAAGATCACTTCCTATTTTATCTCAAGTTTTGCCCAAACTACCCTTATATTCCCTCTTTTCATTGAAAACCCCTCCTCCTTTTAAAGTTAAGTAATTGAGGGGATTTTGGGAAGATCATCTAATTTTATTGTCTTCCTTAATCTCCCCAAATTAACCAAAGTGATCTTATATTTAGGAACGGAGGGAGTATTGATTTTGTAATCTTAATCTGCACAGCTCATCACACACTTCATCCATTTCATCCTGTACTGCTTTTGTTTATGAATGGTTTTATGTAGTATAACGTATTAGGCAGATTGTTAATATTTATGATTACATATTATAGTGGCAGTCTGAAGTGAGTCTATTCCTTTGTTGGTATCAGGGTCTGCTCAACTTACAAAAGAATCGGGTGCAGTCTTTTTTTGAGAGTGCACCTTTAAATATTTCTCGTCTTTTGAATCATATCATGGCCAGTGATTCTGCTGTTATGTCCAATGGCAATGCCAACTCACATCCTAATCCACAGAGGAATTACCAAGTGGTTGTAGCTGCAACCCGGGATATGGGTATTGGTAAGGATGGGAAACTACCATGGAGGTTGCCCGCTGACCTAAAGTTTTTTAAGGACATCACTTCAATGACAATTGATACTGGAAAAAAGAATGCAGTTATAATGGGTAGAAAAACATGGGAGAGTATCCCTCTTGAGAATCGCCCCCTTCCTGGTCGCTTTAATGTCGTTCTTACTCGCTCAGGAAGCTTTGACATTGCTACCGCAGAGAATGTTGTTATATGTGGAAGCATGTCCTCTGCACTGGAACTGTTAGCCTCTTCTCCTTACTGTCTATCAATTGAGAAAGTATTTGTTATAGGAGGTGGCCAGATATTTAGGTATACTCTATTTTGTTTTATTGAAACCTTTCCACTCCTATATGACATCTTTTGCTTTCATATTAGTTCTTTCTCATTGCTGATAATTTTTATGTGCAGAGAGGCTCTTAATGCACCCGCATGTGAAGCTATACACATTACTGAAATTGAGACAAATATTGACTGTGATACTTTCATGCCTCCAATTGATTACTCTGTATTTCAGCCTTGGCACTCTTCCTATCCGAGGGTAGAGAACAACATCCGCTATTGTTTTACTACATATGTACGGGTTAGGAGTTCTATAGAAGAATCACTGAGTCAGAATTCTGATCAGGTTTGTGATACTAGATCGGATTCCTCAAAATTTGAGGTCAAGAATTTCTCTTTCCTTCCTAAAATGATTTTTGAGAGACATGAGGAGAACATTTATCTCAATCTGGTCCAAGAAATAATCTCTGAAGGCACTGCTAAGGATGATAGGACTGGAACTGGCACCTTCTCAAAATTTGGTTGCCAGGTACTATCATGTTTGTTTTGTTGAGTGACTGTTGTCATTCGTATGAGGGCTTATTATCTCTTTATATCCACAGATGAGGTTTAATTTACGCAGAAGCTTTCCTCTTTTAACAACTAAGGTGTGTAGATATATTGGTTAAGGTATCTGTAAATTTATTTTACCTTTTCTTTTCTTCCCCATGGTTTTGATTCAACTAATTTGTTTTAATTTTACTGGAGGATTTTTGGGGCAAAAATATTTATTGTATGCTTCGTGTAGTTGACATGATTTCTTCTTTTGTTTCCTAGAAAGTTTTTTGGCGAGGGGTTGTTGAAGAGCTTCTTTGGTTTATAAGTGGCTCGACAAATGCAAAGGTACTATCATCATTTTCAAAATGCATACGCATGTACTTTAGTACATATAGACATGGAGTGCTGGATATTTCCTAATTAACTCGTCAATAAGCTGAGATGAACCTAATTTAATTTAGTTGAAGCTTGCCTTGATATTTGAGCTTGATTTCAAATAGAGATTCATTTATTAACAAAATCAGCACTAATCTTTATTCTAATTATTATTATTAATCAAAAGTGTGTTGTATGTTGAATTCCTGCCAATCTATACAGATGTATAAATTCCCTTTTTTACCTGTAAGATTTTCTAAACAATATTTGCCGTTCATTTATTGATGCTTGGTAAAGTTGATGAACTCCATTATTAAAACTTTTGTTGATAGGTGCTGCAAGAGAAAGGCATTCATATTTGGGATGGCAATGCATCCAGAGAATACCTTGATAGGCAAGGCTTCACTATGAGCTTTGGTCTGTTAAGATAGTACTTTGTGGTAATCATGCAGTTACTAATTATCTTGTAACTTACAGTGTTGGATTGGCAGAAAGGGAGGAGGGTGACTTGGGACCTGTTTATGGCTTTCAGTGGAGGCACTTTGGTGCCAAGTATGTGGATCGTAATTTTTCTTTTCCTGAGTAAAAGTATGTTTCATGTAGGTTAGCTAATTTGATCCCTGTGTCATCATCTTAAAGGTATACTGACATGCATGCTGACTACTCTGGCAAAGGATTTGATCAACTTTTAGATGTTATTAACAAGATAAAGCATAAACCTGATGATCGGCGGATTATTCTCTCAGCTTGGAATCCAGTAGATCTTAAGCTGATGGCCCTTCCACCCTGCCATATGTTTTCACAGGTCTACAGTACTTTCTGGGGTGTCTTTGAGACAAAATGATTTTGAACTTTACATGCCTTTCCCTTTTAAATTCCTGTATCTTTGCAGTTCTATGTGGCAAATGGGGAGTTATCTTGTCAAATGTATCAGCGATCTGCAGACATGGGCCTGGGTGTGCCCTTTAATATTGCATCTTATGCCCTCCTGACATGCATGGTTGCACAAGTTTGTGGTATGTGAATTTTGCTAGCATTTGCTTTGGATTTCGATTGTAGTCAAACATATAATTCATTTTAAACTTTAAGTTGTTTTGGGTTTAATATATGTTTGTACCATTGTTTTCATTGTAATGTTGAATTTTATCGGTTTCTGGATAGCATTTCTAGAAGAGTAGGTTTTGGGTGGAAGTTTTCATTTGTCACTGGTAGAGGTGCAGAAATTTACTTGTAAGCAAAGATTAATGAAAAAAGAACTAAGAAATGGCATTATATATCTGATGTATTACATTGCTATGCCCCTTGTCTTTCAGAGCTTGTGCCTGGTGATTTCGTTCATGTTACTGGGGATGCACATGTTTATCGCAATCATGTGCGACCTTTGCAGGAGCAGCTCCGGAACCTTCCTAAACCTTTTCCGGTATGTTTGTTAGGTTCAGTAAGTAATTTGATTTTGTAATGAGCTGGGTAAAAACTGCTGACAGTTTTTTTTTTCTGGTTATGAAGTGCTGACAGTATTTGCAAACACTAATTGACTTAAATGTCCTTTTTTTGTCTCCTTGATTACTTCTATTTGGATGCAGATTTTGAAGATAAACCCAAAGAAGGACATAGATTCTTTTGTAGCTTCTGATTTCAAACTCATAGGCTATGATCCTTACCAGAAGATAGAAATGAAGATGGCTGTGTAAGCATATAGGAGATTGATTCTTAATCCTTAAAGGCTGCCCATGCTTTTTGAACTGAGGTGAGTATCATCCTTTTGTTTTGCTCTCAAGTTTCATCTCACAACTTACCATATTTTCTCTTAACACTGAATATATATACACATATATTGGGATTGAGATTACATCAATGATGTGTTATGCCAGGCGATGATGATATGATGCTTTTGATGTACTTAATAAAGAGGTACTAGTTGGTGTTGAAGCTTGGTATAGATTTGTTGTTAGTGGACAATATTTAGTTCCACATCACATATTTATGGTTTGGTGCTTTTTCAGTTGGTCATTAGTTGTTTTGACTGTAACACCCCCCAGATACTCCTTTGACACATTAAATACTTGAAATTTGAGGTTATACCTGTTATTTTTCTTTTGGTATATGAGATTATGCTTCTTATTATTTGCTTTCCTACTTGGTTTATCAAAATAGGTGTTCTTTGACTCTTAAGATGTGAATTTGGCAGAGAGAACAATTAAGTATTTTACTTGGAGAGTTAAAAAATAGTTCTTTGAAAGAATAAAACAAATGATATTAAATGGTTAGGAATATATGTAACTATGGTTGACTTTTTGACTTCGGTTCGTTTATGTGTTGCTTTGTTTATATCACCCGAGTGACAATCTATTTTCTTAAGTGCACTATTTTCTACGCATAAAATATCAAACCTCTAATTAATTTTATGTGGAATTGAATGATCTAAAGATGAGAGGCAATAGATTGCAAATTAGGTAGGGCAACAAACACCCTCAGCCCCTCACAGCCTACTAGCCCGCTAGCCGGGCATCTTCATGTAGCCTTCATTTAGATTGAATGATGTTTCTTTATCCTCCACGTAAGTCCAACGGTGTTATTTGATATGTTAAAAACTCTAGTTAGCATATTTACTTTTATATTTTTAATTGATCTATGCACTTTGTAGTACAATTTAAGAATTGATTATACATAAACAGCCAAATAAACTATTTAAACAAATATAAACTGATTTTGGAAAAAAAATGTTATGCAACTTCATGGACTAGTTCATATTCATTTATTTTATAAAGCCACTTAATGATGACACAACGTTAAATTGAAAGACAACTCAACTACATATGAAAAATACTCAAATGATACTTTGACTTGTTGACCACATATTCTCTCGAAGAACAACATTCATTGAAGAGAAGCCATGGGTAGTATCTTTATTCGGTTATTTGATGAGCCGCTGGCTCTATCTCACTTAAGCAATTTTAGTGAGAGATATAACCAAAACAGGATCCACAAATTTGGGCAAGAATTGGAGAATCTTGTTCTTCACCGCTGCAAATAGTTCATCTATGATTTCTTCTCCAAAATGTGCTTCCAAAAGAGGTTGGAAAATACCTCGTTTGTTTCTGGTTATGAACTTTGCTCTCTCTCATTGTCATCTTTAAAACGCTTAGTGCCTGGTTCATCGAGGCTTAGCTTGATCCGCCCCAATTTAGTTTTATACTCTATAATCTTTCTACACTAAATGACCCTTCTAATTCCTTAATTATTTCTCTAACTTCCTCACCCGTAGCCCGTAGAAAAATACATTGGTATATTGAAATGTTCCAACCTCGACTTTTCAATC
The DNA here is from genome assembly GCA_029929735.1 of Mimosa pudica. NCBI lineage: Eukaryota > Viridiplantae > Streptophyta > Magnoliopsida > Fabales > Fabaceae > Mimosa > Mimosa pudica. Next base: position 13,960,862 of record JAKELP010000002.1, read on the forward strand.
AAATTCTGCACCATTTACTCACTAATTATCTTGATGTGTTGTCTTTATATGTGGTGCAAATTATTCAATCAAAAATATAAAATATTATGATTTGATTTGAATGATGGTGCTTGTGAGTTTGAAGATTAAGAAAAAAAAGGAGAGAATAAATTATTTAATTATATATAACATATGATATATGATTTCTCTTAAATATTAATTTGTATTATTAGATAATGTATCACTTTATTGCTCATTCACATTAATTAAAAAATGAGAAATATAATATATTTTTAAGAAATTTCATTATTAGCTTCACAAATTTTATAAAATAAATGAACTAAATTGTATATTAAAGATGACATGCAGTATATGACAGTCAATGAGTAATATTAATAATCCGAGAGTTTACTCCTGAGACCATGTCATTGAGCACTACACAGAAGAGCTCAATGAACTCTTCAATAACTTAAAACTTAGTCCTCAGCGGCGACTATGGCTGCGGCATAAATTTATTCACAAAATTGTCTGTCGCAAGTGCACGAAGTTTAAATAGTCTAGTGGAAAAGTTGAGTGTCATTCCAACAAAGATCAGATTTTAAGCAAGTTCAATGAATTCATTATGCTCTTAATTAATAATGGGCAAAATCAAGTAGTTTAGTGAAAATAGATTATTATTATTAATAAATCGCAAATGGAGATAATTTACTTAAAATTCATCACAATAGGAAATACCTAGGTTTGTTTATCTACTTTATACTTCAAGCCTGCAGACATGTCTTGACTCTAGTGAACCCCTAAGACTCAACTCACCTAAACTTTTCATGTATCAAAAGAAAATCTATGGCCTAGGTTTCTATCACTCCATACGTATATATATCTTGGAGCCAAAAACTCATGACCATAGTGTCTCGTTGGACCTTGGTAATGCTCCTAGCGACTGGGTTGTCGAATCAACAAAATTAAACCCTTCTTTTGCATCTTTATATGCTCAAACTTGAGGATGTCACCATCGTTCTTTTGCTGGACACATCCTCCCTTGCGCTTCGTCATGTTTGAGCTTCGATTGGGTTCGTTCCTTTATGTATGTCCCCTGTCCTTCAAAAATTGCTAAGGATTAGTGAAGATATTTCATCTTCTCAATGGATCTCAATTTCATAATTAGTTGAGAAAAGTGTTCTCTCGATATACACGGTTAGATCGAATTTGGACGATTAGATTTACTTTAATTTATTTTCCATATTTTGAATAACCTTTTTTTATTTTAATCTATATAAAATGAGGAATAAAGATAATAATCTCATAATTATCATTTATCATAAAACAAATTAATCACTTTATTCAACAAATTACAAATTAAATTTTAAATGTGAGCCGTTAGTTGATATCAAAATTGGAAGGGAGTAGATCTCACCTTAGTTATGAGAAAGTGTTTTCTCATAATTGTGATATGCATGGAATGTTTACACCTTTTCAATAAGTTCTGTGGCATTGACGTGTCAAATGATTTGTCAAAATAAGCATCCATGAGACAAAAATGGTGCCCAAACATTGAAAACTAGCACTTGGTACCCGCGCGTTGCGCGGGGAGCAGACTTCCACTACTTTTTAAAATAGATATAGCAATTAAACATCTGCAAAACAATTCTTCCTACAATTTCTATTCATCAAACATTTTTAATCACTACACACAAAAATATAAGTATACCCTTAAAATGAGCTCTGAACCCACACATTGTGCGCGAGCATTATTTTTATTACCTTAAGAAACGCAAGTGCATATAAAAATTTCTTATAATTGTTAAACATTATTTTTGCAAATTTGTACCATGCAAATAAAATAGCAAAGAGAATCAAAAGGGTTTTTATGGAAACTCATACTGTTAGATTTTTTTGACCGAAAATAATGTTAGGTTTAATAGATAAATAACAATGATGACAACTAAAAGGGTTCCCCCCGCTTCGTATGGTTAAGATAAATAAATCCACTTTAATAATCTTAAATGTAATTAACTTAAGAGACCCATGAAGAAAATAAAATATGTAAATGAAAATGGATGCTACAAGTATATTTTGTAGCTTGAATTCATATCAACTTATACTTTATATTGTACTTTTTAGCTTGCATATATCTTTATCCTCAACAATCTTCACTGAATTTCATATTCGATATCACTCACACACACGTCTCTAGCAAAACTTTCATGCATGAACGCTTCTTTTAAATTGAAAGTAAAAACAAAATTAAAACTCAGTTTCTCTTTCTTATATGCAATTATTAAACCACTATGATTATTTACATAAATTAATGATGTAACATTAAATATTTTAAAACATCTATGACTATTTTCTTCCCGAAAACTAATTTATTCAACTTAGAATTAACAAATAATTTTATTATATAACATATGTTCTAATTTACTTCCTTTAATGTTTTAAAAATAAATTTATTTTATATTGAAAACATGTGGGGGAAGTATAAAAAATCCGAAAATGATTAGATATCTTCCATTTTAATGGATAAAAAATAGTGGTTTGTGACCAACAGACAATCTCATAATTTTCCAATTTTTTTCATCAACTTCCGTAGTCAAAAAAGCAATTATGACTAACTATATAATCCTAGCAACCATTTCTCTTCCTAATGCTTTCTTCCCACTTACAAAAATAAATTGATGTCAATTTGCTTTAGATGATTAAGAGCAATCATTTGGCTAGGAAATGGGCAATATTTTCATGAAGTTGAGGATTGGGCGCAGAAGCTATGATATTATTGCATATATGTACAATGAGGCGAGGACAAATCATTAACTATCTCTAGAAGATTGGTGAGTCCTATGCAAAACATATCTTTACAGATTATTTTCTGGCGTAGATATGGGAAAGGATTTGCAATGGAAGTCTAAAAACATCAGTCACTAGTAGAAGGATGGAATGGAAAATATCCAACTGGCTTTTGGAAGTGGGCACTACTCTGATCAACTTCAGTATTGGGACAAGAAGCTACATCAGTATTGCATAAACATATAACATAGTGAGCCCACATAATATAGTTCTAAATGATTATGAATTCCTATGAAAAACATTGTAATAGCTATGCAAATTTGTGCCGAGCTATTTACACCGATGGTCAAAACTTTACGGAAGAATCCAGTGATATAACTCATCAAGATTTGCATGGGAAATCGGGACACTCATTAACTTGGGCGTCAAACACATAAGCTACAAAACTACTGCACACATGTACTGTGAAATGACAACAAATAATAAAGAATATTTAGAAGATTGGTTAGACCTATGCAAAAGGATGAGATTTTTAAGAATCCCTCCCCCCTCATAATCACTCATTATCACCTCTTGACACTATTGGATGAAAGATCCAATGGTTCAGATTTAATATTTTTATAAAATAATATAGTTAAAAATAAAAAAAACTGTATTATAATATAAATTAATTTTTAGTATAAAAATTTCAACTATCTAAATCTATTTCATTTCAAAAGAAGGATCTATAAGAGATACAGACTTATCCAGTTAACTGTAAAATAATTTTGCAGTTAACTGGATAAGTCTGTATCTCTTATAGATCCTTTTGTTGAAATGAAATAGGTCTAGATAGTTGAATTTTTTTATGCTAAAAAGTTTTCAAAAATAAAAAAAATTAAAAGTTCTTCATTTATTTTATATTATAATATAATTTTTTTTATTTTTAATAGTATAAGTGACAAATTATGAGTCTAGATGAATTTTAATGGACAAAATGAGTCCTATAGGGGAGATTATGAGGGATTCTGAGAGGGTGGGATTATGAGAGAATCCCAACCCATGCAAAAGATAGTGAGAGCTTTACAAATTTTGTGTCACCAGGAAATCTGGAAAAAAGATTGCAATAAGAGACTACAAAGATCAAGCACTATTAGAAGGATGAAATGGACATAACCCAACAACCGTGCTTACTTTTCAAATTTGGAAATGCTCTGATTAACTTCAGCACTGGGAGAAGATGTACATCACTTCTAATTAGATAAAATATCATAGCTAGTGGAAATAAATCAGTTCTAAAGATTGGTGAGAACTACATAAAACAAAGTGAGGGCTATGCAAAAGATAGAGGTAGAATACACTAAAACTAAATATAGTTTTTAAATATAGTAAGAAGGAAATCTAATATAGTGAGAGCTATGCAAATTACTCTCTCCGTTTCTAAATATAAGATCACTTTAGGGAGGAGAGCTTATTCCTAAATATAAGATCACTTTCTAATTTGACTCAAGTTTTCCCCAAATTACTCATATACTCCCTTCACCCAAAAAATAATGATTTGAAAAAAGTGATATTTTTAAAACTTAGGTGAGGGGTATTTTAAAAATTTCATGTAATTCTAACTCATTGGAATATCTTCCTTAATATCTCCAAATTTGCTAAAGTGATCTTATATTTAGGATTAGAGGGAGTATTAAATATAGTAAGAAGGAAGTCATTGTTTGAAACGCCTAATTAACAACTTCTACATTTGCTGGCTTTTGGTGCAATGCTCAACTAAACTGTGTTCAAGGCATAGTAAAGGAAAATATCTAGAGTTGGGTAAGACTTTAATAAAACTTTGATACACATGAACTCTATATATACACACAGGTACGAGAACCAGTTTGAACTAATCATACATATCAAAATCATCACAAACATATGAAAGCGTACATAGTTTTAGTCTATTTAATAAAGAAGTGGTAAGACAAAAGCAATTGTCAGATGTCCTTGTCCATCCACCTGTTTTTTAATCTTAGCTCATATTGGACAAGTATTCAGATGTAAACTCAAAAATTAAAGGTACAGCCATAAACACAACATATTTATTCAATTATTTCTTTAATGACTTGAGGGAAAGTGAGTGCGAGCTTGAGGAATAGGCCAACCATTTTTTTTCTTTTGAGATAGAAAGGAATATGCAAAAAGTAATGACCAAAAGGCCCGCATTAGTCAATTTAGTTAGCCAGTGAGCCTTTTTATTTCAGGATATAAGTCTAATGAGCTTTACATAAACAACACATCCATCAACTTGAATGAAACTTCAAGTGAACAAACATAACAACATGAACTAACATAACACCACTTGCAACTCTTGCAGAACCTTGCTAAACTAAAAACTCTTGCACAAACTTTCTAAACTAAAAACAAAAGTTACATGAGGAACATTAAAGAGAACATCACAGCAATGGTTGCAACCATTGGTGCGGTTCAAGATGGACACTGATGCAGAAATGGTCATAGCAACCATACTGAAGTTGGGCTAAGCTATGCATTGAAAAGAGAAGCACTCTAGAGCTCAGGCATGGTTACACCAAAGCGTCCAACCATGCTAGTCTGCAGCAAGATCATGTAATATTTTGTATTCTTGGTTCCATGATTGATTTAAACCTGAAAAATCAATTATCTTGTAAGTTTTGTGCTACACCAAATGAGCACAATCACAGTGTGGTCTTTAAACAATTTAAGCATCCTATCAAGCTGTGAACAAAATGCAGAAAACATGGGTTAATATACATCTCGAGACTACAAAAAAATATACAAAATTCAATGATACACACCGCTTCATCAAAGATGACAAGCTGCATCACAAATTCCTTCATATGACAGTTTGACTTGCTGGATGTTGAAGAGCTTCTTTATAGATAATTCTGTCAATCTTCACAACAACATGATATTGACACCTACTTGCAGAAAGACGAGAAGGAGGAGCAACAGATTTCTCATCAGCCATGGTAGAAAATTTAAAAGGAGGAAGAGAAGCTGCTTGATGTGGTGTCAATTGTGTGTGGGGGCAAGGTCCTTTAAATAGGCAAACAAAAGCAATCTTACTTACACAAGGGAAACAGAAAGGTTTTCAAATTTTGGGGGACAATTGTGAGGCGTGAAATAAGGAAGCAAGGAATTCACAAAACTATTGGAGTACAATCTACTCAAGAAAAAGTTTGTCCATAGGTACAAATTAGGTAGGAATTTCAGGCGAGGATTGTGGGCAGAAATTTTGGTAGGAAGAAGAAACAATAACTGCTTACAGAGCAAGAGATGAAAATTTCTAACATGTGGCTGCAATACGTTTGTCTCGAATCAAATCAAATCAACATCTACAATCTACACTTCACTTAAATCATAGGTAACAAAGTTAAACAACACATAGAAACCAAAACAGTTGTAGAGCTATAAATCCCTAATAAATTTAGATTCAAAAGCTAAACAATAGTAAAAATCATGTACAAGAAGGATATGAGGGAACCACATTTATATGATATATAGATTAACATGATTTTATAGATCTTAAATATATGGGCATTTTTGTCCCACTTCAATAATCACATGGGTTTGAGCCTCATAAAACTATGTAGTGGTTGTTGTACTTTTGAGCAAATTGCGTGGTTATAATTATACTTATGCATTAAGAATATCGAAATCCCCTACTTCTAAAATTTATAAAATATTTATTGAACTTATAAAATACATACATTGATATACAACATATATACGCCTTCCAATATTTTTGTGGGGTTATTATTATTATTTTGTTAATAAATATTAGATTATATTACATATATGAAATTAGATATATCTCTTCAGAAATAATCATCTAATATATTAATAGTTCTTTTGTAACTTCTTTTGTGAAAAATTAATTTTACACCCCGTGATGTCGATCAGAACTGGTTTTTTTAGTATCCTTCTTGTGGCAGTGATTGTCTCTACTAGTTACTAATTAATAATTGTGTAAGAAGTATTGAACAATTTTAGTGAGAACAAGTAACTTAAGTTAATATTATTAGAAAACAATGGTGGTTCATGAGTTACAGATCATTATGAAAAACATTACATAAAATGACGAACCAACTAAATATGATAAACACTCAAACGCGGTACATACTTTCATTTAATTAATGACCGACATATACTCAGAACAACATGAAATGAAAGGCTTGGGTAGTTTTTTCAGTCTACGATTTGACGACCTCTCACACTTGAGCTTTTTTAGTGAGAGAAATAACCAAAACAGGATGATCTAACTTGGGCAAGAACTGGATAACCTTGGTCTTAAACCTAAGGAAGAGTTCATCCATGATCTCTTCTCCAAAATGAGCCATCAAGAGAGGTTCAAGTACAGATCTTTTGCTTCTGGTTATGAACTCTGCTCTCTCATTGTCATCCTTAAAACTCTCACTGCCTGCTTCATCAAGGTTTGATCCGTCCCAACTTAGTTTAATGCTCTCTAATCTTTCCACATCGAAAGACCCATCTTCCTTTATTATTTCTCTCACCTCGTCCATTGTAGGAAAATAAATTGGCACATTGAATTGCTTCAATTTTGCCTCTTCAATATGATTCTTCGCCAAGAACAAATACGTATATACACTGTGAGATACTTGTGTGTTTGAGTATAAGAAAAAGAAGGATAATTAATCTTATGTTGTCATCGATCGTTACTACAGAAACTAGTTTATATAGAAAAAATAATTTAGAAGTAATTTTGAAATAAATAGAAGCAATCATTTTCTCATTTTATCTATGATTATTTTTTAAAACTAATTTTCTTGATTTCTTCTAAATAGATATATAATCTAATCATACATAAATGTAGTGTTAGATAAATCACGAAGGATAAGTTAAAATAATAAATTTATTTAGATTTCTTTATCTTTTCAAATTAAAAATTATTTTTTATATTAACAACTTGAAGATAGTATACCGTGAATGAATAAATTTAATTTTAATAATTTTAAGTTTACCTCTGACACCAAGTCTTCAAGAGCCATACGAAGGAGCCCGGGAATGCTTATGTATTCAGCAGTATCATCATATCTACCCAAGAACGTAAGAAATATTCCACCCCTGGGCACCAATTCCTTGTGGCGCGATCGCAGAAATAGTTTGAAATCATCTTTATATTGTTTAGCGTATGAAGGAGGAGTAATACTCATCGCATATATATTCCCTTTATCAACATCTCCTACTTTCACTTCCTCCTCCATCAAATTTGGGACCTGTACGTGTCTCCCCATATGCTTGCAATTAATATATGAATAATCCAACTTAACGTTACTAATACACACACAAAGAGGGAGAGAAGGATGGATGATGACCTGAGAGAGCCAGTGGACAGAGAAAGAGGAATGGATGAAATGCATGGAATTGGCAGGGAAGATGGTACCATAGAAGTTTCCAGGCGTTGCATTTATGAAACATGTTGTGTCTTGTTTTAGGGTTCGATAGAATTCTGGGATGGATTTGAAGAGTGAATTGAAGTCATTCCCAAATAGATCATTTAGGAAAATCTGACATGGGGGTGGCTCAACCTTCAATTTGAGACTTATTTCATGCACAATTTGAATGATGTTAGAAATAAGCAAAAGTGTATTTGGCCCACATGAGCAGCCTAAATCTGCCACGTTGAAACTTGTTGGAGGATTTGCGCACAAAATCTTGTTGATACTTTCTTCAAGTAAAGGTTTTACTCTCATCATCACCTTTTTCTGCTCAACCAAGGTGATTGATTGGTTCATCAATATATAATAATTTCAAATTCAATCAGTTAATAAAATAAATGGTAAGCTTATATATAGATAGAATGCCTGCTAAAGGATCACATTTTATCGAGTTAACTAAATTATTTGAATACACAAGATATAGCCTACCGGTGTTGAAGAGTTGTTGGCGTAGCTTTTTGGTCCGACACCCCCATTCATATGAAGCACTTGTACTATAGGCGAGTCCATGACTACTATTGATGAATCCCGAGTAACTAGGCATCTTATTTATAATTGTCCCGCTATGTACTACTATTGCACACCCAAGATAATATCGACTGTTTTTTCCCCCTAAAAATGCAATAATATAATTTCAAAATATCATATATATATATGCCCCTCGACCCACCACCAGATACATGTCATTGCCTGTCTTTGTGTTGTTTCTGGTTTCCCTCTTTATGGGATCAAATTTCAAAGCTTTAAATTTAATCCCGATTATGTATCTATTTAAATATTTTTTATAGATATAAAATCTAGACCATCAATATAGAAATGCCTCGGTTTAGATACCATTGACTCTCCCTAATCATCTTTTTTATTAGTGGGTAACTGCAGTTTCGTGATAGTGATCAATTAATATATCTAGTGCAGAAATGGATAACAAAGCACAGTGGTCATTCGTCTTATAGTAACCACTGAAAAACTAATTATCCACAAATAATTAGCTGAGAATTTACATTTTCCTTGGAATATTTTTTGTGGCTAATTTAATTTTTTTCCGTAGCTAATTTAATCTTTGCCAATTAATTTTGTAATGGAAATAACCCACAAAATTCCGTTCAACATCTGTGAATGGGTAATTTATTTTTTTTAAAAAAAAAATGCATGTGCTACTTCAAGCCGTAGATGTCGTCATGGCAACATCATCGCCGATCACGTATCCCTTCCATGCAGCTGCCACCTACAACATGTCGCCTCCACAATTTATCTGAAATTGTAGCGAAGTGCTACCTTGTGATAGTGTATGTATATTTTACCTCCGGTCCTAAATATAATATCTAGATAACTTTTTTTTGGAAAGATTAAGGTTGTGAAATAGGTTATTAAATCATGACGTACATATTTGATATCTTTATAAATTATTCATTAGCTTATAGATAAAATAAACTAGTCTAAGAGAAAAAATTAGGTAAATCAATTTATAATTAACTTATTTTTGCTTTTTTTAGGATTTTTCAAAAAAGTCATTTAGGTCCTATATTTAGGACCGGAGGAAGTAGTATATATGCGCGCGCTTCACATTATATTTATATGTATTGCGAAATATTTATTTCTTTAATGTATAATTTAATATCTTAATAATTAATTATTTTATACTTTACATTTTATTTATTGTTTCAATTTATATTCAAGGATTATACAACTTTTGGTTTGATTAACCTTGTCCTACGCTCCTTGGGCTTAAATACAAGAATTTATAAAACAAAGATTGCACTTTAGGCTAGCTCTAGAGCCTCATGTAATCTTACATGCATGGAACCAATGTTTAACTATACTACCTAGTAAACTAAATGTCTAAATGCAAGAATGATATAGGTGAAAAGATATTTTTGGTTGGCTTTCAAGTGTAGAAATGATGGATGCAAAGCAAATACATGTTTTTGTTATTTTATATAAAAATGGTGGAAATGATGTGTAATGCTCTTAGAAATGACTCATGACTCACAAAACATATTTGTGGAGTTAATAGTACTAATTCACTGATTTACCTTATCTCATAAACTCATGATTCCAATACCTAATTAATACAACTCCAATTAATTAGCACTATTAGAAATAAAGTCTTTAACGACTAAAATATGGGGCGGCCTTTCAAGACCAAAAGGTGTGTGGTAGTTAAACATAGCATCGTTAAAAATTGTTTTTTCACGACCAAAATATTTGGTCGTTATATGTGACATATATCATGACCTGACCTTGATATGTGTCAGTGATATGTGTTATAAGTACCACATATCACGAACCAAACTCGCAGAGTTTGGTCGTGATATATGTTATTTAACACATATCACGACCAAACATGCAAATGTTTGGTTGTAAATTGTTTTTTTTTTGTTTTCTATTTAAATTTATAGCCATGTGCATTTTGCCATCGCAAGGAAACATCGGCACATTCCACAACCAAACTTTGAAAAGTTTGGTCGTGGAAAGTGATCTTCCACGACCAAACATATTACATTTTGTCATGGAATATCTGTGCGTGAACAGTTATTTACAATTTTTGTCACCATATTTCTTATCAACGATCAAATTGGCTTTTTAGTCATTAATTAGGGTCGTGAAAAAACATTATTTCTAGTAGTGATAGCATTGTTAAACCCTTTAGTGCAATTGAATTCATTAATTGCAAAAGGCTTTTAATCCAACAACTGGAACCCCGAATTGTCACATAATCAATCATATGATTTTCATTGACTATTAGAATTCCACATAATGAACCAAGACAAAAGGATTGAAGTTTAATGTCACTCATGCAACAAATTCAAGAAATCAAAACTAATTGATTGCAAGGAATTACTAATCTTACAATTAACTAATTGATTTCAAAAGTCGAACCCTAAATCGCAACTAGATTAACTCATTAAGTCCAATTTTTTTGAAGTAACATCTATCAATGACTTGGACTCAATGAGTTGAAGTTCAATATTACTCAAACAATCAATATGTTCATGTTGAACTTCTCGAAATTTCCTAATATACAAAACCTAAACAACCGGCAAGTCTAACATCTAGTCTCATAAATATATTTCATCAAGTGTTACTCCCTCCGGTCCTAAATATAGGATCTAATTGACTTTTTTGAAAAATCCTAAAAAAAAGCAAAATAAGTTAAATATAAATTGATTTACTTAATTTTTTTCTCTTACACTAGTTTATTTTACCTATAAGCTAATGGGTAATCTAAAAAGATATCAAAGATGTCATGATTTGATAATCTATTTTGCAACCTTAATCTCTCCAAAAAAAAGTCAATTAGGTCTTATATTTAGGACCAGAGGTAGTATTAAGTAACCTAGATTTTGATTAATGATTTGCAATGCATTAGATTCTATTAAAATCCAATTCAATTTATATATTATCATAAGCATACATAAACAAAGATATGTCAAATGAATTACTAAGAACATTTATATATAGTTATATATATATATATATATATATATATATATATATATATATATATATATATATATATATATATATATATATATATATATTGATGAGTCTAGAAATCAAATCCAAGTCTCAAATGTCTAAGGGAAAACCTAAACATGTGAAATCAAAATACACAAAGAAAAGGAAAGAAATGAGCCTCCCCTTTGAAGCTCTCAAGCTCAAGCCAAAGCAAATGAACTGGCCTATCACATGGGAGCACGAGGCACAAGATAAACTTGATACATATTTATCATTAAGAGGATATTAATAATTAGTCTCATTTCGTAAAATAGTTCAAAATAATAGTAGTAATAATGAGACAAATGAACTAGCTAATAATATATTAAAACCAAAATCATGTGATCAATTTCCGGTTCGGAATCACAAGGGAAGAGAGTAAAGAGATAAGAATAAATCACGTACTGCGAATTTGTTTTATTTCCTTCCCAACACACACAGCTCTAGCCGCCATGATTCTCTGGCTCACATCAGATTTAGCTCTCGAACAAGAAGGTGGCGTGAAGATAATGGTGCTGAATGTGCTTTCCAGTCCGCCCTCACACGCCTCTTTGCTCAACAATAGCCAAACAGATAATTATATTCCAATAATGCCACCATTTTCATATTATATTCCTTCGCGTCTTTCTTGTTTCAGTGTTATTAGGTCTCCAATCCTCCGATCCCTCCACCAAACTCCTTCACCTTTCCTAACTGGACCCATTCATTGGACAAATAATCGGAAACTTAACTGTACTCTCCCATACATATCCCAAGCTCCAAATCTGGAAGGGTGGGGATAATATCAATTGATTTCTTCTCCTCTTGTCAAATCAAAGAAACTTAAAGCTATTAATTACTCAATTATTGTTTTTATGAATGAATATTACTCTTTTAATTTAATAAACAGCATGTTACCAAATTAATGTCTTATCAAATCACAAAAACTCCTTTTCACTTGACATCAATGACCTGCCTGATATACTTGAAATATATATCAATTATAATAAAAATGAGGAGTTACTTCGCATTCTCACACTAGAGTCAAATTTTATCCTTAAGTTTTTATTTTCTAAAACAACCAAAGAAAAACATGGAAGTAATATTTTAATGTAAACACTAAAAAGTTAAATCAATTCAATCTTTGAAGAATCAATAATTATTTTTTCATAAATATATTTTCTATCTTCTATAAATAACGAGCGACCAGGCATTCTGACAAAAAAAAAGAGTAACAGCGCAAATAATTTGACAAAGATAAATAATAATTTGATCAAGAGTTTAAGAACCATGGGCATTTCTAAAAAAAAAAAAAGCATATACAAAGAGAGCTCTAATTAAGACATGACAAACAATACTTTAAAGACAACTATGTCCATAATCCCACAACTTCAATTAATATAAAATAGAAACAAATTAATATGAATACTCGTGGTGCGCGTAATTCCATAATAAACACAACACAATAAGTATTAACACAGTTAGTTTCCTCACTTGAGCAAGAAATAAAATAACAGATTCATTCATAATCCTTGAAAAACAAGTCAACAACAAATTATAATGGCATGATAATATATGCGTGTGCTCTCTACATTTTTAGAATTAAAGTACATATACTCTTTGGGTCGGGCCGAATGGCCAAGTTAATAGATCGTGCTTAATGTTAGGCCTTATCTAACAAGTAGCCCAATCTGAAAATCCCATTGTCATTTCCTCCTCTTTCGGCATGGTTGAGTGTTCGACTATGAATCTATCGGGCCTGAAAATAAACTGTAGGCTAGCGGGCTACGTAAACACCCTAGAGATACAATATGTTCATAAAGCAAAATTATAATCATAACATAAAGCAGATTGACATAACTTGATATGATTAGCGACAAAACATTATACGGAAAGCAATTTAGTGAGCGGAATTCTTTTTCGTCACCAAAACTATAAAAAAATTGTCGTGAGGAACATTAGCCTCAAAATTTTCCATTTCTAAGATAAAAATTTAATGATATATTAGGTATGAAAGTTAGGGATGAGATCTTTCCATTACAAAAAAATTAGCGACAGAATTTAGTGATGAAATGAGATTTCTCGTCTAATCCATCTATAAATCTAGTGATGGAATTTTCAACAGTAAATTATTGGGAATTTGATTTGCTAAGTAATTTTTTTGTTGACTATTTTAGTAGTAGTTAACTGTTTTTTTTTGTTTTTTTAAATTAAAGGGAAATCCTTTTAACAAGCACAACAATCACATTTCCGGTTATACGTAAAGCAAAAGAATGTTAAGAGCTTGTTTGGATGCACCCCAACAAACTATTCCCGAAACCAAACCTAGGTTTCTAAAAAAATTTCCCAAACACTCAAAACCTCCTGATTTTGAAGGTCAAAACCTCATTTTGGGAAAATCCATCTATTATTACTTTTCAGACCAATAAGAACCAGTGGTCTGAGCCAAAAAAAAGAACCAGTGGTCAAAACCTCTCCAAAAACGCATAGAGAAGCAGAGAAACCTCAAGAATCGCACCTCCACAGACAATCCTTCATATTTTCTTCCATGGCCGTTGAAGCTTGTCATCTGCATGTCTTTCCTTCCCAGCAACTCCTCCCAAATCGGTATATATAATATATATCTCACACTTTCCATCTATCCCTTCTTCTTCTTCTTACCCTGTTTATTTTCTTGTCCTTATAATATCGTTCTCTGTTTTGCAGGGAGATGATGTTGAATAACAATCCGATTGAAGCGAATGTGAACAATAATCCTTATTACAAAGCCTTTACTTAACCTTCTCCAATTTATTTTATCAATTAAAAATTATTTATTGTGTTTATTGTATTTTTTATGTTTTTATTGTAATTTTTAGTATTTTTAATATTAAAAAGAATGATAAAATTTGACCATCTAAATCTTTGAAATAATATTTTTGGTCAAAAATTGTCCTTTTTGGTAATTTATCATTCAAAAAGTTATTCTACTAACATTTTATCCAAACACTCTCATTTTATCAAAAGTTATTTTTCAGAAAAGTTATTCTACTTAAAACTATATATATTCTCATAAAGCTATTTTCTCAGAAGCTATTCTCTAGAAACTAAATCCAAACATGCCCTAAGACTCTTAAATAAAATTGGTATTATACGTACATAATATTCTACTATATGTACCGTTCCAATTTAATCAATTATCATAAAAATCATTCCAATTTTATCAAATAATGTCACCATGGGACGGATAAATTGTAAGAAACAAAATCATGACAAATAAAGCAGAACTGGCATAATTTGAAATTATTATTATTTTTCAAATAGATTGACATATTATAACATAAGATAAGGTTTAAAGTGCAACTTTACCGATGGATTGTTGTCATAGTGATTGGACCTATTTTTATATGTTTAAGCATGTGCAATTGAGCTTAATTAGTATGATTTAATTGATATATTTGATCATTATGGGTGATTTTTATTGCGCATGCTTATGTGTATTAATTGGAGAATATTAACCTTATTACTTGCATTTTAAGAAACCAAGGGTATTTTGGTCATTTTGACTATTTGGTGATATTTTATTGTAGGAGGGGTCCCACGTGGGCCCCACACATCCTTGGTGGAGCTTTGTTGGAGCTTATGTGGCAAGGAGGAGGCTAGTTGGCAAGGAAAGTGACATAAAACAAACTTTATCACTTTTGGTAAAAAGAAGGAAAAACACTTTGTGAAACATCTTACTAAATGGGGTAAAAATGGCTCCAAGTTCAAATTTGAATTGGGAGCTCCAAAAGGGCATTTTTGGAATGAAAAGAAAGCATTTGAAGAGAGGAGAAGGCATATGACAACTTGGAGGCACTCACATATTTTCCCTTCATTCCCCAAAATACCCTTCCTTCCTCACTACACCCACACCCTCCTGGCCTCTTCATAAACACATACACTTCACCATTTCTTTGACAAACCTTCACCATTCCCTCACTAAACATACATTTACATCACACTTGGGTGAGATTAGCAATTAATTTGGGTGATAATTCCAAAGTTAATCACCCATATATAAAGCCAAATGTGACACATTTCCTTCATTCTTCACTTTACTTTCTCTCACTTCTTCTCATTTTCTCTCAACTCTCTCCTCCATTTTTCGGTTTCTTTCATCTCCTTCCTCATTCCTCACGCAAAAACCTAACCTTCCATGGATTCTTCACGAGTTTGCCTCCAAGATTCCATCATCATGAGCGGCTAGATCTCCTCTCCTTCCTTCAAGTCAAGATGTGTGCTCAAGCTTCATGATTCTCGGCCTTGTGTGAGAACTTCACTTTCTAGGTTTTCAAGTTTGTAATCATTTAGATCTTTCATGTCTAAAGCTTTTTAGGTATGTTAGATCTAGGATTTTGTATGGAGATTTCCATGTGAAGTTCATTCAAACTCCAAACTTACCTAGCTTCTAGTTCTAGATCTTCATGTGTGATAGGTTTATTTTTGTTGAAGCTTCATGAGATTTATCATTTGTGCTTACATTTTGGTGAATACTTGAAGTGACTTTTATATAGAAGTTAGCTTTAATTTCTATCTCACCTATGAAAATGCATCAAGATTAAGGCTAGAGTTTCTTGATTAACTAGTTTAAATTAGCCAAAGGTTCTTAGTTTTAAGAGGTTTTGGCCGATTTAACCTAGTTATATTAAGATGAAATTTTCACATAAGGCCTATTAATTAAGATTGCACACATTGAGGCTTGAAGGAGGAATATCCATCACTTGATTTTCACACCTACATTTTCGGTAATCTTTAGATTTGTAGTTGTTAATTGTAGTTTGTTAATCATAAACTCAACCTTGAAACCTTGCTTAATTTGCGTGACAACATAGCCTTTGACTTGCAAGAAATTGACCTAGATTGTGGATTTGACCCTTACTCACCACTACACTCTAGTGGAATTGAGTATTGAATTAATTTTGATAAGCCAAGGACGACTTAAGGCTAAATCACATAGTTGCAGTTGCAACTGACACATTTGACAATAAAAAGGTACAAAACTATCAGCCGACATTTTACTGGCATATATACCAAAACCTTCTATTTTGGTTAATAGAATTTAGGGTTTAAAGGGTAAATTTGTTTACCCAAAAAATATGCCAAGAAAAACACCCATAACTGACCCTACAGAATTTTTCAACAAATTTATAATGAAATGTAACTACTACAAAAAAACCCCTTTACACGCGCTTATTTTGGCCTTTACATGCGCTTATAAAGCGCATGTAGAAGGGGCGCTGGTAAAGGCTCTACATGCGCTTTTAAAAAGCGCATGTAGAGAGGGGGGCTATACATGCGCTTAAAGCGCATGTAGAGATAGGTACCTCTACATGCGCTTTAAGCGCATGTACAGCTATATATATTTTTTTTAATATATATTCTTTTAGTGGGCAAAGTCAATCTTTTGCTGTTCATCTAATAAATACTCACAGTTCATCTAATAAATCCATTAAATCACATCCAAATTTAAAGCACAACAGTTCTAAGTTCAATTTAAAACTTACGTACACATGAAGAACAAAAAGTATAATGCTTTGTTGCCCTATATAAATACAAAGAGAAAAAGGTAAATTGGTAAAAGGTATATAAGATCTCCACTAAATTAACGTCACTCTCGATCTATATAATGCTACCAAAACCCATTCTTTTAGTGTCCTAGACATGCATTTTCAAACACAAATCCAAATTCATAAACATTACTTAACATAATACAATCCAAAGCAAACGATTGAGACAAAAAGCAAAGAAATAAAGCTAACTCTATCCTATCACATAATTTTCATAATTCAAATATAACACTACAAAGCAATCATGCTCAACACCCTTTATACCAAAGGATTCCAATAGCAAAAGTAATAGTAAAAGTCACCAATCACCTCTTTTCCTTAATATTAACTTCCTTAACTATTTCCATTCTCATTGAAAGAGAATTCCAAGACCCTCAATACAACATAAACATTCCTGACTAGATTCAGAAATATGAACTGTAAATTATGGATTATTACCTTTCCAAATCATGGTCATATAACACAGAGTCATCACCACTGGTACGATATAATGTGAGTCCAAGACGACGTATCAATGGAGCCAAGGGATTCTCATTGCAAACTCCATGTAACCTGACAAATAATAAACAAGAAATAACTATTTAAGATGACAAAGTACTTTGCCAACTGAAATTAGCAATGGCAATGACCAAAATCAGTGCTGAAATCGATCAGCCATGGTCTGAAATGTCTTTTCTGGGAAATCAATCTTCATATTTTGATCACACTACTATAAAAATGACTTTTTAAACCACATAAAAAAGTGGTTTAGAAAAAGGAGGTGTAAAAAGTATGCTTTTTTTAAACCACATAAAAAAGTGGTTTAAAAAAAAGACTTTTTAGACCACTTTTTTTAAAAATGTGGTTTAAAAAGAGTCAATTTTGATTTTAAGCTCTCAGTTTCAGCTCGCCAAGAAATAACTTCAAAGTTTTCTTTTTAAGAAAATATAATGCTTAATCTTAAATAAAGGTTAGAAAGATCCAAAGAAAACCTAAGCAGTAAAAGCAGAGCCTAAATATTAAAAGACAATAAAAAAGGACCAGATTCTTGAAGTATATTTAGTTGGATTATTGTACTTCAAAAAAGTTAATCATTATTATCACAAACTGTAATCACAATTCACAAGAAATTGTAATAAACCTTAAAGCAGTCAGACCTGAACACATAAACAGAACCAAAAAACTTAGAGACAATAATAACTCAATGGCAATTTGCGCTTTTATTATAACATCATAATCATTGCAGCCAGAGGTTCTTTCATAAGATCATCAAAAGGGCATCACTTGTTCAGAGCCTTTGACAACAGAATAATTACTAACCATAATACCTAAAATTATAACATTTGAATTGAGTAAGATAGTTAGTTGCAAATAAGCCTTTGACAACAGAACAATTACTCACCTTTCCAGTCTTTTCATTCAGTACAGACCATCTTTTACTCCAGCCACTAGTTTTTCCACTTTTTTTAAATAAGTATCCTGTGTTGAGGAGAAAATCCATGAGAAAAGTTAGAAGTTGATTCAACATATAGTTAAGTATATTGTAATTTAAGAAAGATAATTTTTTGCTATAGAATAGCAATAGATAGAACAAAAACAAAAGCCTAGGCAGGGAAGACATCAAACTTTGTCGTTACATATATTAATGTGAGTCTAATATATTAGATATTATGGACAGTGCAGATTTACAAACCTAATTATCTGTTATACAAACCTATTATATGTTATACAAACCTATTATCTGTTAAACATGCAATATAAAAAGGCTACTCAACTTTTTATAAATGGCAAGAAATGAGAAAGGAAAAAAATCATTCCAGTTTTTTTCCTTCAGTGATTTCAATAAATGTTGGCTTCATTATTGCTTTCAAATAGTCACACAACAATATTTATATGGATGATCCTACAATTAGGCACACAATATAATTCCATGATTAATATGTAGAAACCTGCTGTTATCTCTCCATCGGGCCCAGCCGTCTTCAAGCTAGATCCTTCCTGTGTATCCTTATCTTGCTGACCAGATTTGTCTTTCATTGATTTTAAGCTTCCTCCACCTTGTTGTCCTGTTTGAGGACTAGTAGTAGCCTAGAAATGGAAGTACTTTATATCACAAATAACATTTAAACTTAGTTTCTCAAGGAGAAAACAGAAGACAATCTCATACCCGATTTAGAATAGATTGTTCAGCATCAGAAGTCTTTTTAGAAGACCGGTTCTTCAGCTCATCCTCTTTGCGTTGCCTTTCCATTCTAAAGCAATTGGTAAAAGGTGTTAAAATATTACATGCACAAGAAAAACAACTGCAAAGTACTATAATATTACCATCAGATCATCAAATATCCCATTATTCAAATCTCAGATCAGTGTTACCCTTCTCATCATATATATGATTTCTTACAGTTTAAGAATGGGACCTAATTTTTAATTTATAAAAAGGGCAGGAAAAAATCAAAATGACGACTGAAAGACCAATCACATATGTCTCAGCATCTCTTAGAACAACAAAAAGCATGTAAATCAAAACCATGAGAAACACAGGAGACTCAATTGACATTGTCCATTGAATTGCACAAAGTTTGATATCTATGCAAGAGTTATAAATCTCACATACCGCCTCTGTATAAGCGAATGAAGTGCTGGGGAGGGACAAATGCACGCTCCATATCAACTAAAGCAACCACCATTTTTTTGGATTCAACTTTAAATCCATCTAAGGCAGAACTTGCAAGTGCCACAAGCTGATATGAAATTTTTGAAACATAAGAAAAACAATGCACCTAATTCGGTAGTTACCAAAACACAAGTCAAAATGCAGCTTGAGAGAAAAATGCAACAGGAATTTTATACTATCAGTTTAATAACTGCCCTGAAACTGCACTATCCATGAATCCATGAAATGATAAAAATATGAAAACAAACCCTATCAAGGGAGGCGTAAGAGGAGAGAGGAAGGAAGGGCTTGTGGAGATGACCAAAGGAGATTTCGGATCTGCAGATGTCATAGCTTCCATATGAAAGAGAGATATGACCACTATGAAATGCATTCACATTCTCCATTTTCAGATTCCTCAATTGATCAACAATTCCATGACCTAAATTCTCATCAACAACCTTCTTCGATCCAAACACAAATGGCTCATTTCTAGTATTACGTATATTATCATCAATTCATCGAAAATAGAAGGCGAAGCGAAAGGATTGAAACCTGGAGACTGCGAATTGTAGTCGATTCTCAAACTCTGAGCATTGTTCTGCCTCTGAACCTTCATCAATCTCGGCCTGGAAAGACGCGATGAAGATGATGATGATGATGATGAAGGTGCGGTGAAGGTGAAATTGGTGTTGTGAACATTGGATTGTTGTTCCATGCGCTGTTGAAGCTTTTGAAAAAGTGGGATTGTGGAAATGCAAGGACGCTATGGATGGAGACGGGAGTTGTCGAGAAAATGGAGTTTTTTCAAGCTATTAAAACTTCTTTATATTTACAAAATTGCCTCACCCCCGCGATGTTGGGAAGGGTGAGAACGCGAGATGTACAAGAAAGGTTGAAGCTTTACCTCACCCCCGCCGTTGAACGTCGAACTCGCCGGAAAAACAAAGAAGATGATGGAAGGAAGATGAAATCGAAGAAGATGGCGAGAAGCAGTGAGAAGCACAAGAAACCAACGCGATTTCGAAGTTTTAGGGACGAAGAGGAAGTGTGGGAGGCCGATGAGCCGAGGGGAGGAGGACGATCGGAGCTTGAGAGAGGGAGGAGGCGGATCAGATCGATGATGATGATGAAGGTGAGGGGGTGCGGGTTTGGTATATGGAAAGGGAAGAAGGAAGTGTTTGGTGTGTGGAAATATATTAGGGTTTTGGGTCACTTTACCCAATTGTCCTTCTTTCCATACTTATTTACTTCTCCCATTTTTAATTTCATATCTCAAAACAAATTATAAAAATACTCCATACACTAACATTTGTTTTTCTTCAATCAAAAATTAAATTACTAACTATTTTTCTTTAATTTCCAAGAAAAATAGGCATATTATTTTCTTAAAAATATATTTATCATCATTTACTTACTTACAATGCCTATTAATTAATAATGACATCCTAATACCTTAATTAATTGTCAATTATTCCGAATTTAAAATTTGGGATGTTACACATTCCAAATGAAAATTCCTAAAATATTGTCATTGATAGAAAGTTTCTAATTATTCCTAAATTAAAATCAAATACTCAATTTTTTTTAACATAATGGAAATAAAGTTTTGGCAAACTCTCTAAAAGTAAATTAAAATTTCTAAATTAATTGTAATGTTTTAGGTTTTTATTAATTTGTTTCATAAATTAATGAAAGAAAACTCAGGATGTTACATTAGAGCCTTTACATGCGCTTTAAGCGCATGTACAGGGTCTACATGCGCTTAAAGCGCATGTAAAGGCTCTACATGCGCTTTAAGCGCATGTAGAGCCTCTACATGCGCTTTAAGCGCATGTACAGGCAGCATTTCCACATACAAAAGTAGTAATGGAGCTTTGAAACACTAAGAACACAAGCAGGAACACCTTATGAGGTTTGAGGAGGATCTCTTATGCATGACTCCATGTTTTGCACTTCAGTAGTGCCTTTACATGCGCTTAAAGCGCATGTAAAGGGTGTTTCACCAATTCCATAGCACCCAAAAGTGGTAATGGAGCCTTGAAACACTAAGTCCACAAGCAGGGACACCTTATGAGGTCTGAGGAGGACCTCTTATGCATGACACCATGTTTTGCACTTCAGTAGTGCCTTTACATGCTTTTAAAGCGCATGTAAAGGCTGTTTGAACATTTTCATAGCACCCAAAAGTGGTAATGGAGCTTTGAAACACTAAGTCCACAAGCAGGAACACCTTATGAGGTCTGAGGAGGACCTCTTATGCATGACTCCATGTTTTGCACTTCAGTAGAGCCTTTACATGCGCTTTGTAAAGGGTGTTTGTGCCTTTACATGCGCTTTAAGCGCATGTAAAGGGTGTTTGTGCCTTTACATGCGCTTTAAGCGCATGTAAATGGTGTTTCCATATAATTTTGAGCTCTTCACCTAATTTCATTTTATATTTTATCTCTAAATACTTAAATCCTTTTCTAGTCATTGTTTTAGTGAATTTTAATTGATGCACATTTCTATACATGCGCTTAAAGCGCATGTAGAGATAAGGCCTCTACATGCGCTTTAAGCGCATGTATAGATTCTTACCTGTACATGCGCTTAAAGCGCATGTAAAGGACCCTCTATACATGCGTTTCTTCTAAGCGCATGTAAAGGTGCGCTGGTAGAGAAAACAAAATTTTCCAGTACCAGTGAGGAAGAAAACAAGGATCAACAAATTAATGATAAAATCTACAGACAAAAATGCTGATAAAACGAGGACCATAAAATTTCCAGCAGTACCAGTGAAGCTAAAAAAAAATTGATATGTACCGGTGAGGCTAAAAAAATTTGATCTGTACCAGTGAGGAACAAAAATTTCCTACTTTATTCATGTTCAGCCACAAATTTTGGGGGGCTAAAAGATGCTTCTTTTTCAACCCGCAAATAGCCAATTACATGATATTCAATCTGTAATTTAACTGATATATCTGCGGTAGGATCGCAATAGTGGCGAAGAAAAAAAGGATCAGTGAAGAAGCAATCGCACGCATTGTCCATTTTAACCACAACAAGTTCCAATTCTTTCTCAACAAATAGTTAAATTAATCTATTATTTTATTCATGTTAAGTAAAAGGGTTCGTTCCTTTGCGTGATGTCCTCTGTTTTTTTTTCGAAAATTGCTGAGAAATAGAATTCGTGAATATATTTTGACTTTTCAACATGTTTTGTGGGGCTGGCATGTCAAGTGATGTGTCAAAAATTAAGCATTCATGTGGTAAAAATGGAGGCCAAACGTAGTCTACTTTGATAACCACATGGGCACCTAGCCTGAAAAAAATCTATGTGGTGCTAGTTATACTCGGGCAAATTATGTGTTTATTTTTTACCTTTGCCCTTAAAAATATAAAACTCTCCCACTTTTAAAATTCATAGAATATTTATGAAACTTATAAAATACATAACATTGATGTACAAATTAAAATACATATTTCAATATTTTGTGATCGAGGCTATTTTTTATTATTCCTTTTTAAATTAGATTATTACATGTAAAATTAGACCTCTTCAGAAAAAATCATTTAGTAAATCAATAGTTATTTGTAACTTTTACTGTGAAAAAATAATGTTACACCCCGTGCGATGGTCTGCACTAGTTTATTTTATCTTTTCGTGGCTAGGGATGGTCTGTATTAGTTATTTATGAATAATCATGTCATAAGTATTGAACAACTTTAGTAAGAACAAGTAATTAAAGTTAATATTATTAAATTGATAAAAATGAGCAAACAATGGTGAATCGTAAAGCACATATCATTATTATGACATAACATTGCATAGAACGATGACCAAACTAAATATGATAAATACGCAAACGATACTTTGACTTAATGACCAAAATACACTAATAGAACAACATGAAAGCTAAGGAGAGACTTGGGTAGTTTCTCTAGTTTTCTGTTTCACGAGCTCTTACTAAGAGCTTTTAGTGAGAGAAATAATCAAGACAGGATCCTCTAATTTGGGCAAGAACTGGATAACC
The DNA here is from genome assembly GCA_029929735.1 of Mimosa pudica. NCBI lineage: Eukaryota > Viridiplantae > Streptophyta > Magnoliopsida > Fabales > Fabaceae > Mimosa > Mimosa pudica. Next base: position 13,984,803 of record JAKELP010000002.1, read on the forward strand.
CTGTTCTTAAACCTAACGAAGAGTTCATCCATAATCTCTTCTCCGAAATGCGCCAACAAGAGAGGCTCAAATACAGATCTCCTGTTTCCGGTTATGAACTCTGCTCTCTCATTGTCATCCTTAAAACTCTCCGTGTCTACTTCATCATCAAGGCTTGATGCATCCCAACTAAGTTTGATACTCTCCAATCTTTCCACATCGAAAGACCCTTCTTCCTTTATTATTTCTCTTACCTCGTTCAATGCAGGACAATACATTGGCACATTGAATTGCTTTAGTTTCGCCTCTTCAATCAAATTCTTCACCGTAAACAAATTTAAAATTAATCGTGCAGGGTAAGATACTTGTGAGTTTAAGTATAATAAAGAAGAAGGATAATTAATCTTTTGTTGCCATCGTTTTTGAATTATATGTGTGTACATATATACATACATACGTACGTATGCATGCATGCATGTACATATGTGTATGTATGTATAAGTAATTATGAAATCAATATAAGATTTTTTTTTTCATTTTATCTATGATAAGTTTTAAATTAATTTGTCTGATTTTTAAACAAATATAGAATTTAGTGTTATACATAAATGTATGAGATAAATCAATAAGTGTATGTTAACATAATTGATTCATTTATATTTCTTTATTTTCCAAATTCATAAATTATTTTTTAGAATATTAAAAACTTGAAGATAGTATACGGCTATACGCTTAATGATTAAATTCAATAATATTAGTTTACCTCTGAGACCAAGTCTTCAAGTGCCATACGAAGGAGCCCGGAATTGCTTATATATTCAGCAGTATCATATCTGCCCAAGAATGTAAGGAATATTCCACCCGTAGGCACCAATTCCTTGTGGCGTGATCTTAGAAATAGTTTGAAATCATTTTTAAACTGTTTGGCGTATGAAGGATGAGTAACACTCATTGCATATATATTCCCTTTATCAACAACTCCTACTTTCACTTCCTCTTCCATCAAATTTGGGACCTGTACGTGTCTCCCGATATGCATGCAATTAATTTATATATGAATATAATCCCTCTGGTCCTAAATATAGGATCTAGTTGACTTTTTTGAAAAATCCGAAAAAAAGCAAAATAAGTTAATTATAAATTGATTTACCTAATTTTTTTCTCTTACACTAGTTTATTTTACCAATAAGCTAATGAATAATCTAAAAAGATATCAAATATGTCATGATTTAATAACCTATTTTGCAACCTTAATCTCTCAAAAAAAAAGTCAATTAGGTCTTATATTTAGGACGGAGGTAGTATAATCCAATGTAAAGTTACTATAATGTACAGAGAGAGAGGGAGGGATAGATGACGACCTGAGAGAGCCAGTGGACAGAGAAAGAGGAGTGGACGAAATGGATGAAATTGGAGGGGAAGAGGGCACCATAGAAGTTTCCAGGTGTTGCATTTATGAAACATGTGTCTTGTTCAAGAGTGCGATAGAACTCTGGGATAGACTTGAAGAGTGAATTAAAGTCATTCCCAAATAGATCATTTAGGTAAATCTGACACGGGGGTGGCTCAGCCTTCAATTTGAGACTTATTTCATGCACAATTTGAATGATGTTAGAAATAAGAAAAAGTGTATTTGGTCCACAAGAGCAGCCTAAATCTGCCACATTGAAACTTGTTGGAGGATTTGCGCAGAAAATCTTGTTTATGCTTTCTTCAAGTACAGGTTGTACTCTCATCATCACCTTTTTCTGCTCAAACAAGGTGATTGATTATATTGGTTCATCAATGTAATCCCGAATTCAATCAGCAGGTATTAAAATAAAATGATAAAAATATAAATATATAAGGCCTGCCAAAGGATTACATCTTATCAAGTTATAACTAAATTATTTGAATACACAAGATAGCCTACCGTTGTTAAAGAGTTGTTGGCGAAGCTTTTTGATCCGGTGCCCCCATTCATATGAAACCCTTGTACTATAGGCGATGCCATGACTGCTATTGATGAATGCTGAGTAATTAGGCATCTTATTTATAGTTGCCACGTTATGTACTATTGCACAACTAAGATGACATCGATTGTGTCTTTGTTTCCTAAATAAATGGAAATCTAACATACTTTCAAAATGGCATATACACCTCCAACCCACCACCAACATTGCTGTCCGATGACACCATATGCCCGTGTTAGTAAATATTCCCTCTGTTCTTAAATATAAGATCACTTTAGCAAATTTGGAGGGATTAATTAACACTACCACAGAGTACCCCATATACCAGCGCACCTTTACATGCGCAAAAACATGAAAGATAAAAAACGCATCTACTAATATGCTAAGTAGAATACTGGTGGAGATATACATGTGTTTAAAGCGCATGTACTGGTTTTGCTATTTACATGCACTTAAAGCGCATGTATAGGTATGTGCTTTAAAGATAAATTTGCCATAACATCAAATACTACAAGATTCAAGTACTTTGAGATAAATTATAAAAAGAGATAATTTAGAAGCTCATAAGCATATGAGATGAAATTTGGACTTTACATGCGCTTTAAACGCATGTATAGGCCATAGAATACTAATATAACAAAGGGGAGCATCGGCTAATGCAAGGATTAAGTATTTTGTGATAAAGTATAAAATAATTTAGTTTAAAACTTCAAAATCAAACGAAAATCTTTAAATGTGATGAACCTTGTCCTTTACATGCGTTTTAAGCGCATGTATAGGCCACACACACCAAAATAGTGCTTAAAGTTTAAGCGCATGTATAGGCATGTGCGTCAATGAAAATTCGCTTTTACATTACCTAATACAAGATTTCAGTATTTCTAGATATAGTATAAAAGAATTTAGTTCAAAATCCCAAAATCAAATGAAAATCTTTAAAAGAGATGGCTTTGGTCTCTTTACATGCGCTTTAAGCGTATGTATAAGCCATAGCTTTACTAAAAATAGTCTATACATGCGCTTTAAGCGATGCATGTGAGGCAAGACTTAAGCATTAAAAAAGAAGCCAACAAAGAAAATTTAAAAGAATTTCAGTTCAAAAAACAAACAAAGCTGAAAAGAAACACTTAGGCAGGATGTAATTGGCCGCAACCAAGAATGCAGGCAAAATTATTGACAGCAGTCAAAAGTAAGTTAGAGAACAATCAGCTATTAAGCAATGACAGAAAAAGGCCTGGGAAAATCAGCTCATGAATTGAGATATAAAAAATTCTAAATACACAGTCAAACACATATTTTTGAGGGCAACTCTAAGCTAGGGTTTGAAGGTTTTGAAGAAGATTCAAGTGGAGATTCAAGATTTAAAAGAGATTCAATCTCATTTTCCTTGTTTTTTTTCCTTTCTCTCCCCCCTTGAACTTATTGCCATGATTGTATTTATTTTTCCCATCTATGATTGTTTTCACTCCATGGGTAGCTCAACTTCCTTTCTAGTGCGAAATCATCATAATTATCAGCAAATCCAATGCAACACAGTATAGAATTAAGTAAACACATTGGAATGGATCAACATTTCGTCCGTGACTTGGTATTATTTCTTCCGTGACTTGGTAGTATTATCTTAAGGTCATTTGATGTCAGATTTATTCCATCTAAACAACAAAGTTGCTGATTCTTTCTTCAGAGCTGTCACTTCAAAGTATTTCAGAAGCAGTAGGGCTCTCAATTACGTCCTTTATATTGTGGATGCAGTTACTCTCAGTGGCGTCTCCTCTCCCCATCCCTCAGAAGCTCTCAATCCACACCGTTCAATATGCAATCTGAAGGCTCACAACGCACCATGTCATCAAATTCCCCTTTCTCCCTTTCCAACTTCTGTAGGATCAATAAAAAATAAATGAAAAAAAAATTATTTTTTTAATTCTAAAAACCTTTTGGATAAAAATTTCAATTATCTAGACCTATTAATTTTAGCTATCTAGACCTATTTCATTTTAACAGAAGGACTTATCAAAGATACAAATTTATCCAGTTAACTGTAAAATAATTTTACATTTAACTCGATAAGTCTGTATCTCTTATAGGTCATTCTTTTGAAATAAAATAGGTCTAGATAGTTGAAATTTTTATGCCAAAAAGTTTTCAAAAAAAAATTAAAATTTCTTCATTTTTTTATATTATAATATAATTTTTTTATTTTTAATGATACAAGTGACAAATTATGAGCTCTCAAATGAATTTTAATGGTCGAAATAAGACCCTACATGATGGATTAGGAGAGATTCTGAGAGTCCGGATTCTGTCCGGACCCTTATATTGTTTGAGGGGCGGAGATGCTAGTGAATAATTGATGTTAGGCTACTGTAGAACTGTAGATATGGATAATTCATTCTGATAATTTGTCTAATATGTAAGAAAGAGAATAGTGCTACCAATATATATTTTTTCAGCATAATTTTGGTCTATCACCATAAATAATGGGGTGTGCGCATGCAAATCCATTTGTGGATTCTTAATTTTTTTTTCTTGTCTTTCACATGTTACATATAGTACATTGTTTAGCAATTATTTAGGCTCAAAAATAGGAATAGATTTTAATTAACCATAAAACAAGTTTCTCAAACTCATAAATGAATTATTGAGTTGTCCATTGTTTAACGGACAATGGTCCTATTTTGCCCTTCAAGTAACCACATTGGACCACTGAGCACCCTAAACTAACATCGAGTTCAATTTTACCGCTAAAGTAACCAAAGTGGCCCAATTTTACCCTCTGGTGAATGTAATGTTGACACGTGGACGACACATGTCAACATTACATTCGCCAGAGGGTAAAATTGGACCACTTTGGTTACTTCGGGGGTAAAATTGTACTAGAGTGCCCAGTGGTCCAGAGTTGTTACTTTAAAGACAAAATAGGGTCATTGCCCTTGTTTAACATATCGGCTTTGTAATATTACTGTTCGGGGATTCACAATTACAATTATAATATCACTTTAGTTGAATGAAAAAAGTTCTGTATTTACAAATATATATAAACCCAAAATGAGAATTTTTTGTCAAAAACTTATTTAAAACTTTAATTTAAGATAAAAGGAGTTTAAGATTATTTATCATGATTTCATTTCGTGAAACTTAATTGGAACCCTCTCAATTAACATTATAACAAAAATATGTGTTTGTCTATGATTAATGAATATTTGAAAATGCTTCTCGAGTCATAATTAAATTTATACTCATTAATATTTACAATAATCTCTTGCTACAATAATTAATAAAAGTTAAATTTTATGACCAAACCCGGATTGACAATATTATTTAGTAATTATATGATCTATATTACCAACTAAATAATTATCCATTGAAATAATAAATTTTAAAACTAACATGGTTTACCTAAGTTTTACACTTAATTAACTGTATCTCTTTCAAGCATAATTTAAATCACATCAAGCACAAGATAAATCCAACACAAAATTATCATTAATCCATGTAATGGTTTAAAATAATACTAATGCAAATTAACTAGCTACTCATATTAAAACAAAAATAATCTCATCAGCAATTTCGGGTCAAAATTCACAAGGGAAAAGAATAAAGAGATAAGAATAATTCACTACTAATAATTTGTCGAGCGTAGCTCCAAATGCCACGATTTTGTTAGAAAATTTGCGATGAAACAAACGAACAAAACCTGTGACTAGGCGTCACACACACTCAGTCGGAGAGATGCAGCCTAAAACGGGAATAGGCAAGTAGCCAATCGCATAAAACAGTTAAAGGCCAAGTCATATTGTAACACACGTGTAGGGGAAAAATAACCAGATTTCAACTAGATTTCACGTGTAGGGGGAAAATTGCCGGATTTCAACTAGATTTCACTCAGGTGACCCATTATCGTGCGTGTGAGGCCATTTCTCCTTCAAGCCCATGTTACTAGCCCCAAAAGTGTTTCAACTTATATAGGTTGTCTCTCCCACAAATCTTAGCAATGTAGGACTCTTGTCATCTCTTTGACACACCCGCATATATAGTATTGCGTAGTACACCCTTTCACAAACAAATTTTCTTGCTCACATCAGACTTAGCTCTCCAAGAAGAGGGTGGCATGAAGATGATGACGATGATGTTGACTGTTCTGCCCGGTCCGCTCCTCCTCTACCCTTGCACGCTTCTTTGCTCAAGACAATGCGTGGTGTGAAAAAGTCAAACAGATGATTCCAATAATGCCGCCATTTCCCTATTCCTTATTCACGCCTTTCTTGTTTCAACATTAGGACACCAATCCTTTCTCACCAAACGCCTTCACCTGTCCTTATTAAAACCATTCATTTGGTCATATATCGGTAACATTTGCTGGACTCTCCAATGTCACACGTTCCAAATCTGGAGGGGGTGAAGATAATATCAATTGATTTCTACTTTTCTGATGAAGGAAAATTGAAGTTACTACGTACTCATCTATTGTATTACTAAAAATTGAAATATTACTCTTATCTTTTAGTTAAAAATTTAACATATTTAAAATAACATGAAATCTTTAAATTATATCATATCAAATTTAATATAGCCCAAGCATATATAGACTATAATAAAAATTGGGGAGTCATCATCACACACCCCACACTTGCATCAAATTTTGTCTTCTAATTTGTATTTTCTAAAACAACTGTAACAAAGAAAAACATGGAAGCAAAATTTTAACAAAAACATTACAAAATTTAAATTGATTCAATATTTCAAAAATCAAGTCTTCACAAATATCTTTTTTCATCTTCAAAAATTACAAGTGACAAGTCAAATAATTTGATAAGTATAAATAATAAGATAACACCTCTCAAAAGTCAAGTGATTGCACTATATTCTCTCAAGATAATTTAAGTTTTGTTTCACTCAATTCAACTTATTGAAACTCATCTACCATAATTTTTATCGTTTCATTCTCCTATTTTTTTATCTTAATTCATTCAAAAATCCAAAAGACTTTTTAAGAGTTTAATAGCCATGGGCATTTCTCAAAAAAGCATATACAAAGAGAAATCCGATTAAGACACAACTAACAATATTTCAAACACAAATATATCCCATAATCCCACAACTTGGAGTATTATAAAAGAAACAAATATGAATACTCGTGGTACACGTAATTCAATAATCAAACACAGCACGTACAATTAAGTCTTATAACACAAGTTCCTTACTTCAGCGAGAAATAAACATGGAACCATTCATAATCCTTGATAAACATCATTCATAATCCTTTTTTTGGACTGAATAATTCATAATCCTTGTAAAACAAGTCAACAATTATGACGGAAAAATAGTATGTGTCTGGTCTCTACATTTTTAAAAGGGCAAAGAATCATTTTCACTTATAAATTATGACACAAGTATCACCCAACACATATATCAATAAATGTTCTTTTATATACCAAAACACTTTAGGTAAATGATCATTTTTGTATATAAATTATGACACAACTATCATAAATTATGTCACAATTGAACATTATATTAATAAACAATTTCAATCTTATTACCAAAGAACTTTTAAAAAGTGGAGAATTTTGTCTGAACCGTGGATTAAATCTATGATAATAATCATTAACTCCATAATTAACACATTAGTGCCACATTACATTAGTAGCCACTTCACTAAAATGAAAATACACGGGCCTATTTGAAAATTCACCATTACATAGTAAAGACAATGGAAATCTAATATTAGATTACGGAGATCGATGAAACAAGGAAGACAAAGAACGAATCGAGAGGAAACAACGAACAAAGGATGAATTGAAGAACGATGGAGGAAACGATATTAATATATGTAATTGAGTGCTACTTGCATCATACTACCTCCGGTCCTAAATATAGGACCTAGATAATTTTTTTTTGGAGAGGTTAAGGTTGCAAAATATTCTATTAAATGATGACATATTTGATATATTTTTATATTATCCATTAGTTTATAAGTAAAATAAACTAGTTTAAGGGAAAAAATTAGGTAAATCAATTTATAATTAACTTATTTTGTTTTTTAAGGATTTTTCAAAAAAGTCAATTAGGTCTTATATTTAGGACCGGAGGGAGTAGTTCATAGGCAAAGATATCATTTACCCAAAGTTTTTTATATACAAAAGATCATTTATTAAAATATATGCTGAATGATTTTTGGGCCATAGTTTATAAGAGAACATTATCATTTACCTAATGTTTTTTGTTCTATAAGAAACCTTTTATTAATATATGTCTTGAGTGATATTTACGTCATAGTTTATATGCGAAAATAATGATCTTTTATCATCCAAAAATAGAAGTACATATATTCTTTGGGAAGGGCCGAATGGGCAAGTTAATAGAACGTGCTTAGTGTTCGGCTCTGTACTGTTTAACAAGTAGCCCAACCTGAATGTCCCGTCGTTCTTTCGGCCATTTTTGGTAGGATTCAATGGCTGACCATGGTTATTTCGGGCCTGACTATGAACTGTAGGCTAGCGAGCTATATAAACACCCTATATAGTATATACAATATGTTCATCATAGAGCAAAAACAAAATTCAAACATAACTTGGTATGATTTTTTTATAACATAAACTTGATATGAGTAGAGACAAAAAATTATATGACAAGTTATTTAGTGAGTCGAATTTTTTTGTCCACGACGTTATCAAAAATATTTTCATTGAAGAACATTATTAGCCTCAACATTTTTCCATTGCTAAGCCAAAAATTTAAGGATATGCTAGGGATGAGATTTTTCCATTACAAAAGAATTTAGGGCCAGTTTGGTAGTATGTAAAGTGGAAACGGAATTGTAAAAAGGAAATGAAAAAAGTAATTTCAATATATCCCGAGACCCACAAATTTTCTCTCTCCATCTCACAATTTTCCTGGACCCACAAACTTTTACATTTCATCATTACCTAATTTACCTCTACTTTCCATCTTTACCCACTTACCTCAATTCTCACCTCCAATTCAATTTCCCAATTCCAATCAACTAAACGGACTCTGACTCAACAAAATTTGGTGATGAAATGACATTTCATTTCTAATCCACTTATAAATTTAGAGATGTAATTTTCAAGAGTAACTTGATGGAAATCAGTACTGAGTATTTATTTTTGTCGCTTATTTTATTAGTACTTAATGTTTTTTGTGTATATCTTGTTGTTTCAATTTCTTGAAATTAAAGGGAAATCCTTTTAACAAGCTCAACAATGAAATTCTTTTTTTTTATTACAAGCTCAACAATGAAATTCTGGTTATACGTAAAACAAATAAAAGAATATCAATACACTTAATATAAAGTTGGTATTTACATGGTACTCTATAAATTTACGTGCGTACATAATAAAAATTTAATATATTTTATCTATACGTATCATTCCAATTTTAAGTACCAATAAATTATTAATATTAAGCAAAAAAAATATTAATTTTTTCACTATATGTATCATTCCAGTTTTATCAATTATAAAAAGTATTAATCCTTTCACTATATGTATCATTCCAATTATATTAACCCTTGAATTTTAAATATAATTATATTAATTATAAAACTATTTAAAGTTAGTAAAATATTATTTTAGCAACTTTTCAAAATTAGATTTGATTGGGGTTGGGCAAAAAGAAGAGAGGATGAAAAATATTATTGTAAAAGGACAAGTAGGGGCTAATTTTGAGATTAATTATGTATATTTCGTTAAATTTTGTGAAGGAAAATTTATTGAGGATCAATAGGTAGGGCCTTATATCTTCATGCTCTATACTTAATTACAAGGAATTTCATAACAAAAAAAAAACTTGATTTTTAACAAGTTTCTTGAAAATGAATTCATCCAAATTCAAGATTTAATAAATCAAATAATTCTAAAAAATTAAAAGAAAGAAAAGTTTCATCCACACATTTGACATTATTTTTTTCCAAGTCACATTTTATAATATATATTAACCACAATTAAACATGTTTAAACTTTGTTATATTGGGAAACATTATCTTGATTAATAGGATTTTCATCCACAATATAAATCCTGGCCATGATAAAAAAATATTACATGCATAATAGTTGCAAATACCATGTTGCTTAGAAAAAAGGATTAAACCACGTACAACTTACTAATTAAATTCTTCATGAATTATTATTACATAATTAATCAAGCTAGAACGTAATGAAATATGACAAACACACTTTCTTCTAGATAACATGGGAATATGCATGTAATGAGTATTGGACAACTCTAACCACGAACAAACATTGTTATTAATAACATAGGAACTGACACACCACACACACATGCATATAATTAACCATCGACTATATATGATAAATATTCAAATGATACTTTTACGTATTGACTTAATTACTTATGGAACAAAATGATCAGTCAAGATACATTTCATTCAAACTTACAATTACTTCACAACAACAATAATAACAAAGTCTTATCCTAATTAGATGGGTCAACCAAACTTACAATTACTTTATTTAAAAAAAAAAATCTTTCGCGATCCCATAAAAGAAGAAACACTTCGGTTTCAGTCTGCTATTTTATAGACCAACAAGCATTATTTCACATAATTGATTATTGTTTCATAAAGACATTTGGCTATGCCAGTGGCTCTCACTCAAGAAATTTTAGTGAGAGATATAACCAATATAGGATAATCCAACTTGGGAAAGAATTGGACAACCTTGTTCTCAAACCTAAGGAAGACTTCATCCATAATTCCTTCTCCAAAATGCCCCTTCAAAATAGGTTCAAACACAGATCTTTTGTTTCTGGTTATGAACTCAGCTCTTTCATTTTCATTTTTAAAATTCTTACCTCCTTCTTCATCTAGATCTGATCCATCCCATCTTAATTTGATACTCTCTAATCTTTCTACATTGAAAGACCCTTCCTCCTTTATTATTTCTCTAACTTCCTTAGCCGTAGCAAAATAATTTGGCACACTGAATTGTTCCGATTTCTCCTCTTCAATTAATTTCTGCAGCATTTATTTATCAAAACACAAAATGTAAAATAAAAAAATTAAGTTAAATAAGTTGATAGTGACCAAATATGTTATGTTTACCTCCGAGACCATGTCATAGAGTACCATACGAATGAGACCTGGAACAGTTATATTTTCAGCTGTATCAAACCTCCCCATGAAATTAAGAAGCATTCCACCATTAGGCACCAATTCCTTGGAGCGTAATCTTAGAAAAAGTTTGAAATCTTGTTTACACTGTTCAGCGTACGGACCATTGCTTGTCACATATATATTACTCCCTTTATCATCATCATCTGCTACTTTTGCTTCCTCGATCAATATATCAGGTACCTATTTCCCAACATGCAATATATGTAATCCCAAGTTTTACTGTTATAGGTAATGAGCGTTTTTCACCAGATAAAGTGGAGGGAGAGTCAGTTATAGGCACACTCTCTCATATTACACCGCTACAAAAACAGAGAACTGGAGACAGGTTCCCACGGATAGATAAACATAAAATTCTACTAAAAAAAAAAAATACTCCCTCCTATCCTAAATATAAGACCTAATTGACTTTTTTTTTTGAGAGATTAAGGTTGCGAAATAGGTTATTAAATTATAACATATTTGATATATTTTTATATTATCCATTAGTTTATAGGTGAAATAAACTAGTCTAAGGGAAAAAATTAGGTAAATCAATTTATAATTAACTTATTTTGCTTTTTTTAGAATTTTCCAAAAAAATCAATTAGGTCTTATATTTAGGACCGGAGGGAGTACTGAACTACTCACGGAATCCATCGAAAAATAGACCTACCGTCACTAAAAAGTTAAACACGAAATTTTTTCTTTATCGACGGAATTCCGTCTCTAAATTCCATGACTAATTCACTATTCCGGTCTTTAAAAATAAAGAGTTTAGATAGTAATTGTTTAGCGAAAATCTACTTTATGATAAATTCTGTCATTAATACACTTTTTTTTTAGTTAAAAGTAGAGAGGATTTTAGTTTGAAGTTGAAGGTAGAAGATGATAACCTGAGAGAGCCAGTGGAGTGAGAAAGAGGAATGGAAGAAATTGATAAAATTGGAGGGAAAGAGAGTCCCATAAAAAGTGCCAGGCGTTGCATTTATCAAACATGTTATGTCATCTTTCATTGTAGCATAGAACTCTGGCAGTGTCTTGAACGTGGAATTAAAATCATTCCCAAATAGATCGTTCAGGAAAATCTGAAACACGTACGGGTGTCTCAACCTTCAATCTACAACTTGATTCATAAATGATACTCCCTCCGGTCCTAAATATAGGACCTAGATAGAGTCTTCATTTTGGTCCTAAATATAAGACCTAATTACATTTTTGGTCATTTTTTCCCTAAATTACCCTTCTTCTTCTTCAACTCCTTAATAATGTATGTTACATTAATTTGAAAAAGGAAATCAACTTCATTGGTTGATGGCTTCATGCGAAACCACATGCATCCGGGTTCGAAACCCCTTGCGGCCATAATTACCATTAGTGTTCAGTTTCCCTTTTTATATTAGAATAACCTAGAAACAAAATGTGATAAAGGCTACTGCTGGAGTGGTCGAAGGTTTATACTAGAATGCACATGACGCGTGTTCGAACTACCCCAGGGCCAGTTTGCATCCTTAGTCTTTCATTTTAATCGATAAATTAAAAAAAAACACGCAGACCCTGACTGGAATCGAACATGCAACACCTAACACATGCGAAAATCTAAGTGTGCACCCACGACCACTCCGACAGACGATACTAATGATCTTGCCTTACTCTGATAATTAATGAGGGGTATTATTGGAAAGACATCTAAAATTAAAGCTTCCTTAATCTCCCCAAAAAAAGTCATCTAGCTCCTATATTTAGGACCGGAGGGAGTATCAATTATGTTAGAAGCCACCAAAAGTGTGTTTGGTCCACAAGAGCTGCCTAGATCTGCCACTTTGAAACAAGTTGGAAGATTACTAATGCAGTATATCTTGTTAATGCTTTCTTCAAGTATTGGTTTTGCTCTCATCATCACCCTTCTCTGCTCAAAACAATTCAGTATAATTAATTTCAAGTTATTAAAAGATATGCAAGGACGAGGATATATAGAATGCAAAACTTTTCAAAGAATCATTTACCTAAAAAAAAACTTTTCAAAGAATCAAATACATTTTTTCCAAGTTAACATGCTTGAATATATACTCCGTACAAGAGAACGCACCGGAATTGAAGAGTTGTTGGCGAAGCTAGTATCATTGTCGCCTCCATTCATATGAAGCACTTTCTCTAGTGGTGCCGCCATGTCTGCCACTGATTATGCCTAATTAAGGCATCTTATTCATAAGTGTCATGCTTTGTTCAAATGCACAGGCAAAATTACACCTAATGTTATTTTAAATTCTTAATGTAATATAATGGTTAAATTTGATCTAGGCCAATGAAATCTAGTATTAATAAACGGCGTCAGTCTTACAAATTAAGTTTTGAAAATTAAGCAAAATGATAACACCGTCAAATGTAGTTGAGCAGTCATTATGTCCATGCCACGACATCATTATATTGAACTGTTAGCAAACCTCGAGCGGTGGTTGACAAGTGATAGGGACATGATGCTGTTTAGCTACATTTGATGGTGATGGTTATTTTCTCAATTTTAGCAAACCTCGTGACGAGCGGTGGTTGCCAAAATGATGTGGTTTATTATTACATGTGTCAGATAATACTTATGAAATAAAGCCCAAAAAAAAAAGATAATACTTATGAAATATTTCATTAATTAAAATAATATTAACCCTCTAATAAAGGGAAAATCTCAAATAAATCCCTCCGAATACCTAAAAGGACAAGTGAGGAACCTAAACTTCAAAAAGGATCATGAAGGAACCAGCACCTATTTGTCATTTTAAAATTTTGCGAAAAGACAAAATTGCCCCCATCCTAAAACACAAATTCCTACCCCACCCTAAACGCACCCTAATATCCACCCTCTTCTCGCAATTTGTGTTTTAGGATAAAGACAATTTTGTCTTTTCGCAAAATTTTAAAATGACAGATAGGTGCTGGTTCCTTCATGGTCCTTTTAGAAATTTAGGTTCCTCAATTGTCCTTTTGGGTATTCGGAGGGACTTATTAGGGTTTTTCCCTTTAATAAATATAGTGTTGAACCAATTTTAAAATTTGATTTTTTGAAGTTGCAAACGTAATGAATAATGAGCGATGTGATGTCACAGCAAATGGTGAGTTAACTAGTATAACTTTTCGTAATATAATATTCATACAATTTGTAGGTTCAATGGTAATTTACAATTTTAGGATTTAAGCGGTTGCAAAATGAAATCCATACTCATTATTTATAGTAGGGATAAAAATAGTTCAACCTGTTGTATAGAATATTGGCCTGAGATTGTAAAATACAGATGATAACCTGCCTGCTTCATTTACAATTCAAAACACTCCCTTTTAGGAAATGTAACACCCCAATTTTCAAACTAGGGATAATAAAGAATTAATTAAGGTTTTAGGATATCATTTAGGAATTAGAAAGCCTTTAAAAATAAATAAAAGAGGATAGTTATATTTTTAAGAAATTAATATACCTACTTTCTTTAGAAATTAAAGAAATAATAGTTAGAGACTAAATTATTCATTGGAAATTTTATGGAGAATACTTAGAAGTCTTAACACCATTTTGATGAAAGGAAATATATGAACTTATGCCAAGAATTATTTCTATAACTTATCTTTGATTAAGCTGAAAATGAGAAAGTAAATATAAGTTATTGGAGGGACAGGAAGGTAATTTAGCAAGGGCACCATTTTAACATCACCTAACTTAATCTATGTTGACAAACACACTCTTCTTCCTCTCCAAAAACGCAGCCCCCCTCCTCTCTTCTTTTCCCTTTCAATTCTTCATCTTTCAAGGTTGATTCATGACAATTTTCGGCCCCAATCTCACATGCAACCACGGATTTAGCTTCAGGTGACCTTCCTCTCCATTTCTATACCAATTTCCATTCGTTTTTCGCGAGTTGAGATGGGAGGCCGAGTTGGGTTTGAGTTTTAGGTTGTATAAATGATTTAGAAAGAAGCTAAACTTCGATTTTAGTGTTTGAGAGAGAGACTTTGGTTGTTAATTTGAAGATTTAAGGTGTTTTGTGAAGTTTGTGTAAAAACCCTAATTTTTAGAGTATCAAATCCGATGGCTTTAGGGGTGTTTGGGGTTTGAAACCTTCAATTTGTTGCTATAAGAGTTCATTTTAATGTTAATATGGTATTGCATGTTTGATTGATCAAAGTTTTGTTAATTTACAACTTTTAGTATTTTCCCTTTTCTATGATCAAACATATTTTTGATATGAGTGTTTGTGGTTGATGTTTTTAGTTGTTTGAATGATGTTTTAAAACTGTTGGGTAAGGGTATTAATAATTGGGAAGTTAAAAACTAATGTTTGAAAATCATTGCACTCAAGATGTTTGTTAAAATGCCTAGGAGAAACTTTTGGTGAATATTGGAAGTTATCTTTTCATTTAGGTATGATTCTATATGGTCTATAATTTGAGAAAGTGAAATGAACCTTATGTTGATTATTTTGTTGATATTGTGTGCACTTCATAAATTTGTTTATGGTGATTTGGTGTTGCATGTGTAGTTAGAGTTAAATGTATTGTTGCATGTGGTAGTACCAAATTTTCTACAATGGTGTTGTCATGGCTGAATGGTTATTAGTATTTTGGAAGGTTAGTTGTGGTCTATGCAATATAAAAAGTAGTGAACATTGATGTACATGGAAGAGTGTTATATTGTGCAAGTTGAGTTGTTATATGTGGGCTGCACTTGGTTATAAATCTAACATGAATGCATCATTTATGAAATCTTATGTTGATGGTTTGGTTTAGTCTCTTGAATTGATTAGGCTTTTTTTTACTGTATTAGTGTGGTGAATTAGTGGAGTATCGTATATTGTTCTTGCATAATGGAGTGGAATTGATCTACTATGACTTTAATTGGGTGAAGCTGATGATATGAGGCTGTGCATTTGTGTATAAAATTCTCAAAGTTTTCTTCTCCATAACTAAATGAGTAGGAGTAAAATGAAGTTAATTAACATTTGATCCAAAGTTAATATTTGTTGAAGACTTTGTTATGGGTAATTAAAATATAAATGTAATGTTTTTTTTTTAAGTTGGAGAAGAGATGTTGTTTTCAAGTGTTTGAATCAGAGACTTCCATTTTTGCTACATTAACTTCAGGTTCATAATAATGAGATTTAAGATGGAGTATGTTGATTACTGAACTTGCTTTCTTTTAATTGCCTTGTTCTTGGACTGTTTTGATTGAGGATTTGTTATGAGTGTTAAAGATACTTATGCTAAATAATAGTGGAAATATTCTATAAGATAAATGAGAGAGGGTTGGGTAGTAATATAGGTTCGAGAGAGACGATGATTATTGTGTAGAATATTTATTCATAGTCATTATTACTTTTTGTAATATTAGGAGAGTCTAACAAAGAAGTACTTGAACGACAAGTGTTTGGAAGCTGCAAGAAGGAAATGAGGAGTATTAGTAAAGTGAAGGACAGGTAACAGTTTAATTCAATAGTTATAAGCGCACATGATTATTTTTCAAAAAACATGATAATGTTGATCCTAAGAAGAGGAAAAATATTTATCTCAGATAGATAAATAAGAAAGTAGAGTACTCTAGGCATCAGGTGGGTCGCTCCCCCTATGCCAAACATTTTCAGAAACCCTGCAGGTACAGAATACCTCCATCATTTGACGAATATATCGTTAATAGTGGTTGGTATAATGAGGCAAGTTCCAATAAGACATTGGAAAGAGGCAGGTTCCAACAAGAGGTTGGAAAGAGGAAAATATTATCATGATTTAAAGGTAAACTATTGAAATAAACTGTTATTGGGATTCTTTGAATCTCACTGTTTTTCAAAATGTTTTTACAGATAAGCAGGGAGAAGTAGATTATGTGGGAAGCTTTAGTGGAAGGTAGGAATGATGTTTATTAGGCCCGAAGCTCAATAGTGAGATATATTTGTAATATATGTTAGTTATTGTATATATTTCTATACAAGTTCATAGCTTGTGTTGTATATAGGTATATGCTATCACCTGTGATAGCCAAATTATATTTATATAAAATTGTAATACTTAGACTTAAATATGTTAAGTATTTAGTTACATTAGATAGTACATGTCTATAAAATAAAACTAAGTAATAGGTACTAATTTAGCTATTTAATTAATTTATAATCCGCTGCATCTTTCAAGAAACAGTTATAATTTCATAAATTGTTTAGAAGCCCAAGTTTATGCAGGAAATTCTTTTATCTAGTTATTGAAATAAAAAAAACAAGTTTTAATTTATTCATATTTTTGGGCTTCTAACATTAGAAAGTGGTTATAAATTGATTAGAAGGCTATAATAGAGTTATAAAAAGTTAGGATTTTACGGGAACCAGTTACCTATGTCCAAAACTTTGAGCTTAAAAATGGGAGTGATCCCACAAAAATGCCTTGATTCTAAGCCATTTAATTAGTTATCCGTTCCAAGAAGCGGTCTCATCTTCAACCCAACCATCTGATCAATCTTATCCTAAAAGTGTTTTGGTAAATTCAGTTATATCATTATTTGGAAAGAAATTATGTTCTATACAGTAACTTGGAAATTATTTAGTTAATTACCAGCTGGTTCTCTCACTTTCTACTGTTGCTGTAAAATATTTCTATGTTAAAGTTGTATAAGAACTATCCTTGCAAAAGAAATAATACAATAACATTCTAGTTGTTGCTTAACATCATTGTATTCTTAATTAGCGTTGCTATTTTCTATTGGTTTTTTTAAATGTCTAACAAGTTTGATTACAATATTTAAGCCAGCCCAGAACCTTCAAATGCTACGGATTATCCAAGCACCTAAACTCAAAAACCACAAATTAAATCTAAAATCTACCTTGATTTCTGCCTGAGCTTGGAAGGGAATAGAGTTGCCTGAGCTTGATTTCTGCCTTGCGTGAATCTTGTTGGTCGGTCGCTGATTATGGCTGGAGAAGTAGAAAAGGTAGAGAGAGTGAGAGAAAGGGTCCAGTTAGAAACCAAGGAGAGTGGGCTTCCAAGAAGAGTGAAAGGGACAATTCAGTCTTTTCATTAAATAAATTTAACAATCTGCCTATAACCTAAGCTACACACACACTTTCATGCATCCTCGAAACTCGAAAGAGAATCTTTTGGATAGTTTAATTCATTTTTCATTATGCTTCTTTATTTACATTAATAGCTATGCCTGTGGTCCTCAAGTAGTAGTTTTAGCAAGTGATATGACTTATCGTGAATTGTGAAGTTTTTGGAACTCTTGATAAGTTTGGTATGAGATTCTCTCATAATCCCTCCCTTATAATCCCTCTTTTTCATCTCTCACACTCATATGGCTTTTTATATTAGGTCATTCAGATTCTAAAAGCTCATAATTTACTACTTATACCATTAAAAATAAAAAACATTATAAAATAAATGAAAAACTTTTCATTTTTTTTATTTTTGAAAACTTTTTAGCATAAAAAATTTCAACTATCTAGACCTATTTAATTTCAACAGATGAATCTATTAGAGATACAGACTTATCCAGTTAACTGTAAAATAATTTTTACAGATAACTGGATGTATCTCTAATAGATCTTTCTGTTGAAATGAAATAGACATAGATAGATTTTTATAGTTAACTGGATAAGTCTGTATCTCTAATAGATCCTTCTGTTGAAATGAAATAGGCATAGATAGTTGAAAATTTTTATGCTAAAAAGTTTTTAAAAATAAAAAAAATTAAAAGTGCTTCATTTATTTTATAATATAATACAATTTTTTTATTTTTTATTGTACAAGTGGCAAATTATGAGCTTCTAGATAAATCTAAATGGCCAATATAAGAAGTCATGTGAGTGTGAGAGAGGAAAAGGAGGGATTCCAAGGGGGAGAGATTTTGAGAGAATCCTGACCCGATAAGTTTATGTATGATACATCCATTGCATATTCCTAGGATATAATAGAAATTTATTAGCTATAGCTAGAAAACTTTTTAGCCCCATTTGTCCTAATATAATCCATATTTATTTAATTTGGGAAAATCAATGAAGCTAAATAAATTAGTAAATTATAGCATATGTGACAGGATCTCCCTTAAATGTTTTTGTACAAAAATTAGATTATATAATATATCAATTTGGAAAGATTTGTTTCAAGGAAAGTGATAATTATGAGAGAACAAATGGAAAAATGTCTTATGTTTAGAATTAAAAAGTATATCTAAATTAGATCTTATATTGACCGAAAGGAATAATAAAATGTCGTGAAAATTATTATAATAATATTATTTGTTAAAAACATTACAAGATTCTCAAGTATACGTTCAAAAAGAAAAATGAATGAGATACAAATTATAGTACATATTCCAGCTGTTTTGTTTAATTTAAAAATTGAAGGGAAAAATTACGATGAAATAAATCGATGGGATCTGTAGTGTCTTTGTTGATTATTGCATCATTGCTATGAGCCGTAGGGTACTGCGGTTCGATCATTAGACTCTTGAATCATTATACACTTTAATTATACATCTTACTCACAATCTTTTTTTTTGACCGATAATATTTAACTCACCAAGTTAGGCGACCAACAATCAATTATTAATATAAAATGTTCAAATGACTATGCATGATGCCGTTACGTAAGTAACCTTGAGAGCATAAAATAATGAAAGATCAGCCATATGTTTATGGCCAACAATAGCTCCCTTAGCTTGACCATAAAACAACCTCAACCACATAACAATCACAATACTTTAATTTATTGACCATACTGATTATATGTTCCCCAACAATATAAAACAAGAAACGCTGTTCATTCAAACTCAGATAATTGGTGATCATTATAGACATAATAAAAAGTAATAACTACTCTTATCAAAAAAAAAAAAAAAGTAATAACTATCACAATGTCTTTCATTCAAACAATCTTTGTAAGAGATATGACCATAGTAGGATACATCAGTTTGGGCAAAAATTGGATGACCTTGTTCTTAACCCTCACAAATAGTTCATCCATGATTTCTTCTCCAAAATGTGCCTTCAAAAGAGGTTCAAAGATAGCTCTTACGCCTTTGGTCAAATATTCCGCTCTGTCAGCATCATCTCTGAAGCTTCCATTGCCTTCCTCATCATCAAAACTACTTGATCCGTTCCAACTGGTTTTGAGACTCTCAAATTTCTCAACTCTAAAAGATCCTTCCTCCTTTATTATTTCTCTAACCTCCTCTTCCCTTGCAGTATAAAATGGCAAATTAAAACTCTCCACTTTTGCCTTTTCAATCAAATTCTGCATGGCGTTCATGATGTGTAATCTTTAATGATTGTTAATAATGATTAAAATTAGCTAACAATATTTAATAATTTGAGTTTACCTCTAAGACCATATCATTGAGTACCACACGAAAGAATCCTGGAGCAGTAATAACTTGAGAACCATCATATCTGCCAATGAATGTGAGGAGCATACCACCGCCAGGCACCAATTCCTTTGAACGTGATTTTAAGAATTTTTTGAAATCTTCTTTGAATTGTTTAGCGTGGGATGGAGGATAAATGCTTGCCAAATATATATTCCCTTTATCATTATCATCATCTCTTATTTTGGCTTCCTCTCTCAACAAATTTGGAACCTGTTCCCAACATGAAATACACGCGAGTTCAACTTTACTAATACACACATACTTATATATATATATATATATATATATATATATATATATGTATGTGTGTATTAGTAATTAACTGATGGAGAGGCCGGTGATCTTAGCCTTACATGTGTGTGTGTGTGTGTGTATATATATATATATATATATATATATATATATATATATATATGCTTCACATATTTGTCAATATATTTTTAATTTGTCCTATTGATACTCTCTCAATAATAATCAAGCAGAAATAGACTTGGGGAATTATTAAGGATACGGTGTCATATAAAAAACCATGTTATATAAATTAACTTAATCAACTTCCTTAATCTAATAAAATTAAGTAAACATGCATTATTGCATTAGTATACTCATATTCGATCTACTTAAATTAGGTAAACATATCTTATGTTGAGGATATGAGGGAGTATATGACTAAGAAAAATAGAGCTTGCAGTTGGAATGAAATTGAAGGTAGATGTTGATGAACCTGAGAGAGCCAGTGGAGAGAGAAAGAGGAGTGGAAGAAATGGATGGAATTGGAGGGAAAGAGGGAGCCATAGAAAGTTCCAGGCGTTGCATTTATGAAACATGTTGTGTCTTGTTTCAAAGTGTTATGGAACTCTGGCAGTGTCTTGAAAATTGAATTAAAATCATTCCCAAAGAGATCGTTTAGGAAAATCTGGAACGTGGGTGTTTCAACTTTCAGTCCAATACTTGTTTCATGCACAATTTGAATGACGTTAGAAGCCAACAAAAGTGCATTTGGTCCAGAAGAACACCCTAAATCTGCCACTTTTATACAAGTTGGAAGATTGGTGCCATACATTATTTTGATGATGATATCTTCAAGTACGGGTCTTGCTCTCATCATCACTTTTTTCTGCTCAAACAAGATGGTTGCTTCAGATCATTTATTAAAATTAATGATAATGATAACGAGAATAAATGAAAAGGATAAAGTTAGTTTCCTTGAAATACAAGAGAGAGCACCTGTGGTGATGAGTTGCTGGCATAGCTTGTTTCTCCAACACCACCATTCATATGAAGCACTTGTTCTACTATAGGCATATCCTCAGAAGCCATTGATGAGTTATATTATAACTCTAAATATCGGAAATCTATTGTTTTATTATAAACAAATGCACAACTAAAGGTGGCATACATCGAAACTTATATATACACATGTAGCTTAGCTGATAAGAAAAACTGTTATCTAGCGAGTTCTATTTTGGCTGCTTCTTCAATTAATTAATGAATTAAAGTAGCTTTCATATCTATCCTTTCAAAACATAACAGGCGGTTTAAAATTTTAAGGCTGTTGACTTGTTTCCCTTCTAGAATTGCGCAGGTCAACCTCAATTTTAGTAATCTTATTGCTAGAATGCCTTTAATTTTATAATCCAGAATAATTATTTTAACGAGAAATAAATCAGTATTGAATACTTATATTTGACCCAATCAACATTTATTATTGATTGAAGTCAACCGTTTCTTTCCTGATCAAAAAAAAATCCTGATAAAAAAAAAGTCAACCGTTTCTTTTTTGCATGTGTGAAGCAAAATAATTTCACATCATTATATTACTGTGACATCTTTCATTCTGGCGTTCACACTAATCACTTAATGTAAATAAAGATGCCCCAAATCTTGTTCCTCACTTCGACCAAGATTTCCCTTTCTTTCTCTTGCTTTGTTTTCTGGTGATTTACTGTGTTGTCATGTTGGGTTCTTCCTGATAAAAAAAATAAATAGTTGAGTTCTTTAGCTTAACGTAACTTTGCATGAGTTCGGGATATTTTCTAGTTGATAAGACCAAGTAAGTCTTCTATTATAATGGTTGAATTTTAATTTTCTTTAATTTTCTCACAATAGTATCAGAGCTAATTGATTCTGTGGCTAAGAATCAAGTAAATTTGTCAAAAAATTTTAATTCTGCTGTGTTGTCAAAGATTTGTTGAGTTCAAAGTTAGTGTGCATTTATATATTTATGAGTTTGTGAATTTGAATCATTTTGAATGTAAAACTCAAGAAAAGGGGGAATAAATATGAATTCTCCATCTCTCTATGAATATTCTGATCTGGTCTCTGGAGACTCACTATATGAGTTTCTTTATTTCTTAAGTATTAATATATGTTTATGATTTCTGTGAGGAGTCTCGGCTGCCCCTCTTTTTTGGGCACTTCCTATATATTTTTCATACTATTAGATTCTACATTAAAAGAGTTATATTTTGATAAATTATGGGCCAAAATGGCTATCTTTTCAAATTTTAATGATTTTTAAAGATTATGTACTTTTAATAAAAAAAAACAAATACGCCTTATTTTAGAATTCTTAATTACTACGGCAAAATCATAAAAAAATGAAAGAAATTGTTTTATTTTTCACAACGTATCAAAATGTCCAGATTCATATAGGCTGACCAGTCAACGCCAAAGCTTGACTGTTGACCAAATAGTTGACTATAAAAATATATTTAACCATGCGACAAACCTGCATGCAATGATGATGTTAGTGAGGCTGTTATGTTACTAAGGTTCATATTCAAATATTTGGTTTGGTAGAATTCCTGTAGAATGGGACGCACTTTGGTATTGGGCTTGAAATAAGTATGGTAGTTATACTGTTAAAGATTTATTTTCCTTATCTCTGCAACAGTGCTTTTCCGGGGGCCATGATCCCTTTTAGAAATTCTTGTGTGGTCTATTTCAGTTTATACACGATCCGGTTCTTTCTCAATTTATCAGTGTTCGATTTGTTCTTTCATGTACAGTAGGTTGTTGGTTTGGTATTTTCGTAAAAGATGTTTGCTGTTTGAATAAAAATAAAATATCAATTTGTTAATCTCATCTTTATTGATATTTTATTGTTGAAACTTAGCATTTTAAAAACATACAAAAACTTTTATTTAACTCACGAGAATTTTGTGTCTTTTTGGAATTTGGGTTTTCATTGGATATCTTTAACGTATTGTAAGGATGGAATGTGGTGGATCCTGCAAGGATGTGTCCAAATTGTTCAAATTATATTTAAATGATTTGAATTTAAAATATTAAAATACCAACAATATAAATAAATCACAGGTATATAGCAGAGATCTTTTGATGATGAGAATAAAAAGAAAGAAAAAGAATGATTAACAATGATTTCTTGGTCCTAGCTACTTATGTGCATTTGTGCATGTGGATTTATGAACATACGTAATCAGTGTAATTTCTAGCTGTATTCACGTCCACAAGATGTGGTTGTATATATTGCATAAATTAAAAGAATCTAGCATATAAAATATTATTTGAAATTCTCTTTCAAAGTGTTAACATTATATTATGCACAGGCGCGCGCATATATTCCCACAACTTATTAATTTTTTCAAATTCTCTTATTTTTTCATGTACTTTAATTTCTTAGTCATAATAATCTCTGTAAATAAAGGTATATTTGTACCTAAATTTAACCAAATTTGAATTACTTTGTACCTATAAATAGGATCCGAGAAACTGAAACTAAGAGAGTATATTCACTCAGAGATGTATGAACTCAATCTGACTCATTACCGGTGATTTAACAAATCATAAGTAAATACTTCGAGAAAATTTTAATCTTATTTAGCAAATTTTAATATATGATGTCGTAGTTGCTGATTTGGGGAAAATGTAAGACAATAGCTGCCTTTCATTTTTCCTTTTTGAGGGTAAAATCAAAGCTTTGTAGTGTCACAACATATTAAAATTGTACTATTTCATATGTAATTAATGTTTAGGTGTCTTTTGGGATTGTTCCTTTCCTTATACAAGTGACATGATAAATCATGTTTATGGAATGATTTCTCTATTCTTTTGCATATGTACATAATAACTGTAGTACAATCTTTATTTATATAAAGGGTAGATAGAAGGATTTTTGTTTTGTTGTATATTATTGAATTATTATTGTGTGACTTTATTCTTAGAAGGCATGAAAATATTTAAATTAGAATAAATTTAAAAAGTTATTAAATATTAAGACAAAATTAATAGGGTTTAAAATTTTTTATGGTTGCCTAGAACATGTCGGAAACAATGTATAAATACGCTAATAGTAAACACTTTATGTTAATACAAAATACTGCACTTTTGGTCGGCCCACAGACTATTGAGATGTGGAAATTAATGTGTAGATGCTTTTTGACCTTATATTCTGTGCTAGCTGCCTAGCTCTATGTTAAAAACTTGAAATTCCAATTAATTTTCAACTATTATATTTGCTTGAATTTTTTTTTGCCAGAATATTTGTTTGAAGTTCGAACTATAAAAAATTAACAACTAATAACTCTTATAAACAGAGCAATCAAATCAGCCCCCTTACTGCTTGCGTCAAATGTGTGTATTTATTTTTATTAATGTTAATTATGTGTATTGGGCGAAATGGAGACAAAGCGAGGCATCAAAGTCACATATATTCCTATCCATGGGAGTGAATTGATTTGGCAGAGCATAAATAATAAGTGATGGATGAGTCACATTCAAGGAATTCTTAGTCCAGGAGCAGTGATGATAAATGAAAGGACGAAAGGCACAAAATATCTTATGAGAATTGTTCTCTTGCTTATGGAAAATATTCAGTGGTTGAAAATTGAATTTTATGTATCAATTGAAATGCATGAATTATGAGAATGTCACAGAGATATGTAAGTTGTGGAAAACATTTCTTCTTAAAAAAATAATTATTTCTGGACAGAGATAAGAGAAACTATTACTATTATTATTCACATAATAATGGTGGAGGTGGTTTCTCTCCACTAAAAATCTTAAACGTTGAGTTGGGTCTGATGATACAGATTCATCTATACTATCATTAAAAATTTGATTTGGATGGTTGAGATTTTGAAATGGAGAAAAACTGCAATAATAATCGATGGATTAGAGTGGCAGATTTCAGCCAAAAAAGGGGTTGCAGACCATATTAGTCGTGAATTGAGGTTCAACAATTGACAATTGGGCAACTTACCCCTATGTTGTCTTGCCAGAGATATATCAGTGAGAGAATAAAACTATTCTATTTTACAAAGAATAGGGAATATAATTATTCGTTTACACTAATATAGTTGGTTCTTACTGAAAAGAATCAGTTTTTTACAAATTTGTAAACTAGAATTAAAAACTCAATAAAAGAAAAGTTGATCTTTTAATACAAAACTAGTTGTGCGGGTGGGCCAAGTCTAAACGACTATTTGGATAATTAAAACCTTCATATAAAATGGTACATAGTGATGAGTTGTTTTAACTTAATTAGCAATCTCGAGTTTGGACCTTAGATATATATGCAATCACAATAATTATTTGGAGGTGATAAAGTTTCTTCTATTGTACACCTATATTCTTACATATAAGTAAAGTACTGTTTCTACTCAAATTGAAGTATTTTTGTTGCTAAAATTCTTAAACAACAATATGTTACTGATATTTTCACAATTATTTTACCAAAATCCCTCGCGTGTCTTATATTCTCAGCTTTATTAGACTTTTTTTTTTATCTTTTGAACAATACTTCTGTTTAACGTAAGAAAAAGTGGGGGAAACGAGAGGCGCGGGGGACATGCTTTAGTACTTGCAAATCTCCATTACTCTGTCTCACCCCATTTAAAGAGTAATTCAAAGATTTACTTCTTAAGAAAAGGGAAAGGTGTTCCATTATAATAACATCTTTTAAAACAGAAGTTTTCTTCTTCAACGTCATTTGCTATGTTATGTTTCCATTTCACATTAAAATAGACCTCATTGATAAGACTCGAGATGACTTTTCTAATGGCATGAAACATCAGAAAAAGATGTTTAAACTTTTTTGTTATCAATTTGTTAGGTTAATTTATTGAAATGATCTCGTTTCAGTGATTAATATATGTAATAGTAAAACATGTCTATAATAAAAACTTCCCTCAAATTATATTACTCAACTACTGTTAGAATGACAAGTTTTTCAATTGTTATGTCATTCTTGCATTGGATAAGCACATAACTAGCCGCCTAATAGAAAACCGAAATATTCAATTCTACATGAGATTGATTAAGATACAAATTATACACCCCATCCATACAGTTCTAAACAAAAAACAAAGAAACTTATATTGATAACATAACATCACTTGAATTGAAAAAAAAAACTAACTTAGTTTGAGTCTCCTCTTAATGATACTAAGTATTCTACCCTTAATGTTCATATAAAGAACCTGATTTGATCTCACAACCTCGTTTGCTACTATTAAATATACCTGAATGAAAAATAAAATAAAATAAAATAAAACAGCCATAATTACAGCTTGTTTTTTACCATAACCATAATTACAGCTTGAGATAAGCAAATTTACATGCTAATGGTAAGTGATGTGGTTATGAAGAACTCTGAAAATTCAAACTATAGAGTATTCCTCTTCCCTTCTCATTTTCTGTTGCCGAGCAATGAATTCTTCAACAGTTCTGCGAAACTCCTCGTTGCTCATTCCATCTTCTTCGTACGAACTTATGATTTTCTCAGTCTCTGATCTTCTTAGCACACTCCCATGTTTCTCTCTCTTCACTTCCATTGATTTCTCTGTCTCACACCTCCTGTAATCCAAACACTTCCTATCCCCTAACCTCTTTATCTTTCCTTGGTCAGCCACATCCTTTTTAATGATTTCTGGGTAATTTTTAATTTCCTCTTTGATGATTTTTCTCTGATCATTTTTGTGATCCTTATTTCTTATACTCTCATTTTCTAAGTATTTCTGTTTTCCTTCATGCTCTGTTTTGATACTCTGTTTTTGTGGGAAGTTGTTCTGTTCTTTGATTTTCTGATGCTTTGTGATATTTTGGATGAACTGGTGGTAAAAATCACTCTCTGAATTGTTTGATTTAGTACCATGAGATGAGAATTGGCCTGACTTGGCAAAGAGTGTGATGATGATGATGTTTCCCATCACGAAAACGAACCGGGGACTAACCATGAAGATCGAGAAGCCGCGAAAGTAGTCGCCGGAGTTCTTGATGGCCACCGGAACGTGGAATGAAGCCCTTGAGATTAAGATGAGGACAACACAAACCTCAAGAAGACGAAATAAGTTGGTGATCATTCGGAACTTTTGTTGTTTCATTGAATTAACTTTCTTGGCTTTGAGATTTGCAAGGTTGAAAGAGTCCATTTTTGGATATGTTGAGTATGGTGGGAGAGATTACAGAGATTTTTTTTTGGGTTATAAGGGAGAGAAAATATGGGTGTTATTCAAAAGGGTCAATGAGAAAATCCATAAATCTCAAACCAGAGAGGTGAGGAACTGAAGAAATTTGGAGAGAGGAAAGCATAGAATAGAGGAAGAGAAGGGGAAGACTCAAATGAGCTCTGAAGAGTGAAATGGAGGAAGCAGAGTGAATCTTTATAAGGACTCTTGTCTCATGGAAGTTTTTGGAATGATCTCACATTGAGGATGATTTTTTTTTTTTATTTTATATTTTTGTATTGTTGTTCTATTTTTAAAAATTATCAATGAGAGGTGAATGTACTATCAATGTAGTTGAATTGAACTATTTGAGTGTGAAATTAATTCTCCTGTGGCCAAATTTATTCATGACCAAAACTAAATTTTCAGATCTTGTTTCGAAGAACAAGCACCAAATTATTTGGACCTACTGATAATTTATTTCAGGAAAATATAAATCTTAATCCCTGAATTCTCTCTTATTATAATTCAGCTTTGAAATTAATTTTTTTTATGATTCATGAAAATGAAATAATTATAGGGAATGAGCTATTTGAGGTTGAAAAAAAAATTACAAAATTTACTTTGTTTTGAGTCAAGACTCAAGAAATTACAACTCCACTGTGATATTTTGAGGCATAGAATTTGAATTAATGTTTTAGAAAAAATGTTAGAGATACAAAATGTATAATTCTCTTATTTAACTATAAAATTTATGTGTTTTTATTTAGACATAAGTATCCTCTTACATGATGCAATTATATTGAAGACGTTTTCAAACATTAATAAAATGTGGACTTCTGATCAGATGGATTTTTTGTACAAAAACAAATTAAATCAATTGTACCAAAATTCCTCGCCTTGCATATTTGGTGGGAAGAAGGAGGATAAATTGTGGGAAAGAGTATGTTTAGCTGTTGATTATAGAGTATTAATAATTTAGTTAGAATTGGAATCTGAAACTTTTACTTTAATTATTGTCCATAATATTCCAATATCTACTTTCGTTATCCTTTACTGTCACATGTCCATCAGCATTCCCCTCTTTGTTTTTTTTATAACAAAGGAAATTAACAATATCCATTAGCATTTCCCCCTCTTGTTGACGCTGTGTTTCACCATGTTGGATTAAGATTTTGATTATATACCAGCAGCATATATTCAAAAATTTGATTCCTAGCCATTAAGTCATCACTTATACTCAACTTATTCGACTTTTTTCAACTTTAACTATATATGTCACTTTGTTAAAGTGGAATTGTATAGTTTAAATTCTGTCTTTCATCTCCTTCACACATAATTTTGTCTAATGTGAACATGACTATTACCTACTATTAGAATCGTAATTTATAATATTCTTTTAGATATTTATGATAATACGATCCCTCTCCCTTTTAATTAGTCCGTGTGAATCATTTACATAGGAAAAGGGCAATTATAAAATTTAGACACTAATTCATATTGTTTGTTTCATAGTGGAGTCATTATTTTAGATTGGAAGGGATTGATTGCCGTTGGGTTCAGCATGAGACAACATGTTGCAATCCTATATGCCGAAGAGGATACGCAGAGGACGCTCGCGGAAGAGGATCAAAGCCATGTCCTAGAAATTCTTGATATTGAAAAAAAAAATGAAATTCATGATATGATTTTACATTTTCACTTTTATGTCGTGGTTTTAAACTTTCATTTAACTACCATGAATTCAACACATTTTTTTATAATCAAGAGTTTTGGTGAGTTGGTTCGTGAGGTTTACCAGGGCCAGGGTAGATCTCAAGGCTTGAAAGAATATACAGAGATACTTATAACCGACTAATAAAATTCATATAGCTGTGATTTGAACCTGCAATCTTATCGTTATGAGCAAATCCTTTACTAAACTGATCAACCTTTATTTGCAATTCAACCCATATTTTGTATGACCCTAAATCTTCCACTAAAATAATTTGTATAGTACATAATAATTTCAAAATTTTTTATGGGTTTTTTCATTTATTTTTCAATTTTGATGGGTCATTGAATAACAATTTTTACCATTTTTTATGGTTTAAATAATATGTAAAAATTAAATCAATACAGATGAGTTCCCAAAATATGCAGCTTGTTAGAGCACATGAATAAAGTAAAAAGTAAAAGAAATGGTTAGTAATCATTTTAGGCCAATAAAAAATTAAGCAAGTATAATTTAAACAATAAACAATTAGCTAATAAACAATAAAAAAAATAAATACTTCCATCCAACACAAATAATCTAATATAGTTAGACTACATAAAAATCTCAAGTCACAAAAATCTCCGTTGAATTTAAAAAAAGACGTGCATTGTGGATTGAAAAATAAGCAGATAATTTAAAAGAAAGCTTCCATTGCAGAAAATTTAACAATAATTATAAGAATCATAGAATATTGCGAAGCGTGTCGTGTGCGTGGGGGATCCAGGTACTCTCAGTATCCTTCTTCTCCTATTCTTCTCAGAATCTTTAAATCTTGTCCGTCAAATCAATCTAAAAGGCTCAAATTAATGGAACTATATAATTAGATCTCAACCGTTGGCTAGTTATAATCTCAACCGTTGATTCAAATCCCAAATTCTCCACTCCTCCCTGCCCCATTCAGAAAACCCCTCGACAACGTCTGCCACCGTCGAACGGCACGACGGCTGAATCCCAAATTTCCCCCTCCCTGACCCCTCAGAAAAGCTGTTCAAACGTCGGCCATCTTCGAACGGCAACGATGAGTTTAGATTTCTATTTCTTTTGTTTATTGTTTTGATTGAAGGATGAGCATGCTCAGATTGAATCGCGATTTGCTTCCTTAATTATAGTACTCCCTCCGTTCCTAAATATAAGATCACTTTGGTTAATTTGGAGAGATTAAGGAAGACAATAAAATTACATGATCTTCCCAAAATCACCTCAATCACTTAACTTTAAAAGGAGGAAGAGTTTTCAATGAAAATGGGGAGTATAAGGGCAGTTTGGGCAAAACTTGAGATAAAATAGGAAGTGATCTTACATTTAGGAACTTATCCACTTCCCCAAATGATCTTATATTTAGGAACAGAGGGAGTAGCTGTTAGCGATTCCTCTGTTTGGGTGTCTATGAGTTTAATTTTCATTGTAAAGTTTGAATGTATTTTACGTGATGGATTCAAAAGCTTCAATTTTTCTTCTTGTTTCTAGAACTTCTGACCACAATTTTCTCTGTGTCCTTATTCTATGATGCGATTTCTCTGGGGTTTTTGTAAGGTTGATCAAAATTTGATCTTTTTTCTTCATATGATTTTGCAGAAGATTGGAGGGAGATTTTGATGAATTTTTCATACTCAGTGGAAGTGATTCACTGGACTTGAAGGAGAGTATTCTTGCTCAATGGCTAAATGGTGAGCTCTCTTTTTCTTATTTTTTTGTTATTTTATTTGCTTTCATTATTTTTTGGTCTTCCTTGCAATAGCTAGCTAAATAGGAAGGTGCTTTATGTTTCTTGTTTGGCAGTTGCTATTCATAGACGAGAATGAGCTTTGTGCTGCATTTCTAGGACAACCAAGGTTTCAAAATTTTGGAACCTCTACTTGTGCAGTAAGAATGGCTTTTTCTATAACAGCATCAATTGGGAATTTATGAATTTGTCAATGATTCATGATGATGGGTTTTTTTGTGCCATAAAGTGAGAAGGATATAAACTAAATGAGTTGTTTCTATTGCCTTATTATTAATTTCTTTAGCTTTAAACTCTCATTTATCTTTAATGCTTATAGTTTCACTGTCGTTATATTGTTTTTCATATTAGAACAAGACCAATGTAGTTGTTGTTCTGATGGGTAATTATAAATGCAGTGAAGGATGCAGATATGCTGGTATTTGTGACCCCACATCAACTCGTGGAAGGGTTATGCAGGAGGCAAAATTTAGACAGATGCTTCAAACTTTTGCCTATAATATTTCAAAACAAGTTTCTTTTGCCTGTTGAGTTTGAAAAATTGAAAATGTAACAGTTGCTGATCTGTGTGGCCATTGTATGGTTAATGAATATTCATCTTTTATGTAAATCTGATCTCTTTGTTGGTAATAGTTCCTTTTACGTAAATCTAATTTGTTTTGAAGCCAACAATCTGTTTTGAGAGAATGGGAACTGAGTAGTCAACCTAAAATTGTTGTGACTTGCTAGAAACAGTAGCAAATGTAAGCAGTTTTTTATTGTCGATATTGTATCATCAGTTTCTAGTCTGTTGTGCATCAATCTATCCCATT
Source organism: Mimosa pudica (assembly GCA_029929735.1). Classification (NCBI taxonomy): domain Eukaryota; kingdom Viridiplantae; phylum Streptophyta; class Magnoliopsida; order Fabales; family Fabaceae; genus Mimosa; species Mimosa pudica. Next base: position 14,016,949 of record JAKELP010000002.1, read on the forward strand.
ACTTTGCTCACAAAACAAGAATAGGCTGGAGGAAGCAAATGAGAATATTGGCCTTCCCTACATTTATTTAGTCAATTTGATTAAATTAAAGATGTTGGTTAAGTACTACCTCCAGTCCTAAATATAAAACCTAGATGATAAATCAATTTATAATTAACTTATTTTTCTTTTTTATGATTTTCCAAAAAAGTCGTCTTATATTTAGGACTAGAGAGAGTATTTTACTAATGTATCATCAATAACTAAAGCTAGATAAATAGGTCTTTTATTTAGGACTAAGTTCATTTCCTCAAATAGATCTTATGTTTAGATGGTTTGATCCAATATTTCTAACGTGACTATAAAATTAAATTTGTTACTTTATTGCTAAAATAGAGGATAAAGATGTACCTTTGTGATTTTGATAAATGATTATATAAGGTCGATAAATAAATTTGTTCCAATCTGGTCTCATAAATCCATGATTTACATCCCTGCAAAATAAAAAGGCAATGGCAAGAAGGATAGTGAGATAAATAGAAGTTTTTTTTTATCAAATAATGGAAATGATTTCATTCAAAAAAAGAAAAAACGGGTATTATTAAAAAAAAGTAGTTCTCCAGTTCTTCCTTGCTTCCTACCGTTTTCGCGCCAAAAATGCTTGTCTGCCCAAGGTGATGTGGCTGCTTTTAATGTAATAGGAATGGAGGGCCGTGATTTAAACAAAATGAATGGTCCAGATTTTTTAAAACTTTGGATAAAGTGAACGGCTAAGATGGGATACTGAGGGAAAAGGGGAAAGAGGGATTCTGAGAGTACCTGAGTCCGTGCGTGGGCGCATTTTTTTTATATAGACTAGACTTGACTAGACTATGAGGTCAAGAAATGACTAGACTAGACTAAATATAAAGGAAGGATTCTAATAAAAGAAAATGTAGAGGGTAAACCGGTAAAATATATCATTAGTCCCTTATTAGTTTCAATTTATTTCTTTATTTTTGGAAAGTATATTTTTAATCCTTCAAATTTAACACCGTTACTAAACTTAAGAGAAATTGTTGGCTCATAATATTTTAGTGATTGTTCAATTAAAAGCTGACAAAGTATAAATAAATACTCCCTTTGGTCCTAAATGTAAGACCTAGATGACTTTTTTTTTGGAGATGTTAAGGTTACAAAGTATGTAATTAAATTATGACATATTTGATATTTTTTTAGATTAGTCATTAATTTATAGGTTAAATAAACTAGTTTAAGGGGAAAAATTAGTTAAATCAATTTATAATTGACTTACATTTTACTTTTTTAGGATTTTTCAAAAAGTAAATTAGGTCTTATATTTAGGATCGGAGGGAGTATATTCTTTTGAGTATAAAAAATTAAGGAGAAATAAACTTCACAAAACTTCCTCTTCTTCCTCTCCCCTATGGTTGATGTTGGTTTCTCTTCCGACGTCATCTTATCTTATTTGTCCTCCGACGTTGTCATCTTCAATTCACTTCTGAGGTGAAGATGCATGTAGAGAAAAGTCATAAATTTGTCCACATGGTATTGTTTTGAACTCACAAATCTTCTCCCATAAACAGTTTTCTAATCAACCTGTATATTATTAACTGTAGTCATGATAAAACAAACGATGTCCAGAAAAATGGAAATTCAAGAGGGATTCTGGCTATTCCGAAATTTGATGATGGATACAAAGTATTCATTTAGGAAATCATATAGAAGATTTTTTTCCTTTTTTACTAGATAAGAATTTTTTTCCCTTTTTTACTAGAGAAGAAATTTTTTTTCCTTTACTGCTTTTATTCGGAATGAATGAATCATATATAAGACTGTGGTGCTTTAGGATACTATTGGTATAACTAAGGGTATCTCCCGTGCGTTGCACGGGATTTCCCGCGCTCCGCGCGTTTTTGTTTAAAAATTAGCATTAACCAAAAAAAACTATTATCTAACCTTAACCTTAGAAGGAAGAAAATTTCAATTTTCTAGTTTACATTATCAAATGACCATTTTTCTGTAAGTTGTAATGAAAATCGAAATTAAATCTAACTGAACACATATTCCCTATGTGAAGAAACAAATGTTCTTTTTGTGTTCTATATCTACATGGAACAATTTCTAGTTTGCACGGGAGAAATAGACAAATAAAAAGACACAATAAAACATTTGTAGATATATGTTAAGTCAAAAACAACTTTTCTTTTTTAACTTTTTTTAATTTTTTTTAACAAATTTGCACTAAAAAAATATATGACAAATTTTTTTAACTAAAATATCGGGTGAAAAAAATCATATAATAACTAACTTTTTTTATAAAAAAGGAAAAAAAAAATATACTATATTATTTTTAAGGCAAATTCAAAAAAAAAATATGTGACCCAAATAAATTAGCCAAGAAAGTAAAGAATACGTAGCCCAAATAAATAGGGAAATAAAAAGACACAATAAAACATTTGCAGATATATATTAGGTCAAAAAGATCATCATAATGGCAACACTAAAGATATAAATCTTTAAGGCAAATTCAGACAAAAAAAATATGTGACCCAAATAAATTAGCCCAAGAAAGTAAAGAATACGTGCGGTTTTGAACATTTTAACTAATTTTTTTTTAAAAAAAGATTTATTGTAAATATTCCTATATTTTAAAATTTATTGCTAAAAATTTGCTTATGAACTAAATAATAAAAAGATTTTTTCACCAAATATTTTAGTTAAAAAAATTTGTCATATATTTATTTAGTGCAAATTTGTTAAAAGAAAAAGGTTCAAAAATTTGGTCATGAGCAAATTTTTGACAATGGGAAGTAATTTGTTCATATGCTAGTGGATTCAAGTGGTTCCACAATGGGAAGTAATTTGACAATGTATAGCATTCCACTTAGACTATCAAGACTTAGTTTCTAGTGTAGCACTATGGGAAGCAAAAGTGTTAGGGGATGCGAATCAGCTAGTGGAAGCCAAACAGCTAGGGGAAGCACTATGGGAAGCAAAAGTGCTAGGGGATGCGAATCAGCTAGTGGAAGCTAAACAGCTAGGGGAAGCACTATGGGGAGCAAAAGTGCTACGGGGGAAGCAAAAGTGCTAAGGGATGCGAATCAGCTAGTGGAAGCCAAACAGCTAGGGGAACCACTATGGGAAGCAAAAGTGCTAGGGATGCGAATCAGCTAGTGGAAGCCAAACAGCTAGGGGAACCACTATGGGAAGCAAAAGTGCTAGGGGATGCGAATCAGCTAGTGGAAGCCAAACAGCTAGGGGAACCACTATGGGAAGCAAAAGTGCTAGGGGATGCGAATCAGCTGGTGGAAGCCAAACAGCTAGGGGAAGAACTATGAGAAGCAAAAGTGCTAGGGGATGCGAATCAGCTGGTGGAAGCCAAACAGCTAGGGGAAGAACTATGGGAAGCAAAAGTGCTAGGGGATGCAAATCAGCTGGTGGAAGCCAAACAGCTAGGGGAACCACTATGGGAAGCAAAAGTGCTAGGGGATGCGAATCAGCTAGTGGAAGCTAAACAGTTAAGGGAACCACTATGGGAAGCAAAAGTGCTAGGGGATGTGAATCAGCTGGTGGAAGCCAAACAGCTAGGGGAAGCACATATGCTTCCGCAAGCGATATCTCTGTTAATTCTACTAAGGTCTTCCTATAGAAAAAAAAAATCAAATTTTTTTTGGAAAAAAAAATAATAATATTATATTCCACAAAAAAAATGAAAAAAAAATATTATATTCCAAAAAAAAAAAGAAAAAATGAAAAAAAAATATTATATTTCACAAAAAAAAAATATTATATTCCACCTAAACACTGTTCATGCACTAACATAAACACTGTTCATCAATAGTGCTTATGAACAGTGATTCTGGTGGAAGACTGGGATGCGAATCAGCTAGTGGAAGCCAAACAGTTAGGGGAAGCACATATGCTTCCGCAAGCGATATCTCTGTTAATTCTACTGAGGTCTTCCTATAGCAAAAAAAAATCAATTTTTTTTTTGAAAAAAAATAATAATATTATATTCCACAAAAAAAATGACAAAAAAATAATAATATTATATTCCACCAAAAATAAATAAGAAAAAATGAAAAAAAATAATACTATATTCCACCAAAAATAATAATAATAATATTATATTCCACCTAAACACTGTTCATGCACTCACATAAACACTGTTCATCAACAGTGCTTATGAACAATGATTTTGGTGGAAGACTCTTTTATGATATATTGATATTGATGATTGATGATGATTGATATTGATGATGATCTCTTTTTTACGTGTGAATCTGAACATCACAATCATCGTTTCTCCAATGGTTTTCATGAGCAGCCCAAATGGTTTTCATTTGTTTGCAGATGTACGAAGAACAAAACTAAAGAGAACAAGTCGATATTTTACTTTGATAGAGAGAATGTTGAGAGTAAAACAAGAAAAGACAAAAGAGACTAACTTACCAAAGAAAAGATGAAAATTTGGAATAAACTCATGGTATACTTGCCGTCACAAAGAAAAAATCCTAGTAGATGAAGCTTTCAGTTTAAAAACTTTGTAATTTACATGATTTTTAATTTAGAAATATCTTATTAAAGAAGATTATTATATATTTGGTATGATTTTAAATTTTCATGATAAATTTTATTTTTTATTCAAAATAATATATTTATGCATTGTCAACTTTTGATTGAACCATCATCACTAAAATTTGATGAGTCAGCAATTTCTGTTATTTTAAGTGACAGTATTAGATTTGAAGGATTAAAAGTATACTTTTCAAAGACAAAGGACCAAATTGAAAATTCATCCAAACATAAATGATTAAAGGTATACTTTAGCCAAATGTTGTATAAGATGCATTAGTAAAACGCACCAATAGGCATTAAATGAAAAAATTGTAACTCTGTGGAGGGGCCTGTAAATGGAAAGGCCCAAAAAGCCCAAGAAGAGACCAATGGGCTTTCTTTCTAGTGAGCAGAAATAAAACGCAAAAGAAAAGAACGTGAGAAGTCACAGTAGCGTCTTTTGCATAAACCCTACCCGACCTCTCTCTCTCTCTCTCTCTCTCTCTCATCAGCTCGGCCTCTCAATTTTCACAATGGTGCCAATCTTCAACTTCTTTCTCCACGTCTATCAATTTCGTGTTTTTTTTACTGCTATACATGATTCTATTGTGGCTTAATTATATGCTATATATGTTGTGTTTCAATGGTGGTTTTAATTTGTGTGTATTATTGGTGTCAGGCTCCCAAGAAGGATAAGGCTCCTCCTGCTTCCTCAAAGCCCGCCAAATCTGGTGGTGGCAAGCAGAAGAAGAAGGTCACATAATTACAACTTCTCAATTTTATCTTTTTTTAATTCATTTCTTACAAAAAAAATGGTCTTGTTATGGTGCTGAATGCTGATATTTGACCAGTGTAGTGGGTAGGGGTGTTCAACGGGTGGGTTCGGGCCGCCCGTGGGTATGCCCATACCTGTGCTGCCCGTGAAATATAAACAGGCGGGCTAAATATTGATAAATGGGCGGGCCATAAATGGGCATAGAATAAACGGGCGGACAACAAAGTTAAATGGGCGAAAAATGGTTTTGTTATGGTGCTGATATATGATCAGTGTAGTGGGGTGTATAAAGTTTTGTTTTTTCCATGCTTAGGGTTAGGCTTATGGTGATTAGAGTTATGTGGGAGGTGGGTTTGAGATATGAATGTGGATTTTTTGTGTTGAACAGAAGTGGAGCAAGGGAAAGCAAAAGGAGAAGGTGAATAACATGGTCTTGTTTGATCAGGCTACTTATGACAAGCTTCTCTCTGAGGCCCCTAAATTTAAGCTCATCACCCCTTCCATTCTCTCTGATCGTTTGAGGGTATCTCTTCTTTTTTCTTGCAGGCTTGGTTTATAATGATTCTCATGATTAATGTTGTTTTAGACAATCTTTTTTCATGTCATTTGAGCTCCTTTAATGCCTGTGTGTCTCTGTAATTTTTGTGAGAATGGCAAGCACATCTTATGCATTGAGGTGTTAGGAGATGGGTTTCAGGTTGAGGATAAATGGACTATGTTTGGTTATAGAGTTTATATTTGAGAATGCTTTGATTAGGCTAGGCTGCTTGACATGAACTGATCTTGTGGAGTTACTTAGATGCTGCATAGTAATCATTGTAGATTGTAGAGCTCACTTAAGTGTTCATGCCCTATACTTGGAGTTTTTATTTGCAGTTCAGAAAATTTTCTCTTGTGTTGCTCTTCTATGCTCTTTTATCTTGGTTTGTATATTTTTACATTCTTACGAGTTTCATGTTTTAGGGTAGCTCTGAAAATTGGAATGCCTTGTTCCTTCTTGCTTTGTTGGGCATCTTTCGACATTTGTGCTGTCTTATGCCTTATTATTTCCTGTTGTTCTCATGCGAGGACTTTTCTCTTAGTCATCCTACCAAGACAAGTTATTATTGCACCTACAAACACTGTTGTCTTTGGTTTACAAAACAAACAAAACCTCATTTTTGCAATATTTATGTACATATGGGAGATGCTTGCAAGCTTAAACCCAACTACTACATGAAAGTGATTGATTACATGTATTCTGGATCCTCTAATTATTGCCTTGTGATGAATGACGATTCAGTTATTAGTTCATCTAGTAAGCATAATATTTGAGCCACCCCTTCTTTTTTTTGCTTGAATATTTCAGATCAATGGATCACTAGCAAGGAGGGCCATTAGAGAATTGATGGCGAGGGGCTCAATCAGGATGGTATCTGCACACTCAAGTCAGCAGATCTACACTAGGGCTACAAACACCTAAGGTTCTTTTGGTCATAGGCTATGTAGTTCTGGCGATTTTGGATGTATTTTTGTTCCTTTTATATTCTTCCCCCTTAATGACACTTGTTATATTAGTACAACCGTTTCAAGTTTGTGTTACTGATATGTTGGTTTATCCATTTTGAAACGTGTTTTGATACATGGCCTCAGGCCTGCACTCATAGCACCAACTACTTTATGTGAAGTGGCAATTAATGTTATTGTATTCTCGAATAGTTCTTGACTTTTGAAATGACGGCTGAGTTTTAAATAGGGTGAAATAGGGTGAAGGGGCAAAAATAGCCACCGTAATTCTTCAAATGGACAACTTTGGCACCCGTAATTTTGATGGTGCAAAACCGCACATTATAAAACAAAATGGAACAAATTTAGCACTCTTAAAAAGATGTGTTAAATTTGACCGTTAGTTGATTGGGAATGGTGATTTGACATGATGACGTGGCGAAATAAGGAATTATGTGTCACATTGCATATGACATGGCAAAAAAATAAACATGACATGTCATAATGGGGCCCACCCTAATACATATGTTAACTAAAAATGGGGCCCACCCTAATACATAATGGGGCCCACCGGCATCTCCTCCTCCTTCTCCCCCATCCACTGCTACCACCCCTCCACACCCACCGTCATCCCCCACCCTCAATCTCTATCTCTATCTCTGCAACTTCGCAGGCTGTGGCTACGCTCCTCTTCTTCTTCGTCGTCTTTTCTCCGTCCAACTTCTTCTCCAATTCCATCTCCGGCCGCCGCCAACCTCCACCGTTCCCAATCCTCCACTCTTTCTCTTTTCACTGCACCTTCTCTCTTTCTCTCTAGATCTTTCTCTGCTCTCTCACAACACGCAGAAGCAGACCCCACTGCCCAATCCATCTCCAACAAGCTTCAAGAGGATCCCAACTCCGACCCTTTCTCCGTAACTCAACGTCTCCACCTTGCCTTCTCTCACATCACTCCCTCTCCTCAACTCGTTCTCCAAACTCTCAACATCTCCCATGACGCCGGCCGTACAGTCCTAGGAAAAGACGTGGGTGTGGAGGGGGGGGGGCAGCGTGGGGGAGGGGTGGGTGGAGTATTTTTTTTTTATTAAGGCTAGGGGCAAAACTGTCTTTTCACTTTTCAAATATATTAAAGTGAGGTCCCTTGGGACCCTACATTAATTTTTTCAACTTTTGAGACTTTTCTAGTATTAAGTCCCTTGTGGGGGACTTCAAATTAATTTTCCCTTATTTTTTTTAGTTAACATATGTATTAGGGTGGACCCCATTATGACATGTGTATGTTTATTTTTTTGCCATTTCGCCACGTCATCATGCCAAATCACCATTCCCAGTCAACTAACGGTCAAACTTAACACCTCTGTTTAAGAGTGCTAAATTTGTTCCATTTTGGTTTATAATGTACGGTTTTGCACCATCGAAATTACGGATGCCAAAGTTGTCCATTTATAGAATTACGGTGGCTATTTTTGCCCCTTCGCCCTTTTAAATAAACGAGTCCTGATAGCTCTGATGGTTTCTCTGAGTCATCTCATCAACGAACAAATAAAGTTGTTGTTACTACTTCTTATGTTAGTATTCATTCAATGGTCAGCTAAAATTCAGCTGCTTATAGTCATACAAACCGAGTTTGATGATAAAAGTAATGTTTAAGGCAATCTTTGTACACGGAAATTCTTCTTTTCATGCGTATTCCGTTGATGGTGGCACATTTATTGAAGTATGGAAAATAAAATAATGTTTCAAAAAACACTTTGATGGTGAACATTCCTCTAGTTTCTAGTCAATTTGGCCATCGTTCTTCACATTTGAATTTAAATAGCAGTTAGCTCAAGGACTCGTTAAAGCGTACAACAAACCATTAGCAAGCATTCCTTGATCTTTATTGTGTATCAAAAATATCCTTGAACTTTTTTTTTACAAATTTTATGTTTTTTGGGTGTACAAAGGCAAGGCTTGAAAGAAAAAAGTAGATGCCTTAGCAAGATGGCCCACTAAGGTGTGGTCTTAGCCACATAACCTAACTCACACTTGGTGTTCCTCATTCAGTGTATCATAGCTTCATGAACCAGAATGATAATATAACAGCTAGATTGCCTTGCTATGAAGCTACATTGCTCCTCACTTACAAGCTTATCCATTGTATTCCGTTGCCTGATAGCCAATAACTTAGTAATTATCTTGTAGCTGACATTACATAAAGAGATTGGCCTAAAGTCCTTAAGGTAACCAAGTTCTCAGACTTGGGAATTAGCACTATCTTTGTCTGATTTATCTCCTTAATTCTATGAGGCTCCCAAACAAAACTTTCCACTAGTGAACAAATTTCAACATATATAATTTGAGTAAATGTGCATGAACTATATATAGCTTGGTAAATGAACTTTGTGACTGAAATATATTGGTTCTACAATGGAGGACGTTCATGATACCAATTTCAACATGCATTTATTTACTTTTCTCTACGTGGGATCAAAACTGACAACCCCGTCACCAATAATGAGGTGGAAAACTTGCATAAGAAATAAAAACGATTAGTCACATTTATATAACACAGTACAATTGAGGAAGTGTTTCTTCCAATAGGTAATATTGCAGAATTTTCTTAGCATATGTACATCTGTGAAGAAAAATATCCTAATGGCTCAACAAATTCATCTTTATCCTAATTGGGCAAAGATGCACCCAGCAACATGGTAATTTGAAAAAGGTGCACCTAGCAACATGATAATTTTGAAAATGCACCTAACATCATGGTAAAACAAAAAGTGCACCTAGCATCATGGAATTTTTTCCATCCATTGAAATTAAGTTTGATCGTTTTTTTATTGGGAAGGATGAGGTGAGATCCACGTCTCAGTTAACGGATGTTTGCCATTTCTAACGGAGATATTAAATTTGCCCCATTTCAAGTTACCATGATGTTAGGTGCACCCTTAAAATTACTATACTAATGGGCTGAGTGCACTTTTGACGTATCCTAATCTATATTTACAGCAAGGTGACAATTTTTCTATAACCTTGCTATAACCAAGATTCTAAGATAAATTCCTTCCTGAATCCCATTAATCTCCACGGGAGGAGTGATGATGAATCAAACATCATGTTCTCTTTGATATCTTTGAGCATGCCGCAGTTAGTAACTTTGAGAGTAGATAAACAGATTTTATACGTTTCTCTTATGAAGCTTTTATTTCATTTTAAAGGGTTTAATAATATATCAGGAGCACACGCATTCTGCAGATTCTAACTTAGTATCCTAGACAATTCAACATAATAAATTTACAGTCCTAATATGCCAAGTCTCTGCACTATATGACATCATCAAGCAGTGAAACAGCATAATGTAAAGCATCTGACAAGCAAATCAACTTCATGTCACCAGAAGGAGGCAGATGACTAAAGTTTCTGAGTGGCTGCCAATTGTTTTCCAGTAGATGAGAGAAAGGTTGGTGACAGCTTCATTGCTTATTTCAAACACAAATTTGCTGTCCCTCACCACCACCATCAGAATCATCTTATGGAGAATTAATTAATAGTATGTGTGATTTGGTGTTTGGGAACATTGTTCAGACAACATGGATTCCAACCTTAATATTTAAATGATATTCCAAAATGTAGATGACCAAACCTTAGGAAGTCTACATGAAAAAGATCCCCATGAAGCCTTGCTAGGTGCATATGATTTTCCGCCTCCTTGACCTACACCATATGAGGTTTCAATTTCCATGTTAGAAATTTCTTTAGCTTGAGATGCATGCATATTAACACAAAAAAATTTAAATTAAGATAGCAGTGTTAGCCAACTTTCAGACAATTGAATAAGAATATATTCCTTTTGTCTTCCACAACTCCATTTCTTTCTCTCCGCGTGTCTATATATAGGGTATATAACATACCAGCAGGATCTCATAGCATCAAAGACTCACACATATTAAATCTTCTCAGAGAAAATTTGAGGCATTTTCCATGGCTGCAAGCATGAAGACTTCTCAACACAATCGATCCAACAGTGAGCCTTCTGTTCCTCATCCTTTCATATCACAAATTGAAGAGCATGTACAAAGATTGAAGTCTTCTGATTCAACTTCATCTTCATCATCTTCATCAATTAGCCTGCAGCTCAATGGCTTGCAAGAGTTGCATGGCCATGCCACTCAGATGCTTGAATTGCCAACCACACAACGAGCCTTGGCACGAGGATGCTGCAAAATATGGGTTGAGGAACTTCTAGAAGGGTCTCTGAGGATCTTGGATATTTGCAGTACTTCTAAAGAAGCCTTGCTACAATCAAAGGAAAGCATACATGAACTTCAGTCAGCGGCTCGCAGGAAGAAATTTGATGCTGGAAAATACTTATCATCAAGAAAAGATATGCAGAAATTAATCAAACAGGCCTTGGAAAATTTGAAGAAAATTAAGATGAAACCTATTTTAACTACTCCCTCAGACATAGACACTGAATCTTGGTCTATGATTAGCAGCTTAAAAGAAATAGAAGCTGTCACTTTTACCATACTAGAATCACTTCTCCACTTTGTTTTTGGCTTGAAGACACAATCAAAGCAGAGAAGATGGTCAATGGTTTCCATGTTGATGCAGCCTAAAAGAGTAGCGTGTGGATCAGCAAATCCAAACACAAATCAATTTGAAAAGGTGGATGCTACATTACAATCTCTCCCATATCAAAAGCATCAAAGTGGTTTCATAGTTGAAGATTTTTTGAGTGACATGGAAAATCTAGAGTTGTGTATTGAGGTTTTAGAGGGAGGTATTGAGCAGCTTCAAAGACAATTAATTAGAGCAAGAGTTTCTCTTCTGAACATTCCCATCAAATGCTGATGTTGATATGTCAGAGTTCCATACTTGTCTATGAATGTAACTACTAACTAGACAATCTTGTCAGTGAACATGTACAAAGAAAGTCCAAATTTGACTATTCCTTTTATCCTCACTCCTTTTTCCTCAAATACTTCCTATGTCGTATCTTATATTTGCATTTGGATTAATTTTAATCTCAGTGAACAGTAAGTAGAAGAAAAAAATTACCAAAAATTATCGTTTGGAAGACTCATAATTATAATATTAAGTTGAAGCAATAATGTGAAAGGTGTATATGGTCGATAGTATATATTATTATTATTATCTTATTTGAATATTAAGATTTTTTCTATATTTACAGAAATTATGATTTGCAAGCTTCATCTACCCTGGTTTCATGTTTCAAATTCGATGATACATTGAGTCGGTGTGTTAATCACAATTTCCATTAATATATGAACCGTTATGAAAATCAATTATTGGTCTCAATTATAAGTCATGGGCTCATATTTTAGAAGCTGGATGCAATGAACGTTGTACATGTTTTTGAATTATAAGGACAAGAAAATCAATATCTGATTTCCTCATGCTATCTTCCTACATTACTAAAGACACAAGCAAAAACACACGCACACGAATGAATTATGGTTCATAAATATAGATAATATAAAAAATAAATAGGGTGTCACCTCATAAGAAAGGTAAATCAAATATCATGATGTAATTATTTTCGTCATTTTGAAAACATCACTAAATGTATGAAATCAACTTCGAACCTAAGACTAAAATGCAATAATCTAAAGTTAAAAAAATTTGTGAAATTATGGTTTCATTAATTGTTTCCTACGGATGAACAAGATAACTCGTGTAATTAATGAATGAAAATATGTATATCGTGTTTGACCTGTATGTGCATATCCTTTTGTGATCATATGATATAACATCATTCTCTTGTGTATAGAAAACTTTTAGAGTAATTAAGCTACGCATGAAGTGGCTGGACATGCATGCAACCAATAATTCCGTTTGGTGAGTTCTATATTTCGATAGAAACTACAGCCTAAGTCTTTTATTTTGATGGTCCCAATTTCTTCTGCAAAACAAGTTAGACACTCACTCTAAACAAGAGAAAATACAGAATTTAGAGGCTATATAACGTTAGCGCAAAAGAATGAGGATGCCAAAGGAATACTTAGTACATGGAAATCCATTTCTTCTGTTGCACGCAACCCAAATATAAGTGGATAAAATTCTGATTCATTTGTCATATAGGTTGAATGTTTTGGAATTAAACTGCTATAGTACAGATAAGGACGAGAAAGTTGATTTTTGAAATCCATATCTTGTACTTGATCCCCCGGATCTCAATCAATAATTGCTTCATTTCCCATGTTAGTGGGTCTAAATCATAATGAAAAACTTAAAGCGGTCACCATCAAAGTGTTAGGGGAAAGAAAGCTCTATACAGAACGCAATCTCTTAAAGTATCAGCAGAAACCAACAAATAAATGTCATTGTCCCTCGTGCAATGTCTAATAGAATATTAAGATACAACGTACCAAATAGAAAAACTGGCCTTATGTGATCATAGAAGTGAGAGAAATAATAGAAGACTAAAAAATAAATTAAAAACTTTGGCTATGAGCTGTAGAGATTATGAAGAGAGATTATGATAACGAGACATTACATACCAAATCTACAGTTGTGACTAGAATAATCTAGGTTGTTAACACTTAGCAATATTAATGAGGTTCAAGAAGTCTCCTATATATATAAAGACATTTCCAGCAGAGAAGGGCAAAGTGGTGCTTCAATTCAACACTTTCAATCTCAAGACTTTTCTCTTCTTTAGAAAAAAAATGGCAGCCTCTCCATTAAACCAAAAATCCCACAACCATGTTCGTTCTAACAGTTTACCCTTAAAACCTCACCCTGTGATTCTACAATGCAATGAACACTTGTCTCATTTTGGGGCCTTAGATGCCACTCTTTCTTCTTCATTGCTAAGCTTGAAACTCAATAGCCTCTTGAACTTGCATGATTCTATTGAGAAATTAATCCAACTCCCCCTTACACAAGAAGCACTTGTCCGGGAACATCAGGAGAAGTGGGTAAATGAGCTATTGGATGGAACTCTAAGGGTCCTAGATGCATGCACATCAGCAAAAGATGCCTTGCTGCACACGAAAGAGTGCGCCCGGGAACTTCAATCAATTATAAGAAGAAGAAGAGGAGGAAATGATGTGGAACTTGCAACTGAGGTTAAGAAATTCTTGAATTCAAGGAAGGTAGTGAGAAAAGCAATCTTCAAAGCCCTGGAGAATCTAAAGGGAGGTTCAAATAAATGGAGCCTATCTGATATAAACAAAGACCATCAAACCAATACCTTGGTTAGCTTGTTAAAGGAAGGTGAAATGGTCACTCTTTCAATATTTGAGTCTTTGTTGAACTTCATATCAGGTTCAACACAATCAAAGCCAAAAAGCTGGTCTTTGGTTTCAAAGCTTATGCACAACAAAAGGGTAGCTTCTGCACAAGGAGGAGATGATGAGAATGAGTTTGCAAAAGTAGATTCTGCATTACAGTCATTTATATTTAACATGACAAGAAAGTCAAACAACACCAATGATTTGCAATACAAGTTGGAGAAACTGGAGTCTTGCATCCAAGACCTTGAAGAAGGACTTGAGTCACTTTTTAGGCGTTTGATCAAAATAAGAGTTGCCTTTCTCAATATCCTCAATTCCTAGTTGAATGTACTAAATGAAGGCATTAAAGTTTTGTAAAGGCATGTAAACTATTTTTTTTACATATGCAATTGTAGAAATAGAATCTGTCTTAGTTTTTTTTTTTTACCATCAGAGTCTGTCTTAGTTGAATCTACATCTTTTTGTTGAAATTGAAACCAATTGTCTTACTAAAAAAACTTTCAATGTGGAGATTGAAAGTGTTGATAAACATAAAAATGAAAATTCATGACCCAAAGTCAATAACCTATTACTTTGTGGGCCTAACCTATTACTTTGTGGGCACTGAATAATCAATAGAAGGATTTTCTAAAGGGTAAATGAACATCCAAGACCTCCACGTTATGTTTCATTAGCATCTAGCACCCCTGGATGTTATTGTATGTCTAGTTACATCAACACCATAATCTTATTTATGGTTTAGGATAGATGCTGGATGCACCATAATTAAGATTAGGGAGCCGGAAGCACCGTGAAAATAACATTAAGGTGCTATATGCACCATAAATAAGATTATTAGGGAGCTGGAAGCACCATAAAAATAACATTAGGGTGCTAGAGATGCACCATAAATGAGATCAGATTAGAGAACTGGAACAATTGAGAAATAATATTAGCTTGCTGGATGCTACTTTACCCTTTCCAAAATTCTCAAGCTACCTGTAACTTTATTGCTTCATTATAGGCTCTAATAGATTATGTATTTAATTCTTTGAGTTGGGAAGAATGTATGAAGTTTAATCTTTTATGATTTTAAGTAAAGCAGCGTATCATGTGAATTGGCTTGAACATTAGTCCTTAGTTATTTTATGAAAAAAAAGTGCATGAACATCACCATCGAAAAATATCAACCGTAGTGATGTGAATATGAAGATGTAACTCTAGAAGAATAAATTGCAATCAAGTAAGAAGAAAAATTTACAAGGCAAGCGGCATTATGTGATAGAAAATGCTCTTCTTTCTCTTGACATAGCACCTCTTTTTTTTTTTTGATACAGACATAGTATTTCATTAATGCTGAATATAATGGCCTATCCACATGGTGTTTAAAAGTTTGAATTTTAATATCTGACAGGGGACATGTAAGTGGAAATACCATCTGTGGAGGATGCCATTGCAGGAGAACTCGTGTGATTCACATGTTAAAAATAAAAAGGGTTAATTGGAAAGCTTGATACCAAGGAGGCATTAAGCAAACAAAACGCCTTGTCAGGTTCATCCTATTAACGTATGAGTGTCTCATATACATGTGATCAATAATATTGTTCATTAACTAAGCATAGTATTTACTCCCTCAAACCATAACTATTATAAGTCTCTTTTATTGGTGAGAATATGGAAGCAAACTAAATTAATGTAAACTTCTTATATTTATAATTTTTTCAACGAACAAATTTTAATGACTTATAAAATTATATTCTATCTGTCCCAAAATATAAGCTTCAAATAATTACTTTGTTTTAGTAAAAAGGCTAGCTACTAAAGTTATTTAAAAGCATTAATTATGTGAAGAATCTAATTTATTTTCTAACTTTGCATTTATTATTAAAAATGAAAGAGAATGACAAATGAGAGATAATAAAGATGAAAGAAAGTGTATGTGAAAAAGAGAAACAATGAGTACACTTGAAAAATGCAATAAATGCTTAGACAACCCTAAAATTAAGCTTATGTTTTGGGATAAGCTCATTCATAAATAGTAAGCTTATAGTACTATTTAGGGAATGAGGAAGTATAATCTAAAAACATATAACATATGGTATCATTTAGTAGTATGTTTACCTTGATATACCAAACAATGCCAACTTTATTTTATATTAAGGATGGAATGGGTATATAACACCTTGGTATCATTTTGGGCTCATTTTATCATTAGTTTTTCTCTAACTTTTCACCATGAAAAACCAATTTTTAAGATTGAAGAAACCTCGGAAGATTATAAATAAAATAAACAGGAGAATAGCCTCTGGTGATTTTTAATAATCAGCTTGTTAATATATTGTCTTCTTTTACAAAAAAGGTTTCAAACACATATGGGGTAGGAGGAGCAAGAGTTGAAGTTACAAACTTGAAGGCTGAAGCCATAATTTGTGCTAAACCCACATGGTATTCAATCAATAGTGTCAGATGGTATCAAAGCATCCATATAAACTTTTATTACCTGCACATGTGTGTTATTAATTAATTCATTTTTTATACGCTATAATGTCCAAAAATAACTTGGTGGCTTTCATGCCACTCGTGCATTGGGGTTGTTCCAAGTGTGAAGAGAAATATCTGAATCTCCATTACTTAACCTTCACCCATATGCATTATATGGGATTCCTTGTCTTCCAATCTATCTGTTAAACTCAATTTCTATTATTATATTTTGAAGGCAAACACCGTATTGAGTTCCTCTATCATATACTCCATCCAATTCTAAAGATATGAACTATTTGGGGAGTTGATCTTGGTTCTAAATATTAGGCCTAATTCTATTTTTTATCAGTTTCTTCCCAAATTATCTTTATTAAACTCCTCTAACAATAATCAAGTAAGATATGGGAACAAAATAAGGAAAGATGATTGGCATGTTTTAGAAAAAGTACAACATGCTCCTTAAAAAAATATCCTCTCATTACAAGATTCTTCTTCATGATTATACAATCACTAACTCACATCGCAATGTAACTCTCTAGTCTCCTCCACCATTAGAAATTACTGAAGTTCATGTCATAGAGGATGGTTAAAAACCATAGAAAAGGAGGCAAAATACTTATTAAAAGATCCAAGTACTGTGGAACCTCTACAAAAAGTGATAGCAGCTAACCTTAACAGGTTACAGCCTTTTCTGCATGCCATCAAACTTCAGAAAAAGAATATGTAGAGGTCAAATGTAATCCATAATTCCTGTCATTTCTATTGATGGTTCATCTGCTCTTTATAGTGCTTGTTTATCCCCCCATCATTTTTCTTCCTTTACTTATTTTTTAATAAATAGACTTGTAAGTTGAATAGTTGGACATTATAATTCCAACAAAAACATGTTAGCCTGTGATAATTTGTCTATCATATAGGTAGCATCATAATAACCAATATTAGAACTTGTTCATTTTTTTACTAATTTGCTTGCTTTTTAAGAGTTTCACTTCTCTGTTTCTTTAACAATATATTATAATGACCATGTTCCATCCTAGTATGGCAAAGCTTATAGTGAAAGAAAATTGAACAGTGCCAGCCTATTATATATGACCAAACACTTTAATTAATGGACACTGAATCAACAAAACTGTACAACATCTGTATTCATATATGGCATTTGATCTCTGAATATTTATAGTCCAATTGTTATTAAACCATATTGCCATGGAATATTATTTAATGATGGAAACAACCAACTCCCACAGACAGAAGATCCATTTATGAAGCTGACTCCAATGGTATCCCTTGCTGGAACACACAGTTTCGGTTGAAATGGAGGAGACATTGCCATGGAATAGGTCTATATCACATGGATTCTTGTAAGCCCCAACCTAAAAACTGATAAATGAGTTGTTGGTGAGTTCGTTGAGCAGGAAGAACTGAGAAAATAATGCAATGGAATAACAAAGAATCATGTAACTGTTATATTATTGCATGCCCAATTGGAGACATGTGAAAAGAAAAATATTCCTCTTGTCTCCCCCTATTATTTGGCTATATAAGAGAAGATGAACACCACTGAGTCTCACAAGTTTAGAAGAAATTGTATTTCTCATTTCCAAGCTTTCTCCTTTGTAGGAAAAGAAAAATAGAAAATGGCAGTCATTGAATCAAATCCAAAGGCCTCCATGCATATACGCTCTAACAGCTTCCCCTCCACACCTCACCCCATTGTATCACAATTTGAAGAGAATCTGAACAGATTGAAGTCTTATGATTCTGCCTCTTCATCCTCTTTAAGCCACAAACTTGGTGGCTTGCAGGACTTACAGGACTGCACTGATAAGTTGCTTCATTTGTCAACCACCCAGCAAGTCTTGGCACAAGATTGTAGCCAAAAGTGGGTTGATGAACTTCTAGATGGTTCTCTAAGGCTCTTAGATATCTGCAGTACTGTTGTAGATTGTCTAGTCCAATCCAAGGAGTCTGTTTATGAAGCTTAATCAGCCATTAGAAGAAGAGCAGCTGAAGTTGCTTTCACTATTGGAGCTGGAAATTATTTGGATTCCAGGAAGAATGTGAAGATAACAGTTAAAAATGCCTTAGGAGATATTAAAACAATGAGAAATCAACTCATAGTTTCTTCTGCTGCCAAGGAAAATGGCATGATTAGCATGTTGAAAGAAGCAGAAGCAGTCACCTTGAGCACATTAGAATCTTTATTGTGCTTCATCTCTAATCCTAAAAGACAATCAAAGAAAAACACATGGTCTGCAATTTCCAAGCTGATGCAGCCAAAAAGGGTCTCTTGCAACTCTCAAGAAATCATCACAGGTGAATTTGAGAAGGCAGATGCATATTTGAAGTCTCTCATGAGTCAAAAGCATGCATCCACACATAATTCTCAAGGCGATTTGGAAAATTTGGAGATGTGCATTCAAGATCTACATACAGGAGTTGAATGCCTTTCAAGGAAACTCATCAGGAATAGAGTTTCCATTCTCAACATCTTCAGTAATTAGTAGTACAAAATATTTAGGATAACCTTGGACACTCATATACAATTTTCCCCCATGAGTGTCTGATACTTGTACATGAATGTGATTAATGATACTGAGTACATATTCCAACATCATGATTGGCTTTTTAATCATCTATCTTAGTTCCAATCTTGCAAGTGTCAATTTTATGTTTTTTCTCTCATAAAGAAAACTAGAATCATCTTGGGATCAAGATGAGTGAACTTGGGAAATTTGAGAAGAATAACAGTATGTTACCTGTCTTCATATAAACCAGTATTAGGATAAAATAAGGACAAGGGTACGTATGAATAATATACTTTTTTGGTAAATTTGATTTGAATAACGTTTTTACATTTTTTATAACAACGTTCTGCTACTTTTATTTGTATCAACATATATAGTAATCGAAATTTTACTTCGGTAATTATATAGTATGAGGTGTAAGAATAATTAATTCAAATCAAATTGATTTAATGTGAGAGCACAAGGTATCAGTGAATATAATATCCTGCTTTGCACACATGGATTTGACACGCATATCGTAATTATATGAAGAAGGGAAAAGGAGGAGCAAGAGTCGACTATAAGAATATGAGGTGTAAGAATAATTAATTCGAATCAAGCAACATGGTTGCTGCCATGCCATTACAGATATAATTATTTCAAGTGTGAATAGAAATATAAGATCATGAGTTGGAGTGTTCAGGAACAAGAAACAATACATTCAAATTTCAGATATGGTTGGTTCCATGTCATTACAGATATGATTATTTCAAGTGTGAATAGAAATATAAGATCATGAGTTGGAGTGTTTAGGATCAACAAACAATACATTCAAATTTTTGAGATTACTTGTATATGAATCTTCATTAGTTGACTTTTATGCATTATATGAAATTTCTAGTCTTCTGATTTTTTTCTTGGAGTTGTAGGCAACAATTGAAAGAAAGTTTTCTAATCACTATTGATTATATTTATTCCTAGAGAGAGAGAGATAGAGAGCAGTTTCTGGATAAATTAGATACATTCCATATTTTTGAAGCCGTGTTAAATACTGGTACAAAGCCAAGCACTTAAGTTTGTTTCCATTCAATTTACAAGACTTTATAAGTTGACTTCAAACCTCTCTAAGATGCCTGTACATCAATCTTATTTATCCTCTCTGTGTTTGATACTCATTTACTCTATAAACTATTTATTTGAGTAATTAGTCTCCTTCTATGAATAAAAGTATGCAATATGGTCTCCAAAATTCTTAAGTGTCAAAGTTCACAGTGTCCGCATTGTTAAACCCTTGGACAGTAAAACAGAGTTTCCAATTAAACACATAGCAGTGACAATATCAACATCCAGTGAACACCAGAAAATGTATGAAACTTACCTCATTTTCTTTCCTAGCTTGGTTCTTCACTGAGATTGTTTAAATTATAATCATCTTATCTTCATGCAAAGTGCTAATGGTACCAATGAAGCCTTAGCAGGTTTAAGTAGCAATCATGGTAATGAAGTCGTTAGTCAGAGGGATTTGAAAGTTGAGAGCAATCTCTCAATGGTACTATATAGCATTTCTTATACAGTTTTATAATCTGAATTGTGGTAATGATAGAAGTAACAAGCAACTCCTAATGGCACTTCTTTTCTGGCGCATCCCTGGATCTAAGGATTTTTTTCCAGAAAAATGTCTTGCATCAAATAGAATGACAAACAAGTACTCCATTCCAATACTATTAATTCCAATGCTATTTTTCAGAACCCTTGCATGGCAACTTGATTTTATCCAATATCTATCTTGCAGAGACAACCATTTTTACCCCTTCAAGAGTGGGATCAGATAGAGTAGACTACACCTCGATTGGTAGGTTGGCTTAGATAGGCCAATATCTTATTCTGATGGATGGCTTCATGTCTGCTTCATGGCCATAAGCTTTTGGCATTCTGAACTCAATCTGACACGTGTATGCCTGTGAGAGTTTATGTGGTTCCAAAAAGCATGACATCTTCTTCTGTAAACTTGGAGCCTTATAATCTACTTATTCATCTTCTACACCAGCTTTAACTTGTCAATTCAGATCTCCCTCCTTCTCTTCATGTATTTTTGTCTTAAATCCTTTCTTCAGAATTTCATATAATTTTTTCTCTCCAGCATTGTTCTTTGAATCAACATGTATGCCCTTGCTACAACGGCACCACCTGTAACAGTAGCAGCATCTCATACTCATCCAATGGCACTTTTTCATCAAGGTATGTAACCTTCAAATGTGCCTTTAATAACTCAAAGGACATGAAATTTAGGGTTATGACTCCCTATACATCTCTTCATATAATTCCTTAATTTCTAAGGACATGACATTTAGGTATGTAACCTTCAAATGTGCCTTTGATGTTGCAAGTACATTTAGGAATTCCCATGTATGTCCCTTGTTCAGCAAATACATTCATCTTCAGCAATGAGGTCCCCATATTGCTGCAAGTGTGAACTTCTAAAGCCAGTTTCTCTTCTAATAAGCTTTCTAGCATTTGGAATTCATTTTCACTGTAATGGGCTCCTGGTCCTTCTCCAACATGTGTGTGTGAGTGTGTGGTTCCTAAACTCACGGTATCTTCTGTAAACTTCCAATCTTTGAATCTACTTGCCCATTTTCTACACTGGGTCTGTGTAGTAGTAGATTCCTCTCTTCTCTTCAAAATTATTTAATTCTGGAACATTTCTAAGTACTTGGTTCTTCTCTGCAGCATTCATCTTTGTGTTAACTTCCATCTCATTATCTCATAAAATGCTTCCACTCCTTCACTACTCTGATCAAGCAATCTTTCTTTACTATTTCATTCAGTCTCTCCCTTTCAGCACCTAATTTTTCAGAATTGTTCTTTATTATTGCTCTGCTCTTTGGACTCAGAGCTGGTATCATGGAAGGTTTAACACAGGCACCACCGGTAATAGAAGTAGCATTTGACACTCATCCAATACCAATATCTTCATGAACTATGAAGAATGACAAATTAACTGAAGAAGGAGCAGACACAAGGCAATAGGAATCAGTTTTCTTATGGTAATCCTCCTTTCTGATTCAATACTCATCAATTCAACTGACTACAGAGAATATGGATGAGATCCATATCTTAAAAAATACTATAAAATCTCAGTTTTTCCACCATGATAAAAAAGTGAATGATCATACGCCAAAATGTAGATAGAAAACTAATTCATAGAAGGCCGAAGTATCTCAAAATCTGGACAAAAATAAAAGCAGTTTCACTTACAGTTACAGCCCATGCGACATGCCATTAGAAACATGAATATGTTGAAGTCATACTACTTTCTTCTTTAAATATATCTTCAACTTCATAGCACCTTACACAAGAAGGACAGTATTGTCGTTCTCTTTATAGTGCATGTGTATTTTTCCTTCTCCCCCTAGTCCCTTTTACTTATTTTTGTGAGACCAAGAAGATGAATGGATGGGGGAACACGTTGGACTTTGAAAGTTGGTCCCTCTTCTTCCTAGCAACTTAATAAACAAAACTGGAACTTGTCCATTTTCAGTAATTATGAATTTATTTTTCTGTTTAATTATCATTATATTATAATACATATGTTGCATTATAGTACTGCAAAAAGATCAGTGCCAGCTTCAAGTCTTTGAACCATATTACGTTAATTAGACACATAATTGGTAAACATCCATACACATCTACATTGTATAAGATCCTTTATTTTTAAAAATCGTAAAGAGATTCCTTTTGAATTTAAACCACATTTGTTGGAACTGATATGCGTTCAAGTTGATTTAATAGAAATCATTTAATGATAGAAACAACCCCTCCCACAGACAAAAGATCCATATAAAATGCTCAGTCCAATGGTATGCCATGTTGCAACACACAGTTTTAGGTGAGATGGAGGAGACATTGCCAATGAATTTGAATCTGCAGCACACAGTTTTCTGATTCCCTACCAAAAAACTGGTGAATGAGTTGGTAAGTTTGCTGTGGGGGAAGCACTGAGCAGGCAATGTTAATATAATATTATTTCATTCCCACATGTGCACATAAAAATATTCTTCTTGCCTCCTTCTATTCTTTGGCTATATAAGAACAAGATGCACACCAATGAAACTCACAAGTTTGGAAGAAATTCAGATTTTCTCATCTCCAAGCCTTTTATTTTCTAAGAAAAGAAAATGGCAGCCATTGAATCAAACCCAAAGAGCTCTATGCATACACGCTCTAACAGCTTTCCCAAAGAACCTCACCCAATTGTATCACAATTTGAGGAGCACCTCAACTGATTGAAGTCTTCTGCTTCTGCCTCTTCTTCATCCTCTTTGAGCCACAAACTCAGTGGCTTGCAGGATTTACATGACTCTTCTAACAATTTGCTTCAACTGTCAACAATCCAACAATTCTTAGCAAGAGATTGCAGCAAAAAGTGTGTTGATGAACTCCTCAATGGGTCTCTAAGGCTCTTGGATATCTGCAGTATCACTACAGATTGTCTTGTGCAGTCAAAAGAGACATTGTACGAAGTTCAGTCAGCCATTAGAAGAAGAGGAGCAGAGGCTGCATTCACAGTTGTGGCTGGAAATTATTTGGCTTCAAGGAAGAATGTGAAGAAAACAATTCAAAAGGCCTTAAAAAATATCAAAGGAATAAGCAATGACATCATAGTTTCTTCTGAAGCCAAAGAAAATGACATGCTCAACATGTTGAAGGAAGCAGAAGCTGTAACAGTGAGCACATTAGAATCTTTATTGTGCTTCATCTCTGATGCAAAGAGCCAATCAAAACAAAGGAGATGGTCTGCAATTTCCAAGTTGATGCAGCCAAAAAGAGTTTCTTCTGACTCTCAAGAAATTGTTTCAAGTGAATTTGAGAAGGTAGATGTATCTTTGAAGTCTGTCATCAGTCAAAAGCATGCATCCACAAACAATTTTCAAGCTGAGATGGAGAATTTAGAGATGTACATTCAAGATCTAGAAATAGGAATTGAATCCCTTTCAAGGAAACTTATAAAAAATAGAGTTTCCCTACTCAACATCTTCAACAACTAGTTGCACAAAGTACTTAGGATAAACTTGGACACTCAAATTCAATTTTCCCTTATGAGTGTCTCATACTTGTACATGAATGTGATTGATAATATACTTATTATTCACTCTCAGATCGTGTTATGGCTATTTGATTATATTTTTTCAGTCCAACTTTGAGAATTTCAGTTTTCCATATTTTTTCCCTAATAATGAAAAGCATAATCATCTTGGAATCACAATAAGTACAGTTATGAAAATTAACCAGAATAACCTAACGTTAAATATGTTGTTCAACCTATATTTAGATTAAATGAGGGCTGGAATAGTTATGGAATTCGATGCACACTTGTTAGATGGAAGCCATATTTGGTACTAAACCCACTTGTTATTTAATATTAGCGTCAAATGGAATCAAATCATCCATATCAATTTTTATTTCCCTCACACGTATGAGTTGTTAATCTAATTTTCTTATGTTCTCTAGGTGCAATGTTCAACATGGTAGTATCAATTTACTTGATCGTAGGGTGATTAATATAATGAGAATACAGATATAAATATTGCAAAGGAGAAGGGAGTTGTAAGATTCTTAGTTGGAGTGTTCCTGAACAAGAGACATTACATTCTAATTTCTGACATTATGTGTATCTGACTCTTCAGTAATTTAACCTTCACTAATGATATGCATTGTATGAAATCTTTTGTTTTCTAATCTATCAATTGACCCCACAAAATTTTGTTCTTTGGAATTTGAGGTGAACATTGAATGAAAAACTTGTCACTGGATGATATGAAGTGGCGGAAATACACATAACATGGGTTTTATATATATATATTCTTTTCTGATATTGTTCACCCACAAATTATTCATTTCAAATATCTCTTCAGTTGCATAGAAACTGATGAGAAGAATAATAGCTGTAAAAAAGTCTTATTTCATTATGTCCTAAGATTAGTTTAATTACTTGAAGCCTTTATCATTCTTGATATTATCCTGCTGCTAGGGAAAGCAAAAGTGCAAAGACTGGGATAAAATCAGGTGTTGAGATTTCTTATGCCATTTGATGCATAAAATTCTGTAAGTTGAACTCAAACCTCTCTCAAAACAACCTGCAAATTGATCTCAGTTAGGACAAAGGTGCAAATATATACATGATAAATTATAAAAGGGGCATCCGTCTAGCACCATGGGAGTGAAGAAAAAAGGGCAAAGGAGCAAAACTAGCCACCGTAATTTTCCAAATGGACAACTTTGGCACCCGTAAATTGGATGGTGCAAAACCGTACATTATAAAGCAAAATGAGACAAATTTAGCCACGCCGTTAAGTTGAAGCTAACAGACGTGAGTGTTGGCGTGGGGCCCACCTTCATTAACCTCTAGCTTCAACTTAACGGCGTGGCTAAATTTATCCCATTTTGCTTTATAATGTCCGATTTTGCACCATCCAATTTACGGGTGCCAAAGTTGTCCATTTGAAAAATTACGGTGACAAGTTTTGCCCCTTCACCCAAGAAAAAATGATGGTGTGCCTCATTTTTGTTTATCATGTATATTTTTGCACCCTCAAAATTACCATGGTGCTGGGCGCCTCTTTTACAATTTACCATGTATATTTTTGCACCTTTATCCTCTCAACTATCATTTTCCTGTTTGATACCGTTCAGGTAATTGGCCTCCTATAAAAGATATTGTGAATGGTCTGCCACATCCTTAATGGCAAAGTTCACCCATGCATTTTTTTGCTTTCACTAGCTAAACCCCTTGGACTTCAAAATTTTGAGTCTCCTTTGAACAACACACTTGAGGAGCTAACTTCAATTTTCATAACAATATATAAAGTAGGAACTCCCGCATCCACTTGCCTAGCTTTGTTCATTCACCAAGATTTTTTAAATCATATCTCTTGTAACTGTTCCCATGAAGCATTAGCAGGTTTAAGAACTATAACACCAAAATAAGTTACTAGTCATAAGGCTTTGTAAAAGTCTGCATGGTTTCCCATCGCATTGCTTGTACAGATTTATAACCAGAATTGTGCTAGAATGACCATTATGTACTTGTTTAAGTACTTTTCTGGACTGGACCTATATGTTTCCAGAGTGGTTCTTTAATTGCATCTTGTAGAATGAAAAACCAGTGATATACTCTCATCCTGAAGTAGTATTGTTAAACACGTTTTCTTGTGTATCTTATGAATAGGTCTTGAGGTAGTATTTCTCTTACAGAAACCTTGAAATAATGGCATACTTGCTTTAATCAAACAACAGTGACGTTTCAACAACATTACTGACAATGACAAACCATTCTTACCTTTTAAAGCCTGTACATTGATTGTGAGGTTGGCTAAGATAGAAACATAATTGACTCATAACTTTTTGTGCAATCCTCAAATAACTTTTTCCACAACATTGATAAGAATAGTCTTTTCATATATGCAATCCTCGAGACGTGGAGGAGTCGAATATCGTATTCTCATTTTCCACCCTATTTGATGTTCCTCCCATGTCCCTTGTTCTAAAAACACATCAATATTCAGCAATGGGGCCCCTATATTGCTGCAAGTGCAAACTTCTAAAGCCAGTCTCTTCTTCTGTAAAGCATTTTAGCATTCTGAATTCATTTTCACTGTAATGAGATCCTGGTCATCCTCCAACATGTGTGTGTAGTTCCTAAACTCATGATATCTTCCTTAAACACAAAGTATTATTGAAACAACTTGTTCATTTTCTACATCATGACAAATTATTAGTTAAATCAACAAGTAAATGATCAGAAGCCAAACTATAGATGTAAAACTAGTTCTTAGAAGGCGGAAGTATCCCAAAATCTGGACAAAAACAAAAGTTTCACTTACAGTCCTTGCTGCATGCCATTAGAGACATGAATATGTGGAAGTCACCTTGCTTTCTTCTCTAGATATCTCTTCAATCCATAGTAACTTTACATGAATTTTGATGTTTTCGTTCTCTTTATAGTGCTTGTGTAGTTTTCCTTCTTTCCACAGCACCTTGTACATTTGTTTTTGTTTTGTTTTAGTTAGACCGAGAAGGTGAATGGATGGAGGGACAAGTTGGCCTTTGATAACTTGTCCCTCTTCTTACTAGCAACATAATATACAAAACTGAAACTGGTCCATTTTAAGCAACACACTCTTTTATGAGTTTCATTTTTCTATTTCATTATCATTATATTTTAATGCCTATGTTGCATTCTGGCACTGCAAATACATCAGTGCCAGCTTCCACTCTTCAAAAATACGTTAATTAAAGGACACATAATTGGGGAACATCCATAAACATTGCCATCATATAAGACCCTTCATCTTTGAAAATCATGAAGAGACTCCTTTTTTATTTAAACCATAGTTGTTGGAACTGCTATGCATTCAAATGGATTGAATAGAAATTATTTAATGATAGAAACAACCCCTCCCACAGACAAAAGATCCATATATAATGCTCACTCCAATGGTATGCCATGTTGGAACACACAGTTTTAGATGAGATGGAGGAGACATTGCCAATGAATTTGAATCTGCAGCACGTGGATTTTTCTGATTCCCTACCCAAAAACTGATGAATGAGTTGGTAGGTTTGTTGTGGGGGAAGCACTGAGCAGGCAATGTTAATATGATATTAATTTCATGCCCACATGTGCACATAAAAATATTCTTCTTGCCTCCTTCTATTCTTTGGCTATATAAGAACAAGATGCACACCTATGAAACTCACAAGTTTGGAAGAAATTCAGATTTTCTCATCTCCAAGCTTTCTATTTTCTAAGAAAAGAAAATGGCAGCCATTGAATCAAACACAAAGACCTCTATGCATACACGCTCTAACAGTTTTCCCAAAGCACCTCACCCAATTGTATCACAATTTGAGGAGCACCTTAACCGATTGAAGTCTTCTGCTTCTGCCTCTTCTACATATTCTTTGAGCCACAAACTCAGTGGCTTGCAGGATTTACATGACTCTTCTAACAGTTTTCTTCAATTGTCAACCATCCAGCAATTCTTAGCAAGAGATTGCAGCCAAAAGTGTGTTGATGAACTCCTTGATGGGTCTCTAAGGCTCTTAGATATCTGCAGTACCGCTACAGATTGTCTAGTGCAGTCAAAAGAGTCCTTGTACGAAGTTCAATCAGCCATTAGAAGAAGAGGAGCAGAAGCTGCATTCACAGTTGCTGCTGGAAATTATTTGGCTTCAAGGAAGAATATGAAGAAAACAATTCAAAAGGCCTTAAAAAATATCAAAGGAATAAGAAATGACCTCATAGTTTCTTCTGAAGCCAAAGAAAAGGACATGCTTAACATGTTGAAAGAAGCAGAAGCTATCACAGTGAGCACATTAGAATCTTTATTGTGCTTCATCTCTGATCCAAAAGGCCAATCAAAACAAAGCAAATGGTCTGCTATTTCCAAGTTGATGCACCCAAAAAGAGTTTCTTGTGACTCTCAAGAAATTGTTTCAAGTGAATTTGAGAAGGTAGATGTATCTTTGAAGGCTTTCATCAGTCATAAGCTTGCGTCCACAGACAATTTTCAAACTGAGATGGAGAATTTGGAGATGAGCATTCAAGATCTAGAAACAGGAGTTGAATCCCTTTCAAGGAAACTTATTTCAAACAGAGTTTCCCTCCTCAACATCTTTAACAACTAGTTGCACAAAATACTTAGATAACCTTGGACACTCAAATTCAATTTTCCCTTATGAGTGTCTCATACTTGTACATGAATGTGATTAATGAAAATATTCTTTTACTGGATATATGTTACCTTGGTATCAAGTCATTTCTTTTCTATCACCTTTTTTCTTTCCAATCAATTATTAAATCTCCACTTTTTCACTGTTAACAAGAACAGAATAACCTCATGTTAGTTTTCTTAGTCAATTCCTAAATATGAGACCTATTTAATGAGGTAAGTTTGGTCGTAAATGTAAGACTTATTTCTAATTGTTCACAACTTTTCCTTAAATTGTCCCTACTAAGGCTCTTTAAACACAAACAAGAGAGGGAGGGTAGAGATATAGATAGATGATTATTTTACATTTGTAATATCATGAGATTTTAACTAACATCACTAATCTAATCAAAATAGATAAATAGGTCCTATATTAGGGAAATGGAGAGTTATATCTAATTTTACTTTATAAACATGGTTTTCTTATGCATGAAACCCGTGGAATTTAATCATTCAATTCATTCAAAAGGAATCAAAGCATCCGCACAAACTTCTATTGCCAACACATGCATGAGTAATTGGTCAAATATTATAAGCCATGATTGCTATGAACAACGTGCATTTTGCAGGCTTTGCTTGTAAGTCAAAAGGCAGCAAACCAGTAGTTTATAAGTAATAATTGAAAGACTTAGAGCTTTGTAAACAAACTTAATAATGATGCAAAAATTATTTGGAACCACGTGGAGCAGATCATCATATGAAGTTATATGAATTTTCAATCTGCAAGGGGCAATACTTGCATGGTATAATATAAAAGAATATAGATAAGGTTATTGCACCGTGAAGGGAAAAAATGAAATTCTTAGCTATAGTGTTCTTGTATACGAGACAGCATTAATATTTCTGACATCATTGTCGATCTGGATCAAGATGATGAGATTGTTAACTTTCAAAGAACCTTAGCTAAATACAAAGTTATAATTCAAATCCACAATTTGCCTCAGAATTAACCCTAGGACTATCCAGTGCCCTAAACTAACAAAGAGAGAGTATAACCAATGGGTAGTTGGTTGAGCTGATAAGTGGATTACAACCCCCGTATGGATGAGAACACGTGTTTGAATCCCGTGAAGCGCGGAGAGGGGACAACCTAACCTATGTGGACAACACTCTGACCCCTTAGTCCGGATTAAACCGGGCGGTGATTAACAAAAAAACAAATAGAGAGTATTTACCCTAGAAGTAGCAAATGTATAGTTATTTCACCCTTTCATGAGTGTATTACTGCCACGGGGACAAGGCTCATTGGTGGCATCATCTGGTGAGACTGAAATAACTATATGCATGTGTTACGTTTGGGATAAATATGCTCCATTTGTTAGTTTAGGGTACTAGATGGACCTAAGAGTTTACTTCTGGGGCAAAATTGGGCATTTTACCCAATAGAAAAGTTTTTATTTTTTGATATTGTGAATAATAAAAATTTTCACAAGGTACAAATATTATTAGCTTTCACCTTAAATTAAGTCTCCTCGTCTGCATTGGTAAATTTTTATTTACTTATTCTTTATTGTGTTTCCATTTATTTTCTGTGTACTATAATTGATTTGAGGTAAGTTTGGGCATATTTCACATGCCACATTGACATTCACAAGAGTTTCAGACTTTCACCATCTTTTATTAGCAAGGAAACAAGAAATTGAATATTCTTACATTATAACTTGAGAATTTTTTTTAACTGAACTTGTTATAAATGGAAGTATATCAGTTTTAAAGTAAAATATCCTGTGTTGTAGGACATGAAGTCGGTTTTGAGACAAACACTATCAAATTGACAAAATTAATGATGACATAGCACAAAGGTAAATGTTCAGAGGAGAGATAATTTACAAAGGCTATTAGAGTAAGAGCATTGAATTTACGTGAAAAGATGATATCATTAATGTTTTTGCATGTACAAGGGCAAGCCAAAAACTGCTTTTGGTCAAAATTACAAAATTTTATGTGACCAATATACACAACTAGTGGTTGAGAATGTTAAGGAGGGCAACCCTGGTTTTGATAAACCTCCTGAAAAGGATTTCGAGTCCTTCCACAAAGTCTTGAATCACTGACTCCAAATCATGCAACTGGTTCTGCAAATGATCAGTATTATCTGACTTGCTTGTTGTGTGAAACACAAAGGCTTGCAATGCAGAATCCACTTTGGAAAATTCATTCTCATCAGCTTCTTGTGTAGAAGAAATCCTTCTGTTTTGCATAAGCTTGGAAACCAAAGACCAATTACTAGGCTTGCCTTGTGTTGAACCAGAGATAAAACTCAACAATGACTCCAAAATCTGGAGAGTGACTATCTCCACATCTTTAAATAGGCTCACTAGTTCTGGAGTTTGATGTTGATGACCCTTGTTAGAAGGAGAGAACTTGCACTTATAAGAAGCACTCTTCAAATTTCCCAAGGCCTTTGAGATTGCCTTTTTAACCACCTTCCTAGAGGTCAAGTATTTCCTGACCTCCATTGTGACCTCCATTTCACCTCCTCTTTTTCTTCTCATGATTGATTGAACTTCTCTTGCACACTCCTTTGTATGCAGCAGTGAATCTTTTGCTGCAGTGCATGCATCCAGAAGCCTGAGAGATCCATTCAGGAGCTTTTCCACCCAAGCCTCTTGACTTCCTTGGACAAGGACTTCTTTAGTAAGTGAAAGTTGAGCTATTTTTTCAACAGTTTCATGCAAATCCTGAAGATCACTTAGACTGTAAGTGAATGAGGATGATGAAGGAGAAGAAGTTGTAGCACTAGAGGCCTCTAATCTGCTCAAGTGTTCATTGCATTGTAGAATGAGAGGGTGTGGCTTAGAGGGTAAGCTATTTGACCTGGTATGGTTATCAGAAGCTGCCATTTTTTCTTAAGTGAAGAAGAGAAATAGTTTTGAGATAAGGTAGGATTGAATCCACAGATGTGACTTCCTCCCTATGGAAAGAGTTGAATATATATTGTGGGCATGGGGAGACAAGAGGAATCTCATTCTTGAACATATCAATGAGTTCCAACTGATTGAGATTCAGATCCATATTTGGCTCAGATATGTCAATGCATTTGTCTCCTGCATTGTGACACCCCAACTCAGACTCTTCATGGTGTTGTTATATCAGCATCATCAAAGTCTTATCCCAACTAAGTGGGGTCGGCTACATGGATCACACGGCGCCAATGCATGTGTCCATGCTCAATAGATTCGACATAGTTTTACTTTGGCTGCCGAAGCCTAACACAACCCTACTCCTTTATCCGGACTTTCATGATGTTGTTATATGGATAAATAAAATGTTGCCTTTTGATCTCTTCCAAATTTTATAAGATATTGCATGCATTAAATGTTACTCGGCTTCTATACGTGTGGGCACGCGTGATGAGCAAATGTAAAATCTAAGATAGCATAAATAGTTAAATGTTTACACTAACTAACCAAATGGAAGATGGACATGCTTATGTGTCCATTTAATGTTGCCAGGGTAGGACTTCCTCTCCTTGAGGACAAGTCCTATATTATATAAGGTGTTTATAACCGAATTACGATTTCTCAAACATAGTTTAATTCCAAAGATTCTGTTATTTTTATTTATGAAAGAATAAGAGAGTAATGACAAAAATGAGGAAAAAGGATATATGGGACAAGATCATTTATTAGAGTGATATCGAAAAAAATGTATTTATAATTCTCACAAATTAAACTCAAACATGACCTTATATTTTAGGAGAAAGTTCTTAAAAAAACACACCTCATAATATGGAATAGAACAAAAGAGTGCTAAAGAGCAGTATTTTTTCATCTTAAAGGCTCAAGAATGATCATCAGAATCGTACAGTTCTCAATCGATTCAAAAATATATAGAAACGATACAAATCTATTAATATATCTTTTATATGTATATATCTTACATAAATCATGCAATACAAAGTAGAATCGATCATCATTGTTACGATTCACAATATGTTTCGTATTTTTATTTCAGAGTAAAAAACTTTAATTCTTTCAAATTAAAATGGTGTTAATGTTATGATGTTTACTGTTTAAATATTAATTTTATAAAATATTAAGTGTCATTTGTTTGTCATTCAAATGTTAACATATGTGGTGTGTTTTTATTGACAAATTACATCATATCATGTTTAATAACTTGTCATAATTCATGATTCTGAAAGTCACTTTCCGTATCATGAATGATTTGATAGTTGATAACCTTATAAATATGCGAAATGAAGGACAAAGCAGAGAAGCTACAATGGAGACTGGAGAGGAACAAATGTCCTATACAAAAATAATACAAGAACTATTACATTAAAGCGTGTGGACTATGGACAACCATAGATTAACTTTCAACAAAGCGTGTCCTAACTTCTGAATAATAATAGAGCCACACGCTGAGACTTAGATCTTTAAAACGGCTGTGTTTTAGATTGCACAGTGGTTCTTACTGATCATATATAAAGCCTCCAATGATATCCCCTAAAGATTCAAATTTTAGGATCACATGGAGTTCCAGAAATGTGGCATGTGCCTAAGGTGGAATCTTCTGAGTTGTCATGTGTCCCTATGTATATCAACACAATTCTTTTATATTAACAAAAACTCTTAACACAGTGATGAGGGCAGAAGTAGCTGTTATATTTTTTCTAGTAGCTTACAGTTTATGAATTTGCCTTCACATAATGAGATACTCATATATTAAGGGTTGAACGAAATGTCATGTTAATATGTTGACAAATGGCTCATATATTGAATAATCATAGGCGATGTTCATGCAATGTCCCCAGCTCAGGTTTAGCTAATGAAACACATTTTTATATAAAAATAATTGTAGCCTCTGTCTAATATCTTCTGCAGCAGGTTTTTATTTTATTTAACTGTGCTATTATCTTCTTCATTTAAGCGTGAAATTAATTGCCCCATATGGTTTAGGAGACAAGAATATTGAGAAAACTGAGCACATAGTAGTGGCTTCCATGTGCTTGTTAATTTAATGGATTATCTTGTATGAGAAAAGCTATTCTTTTTCCCATGTAAAAGTAAATGTTTGGAAGCGTTAGGATAAGGTTCATGAGAGTAAGACAATTGGTGGTTCAAAAGATTCATTTCTGCTTGGCTGAAGTGTATATATGCATGTGTAAATGTATATGGACGTATTTTTTTATTTTTTGGCCGAGATATGGACGTATATTTTTACCTATATGTATATGGGGATATTAAATATTACAAAGTCCAGTGGTAGGAAATTTAATTACATTAAGTGGCATAGTGTTCAGTTGATATGTACTTTTGAAGTTATATGTATTATGGCCATGGGAATGGAAGACATGAATCTTACCTTTACATGTACCAAAGTCATAACTAAATTTACTGAGTACCTTCTGACTGTATTACACGTGACATTACTATGTTGACCTTTTTTTTAAGTGGGAGTAAACGATATATAAACTAGTAATATAATTTCTACCACGTAAGAGTATTGGAAAAAACAAAGCTTAGGAGCAAGCAATTTATGATACATCAACCAAAATTTGTCGTTAATTATTATCTTTGGACAGCCACACTCATGTACATATTTACATATACACGAAACTAAATACATGGCAATACAAAATTTGATGCTCCAATTACAACTAGTGATTGAGGATGTTGAGAAGTGCAACTCTAGTTTTAATCAAACGCCTGAACAAAAACTCAAGCCCTTCGTCAAGGTCTTGGATTCGACTCTCCAAATTTTCCAACTTGCTTTGCAGATTATTACTGCTGTCCCTCTTGCTTGTCAAATTGAGCACAAAGCTCTGGATTGCAGCATCAACTATTGCAAATTCATTTTCTTCTGTTTCTTGTGCACAAGCCATCCTTCTGGTGTGGATTAGCTTGGAAACCAAAAGCCACCTGTTTGGTTTTGCCTGTGTTGATCCATAGATGAATTTCATAAGTGACTCAAATGTTGAAAGAGTCACTCCTTCAACTTCTCTTAACGTGTTAACCAAGGTACAACTATATGGTAATGAGTTTCCTTTCTTATCCATACCCTTCATACTCTCCAAGGCTTTCAAGATAGCTTTTCTCACCACTTTCCTTGAAGTCAGAAACTTCTTAGCTTCCACTGCAAGTTCTACCTCACCGCCTCTTCTTCTTCTTCTTATGATCGATTGAAGTTCACGTGTGCATTCCTTGGTATGAAATAGAGAATCTTTGGCTGCAGCACACACATCCAAGAGCCTTAAGGATTCATCCAAAAGCTCATCCATGCTATTTTCTTGATGCTCACGGAAAATGGCTTCTTGGATGAGAGGAAGTTGAACAAGTTTTTCAACACAGTCATGGAGATTCTGCAAAACTTGCAGCTTTTGGTCAACTGTTGATGAAGAAGTCTTTAATCTGTCCAAGTGTTCCTGGCACTGATTAACCAGAGGGTGTGGCCTAGATGGTAAGCTAATTGAGCGGGAATGGAAATTTGGTTTTGAGTTCAAAGTAGAGGTTTCCATTTTCATCTTCAAGAAAAGAGAAAGGAGCTAAGGCTAAATGTGGTTTTGAGTATGAATGTATGCATGTGTGTGTGTGTGTGTGTCTATATATATGATGGATATAGAGGACACAAGGACTCTCATCTTGAACTAATACTAATTGATTAAGATTTAGATCCTAACAAACCATAGGAAAATGGTTTTTGTTATTACTAACCAACTCGTGTTGTGCATAATTTTAATTACAACAGTTGCTTGCATGCAAATTTTTGGTTGGCCATGTTACTTCCATTATTTCAGCTAAGAAAACTTGCACATGTTGATTGGACTAATGTGCTCGTGTGGGTTCTTTTTATTGGAGTATATATTTATTTTGGGGGAACATGCTCTGCATGGCCAAAAATTGAAATCATATTTTAGGTTTGTTATGGTGTGTGAGCGTTTAAATTTCATTGTTCTTTCTATAAGCTTGATATTCAGAGTTTTGTGCAAGCAATGCTGAGTTGGGCTGTCTTAAGTCAGGAAGAACAGATCTCTTTCATCGCTGAAAGCGTGTGATTTGAGTTCATTTTTTTCGTTGGCTTTTGTTTTAATGCTGTTTAAAATTTAAAATCTAATCTTTGAATAATGTCTGTTATACTCAACCACTACACATCAGCAAAAGGCCTTCTAGAAGTTGCACTCAGTGATTAACAAAAAAAATTATTATATTCGAAAAAAATAAAATAGTAATATGCTTATGAAGTTTTGTAAATGACGGTTTCTTGCCTTCATGATTTTCACTCCATTGGAAGTTTTATCTTTTCCATCAAGTAATTTCTAATCTCGTGTGTGCTCAAGACTTTATTTTAAATAACTCTCTCAAATTTGTGTCATCACTTGTTTCACAGGGATACACATTACCACACATATGGTCAATCATTGTGTTGATGGTGTATTCAACTTCAGATTTGGTTAAAAAAAGCTTCAGGAAATGAATATTGCAATACTGAGGGGCGTCAGAAAAATTTAGTATAAAGAGAGAAGGTAAAAAAAGAAGAAAAATAGCCAAAGATTGAGATAGAGTATTTCAGTTTATATCAAAAGGCAAATATATTATTGATATTCATGTACAAATGTCTTTGAAAAGCTGAATTCTTTACACATCTATAAATTTACAAAAAATTGAAGTAATCAAATAGTAGAACTAGTGATTAATAATATTCAAGAGGGCAACTCTGGTTTTGATAAATCTCCTAAATAGAGTTTCCAATCTTTCCACAAAGTCTTGAATCACTGTCTCCAGATTTTCCAACTGGTTCTGCAAATTGTCAATATTCTCTGACTTTCCTGTACTGCAAAATACAAAAGACTGCAATGCAGCATCTACTATGGCAAACTCATTCTCATCTGCTTCTTGTGTGCATGAAACCCTTTTGTTGTGCATTAACTTGGAAACCAAAGACCAATTGGTTGACTTTGATTGTGTTGGCCCACAGATAAAACTCAGCAATGATTCCAAAATATGAAGAGTGACTACTTCCACATTTTTATATAGGATCACTATTTCTGGACTTTGATGACCCTTGTGAGGAGACAACTTGCATTTATTTGAAGAAATTTTCAAATTTCCCAAAGCTTTGGAGACTGCCTTTTTCACCACCTTCCTAGAGGTCAAGTATTTTCTGACTTCCATTTCACCACATTTTTTTCTCCTCATGTTTGATTGAACTTCCCTTGCACATTCTTTTGTATGCAAAAGAGCATCTTTTGCAGCTGTACATACGTCTAGCAGCCGAAGAGATCTATCCAAGAGTTCATCTTGGTGCTCTTGAAGAACTTCTTGAGTATAAGAAATTTGAACTAAGTTTTCAACAGAATCATGCAAAAACTGAAGCTCACTTAGCTTGTGGCTGAATGATGAGGATGATGATGGTGAATAGAAAGCTGCATCTGAAACCTCTAACTTGGTTAAGTATTCATTGCACTTTAGAATTAGAGGGTGTGGCTTAGAGGGCAAGCTGGTTGAGTGAACATGGTTACAATGAGAGTTTGGGTTGAAGAAAGAGGCTGTCATTTTGTTCAAGAGAAGAGGAAAATGCCTGAGGTTGAATATGAACAATTAACTCTGTGATTCAATATATATTGGAGTTAGAGAGAGAAACAAAAGAAAAATCATGTCAAAGTATACCGGTGAGCGCTTATGGATTTAGATTCAGAACCACTATTAGATCATAAATCTTGATACAGTGTCTCTATCTTTGGTAAAATAACAGTACAGCTCAGACTTTATTTCTTTAATCCCACCACTGAAAATTATATTTGTATCTGCATTTAGTCCAGATCGCAAGTGACCTTGCAATATCTTGCTTCTAGTCAATGTCATGCTTATTTAGTTAAATATATATTAATCTTTAGCAAGTAAAGGTTTCATCTAAATGTGACTTATCTGCCCCATGAGTGGACAAAATCCATAACTAGTGGATTGAGTATGGACTGACTTATTGGCTTTACACCTAACTAGAAAGCAAATAAACCAGACGTTGTCCATTGCACACCCATAGGATATAAAACCTGAATCAATTATTCATGCATGTGCAGGCAACTATAGTTGTTCTAATTGTTTAACCAAATTGACAGGATATGTTATATTGACATATGAGTTTTTTTAGACTATTTTATTTTAAATCGTGGTGGTGAATTGGTGGGTTGAAAGAAAATAGGAAAAGGTTATCTTCTGACTTTATTTTTTCTTACTAAACTTTAGTTAGTTGTTGGGGTTAGGTTCAAGGTTTTCATTATTATTATTTAATTATTTAATTACCAACAATTCAACCTTATCACAATTGTAAGGATGACAGATAGGATCAAGTTTCAAACTTAAAATCCCATGTAAGGCACTATACTGAGTTGGAAGATCATATTAAGTTATTAACTATAATCACTTACTCCTCCTCCAATATCCTTTCGGCTTATTTTCATTCTCTCTTAAAATAAAAATAGAATTTATTTGAAGCAGAAGCTTAGCAATAGGATGGTTAATTGATGGATTGAATAAGACCACAAAATACAAAAATACTCCTTTCTGTTATTTTTCATTTACTTTAAGAAGCAAGTTGATCATGAAATTAAGAAGTCATTCTCCTTTCTAATTCGAATTAATCCCAAGATGATTCTTTTTTCCATTAACAAGTACAAAAAAATGAAGAGCTGAGATTTGTAAAGCTGGAAAGAAGAAAGGCAATCAAATAGAAATAATAAATGTTAAGATGTCATATACTCAGTTAAAGGGAAGTATCATTAATCACATTCATGTACAAGTATGAGACACTCATGGGGGAAAATTGTATTTGAGTGTTCAAGATTGTGCTAAATATTTTGTACAACTAGTTGTTGAAGATGTTGAGAAGGGAAACTCTGGTTCTTATGAGCTTCCGTGACAGACATTCAACTTCAGTTTCTAAATCTTGAATGCAGATCTCCAAATTTTCCAAATCGCCATGAAAATTGTCTGTGGATGCAAACTTTTGACTGATGAGAGACTTCAAAGCTGCATCTACTCTCTCAAATTCATTTGTGCTAATTTCTTGAGATTCACAGGCTACTCTTTTTGGCTGCATCAACTTTGTGATTGATGACCATCTGCTTCGTTTCATTTGTCCTTTTGGATCAGAGATGAAGCACAATAAAGTTTCTAATGTGCCCAAGGTGATTGCTTCTACTTCTTTCAACATGCTAAGCATGCCATTTTCTTTTGCTGCAGAAGTTATGATATCATTTCTCATTCCTTTCAAATTTCTCAAGGCCTTTAGAATTGCTTTCTTCACATTCTTCCTGGAAGCCAAGTATTCTCCAACCTCTACCTCAAGTCCATTTTTCACACCTCTCCTTCGGATGATCGATTGAAGGTCTCGCAGGCTTTCCTTTGATTGAAGCAGTACATCTTTGGCAATGCTACACATATCCAAGAGCCTTAGAGATCCATCAAGTAGTTCATCAACGTTTTTGTTGCTGAACTCTCCTATGAAGTCTTTCTGTGTGATTGGTAATTGAAGCACCTTATCAATGCATTCATGTACATCCTGTAAGCCACTGA
Source organism: Mimosa pudica (assembly GCA_029929735.1). Lineage (NCBI taxonomy): Eukaryota > Viridiplantae > Streptophyta > Magnoliopsida > Fabales > Fabaceae > Mimosa > Mimosa pudica. The sequence goes on from JAKELP010000002.1 coordinate 14,056,252, forward strand.
GCTTTTGGCTTTGAGATGATGGAGAAGAAGATTTCAATCGGTTGAGATTTTCCTTGAATTGTGACCCAAAAGGGTGAGGTGCAGAGGGCAAGCTGTTAGATCTCATATGTAGAGAGCTCTTTAAGCTTGAATCTGAGGATGCCATTTTATCTTCACAGAAAACAGAAGCTACAAGATGATGTATTTACGATTACAGTTTGTTCTAAACTCTTGTGTGTCTCAGTGATAGGCTTCCTCTCTTTATATATCCAAGGATATGATGGAGACAAGAAGAATATTTTTTCTGTCAAATGTCACAAAGTGGGAATGCAATGTTATCTTCTTGATATGATTCTTAGTGTTGCCTCTACATTGTTTTCTGAATGCTTCCCATACTACACATTTGCCAACTCATTAGGAATTACAATAATGCATAGGCCATTGGAGTAGGTATCATCAAAGTTTGATCTTTTTCTGCAAGGCGAGTTGTTTCTAAACTATTATATTCTTTGTTCTATGAACTTGTATGCCTAGAAGATACAGCACAGCTGTAGTTAACAGGAAATGGAAACAAATATTGGTGAAATATGGATGGCTAGGTTTATGAAATTTTCTCAATTCATTGTCCTTTGATATAGGAGCATTGTATCTCTGAGATTAGTTGAATTAATAATATAATAAAGGACAATCTGGAAGCTCCTCTGTGGAGGCATGGTCATTAAAATATAGAGATAAAGCAATAAAAAAACACAATAAGAATGTCAATTTGAAAATTCAACATGTCCCAATTCCGTTATTTTATAGGCAATAAGACAAATAATCAGAGGATGAGGTGCAATGTTGGAACCATTCTGCCCTCCACCCATCTCATAGCTCTTTAACAAAAATGCATTAGCACACTTCAAATGTTGCTGCTGATGATAACCACAAGTCCATTGTCAAGTTATGCTGGTTACAAGGTAAAACTGAATTTGTCAAATGTCATGATTTCATCTGATGAAGATGTAATGTCTCAGATTCAAACTAACAAAGAATGCATGATCAGTATGGATGCCATGTTAATACAGTTTTTCCAATTCAATGTCCATTACGTCTGCAACAATTGAATTAGTAAAGGGGTTAAATATATAAATGAACAAGAAATAGGCACTGTTTGGTGTTCTCATTCTATGGAATCTATCAAAAATTCAAAATGACATGACCTAATCATTTACTATAATGAAGGAAGAATAAAAAATAATAATGCATTCACTCATATAAAAAACTCACAAAAGGAGTGTGCAATTGAGGGAAAGGACAAGTGCCACCGGTATATTTTGAAACTAATCCCAAAGAACAAGTGACACTATTTTTTTTTGGTCGAAGACACTACAGTTTATTTTTCAGAAGATTCCAAAAGAGAAATACTCCCTGCACATCTTTCAGGCTGTGGCAGATACAAAACCATGTAGACAAAGTAAATCCAGATATTAACACTTTACAGGTTAATCAAATAAAATAACAAAAGATCAGCCTCCTTTCTAGTTCAAAGTTTCCAAGGTTTCTTTGCATTTCATAATGGGAAAACAGAAAACTTCATGGAACTATTTACAGAGGGGAGAATTGAAAAATGTGGACGGTTGGGACGAAGAATGATGATCAAATCATAAAAGGGAGTGGGGGAGAGACATCAGCAAGTGACAACATGTTTCTTCACCATAGAAAAAGATATCATTTTAAGAATATCTTAAGTTCTATCCCACCTAACTGCAGTTTCTACTGATAAATATCTCAATATAAACACCATTACTCAGATGCAAGGTTAATCGTCAGTATAAAGAAGAAAAGTACAAGAATGGAAGGCTAGCAGTTAGTATAAACAGAAAAATATGTTAACAAGCCATAAAATTTCTGGTAATAATTTTCACATTATTATAAAGTCACTAATATAATCATCCCTGCAGCCTTAAATATTAAACGACATATTGACATACAGCAAGGTGTCACAAGTAAGCTCAATATCACATTACATAATCTAGAATACAACTCTGGATAGAAGCCATGAAGCTACTAATCAGCTGTTCAATGTTCTATCTCCAGTGCACCAAAAATAAAAGACAGTGAATTTTGATGTTCTTGTATCAAATTGAGTGATGGAGGCATGCTTATAAACAATGAATTGGTGCATCTTTATGAATATAATTTTCTCAATTAAAAGTCGTTACCAAATGTTATTCATGAAACCATTACAAATTCAATAAACAATGCTTGTATACTAAAGAGACTTGAGAGTTTAATAACACTTAGTGTTGCAGCAACTTGAACAATCCTTCATACAAATTTCTCGTATTATGAAGACACCACTTTTAAAAACACCTTTAACAAAACTTACTATTGGTAGAGAATCACAGTAACCACTGAAACTCAAGGGTTAATAACCCATTTTATATGATATGACGTGTACATTGAGTATATCTGAAAATCTCACATTAAATGCAATGCACGTGTCCCCCACGTGGAATGCCCATATGAAGTATCTGTTAGGAAAAGACAACTTTCATATGCACATCAATGAAGGGATCAGGAAGATGTCAAAGTCACTCGTGTGCTTGAATAAAATAAAATTTGCCTAAGCACATGTGAGTTGTAGTGTTTCTGTGAAAGTGACAATTGCCTAAGTATATGTGAAAGCAAAGTTTGGATCTGAGTCAAAATCAGTTAGGACTCATTGAATTGTTAAAGGATGAGATTCCTCTTGTCTCCTTATACCACAATATATATTCAACTCCTTCCATAGAGAGGAAGCCACATCTGTGGATTCAATCCAATCTCCAATTTCAAAAGCATCTCTCTTCTCCTGAGAGAAAAATGGCAACCTCTGATAACCATAATAGGTCAAACAGTTTACCCTCTAAACCACACCCTCTCATTCTACAATGCAATGAACACTTGAGCAGATTAGAGGTATCTGCTGCCACAACAACTTCTTCATCATCTTCCTCATTCAGCCATAAACTAAGTGACCTTCAGGATTTGCATGAAACTGTTGAAAAATTAGCTCAACTATCACTCACTAAAGAAGTCCTTGTCCAAGAGAGTCAGGAGAATTGGGTTGAAAAGCTCCTAGATGGCTCTCTCAGGCTCCTGGATGCATGCACCGCAGCGAAAGATTCGCTGTTGCATACAAAGGAGTGTGCAAGGGAGGTTCAGTCAATCATGAGAAGAAAAAGAGGAGGTGAAATGGAGGTCACAGTTGAGGTCAGGAAATACTTGACCTCTAGAAAGGTGGTTAAAAAGGCGATCTCAAAGGCCTTGGCAAATTTGAAGAGTGCTTCATATAAGTGCAAGTTCTCTCCTTCTCACAAGGGTCATCAACAACAAACTCCAGAATTAGTGAGCCTATTTAAAGATGTGGAGATAGTCACTCTTCAGATTTTAGAGTCATTATTGAGTTTTATCTCTGGTTCAACACAAGCCAAGCCTAGTAATTGGTCTTTGGTTTCCAAGCTTATACAAAACAAAAGAATTTCTTGTGGACAAGAAGCTGATGAGAATGAATTTGCCAAAGTTGATGCTGCATTGCAAGCCTTTGTGTTTCACACAACAAGGAATTCAGATAATACTGATCATTTGCAGAACCAGTTGCATGATTTGGAGTCAGTGATTCAAGACTTTGTGGAAGGACTCGAAATCCTTTTCAGGAGGTTTATCAAAACCAGGGTTGCCCTCCTTAACATTCTCAACCACTAGTTGTGTATATTGGTCACATAAAATTTTGTAATTTTGACCAAAGCAGTTTTTGGCTTGCCCTTGTACATGCAAAAACATTAATGATATCATCTTTTCACGTGAATTCAATGCTCTTATCCTAATATCCTTTGTAAATTATTTCTCCTCTGAACAATTTACCTTTGTGCTATGTCATCATCAATTTTGTCAATTGGATAGTATTTGTCTTAAAACCGACCTCATGTCCTACAGCACAGGGTATTTTACTTTAAAACTGATATACGTCCATTTATACCAAGTTCAGTTTAAAAAATTTCTCAAGTTAAAATGTACAGAATATTCAATTTCTCAAGTTAGGAACGGAGGGAGTAATACTTAATATTATCCATAGGTTAATGAACTAGGAAGAGCGTAGTGGATTTAAATCTTCCTATCACTTGCAACAGTCTCCGACGAAAGTACACCAATATATGGAAAAATTCAATGGCCTAAAAACACCACGAGATTAAACCATGAATCCACAATACATTCATTCAAAAGGACGTGATGGAAGTTATTGTAAAACTACTAACCAATTTTTTTTTTAGGTGACAACTACTAACCAAATTTTACAATGATGGAAGTTGTGATTATTCTTTTTGTTATTAAATATATAATATAATATCACTTTTGAATTTCAATTTTTTTCTTAAATATAAGATCACTTTTTAATTTTTCCCAAATTAACTCTTACAATACTAATTAGGGTTAAGTGTCATATCTAGCACTCTACTATTGTCAAAAGTTCACCCAATATAAACAAGAATTTGATGGCTCAAATGTAGCACACATCTATTCAAAAATGACTCAAATCTAACATTTCTGTTAATTTTAATGGGTTTGACCGTTAAGTTTGACTCGATCATACCACGTCACATGCCATGTCATCCAATGGGCCCACTTACTATCCATGATTGGGTGACGTGGCGGGTGATGTGGCCTAACTGGGTGACATGTCAGTTGACGTGTCATGATCGAGTCAAACTTAATTGTCAAACCCGTAAAAATTGACGGAAATGGTATATTTGAGCCATTTTTTAATTGATGTGTGCTACATTTGAGTCATCAAATTCTTGTTTATGTTGGGTGAACTTTTGACAATAGCAGAGTGTTAGATTTGACCTTTAACCCTACTTATTATTAGTAATAAACAAACAAGAGATAAAGAGTGTGGATAAAAGTACATGGATTAAGGTGAATTGATAATATCATGTGATAATAACAAACTTAACTAGTATATTTAATCTAACTAAATTAGATAAAATGACCTTATATTTAGGATTTTAAATTTATAACAGATTTTGTTTATTTTCCCTAAAAAATTTGCCCTTCTTTATTTATTTATTGATAAATAATACTCCCTCCGATCCTAAATATAAGATCACTTTGGGGAAGTGGATAAATTCCTAAATATAAGATCACTTCCTATTTTATCTCAAGTTTTGCCCAAACTACCCTTATACTCCCTCTTTTCATTGAAAACTCCTCCTCCTTTTAAAGTTAAGTAATTGAGGGGATTTTGGGAAGATCATGTAATTTTATTGTCTTCCTTAATCTCCCCAAATTAACCAAAGTGATCTTATATTTAGGAACGGAGGGATAAGTTATTAGTATTACAACCCAAGGATTAGATGGATATGGTCAGAACGACTTGTTTTATGAGTTGAAATTTGGTCAATCCTAACCGACCTACAGGATAACATAACAGGGGCGGATGCGCTTAAAAGGTAGGCTTGGTGGGCCTTGCTTTGGTAGATGGCGTCTCTTTTGGTGGCTTTTGGCTGGGGCTTTTGTGGGGTTGGGGTTTTTTTTCCTTCTTTGTATGAAATAGAACTCTTCAATAACATTAATATGCACCGGATAAATCACATAATACAAATAAAATAGAACACATGCACACAAAAGGGGGAACCAAAATTCTTCATAATCATAAAACTTCAATTACACATATAAGCTCTAAAATTTGTAACTTACGTACCAATTTTGAACTAGAAAAGTATACGTAGTATTTGACCAAACAATATAGAAGCAACAAACAATTTAAATCAGAACTAAATTATCAGAAAATCTGATCAGACATTATGCATAAATCATGATAAAGTTATTTATCTTAGACAAGAAACAAAACATTCAAAGTTTACAGAAATTGTAAAGTATAAATCAAATTTTCTTAATGTCAGCCTGAGTGAACAGTAAAAGGACAATTAAGTATAAGACAGTTTGGAACCAATATAAGAACTTTCTATCACGGGCAACAAAGTTGTAACTTGTAACAACATATGTTTTAGACTCCAATTTCATTAGCCAAAACTTCCCATCCTCTGAATGTATTCCTACTACTTCAAATCTGACATTCAATTACCAAATAAAATATAATATACTTAGACCTGCATGTACATTTTTATTAACTAAAAATTAAAAAAACATCAATATGCAAATCACAGAATCATCAGTAACCATCCATTTACCAACTTGAAACACAAGACATCCAAAGGTTTAGAAACCAATCACAAATAGAGAGAGAACCATAATTCGACCAAAACAAAGACAGGAAGCAAGCATCCAATAGCCATTGCAACCTTGCACTAATTTGACAGAAATCATTTAAGTCAACTTCTGCAGCCAAGGAAAATGGCATGATTACCATGTTGAAAGAAGTAGAAGTCACCTTGAGCACATTAGAATCTTTATTGTGCTTCATATCTGATCCTAAGGACAGTCAAAGAAAAACACATGGTCTTCAATTTCCATGCTTATGCAGCCAAAAAGGGTCTCTTGTAACTCTCAAGAAATCAACACAGGTGAATTTGAGAAGGCAGATAAATTCCACCATTAAACTGAAGCGCCTACACAATCGCATGATATAGAAAACTAAATCCACAACCGCAATCACAAACCACAATGGCAGCTTATTTATTTCATTGATTCACATGAAAATCAATCAACAAAACACTGTAATCATCACACAGTGTAAGTACATTTGTCCAGTAGAAAGCCTAAAATGCCTACTTCCATCACACAGTTCAATCAGATGAAATCATGAAATTTGACAAATTTCAGTGGGAGTCGTCTTCTTCTAAAAGCCAAAAAATTACATCTTAACCAATTGAAGTTGTCATCTTCATCTAAAAGCCAGAAACAGATTATTTTCTCATGTCCAAGTTTTCTAGTTTTTAAGAAAAGAAACAAACTTTCCAAAGCACCTCAAGTCTTCTTCGCCTGCTCTTGCCTCTCCTGCCTCTTCCTTTGCCTCTTTCTTGACCTCTGCAATGCCCTCTTCTTGTTTCTCTTAGATGTCGATGAAACACCAATATGATCTTCCCCCTTTTTTTTCTTCTTCACCTCTGGAGTAGCAGCTGCACCGATGATTTGAGCAGCAAGGCCGCTCACAGCCCTAATGATATCAGTTCTAGTAGTGGCAACTGCCACACCACCTTTGTCCTTGAGATACTCTTTGTAACAAGAGGTAATGCTGGTTCCAGAGGGGTGATTACATCTATAACAATCAGTTTAACTTGTTAGATAAGATAATGAAAATAATCTTAATAGTTTAAAATTAAAAAAAAATAACTTATTTAATCATGGAGCTAGATAACTAATTTATATATATGAAAATTAGTTCAATTATTTGCAACAAATATGTGTTGCTTTATCCAAAATAGCTTATTTAATCATGTCCGCTAAAACTATCCTATCCTATGATGGAAACCACATGACATAAATAAACAGTCATGACCCCATGGGGTAACAATATAAATTTGGAAAACAAAATTGATTGAATTCTAGTATCAATGACCAAAGTGAACACCCAATCTTGTTCCCATAGGGAGCATATAACCAAGCAGGAAGCTAAACCAAGCTTCTACATGCTTGCTAAAAGTGTGGTAAGAGAACAAAGAGATAAAGTGAAATACTGATTCATTGATCCGTGAATCAGATTACATAAATGGGCTTAAGAGCATGCATTTAAAACACAATTTTATTGCCTTCTTAGTTCTTCTTACAGCACAACAGAACAAGAAACTGACAGTAGATAACAAAGAGAAACTGCAACTTCCTTAAGGACTACTGCAATTATAATTATAAATATATGTATATTACCGCCAGGGCAATGACCATGGAATACAACTACTACACACTAAATTACAGCCATAATACCGAAAGCTCAGACAGCAACATTACATGGCCAGAACTAAGGCTAAAAATCATGATGATGAACAACTAAGAGAAATAGGTTCTGCTTAATTGTTCAATAAAATAGTATCAAACAAATGAGCATAGGATCATTATTGATATATACTGGTGCCTACAGAACAATAACAAAATAACACTACGGGACACAGTAGAGAAAAATATAGAACATCAATCTTTCCTCAAGATTAATGAACTTAAATAAATCTACCTCAACAAAACAATACGAAAAGTATTCAAGGCAATAACACCAAATACAACTATCACAATCAATATTAAAAACCTCAAACTGCAACATTCACAAAGCCAAAATTAATAAACCTAACACAAATATAATAGGAGAAGATAACACAAATAATGTTAATAGTTTTAAATTAATATAACACAAATATAACATTCACAAAGCCAAAATTAATAAACATCAAATAATCTTAATAGTTTTAAATTAAAAAAAAAACTCACTGTATGTAAAATAGATCTGCAGATGCATCAAGTATCGGACCATGTGGCATTGCGCAACTGTTAAAGGATAATAAAATAAACTAAACGGTGAACAATGCTAAAATATTATTGCTATAAATCAGAAATATATATATATATATATATATATATATATATATATATATATATATATATATATATGTACCTGGTGTAAGAAGGAATAAAATTGAAGTTTCCTAAGTAATCTGATAAATTTGATCCAGAACTTGTTACATATTCAATGAAACTTTCATCTATCAACACTGGATGAGCCATCTAGCAAAAAGGGAGGATTATAGTAAGGAATAGAAAAGGAAACTTTTAATGTATGACACTTTCTGTATTAGATTATATTGTTGTTTATAATTACAACAATTTTTTTAAAAAACAGATGGTTATATTTTTGTAGTTGGAACTGTTTGGCTGATCATTTCTTTATATACAAATATATAAAGGGGTGATATATGATGTTTAATGAAGCCATCAAGACATCATAAGTTTAGCACCTATCTGAGCAAACAAAAGTATAGTTGAATTGAATGTATATGCATCCAAACAAAGCAACATTAATAATAAGGCAAGTAACAGAAATAATTGAACTGAACGTATCTCTATTGCTGAGCACTTAATATAGTTCCATTATAGGATTGTCATTCATTCAAGTAACAAACCTTTCTGGTTTTTATCATGCATACAAATTTCATGTCCGACCAAAAGAAAACATATTCCGTAAAGGGATTCATGTGTCATCAATTAGCTCATTTTAAACCATTTCCAATTTAATCTCTGAAACCAATCCACTTTTTTGCCTAAAATATTATACCCTGAAGCTAATAGAAAGACATTTGATTCTTGATATCTTCCTCCCTTCATCACAATTTAATATCAGCATTATATTAATAGCTAAATTCCATTTACGTAAGTATTAAACACATAACAAGTGAACAAGAATGAAGTAGACAGATAGTGCATCCCAAATACATTACAATATAGATTAAAGCATTGATTAGCTGGAGGCCCATACTAGATGTTGTGTAAACCACAGAAAGATCTCACCAAATTAAAAGATACAAGACTACAAAATAAAGTCATCATTGAACCGTGCACCATGGTGCATAAAGGACTGAAGCTATATTTCAGTCACATAAGTAACCTTCAGAATTTAAAGGAATGCATCTACATTCATTTCAGATTTAAAAAGAACCAATTTCCAAAGGAAAGCTAACTAAGCCTGTTAAACTATTATAAAATTGTTTCTGAACGAGTCAGTTAGGATCAATTGGGCCAGTGGTTACTTAGCGTCTAATTTAATAAGGTATATACTATATAAGTAGACGTCATCTCTCCTTAGCGTCTAATTCTAAAAGAGGAGAATATTCTCCTCTTTTAGAATTAGACGCTAAGGAGAGATGACGTCTATTATTCATCTTTTAGAATAAGGTATATACTATATAAGTCAGTTAGGATTAGACGTCTAATTTAATAAGGTATATACTCCCTCCGGTCCTAAATATAAGACCTAATTGACTTTTTTGAAAAATCTTAAAAAAAAGCAAAATAAGTTAATTATAAATTGATTTACCTAATTTTTTCCCTTAAACTAGTTTATTTTACTTCTAAACTAATGGATAATATAAAAATATATCAAATATATCATCATTTAATAGACTATTTTGTAACCTTAACCTCTCCAAAAAAAAGTCATCTAGGTCCTATATTTAGGACCGGAGGTAGTACTATATATAAATCATCTTTTAGAATTAGCGTCTAATTCTAAAAGATGAATTTACAACTATGAGATCTATTATTCTAAAAGATGAATTTACAACTATATACTCCTTAGCGTCTAATGCTAAAAGATGAATTTACAATTATATAGCATATATAGGAGTACTATATAATTGTACGCTCATCTATTGCATAATGAATAATAGATCACCGATCTTTCTCTCCTTCTCTCTTTTCCTCTTCTCTTTCCTCTTCTCTATTCTTCACATCTTACTTATCACATGGAATTAGAAGAATAAAAGCACATGTTATGTAGTTGTTCAAGACCTAACATGGAATTAGTAGAATGCAAGCATTATAGCTAACCTCAGAGAACGATTTTGATGGCAGAGATGGCGGAGATGGCGGAGATGAATTTTGAGAGAGAATTTTGGCGGGGAGCGTTATGTGAGTTTTAGGAGGGCGGGAGACGAAAAAGAAAAAGTGTTAACTATAATGTTTTAAAAAAAAAAACTCTGGGAAAATTCCAAATAAATCACACCGAATACTCAAAAGGACAGGTAAGAAACCTAAACTTTCAAAAGGACCATGAAGGAATCAGCACCTATCTGTCATTTTAAAATTTTACGAAAAGACAAAATTGCCCCCATTTTAAAGCACAATTGCGAGAAGAGTGTGGGTGTTAGGGTGGGGTAGAAATTTGTGTTTTAGGAGTGGGGCAATTTTGTCTATTCGCAAAATTTTAAAATGACAGATAGGTGCTGGTTCCTTCACGGTCCTTTTGGAAGTTTAGGTTTCTTAATTGTCCTTTTGGGTATTCAAATGGACTTATTTGAGATTTTCTCAAAAACTAATCTGCTAGAAAAATTAAATCGAAAAACTTATTACAAAAAATGTGTTAACTATAAAAATACTTTTTATTATAAAAAAAAAGAAGAAATGTCTTTTAAAAAGAATGGATGGATGAAATAATTTCTTTTTTTTATACAATGGATGAAATAATTTCTTATTTATCACTGTTTTTAAAAATACAAATTATATACAAAGTGAGGAGAAGTAGGTTTTTCACTTATATACAAATGGATCATGTTTAATTTTTTAAGTAATGATCCATTTGTTTAGATTATATATAGGGTAATGGGTCTAATTTACCCTCCAAGTAACCACCCAGGAGCACTGGGCACCCTGAACTAACACAAAGCTCATATTTACACTCAAAGTAACCAAAGCGTTTTAAAAATATTCCCAGTGGACAGTCAATCACGTCTGACCATTAATCTGCCCATGTGACCGCTAGTAGAGGGAATTGTTTTTTATTATATATGGGCCCACATGAGATATCCTACGTGGCAAAAATTTAACCCACGTGGCAGACACATGGGCAGGTTAACGATCAAACGTGATTGACCATCCACTACTGATATTTTTTATACACTTTGGTTACTTTGAGTGTAAATATGACCTTGTTGTTACTTCATGGTGCTCAGTGCTCCTCTATCACATTTTAACACTGGGACAAAATAGCCATGTAAAATTTTTTAGAGCAAAATTGACCATCGAATTTTAACGAATTTTAACACTGGGGCAAAAATGATCATCATCACAGTTAATTTTTGATTTTTTCACTCATCATCTTCTATCATTACACAAGGGCAAATAAATACATAAGTCTGTCACATATTTTAATGAGAGATGAATGAAAAATTCAAAAAAAAATTAACTGTGATGGTTATTTTCGCCTTTATATTTAAAATTTGATGGTCAGTTTTACTTCAAAAAATTTGACATAACCATTTTTGCTCCTTCATAACAATTACATGGTCATTTTTACACGTTAGTTCTTAGTCCGTACTCTATATTATGCATAGGTTAATAGGTTTATGAATTAAGAAGAGCGTAGTGGATTTGAATCTTCCTATCACTTGCAACACTCTCCAACGAAAGTACACCAATATATGGAAGAATTCTAATGTCACCATGAGATTAAGCCATAAATCCAAAATAACATACATTGAAATGGACATTATGGAAGTTATTATAAAAATACTAACCGAATTTTGGGAAGTTGTGACTATCCTCTCTCTGATACCCCCTCCATTCCTAAATATAGGACTTAGATAACTTTTTTTTTGAAGGATTAAAGTTGCGAAATAGGTTATTAAATCATGACATATTTGATATCTTTTTAGATTATCCATTAGCTTATAGGTAAAATAAACTAGTTTAAGAGAAAAAATTAGGTAAATCAATTTATAATTAACTTATTTTTTGCTTTTTTTTAGGATTTTTCAAAAAAGTCATCTAGGTCCTATATTTAGGAACTGAGGGAGTACTAAACATGGATTTCACTTTTGAATTTCAATTTTTTTTCTTAAATATAAAATTATTTTTAATTTTTCCTAAATTAACTCTTATAATATTTATTAGTAATAAAAAACAAATAAGAGAAGAAGAGCGTGGATAAAAGAACAAAAATTAAGGTGAATTGATAATATCATGTGATAATAACTAACATCTCTAATCTTATTAAATTAAATAATGACCTTACATTTTGGATTTTAAATTTATAAGAGATTTTATTTATTTTCCCAAAGAAAGTAAGTTGCCCCGCTTTATTATTAATTATAGTTAAATGGCAGTTATTACAAGATGAAGAAGTTCATTGATTATTTTTTTTATCCATAATCAAGGTATCATCTCACTCCACAAGTGAGACACTAATCCCCGCTGATTTGTAGACACATTAAAGGGTGATTGATTATTTTTTGTAGATAGCCAAATTGATTAATTTTATTTTTTTAAAAACCTGTTTTAAAATGCTATTACTTAACCGAACATATTCTATCGAAAACGTTTTCAAGACATTTTTTGAAACAAAAAAAACATGTACAAAACCAAACGGTAGATTTTCCATCAGAACACCTGACTTTCCATTTATATTCAACAAAAATATCCCCTGACATAGATCTTTAAATAGACATAAATATCTGCTGACATAGGTCTTTAAATTAGAAGCACAATTTTAAGCACAATTTTAAATTAACAATAAACCAAAACCAAATTAAAGACATGAGGTAGGTGGGATCTTTTCTTCCCATCCTAACGGAAGGAAATGAATTGAAAGAGGCGCATATAAATTAGAGGCCATATCAAAACTTTCAAAATATCGGAGCATGGATTGGTGTTGATGAGGTGGGTAATTGAGGACCATCTCTTCTAAGTCTACACACCAATTCTTGAACATCCCTATCATTAAAGCCATGGAATCTTCCATATATGTTATAATGAACTCCACTTTCTTCAATCCCTTTATGACCCTCTCCCCAGCTACCCTCTTACACTCTCTTACGACATCGTCATTGAACATATGTACCTGCCAACAGTCAGAACAAAATTAAAATTTGCATGTCAAAAATAATAAAAATAAGAATGTATATACTCCAAATCAATATACATGCATGCTTACATACCTCCTTACACATTTCTCTAAAGCAATCATCAGTGGATATGATGGTAAGAGTTTCTAAATTTGGCAGTCTGTCCATGAAGTTACTTGCAATATCGCTCAACACGTATCCAGGCCATACATTTTTGAGCCGTATTTGGACGTGCCTAATACTGTCAAATGAAATGGTTGTCTCCCTAATTTTGAATAAAACCTGGCAAAAATTTTTTTTAAAACAAATAAAGATTAATAAGAGTCGTATTTGTTTGTATGTCAATATGTATCTATTCTACATTAACCGTCCACAAATTTTCTTATAATATGGTACTGTGATAGTTCTTCCAATGACTTACAATCCTAAATCCAAAAGGTACATGATAAAAACCTTTTCTAAAATCACAATGAGGTCCTAAACAAGAACTTAGAATCTCATGACAAATGAACAGCATAAACACGATGATATGTTCAGTGCAAGTAATGTCAAAGAGATAATATTGCATGTTTCTTGTGAGGCAATGCAAACCAAATTAAAAGTGAAGTTTACATCACTCCCTTCACTACAAGGAAAGTTGAAGTCTTATATCTTAATTTATATATTAAGCATTTTGCAGAAATTATTTTTGTTACCTAAACTTCCATTTAAAAAAGTATAAAAGATCTCTGAGTTTCCAGGGTATTGAAGATTCTTGAAATTATACCCCGGTCCTAAAAATAGGACCTAGTTGATTTTTTTGCAAAATCCTAAAAAGGTGAATTAAGTTAATTATAAATTGATGATTTACCTAATTTTTTCCATAGACTTGTTGATTTTACCTATAACTTAATGGATAATTAAAAATATATTAAATGTGTCATGATTTAATAGTCCATCTCACAACCTTAACCTCTCCAAAAAAAAAAAGTCAATTAGGTCTTATATTTAGGACCGGAGGGAGTATATGGGTAAACTCAATGGAAAAAAAATCAGGGAATTGAACTGACCTCAAGCATACGCACATCTGTATGCAGGATTGTAGTCCATTTTAAAGCTTTACTTAATTGGATGAAGGCATGGTGCGTGTCTGAAAAATCAGAGTCAAAACCAGAGTTTGTGACACGAGTAAGGCTGACGAGATTCAAATTTTTTAAGTTTCCTTCAAAATAAAACAGTTCTGGAAAACCTTTCAAAGTAAAGCCTTGCAGAAGAGGTGCGGAGATGATCTCCAATGAATGCTCATGGTCCCAAACTCTATGTCCGCATATTGTAGTTAAACATATGGTGTAATTAAAGCTTCGAAGGTTCTCAGTGATAACTCTCACAGTCTTGTACTGGCAACAATAGGAAATGACTAATTCATCCAAACTTGAGTTGCATATTGTGAGAATGGGTTGTTCTACCTCCATAAAATCCTCATCAAAGTTAACATTCACGAGGGATAAATGTTTCAAGTTTGGGAAACTCTGTGAGACCCACTCACCAACGGGATCAATCGTTAAGACCATATTCATATGAAGGGCCTCAATAGAAGCAAGTTGTATTTTCGGGAGCTTCACTGTGCGGCGGCTAACAAAACTTATTTTCAGGACTTTCATGGACTGAAATCTGGGGAACATCTTGAAAACATACTGAATGTCACGGTGATGAACAGAGAACTCATCTTCCACATGGAAATCCTGAAACAGCTTCTCAATCCAATGCTTGTGAAGCTTACCATGTCTGGATCTCTTGCAGAACGATGAGAAAGAAAGCTTGTTGATTTTCAAAGCATGAGGACGATGTTGGATGAGTGAGTTCATGAAATTGAAGATAGATTTGCATGAGCAATTGCGAGAAGAAAAACGAAACCGATCTGAATTCCGTGGATGATAATAGAGAGAGAGAGAAGGGCTGGTGAAGCAAATGGTCTGGAACCTTTTAGACACGCCTTGAAGTCTTACTATGTGGTTGTCTCCCAGAAAAGAGAAGATGTGGTGAAGAATCTCATCTGGTAAACTGCTCAAATAATCTCTCTCTTTTGCTTCCATTGTACATATGGCTTTACCTACCATTTTTTAAATTATGCCCTGTGCTTCAAAACCTGAAGAAAAATATTCATTACACAATTAGGCAACAATCACATTAACTCCATTTCTTGCATTGTATGCATGACTCTATCTACAATTAAATACAACACCTCCCCGAGTTGTGAAATGAGGTTCAGGTAGATATAGCTACGATCAACAAAAAGTTATCTGCATTACGAGAAGCTTAACTTTCCCTCCTACTTCGGACTCAACCATGTTTCAATTATCAAATTTGATCGTCAAAAGTTTTACCTGACTCACACTAATGAATAAAATTCAAATCGCTTTAACGCCCAACATAAGACAGACTAAATAGATAAAAGAAATCCCACTTAGGTTACTTATATTTGTTACAGGTAGAATATTAAATACATGTGCCTATTGCACCACCTCACTACTTATAGTAATATATTCACCTTTTGTAGTAGGCATACCTGACAGGATTTTCTAGGAAAAATAAATTCAACAAAACAATATGGTATAGGGGGAGCGACCCTCCTTATACCTGGAGTACTCCACATAAATTTAAAATACTGAAAATAAACCCTATCAATATCTGAAGCAGTAATATATTAGTGATGACATAAAATAAATATGTAATCCTATTGTGCATGAAATAAACCGCTACCTGTTGTGTATAATTCGTTGTTTCTCCTTATCCTTGATTATAATTCCTTTCAAACACCTCCTCACTGGGATTTCCTATTATCATTCCACACAGTAAATAATATGAACAATTATCATTGTTTATATTAATTAATGTCGCTCTCTACCCTAATAATACTACCCACCCCTTCATGATATATTTATATTCATGTTATTCTTTCTTTTCTAATTGAACATGCGAGTAACACACACATATTAATATATTTTTTTTCCAAGACAAACCATCACATGACAATCAGCCCTAATCAACTTAACAAAATAACAGAACATGACATCAAATCATCAGCTAGACACTATTTAGCAAAGAACTTTATCAATGCAAGAATCAAGAGTTAGCAACTAAAATTACACTTTATTTCACTTAAAGTAATGGCTGTCATAACATCATTAGGTATGATACTCATGGCCAGCAATGATAAAATGAAATTAATAACATCCATACAAGTAATGTTCAGCACACATTAGTACTTTTTCTCACTGCCTAATCGGACAAACCAAAGGGGAAAACAAGAGCAACCCATTACTACATTCCAAGGTTCTTTTCTAGGCATACAACAACTTGGAACAATAAATAAAAATAGGAAAATAGTTATTGCAATACACTACTTGACTCATATCCATGATTAACAAGCATATTCTACAATCACAACTATATTTTTTTTTTAAAACAAGAACAAGCAGCCTTCAACATAGAAAACATTTTATTTCTCCTTAGCTTAGCTGATTAATTAAAACAATAAGAACAAAGGTACAAAATTATCATACAAGCAGCTCACATAACTGACCAGCCAAACATACAATGTAACAATAAACTTTATTACATTCCTACATAGATTAATTAGAAGATTTTGATCATGGAATCAATGAAAACTCGTCATATCCATCAGTACCAGATTTGGGTTTTTCAAAACAGCTTCTAAATCATAAAGTAAACACACAAATCTTACTCTTAGAAACCATGAATCAAAATGAAACTTCATTCTAATGAGTTATTGCCTCTAAAACCGAATCCCCACTCAGCCTCTCACCTAAATCCACGCAAAATCGCAAGAATATAGGTAGAAATAGGAGAAGACAATAACCTTAGCTTAAAGCCGTGCTTGTTGCGTTTACAGCCTTGCCGTCTCCGTAAAAACACGCCCTTGCCGCTGCTGGAAAGAACAGAACCGCAAGCTTCAGCGAAGAAGAGAAATAAAAATGAAAGGGGCTAAGAATTTGGGAGATGGAAGAAGCCACGGGAAGTTGAGGGGAAGTGAGGAGAACGAATAATGGATAGAGAGGAGAGGAAGGCGACTGAGCAAGCCAAAATTGAGGAAGTGAGGATCGTTGTTTTTGGCAGAAGAGAATAATTAGGTTAGTGCTTGGAGAAGAGAATAATGCCGGCTAAACCTAGGGTGGGAAGGGTTAGGTTCATCATCATCAACATAAACCTTATCCCAATTAGATGGAATCGGCTACATGGTCATTGTGCTCTATCAATAGTCATGCTTAGAGATAAACATTTCATCAAAAGATCTCTTTGTTCTTCCTCTCCTTCTTATGCAGTGATTCCATACCCTTTCTTCAATTATTCTTACTGCTCATCCACTTCTCTTCTTTGAACCTTTTGTTTCTTTATATGCCTTTTCTCATGATAGTATGATAGCCTTTGTGAAGAACCAAACAATGACATATTGATAGAAACAATGCGTGTTTCCATGCTCAATATATATATTTCTATTATGTATATATATATTAATTAGGAAAATTTCAATTATGTACCCACTAGTTTAATTTAAATTATATTTCTATCCCCAACATCCTATATATCACACACATACCCTTTTCTTTTTATTTAACTCTCCTTCTTCCTATTTATTTAATGAAACTTATTTGTCCAGAATTTTCTCTTTTATTTCATTTTACAAACTATAATTCATAATTTAAATTTCCTATTCCATTTTAATTTAATTATATTTTATAGTAAAACCTTGGGTGTTACCATTGTTCATTGGCATCAATATTATTCATTGATGTGGACTTACCCTCTTTGCATTGTCAGGAATTGAAGGAAGAGGAAAAGACAAGTAAATGAACTGTAAATTGACCTCTGCTTTGTAGATGAAGGAGCAGATGTTGGGGTTGACAGCAACCAAGGAAAAACGGCGGCTGAGCCTCTTAAACGTGACTCATTAGGTTTTTTTGTTTAGATCGAAAGTGACTAGGTTTCCTAAGTTTTTTCGGGTTCAACGCGCTGTGTAAACATAATTCTATAACATATCTGAAAATATTTTTGATTTATTGTTGAGTTTTCAATAAAAACATATCTGAAAATATATTTTGTTCACTAATGTGTTGGAGATACATATACTACTCAGTTTGTTGAGGCCGCGAAATTCTCTCTATACGCTTTAGTCAGAAAATAATCTATAAATACTTGGTATAAAAAGGTCGATAAGGAGGAAAGAAAATCATTTACTCAGAGTCTCCAAGTCTGATATCTCCTCTAGCTTTCAATACGCTTTTTTATTAACTTCTGATATCTCCTCTAGCTCTCAATACACTTTTGTATTAACGCCTGATATCCATCTATCTATATCAATAAAACTCGTATCAATCACAATGAGGTCCTACACAAGAACTTAGAATCTCATGACAAATGAACAGCATAAACACGATGCTATGTTCAGTGCAACTAATGTCAAAGAGATAATATTGCACGTTTATTGTGAGGCAATGCAAACCAAATTAAAAGTTAAGTTTATATTACTTCCTTCTTCACTACAAAGAAATTTAAGTTTGGGTTAAATATCATTTTGGCCAATAAACTATTTTGAAAGTTTCAAATTGGCCAAAGAACAATAAAATGGCTCAAATTGGCAAAAGAACAATAAAAATGGTTCATATTGGCCAATAAGCTATTGGAAAGTACTGAAATACCCTTGGGACTTAATAAATATTAATTTCTGAAATTGTGGGTCCCACATTTAAAAATAAAAAATCCCCAACCCCTCCCTCCTCCTCTCTCTCCCACACTCCTTCATCTCTCCCACACTCCTTCATCTTCAACCCCTCCCTCCCTGCAACACCCACCACTCTCGTACTGTGAAGGAACCTTGTAAGAGGGAGATCTTTTATTTGCATTCGTCTAAAAAGATGGAGTAGTTAACAACACGCAATAGCCTTCATTGCCCTCTCATCCTTTCTTTCCAAAACGATGGATATAATGTTTGAGTATTAAATTAAATGTATATTAAAACGACCAAAGCTCATAATCCCATGTACAAGACTCATGCAAATGCATTGTATTTGGGTGCCAGCAGATGCATATCTTGGTGGCCACTGACTTCAGCTAAAAAACTTGGTATTAGAACACTATGAGAAAGAGAAAATTTAATTCTCATTCAAAAGTTGTGTGAATTCACGATTTGCTAATCCTGACACCACAGAATTTGTTCATTTCTCACAGACGTTGTGTTGATTCTCATTGAGTATTCACAGTTCCAGTGTGAGGTGGTGGGTGTTGCAGGGAGGGAGGGGTTGAAGATGAAGGAGAGTGGGAGGGAGAGAAAGGAGGAGGGAGGGGTTGTGGATTTTTTATTTTTAAATGTGGGACCCACAATTTCAGAAATTAATATTTATTAAGTCCCAAGGGGTATTTTAGTACTTTCCAATAGCTTATTGGCTGAACCATTTTTATTGTTCTTTGGCCAATTTGAGCCCTTTTATTGTTCTTTGGCCAATTTGACCATTTCAAAATAGTTTATTGGTCTAAATGATATTTAACCCTTTAAGTTTTATATCTTAATTTATGAAAAAAGCATTTTGCAGAAATTATTTTTGTTACCTAAACTTCCAGTTATAAGAGTATAAAAGATCTCATAGTTTTCCAGGGTATTGAAGTCTCTTGAAATTATTTATGGGTAAATTGAATGGGAAAAAATCAGGAAATGAAACTTCGAACTGAGTCAACTGACCTTTGTGCATACGCACATATGTATGCATTATTGTAGTCCATATTATAGCTTTACTTAATTGCATGAAGGCATGGTGCCTGTTTGAAAAGTCAGAGTTAAAACCAGAGTTTATGAGACGAGTAAGGCCGATGAACTGAGAACTACTCATCATCTTAACAAGGAAATCCTGAAACAAATTCTCAATCCAATGCTTGTGAAGCTTACCATGTCTGAATCTCTTGAAGAATGATAAAAAAGAAAGCTTGTTGGTATGAAACCTTTTAGACACGCCTTGAAGTTTTACTATGTGGCTGTATCCCGGAAAAGAGAAGATGTGGTGAAGAATCTCATCTGGTAAACTGCTCAAATAATCTGTCTTTTGCTTCCATTGTACATATGCTTTCATACTTATCAAATACATTGTACTTCCATTTTTTTTTTCCAAATTCACGGCTTCATTTAAGCAAAAAGATATCAATATGATAATAATGATTTAAACAAAATATATATATTAAGTGGTAGAAAAGCAAAAAACAAAATATATAAGCAACCTACACATTTTAAGATATCTATCTATTATCTATTATTTTTATTTTTTTCTCCAAATTAAAAAATGGTGAAAGAGGAATAACTTTCTTCAGATTCAGAAAATCCGAGATGCATGCTATATATACTTCAGTTAAAAAAAAAATCGGTTCACGAAAAGGGACGCATGTATATTATGTTAGATCAACATTGATTTAATATATCACAAATTTCTACACCCATAAATAGGAGCTTAGTACTTAATAGGCAAAGAAAAAAGAAAACGGGAATTGAAATTCCGGTAAGTTAGCATGTACGTTTACCCCCAAAATCCACATGCATGCAATGTAACTAATCAACTTCACTTCTGATAAAAAAAAAAACTAATCAACTTCACAGCTTAACATACAGCCATTTATGTCCTTCATATACACTATACACCTAGCTATATCACAATTAAAAAACTTTACTTACATACAAAAACCATTACACCTTGGTTTTTATTCCTTATTGACTCGTATTGTTCCCCTATATATCTTATTTCGTAAGTGCGATATTAATCTTCTGTTAATTTGTAAACAGCTTAAAGGCGGGCCGAAGAGATTTAATATTTTTTTTCATACTCCAATGATCGAGTGTGAGATAATTGATTAAGGGTGAATGATTCCTTACCACTCAACCACATGCCCAAAATTTATATGGTTATATTTAATTCATTTGCCTTGTGAATTTTTTGAAATACATATAAGGATATATTTGACCTTTTCCCCTAAAAATGATTTATGAGAGCCTTGTAAACCTCAATTCAATCAAAAATGATATTTGTTCTATTCAATATTCTCTATACACCAAGGATATTGCTGTTTTGATCATCGGTGCTCTCACACGTGGTTAAATTATGACAAAATCGAAGTGTAATTACGATTTTTAAAAAAAAATGATTATGAACTTGTTTATATATATCTGTTGGGATATATTCATTTTATTTGACCTAGAAAAGGTACATTCATTTTAACCAAAAAAAAAATCCTATGGTGTGTATGTGTAATTATTGGCAAATAATTTTTTTCTCTGAAAAATTACACATCTATTAAGCCATGTAATGTAATGTGCCCCTGGAAGTGCTTCCCAGGCACACTCATTTTAGAAATCCCGACTCACGACGTAGTTTAATCAGCTTGAGGATGTGGCAACTGGCAAAGGATATCTATCGGAATACGGATTTCCTCAGCGGCGGATGCTCTCAGCGGCCCTCAGCGTCTAAGATCTGGTCCGTCCAAAATGATCCAAAGGCATAAAATGAGCCACGTCATCAAGTCCTACCTTCCTTCTTCATCGTTCTCTCCGCTCGCTTCATCTCAAAACCTTCTTCTCCCATGTCTTCTATTCCCTTCATCTTCACCTAACAGTTAATACCACCTCCCATGGCCGCATCTGCATCATCTTCTTTCTCCATTCCACGCTTCCTCCACCAGGTTCCTATTTTACTTATTAGTTATTACTACCTACTCTTCCATAACATAACCACTTCAATTTCTCCATTTACCACTCATGCGTTTCATTCCTTTTTTTTAATTATATCCAGGAACTCATCAATTCCACGCCACAATTCCCGATTATTCGAATTCAGAAGGTAAGATGCTCGGTGGTTATGTTCTTCTTCAATGAGAAATAGAGGTGGGAGATTAAAGCTGATAAGTGAAGCATATCTGTAGAAGACAATTGTTTGAAGTTGGAAGGAAAAGAGAGAGGCCGAAGGATATTGTAGGGGGAAGGGGAAAAGTGGGAGTGTTGGAATCAGCTTTTTTTCTTTTAATTGTTTGATGATGTGGACGCTGAGGGCCGCTGAGAGCGCCGGCCGCTGAGATAATCCGGACTCTATCTATCGACTAGGTTACTCCGATACGTGTAAAATTATATCGTTAATCTCATAGATTGTTAAGGCGTTTATCAATTAAGACTCCCCGTCTCGTATGATAGCTAGATAAACATGCCATTTTTTTGCCCGAAAGATAAACATGTCATTTAAAAATTTTATAGTGAGCCTCCATATGCAATTAGAGAAAATATGCTGTGTGAGGAGAGAGTGATTCAGTGGGCAGGTAATTCGTGGTTTTAATATATGATCTGATTAGGATAAATTATCATCCCAAATACTTGATCGAGAAAGCGCATTGAGAAGATAAGAGAAAAGACGTTAGTTAATGCAATTGATGATTCTTGGAGATATTGATTAGAGAAGTGTCATGCATTAGAAGATACATTTATGGAGAGGTGGTGTTAGAGATCGAACAACACACCAAACAAAAAAGGAAAATAGAAACGGTAAAAATAGATATTGTTAAATGTAACAAATATTCTCTACGATTAAAAAAAACAAGATAAGACATAGGGCTTCAAGTGCAATTTTAAAGTAACAATAAAGCAAAATCAAAGTAACGTTCAGAAGAAAGGATCTCGTCTTCCTATTCTAAAGGAAGGAAATGTATTGAAAGGGGCGTATATAAATTAGAAGTCATATCAAAACTTTCTAAATATCGGAGCATGGATTGGTGTTGATGAGGTGGGTAATTGAGGACCATCTCTTTTAAGTCTACGCACCATTTCTTAAGCAACCCTATTAGTAAAGCCATGGGATCATCCATATATTTTATAATGAACTCCACTTTCTTCAATCCCTTTATGACTCTCCCCCCAGCTACCCTCCAATTTTTTACTACATCATCATTGAACATATGTACCTGTCAACACTTAACCAAAATTAAGATTTTCATGCAAAAAATAAAATGTATAATGGTTAAATCAATATAAATGCATTCATAAGTACCCGCTTGCACAATTTTATAATCCCACTGCAAATAACCGCCGATACGATGGTAAGGGTTTCTAAATTTGGCAGTCTGTCCATGAAATCACTTGCAATATCACTCACAACGTAACCTTCCAATACTGGTTTCAACTCTATTTGGACGTGCCTAATGCTTTCAAATAAAATGGGGGTCTCCCTGATTCTAAATGAACCCTGCAAAGCAAATTTTTTTTTTTAAAAAACAAAATTAAAGATTAATAAGAAACAAGTTTGTTTTATTATCATATGTATTGTTACAAGGTTAAAGCTCCACATATATTCTTATGTTACACTATTGTAATAGTTCATCCAATAACTGACATATTTATAAATCCAAAAGGTGCATGATAAAAAGCTTTTCTAAAATCACAATGGGGTCCTAAACAAGAACTTCAATAGATCGAGAGAATCGTATAATATATGAATGAACAAATTAAAGTATACACAATAATATATGTTCAGTGCAAGTAATGTCAATGAGCCAATATTACTCACTTCTCGTGAGGCATAATGCACTCCAACTTCAAAGTTATGTTTATATTGCTCCCTTCTTCACTATGAGGAAAGTTGAAGTATTATGTCTTAATTTATACATATATAAAGCATTTTGCGGAAATTATTTTGGTTACCTAAACTCCCATTTAAAAAGGGAAAATTAATTAGAGGTCCCCCACAAGGGAGTTAATACCGGAAAAATTCCAAAAGTTGAGAATATTAATGTAGGGTCCCAAGAGACCTCACATTAATATATTTGAAAAGTGAAAAGACAGTTTTGCCCCTAGTCTTAAAAAAAATTTACCCCTCCTCCCCCCATCCCCACCCTCCTCCCTCACCACCCTCCCCCTCCAGCCCCCCCCCTCCTCCAGCCCCACCCTCCCCCTCCAGCGCCCCCCCACCCCCACCCTCCCCCTCCAGCGCCCCTCCCCCCCCCCACCCTCCCAGCCCCCCGCCCCCCCCCCCTCCCCCACCCCCACCCTCCCCAGCGCCCCCCTCCCCCACCCCCACCCTCCCCAGCGCCCCTCCCCCACCCCCACCCTCCCCAGCGCCCCCCCTCCCCCACCCCCACCCCTCCAGCGCCCCCCCACCACCCACCACCCCCACCCTCCAGCGCCCCCCCACCACCCCCACCCTCCCCGTCTGCATCCCTCCCCCTCCAGCTCGCCCCCCACCCCCACCCTCCTCCCTCCACGCCCCCACACCCCCCCTCCCCCACCCCCACCCTCCCCAGCGCCCCTCCCCCACCCCCACCCTCCCCAGCGCCCCCCCTCCCCCACCCCCACCCCTCCAGCGCCCCCCCACCACCCCCACCCTCCCCGTCTGCATCCCTCCCCCTCCAGCTCGCCCCCTACCCCCACCCTCCTCCCTCCACGCCCCCACACCCCAACTGTCTTTTCACTTTTCAAATATATTAATGTGAGGTCCCTTGGGACCCTACATTAATATTTTCAACTTTTGGGATTTTTCCAGTATTAACTCCCTTGTGGGGACCTCTAATTATTTTTCCCTTTAAAAAAGTATAAAAGATCATTCTGTTCTCACGCATTGCATTGAAGTCTCTTGATATATATGATTTATGGGCAAAATAGGAATGACGTTAAAATCAGGGACATTAGCCAATAGAAACAGATTTCTAGGTCCACATCAGGTAATTTAAAATTCCTTATAATGATAAATAGAAGTATTTATAGACGAAAGTGTAAAATTTCAAAATTGAAACCTCAAACTAACCTTAAGCAAATTTACATCCTGAAACAAATTCTCAATCTAATGCTTGTGAAGCTTATGATGTCTGGATCTCTTGCAGAACGACAACGTTCTGAGCCCAGTAGATGATTATAAAGGGAGAGAGAAGGGCTGGTGAGGCAAATGGTCTGGAACCTTTTAGACACGCCTTCAAGTCTTACTATGTGGTTGTCTCCCATAAAAGAGAAGATGTGGTGAAGAATCTCATCTGCTAAACTGCTCAAATAATCTCTCTCTTTTGCTTCCATTGTACATATGGCTTTGATACCTTCCATTTTTTAAATTATACCTGTGCTTCAGACCTGAAGTAAGATTTTCATTACACAAATAGGTAACATACAACCAAATTAACTTCATTTTGAAGTACAAAACTTGCTTCATAGAACACATGACTCAACCTATGAATTGATTTCTTTGGATGCAGAAGAAACTATGAATTGATTTCTCATTGCTCTGATATTTCTTAATCCCTTTTGAATTACTTTCTTAATATTCTTCCTGGTGGCCAAATAGTTTCCTGCTCCAACTGTGAATGCAGCTTCAGCTCCTCTTCTTCTAATGGTTGACTGAATTTCATACAAGGACTCCTTTGCCTGCACAAGACAATCTTTAGTGATACTACACATATCCAAGATTCTGAGAGAACCATCAACCCACTTTTGCCTGCAATCTCTTGCTAAGACTTGTTGGGTGGTTGACATTTGAAGGAATTTGCCAGAAGAGTCTTGTAAATCCTGCAAGTCATTAAGTTTTTGGCTTAAAGAGGATGAAGAAGAGGCAGATTGAGAAGACTTCAATCTGTTGAGGTGCTCCTCAATTTGTGAGACAATGGGGTGAGGAGCAGTGGGAAAGCTATTAGATCGTGTATGCATGGACATCTTTGAGTTTGATTCGATGGCTGCCATTTTCTTTTCTTAGAAAAGATGAGAAAATTCAATTTCTTCTAAACTTGTTGGTTTGAGGGTTGTCCATCTTCTTCATATATAGCCGAAATATTGAGGGAGACAAGAAGAATATTTTTCATTCCTCGTGTCACACAGATTGGGCATGCAATAATATCATGCTAACATGATTCTTTATACTTCCATTGCATTATTTGCTCAGTGCTTCCCTCACTGCAAACTAACCAACTCATTCATCAGTTTTTAGGTAGGAAACTAAAAGAGTCCATGTGCTGCAGATTCAAATTCATTGTTAATGTCTCCTCCATTTCAACTTAAACTTTGTATTCCATTAAAGTAAGCAGCATATATGGATCTATTGTCTGTGGCAGGGTTGTTTCTATCATTTAAATAATCTCTACACAATGATCATGAACAAGTTGCTGAGCCAACAAATATGGGTTTTTAGAAAAGAAACAAGAAAAGGAATCTCTTATTGATCTTTGAAGGTTAAGGTCATATATGGGTGATCATGTTTATGGATGTCCCCTAATTCACTGTCCTTCAATTAAAATAGATTATCATAAACAGGCAGCTGGATCTTGCATGCTGTGCTGGAAGGAAAACTTTGCAGGACTAGAATGGAACATAACCACTACAATCTAATGATGAAGAAATTAAAATTAAAAATAAACTAATAAAAGCAATTAAATCACTGAAAATGGACTATTTCCAGTATTGTTTACTATGATGTTAGTAAGAAGAGAGACAAACTGTCACATGAAAACATGTCTGCTCATCTATTCAACTAAAAGATTTATTAATGTAAAACCTGGCGGAGGTTGATGAATGAGGATAAATACACTAACTATAAAGAGAAATGAAAATATCAAATTTCATATAACATATTCCATGAGGTAGAAGAGAGATTGCAAGAAAAAATCAATGCTTTCCCTGACCATCACACAGTTTCATGCATCTAAAGACGAATTATCACATGACAACATGTCTGCTCATCTATTACTGCTTTTGCTTTTTGTCCAGATTTTAAGGTGCTTCATCACTTTCAAACCTATTTTGCTTTCTTTGAGTTTCAATCCCCCACCTGTCAGTAAGCTTGGTAATCTGTAATATTACAGAAAACTAGAGAGCTTTCAGTACTGCTAAAATTTGAAAATTTTCCCTATCCTCAGTAGAAATGTGTTAGTTATTATATAATCATGAAGGGGTTGTATTTAGGCAAAGTAAATTCTTATGTCTTGCATCTGCTCCATATTCTTATATATATACTTAATTACTCCCAGTGAAGAAATTAAGATTGTATGTCTAATAAGAAAAGAAGGAATGAAAGCAATTCATAAGAGAATCAGATGAATCCAGGACATGAAAGTTGACTCAAATATCAATGCCATAGAGCTGAATCATATAGAATCTTTCAGAAAGGGTTCAAGACAAAAATACTTGAAGAGAAGGAAGGAAACTTTAACAGCACAAACCATGTGTAGGCGATAGGTTAGTATATTCAAAGGTTTTGTTAAGTGTACAGTGTACAGAGGAAGATATTATAATTATAGAGACCACATCAACAAACACATACATGTGAGAGAGAGAACAAGGAGATTCGTTACAATGAAAAGGCAATTCAGAATGGCAAGAAGCTTATGATCATGAAGCTGCAACAAGGAGGCCAACGATCATGGCTAGTAACTTCCATTTGTGTTATGGCTCCTACTCCTACACATGCTAAGGGTTCATGGGAACCATTAGAAGAGAGATTTATTGATTTAACTAGCATGTTGAATAAAATAAACCAAGCTAGTCGAGTGGATGTGGAAGTTCCCAATTTGTATCATGTTATGAAAAAATTGGAACTCAATGTTTTACAGTACACAAGGGTTTAGCAAGTGAATGTGAAAAATGTGATAGAAAACAAACAAAACCTGCAGAGAAACCATTCTCAAATGGGATAATATCACAACATTTTTCCTCCCTTGAACTGAAGGAAAAATGTACAAACATATACTAGACACTGATCTGCTGTCTTTCTCAAAAAGAGTAGGATTTTCCAAACTTTCCCCTTTTCATTTATCTTCCTAGGATTTTTCTAAGTCAATGTTCCAAGTCCACTATTTCTATCACACTGCATGTGTAAACTTTGACATCAAGGATGTTGGAGACTGTATTGCATTGTCTTTGTTCACACTTCACATGAGGCATATTACTTAAACAAGAAGTTGACAACTTAGATCAATTTGCATGTTTTGTTTAGAGAAGTCTGAGTTCAACTTACATATATTGTGATTTAAATGGCACAAAAAATCTTTAACATCTGGTTTATTCTAAGTCTATGCACAACTGCGAAAACATGGTAATTATTACTATCAGACTGTTATTTGTCCAGAGACTTGTCACTTTGCTTTTGTTACTTGGGATCTGAAACTTACTTGTGTGTGTTCTGTTTGCATTTTCTAACATGTATATAATGGAGGGCATATTTGGTTCCTCTTAAATTCACCGCATGAATTGGGTGAAGCTGAATGCAAAATGCTAGTACTTTTACATTTTAAATTATTTAACAACAACATTTTATATTTTTTAAAGTTGTCTTTCAAATTCAACTTGAAATGTTGATAATAAGGTAACAAGCAGGACATTACTTTGATCATATACTCCACTTCACGATAGTTAGAAAAATGTTGCTTCACAAAACTATGCCACACAAAAAAACATTGAGCCACAACTAAACATTAGAAGTAGACCATTTGCTTTCATCAATTCCATCCTATTACCTTGTGAAGCACCTTATCAGAGCTTATAGTGGACCCTCCCCCACGCGTTGAGTAAATAACACTTTTTCATCCCCCTTACAACAGATCCATCATAATAGATTATCTTCATCAATCTAAATGGCCATATTACTATTTCAGCTACATCTTCATCTATCTTCACGTTAAGTTGTTGAACATTTAAGTGCCTTGAGTGGAACAATCTATCTTCTTCTAAGTTAACGTGCGTAGAGAAGTAAGAAGTCGTTGTGATCAGTAATTTTGAATGATGACATTTAGTTCAAAAACAATTGAATCCATTTCCTTAATCTAATATTAAACTGTCTTACAAAATTAAATATAAACCATCAATGTGAATAATTGAATTCACAGGGGTTATAATACAAAAGTAATTCATCAAATCCAATCAATCTACTATACATCTAATTTGCTACCAATCCAAATTAAAGGTAAACAAAAGGACAAAAAAGAATAAATATTTCATACGGTCCTAATAAAAGGACGTGTATGCCCTGGCAACGTTTCAATAGAGGGTATGAATTATTTCGAGGAATTAAGTGCCAGCTGGGTGTGCTTTGGTACCTTTGTAGAATTGTAGTCTGTTATAGTATTATGCAATATGCACATATATTGAGCCTTAATAGAATCGGCGATATAACATTTTTTTTTGTAACAGGTCATATATCATATTTGAATAACAAAAGGCTACATTAAAGAATAAAAAGTCTCCTTTTAAAACAACAATGGCAAAAAATTGTTTTTTGGGGAAATTCTAAACAAAATGACAATTAAATATCAAAATAACAAAAAGGGTCATAGATTTGTGTAAGGACAAAAGAGAACACAGTTACACAAATTAACACTCTCGTGCCATGATTTACTACTTCTATTTTTTCTGCAAAGTTGGGGCAAATAACCTCACTCAAATGCTGATATTTTTGTTATTAGCAGTAGTACCACTATCATGCTAATGATGGGTACACTTGGAGTGGGAAACCAACTTGTATATGGTCATCTTCCTTAAAGATACATTTCCAAATTTCTGTCTCCTAAGATATGTGAAATGAATTGAGGGTTTCTTAGAATATTTGGAAACCTCAACCATAGTAATCTCCTAATAAGTACCTCTTTTCTGATTTTGAGGACGAAATTATTTTAGGGGGAAAGAATTGTAACATCTCAAGTTTTCATTTTAAAAGGCAATCAAATTAAAATGGAATGGGGAATATAAATTACAAATTTAGTTTTTTTCTAAATGAAATAAAAGAGAAAATGTTGGATAAAATAAGTTTTGTTGGTTGAAAATAAGTAAATAGGAAGGAGAAAGTGAAAGGGAAAGAAAAGGTCAAAGGGGTAGTACTGGAGAAATGTCACAACTCACACGTATAGAAATTAAGGGTCAAAGTGAAATTAAAAACAAACAAACGGGGCAGTTAATTAGAATTTTCCCTAGTCTTTGTAACATCCCAAAATTTGAATTAGAGATAATAGGGAATTAATTAAGGTATTAGGATATCTCTATTATATTAAAAAGACATTTTAAATAAGTAAACGAGGATGAATATATTTTTAAGGAAATAATATGCCTATTTTCTTTAGAAATTATGGAAAAATAGTTGGAGGTTGAATTTTAAATTAAAACTTTTATGAAAAATACTTTAGAACATGTATAATAATATGGTGTGAGATAATATGCAAGTTGGTGTATAGATTAATTTTGCAATCTGTTTTACAGTGGGAATTTAAAATGAAAAGTAAATAGATATAGGATTAAGGGCAAGATGGTAATTGGTCCCTAAAACCTAATACCTCTACATATCCAAACACTCCCTCCTTCCTTCTTTATGCTGTAACATCGGCCACCCCCCTCAAACCCCAATCCTCTTCTTCTTCATCCTTCTTCACGGCTGCACAGGGGAAAAAATTATCAAAAAAAAATGACAATTAAATATCAAAATGACAAAAAGGGGTCATGAATTTGTGTAAGGGCAAAAGAGGACAGTTGCACAAATAAACACTCTCGTGCCATGATTTATTACTTATGTTTTTTCTCGACATAAAAGGAGTAGTGTTTCTATAAAGGGAAAAAGACAAATAAAACCATTTGAAAAAGGACAATAAATGTTTGATAAAAAAAGGAAATAAAGGTGCATAAATTTCCAAAAGAACAATCAAAGTGCCTAAATTTTCAAAAGAACAACCAAGGTTATAGATACTTGATTAACCTCTGCATCTTTCTCATTAACCACTAGAGTGTTGTTAATGTGGATAATGTGGATGATACGGTGGTTAATATTCATGAAATCATGTCCTTTCCCAAATTCATGACCCCTTTTTCTCCTTTTTTATATTCAATTGTCATTTTAGGGAAAAACTCACATCATGTTCCTTTCTCCAGGTTCTCAAGTTCTTTCAATATAGGCCATTAGATTGAATGGATGATTGTTATAAAAGGACACATGTCACTCCCATATTAAAAGAACTTGAGAACCTGGAGAAAAGAACATGACGTAAGTAAGGTCCGTCATTTTATTAGATTTTTCCCTAATTTTCCCCAAATTTTATCCTATTAAAAAATTGTTTTTAAACAATTATTACTAAAAATAATGATATTTAATAAATTATACTACCTCCGATCTTAAATAATAATATAGGACCTAATTGACTTTTTTTTGGACAGATTAAGGTTGCGAAATAGGTTATTAAATGATGGAGTTAATATGCAAATCCACCCCTGAAGTATACTAAAACGTGCAAATCTGCCCCTCACATATTTTGAGATGCAATTTTAACCTGTAAATAACAATTCAATGCAATTTTACCCCTTCTGTCACTTAAATGTGTTTATTTTGATGCAAAATGACTTAAATGCCCTTCTCAATATATTCTCTCTTCTCTTCAACCCTCTCACCCCAAACCCCAACCGCCACCACCACCATCCCAACCCTCCCCGCCACAACCACCACCGTCCCAAACCCCCAACCACCACCACCACCAAAACAATAAGAGTAATTGGGTAAAAATTCTTAGTTTCTTCTGATTTAGCAAATGTTCTCCCATCGGTATTGTGCAGCGAGAGTTGCCTGCATAGACTGCTGCATGACTATGTTGTCCAGCGAGACAGAAATGCCAGCAGCTTCAAAGTTTGTTTGTTTGATTATTGATTTTCGGCTCATTTTACCTATTTTTACAAGTTTTGTCACCATACATTGATCAAGTTGCAAAAGAAACAGTAAAAGGCAAGACTTTTGGGGTTGTTGTGGCTGTGCAAGTTTGGTAACGAATCATGTGAGGAAGGAGAAAGGATTCGAGGGGGGAATCAGTTATTGTCTTTTTCTATGTCTTTGTTCTTAGTATATTGTTTTAGTGGTGGTCGTGGTGGTTGGGCTATGGGGTGGGAGGGTTGAAGAGAAGAGAGAATGTAATGAGGAGGGCATTTGAGTCATTTTGCATCAAAATAAACACATTTAACTGACAGAAGGGTAAAATTGCATTGAATTGTTGTTTCCAGGTTAAAATTACATCTCAAAATATGTGAGAGGCAGATTTGCACGTTTTGGTATACTTCAGGGGTGGATTTGCATATTAACCCTTAAATGATGACATATTTGATATATTTTTAGATTATCCATTAATTTATAGGTAAAATAAACTAGTTTAAGGGAAAAAAAATTAGGTAAATCAATTTATAATTAACTTATTTTTCTTTTTTAAGGATATTCTAGAAATAGTCAATTAGATCTTATATTTAGGACTGGAGGGAGTATTTACTTTGGATTGAAGAAACTTTTTCCATTGAAATAAAGTTTTTTAAAAATAAGATCAGATTTAACATGCTTTAAGCATTAAGATATAAATATAAATGTACAACTATAATTATTTAAAAATTTACTCTTTATACATTACGAAACATCTTTCAGTATAACATTTAATTAAAATATTAAATATAATTATTTAAACATATATACACAGGCTTTCATATATATTTATTTGCTCATTTTCCCTCTTGCTATCTAAATACAACTATTTTCCGCGACTTCTTCTCTCACATTTTTCCTCTCTTTCACATAGTGGATGCGGTGCTTGGGCCCTAATCGTACCCCCGTGAGAGAAACATTATCTATGGACGTTGTGCTGTATGACCAGGAGGTAGGCTTTCTTCTTCTTATAATACTCATCTCTGCCTTCTTCTCTGTTCCTCTGTGTGGTGGTAAATTTTGCCCTCCACGTTTGTCACTGTTGCTGACTTTATACTTTGTAGGGTACCGCCATGATGTTTCGCTTGGTGACGGAGGATCAGCGTGATCGGTTTTGCTGGATGTGGCACGAGGGAAGGCAGTTTCATCTCTGCAATCCCTCCGTTGAAACTGGTGGTCTTGGAATCCATGAGGAGTATCGTCTTGTGGCATACCACACGACAAGTTTATGGCCCACAACAGAGGGCATTTTCCCTCCTTTCCCGTACGTCGTGAAATCCTGTGTGAGGATTGCGTAGGAGAAAACTAATGTCAACGGCTTATTTGGTAATCTCTCTTCCTTTTTGAGTTTTTCTCAGTTCTTACCTAACGTATTTCATCCCTGGCGAAGATGTTGTCGGTTGGGCTAGGATTGCTAACCCCACCACGTTCATGAAAAACAACCGTCACTGGGAACCTGAGATGCGTATCATTCTGGGAATCTATGATGACGAATTTGGCTGGTGAGTATAAACGTTTGGATTTGGGCTAATAGCAGAGTTGAAACACACCATTTATTCTGTTACTTCTTCACACAGGGTCCGCAACAGTGAGATTATATGTATCATGCGTGGTGCTTTTGTTGAGGAAGCTGCAGATCTAATTGACCCAACACGAGAGGAAAAGAGGCCTCCACCTTTTGTGCATCTTCGCTACGTGCGAATTGATGAGCCCTACAGTTCAGGTGTCTCGCTCTTTCTAATTGTAGCTTATTGTTTTTGCTCATTACATATGATGATGCAATATATTATTCTAACCCAACAAAGTTCTGCACCAGGGGTTAAAGTTGTCCGTTGTTTGGAATATGCTTCAAGGATCAAGATAGACCCTGATATTCCTCAAGTTCAAAGCCTCAAACAAGGCATGCTTGAGATGGACCATGAGGAGTTTTAGATTTGCCCAGGCTGACTTCAGTGTTTGCTGCTTGTATTATGTGCTAATATGCTATTTTATGTTGTGTAATCTTGCTATTATCTTTAGACTGTACTTTACTATCCACCTTTGCTTTGTGCTTTGTGTAATCATGCTATTATGTAGTGTAATATGTAATATGTCATATGTGATATATAATCAGCTTGCGGAGGACTGTTTGGTGTGTAATGGATGTTTAGTATCATCGGATCCTTATGTGATATTTTATGTTACTTTTGTTGGTCCAAGGTTTATGCAGTTCATGTGTTTAGATTGCTACATGCGTTTTAGCCCATTTTGTTGGAGTCCATGTAATGCTTTAATTTTGTAGGGCATGCAGATTATGGGGTTATTTTGATTTATTATTATGTGTTTTCTGGCCTTTATTCATTCAGGACCTACAGCCCATATTGCAGGATAAATTTATTATATATGGGCGAACTTTGAGGCCCAGTGTTACTTATCTCAAGTTGCTACCCTACCCATTTACATATGGACTTTTTAGGAGTTGTTTAAAGGGTGATATGGGAATATGGAAGTAGGTTGTACCTTCTGCCAACATCCCTTACAACTTTGCCCTTATGTTTGACTAGATCGGCGGTGCACATAGACTTGGATGAACTAAAACTTCACAGTGGCAGGTTGATGGGAAAGTTTAGGGGGGGTTCCTATGCAGCTAGGTCATTGAAAATCGTTCCCCATCAGCTCTGGGTGACTACTGCTGCAATGTCAATCTATCAAACTCCCCTCTTCCTTCTCTCTATATCCAAATGGCGGGAATTTTTCCCGCCATTGTTCCATGGAAACCTTATATCTCTCATATGTGCCCTAGATTATTTCAGTTGTTCATTCCCATAATGCAAAAACACACTGAGATTGCTAATATGACAACCCCTGCGAAACTGAATGAGATTAATGAGAATAATGACATGTGGAGCATAGTTGTAAGGGTTATGCGCAAGTGGAAAATGTATCACAAATCCACCCCAACTGAGGTGTTTTGCATCTGTTTTCTCTTGATTGACTCAGAGGTATGTAGTCAAAACTCAGTCAAAGTAAGAAGTAACATCTCTTTACATGCATGCGGTAGCATTTGGTGATTGTTTATCTTCAACCTGGTACTTATGATTATCCTCCTTTCACTGTATTATAATGCATTTGCTTTTGTGATGCCAACATTTGGTTTAACCCGAACCTCACTACATTGTTCTTTATGCTTGCCTTTGTGATGCCACAACTTCATAGATCCTTTACATTGCTCATCATTGGTAGTATATTTTTTAGACACTTCAAGCCATTGAGACTATTGATGAGTCAATATATATGTTCTTATGTACTGTCATACATCACTATAGAGGATGGAAATAGAATATACCCTGACATTTGAGATGTCAAAATGCTTTGATGTCTATATTTTCCCTTTTACAGGGCAATAGCATAGCTGCAAGCATCATGAAACCCTCGCAGCATGCAAGGTTTAACCAGGGTTTGCAGCCTGGAAAAACTTATGAGATAGAGGTTTTCGAGGTTACTGCTAATCGCCATGATTACAGGCCTTCGATACACCCATATAAGATAACATTTAATCCAAGCACTAATTTTTCTGAGGTGGATGCTGATATCCCAAATTACTCTTTCCGCTTCATGGAGATTTCTAGCATTACAGCCATGCCAGATAATCAAAATGTGAAATACCTGATTGGTGTGCCCTTTCGACACTGATTACTTTAAAGCTCTTTTATGTATCTTTTATCAAGATTCGTCCTCACAACTCTCAATGTTTGGTCCAGATGTTATAGGATTTGTTAAAGTGATGGGCAAGCTGATAGACTACGGCCAAGAGGACAAAGACAAATGCTTTGTGCTGATGACTCTCTGTGATGCCATGTAAGCTCAATTTATTTGGCATGCTGTATGACAATTTAAGCACGTAGTAGTTATGAAGCAGGTGTTTTGTAATATGGTGTGATTGTGTTTATTATGAGTCATAGGGAAAATGAGATAGAAGTGGTCCTGTTTGGACAATGCGCAGCCAATGCATGTTTGGAACAAATGCAAGGCGATGCAACCGATGAGCCTGTTGTAGCCATTGTAAATCTAGCTCGAATTTCAAAAAATGTAGAAAGTAAACATCTACTCTGCTTTCTCCTTTTGATGTTATCCATCGTGCCCTTTTTTTGTTTCTGCATAACAAAAATCCTGGATTCTCACATCTACTGTTATACAAATATATATCAGATAAACGTCAGATAGTATCTTCCTTTGAAGCAACAAAGGTGTTTTCAACCTCGAGTTTCAAGCTGTGCAAGATCTTCTTGATAGGTGTGATTGAACATTACTGTTTTCTTAGCATTGTATGCTCATTTGGCAAGGATTTTGTTTCTTGGACAGGATACCTACTTTTTGTTTCATACTAACAGTCTTGACACATATATATCTTATGTCAGTGTGAAGGGTCGTGGAACACCAATGACTATGGAGTATGATACATCCATGCCTACACAAAGGAGTCGCGTCTCTGGTAGTGAATCCTTAGTAAGCGACCCTAGGGTGACAATTGACAAGATACACGAGCAGGGATTGGTGAGTTCATTTTCAGGATGAGTTAATATATACTGTCTTTCATTGTTGCAAGGCACACCATCATTTCCAAAATCTTTTTCAGGATGATGCATTTGTTGTTGCTTGTGAGTTGAGCAAATTGCAGTCTAAGGATGGATGGACTTATGAAGGGTGTTCCAAGTGTTCCTCAATTGTGAAACCTGTTGATGAAAAGGACGCAGATGGAAAAAATTTTGCACACGCTGCAAGAAACCACCTTATAAGACAGAGCCTAAGTATAATAATATGTTTCCTTCAATGCTGTTGTCATTAATGTAATTTCTTGCAATTTAGGTAACTGATTCGTGATCTTGATCTGATGCTAGGCTGAAATTGAACTATGTTATCAAAGATGATACTGGAGTGGCTGCTGTTAGCTTCTGGGATTCACAGGCAAGGCAACTGGTCAATAAAACTGCTGTGGAGCTTATAGATGAATTGCCTCAGGTGTGGGTTTAGCTCAATATACCATCCAATTTTTAACATGTTTTGCTTGTATGAAGACTACATCAGCTCATTGTCCGCTTCATTCTCGTATATAGAATAAGAAGAATGGCTGGCCGTTGATTTAAATGGTCAGATAGGCAAGAAGCTTTTCTGAAGCTCAAACTCACACCCTACAACAAGAAGTTTCCTAATTCAAGCATCAATGTAGTGGCCATGACCTCATGTGTGGATCTTTTGGTTGATTTCAACTCTGTCACATCAGAGGTTCTCATTTTATCACGTGCTCATCCATTTTTTGTTTAGTATCATTATGTATAAATAACGACTAAACATTGTACTTTCCCATTTTAGCACCCTGATGGGGCTGAACTTGACAAAGATGAGGGTGACAAGGTTGATAAGGACTCAAGCATGGATGACAGCATCAAGCATTCCATTGATCTTTCTGTGGAAGATACTCCTGCGATGAGTCTTGCCCATCATCTTACTCAGATTCAGGCCAAAGGGAAGAAGAGGACAACTGTGCTTGCGAAAACCAAGAATAGGAGCCAAGGTAGGTCAGAGCAACCAGGTACTCAGACTTCAAGCCACAGATTGTTGAAAGTTATCAAACAGGAAAAGTAGATGAGGAAGCCAAATGTAATCTGACCTGGAAACATGATTGAACTTTTGAGATGTTTTTGTGTATGACATTAGGGGCAGAAGTTCATGCCCACTACCACTACCTTCATTTTGCAGCTGTAGTTTACAGCTTCTCAAACTTAAACCATGTTTCATGTTATTTTGGCTACATTTTAATGAAACTGCTTTCTTAATTAGTGTTATATTACTTCTAATTATTAATTTTGTCCATCGGTCAAATAGTCATGTGAGAGTAACAAGCATGGATGGGGGTGAACTTCACAAAGATGAGGGTGACAAGGTTGATAAGGACTATACTTTATATCATTAACTATAATTTTGTCCATCGGTTAAATAGTCATGTGAGTTGGTAGGATGTTAAACTTAATATCATTAACTATACTTTAATAATAAACAATGAATTTTTTCCATAGACATGTTACATACCATCGGATGAGATGGAAGTCAAAACCAAATTTAATATTATTGCAATGACTTTTTCAGCTTCAGACAAATGCATGTCCTTTGAATTAACATCAGTCAAAATCTAAACAAAGTTTGCCCATTTCCATTTGATGGAAATGGAATTGGTTATTCAAGCCTTATGAGGTTATGGCAAAAAATATCCCCCCTAAAGTAGTAATAAATCAAACACATGTATTTATTTCCAAAAGACAATAAAAATAAAAAAGAGAATGGCAAAAAAAAAGGAAGGAAGGCCTCACAGCTAATAACAAGATTGACATTGACATATATGCTGCGCATGAGCCATCCACCTACTACACATCTATTCTACACATAGCTAGAAGCATTGACAAGAAAACATGATCTCTGCAACATTTTTCTTTCTGCCTAAGAAATGAAGAACTCAGACTACCCAATGCAATGGCAATGAATATCCCCGGACCAGCAAACGTCCCAGATATGACTGCCTCCAAAGAGAATATTGATGAGGCAAATATTGCAACCTTACAAGGTTCATCTTCCACAGAGACAAGAAAACAGAGGCGGCATGACGTGTTCCATGAATTGACCAACCACTATCAGAGTGTTTCAAAGCAGACCACTCCATCTTCACGTGTCACGTTTCAGACCCTATGTCATACTCCACCATCGTCTTGCTTTAGTCAACTTCGTGTGATCACCTCGTCATCCACGTCTGAAAAACAGAGTACAAAGAGCACGTTGAGTAGCGACACTGAAGTTGTACCGCAAAAGGTCCAAACTTTAGGTGCGCAATGCCTTTTTCTTTTCTTTTACCACGCCTTATTTTCAGAAACATGTTAGTTCCTACATTTTTAATGTAAACCAACACAGGTTCCTCTAGGAGTGTAACAAAAAGAAAATATGACAAGTCTAAATTGCAAGAATCTCAGTCAAGCGCACAAAATGCTTCAACTTTCACAGACCTCAGAGATCATTCGGATAACCTAACAAGGAACATCGTCGAAATGTTTCTTCGTTGTTGGCAGCAAAGAATATTCGAAATAACTTGCTAAGTAGCTTCAACGGTCAGTGCCATTTCAGATTAGTGCTTCATTTTATTACTTCAGAGTTCTCATTGATGAAACCTTATTGCAGGCACACAAGAATACCTTCCTACTCGGATGAGTGCAAGATGGTGTGGCCTTGATAATATTCAATCCTCTGTTCCACCAAAGAGACTTAGGAAGACAACAAATTACACTTCTAAAACAAATGAAAACCAAGATGGTTCTTCCGGTTAGTGTAAAATACATTAGTTTCACATTTATAACTTGCCAAATCTGATACATTGATGGAAGGACATATAACACTCCTACTGCTTCAGAAGTGGCAGCTCTCATTCCAGGTGACATTGATATGAATTATAATGTTAGGGACATCATACTTCAAGAGCTTGATGGAGATTTGCAACGTATCAATGAATTACACGCTGCTTATTTGCCGCTGCAATATCCACTCCTTTTTCCATATGGAGAAGATGGATACACAGATAATATTATGCATCGTGAAGAAACTTTGGCTAAGACAAAATCAAAGAAACGTGTCAGCATCCGTGAATACATTGCATACAGACTCATGTTAAGAGAAGATGAAACATCAAGCCTTCTTCACGCATCAAGGCTACTTCAACAGTTTATATGTGATACCTACTGCATGATGGAGTCACAGAGATTGTTATGGTATCGTACCCACCAGAAAGAGCTCAGAGCAGACCTTTACAAAGGATTATCAGATGCTTTGGTTAATGGTGAAACTAATGCTGCAGCTACTGGAAAACGTGTCGTCTTGCCATCTTCTTTTACAGGAGGTGCTAGGTATATGATGGGGAATTATCTTGATGCAATGGCTATCTGTCAGTCAATCAGATATCCTGACCTATTTGTTACATTCACTTGCAACTCTAAATGGCCCGAATTACAAAGGCTTTGCTCGAAACAAAAATTCAATGCAGCAGATTGCCCCCATATCTTATCACGGATGTTTCAATTGAAACTTCGCAGTTTGATGAAGGTCATAAAAAAAGGGAAAATATTTGGTAAAATTCGTGCAGGTATTGGAATGTGAATGCATTTTGTCTATCAAAACATTATATTTGCTATTGTACATAATGGATACCAAAAACATTTCACTTTCATAGTAGCTGCATTATATAATTTTCCACCCATATAATATATCTCATATTTTTTTTAAATGTGCAGAAGTTTACACCATTGAATTTCAGAAACGCGGACTTCCACATGCACACATTTTACTCTGGCTTCATCAACAACATAAGATCACTAACCTTAGTGATATAGATAAAATCATATCTGCAGAAATACCGGACAAGAATGTTGATCCTCAGCTTCACGCATTGGTGCGCAATTTCATGATTCATGGTCAATGTGGGCGTTCCAAGTCAAACACAGATTCAATGAATGCTTCAGGTCAATGCTGTCATTATTTTCCAAAGAAGTTCCAAGATGTCACTTTAGTGGATGATAATGGATACCCTACATATAGGCGTAGGGATGATGGTAGAACTATTGAGCAAAAGCGAGGTGCAGTGGACAACAGATATGTTGTTCCATACAACCCAATGCTATTGAGACTATTCCAAGCACATGTTAATGTGGAGAAGTGCAACCAATCAAGTGCTATTAAATACTTATTTAAGTATATTAGCAAAGGAAGTGATAGAGTTGTAATTGGAATATCTGGAAACAAGAAAAAGAGGTCTGAAGAAGCTGTCAATGACGAAATTCAGCAATATCTTAATTGCCGGTACATCTCATCATGTGAGGCATCTTGGCGTGCATTTGGATTTCCAATACATCACAGGTTTCCTGCAGTGGAACGTCTCAGTTTCCACCTTCCTAACCAACAAAATGTTTTCTACCAAGACAATGACGATGTGTCTGAACTGTTAGAGAACCCCAGAATTTGTGAATCACAATTTTTATCTTGGATGAAAATCAATGCTGAAGATACTGATGCAGCAAAGCTGAAATACTATGAATTCCCAAATAAGTATGTCTACTTGAAACCTAAGCGAACTTGGAAGAAAAGAGAGAGTGGATTCTCAGTGGGTAGAATGATTCCTATCTCTCCTTCTGCAGGGGAACTGTACTACTTGCGCATTCTCTTGGCTCATGTAGAAGGCCCAAAATCCTTTGATGACATCAAAACTTTTGATGGTATTATCTATGATACCTTTAGAGATGCATGTTTTGCGAGAGGACTTTTAGATGATGACAAGAAATATGTCAATGCAATCAAAGAAGCATCCATTTGGGCAAGTGGAACATCATTGAGGAGGCTTTTTGTCGTCATGCTTTTATGTGGTTCATTGCGTATGTCACACACAGTCTGGGAGGCAACTGCCACACTGCTCTCAGAGGACATGCTCTACATTCCGAGGAATCATCCCTCATCATCAGGTAAGACATTCATGTTTTTGGTTATTTTTTGTGCTGAATGCACACTTTAGCATCTTTCTGCAGTCGATCGCTGTTACCCATTTTGTGAATGTCTAATCTTTTCAGGCCTTACATTCAGTCTTGAGCATAAAAAACAAGCAGCACTGAAAGAGATCGATAAACTGCTTCGCAAAAGTGGGAAATCATTGTCTGACTTCAGCGGGATGCCACCAATTGATGATTCAGATGACTTTGATGTTTCTAATCATCTCATTCTGCAAGAGCTTAACTACGATCGATTGTTGCTACAGAAGGAGTCCACACAGCTGATACAATGCCTCAATACTGACCAATTAGCTGCTTTTGGGAAGATAATGCAGGCTGTTGAAAAAAAACACGGTGGCTTCTACTTTGTTTATGGATATGGTGGAACCGGAAAAACCTTTTTGTGGAATGCTTTAGCAGCTTCTCTGCGTTCAAAAGGTCAAATTGTCTTAACTGTTGCTTCTAGTGGTATAGCTGCAACTCTATTGCCAGGAGAAAGAACTGCTCACTCACGATTTGCTATCCCTATGGCAATTGATGAGTTTTCTGTTTGCTCTATTTCACAGAATTCCCCCCTAGTAAATTTACTTAGAGCAACCTCATTGATTATATGGGACGAAGCACCAATGATCCAAAAGTATTGTGTTGAAGCATTTGATCGCTCAATGCAAGATATTACTCATTGTTCGTTGCCATTTGGTGGAAATGTGTTGTTATGGGTGGTGACTTTCGGCAAATTCTTCCAGTTATACCAAAGGCATCAAGAGCTTCCATTGTCCACTCTTGCATCAATTCCTCATATCTCTGGACAGATTGTGAAATCTTCCACTTGACAAAAAACATGAGACTTACGTCTTCCAGTGATCCTGCGGAAAAGCATAAAATTGAGAAGTTTTCCAAGTGGCTCCTCGATATAGGCGACGGAAAAATTGGACAAGTAGTTGATGGAGCTGCACAAGTCACTATTCCTGATCAATTGCTTATTTCATGTGAGAATGATCCAATTGATGCAATTGTTTCATGGACTTATTGTGATTTCATTTCTTGCTTGACCTCTAATACATACTTCAACGATCGTGCCATCTTGGCGCCAACAATAGAAATGGTCGCCCGAATTAACGATCGCATGTGTGACCTTCTTCCAGGAGAGGAACATCATTTCTATAGTTGTGACACAATTTGCCAAGCGTCACAAGTCTCTGACACAATTGATAGTTTATACTCAACTGAATTCCTTAACTCTATATCATGCTCAGGTATGCCGCCCCACAAGCTCACTGTCAAGATTGGTGTTCCCATAATGCTACTAAGAAATATTGATCAACA
This sequence comes from Mimosa pudica, assembly GCA_029929735.1. NCBI lineage: Eukaryota > Viridiplantae > Streptophyta > Magnoliopsida > Fabales > Fabaceae > Mimosa > Mimosa pudica. The sequence continues at coordinate 14,099,320 of JAKELP010000002.1, forward strand.
AACAGGTCTTTGCAATGGCACTCGATTGCGTGTCTCTAAAATTGGTAAAACTGTAATTGAGGCAATCACATTAAATGGTTCCAATCCAAATGAAAAGGTTCTGCTACACAGGATGGATATGAATCCATCCGAATCAAGATTGCCTTTCAAGATGCAAAGAAGACAATTTCCTGTTATGCTATCACTTGCAATGACTATTAATAAAAGTCAGGGACAATCACTTCTTAGAGTTGGCCTATATTTGTCAAGCCTGTTTTTACTCATGGCCAATTATATGTGGCACTGTCAAGAGTTAGAACAATGGATGGACTCAAAATAGTCATTGGCTCTGATGATCAATCACTTGACTCAAATGTCACCACCAATGTTGTCTACCATGAAGTCTTCTACAATGTATCACAGACTTAGTGTCACTCTGGCTCATGCTACTGCTTTTTTTGTCTATTCACCTCCTTCACCTGCTGATACACTTCAGCTGTATATTTTTGGGTTTTTTGGACACAGAAAATACCAAACTGTGCCTTTTTTGTGCAGATATGTTGTGGATTTCACTAATCCATGTATTACTCTATCATGGATTTTAAAAATCCAACAACTTCAGATCTTTTTGTAATGACTTCTTCCAGAATCAAAACATTGTTCAGTTCCTCCTGCCATTCCCATTTGTTCAGACTAGACTATGATTTTATTCCTATGCATATTTCTTAGTCTTAATTTTGCCTATTGTTTATCATTGTTAACTAATACACTTAAATGATTGTTAGCTTATACATCGAATCATCCGTGCAGCGCACGGGAGGACCGCTTGTTATATACAAAGTGAAGAGAAGTAGTTTTTTTTTTGAACAGAAGAGAAGTAGGTTTTTCATTTATAAACAAATGGATCATGTTTACTTATTTTTTAGTAATGATCCATTTGTTTAGATTATATATAAGGTAATGGGCCTAATTTACCCTCCAAGTAACCACCCAGGAGCACTGGGCACCCTGAACTAATAACAAGATCATATTTACACTCAAAGTAACCAAAGTGTTTTAAAAATATCCCCAATGGACAGCCAATTACGTCTGACCGTTAATCTGCTCATGTGGCCCCCAGTAGAGGGAATTGTTTTTTATTATATCTGGGCCTACATGAGATATCCTACGTGGCAAAATTTAACCCAAGTGGCAGGCACATGAGCAGATTAACGATCAAACGTGATTGACCGTCCACTATGGGTAATTTTTTAAACACTTTGGTTACTTTGAGTGTAAATATGAGCTTGTTGTTAGTTCATGGTGCTCAGTGCTCCTCTATCGCATTTGAACACTAGGACAAAATAGCCATGTAAAATTTTTTAGAGCAAAACTGACCATCGAATTTTAACACTAGGGCAAAAATGATCATCATCACAGTTAATTTTTGACTTTTTCACTCATCATCCTCTATCACATCATCACACAAGGGCAAATAAATGCATAAGTCTGTCGCATATTTTAATGAGAGATGAATCGGGTAATGAATGAAAAATTCAATTAAATAATTGTGATGGTTATTTTCGCCTTCATATTTAAAATTTGATGGTCAATTTTACTTCAAAAAATTTTACATAACCATTTTTGCTCCTTCATAACAATTACATGGTCATTTTTACACTTTAGTCCTTAGTCCGTACTCTATATTATGCATAGGTTAATAGGTTAATGAATTAGGAAGAGCGTAGTGGATTTAAATCTTCCTATCACTTGCAACACTCTCCAACGAAAGTAAAGTACACCAATATATGGAAGAATTCTAATGTCACCATGAGATTAAGCCATAAATCCAAAATAACATACATTGAAAAGGACATTATGGAAGTTATTATAAAAATACTAACCGAATTTTGGGAAGTTGTGACTATCCTCTCTCTTATACTAAAAATGGATTTCACTCTTGAATTTCAATTTTTTTTCTTAAATATAAAAATATTTTTAATTTTTCCTAAATTAACTCTTATAATATTTATTAGTAATAATAAATAAATAAGAGAAGAAGAGCGTGGATAAAAGTACAAAAATTAAGGTGAATTGATAATATCATGTGATAATAACTAACATCTTTAATCTAATTAAATTAGATAAATGACCTTACATTTTGGATTTTAAATTTATAAGAGATTTTGTTTATTTTCCCAAAGAAATTTGCCCCGCTTTATTATTTAATTATAGTTAAATGGCAGTTACTGCAAGATGAAGAAGTTCAATGATTATTTTTTTTTATCCATTTTATCAAGGTATCCTCTCACTCCACAAGTGAGATACTAATCCCCGCTGATTTGTAGACACCTTAAAGGGTGGGATAGGTGGCAGTTCATTGATTATTTTTTCTAGATAGCCAAATTGATTAATTTTATTTTTTTAAAAACCTGTTTTAAAATGATATTACTTAACGGAACATATTCTTCTATTTTATTTTTTCGAAAACGTTTTCAAGACAATTTTTGAAAAAAAAAACATGTACAAAACCAAACGGTAGATTTTCCATCAGAACACCTGACTTCCATTTATATTCAACAAAAATATCCGCTGACATAGATCTTTAAATAGACATAAATATCTGCTGACATAGGCCTTTAAGCACAATTTTAAATTAACAATAAACCAAAACCAAATTAAAGACATGAGGTAGGTGGGATCTTTTCTTCCCATCCTAATGGAAGGAAATGAATTGAAACAGGCGCATATAAATTAGAAGCCATATCAAAACTTTCAAAATATCGGAGCATGGATTGGTGTTGATGAGGTGGGTAATTGAGGACCATCTCTTCTAAGTCTACACACCAATTCTTGAACATCCCTATTAGTAAAGCCATGGAATCTTCCATATATGTTATTATGAACTCCACTTTCTTCAATCCCTTTATGACCCTTTCCCCAGCTACCCTCCTACACTCCCGTACGACATCCTCATTGAACATATGTACCTGCCAACACTCAAACAAAATTAAAATTAGCATGCCAAAAATAATAAAAATAAGAATGTATATACTCCAAATCAATATACATGCATGCTTACATACCTCCTTACACATTTCTCTAAAGCAATCATCAGTGGATATGATGGTGAGAGTTTCTAAATTTGGCAGTCTGTCCATGAAGTTACTTGCAATATCGCTCAAAACGTATCCAATAAATACATCTTTGAGCCGTATTTGGACGTGCCTAATACTGTCAAATGAAATGGTTGTCTCCCTAATTTTGAATAAAACCTGGCAAAAATTTTTTTAAAAACAAATAAAGATTAATAAGAGTCGTATTTGTTTGTATGTCAATATGTATCTATTCTACATTAACCGTCCACAAATTTTCTTATAATATGGTACTGTGATAGTTCTTCCAATGACTTATAATCCTAAATCCAAAAGGTACATGATAAAAACCTTTTCTAAAATCACAATGAGGTCCTAAACAAGAACTTAGAATCTCATGACAAATGAACAGCATAAACACGATGATATGTTCAGTGCAAGTAATGTCAAAGAGATAATATTGCATGTTTCTTGTGAGGCAATGCAAACCAAATTAAAAGTGAAGTTTACATCACTCCCTTCACTACAAGGAAAGTTGAAGTCTTATATCTTAATTTATATATTAAGCATTTTGCAGAAATTATTTTTGTTACCTAAACTTCCATTTAAAAAAGTATAAAAGATCTCTGAGTTTCCAGGGTATTGAAGATTCTTGAAATTATACCCCGGTCCTAAAAATAGGACCTAGTTGATTTTTTTGCAAAATCCTAAAAAGGTGAATTAAGTTAATTATAAATTGATGATTTACCTAATTTTTTCCATAGACTTGTTGATTTTACCTATAACTTAATGGATAATTAAAAATATATTAAATGTGTCATGATTTAATAGTCCATCTCACAACCTTAACCTCTCCAAAAAAAAAAAAATCAATTAGGTCTTATATTTAGGACCGGAGGGAGTATATGGGTAAACTCAATGGAAAAAAAATCAGGGAATTGAACTGACCTCAAGCATACGCACATCTGTATGCAGGATTGTAGTCCATTTTAAAGCTTTACTTAATTGGATGAAGGCATGGTGCGTGTCTGAAAAATCAGAGTCAAAACCAGAGTTTGTGACACGAGTAAGGCTGACGAGATTCAAATTTTTTAAGTTTCCTTCAAAATAAAACAGTTCTGGAAAACCTTTCAAAGTAAAGCCTTGCAGAAGAGGTGCGGAGATGATCTCCAATGAATGCTCATGGTCCCAAACTCTATGTCCGCATATTGTAGTTAAACATATGGTGTAATTAAAGCTTCGAAGGTTCTCAGTGATAACTCTCACAGTCTTGTACTGGCAACAATAGGAAATGACTAATTCATCCAAACTTGAGTTGCATATTGTGAGAATGGGTTGTTCTACCTCCATAAAATCCTCATCAAAGTTAACATTCACGAGGGATAAATGTTTCAAGTTTGGGAAACTCTGTGAGACCCACTCACCAACGGGATCAATCGTTAAGACCATATTCATATGAAGGGCCTCAACAGAAGCAAGTTGTATTTTCGGGAGCTTCACTGTGCGGCGGCTAACAAAACTTATTTTCAGGACTTTCATGGACTGAAATCTGGGGAACATCTTGAAAACATACTGAATGTCACGGTGATGAACAGAGAACTCATCTTCCACATGGAAATCCTGAAACAGTTTCTCAATCCAATGCTTGTGAAGCTTACCATGTCTGGATCTCTTGCAGAACGATGAGAAAGAAAGCTTGTTGATTTTCAAAGCATGAGGACGATGTTGGATGAGTGAGTTCATGAAATTGAAGATAGATTTGCATGAGCAATTGCGAGAAGAAAAACGAAACCGATCTGAATTCCGTGGATGATAATAGAGAGAGAGAGAAGGGCTGGTGAAGCAAATGGTCTGGAACCTTTTAGACACGCCTTGAAGTCTTACTATGTGGTTGTCTCCCAGAAAAGAGAAGATGTGGTGAAGAATCTCATCTGGTAAACTGCTCAAATAATCTCTCTCTTTTGCTTCCATTGTACATATGGCTTTACCTACCATTTTTTAAATTATGCCCTGTGCTTCAAAACCTGAAGAAAAATATTCATTACACAATTAGGCAACAATCACATTAACTCCATTTCTTGCATTGTATGCATGACTCTATCTACAATTAAATACAACACCTCCCCGAGTTGTGAAATGAGGTTCAGGTAGATATAGCTACGATCAACAAAAAGTTATCTGCATTACGAGAAGCTTAACTTTCCCTCCTACTTCAGACTCAACCATGTTTCAATTATCAAATTTGATCGTCAAAAGTTTTACCTGACTCACACTAATGAATAAAATTCACGTCGCTTTAACGCCCAACATAAGACAGACTAAATAGATAAAAGAAATCCCACTTAGGTTACTTATATTTGTTACAGGTAGAATATTAAATACATGTGCCTATTGCACCACCTCACTACTTATAGTAATATATTCACCTTTTGTAGTAGGCATACCTGACAGGATTTTCTAGGAAAAATAAATTCAACAAAACAATATGGTATAGGGGGAGCGACCCTCCTTATACCTGGAGTACTCCACATAAATTTAAAATACTGAAAATAAACCCTATCAATATCTGAAGCAGTAATATATTAGTGATGACATAAAATAAATATGTAATCCTATTGTGCATGAAATAAACCGCTACCTGTTGTGTATAATTCGCTGTTTCTCCTTATCCTTGATTATAATTCCTTTCAAACACCTCCTCACTGGGATTTCCTATTATCATTCCACACAGTAAATAATATGAACAATTATCATTGTTTATATTAATTAATGTCGCTCTCTACCCTAATAATACTACCCACCCCTTCATGATATATTTATATTCATGTTATTCTTTCTTTTCTAATTGAACATGCGAGTAACACACACATATTAATATATTTTTTTTCCAAGACAAACCATCACATGACAATCAGCCCTAATCAACTTAACAAAATAACAGAACATGACATCAAATCATCAGCTAGACACTATTTAGCAAAGAACTTTATCAATGCAAGAATCAAGAGTTAGCAACTAAAATTACACTTTATTTCACTTAAAGTAATGGCTGTCATAACATCATTAGGTATGATACTCATGGCCAGCAATGATAAAATGAAATTAATAACATCCATACAAGTAATGTTCAGCACACATTAGTACTTTTTCTCACTGCCTAATCGGACAAACCAAAGGGGAAAACAAGAGCAACCCATTACTACATTCCAAGGTTCTTTTCTAGGCATACAACAACTTGGAACAATAAATAAAAATAGGAAAATAGTTATTGCAATACACTACTTGACTCATATCCATGATTAACAAGCATATTCTACAATCACAACTATATTTTTTTTTTAAAACAAGAACAAGCAGCCTTCAACATAGAAAACATTTTATTTCTCCTTAGCTTAGCTGATTAATTAAAACAATAAGAACAAAGGTACAAAATTATCATACAAGCAGCTCACATAACTGACCAGCCAAACATACAATGTAACAATAAACTTTATTACATTCCTACATAGATTAATTAGAAGATTTTGATCATGGAATCAATGAAAACTCGTCATATCCATCAGTACCAGATTTGGGTTTTTCAAAACAGCTTCTAAATCATAAAGTAAACACACAAATCTTACTCTTAGAAACCATGAATCAAAATGAAACTTCATTCTAATGAGTTATTGCCTCTAAAACCGAATCCCCACTCAGCCTCTCACCTAAATCCACGCAAAATCGCAAGAATATAGGTAGAAATAGGAGAAGACAATAACCTTAGCTTAAAGCCGTGCTTGTTGCGTTTACAGCCTTGCCGTCTCCGTAAAAACACGCCCTTGCCGCTGCTGGAAAGAACAGAACCGCAAGCTTCAGCGAAGAAGAGAAATAAAAATGAAAGGGGCTAAGAATTTGGGAGATGGAAGAAGCCACGGGAAGTTGAGGGGAAGTGAGGAGAACGAATAATGGATAGAGAGGAGAGGAAGGCGACTGAGCAAGCCAAAATTGAGGAAGTGAGGATCGTTGTTTTTGGCAGAGAAGGAGAAGGTTAGTGCTTGGAGAGGAGAATAATGACGGCTAAACCTAGGGTGGGAAGGCTTAGGTTACTTATGTATATATATATTAATTAGGAAAATTTCAATTATGTACCCACTAGTTTAATTTAAATTATATTTCTATCCCCAACATCCTATATATCACACACATATTTTACCCACTAGTTTAATTTAAATGGAAGCTTTACAGAGTATCTTTTCATCTCTAAATCAAAGAAAAACAGTGATTCTGACCAGGTACGTACCTACGTAATCTCACTCTTTAATTCTCTTTAATTACATATGTTTTACACTATGTTTAAGAGAGCATTTTAGGATTAGTTTTCTGATCAAAGTATTATAATGCATGATTATCTTTCTCCCTAATTCTAATTGATACATTATTATTATTGTTGTTGTTGTTGTTGTGTTGTGTTTAATAGTTGTTTATATAGCAGAGTATTTTAGGATTAGGTTATAGGTTTAATACATGTGCATGCTTTATGAAGCATGATGATGATTATATTCTCAAGTTTTATTATATTATGTTACTCTAGATCTAAATATAATTGATACGTGATGGTGATGAATTTTATGATGAGGCTTTTATCTATCATGTGATAGGATTGAAGATGTTAGACGATTATCAGATTGTTTATGATGATAATGTTGAAGATTATGATGTGTTGATGATGATGATGATGGAGAATATGGAGGCTGGTTTTTCGTGTATGCATTGATATTGATTGATTATAAATATTAATTATTAATTGATTGATTATTAAGAATGATGGATATGTATGTATGGTGTAGATAGACTTAAGTGGTTAAAAGATTAATCTGGAAACGGTGATGATGTCATTTCTTGAAAAGAAGATCGAAGAATATACCCCAACCTAAAGATAGAAAACTAACCTATTCATCTTCTTCTTCAACCGTTTACATCTCATCGTACACACACGTGTCACATGTATACGTAATCTGTGTTGCTCGTCTTTTTCATGGAATATATATATTGTAATCAGTTTTCTGGAAATGTTCCTTACCAAATTGGCTTGAATAAGGCTGAGAACAAGTCACGATTTAGTGAGTTAATTTTGGATTTGGGAGAATAAGTCAAAGGAGGAGTTAGTGGAGGAGTTAGTGGATGATTCAGTTATGATAAGTGGGAGGAAATTTAGGTCCATTTTGATGAGGATAGAAAATATAGCTTCAAAGATTTTTTTTTTAACCATTGTTTATTATTTATTATTATTATTATTATTATTATTATTACATATTCTATTATTTTAATTTTCTTAAATATATAACCGGTCAAAGTTTTTATAACAATTCCCTTTTTATGTGCTAACAATTTTTTTTTTTAAATTCATTTAATTTTACTGAACTTCCTAATTTTTATATAATCGTCGCACAATTCCCTCCCGGCATTAAAATAAGGAAAATTAATATGTTTGTGTTTTCACATTTAGAAATATTTAGTTAGTGTGAAATATTATGAACATTAATTATTTAAACAATTTTAGATGCAATAAATAGTGGAAGAATTTGGTATATGCTTACATAGTATCTTTTCATTAATTAGACCAAGCTATTAAATTCTCATTAAAGTATGTGCATATATGGAATTTTAGTGCACTAGTTGATATTTGTGATTAGCGTACAATATTGAGGATTAGCCACAGCATCCTCTATAATGTATGCATTATTAATTACATGTGGTTTTGAAAATATCAACTTTTATAAGTAGTTTGATTAATTATTTATTTAATTATTTAGGATATAATCCGTTTGGTGGTTATTACTTAAATTTCCTTTGTACTTATTTAGGAATTGGTTTATGACTTGTTCTATATATATATATATATATATATATATATATATATATATATATATATATATATATATATATATATATATATATATATCTGCTTAACAGTTTTCCACGTTTTCATGTACACGATATATTTTTGATCAAAAAAAAAATGTACACGATATATTAGATTAGTTTTTAATTATTGTTTCCTTTCTTTTATACACACATATTATATATATATTATATTTATAGGTGTTGATTTATTAAGTATTAATAATATTGTGAGCATTTTTGTTGTTTTGTTTTATTGTATATTGTTATTTATTTATTCTTTTATTTATTTGTTATTTATTTATTTATTTATTTTATTGTTGAGCATTGTTGTTGTTTTGTTTTATTGTATATTGTTATTTATTCATTTATTTATTTATTTATTTATTTTATTGTTGAGCATTGTTGTTGTTTTGTTTTATTGTATATTATTATTTATTTATTTATTTATTTATTCATTTGTTATTTATTTTATTTATTTATTTAATTGTTGAGCATTGTTGTTGTTTTGTTTTATGGTTTTATTGTATTGTTTTACTATTTTATCGTATTGTGATCATTGTTTTATTGTTTTATCGTTTTATTTTATTGTTATTATTTGTGCCAACTTCATTATTATTAGTATTTGAATCTATTTTATTGTTTTGGATCATTATTATATAACGTTTGTTTTTTGTGACTTCGTGTCACGCTTGGTTATTTACCCCCGTGTGACTGTGTGTCCACGGAATATTCCGCCTATATTTATAGACGGTCCCTAGTCCGGATAAAGGAGTAGGGTTGTGTTAGACTTCGGCAGCCAACGTAAAAATATGTTGAATCTATTGAGCATGGACACACGCATTGTTTCTATCAATATGTCATTGCTTGGTTCTTCACAAAGGCTATCATACTATGATGGGAAGAGACATATAAAGAAACAAAAGGTTCAAAGAAGAGAAGTGGATGAGCAGTAAGAATAATTGAAGAAAGGGTATGGAATCACTGCACAAGAAGGAGAGGAAGACCAAAGAGATCTTTTGATGAAATGTTTACCTCCAAGCATGCCTATTGATAGAGCACAATGACCATGTAGCCGACCTCAATCTAATTGGGATAAGGTTTATGTTGATGATGATGATGATGATATTTTACAGGGTGTTACCATTTTTCATTGGCATCAATATTATTCATTGATGTGGACTTGCCCTCTTTGCATTGTGAGGAATTGAAGGAAGAGGAAAAGACAAGTAAATGAAATGAATGATTAAATTAAACTGTAAACTGACCTCTGCTCTGTAGATGAAGGAGCAGATGTTGGGGTTGACAGCAACCAAGGAAGAACGGTGGCTGAGCCTCTTAAACGTGACTCACTAGATTTTTTTTAGATCGAAAGTGACTAGGTTTCCTAAGTTTTTTCGAGTTCGAGGCGCTGTGTAAACATAATTTTATAACATATCTGAAAATATATTTTTGATTTATTGAAGAGTTTTTAATATGATATTTTGTTCACTAATGTATTGGAGATACATATACTACTCAGTTTGTTGAGGCCGCGAAATTCTCTCTATACGCTTTAGTCAGAAAATAATCTATAAATACTTGATATAAAAAGGTCGATAAGGAGGAAAGAAAATCTTTTACTCAGAGTTTCCAAGTTTGATATCTCCTCTAGCTCTCAATACGTTTTTTTATTAACTTCTGATATCTCCTCTATCTCTCAATAAGCTTTTTTATTAACGCCTGATATCCATCTATTTATATCAATAAAACTCGTATCAATCACAATGAGGTCCTAGACAAGAACTTAGAATCTCATGACAAATGAACAGCATAAACACGATGCTATGTTCAGTGCAACTAATGTCAAAGAGATAATATTGCACGTTTCTTGTGAGGCAATGCAAACCAAATTAAAAGTTAAGTTTATATTACCCCCTTCTTCACTACAAGGAAATTTAAGTTTTATATCTTAATTTATGAAAAAAGCATTTTGCAGAAATTATTTTTGTTACCTAAACTTCCAGTTATAAGAGTATAAAAGATCTCCTGGTTTCCAGGGTATTGAAGTCTCTTGAAATTATTTATGGGTAAACTGAATGGGAAAAAATCAGGAAATGAAACTTCGAACTGAGTCAACTGACCTTTGTGCATACGCACATATGTATGCATGATTGTAGTCCATATTATAGCTTTACTTGATTGCATGAAGGCATGGTGCCTGTTTGAAAAGTCAGAGTTAAAACCAGAGTTTATGAGACGAGTAAGGCCGATGAACTGAGAACTACTCATCATCTTCCACAAGGAAATCCTGAAACAAATTCTCAATCCAATGCTTCGTGAAGCTTACCATGTCTGAATCTCTTGAAGAATGATGAGAAAGAAAGCTTGTTGGTATGAAACCTTTTAGACACGCCTTGAAGTTTTACTATGTGGCTGTATCCCAGAAAAGAAAAGATGTGGTGAAGAATCTCATCTGGTAAACTGCTCAAATAATCTGTCTTTTGCTTCCATTGTACATATGCTTTCATACTTATCAAATACATTGTTTCTATCATTTAAATAATCTCTACACAATGATCATGAACAAGTTGCTGAGCCAACAAATATGGGTTTTTAAAAAAGAAAAAAGAAAAGAAATCTCTTATTGATCTTTGAAGGTTAAGGTCATATATGGGTGATCATGTTTATGGATGTCCCCTAATTCACTGTCCTTCAATTAAAATAGATTATCATAAACATGCAGCTGGATCTTGCATGCTGTGCTGGAAGGAAAACTTTGCAGGACTAGAATGGAACATAACCACTAAAATCTAATGATGAAGAAATTAAAATTAAAAATAAACTAATAAAAGCAAGTAAATCATTGAAAATGGACTATTTCCAGTATCGTTTATTATGATGTTAGTAAGAAAAGAGACAAACTATCACATGACAACATGTCTGCTCATCTATTCAACTAAAAGATTTATTAATGTAAACCTGGAGGGGGTTGAGGAAAGAGGAAAAATACACTAACTATAAAGAGCAATGAAAATATCAAATTTCATATGACATATTCCATGAGGTAGAAGAGAGATTGCAAGAAGAAATCAATGCTTACCCTTGACCATCACACAGTTTCATGCATCTAAAGACGAATTATCACATGACAACATGTCTGCTCATCTATTACTGCTTTTTCTTTTTGTCCAGATTTTAAGGTGCTTCATCACTTTCAAACCTATTTTGCTTTCTTTGAGTTCCAATCTCCCACCTGTCAGTAAGCTTGGTAATCTGTACTGCTAAAATTTGAAAATTTTCCCTATCCTCAGTAGAAATGTGTTCGTTATTATATAATCATGAAGGGGGTTGTAATTAGGCAAAGTAAATTCTTATGTCTTGCATTTGCTCCATATTCTTATGTACATACTTAATTACTCCCAGTGAAGAAATTAAGATTGTATGCCTAATAAAAATCAGAAGGTATGAAAGCAATTCATAAGAGAATCAGATGAATTCAGGACATGAAAGTTGACTCAAATATCAATGCCATAGAGCTGAATCATATAGAATCTTTCAGAAAGGGTTCAAGACAAAAATACTTGAAGAGAAGGAAGGAAACTTTAACAGCACAAACCATGTGTAGGCGATAGGTTAGTATATTCAAAGGTTTTGTTAAGTGTACAGTGTACAGAGGAAGATATTATAATTATAGAGACCACATCAACAAACACATACATGTGAGAGAGAGAACAAGGAGATTCGTTACAATGAAAAGGCAATTCAGAATGGCAAGAAGCTTATGATCATGAAGCTGCAACAAGGAGGCCAACGATCATGGCTAGTAACTTCCATTTGTGTTATGGCTCCTACTCCTACACATGCTAAGGGTTCATGGGAACCATTAGAAGAGAGATTTATTGATTTAACTAGCATGTTGAATAAAATAAACCAAGCTAGTCGAGTGGATGTGGAAGTTCCCAATTTGTATCATGTTATGAAAAAATTGGAACTCAATGTTTTACAGTACACAAGGGTTTAGCAAGTGAATGTGAAAAATGTGATAGAAAACAAACAAAACCTGCAGAGAAACCATTCTCAAATGGGATAATATCACAACATTTTTCCTCCCTTGAACTGAAGGAAAAATGTACAAACATATACTAGACACTGATCTGCTGTCTTTCTCAAAAAGAGTAGGATTTTCCAAACTTTCCCCTTTTCATTTATCTTCCTAGGATTTTTCTAAGTCAATGTTCCAAGTCCACTATTTCTATCACACTGCATGTGTAAACTTTGACATCAAGGATGTTGGAGACTGTATTGCATTGTCTTTGTTCACACTTCACATGAGGCATATTACTTAAACAAGAAGTTGACAACTTAGATCAATTTGCATGTTTTGTTTAGAGAAGTCTGAGTTCAACTTACATATATTGTGATTTAAATGGCACAAAAAATCTTTAACATCTGGTTTATTCTAAGTCTATGCACAACTGCGAAAACATGGTAATTATTACTATCAGACTGTTATTTGTCCAGAGACTTGTCACTTTGCTTTTGTTACTTGGGATCTGAAACTTACTTGTGTGTGTTCTGTTTGCATTTTCTAACATGTATATAATGGAGGGCATATTTGGTTCCTCTTAAATTCACCGCATGAATTGGGTGAAGCTGAATGCAAAATGCTAGTACTTTTACATTTTAAATTATTTAACAACAACATTTTATATTTTTTAAAGTTGTCTTTCAAATTCAACTTGAAATGTTGATAATAAGGTAACAAGCAGGACATTACTTTGATCATATACTCCACTTCACGATAGTTAGAAAAATGTTGCTTCACAAAACTATGCCACACAAAAAAACATTGAGCCACAACTAAACATTAGAAGTAGACCATTTGCTTTCATCAATTCCATCCTATTACCTTGTGAAGCACCTTATCAGAGCTTATAGTGGACCCTCCCCCACGCGTTGAGTAAATAACACTTTTTCATCCCCCTTACAACAGATCCATCATAATAGATTATCTTCATCAATCTAAATGGCCATATTACTATTTCAGCTACATCTTCATCTATCTTCACGTTAAGTTGTTGAACATTTAAGTGCCTTGAGTGGAACAATCTATCTTCTTCTAAGTTAACGTGCGTAGAGAAGTAAGAAGTCGTTGTGATCAGTAATTTTGAATGATGACATTTAGTTCAAAAACAATTGAATCCATTTCCTTAATCTAATATTAAACTGTCTTACAAAATTAAATATAAACCATCAATGTGAATAATTGAATTCACAGGGGTTATAATACAAAAGTAATTCATCAAATCCAATCAATCTACTATACATCTAATTTGCTACCAATCCAAATTAAAGGTAAACAAAAGGACAAAAAAGAATAAATATTTCATACGGTCCTAATAAAAGGACGTGTATGCCCTGGCAACGTTTCAATAGAGGGTATGAATTATTTCGAGGAATTAAGTGCCAGCTGGGTGTGCTTTGGTACCTTTGTAGAATTGTAGTCTGTTATAGTATTATGCAATATGCACATATATTGAGCCTTAATAGAATCGGCGATATAACATTTTTTTTTGTAACAGGTCATATATCATATTTGAATAACAAAAGGCTACATTAAAGAATAAAAAGTCTCCTTTTAAAACAACAATGGCAAAAAATTGTTTTTTGGGGAAATTCTAAACAAAATGACAATTAAATATCAAAATAACAAAAAGGGTCATAGATTTGTGTAAGGACAAAAGAGAACACAGTTACACAAATTAACACTCTCGTGCCATGATTTACTACTTCTATTTTTTCTGCAAAGTTGGGGCAAATAACCTCACTCAAATGCTGATATTTTTGTTATTAGCAGTAGTACCACTATCATGCTAATGATGGGTACACTTGGAGTGGGAAACCAACTTGTATATGGTCATCTTCCTTAAAGATACATTTCCAAATTTCTGTCTCCTAAGATATGTGAAATGAATTGAGGGTTTCTTAGAATATTTGGAAACCTCAACCATAGTAATCTCCTAATAAGTACCTCTTTTCTGATTTTGAGGACGAAATTATTTTAGGGGGAAAGAATTGTAACATCTCAAGTTTTCATTTTAAAAGGCAATCAAATTAAAATGGAATGGGGAATATAAATTACAAATTTAGTTTTTTTCTAAATGAAATAAAAGAGAAAATGTTGGATAAAATAAGTTTTGTTGGTTGAAAATAAGTAAATAGGAAGGAGAAAGTGAAAGGGAAAGAAAAGGTCAAAGGGGTAGTACTGGAGAAATGTCACAACTCACACGTATAGAAATTAAGGGTCAAAGTGAAATTAAAAACAAACAAACGGGGCAGTTAATTAGAATTTTCCCTAGTCTTTGTAACATCCCAAAATTTGAATTAGAGATAATAGGGAATTAATTAAGGTATTAGGATATCTCTATTATATTAAAAAGACATTTTAAATAAGTAAACGAGGATGAATATATTTTTAAGGAAATAATATGCCTATTTTCTTTAGAAATTATGGAAAAATAGTTGGAGGTTGAATTTTAAATTAAAACTTTTATGAAAAATACTTTAGAACATGTATAATAATATGGTGTGAGATAATATGCAAGTTGGTGTATAGATTAATTTTGCAATCTGTTTTACAGTGGGAATTTAAAATGAAAAGTAAATAGATATAGGATTAAGGGCAAGATGGTAATTGGTCCCTAAAACCTAATACCTCTACATATCCAAACACTCCCTCCTTCCTTCTTTATGCTGTAACATCGGCCACCCCCCTCAAACCCCAATCCTCTTCTTCTTCATCCTTCTTCACGGCTGCACAGGGGCGGCCTATGGCGCGGCGGCGCCGGCCACCTCACCATCAGCATCATCATCACATCTTTCTTCCTTCCTCACTGTCCTTGCGGTTTCTCCACTGCTCTTCACTCCTCATCTTCGTTTTTCCTTGTTCTCCGGGAAGCCACGGCGGCCGGCGACGCCAAATGGTAAGTTTTGGCATTTCTTTTGTTCTTCAAGTCATTTCTTTTATTCCTTTCAAGTTGATTCCTCACTTTCTCTTCCTCCCTTTCCAAAATGAAATCCCTCCCTCTGTTTCTTCAAGCTCCGGCGGCTTCCTCCGCCCGTTCACCGGCGACGGCAAGTTTTATTGGAGCCTGCAAGTTGGATTTGAGCTTAAGTGAGTTCCCTTTCCATTGTCTGCGATTACCACTGTTTTTGAGAGGTTTGGAGTTGGATTTTGGGATTTTGGGTTTAATCTTTAAACTAACTTAGATAAGATTATAATAAAATGGATTGCTTGTTCTGTGGCTTTGATCTGCTAAGTTTGGTGTGAATTGAAATTCTGTTTGTTGTTTTCTTTTCTATTAACCGAAATTGTTTTAGGGTTCAGAATTGTGAAATGAAGAGTAATGAAACATTAGCTTCAATTTTTAGTGTTTAGGAGAGGATTTAATTATATATTTTGCTGATTTAATGAACTGGTGAAAAAGCCCCAAATAGTCTGTTATTGTTCATCCATGCTTGAACGGTTTTGTGAGGGGATTTGTGGCTGTGTGTGTATTTAGTTTTCGGTGGATTAGCCTATGTTTAATGAATGCTTGTTTGGGTCATGAATATTCTGGCTGAGATTGTGCACTCTTATTTTGGGTGTTTTGTTCGATTTGACATGATTAAGTATATATATAATGGCTGCATGATAACATATGGTGGTGTTTGAGAGGAATTTTTAATAAGAACAAGACAAAGCTGATTGTTAAATGTGTTTGGTAAAATGGTGGGTGTACAACGGAAAGGAAAATAATAAGTTTTATGTGAGATAAAATGTGAAATCTTGGTTTATATGATTTTATTAGAGATTATGATTTAATTGAATATGGTGCTGTTGTAATTGCATTTGTGCAGTGTTGTGGATGTTGTTTTCTTGTTTGATATAGGTTTTCATTTTTGGGTTACTAGAATCTAAATGTGGAATCTTTGCCCTTTGTTTTTGCCAAGTTGGTGTTTAAGGATATGAGTACTACAATTGTAAGCTTAGTTATCTACCTCATCCTATGTCGACCTTGAATTATATGGATATGAATTATTGTTGATGTTGGAATTGTGAATGTTTAATCGAATGTGCTAGTTTATAGGGAAAGAAGATGATAATTGTTCTGATAGTGTTGATAAAGTTTGGTTAGAAGTTACAATTTTGTTGAGAATCATTTACTTCCTTGCATTATGGCTAATTGTTGAAAATTCTTAATAGCTTATGAATGATCTGACGTAAGAGAAGAATGGATATATATAATTGGGTTTGAAACAGATATTGTTGGAAGGATTCACATATGTGCACATTTATAACGAGTTTGGGAATGCCCAACTTTA
Source organism: Mimosa pudica (assembly GCA_029929735.1). NCBI lineage: Eukaryota > Viridiplantae > Streptophyta > Magnoliopsida > Fabales > Fabaceae > Mimosa > Mimosa pudica. The sequence goes on from JAKELP010000002.1 coordinate 14,116,599, forward strand.
CTAAGATAAACAGATTTCTATGGTAGTAGTTCTTTATAGTCCTTAAATGTTAAACTAGTTCTTTGTGATTAAAGAATAGGAAGATGATTGACGTATTTGAAGTTGACTTTTATTCAATGTAGTGGAAAGTCTCACTTGGTTAACTGTCGACATTGGTGATTCTTGATTTTTATAATTGATCATGTTGTCTTGTTATTAGCTTGTGATTTAATTGTGGCTGGAATTGGGAATGAAATGTAATTGGTAGGAAGCCCTTGAATTCTTCATTATTAACCATGTTCTGTGAATTGACATATAATGATAATGTGACATTACGGTTGTTAAGTTTGTATTATTGTTGGTGGATTTTCAAGTGGTATGAAGCTGTCAATAACTTGTGAATGTGTATGTAGCAAACTCAACAATCTAAAACGATTAAAGAACTTGAATTGAGAATGGGAAAATGGATAGTAACATATGAATACGAGAGAGACTTCAAAGTATTATAAAGTGGAAATGATATTAATTTATCATTGTGTATCATATCATTATAGGAGCATATAATGGTGATGATACTTGAAGGGAAAAACTACAAGGAAACGGTAAGAAAGGCAGTGATTGCAAAGGGCGACAGGTAATCACTCTTAACCTTACTATAACATTGAGGGTGACGTTAGCTGGGATTTTCAAAATCCTTTTCTCACCCTCCATATAAATATTATCTTTGAAAAGCTATTTTTATACAAAACAGGCTATCGGGTGCCTTTTAAACACAATTATTTTCGTATAAAAGAAATTTGAAACAGTGTATATATTATCCTGTATGGTGTGAATGATTATTCTGGATTGGTATTATTCTGGGATTGATGTGACAGGTTTATATAGTATTCTGTTAAGGATATTGATAGTTAGTTAGATGGAAGAAGTTAAATAGTTGAGATACTGAAGGGAATGGTAAGAAGGTATGATATTGAATAGTTGAGATTGAGATATTGAAAGGAATGGTAAGAATGCAGGATTTTGATGATGAGATTGAAATTGATGGACATGGATATGGTGAGAGTTGCATGACACTGAAATATATATGTACCATCGCGCGATGATAACTGTCGATTGGCCAATCGACAGTTATTTGTACTGATGATCCTTTTCGGATTGATTAGACCGAGGATCATAGGTCAACTTATTGAGAGAAAGTGACCTACGGTTGTTTAGCACTGGAGAGCCCAATCGTTCCCGTTCTGTAATGGAAACAGAATTGGGGTTCCCTCTCTGGAGATTGCCAGAGAGGGAAATTGTCCCCTCATTATGGAGAGGGACACAATGTCAAATCATATAGTGAAGAATAGATGCTTGAATGCACCGTGATGGCACAATGCATCTTTAGGTGAGTGTGAGGGTTGATGTGGTAGTATTTGTTAGAATCTTAAGTTTTGATGAAGACTAAAATATGAAAGAACTTAGAAAGCAATAGGTGAACATAGAATCCTAAGTAAAAGAGCAACCGGATGTGGGCTTACTTCCGGATAGACTAGGACTAGCGCTCGCGGATGAATGTCTCATCCCCCAGCGGCAGCAAGAAATTCACTTAGGAATTAACTTAGTCCATGAGCACTAGATATACAAAATCCTAAGACTAAGTTAAGATTCAACCGGAAGTGAATTTGCTTCCTGTTAGACTTAGACTGGCGCTGGCTGTTGGAATAGATAACCCTAAGCGTCAGTGAAAATGAGCAACGTCCAGTAGAAGCGTCAGAGTTGTCAGAGCTACTTTTCAGAGATAAAGCAAGTCAACCCTGCTATGCATTGATGAAGCATTAATTGGGCAAACGGTAACATGGGAAAAACGGCCATATTCAAACGGCTATCCCACCTACCAAGAGTCAGAATGTTTGAAGAGTATATAAAGGAGCTCAACCTCATTTATGAAGCTAACAACTATCTTTGAATATTCTTGAGAGAAGTTAGAGCGAGAAACTAAGAACATCTTCAAGCATTCAAAGCTGCCCAGAAAAGTAAAGAGCATTTAACACATCGAGTGATCTTTATCATCTACATATTCTATACTCTTTGTTGTTAAGTCTCTTTCTGTTATAAGAGCATTGATCGTACTTAAGTGTGTAACACCATTCGTTCTTTGAGAGAACTTAGTTAGAAAAATCCTTTAAGTGTAAAGGTTAACCCCTTGCTCGGTGTGAGGGGGAGCTAGTTAGAAAGGTTACAAGTGAGCCTTGTGTAAAACTTGTAGTTGTAAGGTTGCAAGTGATCCCGTCCAAAACTTGCGGTTGTAAGGTTTCAGGTGAACCCGATTTAAAACCTGAGATATAGTGGAACTCGGCCTGGGTGGTTGAGAACTGGACGTAGGTCAGGTAGACCGAACCAGTATAAATCTTGTGTTGGTTTTATTTGAGCATCTATTTTTGTAGCACAATTCAACCCCCCCCCCTCTTGTGCATCCATTACCTTCATTTGGTATCAGAGCAGGTCTTTCTCACTAGATTCCAACGAATCCAGAAAGCAAAGATCTTGTAATGGATACTGACTACTCTCTACCAGACGTCTCTATTCAGCCCAACAAGCCTCCAGGCTTTGATGAGTACAACTATCCATTCTGGAAGTTTAGAATGGAGACTTATATCAAGTCAAGTGACATTAGACTCTGGGATGTAATCGAACGTGGGGATCACACTCCCTTAGATGATGATGGCTTTGCCAAGGCGAGAAGCAGTTACACCCCTCAGGACTATGCCCTAGTCCAGCTGAACTATAGGGCCATGCACTACATCCAGTGTGCTCTCAGTCCCAAGGAGTTCCACAGGATCAGTCACCACAAAAATGCTAAAGATATGTGGGAGGCTCTTGAGGCTGCTCACTCTGGAACCAGGGGAGTGAAAGCAAGACGTGTTGAGATGCTAGTGGAAGAATTCCACAAGTTCGCCATGCTTAGCCCCACTGAGCCTATCAGAGAACTGGAGCTCAGATTCACTCACCTCATCAACAATTTGGCCTCGCTGGGTAAGGACATTCCTGAAAGGGAGCAAGTGAGCAAGATTCTAAAGATCTTGAAAGGTGACTGGATCACCAAAGTGACTATCTTACAGGAAGTCCAGGGTGAATCAACTAGTTCCATCACCGCTTTATTTGGCTCCCTGGTTGAATATGAGCCTACACTGCTAGCTCAGAGAGCTCCTCAAGCCTCATCCAAGGCCAAAAATCTTGCCCTTGTTGCTCCCAACAAGGAGACTGAAGATGATGATGAGGATGATGAGGAGGAAATGGATGATGAGGAGATGGCTATGATGGTGAAAAAGTTCAGAAAGTTCTTCAGAAAGAAAGGAGGCTTTCAAAAGGGTGACTCCAGCCAAAGGAGGGGTTACAAGAAGGAAAAGGCTCCTGTGTGCTTTGAATGTAAGAAGCATGGTCACTTCAAGGCTGAGTGTCCCAGCCTGCAGAAGTCGAAAGGCAAAGACAAAAGGAAGGTCTTTGTATCTTCTATCTGGGTGAATAGCTCGGATGATGAAGCAAGTGATGAGGAAGAGGTAGCCAACCTCTGCCTTGTTGCCAGAGAAGAAGATGAGGAAGTATCCCCAGAATTTGATCCCATCCATGAGGATAGTGAGGTAACCTTCCCTGAACTTCAAGAAGCATATAATGAGGTCCATGTAGAATTTATCCGCTTATGTAGAGCATATAAAGTGTTGAAAGCTAAAAAGGAATCACTTGAGTCCAAGGTGGGCTCACTAAGTGATGAGCTAGCGAAAGCTAGAAAACTTCCGTTAGTGGAAGGACAGAGTTCTCCCCAAACAGAACCTAATGACCCAACACTTGAGAGCTGCCCTAACTGCAGCAAAGTCTCAGCTGAGAAAGACAAGCTGCAAAATGCCCTGCAGAAGTTTACAAATGGCTCAGAAATGTTAAATATAATTTTAATGAATCAAAGGGCATATAGGGATAGAACTGGCTTAGGATATTCTCCTAGAGGGAAGAAGTGGGTGGAACCAAAAGTAAAGCCCTACTTAAAGTTCTTCCATAAAGCCACTAGTCATAACACCATTCGTTCTTTGAGAGAACTTAGTTAGAAAAATCCTTTAAGTGTAAAGGTTAACCCCTTGCTCGGTGTGAGGGGGAGCTAGTTAGAAAGGTTACAAGTGAGCCTTGTGTAAAACTTGTAGTTGTAAGGTTGCAAGTGATCCCGTCCAAAACTTGCGGTTGTAAGGTTTCAGGTGAACCCGATTTAAAACCTGAGATATAGTGGAACTCGGCCTGGGTGGTTGAGAACTGGACGTAGGTCAGGTAGACCGAAGTAGTATAAATCTTGTGTTGGTTTTATTTGAGCATCTATTTTTGTAGCACAATTCACCCCCCCCCCCTTTTGTGCATCCATTACCTTCAGTATTAGTTGATTGGAGTATGGAGATGATGAATTGATTTGGTTTGGATATGATTGATGGACTTGAGTGAGCATGGAAGAAACCTTTATATATATATATATATATATATATATATATATATATATATATATATATATATTATATTCTGGTTTTTATATCTGTGGTACCCTTTAGACGCCCTTACTATCGCACATCTCACTGTTATAGTGAGTTAAGCGGTGATTACTAGGACAAATTGTCTCATCCCACGATTACTGACATTTTTGCAGGTATTCATGCACAGGCGCAAGCTTCAGGAAAGGGAAATTAGGTAGTGAAGGTGATATAGGTTATTTAGAATTGCCAATTTGTATAGGCCTGCATTCGTTTCCGCATGTATATATATCTATTTATTGTTTAATATCAACTAGTTTTGTTTATTAACCATGTTAGACAAATCCTTTCTAACATGGTTAGCAATAAATTATCCATGATAGCAGCTGTGTTGTATTAGTTTATTCTTTTCTATCATGGATAATATTTTAATCATTAGGATATTCTTTTTCTAACTATGATAGAGATATTGATATTATTGAAATTCCTTTTTCTATCATAGTTAGTAAAGATATTATTGAACTAAAAGAGATGTCACAGGTTAATTAGGGAATTAGTAACAGAATATTACAGTCTTCAAGTTTAAAAGCTTCAATCTTCAATCTTGGCTAGATTTTTGGTGTAGTTCGAGATAGGAGATTCTGTTCGTCCTGCATCGTTGTTGGCGGGTCAAGGCGGAAAACGGCCTACAACGGTACATGAACACCAGAGTTGAGCCTAGGTAACTTTACTCCTCAGATTCATACTCTTTTCCATTCTTTCTTGGTGAGTTGGAGAAGGATCAAGAAGGGGTTTTAGGGTTTGGTTCAATAATCATCTAAAATCAAAACTAGTTAGAGTTAGTTAGATTTTGTGTTTTCCTAAAGCAATTTGAACATGCATGATGCTTTTATTTAGGGCATTGAATTTCTCATTTTTAATCATTGTTCATGCCTTTGAAATCGCTAATGTGTATTTAGGGCCAGACTCAAGTTCAGGCTTTTTTAAGGGTCTGTTTTAATTGAAAGGTGAGGCTCAGACCTCTTAAAAAAGCCTGTTAAGGGATTTTGTTCTAAAAAAATAGAGCCGCCAACAACAACAAAAAATATTCAACATGGGTCCAATTGATTTCAAACAATTCCTCACTCTCACTCAGTCACTCTCACTCAGTCTCTCTCACACCTTCGACTCTCGCCCAAAATGCTAAATCCCTAACCTTCACCCAATCCTTTCAATCCTTCATTAGCGCCCAAAACACCCTCACTCGTCACCGTCATTCATCAGTTCGTCACGCCACCCTCATCATCGACGTCCATTGCGACTTGCGAAGAAGAAGACGAGGTAGACGATCTTTCCCCTTTCCTTCTCCTCTTCACACAACATAGGAGTCGGTATTCAGGTGCTGGGAGCTCTAATGCTTGCGTGCATTAGAGCTCATTTTTCTTCATGTTTCTTGCTTTCTCCATGTCACATGTCAGATACGATTTTTTGCTCTAATGCCTTCGTGTATTATTTGTTTGTTTTTTAAAATCGCTAATGCGTATGTTCCGTAAAACTGTAAAATGACTTTGCATGTTTGATTTGTGTTTGGATTGAAGGTTTCCAACATTTTCTCTTTCTCTTTTGTTATGGCCAAACTGATATAGGAGAAATGAAGGTTCTTGTCTTATTTGAGTGTCATTTGATATTTTTTTCTTTTTAAGTATGATGATGTATGGCTTGATTGAGATGCTGAACAGTAAATTGGGATATACTATTTTCTCTGTTCAAATTGGACTATAGGTTTAAGTGTGATTTAAAATTTATAATTAAAGCCTACGGCCGTTTCTCAAAGCATGAATATTGAGAATGTTTAAGTTACTTATGGGAGTTATTGGTTGCACATGTGTGATTAGTGATAATTTGGGGCTGTTTGCTAGGATTGTGTGATTGATGTACAATGTTGTTTGCTGTCATGGTTGGTTTGAAGATGCTGACTTGTCTGTGATATAAAAGTGGACAGTATAAACCAAGGAATGAAAAACCGACTCGGCCCGGCCGGTCAAACCTGAAAACCTGTCAACCGGCGCTAAGAGAGGGCTGAATGCTAGTCAAACCGTGGAGAGCATATAACCGGAATATTCCGGTTGAACCTGGGTGGTTGAACCTGAAACCAGTTGTTCAGGTTCGCCCGGGTCAGCTTCTCTTTTTTAAAAAAAATCAGATTTCCCCTTTCACAATGCACGGACCCAAGCTTCATATTTCATTTGTACAACAACAATAAATGAAAATCAAAGGTGGTGAGATGATGCGGAAATAGAAGACGATAGAGAGGGTGCGGAAGCCATGGGAGAGTGGTGGTGATTGGTGAGTTAGTGTGTGTGAGAGAGAAGGAGATTTAAAAGGAACAAGCAAAGTAAAATGAAGTACTGAACATATAGCTCGTCCCTACATCATGTGATTGAGAAGGAGTGAGAGGGAGGGAAGTAAGTTCTAGACTCCTAGGTCCTAGCTGTACCATCACTACATCACCTCATATTTAATTTTTCTTTTATATATTTTTCACATTTTACTTTGTGTATTCTAGATAAAAGCAAGCTAAAAATAAAATTCTAAATATTTTTTTAAAAAATCAGTATTATGTTTTTTGATTAGAAAATATTTTTCTTGTAGATTTAAAGTTCTAAACATTGATGATGATTAGTGTTGGTGCATTATGTTATTAATTATTAAATTATATTTAAATTATATTATTTTAATGTAGCCGGTTCGACCCCGAGTCGACCACCGGTCAAACCTTTGACCCTCTGACCCTCTGCCTCGACCGGTTCATCCCCCGGTCGGGGTTTTCAAACCTTGGTATAAACCTATATATATATATATATATATATATATATATATATATATATATATATATCTTGCATAAAACTTTGAGATTATATACTGTTTATACAAATGTGTGTGTCAACCCTAAATTGGAAATTCCTACTGTTAAAACTGATATGGAAAGGGTCTCTTATTTCTCTTATTTGAGAATGACTGATTGAGTAAAAGATATGTTAATGGTGATTGACTTTTCATCTTTTCATATTAGATAGTGACTCCACCCGTTCTGGTTGATGACAGTTTCATTCGCGCTATTAAGAATGCAAGAATAGATATATTTCATTACCTGCATCAATTTCACTTTACCTCATGCTATACAAGGTAATCAAAAAAATATTTATATGATTTCTTTTAATTATTTTTACACCGTTTAATTTTTTTTTCGCAGTTGCGCAATGAACGCTAAGCGGGCAAACGAATTTTGTGGCATGTTTTACATAGAGTAAGATATAATTTTCATTTTAATGCTTGCGTAGTGTTTTAAATATTTATTTTCTTTGTCAATGATTGTATTTGCTTTTATTTCTGTTAGATGTAGCCATCGCTTTGGCACGAGCATCGTCTCATGCTACCGGCAATATCTGCCGGAGCATCCTGGTGCCGCTGTTGCTTCAAGCAACAGTGATATCATTTCTGCCGTCAGTGATCTTGATGTGGCTATTTTGCCGGTACCAGAAGAAGGCGAGGAAAATAACTCCGCAAACTTTTCTTATATTAAATAGAGTAGTGAATTAACGGACGTATTTCATGGGTCTTGTTTTCAGGAAGCATCTGCCAAAAAGAAAAGGAAGATTGATGAAGGGTTGACAAGAGTCGTGGCAGTGCAAGTGGCAGTGGTGGCAAACGTAACTCAACTGACAATTAAATGGTGATACTGATCACTGTGCAAAGCTTTTGCTTCTGAATTTCAATCTATATTCCAGCCAAACTGAGTAGGCATAAGTACATAGACGTCTTTGATTAGGCATTGGTATACATAGATATGCTTGATTTGTGGGTTTGTGAACCTGATATAAATTTGTTTGCTGGATTGCCTATGCCTTTTGTGACAGTTAAATGGTTTGATTAGGCATGAGTATACATAGATATGCCTGATTTGTAGGTTTGTGAACCATGATGCTTCCTATACATGGTAGTGTCTGATATCATCTAACACCAATACGCTTTATTACATTAAGCTCTGATATCCTCTAACATACAATGCGCTTTATTATATTAATATCCGATATCCTCTATCTTATTATGTGAAGGTGTCTTATGTTGTCTTAGGGCTCTCGACAAACGTTAGATGAAGTAAATTTGTCACTATTATAAACGAAAGGTAGCGTGACTTTTGACTTAATAGTTTGTGTTTGTGTGCAGTTTGATTCTTTCAAACTTCGTCAATAATTTTAATTAGACCTTAAAAATAATTTTAATTAGACCTTAAAAATAAATACTTTGACTCGATAAATATTGTGATACATACTTCACTCGATAAATATATTACATTTATTCGCATTTTCATTGGACGAAAAGTATCTATTGTGACATGAGGATGACAAGGCACCTATGTACGTGATATGTCTCTTAAATTTTGATTCAATTCCTCATTGAAATTAATATTTTCCCTAATATGTGTGGCTCTTCATTTATAGTTGATAGGAAGAGGAATGAGTGTTCTATAGGTCCAATTAGGGCTGTGCAAAAATTTCCCGTCCCGTCTCATCCCGGCTGTCCCGTCCCGTCCCGTGGCCTTTCGGGACGGGAATTTTCTGTCCCGAAAATTTTCGGGACGGGACTCGGGACGGTTAGTCCTGTGCCTGTCCCGTCCCGAAGGTATATATTATATAAAAAAATTATTTATTTAAAATATTATCTCACTCTCTCTCTCAATGTCTCGGTCTCTCAGATCTCATTTTCACTCATATGCCAAAATGTCTCTCTCTCTCAAGCCTTCTTTTCAGCTTCATCTTCTTCCCTTCGATGGCTTCTCCTTCCTCGCTGTCTTCATTTACCTCTTCTTTCTTGCCGCTCTCATATCTGTTTTTTTTTAGTTAGGAAGTTTCCTGAAATAGCTTAGGAAGATGAGCATTGGTGAATGGTGAGTTTGGTTCTCTTGTTGCTTTCGTTCTTCAAGATGTTTTTGGGAGTAGCTTTTTTTGTACAGACATTCTATGTTTCTAATCCTCCTCCATTTTCCTTTTCTCAAAGCTCTGCACTTTTCTTATTTCTTTCAACTCATGTGCATGTGTAACTAGCTATCAGGTTTATATATTGAAAGCATAAGTTTTTTCTGTCCAAGATCTGATTCCAAGTTAGTGTATAAATGTGGTGATTAAGTGGATATGCGCAGGAACAAGTAATTGCTTTTCAAATTTGTAATAATAACTTTAAATGTTTGTTTTGTTTATCATACCTTTTTCCCAGATTTCTATTCCTTTTTAAATGTGATTTAGAAGATTTGAGGGAGTTTTTTTATTTTAAAAAAAAAACGGGAATGTCCCGTCCCGGTCCCGATCGGGACGGGACAAGAATCGGGACGGGACACGGGACAAGAAGTGTTGGTGCTCACCTTTGTCCATTGTAAAATACCATGTTCGACCCGAAAAAGGAGTCCAACAAAAAATGGGTGTATTAGTGATTAGAGATAGACATGAGGCTACATATTTCCCTACACATTTATTCCTTCCCAAAAACATTTAAGATTATATTTTTGAAGTGCATATAAGATTACATTTATATAATAATTTTTACATGTTATATTTTATTATTATAATATTGCAATATATAGTGTAATCTTTTGGCTTTGAGTCATGAAAATGGCCGAAAGAGAATAATCTTTTAAGAAAATTAATTATCAATGTAGCAATATTTATAATACTAAAATTCTTATCAAAAAATACAATAATAAAATAATTCAAAAAAGTATTATTTAATCAATTATTTAGTCTATTGCCTTTTCCATTTTTGTTAAAGAACTTTTTATTTTCTAAGAGAGAAAAATGCTTCTTTTTAATCAAATCACTCAACATATTCAATAGTGATATCAAGCTTCAATTAATTCAATAGCAATTTTTAAAGAAAAGTTACTTTTAAAATATCCAAACATATCATTATTGAGCACTTCAAAATGATTCGAAGTGAAGAATTAAACTCTGCAACCAAAAATTCATTTTAGGAAAAATTTTCAAAAAAATATTTAATATGTTTCCTATTTTAATATTTTAAAAAAATCATTTAACCCAATCTCATAAGGACCTTACTTAGGTCAAGTTTCTTTTCTCCAGGTTCTCAATTTCTTTTAATATAGGAGTGACACGTGTATGGATGGTTGTTATAAAAGGACACGTGTCACTCCTATATTAAAAGAAATTGAGAAGCTGGAAAAAGGAACTTGATGTAAGTTTTTCCCATCTCTTAATATATTCAGTTATAAAGGCATATTGTATTTCTTTGTACTAAAAAAAGGAAGTTATTACCAAAAAAAATCATTTTTGGACATATTTTCAAAAAAATAATTCCTTTGTTTCTTTATTTAATATTTACAAAAAAATATTCCTTCAACCCAAACTTCTACTATACGGGCTATGAAGGCATACTGCATTTATTTGTATTAAAAAAAGGATGTTATTACCAACAAATGATCTTTGAAAAATTTTCAAAAAACAAATATAAGATAAGTAAAGAATTGTCATTTCTCCATTTGTGTTACTTTATGCATTTGAAATCAATTTGCTAAAATTGTGTAATCACAATCAATTCGAAAACAATTAATATTATTCCGTATATTTAGACATTTGAAAGATATTTAGGAATTATATACCTTGATTTAGGAATTAAGATTAAGTTGGATTCAACTCCTCAAGTTCACATGGATCAAACCGAGTTCAATATTAATAATAATGCCACCACAAATCAAGGAATTTGATTTAGTTGAATGACATGTGCAAATGATCGAACCAAATTCATTTTAATGCATTGAAGAGGTGTGGATACATATAAAATGTTCTGACTTCCATTCGAATTATTTATATTTAAAAAAATTTCTTGGACAAAGTTTACATACGCAAACAATTAAAAATGAAATAGTAAAATACTCGCTCCGGTCCTTAATATAAGAGCCAAAATTTGAATGATTTTGATCCTAATATAAGAGCTCATCTCACATTCTTTCCTCATTTAATGTGTTTTTTCCAATTTTGCCCCTGACTCTCTTTCATATTTATTTATTTCTCTCTTAAAAGTAACACAATAAATATGGGCACTGTTGGAAAAAAGTATTAACTTCAAACAAACAACTAACATTCACATGTTTTTTTAAAAAGTATTTTTTGTTGCCTCTTACATTAGGGACCAGAGGGAGTATCTATTAATTTCAAAATGTAACATGTTGTAGGACAATTTTTATTAAATTTGGGAATCATATTGAAATATAAATTAAGAGATTTATATGAGGTATTTAATTAGTAATTCATTTATATTGTCACAACACTTAATTATTCTGATTGACATTTTTCTTATATTATTGTCAAACACCTCTATCTTTTAATAATATTTGTTGTCAAAAACACATTTATCTTTTACCAAAATTTATTTTATATGGATGAAACATTGTGAATGATTTTATGTCCTAACAAAGTTTGACAATGTATTTAGAAAAAATGGGTTCCGCGCAACACGAGGTTAAATGTCTTTTTTAGCACGCGAGTAAAATATCTTGAAAGTGTTGAAGTTAATCATTTTCTTATGGTGCCACTTTCTATTTAATCAGTAAAACATATTATTAATTAACATAGTTTAAAAAATCTTATATAAAATTGGTTCCGCGCAACACGCGGGTAAAAAAAGTTTTGTTTTCATTAGAAAAGTCAAATCTAGGCATGCTAGTTGCTACCGATATAAAATACATAATTTGCAATACTACCTACTAATAACAAGCATTTTAAAACACATTATTCAATAATTATTAAGTTTGAATTTGGCTACATGATGGGAATGCTATAAATATTGTAAAATCACATCATATCTGATGTGAGATATGATATGTAAGAAATAGACTATGTTCTTTACTTATGTTAAAACTTTCATAATATAATGCTATAATTTAAGGATATGAAATTAGAGATTTATGAAGATATCTTTTATTTAACAGGGCAAATAATACTGATAACACGCTACAAAATACAAATGATGAAATTTTATGCGCGGCTCCCTAAATGCTCACTTCATTCAAATATATGAAATAAAAATAAAGAACTCACATAAACAAATTATAGGTTAAAATTAGTTAAATACGTAAAAAAAATTCGGTATCATTAATTAATACAAGTAGTTTTAGCGTTTTATTTAGATAAGACATTTTAAATTATAGAAATTGATATTAATATATCAGGATTATTCTCTCTACCAAGCTTCCGCCTTTGTTCTCCCTAGCTACTTCTCCTACGACTTTTTTTTTTTATTTCTCAAGGGTATCCCACCCGCGTGTCAAGTGGGACTAATCCTTCGCTGTTTTGAAGTCCCATGTAGGGGGTAGACAGTTAGCCTGTGAATTTGCTTCATTCACAAGGGCTGGGGATCGAACCCCCAACCACTTGTTTAAGGGACGAGAGTACTTACCACTCACGCCAACCCGCCAGGTTTACGACTTTTTTAAATTCCCTCTTCTTGTGACTGTTTTTCATTTATATTGTTATTCAGAAAAAAATTGTCATCTGATTTATATTAAGTAGGACAATTTAATATAACAAAGTCCCTTGAAATGTCAAAATTATTAATTAGGTCCCAAGAAACCAGTAGGCAGCATGATTGTAATTGTGAAATTATCTCATTATCCTCATTCATAGATAAAGAATGACACTCACAAGTGCGAATGTCTTCGTTAACAAGTTGAGTTGTGTGGAGTGACATCTACTTTTGTTATTAGCAAGTTATAACAACATGCTCAACATACTCGTGACTAACAACTAAATGGAACTATATTAATTGTTTTCATAACATGTATGAACAACTTAACGGTGATGAGTTAATAATTTCACAATTACATTATATTATATTATGTACAAGCACCTAATCTCAAAAAAAGAATGTACAACACTGCAAGAAATTGGGGGACTAGTCGCGTGTAATTTAGGGACATAGTCGCGTTTAAATTAGTGACAATATACGTTTGTCGCATTTAAGACAAACACGAGTTCCAGTGTCGTAGCAAGTAGACAGTCGCGTGTTAAAAAACGTGACTAGATGAACCAAGCACAACATACTAAAAAGTGGGAGAGAATATAATATTAGATTTTATGTCGTGTATGCTCATGCGCGACAAACATTTTTTTAATGTTAAAAATATATGTCGCGCGCTTATACGCGACAAACAACACGCAACATAATATATTAATATGTTTAAAACACTTGTCGCATATGGCAAGGTGTTGTTCTTCCAATTTAGTCACGCATGCTTTAGACGCGACAAGGGTGTGCATGCATGACAAAACTAGGAAAATGCACCTAGTTTGGCGGCAATATATCATATATGTTAAAATTTTTATTCCATTACCATTGTCTGCAAGTTCAAATTTTTAACCATCCAAATTTTTATTTTGTGAGGGAATTTCTTTTATTTTTTTTTTGCATCTAAAATGATTTTATTTTAATATGTATAATTTTTTTAGGGCTCTTTTTTAGCAATTTGGCACTTTAATGTGTGACTAAATAATAAATAAAAAAATTAGCTTAAATCATATAATAATTGAGTGAGAACATAAAGTAGAGTAAAGAAAGTTGAAGTAGAATAGATGAAACAAGTGCATATATATTTATAAAAGTGTGCAAATGCAAGTGGCTACTGTAAAAAATAATATAGGAATGTAAGTGAAGAATTTATGATAGTGGGTAGGAAGAAAGATGAAGATGGTGAAAGAAATTAAGTGAGGTGAAATGTGAAGATTTTGGAATTGAGTTTATATAGGCAAGCCTTGGGCCGGAAATTTTGATTTTTAACTTTGTCGCGCAGGGGTATGTGCGACAAAATTCAAACAAATTTCTAACTTATGTCGCATATGGCAATGCGCGACACAATTTAGTAATTCACTCAAGAAATATTTAATTTAAATTATGTCGCGTATGGCCATACACGACACAATTTAGTAATTCACTAGAAATGTTTAATTTTAAATTACGACAAGCAGTTAAGGAAACTGAAAAAATGTTCTGAGTGTTCAGAATTATATGTCAAAATCAAAAACGAGACAGGATCGTCCCTTGAAGCCTTAGCTACGTCGATTGTTCATGTCTTCTAAAACAACTGCTTTGATGGCACCAAACTTCAAAGCAGTTGGTGATAATTCAGGAGGCAAGGTTTCACTACGCACCGATGATTATGATATTGACTTGAACAGGTTACCATATAATGAATATTTAAATGAGCCCACATTTGAGAACATGTCTAAGGCTAATAAGAAACTCACATGGAAGTTTCTGAAATATTGGTGTCCAATCCTTGATCAGGATTATTAGATATGTATAATTAGGTGCCTGGATTATTGTACAAAACTTAATTTCTAAAATTAAAAAAAATGTGTTTAAATAAAGTGTCGCGCATAAATAGTACTTTGTCGCGTTTTACATATGTGGCAAAATATTAAACCACGGGGGAATTTTTTTTTTAAAAAATTTTTTTAAAAAAATTTTTTGTAAATATACTCCACCATGCCATCTCAAAATTTTGTATGTTATATAGAAAAGTGGAAGGAGTACAAGTGAAGATTTATGTAGCTAGACTACCTACATGATTGATTAATGTGGAGATGGGTGGTGAATCATATTCATAATAATATGTGCCAATAATTGAAGCAAAGTGGGCAATGTGAAGGTGGGCAGTACTGTGGAAACGTCAAGGTCATGGGTAGCAAGGCACGTGAAGTTTTTGTCGTTTAACGTGTTGGTCTGGTGCGTTTTGGATTTTGGTGTTCTTCCCTAAGCTGATCACTGATCTGCTTTTGCTATTTTTGGGCACTGTGTTGTTTCATTCCATTTTCTTCCTCTGCTTCGTTGCAGTGACCTTTGTTTTCTCATTAGATTTCTCTTGACACGTGTACGGTGTTGGCTGAGTTAGGTATTATGGACCCCACTCCTCACAACATGTCAACTGTACCCTTAATTTCATGTCATTGTGTGATGTTTTAATTTGCTCCCTCCATTTCCTGCCTCATATACCATTTATTAACCAATTACATAAACGCCTAGAGGGCGCCTACTCTTCTCTTTCATTCTCTTTTTAATGTAATAAACATAATTAAGAATTGACTGATTCCTCTGGACAGAAGTGGTGTAAAAAAATCATCTCTCACACTCTCTCTCTCTATCAACGGCATAAATCATCTCTTCAATAAGCTAAATTAAAATTTATTTATCTCTCTTTAGTGATTGGTCTCCATAACTCAAAAAGAAAAGAATAATACAAGAAAAGCTTACCCCCGCATATCCTGAATTGTTCAAAAATGTTAATTATATTATCAAAGAATTGGGAAATTTAAATTTCATAAGAAGTGTTGTTTATGATGAATGGACAAAATTTTGAAACGGCATACAAACTTAAATCATGGACAACATTTGATTTTTTCCCGCATAAATATTAGCAATATTTAAATGCCGTAAATATTTGTAAACATTTAGGGAATTAATTAAATTATTTATTAATAAAAATGCGCATTACTTTTTTTAGCCCTCTTTTAACTAATTTGTGTAAAAAACTATGTTTTATCGAAAAAAGTGTTTTTAACACATGAAATTAACACTGGGGGAAAACATAAAACATGCAACAAACAAGAAAAGTTTGATGAAATGTTATAAATGTATGAAATAAACTGCATTTAAGTACATCCAAGTATTAAATAAATTTAGGAAAAGTATCAACAACCCCTTAAGAATAAAAAAGGGTAAAACCAAATGGTCCCACAAAATGTGAGACATCACTTAGATTCATACAGGGAAAGTAAGATTACAAGTGCTAATATAAGAGGAGACATAAGGAGATTTCCAATATGTGTGTCTATATATATATATATATATATATATATATATATATATATATATATATATATATATATATATATAATGTATGTTAGTCTCATACAAAAAGCGAGTTTTTCAATTATTGGATATAATGGGTACCAACACTAACCTACCATTTGACGAATAAAAAACCTGTAAATTTCCATTCAACATATAATAATGGGAACCAGATCTAGGGAGTTTGACGCGCTGGTTGAAAGGGGAGAGCAAAGTGTTAAACACCCGTCACGTCTTGCGTTCGAATCCTAGGAAGTCTCGTTCCCCGGGTTAATCTACACCCAAAGGGTGTGGGATACCGAGGGTCTCTAAGCAAAAAATAATGGGAACCAATATTAGCATTCAATAGTGGGACTTTCCAAAATATATGTGTTGGTCTCAAATAAACAATGGAGTATTCTTAGGTCTTGAAAAAAATAACGAGAAGCAATACTAAATTAGCATTCAACATGTAACAAATGGATTTTCTATATGTTTTGCATAAAACATGAACATTTTCTAATCTGAAAAATAAACTTTAAAATGAATACATAAATTAAATATAGGGTAATTTACATTATATTATTTGAGGAGGGTGGTCAAATATAAATCTTATAAGGCTAAAGTATGTTTTTGGTCCCTTAATTTTGAAGAAAATCATGTTTTGGTCCTTTAACTTTGAAAAGTGTGTTTTTGGTCCCTTAACTTTGGAGAAAGTGTATTTTTTGGTCCTTTAAATTTAAAAAGTGTGTTTTTAGTCCTTTTAAATTCGGTTAAAGTATGTTTTTAATCTCCTAACTTTGCACAAAGTCATGTTTTAGTCCCTTAACTTTAAAAATGAGGGACCAAAAATTAGTTTATCTTATTTTGAAAAGACTAAAACCATCATTTTGTCCAAAGTTAAGGGAACAAAAACACACTTTTTAAAGTTAAGGACCAAAAAAACACTTTCTCCAAAGTTAAGGGACCAAAAACACACTTTTCAAAGTTAAAGGACTAAAACATGACTTTCTCCAAAGTTAAGGGACCAAAAACATACTTTAGCCATCTTATAAACGATTGAATGATGTCGAAGGTTTCCCTTGTTTTGTGTGAAACATATATGAAATGCCCTATAAATAGGATTAGTGTAATAGATTATAGACTATTACTTTTTATTTTTCAGAGAGAATTAATTTTTCATATCCTATTTGAGATTTTAATGCTTGATTAATTGAAATATATACAACACGTGCAATTCTTCATAAAAATATCTCAGCGTATATGCCATTGAAGGTCGTGATCAAGGAGCTTCATGTTGATCCATAAATTGCAAAATTATCCTCATTTTTTATACACACACTACCTATATATAGGACCTATATGAATTTTTTTTGGAGAGGTTAAAGTTGCAAAATAGTCTATTAAATAATGACATATTTGATATATTTTTAGATTATCCATTAGTTTATAAGTAAAATAAACTAGTTTAAGGGAAAAATTAGGTAAATCAATTTATAATTAACTTATTTTACTTTTTTTTAGGATTTTTCAACAAAGTCAATTAGGTCTTATATTTAGGACCAGAGGGAGTATAATGGATTATTTTATACTCCCTAAATATAAGACATAGTTGACTTTTTTGAAAAATCTTAAAAAAGAAAAATAAGTTAATTATAAATTGATTTAACTAATTTTTTTCCCTTAGACTAGTTTATTTTATTTATAAATTAATGGATAATCTAAAAATATATCAAATATGTTGTAGTTTAATAACATATTTTGCAATTGTAATCTCTTCAAAAAAAAGTCAACAAGGTCTTATATTTAGGACCGTAGGTAGATATCAATTGAAAAATGCCAAACATGTTAATCGAAAGCTGAATGATATTTATTAAATTTTGATTCAAAGGAATTTTATAATAATAGGATATCCCCAAAGGGCACGTGGGCCCATGCTAGAGAGCAACGCATACGATCCACAAAGAGAGATATGACAGTGGACCAAGAGAGCCCACTGATGAGAACAAATGGTTGTGGGTCCCCTCCTTGCAAATATTTCGAGAACCGTCCATTGTGTATTTTTATTATTATTAACTATATACCTCCAGAATGAAATCTTTTGTTCTTGACAGCTCTTTGCCTTGAAAGAATCTGCTTGTTTGGACCTAAGTTAAGCGGGTCCCTCTTGAATTCATCAAGCCAGTATTTAGTATTATAAGCGTGTTTACTTATATATTAATCACTATTGGATTCTATATTATTAATTCAAACATAATAAATATATAATTTATAATTGAAAACACACGCTCACGTGTGTATCCATATGAATTACATACACACATATGTATAGGGCATTCCATTGCATATGTGTGTAAGAGCATTCACCCAGCCACCGCAGTCCACAGGAGCTTAGGTCTAAGAGCATTCCATTGCTTACTACTCCCTCTCTCGATCAAAAAAAAAAAAAATTGCTTACTACTCCAGTTATTGACTCGGGCTAATTATTACGAATTTAAGGTGGGCTAGCCTCAACAAAGAAACTTTACGATCTTGTTTCAAAATCAGACAATCGAACTACAAAATTATTTAAAGAGATATTAAACCATTTACCATTCAATCCAATCACCATTAGTAGAAAGAAGATCACTCAATTTGCTTCACTTGGCCAATTGTATCTTGGCTTTCATAAAATTACATAAATAACAGTAATATTCCTTAATCTTTTCTCTAAAACTGACTTAAACACTATTAAAAGAAGCTTTTAATCCATAAAAATCTGACAACCCACAAATCAATTCACAACACCGTACAAACGTAGCAATAAAAATAAAAACCGATATCGTGTTTTAAGCTCAATAATGCTGTGCTGTCATCATCTTCTACATTATGACCAAAATATTCAACAAGTGGCTGCAAATATCCGACATTGAATAATGAATATTTTTTTTTTAATTCTTGAAATCCAAGTAAATAACAACCGTAGGAAATCATAACCTTTCTTTAAAAAAATATATAAAAGACCCGGAAAATTGGGAGCATGGAAATTGCATTGGATTGAGTTAAGATATATACTTTTCCTTATTATAACATATGTGCAAAAAAAAAATTTATATACCAAAAAAATTAGTTAAAAGAATTAAATTTGTTCTAAATCTAAATAATTTTCAATATTATCCCCACAAATTACACTAAGCTTTACTACTATATTACCATTCTCTCTCACTACCACTGTTGAACATGAGTATGCATAAAAAACTAAAAATAATGCACATTGAAAATAGCAGGTACCTTGCAAAAAAAAAGAAAAAAAAATTGTTAGTTGCCTTATAATCAATATTGGATGAGTAATTAATAAGGACTAATATATCTTTTAAATAAATTTAATTGACATATCAATTTATGTCACCTATATATCCCTCTTGAATTCTTTTCACTTATTTAGTTATAGTGGTAGTAATCAATTTTGACCAATAACCAATTATGTGAGTATCAATTTGGTTAAGAAACAATAAATGTTATCAAAGTTTCTGTCAATTTCCTTTTAACACCGTTTGTAACTTGTTTTTGAAAAAAAGATTGACGATTTTAGAGATAAATTAACGGTTTTGACTAATATAATATTTTTTATTGTTTGTTGATAAATTTGATATCATTTATTATTTGTTGGCCAAATTGATACTTACATAAATTTTAATTTTTTTGTTGTCCAAAATTATTATCACCCCTTACTTATATATGGTTATTAGTGTGCCTTTTTCTCTATTTTTCCATTATTTTGATATTTTTTACTCACTTCGTTATTAAATATGATAGCTAGTTAACTTTCTTAGGAAAATCCTAAGAAAGTAAAATGAATCATTTAATCATATTTTGCATATTATTAGATAATACGTTAGCTTAAAAGTCAAATAAACAAGTTTAGATAAGGAAAATCAATTTTTAATTACATTATTATGATTTTTCAGGATTCTCCATAAAAGTCAAGTAGCTCTTATATTTATAAAATGTAGACACTATTTGACTAGTTCTCTGAAATAAAATAGAATTCTTGTTCTTTATTGGCTTTCATTTGTTATATAAAGAGAGAAGCCTAGAAACTTGGTATATGGGAAATAGAAGTCATGTACTAACATACTAAATTCGTAGTTTTGCTTCATTGTCATTGCTTTTGGAAATTTGATATTGATTTATACCAAATGCGTGTGATTGTTGCCACCTTTTTATTATTGCCTCGTGATCATCCTCACATGCCTTGAAATTCTACCACTGCCTTAAACTCCACTTGATCTCATTTCATTTCACACTCTAATTCCCTCACTTTCCAATCTTCATCCCAATAAATCTCCATTTTTCATAACTTTGACCACCTTTCTAAATCCTCATTTCCATTCACCTTCAAACTTCTCTTCTTGTACAAGTTTTCTAAGTAAAGGGTGAGGATTTGCATTAACAAAAGTTGATTTTTAGTCTTATTTATTTGCACTATTCTATTTAACTAGCAACTTTGAATATTCTAGAGTAGTTAGAATCTTGATGTTTACTTCAGCATTTCTTTTGGTTGAATTTTCAAGCTTGTGTGAGATGACTTCATTGGTTTGTTTTTCCAGTGCCTTGTGATTGATCTGCTTCTTCTTTTGGGCACCTGAAGTCTCTGGCTTGCCAATGGCTTCCTCATGGGTGACCTTTAAAGCCAATACCAACATACCAAAAGCAGGTCATGGAGATCTCTTTCACCATGAAAATGGCTTTTTTGGTGAGAGAATCAAGAACAGGAATTGCATCAGTCCCTTTGTGAAGAGTGTTAAGAAGATCAAACATGGTGTTGTTTCTGCTGTTCTTACATCAAAGGATGCAAAAGAATCTCTGGTAAGTGAAAGTATATAAGTTTAGTTGGTTTTCATTTATTGCTGCATTGTTTTGTGTGTTTGATTGTGGTCTTTTTCTTTTTGTCAGGTTGATTATCAGCCCTTACAGGTTCCTTCCTTTCTGAGACGAAAGGCTGACCCCAAAAATGTAATTTCCATCATATTGGGAGGAGGACCTGGAAAACAACTCTTTCCCCTCACCAAACGATCTGCAACACCTGCTGTAAGTGAATATGTTACATATATTCATAGCTTTCTAACTAAATACTTTGAACTTAGTCTCTTCAAGAAAAGAAACTCTCTTGTATTGCTACTTTTAACTTTTAAGTATATTCTTCAAAGAACTTTTGGTGTCATCTTTCATGGATGAACTTGAAATAAATTTAGACTTTTTTTAAGTTCATAGTGATGTTGGAAAAATTTGTAGGATTATATGAGCCAATTGATACCGAGGTTAACATTAAGAGACTGAGATCTTTAGTAGGTTAAGTTTTGGAGTTCTTGTGTCATGATGATCTCTTATGCATCTTCAGGTACCTGTTGGTGGATGCTACAGGCTTATAGACATACCAATGAGCAACTGTATTAACAGTGGCCTAAACAAAATCTTTGTTCTCACCCAGTTCAATTCTGCATCTCTGAACCGTCATATCTCACGTACATACTTCGGAAACGGTGTCAGCTTTGGGGATGGATTTGTGGAGGTATGCATCACATGTTAACATAAGATTCTTAAGCATGACTTAAACTTGACAATAACTGTATTACTTCAAAAATTATCATAGCTTATAGATAGTCTTCAGGACCATGTTTCCTGTTTGTTTGCTACACTTTAAACTCAAATGCCAAACAGGTTCTAGCAGCTACTCAGACACCTGGAGAAGCAGGGAAGAAGTGGTTCCAAGGG
The DNA here is from genome assembly GCA_029929735.1 of Mimosa pudica. Classification (NCBI taxonomy): domain Eukaryota; kingdom Viridiplantae; phylum Streptophyta; class Magnoliopsida; order Fabales; family Fabaceae; genus Mimosa; species Mimosa pudica. The sequence continues at coordinate 14,138,687 of JAKELP010000002.1, forward strand.
ACTGCAGATGCTGTGAGACAATTTACATGGGTATTTGAGGTGGGCCAATAACTAAGCATAGAACTTATTGTAGTATGTTAGTATGTACAACAAGTGTTCTTTATTCTCAATTTAAATGGGACTATTGTTGGTTGATTTTTGTAGGATGCCAAGAACACAAACGTTGAGAATGTATTGATCTTGGCAGGAGATCATCTATATAGAATGGATTACATGGACCTTGTGCAGGTATGCTGTATGAATATTTATTGAGGTGAATTAATTATTCTTTGTAGTGTCATCTTTTTTCTGATTTGTCTATTACAAATAAACAGAGCCATGTTGACAGAAATGCTGATATTACAATTTCATGTGCAACAGTGGGTGACAGGTGTGTTCTATTTTCTTTTATGTGTCTGGTCTAGTCAACAAATCTGTAGCTTGATTTTCACTTTGATGTGATGCTGCAAGGAAAATAACTTGTCACTATTCTACCTATTTGAACTTAAATTTCCAGCTGACTTGATTCTGAAGGAAAATTGCTGGAATGAGGAGGATGGAAAATATAGAAATGATAACTTGAAGTGAATTAATTCAAATTTAATATTATGTTTGACTCATTTCCATTTGTCAATCCTTGCTTTTCAGCCGCGCCTCAGATTATGGATTGGTCAAGGTAGATGGCAGAGGCCGCATCAACCAATTTTTGGAAAAACCAAAGGACGCTGACTTGAAAGCAATGGTAATTACTATTACTATTGTATTTAAAATTATAATTTTGCAAAGTATTTTACATTATGGTGATTTATAGGAACATCATATGATACACTGACATGGTCATGCCTTGTTTATATTCTCTCCAGCAAGTGGATACCTCTTTTATAGGCTTGTCCCACAAAGATGCATTAGAATCACCATATATAGCATCCATGGGAGTTTATGTATTTAAGACAGATGTTCTGCTCAAGCTCTTGAAATGGAGATATCCTACTGCCAATGACTTTGGATCTGAAATCATTCCTGCAGCTGTGAGGGAACACAATGTCCAAGTAAGAGAAATCGAAAATAGACTGCTCTTTAGAAATGTCTTTCTTTTTTCAGATATTAAATCTTATTTGCATTCTCTTTGTGATACTCTTATGCATATTCACCTTGCTAGCCATGAACATATGGGTTTAAGCTTCATTTTTCTGTTTTTACTTGTGCATGAAACATTTCAATTGTATACTTACATGTATACTGTTTTGCAGTCATATTTTTTCAGAGACTACTGGGAAGACATTGGAACAATAAAGTCTTTTTACAATGCTAACCTTGCACTTACTAAAGAGGTTGGTTTAAGATATTATTATAGCTGGCATTTTTTACTTTACTATTTAATCACCTTCTCTGTATATCAAATGTACCAACTTTGCTTTGATTATCCCGAAGTCATGGATGCTTTGGTTTCTATTGTTTTACTTTGAACACTAAGAATACAACTACCATCTCATTGCTGATTATAGCCTACAAAATGTTTAAACCTGAAGAGCCATAATGTTCTCTTTGAAATGTAGGGCTGGTTGGATTGTGCTTTGAGCAATTTTTATTTACTTCATGTGCCTAATTACAGTGAATCTCTTATTTAAAGTAATTTGCCCAGAACTATTAACAGTGTTCTTGCTCAGTTGAAGGGGACTAATATCTGCTTTACTATTTCTCTCCACAGAATCCAAACTTTGAATTTTATGATCCCAAAACACCCATTTTCACATCTCCTCGTTTCCTGCCTCCAACAAAGATTGACAAGTCTCAGGTAAGATAAGTTAGTAATCTACCTTAAAATTATATCATTAACTTCTTATTATGTCATTGTTTCTCAACAATGAGTCTTGTAGATTATGGATGCTATCATCTCTCATGGATGTTTCCTTCGAGAATGTACCGTTCAACGCTCCATCGTGGGAGAACGTTCTCGTCTAGATCATGGTGTTGAGCTCCTGGTAAATAAACCATCATAACTAGCTCTACTTCTTCATCACATGAGATCCCTCCTATCTAAAATCATTTTTTGCAGGACACTATAATGATGGGAGCAGACTATTACCAAACTGAATCTGAAATCGCTTCTCTTCTAGCAGAAGGGAAAGTCCCAATTGGGATTGGGAGCAATACAAAAATTAAGTAATAATCTTCACTCACAAGTCACAGTTTACTAAATGCTAAGAATAAGCTGAACATTAGTATGATCACTTTTATTCAAATATATTTTTAAAGCTTCAAGTTTCTAATATTGAAACCAATATGTTTGAAGGAACTGTATAATTGACAAGAATGCAAGGATAGGGAAAGATGTGGTGATCATGAATAAAGATGGAGTTCAAGAAGCAGATAGAGCAGATGATGGGTTCTACATTCGATCCGGTATCACCGTTATAGTGGAGAAGGCTACCATAGAAGATGGCACTGTGATATGAAGTGGTGGTTTTGCTAATCTCACCAGCTGAGTTGTCAAGAGCTACTGAGAAAATTACTGAACAACACTTGCATGATGAGAAGACATAAAAGGCTAGCAGCTTCATGTTTCCCCTCTCTCCACCTCTTGGTCCAATGAAGGTTGCAGTTGGAGGGGGAGCAACAACCATTTTGGTAGATGTAGAATAGAAGCTGCTCTACTTACTGGTTACTACATGTAAAAAGAAAACCGTTAATAATGCTTGATGATGTGAAGATATGAGCATTAATATAAAGAAGCACTTTGGTTGAGTAATTTCAAAACAGCCTACGGAAACATATACAGATATATACATGCACCATCTGCACTTTGTTATTATTCTAGTTGACAAAAACATTTGGTTCCTTGATATAAGTCCACTGGAAGGTTAATTATGAGTGTTTTTTTAAGTTTAGCCTTGTTTAATTCTTGTTGGGAAGGAAGGTATAGGAGAAACATGAGAGAACAATTTATAAATGTATGGAAAGATAGTGAAATTTTGAAAAAAATCGATATACATTTCCTATTTTTAATGTACAAATTAATTTATAACTTTTTTTGTCATAGCATAAATTAGTTTATAACTAATAACTAGATTCGAAATTGTTTTATAATGAAGAAGTTCTTGTATAAATCAGGTGTTTTACGTCATTTGTGGTTTAACAAATCACAACCAAACACAAAGTTTGACTTGACATAAAAAAATAACTCTCACATAAAAAATTTCAATATTGTTATGAAAACCTCTAATTATGGATGTCCATGTCCAAGTCCACATCGACCATGAATGTGTGTGTGTGAGTATATAAGTAGGACATTCGCACACTTCAGCTTGCCAACCGCATTAATTGGTTTTGCTGTTGTGTTTGATCTGAAAATGTGTTAAAAAAGGTCCAATCCCCTATATTCACGCAAGAATTTTTTATACAAGAACTTCTTCATTATAAATGATGTGATACATCATTTTCGCGCAAAAATTCTTCTTTATAATGAACTTCTATTTTTTGAAGAGGGAAAATTAAGGAAATTATTAGAAATTTATGAGCCAGAAGGAAGTAAACAAGTCTTTCCCACTCATCCTTTTTAAAGATGGAACATAAACAATTTTATATATAAATACACACACACACACACTTACAATTTTTATTTTTCAAATAAACTGGACAAAGTAGTCAATGAATGGTTTAATATCTTGGGAAATTTGTCGATTACAAAATTTATTAGTAAAAAATATATATTTGTTTAAAGATATCAAGTACAACATATCTTAAGCATATGCAACTCTTATTTTGGTGTCTTCAACCATGTATATAAAAGGGGAATATATTTGCGCATAAACTAAAAGTATGTTACATGACCTGA